>CM042688.1:169897546-171207181 GCA_023614405.1 Avena insularis
AGAACACAGATGCAATGACTCTAGTGGATCCATAAGTGGTTTGCGGAAAAGAACACACATGCAATAACCACTGGCGGATCCATGTGTGGTTCATGACAGGAACACACATTTAATGAACACTGGTGGATCCATATGTGCTTCTTGACAGGAACACACATGCAATGACTCTAGTGGGTCCATATGTGGTTTGTAAAAAGAACACACATGCAATGCCTCTAGTGGATCCATATGTGGTTTGTGGGAAGAGCACACATGCAATGACTCTAGTGGGTCCATATGTGGTTTGTGAAAAGAACACACATGCAATGACTCTAGAGGATCCATATGTGGTTTGTGGAAAGAACACACATGCAATTACTCGAGTGGATCCATATGTGGTTCATGTCAGGAACACACATACAATGACATTGGTTGATCCATATGTGGTTTGTGATAATAACACACATGCAATGCCACTGGTTAATCCATGTTTGGTTTGTGGAAAAGAACACACATGCAATAACCACTGGCTGATCCATGTGTGGTTCATGACAGGAACACACATGCAATGAACACTGGTGGATCCATATGTGGTTCTTGACAGGAACACACATGCAATGACTCTAGTGGGTCCATATGTGGTTTGTGAAAATAACACACATGCAATGACTCTAGTGGATCCATATGTGGTTTGTGGAAAGAACACACATGTAATGACTCTAGTGGGTCCATATGTGGTTTGTGAAAAGAACACACATGCAATGACTCTAGTGGATCCATATGTGTTTGTGGAAAGAACACACATGCAATGACTCTAGTGGGTCCATATGTGGTTTGTGAAAAGAACACACATGCAATGACTCTAGTGGATCGATATATGGTTTATGGAAACAACACACATGCAATGACTAAATTGGGTCCATATGTGGTTCATGTCAGGAACACACATGCAATGACAGTGGTTGATCCATATGTGGTTTGTGACAATAACACACATGCAATGCCATTCGTTGATCCATGTGTGGTTTGTGAAAAGAATACACATGCAATGAATCTAGTGGATCCATAAGTGGTTTGTGGAAAAGAACACACATGCAATAACCACTAGTTGATCCATGTGTGGTTCATGACATGAATACACATGCAATGAACACTGGTGGATCCATATGTGGTTCTTGACAAGAACACACATGCAATGACATTGGTTGATCCATGTGTGGTTCATGACAGGAACACACATGAAATGACATTGGTTGATCCATATGTGGTTTATGAAAAGAACACACATCCAATGACCCTGGTGGATCCATAAGTGGTATGTGGAAAGAACGCACATGCAATGCCACTGGTGGATCCATGTGTGGTTTGTGGAAAGAACACACATGCAATGCCATTCGTTGATCCATGTGTCGTTTGTGAAAAGAATACACATGCAATGACTCTAGTGGGTCAATATGTGGTTTGTGAACAAAACACACATGCAATGACTCTAGTGGATCCATACGTGGTTTTTGGAAAGAACACACATGCAATTACTCAAGTGGGTCCATATGTGGTTTGTGAAAAGAATACACATGCAATGACTCAGGGGGATCCATGTGTGGTTTGTGGAAATAACACACATGCAATGACCACTGGTCCATATATATGTGGTTTGTGGAAAGAACACACATGCAATGACACTGGTTGATCCATGTGTGGTTTGTGAAAAGAACATAGATGCAATGACTCTAGTGCTGGTTTTAAAATAAGAACACACATGCAATGACTCTAGTGGGTCCATATGTGGTTTGTGAAAAGAACACACATGCAATGACTATAGTGGATCCATATGTGGTTTGTGGAAAGAACACACATGCAATGACTCTAGTGGGTCCATATGTGGATCATGTTAGGAACACACATGCAATGACATTGGTTATCCATATGTGGTTTGTGTGATACACATGCAATGCCATTGGTTAATCCATGTGTGGTTTGTGGAAAGAACACACATGCAATGACTCTAGTGGGTCCACATGTTGTTTGTGAAAAGAACACATATGCAATGACTCTAGTGGATCCATAAGTGGTTTGCGGAAAAGAACACACATGCAATAACCACTGGCTGATCCATGTGTGGTTCATGACAGGAACACACATTTAATGAACACTAGTGGATCCATATGTGCTTCTTGACAGGAACACAGATGCAATGACTCTAGTGGGTCCATATGTGGTTTGTAAAAAGAACACACATGCAATGCCTCTAGTGGATCCATATGTGGTTTGTGGGAATAGCACACATGCAATGACTCTAGTGGGTCCATATGTGGTTTGTGAAAAGAACACACATGCAATGACTCTAGAGGATCCATATGTGGTTTGTGGAAAGAACACACATGCAATTACTCGAGTGGATCCATATGTGGTTCATGTCAGGAACACACATACAATGACATTGGTTGATCCATATGTGGTTTGTGATAATAACACACATGCAATGCCACTGGTTAATCCTTGTTTGGTTTGTGGAAAAGAACACACATGCAATAACCACTGGCTGATCCATGTGTGGTTCATGACAGGAACACACATGCAATGAACACTGGTGGATCCATATGTGGTTCTTGACAGGAACACACATGCAATGACTCTAGTGCATCCATATGTGGTTTGTGAAAAGAACACACATGCAATGACTCTAGTGGATCCATATGTGGTTTGTGGAAAGAACACACATGTAATGACTCTAGTGGGTCCATATGTGGTTTGTGAAAAGAACACACATGCAATGACTCTAGTGGATCCATATGTGTTTGTGGAAAGAACACACATGCAATGACTCTAGTGGGTCCATATGTGGTTTGTGAAAAGAACACACATGCAATGACTCTAGTGGATCGATATATGGTTTGTGGAAACAACACACATGCAATGACTAAAGTGGGTCCATATGTGGTTCATGTCAGGAACACACATGCAATGACAGTGGTTGATCCATATGTGGTTTGTGACAATAGCACACATGCAATGCCATTCGTTGATCCATGTGTGGTTTGTGAAAAGAATACACATGCAATGACTCTAGTGGATCCATATATGGTTTGTGAAAAGAACACACATGCAATCACTCTAGTGGGTCCAGATGTGGTTTGTGAAAAGAACACGCATGCAATGACTCTAGTGGATCCATAAGTGGTTTGTGGAAAATAACACGCATGCAATAACCACTGGCTAATCCATGTGTGGTTCATGACAGGAACACACATGCAATGAACACCGGTGGATCCATATGTGGTTCTTGACAGGAACACACATGCAATGACATTGGTTGATCCATGTGTTTTTCATGACAGGAACACACATGCAATTACATTGGTTGATCCATATGTGGTTTGTGGAAAGAACACACATGCAATGACACTGGTTGATCCATGTGTGGTTTGTGGAAAGAACACACATGCAATGACTCTAGTGCTTGTTTTAGTATAAGAACGCACATGCAATGACTGTAGTGGATGCATATGTGGTTTGTGGAAAAGAGCACACATGGAATTACTATAGTGGGTACATATGTGGTTTGTGGAAAGAACACACATGCAATGACTCTAGTGGGCCCATATGTGGTTCATGTCAAGAACACACATGCAATGACATTGGTTCATCCATATGTGGTTTGTGACAATAACACACATGCAATGCCATTGGTAAATACATGTGTGGTTTGTGGAAAGAACACACATGTAATGACTCTACTGGGTCCATATGTGGTTTGTGAGAAGAACACACGTGCAATGACTCTAGTGGATCCATAAGTGGTTTGAGGAATAGAACACACATGCAATAATCACTGGTTTATCCATGTGTGGTTCATGACACGAACACACATGCAATGAACACTGGTTGATCCATGTGTGGTATGTGAAAAGAATACACATGCAATGACTCTAGTGGGTGCATATGTGGTTTGTGAAAAGAACACACATGCAATGACTCCAGTGGATCCATATGTGGTGTGTGGAATGAACACACATGCAATGATAGTGGTTGATCCATGTGTGGTTCATGTATGGAACACACATGGAATTACTTTGGTTGATCCTTATGTGGTTTGTGACAATAACACACATGCAATGCCATTGGTTAATCCATGTGTGGTTTGTGGAAAGAACACACATGCAATGACTCTAGTGGGTCCATATGTGGTTTGTGAAAAGAACACACATGCAATGAATCTAGTGGATTCATAAGTAGTTTGTGGAAAAGAACACACATGCAATAACCACTGGTTGATCCATGTGTGGTTCATGACATAAACACATATGCAATCAACACTGGTGGATCCATATGTGTTTCTTGACAGGAACACACATGCAATGACATTGGGTAATCCATGTGTGGTTCATGACAGGAACACACATGCAATGCCATTGGTTGATCCATATGTGGTTTATGAAAAGAACACACATCCAATGACACTGGTGGATCCATATGTGGTTTGTGAAAAGAACACACATGCAATGCCACTGGTGGATCCATGTGTCGTTTGTGGAAACAACACACATGCAATTCCATTGGTTGATCCATGTGTGGTTTGTGAAAAGAATACATATCCAATGACTCTAGTGGGTCCATATGTGGTTTGCGCACAGAACACAAATGTAATGACTCTAGTGGATCCATATGTGGTTTGTGGACTGAACACACATGCAATGACTCAAGTGGGTCCATATGTGGTTTGTAAAAAGAACACACATGCAATGACTCAGGGGGATCCATTTGTGGTTTGTGGAAAGAACACACATGCAATGACCACTGGTCGATCCATATGTGGTTTGTGGAAAGAACACACATGCAATGACACTGGTTGATCCATGTGTGGTTTGTGGAAAGAACACACATGCAATGACTCTAGTGCTGGTTTTAGTATAAGAACACACATGCAATGACTCTAGTGGGTCCATATGTGGTTTGTGAAAAGAACACACATGCAATGACTCTAGTGGATCCATATGTGGTTTGTGGAAAGAACACACATGCAATGACTCTAGTGGGTTGATATGTGGTTCATGTCAGGAACACACATGCAATGACGTTGGTTGACCCATATGTGGTTTGTGACAATAACACACATGCAATGCCATTGGTTAATCCATGTGTGGTTTCCGGAAAGAACACACATGCAATGACTCTAGTGGGTCCATATGTGTTTTGTGAAAAGAACACACATGCAATGACTCTAGTGGATCCATAAGTGGTTTGTGGAAAGAACACACATGCAATGACTCTAGTGCATCCATATGTGGTTTGTGAAAAGAAAACACATGCAATGACTCTAGTGGGTCCATATGTGGTTTGTGAAAACAACACACATGCAATGAACACCGGTGGATACATAAGTGGTTTGTGGAAAGAACACACATGTAGTGAACACTGGTGGATCCATATGTGATTTGTGAAAAGAACACACATGCAATGCCATTGGTTGATCCATATTTGGTTTGTGAAAAGAACACACATGCAATTCCATTGGTTAATCCATGTGTGGTTTGTCGAAAGAACACACATGCAATGACTCTACTAGATCCATATGTGGTTTGTGGAAAAGAACACACCTGCAATGACCACTCGTTGATCCATATGTGCTTTGTGGAAAGAACACACATGCAATGACACTGGTTGATGCATGTGTGGTTTGTGGAAAGAACACACATGCAATGCCATTGGTTGATCCATTTGTGGTTTGTGAAAAGAACACACATGAATGACTCTAGTGGATCCATATGTGGTTTGTGGAAAGAACACACATGCAATGACTCTAGTGGGTCCATATGTGGTTCATGTCAGGAACACACATGCAATGCCATTGGTGGATTCATGTGTGGTTTGTGGAAAGAACACACATGCAATGACTCTAGTGGGTCCATATGTGGTTTGTGAAAAGAACACACATGGAATGACTCTAGTGGATCCATAAGTGGTTTGTGGAAAAGAACACACATGCAATGACCACTAGTGGATCCATATGTGGTTTGTGGAAAGAACACACATGCAATGACACTGGTTGATCCATGTGTGGTTCGTGACAATAACACACATGCAATGCCATTGGTAAATACATGTGTGGTTTGTGGAAAGAACACACATGTAATGACTCTAGTGGGTCCATATGTGGTTTGTGAGAAGAACACACGTGCAATGACTCTAGTGGATCCATAAGTGGTTTGAGGAATAGAACACACATGCAATAATCACTGGTTGATCCATGTGTGGTTCATGACACGAACACACATGCAATGAACACTGGTTGATCCATGTGTGGTATGTGAAAAGAATACACATGCAATGACTCTAGTGGGTGCATATGTGGTTTGTGAAAAGAACACACATGCAATGACTCCAGTGGATCCATATGTGGTTTGTGGAATGAACACACATGCAATGACAGTGGTTGATCCATGTGTGGTTCATGTATGGAACACACATGGAATTACATTGGTTGATCCATATGTGGTTTGTGACAATAACACACATGCAATGCCATTGGTTAATCCATGTGTGGTTTGTGGAAAGAACGCACATGCAATGACTCTAGTGGGTCCATATGTGGTTTGTGAAAAGAACACACATGCAATGAATCTAGTGGATTCATAAGTGGTTTGTGGAAAAGAACACACATGCAATAACCACTGGTTGATCCATGTGTGGTTCATGACATAAACACATATGCAATCAACACTGGTGGATCCATATGTGTTTCTTGACAGGAACACACATGCAATGACATTGGGTAATCCATGTGTGGTTCATGACAGGAACACACATGCAATGCCATTGGTTGATCCATATGTGGTTTATGAAAAGAACACACATCCAATGACACTGGTGGATCCATATGTGGTTTGTGAAAAGAACACACATGCAATGCCACTGGTGGATCCATGTGTCGTTTGTGGAAACAACACACATGCAATTCCATTGGTTGATCCATGTGTGGGTTGTGAAAGAATACATATCCAATGACTCTAGTGGGTCCATATGTGGTTTGTGCACACAAATGTAATGACTCTAGTGGATCCATATGTGGTTTGTGGACTGAACACACATGCAATGACTCAAGTGGGTCCATATGTGGTTTGTAAAAAGAACACACATGCAATGACTCAGGGGGATCCATTTGTGGTTTCTGGAAAGAACACACATGCAATGACCACTGGTCGATCCATATGTGGTTTGTGGAAAGAACACACATGCAATGACACTGGTTGATCCATGTGTGGTTTGTGGAAAGAACACACATGCAATGACTCTAGTGCTGGTTTTAGTATAAGAACACACATGCAATGACTCTAGTGGGTCCATATGTGGTTTGTGAAAAGAACACACATGCAATGACTCTAGTGGATCCATATGTGGTTTGTGGAAAGAACAGAAATGCAATGACTCTAGTGGGTTGATATGTGGTTCATGTCAGGAACACACATGCAATGACATTGGTTGACCCATATGTGGTTTGTGACAATAACACACATGCAATGCCATTGGTTAATCCATGTGTGGTTTCCGGAAAGAACACACATGCAATGACTATAGTGGGTCCATATGTGTTTTGTGAAAAGAACACACATGCAATGACTCTAGTGGATCCATAAGTGGTTTGTGGAAAGAACACACATGCAATGACTCTAGTGCATCCATATGTGGTTTGTGAAAAGAAAACACATGCAATGACTCTAGTGGGTCCATATGTGGTTTGTGAAAACAACACACATGCAATGAACACCGGTGGATACATAAGTGGTTTGTGGAAAGAACACACATGCAGTGAACACTGGTTGATCCATATGTGATTTGTGAAAAGAACACACATGCAATGCCATTGGTTGATCCATATGTGGTTTGTGAAAAGAACACACATGCAATTCCATTGGTTAATCCATGTGTGGTTTATCGAAAGAACACACATGCAATGACTCTACTAGATCCATATGTGGTTTGTGGAAAAGAACACACCTGCAATGACCACTCGTTGATCCATATGTGCTTTGTGGAAAGAACACACATGCAATGACACTGGTTGATCCATGTGTGGTTTGTGGAAAGAACACACATGCAATGCCATTGATTGATCCATTTGTGGTTTGTGAAAAGAACACACATGTAATGACTCTAGTGGATCCATATGTGGTTTGTGGAAAGAACACACATGCAATGACTCTAGTGGGTCCATATGTGGTTCATGTCAGGAACACACATGCAATGCCATTGGTGGATTCATGTGTGGTTTGTGGAAACAACACACATACAATGACTCTAGTGGGTCCATATGTGGTTTGTGAAAAGAACACACATGGAATGACTCTAGTGGATCCATAAGTGGTTTGTGGAAAAGAACACATGTGCAATGACCACTAGTGGATCCATATGTGGTTTGTGGAAAGAACACACATGCAATGACACTGGTTGATCCATGTGTGGTTTGTGACAATAACACACATGCAATGCCATTGGTAAATACATGTGTGGTTTGTGGAAAGAACACACATGTAATGACTCTAGTGGGTCCATATGTGGTTTGTGAGAAGAACACACGTGCAATGACTCTAGTGGATCCATAAGTGGTTTGAGGAATAGAACACACATGCAATAATCACTGGTTGATCCATGTGTGGTTCATGACACGAACACACATGCAATGAACACTGGTTGATCCATGTGTGGTATGTTTAAAGAATACACATGCAATGACTCTAGTGGGTGCATATGTGGTTTGTGAAAAGAACACACATGCAATGACTCTAGTGGATACATATGTGGTTTGTGGAATGAACACACATGCAATGACAGTGGTTGATCCATGTGTGGTTCATGTCTGGAACACACATGGAATTACATTGGTTGATCCATATGTGGTTTGTGACAATAACACACATGCAATGCCATTGGTTAATCCATGTGTGGTTTGTGGAAAGAACACACATGCAATGACTCTAGTGGGTCCATATGTGGTTTGTGAAAAGAACACACATGCAATGAATCTAGTGGATTCATAAGTGGTTTGTGGAAAAGAACACACATGCAATAACCACTGGTTGATCCATGTGTGGTTCATGACATAAACACATATGCAATCAACACTGGTGGATCCATATGTGTTTCTTGACAGGAACACACATGCAATGACATTGGGTAATCCATGTGTGGTTCATGACAGGAACACACATGCAATGCCATTGGTTGATCCATATGTGGTTTATGAAAAGAACACACATCCAATGACACTGGTGGATCCATATGTGGTTTGTGAAAAGAACACACATGCAATGCCACTGGTGGATCCATGTGTCGTTTGTGGAAACAACACACATGCAATTCCATTGGTTGATCCGTGTGTGGGTTGTGAAAAGAATACATATCCAATGACTCTAGTGGGTCCATATGTGGTTTGGGCACAGAACACAAATGTAATGACTCTAGTGGATCCATATGTGGTTTGTGGACTGAACACACATGCAATGACTCAAGTGGGTCCATATGTTGTTTGTAAAAAGAACACACATGCAATGACTCAGGGGGATCCATTTGTGGTTTGTGGAAAGAACACACATGCAATGACCACTGGTCGATCCATATGTGGTTTGTGGAAAGAACACACATGCAATGACACTGGTTGATCCATGTGTGGTTTGTGGAAAGAACACACATGCAATGACTCTAGTGCTGGTTTTAGTATAAGAACACACATGCAATGACTCTAGTGGGTCCATATGTGGTTTGTGAAAAGAACACACATGCAATGACTCTAGTGGATCCATATGTGGTTTGTGGAAAGAACAGACATGCAATGACTCTAGTGGGTTGATATGTGGTTCATGTCAGGAACACACATGCAATGACATTGGTTGACCCATATGTGGTTTGTGACAATAACACACATGCAATGCCATTGGTTAATCCATGTGTGGTTTCCGGAAAGAACACACATGCAATGACTCTAGTGGGTCCATATGTGTTTTGTGAAAAGAACACACATGCAATGACTCTAGTGGATCCATAAGTGGTTTGTGGAAAGAACACACATGCAATGACTCTAGTGCATCCATATGTGGTTTGTGAAAAGAAAACACATGCAATGACTCTAGTGGGTCCTTATGTGGTTTGTTAAAAGAACACTCATGCAATGAACACCGGTGGATACATAAGTGGTTTCTGGAAAGAACACACATGCAGTGAACACTGGTGGATCCATATGTGATTTGTGAAAAGAACACACATGCAATGCCATTGGTTGATCCATATGTGGTTTGTGAAAAGAACACACATGCAATTCCATTGGTTAATCCATGTGTGGTTTGTCGAAAGAACACACATGCAATGACTCTACTAGATCCATATGTGGTTTGTGGAAAAGAACACACCTGCAATGACCACTCGTTGATCCATATGTGCTTTGTGGAAAGAACACACATGCAATGACACTGGTTGATCCATGTGTGGTTTGTGGAAAGAACACACATGCAATGCCATTGGTTGATCCATTTGTGGTTTGTGAAAAGAACACACATGTAATGACTCTAGTGGATCCATATGTGGTTTGTGGAAAGAACACACATGCAATGACTCTAGTGGGTCCATATGTGGTTCATGTCAGGAACACACATGCAATGCCATTGGTGGATTCATGTGTGGTTTGTGGAAACAACACACATACAATGACTCTAGTGGGTCCATATGTGGTTTGTGAAAAGAACACACATGGAATGACTCTATTGGATCCATAAGTGGTTTGTGGAAAAGAACACACGTGCAATGACCACTAGTGGATCCATATGTGGTTTGTGGAAAGAACACACATGCAATGACACTGGTTGATCCATGTGTGGTTTGTGACAATAACACACATGCAATGCCATTGGTAAATACATGTGTGGTTTGTGGAAAGAACACACATGTAATGACTCTAGTGGGTCCATATGTGGTTTGTGAGAAGAACACACGTGCAATAACTCTAGTGGATCCATAAGTGGTTTGAGGAATAGAACACACATGCAATAATCACTGGTTGATCCATGTGTGGTTCATGACACGAACACACATGCAATGAACACTGGTTGATCCATGTGTGGTATGTTTAAAGAATACACATGCAATGACTCTAGTGGGTGCATATGTGGTTTGTGAAAAGAACACACATGCAATGACTCTAGTGGATACATATGTGGTTTGTGGAATGAACACACATGCAATGACAGTGGTTGATCCATGTGTGGTTCATGTCTGGAACACACATGGAATTACATTGGTTGATCCATATGTGGTTTGTGACAATAACACACATGCAATGCCATTGGTTAATCCATGTGTGGTTTGTGGAAAGAACACACATGCAATGACTCTAGTGGGTCCATATGTGGTTTGTGAAAAGAACACACATGCAATGAATCTAGTGGATTCATAAGTGGTTTGTGGAAAAGAACGCACAGGCAATAACCACTGGTTGATCCATGTGTGGTTCATGACATAAACACATATGCAATCAACATTGGTGGATCCATATGTGTTTCTTGACAGGAACACACATGCAATGACATTGGGTAATCCATGTGTGGTTCATGACAGGAACACACATGCAATGCCATTGGTTGATCCATATGTGGTTTATGAAAAGAACACACATCCAATGACACTGGTGGATCCATATGTGGTTTGTGAAAAGAACACACATGCAATGCCACTGGTGGATCCATGTGTCGTTTGTGGAAACAACACACATGCAATTCCATTAGTTGATCCATGTGTGGTTTGTGAAAAGAATACACATCCAATGACTCTAGTGGGTCCATATGTGGTTTGTGCACAGAACACAAATGTAATGACTCTAGTGGATCCATATGTGGTTTGTGGACTGAACACACATGCAATGACTCAAGTGGGTCCATATGTGGTTTGTAAAAAGAACACACATGCAATGACTCAGGGGGATCCATTTGTGGTTTGTGGAAAGAACACACATGCAATGACCACTGGTCGATCCATATGTGGTTTGTGGAAAGAACACACATGCAATGACACTGGTTGATCCATGTGTGGTTTGTGGAAAGAACACACATGCAATGACTCTAGTGCTGGTTTTAGTATAGAACACACATGCAATGACTCTAGTGGGTCCATATGTGGTTTGTGAAAAGAACACACATGCAATGACTCTAGTGGATCCATATGTGGTTTGTGGAAAGAACACACATGCAATGACTCTAGTGGGTTGATATGTGGTTCATGTCAGGAACACACATGCAATGACATTGGTTGACCCATATGTGGTTTGTGACAATAACACACATGCAATGCCATTGGTTAATCCATGTGTGGTTTCCGGAAAGAACACACATGCAATGACTCTAGTGGGTCCATATGTGTTTTGTGAAAAGAACACACATGCAATGACTCTAGTGGATCCATAAGTGGTTTGTGGAAAGAACACACATGCAATGACTCTAGTGCATCCATATGTGGTTTGTGAAAAGAAAACACATGCAATGACTCTAGTGGGTCCATATGTGGTTTGTAAAAAGAACACACATGCAATGCCTCTAGTGGATCCATATGTGGTTTGTGGGAAGAGCACACATGCAATGACTCTAGTGGGTCCATATGTGGTTTGTGAAAAGAACACACATGCAATGACTCTAGAGGATCCATATGTGGTTTGTGGAAAGAACACACATGCAATTACTCGAGTGGATCCATATGTGGTTCATGTCAGGAACACACATACAATGACATTGGTTGATCCATATGTGGTTTGTGATAATAACACACATGCAATGCCACTAGTTAATCCATGTTTGGTTTGTGGAAATGAACACACATGCAATAACCACTGGCTGATCCATGTGTGGTTCATGACAGGAACACACATGCAATGAACACTGGTGGATCCATATGTTGTTCTTGACAGGAACACACATGCAATGACTCTAGTGGGTCCATATGTGGTTTGTGAAAAGAACACACATGCAATGACTCTAGTGGATCCATATGTGGTTTGTGGAAAGAACACACATGTAATGACTCTAGTGGGTCCATATGTCGTTTGTGAAAAGAACACACATGCAATGACTCTAGTGGATCTATATGTGGTTTGTGGAAAGAACACACATGCAATGACTCTAGTGGGTCCATATGTGGTTTGTGAAAAGAACACACATGCAATGACTCTAGTGGATCGATATATGGTTTGTGGAAACAACACACATGCAATGACTAAAGTGGGTCCATATGTGGTTCATGTCAGGAACACACATGCAATGACAGTGGTTGATCCATATGTGGTTTGTGACAATAACACACATGCAATGCCATTCGTTGATCCATGTGTGGTTTGTGAAAAGAATACACATGCAATGACTCTAGTGGGTCCATATATGGTTTGTGAAAAGAACACACATGCAATCACTCTAGTGGGTCCACATGTGGTTTGTGAAAAGAACACGCATGCAATGACTCTAGTGGATCCATAAGTGGTTTGTGGAAAATAACACGCATGCAATAACCACTGGCTAATCCATGTGTGGTTCATGACAGGAACACACATGCAATGAAAACCGGTGGATCCATATGTGGTTCTTGACAGGAACACACATGCAATGACATTGGTTGATCCATGTGTTTTTCATGACAGGAACACACATGCAATTACATTGGTTGATCCATATGTGGTTTGTGGAAAGAACACACATGCAATGACACTGGTTGATCCATGTGTGGTTTGTGGAAAGAACACACATGCAATGACTCTAGTGTTGGTTTTAGTATAAGAACACACATGCAATGACTGTAGTGGATGCATATGTGGTTTGTGGAAAAGAGCACACATGGAATTACTATAGTGGGTACATATGTGGTTTGTGGAAAGAACACACATGCAATGACTCTAGTGGGCCCATATGTGGTTCATGTCAGGAACACACATGCAATGACATTGGTTCATCCATATGTGGTTTGTGACAATAACACACATGCAATGCCATTGGTAAATACATGTGTGGTTTGTGGAAAGAACACACATGTAATGACTCTAGTGGGTCCATATGTGGTTTGTGAGAAGAACACACGTGCAATGACTCTAGTGGATCCATAAGTGGTTTGAGGAATAGAACACACATGCAATAATCACTGGTTGATCCATGTGTGGTTCATGACACGAACACACATGCAATGAACACTGGTTGATCCATGTGTGGTATGTGAAAATAATACACATGCAATGACTCTAGTGGGTGCATATGTGGTTTGTGAAAAGAACACACATGCAATGACTCTAGTGGATCCATATGTGGTTTGTGGAATGAACACACATGCAATGACAGTGGTTGATCCATGTGTGGTTCATGTATGGAACACACATGGAATTACATTGGTTGATCCATATGTGGTTTGTGACAATAACACACATGCAATGCCATTGGTTAATCCATGTGTGGTTTGTGGAAAGAACACACATGCAATGACTCTAGTGGGTCCATATGTGGTTTGTGATAAGAACACACCTGCAATGAATCTAGTGGATTCATAAGTGGTTTGTGGAAAAGAACACACATGCAATAACCACTGGTTGATCCATGTGTGGTTCATGACATAAACACATATGCAATCAACACTGGTGGATCCATATGTGTTTCTTGACCGGAACACACATGCAATGACATTGGGTAATCCATGTGTGGTTCATGACAGGAACACACATGCAATGCCATTGGTTGATCCATATGTGGTTTATGAAAAGAACACACATCCAATGACACTGGTGGATCCATATGTGGTTTGTGAAAAGAACACACATGCAATGCCACTGGTGGATCCATGTGTCGTTTGTGGAAACAACACACATGCAATTCCATTGGTTGATCCATGTGTGGTTTGTGAAAAGAATACACATCCAATGACTCTAGTGGGTCCATATGTGGTTTGTGCACAGAACACAGATGTAATGACTCTAGTGGATCCATATGTGGTATGTGGACTGAACACACATGCAATGACTCAAGTGGGTCCATATGTGGTTTGTAAAAAGAACACACATGCAATGACTCAGGGGGATCCATTTGTGGTTTGTGGAAAGAACACACATGCAATGACCACTGGTCGATCCATTTGTGGTTTGTGGAAAGAACACACATGCAATGACACTGGTTGATCCATGTGTGGTTTGTGGAAAGAACACACATGCAATGACTCTAGTGCTGGTTTTAGTATAAGAACACACATGCAATGACTCTAGTGGGTCCATATGTGGTTTGTGCATAGAACACAAATGTAATGACTCTAGTGGATCCATATGTGGTTTGTGGACTGAACACACATGCAATGCCATTTGTTGATCCATGTGTGGTTTGTGAAAAGAATACACATGCAATGACTCTAGTGGGTCCATATATGGTTTGTGAAAAGAACACACATGCAATCACTCTAGTGGGTCCACATGTGGTTTGTGAAAAGAACACGCATGCAATGACTCTAGTGGATCCATAAGTGGTTTGTGGAAAATAACACGCATGCAATAACCACTGGCTAATCCATGTGTGGTTCATGACAGGAACACACATGCAATGAAAACCGGTGGATCCATATGTGGTTCTTGACAGGAACACACATGCAATGACATTGGTTGATCCATGTGTTTTTCATGACAGGAACACACATGCAATTACATTGGTTGATCCATATGTGGTTTGTGCAAAGAACACACATGCAATGACACTGGTTGATCCATGTGTGGTTTGTGGAAAGAACACACATGCAATGACTCTAGTGCTGGTTTTAGTATAAGAACACACATGCAATGACTGTAGTGGATGCATATGTGGTTTGTGGAAAGAGCACACATGGAATTACTATAGTGGGTACATATGTGGTTTGTGGAAAGAACACACATGCAATGACTCTAGTGGGCCCATATGTGGTTCATGTCAGAACACACATGCAATGACATTGGTTCATCCATATGTGGTTTGTGACAATACACACATGCAATGCCATTGGTAAATACATGTGGTTTGTGGAAAGAACACACATGTAATGACTCTAGTGGGTCCATATGTGGTTTGTGAGAAGAACACACGTGCAATGACTCTAGTGGATCCATAAGTGGTTTGAGGAATAGAACACACATGCAATAATCCTGGTTGATCCATGTGTGGTTCATGACACGACACACATGCAATGAACACTGGTTGATCCATGTGTGGTATGTGAAAATAATACACATGCAATGACTCTAGTGGGTGCATATGTGGTTTGTGAAAAGAACACACATGCAATGACTCTAGTGGATCCATATGTGGTTTGTGGAATGAACACACATGCAATGACAGTGGTTGATCCATGTGTGGTTCATGTATGGAACACACATGGAATTACATTGGTTGATCCATATGTGGTTTGTGACAATAACACACATGCAATGCCATTGGTTAATCCATGTGTGGTTTGTGGAAAGAACACACATGCAATGACTCTAGTGGGTCCATATGTGGTTTGTGAAAAGAACACACATGCAATGAATCTAGTGGATTCATAAGTGGTTTGTGGAAAAGAACACACATGCAATAACCACTGGTTGATCCATGTGTGGTTCATGACATAAACACATATGCAATCAACACTGGTGGATCCATATGTGTTTCTTGACCGAACACACATGCAATGACATTGGGTAATCCATGTGTGGTTCATGACAGAACACACATGCAATGCCATTGGTTGATCCATATGTGGTTTATGAAAGAACACACATCCAATGACACTGGTGGATCCATATGTGGTTTGTGAAAAGAACACACATGCAATGCCACTGGTGGATCCATCTGTGCTTGTGGAAACAACACACATGCAATTCCATTGGTTGATCCATGTGTGGTTTGTGAAAAGAATACACATCCAATGACTCTAGTGGGTCCATATGTGGTTTGTGCACAGAACACAGATGTAATGACTCTAGTGGATCCATATGTGGTATGTGGACTGAACACACATGCAATGACTCAAGTGGGTCCATATGTGGTTTGTAAAAAGAACACACATGCAATGACTCAGGGGGATCCATTTGTGGTTTGTGGAAAGAACACACATGCAATGACCACTGGTCGATCCATTTGTGGTTTGTGGAAAGAACACACATGCAATGACACTGGTTGATCCATGTGTGGTTTGTGGAAAGAACACACATGCAATGACTCTAGTGCTGGTTTTAGTATAAGAACACACATGCAATGACTCTAGTGGGTCCATATGTGGTTTGTGCATAGAACACAAATGTAATGACTCTAGTGGATCCATATGTGGTTTGTGGACTGAACACACATGCAATGCCATTTGTTGATCCATGTGTGGTTTGTGAAAAGAATACACATGCAATGACTCTAGTGGGTCCATATATGGTTTGTGAAAAGAACACACATGCAATCACTCTAGTGGGTCCACATGTGGTTTGTGAAAAGAACACGCATGCAATGACTCTAGTGGATCCATAAGTGGTTTGTGGAAAATAACACGCATGCAATAACCACTGGCTAATCCATGTGTGGTTCATGACAGGAACACACATGCAATGAAAACCGGTGGATCCATATGTGGTTCTTGACAGGAACACACATGCAATGACATTGGTTGATCCATGTGTTTTTCATGACAGGAACACACATGCAATTACATTGGTTGATCCATATGTGGTTTGTGCAAAGAACACACATGCAATGACACTGGTTGATCCATGTGTGGTTTGTGGAAAGAACACACATGCAATGACTCTAGTGCTGGTTTTAGTATAAGAACACACATGCAATGACTGTAGTGGATGCATATGTGGTTTGTGGAAAAGAGCACACATGGAATTACTATAGTGGGTACATATGTGGTTTGTGGAAAGAACACACATGCAATGACTCTAGTGGGCCCATATGTGGTTCATGTCAGGAACACACATGCAATGACATTGGTTCATCCATATGTGGTTTGTGACAATAACACACATGCAATGCCATTGGTAAATACATGTGTGGTTTGTGGAAAGAACACACATGTAATGACTCTAGTGGGTCCATATGTGGTTTGTGAGAAGAACACACGTGCAATGACTCTAGTGGATCCATAAGTGGTTTGAGGAATAGAACACACATGCAATAATCACTGGTTGATCCATGTGTGGTTCATGACACGAACACACATGCAATGAACACTGGTTGATCCATGTGTGGTATGTGAAAATAATACACATGCAATGACTCTAGTGGGTGCATATGTGGTTTGTGAAAAGAACACACATGCAATGACTCTAGTGGATCCATATGTGGTTTGTGGAATGAACACACATGAAATGACAGTGGTTGATCCATGTGTGGTTCATGTATGGAACACATATGGAATTACATTGGTTGATCCATATGTGGTTTGTGACAATAACACACATGCAATGCCATTGGTTAATCCATGTGTGGTTTGTGGAAAGAACACACATGCAATGACTCTAGTGGGTCCATATGTGGTTTGTGAAAAGAACACACATGCAATGAATCTAGTGGATTCATAAGTGGTTTGTGGAAAAGAACACACATGCAATAACCACTGGTTGATCCATGTGTGGTTCATGACATAAACACATATGCAATCAACACTGGTGGATCCATATGTGTTTCTTGACCGGAACACACATGCAATGACATTGGGTAATCCATGTGTGGTTCATGACAGGAACACACATGCAATGCCATTGGTTGATCCATATGTGGTTTATGAAAAGAACACACATCCAATGACACTGGTGGATCCATATGTGGTTTGTGAAAAGAACACACATGCAATGCCACTGGTGGATCCATGTGTCGTTTGTGGAAACAACACACATGCAATTCCATTGGTTGATCCATGTGTGGTTTGTGAAAAGAATACACATCCAATGACTCTAGTGGGTCCATATGTGGTTTGTGCACAGAACACAGATGTAATGACTCTAGTGGATCCATATGTGGTTTGTGGACTGAACACACATGCAATGACTCAAGTGGGTCCATATGTGGTTTGTAAAAAGAACACACATGCAATGACTCAGGGGGATCCATTTGTGGTTTGTGGAAAGAACACACATGCAATGACCACTGGTCGATCCATTTGTGGTTTGTGGAAAGAACACACATGCAATGACACTGGTTGATCCATGTGTGGTTTGTGGAAAGAACACACATGCAATGACTCTAGTGCTGGTTTTAGTATAAGAACACACATGCAATGACTCTAGTGGGTCCATATGTGGTTTGTGAAAAGAACACACATGCAATGACTCTAGTGGATCCATATGTGGTTTCTGGAAAGAACACACATGCAATGACTCTAGTGGGTTGATATGTGGTTCATGTCAGGAACACACATGCAATGACATTGGTTGACCCATATGTGGTTTGTGACAATAACACACATGCAATGCCATTGGTTAATCCATGTGTGGTTTCCGGAAAGAACACACATGCAATGACTCTGGTGGGTCCATATGTGTTTTGTGAAAAGAACACACATGCAATGACTCTAGTGGATCCATAAGTGGTTTGTGGAAAGAACACACATGCAATGACTCTAGTGCATCCATATGTGGTTTGTGAAAAGAAAACACATGCAATGACTCTAGTGGGTCCATATGTGGTTTGTGAAAACAACACACATGCAATGAACACCGGTGGATACATAAGTGGTTTGTGGAAAGAACACACATGTAGTGAACACTGGTGGATCCATATGTGATTTGTGAAAAGAACACACATGCAATGCCATTGGTTGATCCATATGTGGTTTGTGAAAAGAACACACATGCAATTCCATTGGTTAATCCATGTGTGGTTTGTCGAAAGAACACACATGCAATGACTCTACTAGATCCATATGTGGTTTGTGGAAAAGAACACACCTGCAATGACCACTCGTTGATCCATATGTGCTTTGTGGAAAGAACACACATGCAATGACACTGGTTGATCCATGTGTGGTTTGTGGAAAGAACACACATGCAATGCCATTGGTTGATCCATTTGTGGTTTGTGAAAAGAACACACATGTAATGACTCTAGTGGATCCATATGTGGTTTGTGGAAAGAACACACATGCAATGACTCTAGTGGGTCCATATGTGGTTCATGTCAGGAACACACATGCAATGCCATTGGTGGATTCATGTGTGGTTTGTGGAAAGAACACACATGCAATGACTCTAGTGGGTCCATATGTGGTTTGTGAAAAGAACACACATGGAATGACTCTAGTGGATCCATAAGTGGTTTGTGGAAAAGAACACACATGCAATGACCACTAGTGGATCCATATGTGGTTTGTGGAAATAACACACATGCAATGACACTGGTTGATCCATGTGTGGTTTGTGGGAAGAACACACATGCAATACCATTGGTTGATCCATATGTGGTTTGTGAAAAGAACACACATGCAATGACTCTAGTTAATCCATATGTTGTTTGTGGAAAGAACACACATGCAATGACTCTAGAGGGTCCATATGTGGTTCATGTCAGGAACAAACATGCAATGACACTTGTTGATCCATGTGTGGTTTGTGGAAAGAACACAGATGCAATAGTGCTGGTTTTAGTATAAGAACACACATGCAATGACTCTAGTGGGTCCATATGTGGTTTGTGAAAAGAACACACGTGAAATGACTCTAGTGGATCCATATGTGGTTTATGGAAAGAACACACATGCAATTACTCTAGTGTGTGCATATGTTGTTCATGTCAGCTACACACATGCAATGACATTGGTTGATCCATATGTTGTTTGTGACAATAACACACATGCAATGACTCTAGTGGGTCCATATGTGGTTTGTGAAAAGAACACACATGCAATGACTCTAGTGGATCCATATGTGGTTTGTGGAAAAGAACACACACGCAATGAACACTAGTGGATCCATAAGTGGTTTGTGGAAAGAACACATATGCAATGACACTGGTGGATCCATATGTGGTTTGTGAAAAGAACACACATGCAATGACTCTAGTGCTGGTTTTAGTATAAGAACACACATGCAATGACTCTAGTGGGTCCATATGTGGTTTGTGAAAAGAACAGACGTGCAATGACTCTAGTGGATCCATATGTGGTCTGCGGAATGAACACACATGCAATAAGCACTGGTTGATCCATGTGTGGTTCATGATAGGAACACACATGCAATGAACACTGGTGGATCCATATGTGGTTCTTGACAGGAACACACATGCAATGACATTGGTTGATCCATGTGTGGTTCATGACAGAAACACACATGCAATGACATTGGTTGATCCATATGTGGTTTTTAGAAAGAACACACATGCACTGACACTGGTTGATCCATATGTGGTTTGTGCAAAGAACACACACGCAATGACTCTGGTGGATCCATGTGTGGTTTGTGGAAAGAACACACATGAAATGCCATTGGTTGATCCATGTGTGATTTGTGAAAATAATACGTATGCAATGCCATTGGTTGATCCATGTGTGGTTTGTGGAAAGAACACACATGCAATGCCATTGGTTTATCCATATGTGGTTTGTGGAAAGAACACGCATGCAATGACCACTGGTTGATCCATATGTGGTTTGTGGAAAGAACACACATGCAATGACACTGGTTGATCCATGTGTGGTTTGTGGAAAGAACACACATGCAATGACTCTGGTGGATCCATGTGTGGTTTGTGAAAAGAACACACATGCAATGACTCTAGTGGATCCATATGTGGTTTGTGGAAATAACACACATGCAATGACCACTGGTTGATTCATATGTGGTTTGTGGAAAGAACACACATGCAATGACCACTGGTTGATCCATGTGTGGTTCATGATAGGAACACACATGCAATTACTCTAGTGGATACATGTGTGGTTTGTGGAAAGAACACACATGCAGTGAATTCTAGTGGATCTATCTTGGCATAATTTGATGTATGCAACGATGTATTTCATTGTAAAAGACACCCATTTTCCATTTTATACTACTCAGCTTTGCCCTTGGTTTCTTGGTACTACCCAGTTTTCCCCCCTCTCTCTCTCTTTCGTACAAGCCCAAACCTGTGCCCACTCTATTGGTTGTCACAGTTGTCACACGGATCGTGCGCACCAACCGTTGATCCTGTGTGATCCAACGAGGCTCGTTGCACACGTCGTGCCCTTCACAGGAGAGCACGAGACAGCACAGACGTCTCCCTCAACGAGACATCTACAAGAAGGAACACGATGCCATCCATGGAAAAAGTTGTCGAGTGGTCATGTCATATTTAATCTAGTCTTCAAAGGCTACAAGTCTATTCCACGGCAACTGGTCATCCACGGCCCACGGGCTATACCATTTTTACTATGTAGCGCTTTGCCTCTCACTTGACAGGCCCCACCACCACGAACCTTCCACGGCGGCCCGCGGAAGAGCTACCTACCGGGGCCCTCGAGGAGGCCTAAACGTCCCCGCATTAAAAACCCAGCCTATCGGGTCCTCCATTCGCACTCATCCACTACTCTCTCTTACCTATCTAGCAAAACCCCACAATCTTGGACGTACTTGCACGAACCTTCTCCTTGAAACCAGTGCGTGGGGGTGAGTGTCCGGGCATCGCCGCCGGGGTGGTGCTTCATGCGGTAGATCTGGAGGAGCATCACGCAGCACAAGGCGAGGAGGACGTGCAGTTCCACCCCTTGGGGGACCATGTGCTAACCGGTGCTGACGACTTTGGAGGCGCCGATGAAGGCGTGGAGTTCGACGAACACGCTCCGCTCGTGTACCCTGAGGTACATCTATTTCTACATGTTTCATATTTTCTGCTCGAGCTTAATCTAACCTGGCGTCATAAAAAATCTAGTCCTAATGATTAGATGCAACATACGAACCAGTACATGGAGAGATCTAGTCTGTCCTGAATGAATCCACATTATTTATTTATTAATAAGTTACCAAGAACACAAATCACATTAATTTAGGAGCGAGCCGGGGAGACGGCCGTAATGAACTATTGAACCTATATAGACATGTTATTGCATCGAAAGTAACTCGGAATGGTGGAAGGAATATATATTTATTATTTTGCTCATTTCGGTTTGTATTCCATACATTACAGGTGGATTCAAGTGAGATTGACTCTGACAAGGAGACCAGGGACAACAAGAGCCGCCATGTCATGAAGAATCTCAAGAGCGGGATAATCCCTTTCCGCACTCGACTTGGGGAGCTCAGGTGCCCTTTATGTAAGAAAGGAGTCAACCCGAGGATTGCCAGCTTGATTCCGCATGCGGTTGGCATCGGTAAAAGCCCAGCTAGTAAACACAAGTCGGTGACCAAGGCTAAGCACGCTGCTTATGGAAAATTCCTGAGGGAGTATGTCAAGACCGGCCTAGTGTCCCCTTACTTAGGAATCAGCAACTTCTAGCCGACCAACCCGTCACTGTGCTGGCCCGACCACTAATAATATTTAGTTCTCTTACCGTATCTAGACCCTTAAACTATGGGGATTTCTATTTTTGTACCCTTCAATATATATTCAAGTTCATCTGTTTATGGAGTTAAAGTTCGGGTGGCATACTCGTTATTTTGCATGGATAGAGGGGTGCCCCCAACAGATATAAGGGTTATCCTGTCTGCTAGATCACAGAGGATCAACGGTTGGTGGGCACGATCCGTGTGACAACTGTCTTGACCAATCAGAGCGTAGCAGCGAAGATGAGCACAGGTGCGAGAGATGGATACAAAGAGAGGGGAAAACCGAGTAGCACTTAAGAACCAAGGGCAAAACTAAGTAGAACTTAAAACCAAGGGAAAAACTGAGTAGAACTTAAAAACCAAGGGCAAGAGTGACACAGGGATTCAAATAGAAAATAGAAAAATAATTTAAAAATGGAACCAAAACGCCAGTGTTACGCTCGAGGGCAAAACTGAGTACAACTGAATCACCAGGGATAGACACGAGGGGAAAAAACGCGACTCACGGTACGCGTGTGCGGTGCACGGGGCGGTAGCGGACACATGTGGCCGTGCACGGTGCACGGTAGTGCAACGAAACGTCGTTTCCCTTCTCCTTTAATAGAGGCCTCCCCACTCCCACTCATCACGCACTCGCTCACTCAACCGTCTCCACTGTCGCATCACCTTCTGTAAACGCCCAACAAAACTCCAACCACGCCGGCGATGGAGAAGAACGGAGCGGTGGCCATCGGCGCCTCCAAGGCTGCAGGTGAGGAGCCCCCCGTCCCTGTACAGACCCCCCTCCTCGTCCCCGCATCCGTCGTAGCCACCGGCGAGGAGGCCCCCGCCGGTCTTGGACAGATCCCGCTCGGCTGGGACCCCTACTAGGAGGTTGTCTACATAAGGCCGGAGAACCCCTACGACACCAGGATCGCCGACCCATGGTCAGAGGTAACCAGGGTTTTCTCCCCTTCCCTTGTTCTTCCCCCGTTCCCATCGTTGGATGCTAGATCGTATGTTATTAGGGCTCCACTATTCGTATTTTACAGTAGCTAATCCTCTTGTGTTAGATCTCGATTTTCGATGAATCCCCATGTTCATAGTTGGGATCAGTATTCGATTTGGTTTGTGATTTAGGGAATAATCAGGAGATCTCATTCGGTTAATTTATGCAAAAAATCAATCCTGATAATCAAAGTATCTCAATCATTTCCTTATTTCACTCTACTGTTTTTCCAACAGGAGGATAGTAGCGACCTCCGCAGTGACGACGAGTCCAAGGACACCAAGACTTGTCATGTGCTGAGGAGGCTAAAGTCCGGTCAGTACAACAACTTCTTCGCCGACGACGTGTATTGGTGCCCCTTCTGCCCCACCAGGAGGATCCGCGCCACGAACTTCAACTCCCTCGTGAAGCATGCCGAGGACGTGAGGACCTGCCGCGAGTCCGTGAATGTCCATGGCTTCATGGCCAAGCACCAGGCGCTCGGTCTTCACCTTCGCAACCTCTAGAAGGTGGCTATCGAGGAGGGTCGCATGCCCCCGATCAGACCCAAGGCGTCCAAGGTCAATGGGCTGGGCAGCAAGAAGTGGAGGAGGCGCCAGAGGGAGGAGGCGGATGCCCTCCTGGCAGAGGCCACGAGGGGCCACTGATCAGCTGCTGCTGCTGCTGTAAAGCAGCTTCTTTTGTCTTGTCTGTGTTGAACCTGTCAGCTACTACTACTGAGTAGCCTAATTTTCAAACCTCGTTAAGTACCGTACTATATAACCTATATTAGCTGCTTTATCTACCTCTGCTCTGTTTACTGAATTTATTTATGGTGCTGGTTTGTTTTGTTGCTCTAGATTTGCTACCAGATTGGGGGAAAACAAGGGCAAAAGGACCAATGAATGAAGAGAGAAGCTGCTCTAGATTCCCTACCTTTTTGGGCAAAAAAACACAACTGTTAGAGAGAGAGGGGGAAATGAGCTCTTAAAAGGCCAAATAACAAAAAAAAACTTCCAATTTAGGCGTCAGGGCGCACGTAACGGCCAAGCCTTTGACCAGACGGCACCCCCCTCCGAGCGCATGTGAGGGCTTCTGAATATCGGGAGGGCAAAAGTGAGGAAAAACGAGACACAATGTTGCTATAGCTAAATCTTACAAAAAGCTAAATTTGGCTTTACCATGCAATTTGGCTAGATCTCCACAATGTAGCTATTCTAAATCCCTAAACTATGTGGTGCGTTGAAACCTAATGCTTTTCCACCGACACGTGTGTTATAAAGTTGCTTGATCGTGCATGCTTACACAAGTGGCCTACAGTGAAACTTATAGAAGCATGGGCAAACGAGCTTTATTTTGGCAAATTTTGGACAAGCTTTGCACAATCGGCAGACCTGATCAGCTGGGCGGCTGCCCCGGGGTGCAGGGATGCTAGGTCCATGTCTATGCTTACACTTCTTAAATTTGTTAGAAATAATAGCTGTACACTTCCTTCTATCCTGTCACTTTACGTTTTGTCAGCACCACGCACCTGCTGCGGATCGACAATGGGACGGTGGTCTACGTGACCGGTCTCAACCACGCCAAAGCCACGTTGCACACCCGTCACATCGCCTACCGGGACGGACGCCGAATTTAATCGCTAGGATTGGAAACCAACTGTGCTCGCCTGGTCAAACTTGCCTCCACATGGGTATGACCAGAATATTGGGAAATGCAATTTAAGCATCGCCTTCCGTCTCCTCAGCACATCACTGTGCAAAAATCCCCAACTCATTCCTTCCACCGCCCTCCGCTGCCGCCGCAGCCACCGCAAGAACCATCGACGCTGCCGCAGGAACCGCCTCCGCCAGGCCATACCACCGCAATAGATCACTCCACCACCACGCCCAGTCCCAGCCACCACTACCGACCCTAGGCCACCGCTGCCGCATTAGCTGTTGCCATGGACGCAGAGTACGGCATGTTCGACAACGGGAGCGACTTCACCGACGAGTACACCGTCACCACCCATGGCACCACCAAGCTGACGGTCGTCTACAAAAATGCGTCAGTGGAGGTCGCCAAAGTCATCACAATGTACGAGCGGTGGCTACAGGAGCCGATGGACAGGTACAAGATCGTCGGCCTTGACCTCGAGTATACCGAAGATAGGAAGAGGACGACACTTTTGCAGCTGTCCATGCGCAACCACTGCCTCCTATACCACGTATGTAGGGCCAAATATGTATGCCTGGAGCTTCGCGAGTTCCTACACAGGAGGAAATCTACTTTGCCAGCGTCGACATCAAGAACGACACTCCGAAGCTAGAGCGGGATCTCCTCATTCATGTCGTCAATCACGTCGATCTCCAACGTTTGTGGAGGTACCCAGATGGCGGTACGGGGAAAGCCGGCATGGCTAGACTCGCTGCCGACATCATCGATCACGAGTACGCCGGCATGAAAGTCGAGTTCTTGAAGCACCTGCACGAGCGATGGGAGTGGAGGCACCTGGATTACGATGCGATCAAGTACGCAGCCAGGGACGCATATGTCTACTATGAGATGCTCAACAGGATCTGGCGGGTGGGTGAGTGTGCTATTTACCACTACTAGTTTCGCATTTCGTTCCTAGTTTTATCTCGCCTGTATTTTATTTCGCATGTATTTTCTAAGCATTCTGTGTGTAAGAACCAAGCTCGTATGATCCATGTGCTATTAGCTACTTAACCTGTATGAATTACATTCCCCCTTTTGTATGCTCAACATTTCATTCTTACAAATTCTGTTTGTGCCATTTGCATGCGGCAGAATCCAGGACTGACATGCATAAGGTGTGATACAGTTATAAGTCATAACCAAACCCAGATCATAGCGAAGGATACAGTCATAACCAAACCCAGATTATAGTTTGACAAAGGTAATACACAGTAGTTCGTAATTGCTCACATAGTGTACTTATGAAATAACATGTTTTCATAAACACAACAATCATGCACTAAAAGTCTACATCCCAGCCTGTTGGAGAAGGCAACCGATCCCAGGATGCCTTCGATCGCTTGCCCCGGCTTGTAGATTCATCTACACTCCGGCATTTGGGGCAAACAACCTGCCTTGGTGGTGGTTCAATGATGCGATGTCTGGAACGATATTTTACAATATGGTGATACAGCTCATGGCTAACATACCCGTCAATTGTAGTGTACTTCAGATTAGGTTCAGAAAGTGGCTTATCCTCCCAGTAATCGTGCCCTAAACACCTCCATGAACATCTCGTAAATTTTCCCTTCATGTTAGCGTACCACGGGTCGATGAGTTCGGAGGCAAGAGTGGCCATCCCGGTGTTGCCGCCCTTCGTCCTTGGGATCAAGTAAATTTCCTGGATGTCCACTCTACACTCCTTTGGGATTATAATGTTGACAGTCGGGCTTTCAAGCAGTTTAGTGTCATTCATGATGTCAACACTAGTAAATGTTATGTGCTGGTTCACGAGAAAGTCATGAAACAGATCCCTAATACTTTCGCCCCACCTGCATGAAAATGAATTCAAACAAATAATATAGCAATAACTTTTGCAAATAGACGGTTCAGGAACAAAAAGACAACAAAGTCTACCAGATCCCGTCAGCCCCCTTCTCACAAAAAGGCTGTTATACAAGGACGTGCCCCTTCATGGAGAGTTGCACCACGGCGATCCTATGGTGATCGCGGCTGTACTCGAGGTCGAGACCTACGAACCTGTTTTCTTCGAACTACAACCAACTCGTGTAATTATTCAGAGTGTTCCTCACCATCCGAGGGTCGGTGGTGTAGACGACATCGATCTTCTTCCCACCATGTACTTCTATGTCGAAGTGCGCAGTTTCTTGCCTGCCGTTGTTTCAGACGTCCGGAGAGTCCATGACTATAGGCAAGAGGGAAAGGATACAGAGGAAGAGGGTGAGGCGGTGGTGGAGGAAATGGATGAGGCCGTGGAGGAGAAAGACGATGAGGCCATGGAGGAGGAAATGAGATGGAAAAGTGAAAGATTGGAACCGCCCTTACCAATATCTGGAATGGTGCACGACCGTTCGTAGTAGGGTGAAGGTGGAGAAAAATGGCGGTTTTACACGTCGATGCTAGCGCTTCCTAAAATTTCTTCTGCCATGCACAATCCAAGTCAAACATAGGCACGTTTGTGTGTGTCGACCTTCACTCACTTACAGGCGGGCCACACATTTTTCTCTCTTACAATTTATTTTTTCACTTCCTCTAGACGGTTTCGGTGCCCGCCCTCAATAATTATGCCCCCCTTCCTTGTCTTCCACGCAAACGAGAACTGGCAGCGGTGACGGTTCCTTGCAGATTCACTCCCCACTCAAACAACTACCCCCATCCCTGATTCCATCCCCTCTCAAATCCATCTGCCTCCTTATCACAACGCCTCCATTAATCTACCGGATTCCAGACTCCATTTGCCGCTATGGGTAGAGCTTGGGGTAGCAGCAGGCTAAAGCAAAAGGCATGTGACGACGACGCGAATGGACAGGGCGACCGCCATCGCGAGGATTGGGGATGGCCGAACCTCGGCGCCGTGAACGTGCACAGGATCGCCTCGGGGTTGGACATCATCCCTGCCGGCCGCCTCACTCGCTACATCCCTGGCTACCGCTTCACGATGCGGGACATGGACGAACAACCGTTCGGCACGCCAGGCCTTCTTTACCTCGATAACAGCAAATGGCCAAACGACCATGATGGCCACGTAAGTTCCAGTATCTAGCTTATTCGTTCAGTCATATCGTTGATTCATATGTGTTGAACTCTCATCGGAATCCTATGTTCCTTTCGTCGAACGTGTTGTGTGCACGCGCGGTTTGAACAAATCGAACCATTTAAGACTATTATGTAGAGCGGAAGCTCTGCTCGTACCTGATATTCTGATATTTTTGTAGTGATACAGTCTTTCTTTAGGTGATAGATGAGTTGTCAATTTCGATTTTGTAATGGAATGCATGCTAGGTGATATTCTGTTTCCTAAAATAAAAACAAACAGATTAGACGATTTAAGGCTGTTATGCCTCGAGCTGTTTATGATCCTCATCAGGAGTTTGTTCTAGGGGCTCTGCTACTACTCCATATATTGGGTATCTTCGTAGTGACACAGGCACAATTTAGGCGATATCTGAGCAGACACTCGTATTTAGGCGATATTTTGTGTACTTTAATCTGAAGGTCTAGTTGTCAAATTGTATTTGCAATAGAATCCATGCTAGGTGATTGTACCAACTGACAACAAACTCTGCAGAATATTCATGCAAAACTGATGCTGCTGGATAAGTGGTCCGAATCAGTAGTGGTGAATATCAAGGAAGAAGAAGAGACGGAAATGGAAGATGACCAGAACTGGGTGGGTGGCAACAGCGAGTGGCTGGTCCTTTTAACATAGGATGGGAGTACTTGGACTCTAAAAATGGCTACAGATCGGTGAGACTTGCATTGCCATCTATGGAGGGTGTCGGCATTATTGCATTCAACAACGGGTGGCCGCCGCCCATTTCTGAATTCGCTTACAGGTTCAACATGGCAGAAGTTGACCTCCTAAAGGTACAGCTCCCACATAGACCGCGGGAGGGGGCGTGGAAGACCTGGGAGTACGACCTCTTAGCGGTGTTCGACAAGGCAATCACATTCATTAGATGCCCAGAAGACAAGGAATGGATAGTCTTGCGCGACGACTTCCTCCGACCGGAGAAGTATGTCGATGCTGTCTTCACCTACAGCTATTCTTCGTACAAACCGCAACGCATTTATGCGGTCAATGAACCTAGCGGCGATGTGCGTGTTTGGGAGCCGTCCATTTGGGGTGAGTCATGGTGTCATATAGCATGTAAAATCCCATTCAAAATTCTGCTTACTGACTGTAAGTAACACGCAGGTATCCACGCAGCCCCGCGCATCATTCTAGCTCCGGTCATCGAAGATGCAGTAGCAGATGTTGAACTTGGGACACGACACTAGTTCCTGGCACCTCTCGGATACGACACGGTACAGGATGATGAACTCATGTGGATTCATATCAGGGGAGCACTAAACAGCGTTGGTGATACAATAGAACATATGGGGACACAACTTTCTTCATACCCATCACTGTGGTGTCATGTTTTCTCGAGGTCCGCATGCCCATCCAAAGACCTAGTAGAGAAAGTCTAGAGCAGAGTCGACAATCTAAAGGGACAATCTGTGTTTCTTGGGATAAACTACCCTTTCTTTGTCGGAGCCCCTGGAGCTGTTGAACCTGTAATTGCTCAGGCAGCCCTAGCTCCTGATGCTGCTACTGATGCTGCTGCTGCTGGTGTTGCTGGTGGTGGAGCTGACGAAGAACTAGTTGCTGCTGCTCCTAGTGAAGCTGATGAAATACTTGGTGATGTTGCTGCTGGTGAAGCTGACGAAATACTTGCTAATGCTGCTGCTGGTCAAGCTAACAAAATACCTGCTGAGGCTGCTGCTGGTGAAGCTGACAAAATACCTGTTGAGGCTGCTGCCGGAGTCTAGGAAGAACATGCTACTGTTGTTGCTGAGGTGCCAGCACTTCCAGTGTTTATAGCAGACTATGTGTTTGTGATACATTGCAAATGTATCTATAATTTTTGATGTTCCATGCTTGGTTTTATCTACTTTCTTATGTTTCGTCCACACTTTGGAGTACTTTTCATATGATTTCTTGGACTAACCTATTAACAAGAGCCACAGTGCCAGCTGCCTGTTTTCTGCTGTTTTTGGTTCCAGGAAAGTCAGAAAATGAATATTCTCGGAATTGGATGGGACAAAAGCCAAAGTTCCTATTTTCCCAGAAGACTCATGGAGCCAAAAGGAGAATCGGAGAGGGGCCACAGGGTGGCCAAACCACCCCTAGGCGCGGGTCCACCTAGGCCACACCAGGGCATGGTGTGGGCCCCCTGGCCGCCCACCGACCTTGCCTCTTCGCCTATAAGATGCCTCCTGATGCATAAACCCTGGATTGTCAAGCCTGCAGCCACGAAAAGTTCCGCAGTGCCGCCACCACCGAAGGGGAGATTCGGGGGACAGAAAGTCTCTGTTCCGGCACCCTTCCGGGACGGGGAAGTGCCCCCGGAGCCATCTCCATCGATCTCCACCACCATCTCCATCACAATTGCTGATTCCCATGATGATGAGGGAGTAGTTCTTCCTCAAGGCTAAGGGTTCTACCGGTAGCTATGTGTTCATCTCTCTCTCTATGCATGATCTTATTGAGATCATGAGCTTGTAATCTATAGATCTACCTTGCTACTCAAGTGCTTTAATAGATCTCTGCTCTCCCCATGTGTGTGAAAGTGACAGCTTGCACACCATGGTGGCACTTAGGCTAGAGATTTCAAATACTTGTTATGAGTTATATTTGGAGTTGGATGTCTTTATGAAATTGTGGTGTTTGTTGGAACCATCTAGTGCTCAAGGTGACAGTGTGGGGTTTTCTAGATGGGAAAGATGAACTTTGAGGTGTGCTGTTATAGCCCTACCATCGATTAGAGTGTTCAACCAGAGAGTAGTTAAGAGTAGTATCATAAAGAGAAGTTATTTATATGAGAGTGTTCACTAGTGAAAGTATGATCCCTAGGCCTTGTTTCTAAGCATTGATACACCGTTTGCAATTAGATCTGTTACATGTTTGCTTGCTTCCTCCTTTATTTCAGTTTGCCTGTAGTCTCTTCCATGCCATCAAGCTATTTTCTCGCACCGTTACCACTTATAATTATCCATACCACTTGTATTTCACTATCTCTTCGCCGAACTAGTGCACCTATACACCTGACAAGTGTATTGGGTGTGTTGGGGACACAAGGGACTTCTTGTATCTTGATTGTAGGGTTGCTTGAGAAGGGATACCTTTGACCACTTCCTCCCTGAGTTCGATAAACCTTGGGTGATCCACTTAAGGGAAAACTTGCTGCTGTTCTACAAACCTCTGCACTTGGAGGCCCAACAACTGTCTACAAGAATAGAAGTGCGTAGACATCAAGCTATTTTCTGGCGCCACTGCCGGGGAGGTAAGGTAAAAGGTACTCACATCCTCCGGTGTGAGTGCTCGAACTTATTTCCTTTAGATTCTGTAATTTTATCTTTTTGTTTCTTGTTTTCACTAGTTAGGCTTAATGGAAAACAACAACAAAATTAGAGAGCTTTATAGTATTTATCTTGAGTTAGGACATGAAGTGTTTGAAGAGAAAATTAAAAAACCTATGGAACTTTATTTGCCTACTAATAGCAGTGTTGTTAGTATGAATTCTTTGGACACCATTATTGCTAATGCTATGGAAAAGTCTAAGCTTGGGGACGCTAGTTTTTATGAAAATGATCTTTTTAGTTCCCCAGCTTTGGAAGATAGCTATTCTATTGCTTATGATGATATCAAACCTCCAATATATGATGATTAAAATGATGAGTATGATATTTTCAGTCCACCTACTATTGAGGAGAAAATTAATTATGATTACAATATGCCTCCTATATTTGATGATTATGGTGATGAGAATAATAATGATAGCTATTTTGTTGAATTTGCTCCCACCACAATTAATAAGAATGACTATGCTTATGTGGAGAGTAATAATGATTATATGCATGTAGCTCATGATAAGAATGTTTCTTGTGATAGTTATATTATTAATTTCATTCATGATGCTACTGAAAGTTATTATGAGAGAGGGAAACATGGTTTTATGTGTCTCAATAATATTAAGTTTCCCCTCTTTATGTTGAAATTTTTGAAGTTGCACTTGTTTTGCTTTCCTATGCTTCTTGCTTTGTGCTTTCATGACTTGTTTCTTTATAAGATTCCTATGCATAGGAAGTGGGTTAGACTTAAATGTGTTTTGAATTTGCTTCTTGATGCTCTCTTTTACTTCAATTCATATTTCTTATGTGAGCATCTTCTCAAACTATCATGCCTAACTTAAAGGCGTTAAAGAAAAGTACTTGTTGGGAGATAACCCAAAAGTTTTAGATGAGTCTTGAAAGTTATTACTTCAGTAATAACTGCTCCTTATCCTTTTTATTTGCTTTTTGTGCCAAGAGTAACCTCTAATGAGAGAGAAGTAATGATTGGGAAAGTTGCTGTCCCGAAACAGATTTATGTGCTTCACCGTAAAAATTCGTGTAAAATCTCTGTAAGTCCTTTTGAGGCGTGAATTTTTGTGCTTCTGCCCCAGGTTGTTATCTAACTTTCGTTAGTTCAACACTTTTTGATTTGAGCAATAGAAGGTCTTCGAAAAAATTATCTTTACCTGCTGGTCTGTTTTGACGGATTTCTGCCATTCTTTGCATTTGCTTCTTGTTGGTTCCTTTTTGAGTTCTTTTGGGGAATTGAGCTTTTTGAGCGAAGTGCTACAGTAGCTTGTGTTTTAATAGAAGTTTTATTGGTTTTGGAACTGAAGCTAAAGACCTATTATCTTGAGTGCACTAATGTTGCTAATAAAGATTGTGTGAAGTTTTGTATGAAAGAAAAATTCCAGGTGTATGGAAGGAATGAGTAATGGGATGAAGAATGGACTAACGCTCAAGCTTGGGGATGCCACACGTGTCACCCCAAGAAATATCCAAGAAGTACAAGCGTCAAAGCTTGGGGATGTCCAAGGCATCCCCTTCTTCATCAATAAAAATCCCAGGTTTCTTCCGAACGCTTCATTTTTATTGTTTCATGCACAGTTGTGTTTTTCTTGGAGCGTCTTCTTTTTTGTTTTCATTTTTTTTATTTGCTTGGTTTGCTTAGTTTTCTGAATAAATTGGTTGGACCCCCTCTTTAATACATTGGTTTTCAAATAGTTTGGTTTGGTTTGGAAAAGAGTAGGAAAGTTCATACTTATGTGCTAAAAAGAGCATGTTTTTTACTGTGGCCTATGCTCTTTCATGCCATGCTTGATATTGTTTTGGCTTTATGCTAAGTATTCTTTGCTGTAGCATGACTTGTTATAAACAATTGAGATTTCTTAATGTGCCTTGGATGAATCATGCATTGTTTTAGCATATTAAAGCATAGTATAGTGGTATTCTCCTATGATGCTTTATTTGGATTGACTTGGCACATGCTCACACCATGTTATGACTATCCAAAGTCACCATAGCCTTTATGATCCTTTAGTTTTCAATTTGTAGTATATCACTTTATGCTTTGATCAATGATGTTTTGTCGCTCTACATGATTATGGCCATTATTGCTCTCTTAGTTTGTCGCTCCCAGTCTTTTGCTAGCCTCCACAACAAAGTATGAGTTCCACTCATGCATCCAACTCCCTAAACCAAGTTATTGCAAAGAGTCCACCATACCTACCTACTAGCTTATGCCATTCCAAGTATATTCATGCTTTTGTTTACCTTCCAAATTAAACTTTATATGAGAAAACTAGTGATTAAAGCTCTCACGAACTTGATGGCACACTTTACTTTTCTTGCCCTTAATAAAGTTGAACCATTGTGTCTTCTATGTTGTATATGCTTGCACTTATTTGTCGGGAATTAGCAGAACCATGCTTTCATGGGGAACACTTTCAACATTGCACTTGGTACTTGTACCTAGTTGATATCATGCTCTTTTGTATATGGATGCCGTCGGTGTGAAATGAAAGGGGAGCTTGTAAGTCCATGGAGTTATTTATATGTGTTAGAGAAACGCCTGGGCCGCTGGTCTAATCCATGCTGACATGGTGGAAACCTGCAGCGTAACCATAATGAGCTGTCTATGAAGCATTCTTCTTATAAAAAAAAGAGTCCTATATTGAGAAAAAGAGAAAAAGAAAAAAAAGAGATATTATGAAAAGAGGAAAGAGAGAAAAAAGCACCATATTCCCATGGTAAATAAGAAGATTGCTGAGATGCTCGTTGTCTGCTTGCCTTGTCATTTTGATATGGGGATTCTTCCTTACCATTGGGAAAGGGGTACCCCGTTGGCGGTTCTCTATGATACACATGTACTTACAATGACAAGAACTTACCGGTGACTAAACTTGAGTAGCATGAGGAGCGGCCCTTGTATACAAGGTACATGAGATTCCTAACTTATACTTCGTCAAGCATGTACACCATAGTTTGTTCACTTTAACCTTAATCACTTCAAGATGCTTATGATAGGGGCAATGAGAGCTGAACGCTAATAAGTACCATAATTTTTGGAAGCTCTTTATGAGACTTGAATCCCTACTTCCTTCTATGAAGGCCTTTCTTCCACTATATATATTGAGTCTCCACCTTCTATCTTTATACACTTACTTTGAGACAATAGTGGCCATTCTTAGTTCTATGTGCATTGTCCCAAGACTTGTTGATTGATGCATAACTTGATATTGCTTATTTTAAACTATTTGTATCTAGTCACTCTTATGAACTTTGTAGGTGTCCTATGCATTTACGTTTGCTACTCTATGAGGGACAAGCTGAATACTATTATGCTATGTTTTCTTTATGTGAAACAAACAAACGTCTTGCAAAGCATTGTTATTCATGAATCTTTTGTTTGTGCCTTCTCATGTTGCATCATAGTTTCTTTGTCTTATTTCTAGAACTTTGTCTTTCATGTTATGATTGAAGTACTATGATCCCAGCTTTGAATGTTTTACAAATACTTTGGTCAAGTCTTTGATGGTGCATGTCACCTCAAAAAATATTCTTTCTTTTTATCACTTACCTACTCGAGGACGGGCAGGAGTTAAGCTTGGGGATGTTGATACATTGCAAATGTATCTATAATTTTTGATGTTCCATGCTTGGTTTTATCTACTTTCTTATGTTTTTTCCACACTTTGGAGTACTTTTCATATGATTTTTTGGACTAACCTATTAACAAGACCCACAGTGCCAGCTGCCTGTTTTCTGCTGTTTTTGGTTCCAGGAAATTCAGAAAATGAATATTCTCGGAATTGGACGGGACAAAAACCAAAGTTCCTATTTTCCCGGAAGACTCACGGAGCCAGAAGGAGAGTCGGAGAGGGGCCACAGGGTGGCCAAACCACCCCTAGGCGCGGGTCCACCTAGGCTGCGCCAGGGCATGGTGTTGGCCCCCTGGCCGCCCATCGACCTTGCCTCTTCACCTATAAGATGCCTCTTGATGCATAAACCCTGGATCGTCAAGCCTCTAGCCACGAAAAGTTCCGCAGCACCGCCGCCACCAAAGGGGAGATTTGGAGGATAGAAAGTCTCTGTTCCGACACCCTGCTGGGACGGGGAAGTGCCCCCGGAGCCATCTCCATCAATCTGCACCACCATCTCCATCACCATTGATGATTCCCATGATGATGAGGGAGTAGTTCTTCCTCGAGGCTAAGGGTTTTACCGGTAGCTATGTGTTCATCTCTCTCTCTATGCATGATCTTATTGAGATCATGAGCTTGTAATCTATAGATCTACCTTGCTACTCAAGTGCTTTAATAGATCTCTGCTCTCCCCATGTGTGTGAAAGTGACAGCGTGCACACCATGGTGGCACTTAGGCTAGAGATTTCAAATACTTGTTATGAGTTATATTTGGAGTTGGATGTCTTTATGAAATTATGGTGTTTGTTGGAACCATCTAGTGCTCAAGGTGACAGTGTGGGTTTTTCTAGATGGAAAAGATGAACTTTGAGGTGTGCTGTTATAGCCCTACCATCGATTAGAGTGTTCAACCGGAGAGTAGTTAAGAGTAGTATCATAAAGAAAAGTTATTTATATGAGAGTGTTCACTAGTGAAAGTATGATCCCTAGGCCTTGTTTCTAAGCATTGATACACCGTTTGCAATTAGATCTGTTACATGTTTGCTTGCTTCCTCCTTTATTTCAGTTTGCCTGTAGTCTCTTCCACGCCATCAAGCTATTTTCTCGCACCGTTACCATTTATAATTATCCATACCACTTGTATTTCACTATCTCTTCGCCAAACTAGTGCACCTATACACCTGACAAGTGTATTGGGCGTGTTGGGGACACAAGAGACTTCTTGTATCTTGATTGCAGGGTTGCTTGAGAGGGGATACCTTTGACCACTTACTCCCTGAGTTCGATAAACCTTGGGTGATCCACTTAAGGGAAAACTTGCTGTTGTTCTACAAACCTCTGCCCTTGGAGGCCCAACAACTGTCTACAAGAATAGAAGTGCATAGACATCAGTTTGCTGCACACTCACGCGCCTATCATGTTGACACTCCAGATCCGACCTAGAGCCGAATCCACGTTGGGGGTAGGGGGCCTACAATTGGCTCATCAGTGGGGTCGTACGATTTGATGGAGAATGCTAGACGGCCAAACACAGCATTCTGGTTCGTTCCAACGATATCACTAGCTCCAGGGACCTAGTGCTCATACTGGCAGATCCGATTAACCATTTGTCTTTATCTTTATCATTAGTTACGCTTATTTGTGTAAAGACTAAGCTGTGCTTATTTTTGTAAGACTAAGTTAGGCCTAACTATGTAATATTCAGTGAAGCCTAGCTTTTCTTTCCACGCCCATAACAACAGAATTGCAGCATAGAACATGCAAAGGTAATGTGCATACTAGGCATTTTTGCTCAGGATAACAACCACTTCAAGCAAATGATACATGGTGTACGCATTTGAACGCATCACTAGAATGTGCCACCTATTGATGATTGATGGCATGGATCTAGCTTTTCTGCGCGTATTTGCATTGAATCGCTCATTGATTTGTTCACATATTTTTTGGCAATGGCTGATGAACTCCACTCTCTTGGTAACTTGCTTCGTCAGCGAGCACTTGTTGATGCAATGCAAAGTACAGAACATGGTCGTCATCGTCATTCCATTTAGGTTCTCTATGTTTCGTCATCATGGAGCTACTAATTTCAAATGAAAATCTAGTAAACAACATATGTGTACATTGTTAGAGTATGCTACGGCCACGGTACATACATGTTTTTCTACAATCACAAGAAGAAAACTTGATGCATTTTCACCTTGTTGGCGTTGTGCCGAACTGGGTGGATGCGGCTTTGGGGTTCGGAGAGGAAGGCGTTGTGGCTGGTGTGTGTGCGACCACGGCGGCGGTGAGCTCGGATTCTGGAGGAGGCCAATAGGACCGAGCATGGTCGGCATGGTGACAGATCTCACCAGGGAATGAATTCCTGTCCCCGCGTCGTGCCATGGGTATGGCCATGGTGAGGACGAGCTCCAATTCGGGATGGGGAGGAGAACAAAGCCGAGCAGGTTCGTCCAAATCCTAGATCCACACCACGGCCGCGACCACAGATTGCCGCCCCAGAGGAAGAAGAAGACGCGTAAAGGATGCATGCACCAACGCTGCAAGCCTACATGGCAGCCACGACAGCAGCGACATAACGGCGAAAGCTGATAGGAGGGCCCAACTTGACGGCCGTTAGCCTGATATTTTGTATTGAAACGTAAAGTTGAATTCGTGCCAAAAAAGACCCTCTAAATATTTGGCACGCCAACTTTGGGCAATGCAGCTGATTGTAAGCAACTTGGGTACCGCATTGCCTAGACACCCCAACTTTCGGGCCGCAAAATGATATTCTCACTTGGTCGGTACTATCGTCTATAAATACATACAGGATACACAATCACCAAACAATACTTAACTAGTCTATTTAGCACACCAAGGCACACACTTGATGATCTAGTATCATCACATTTAACACAAGATTTAGTGAACTAGTTTCATTTATCTTATTTGAGAAAAGTAATTTCTACTCATTGAAATTAACTAAGATTTAATATTCTCCAATTAAAATATGGGATCATGTGGACACAGGTCATCACCACGTATTCTAATATATAGGAATGTGATTTAAATGTTTGATCACATTTTATAAAGTTTAAGATTAATATTTAAATGATTTAAAGTGACTAGAAATGCCTATATAGCATTATTTTGGTACTAGTCCAAAGTCACTGCATGCAAACCTAAATATTATTACATAATTAGATAGCTATTGTCAAATGTGATTTTTGAGAGTTGGAATCAACTCAAAAGCTATTATGGTTGATTTTTGAAAAATGTTTGAATGTAGAAAAGTCTTTGTTTTGTTGTTTTTGCTCTATGTGATCTATAACTCTAATTGATTTAACAACGGGCCTGGATAGATATTTGAATTATCTTTCTAATATAATTGGAATCATTCATTTTGGTTTAGTAGAACTCTCTGAATTGATTTTTAAACTAGTGGACAGAATCTAGTTTAAGTCTAATTAGAAAAATATTTATTTGAATCTGCGGGCTAAGGCGGGAAACTAAATGGGCCGGCCCAGTGGCGCTCCACGGCGCAGAGGGCAACTGACAAGGGGGTCCCGCATGTCAGCGGCTGACTCTAACGCGAAGCGGTATAGGACGATATGGTTCGTGCGATTAGAACAGAGATCAACGGTCGTGGCTCGTCATCAACGACGAACAGGTCACCGGCGAGACTGAACCCTAGCAGCTCGGTAGGGGTCTATTGGGGGCTTACCAGGGCTCCAGCTAACATGGCAATGGAGGCGATCGAACTAGTGGACGACGGAGGTCTCAGGCGTGGTCACGGCGGCTCCTGGGGTGGTCGCAATCGATGACCCCCTTTCTCCTCTACTGCGGCGAGCTCCGGCACAATTCCGGCGAGTGAGGGCTCGAGCGGCTCCAGGGAGAAGTGGGGAAGGTTCAACGGCGAGAGGGGAGGTGAATGGTGTGCAGAAATGGGACGGAGGTGCCCTCCTTTTATAGGTCGACGAGGGGACCGTGAGGTGCTATGGTGAGCTCGTCGGTGATGATGGGACAGAGGGATAATGGCATGGGCGAGGTAGGCGGACGGTGCTATGCCTCCTGGCGGTCATCTACGGCATAATAGCGTGGTTAGGGGAGGTGGCATTTGGTCGGGAGTGGCTGACACTCTGAGCGGCGGAGGCAACATTCGACGCGGCTCATGGCGGGTGCAGGTCGCGCGGTGGGAAATGGGCATGTCCGGGAGTGTGCTGGGGTCAAGGCGGAGCGGCGTGCGCAGGCTATGGTCAAGGGGCGGCGTGTGTTACCTTGTCGGGTGCGGCGCACAGGCGCGGTCCGTGCGCGATGCAGAGGTGGAGAGTGCAGGCGTGCCTCGGTGGTCCAAAGGTCTTTCGGCCAAGGTCTGTGGGTGGATAGGGGTCATGTAGGGTGCTTGAGCTAGGGGATAGGCTGGGTAGGTGTTGCGTGGTCTCTAGCGCGTCGGCCACGGTTGGCCGGTAGCGACCATTTTTGGGCGGCGCGTTACTAGCGCTACGGTGAAGGAGGGAGGTTGTCTGGGTCAGGGTTAGGCTAAGAGGGGACAGAGGAGAGTAAAGAGGGTTAAATGGGGGACATGAACTCAATTAGCAACAGTATTAGTTAGGCCAGATTATCTCTGCCTGCCAACTGTTCGACATAATGGCCGCAAGAAATTTATTTTTGAATTTTGAAAAGATTTTTGGTGTGGGTGTTAGTCATAAGCTTGATCATCTGTGGTTGCTTGGGATTGTCAAGGTGAACTCATTTGAGTGGTTTTTGAAAAAGTGGGATCTATGCATATGAAATGGATTCCATTTTCAAATGCCATTTAAAATTAGTGTTTAAATGTTTTTGTAAGATTTCAATGTGGGACTTGGTAGATCTTTACTTGTACTAGCAAGGGGTGAAAAGAGTTAGAATTATTTCTGTTACGAATTTACTTCTAGGAACACCTAAAGTGACCTAGTGGGTTAAAATGGCCAAAGTGACCATTTGGTATTTTTATTCTTATTTGATTTCTTTTTCTTCGGATTTTGTTTTTGAATGATCTAGATGATGTGGCATTCATCTTTGAATCATTTTACAACCATTAGAACAATCAAACATGGCATTTTCAAACAATTCTATATTAATGCAAACACACATGCATTCATAATGGTTTTTAATAATACAAGTTTTTGTTAACCCTAAATTGGGTGATTTGGATCTTGATTAACCTTGATTAAAGTTTTTGGATGTTACACAGCCTCTCCCCTGACCAGCTAGCACACGTAGTAGACGTAGCGTAGCATGGCTAGTGTGTTAGCACACTCCATCGAGCCCACCCCCTGCCCTAAGTGCCACAGCCTCCCGATCTCCTCGATGGTCGGCACTATAGTCATGGGACCACGAGTCCAGCCCCTCCTCTGAGCACCTCCTACGCTGCACTGGGTCCCCGGAGCACCACATGCCTCCCTGCCTCACTCTTCACCGTAGCACCGAGCTACCCCTATCCACCTGGCTGTAACAGCACCACTGTGTTCCTCACAACACCACCCCTCGTCTTGCTATAAATAGACCCCCTCAGCCTCCCGAAAAACTCGCACCCACTATTTCTCCCTTCAAGTAGGCCTCTCACTGATTCATGCATCCCGACAAGACTAGATTCACCACTGATGATCTCTCCCTAGCCGCATAGTAACAGGTCAATATCCTCCCTGTGACAACACCATTCCCCAAATTAATTAAACCTAGAGAAACCCTAGAGCCATAGGAAGTCCTAGATAGGCCCAACTCCTCCACTCGAGCCCGGAACCGTCGACATTGACAATGACTAAGGACTCACTATCGATGGGCTTGACCTAGTCTGCACATCTGAGCACCTCCAAGAGTGTGGCATGGCTCAATCAAATTGTTGTGACCTCCTCTCTCACCTAGTAGCCTCCTTCCTGGCCGTCGAGCCCTATAGCTCGCTGGAGAATGTCGGTAAGTCATCAGATACAAGAAAGAAACCCCGCACATGAATATTAAAGCACATAACGGTTTGTCCATTAAGTTATGGTGGTACCAGGCCGCCGAGTACAAAAAACTCTTAAAACTTCATTTAACTAGAGAATGATTCCAAGACTTTACTAAAATATGTTTTTCTCCTAGAATATAATTCAAAATTAGGTGATTTTCACTAGAAATATAATGAAAAGATCTACCTAATGGAACTTGTTTCACCATTTATTGATTTCTTTTGCTGAGACAAATATTCAGTGGCTCTAAAATGGATTTTGAAACATTTTCAAATACTTTTTGAATAGAAAATAACTCACCCCAAGGAGTTGAAGTTGTCACTGAACCCTATCCACCTACTGTAGGAAAGCCATGAACCATCTCTTCACAGGTCGGGAATAATCCCTCTTGGAACTAAAACTGTGAAAATATTACATTACATGCATGTGACCATGGTCACTTGAGTGAAAAACACTAACTATGCCATCCTACTATTTGGTTCCTATGATGGTTTTGCTTCTTCTTCTTCGTCGAGGGTAGGCACAGACGAATGTTGGCCGATGACCTTTGGGGATGGGGCATTTTCTGAAAAATGATACATTCCATTTGGTTCTTATAATTTATCATGACTAGACCGACATAGGCTGGTTATTCTTCTTAACCCGAGGACATTTGACAAGAAATAGCCCCGTCTTTTTCTCTAGGACTTACCGTTCTTTCCTCCGTCAAACTCGAGAGTGTATATCTTGTACTAGCCGTGACTTTGGGATAATGTGTGATGTTTGGTTCATATCACATCATCTGTTTGATGGTGTCGACATATGTAGAAACTAATGAAAATATACCCACAAGAAAGAAACCATGAGAATGGTTAGAAGGAAGTATGCCATGAGTTTGGTATGCTAGAAGTCATGAGCATGACTAGAGAAATGTGTAAGGTTATGAGTAGAGAGTAACTATTATCTTCTCACAAAAGCTAAGAAGGTAATCTAAGACCAACTGTTTAGCTTGGTCTCACATTTACATTCTGAACGTATGCCATGCCATATGATCAACCCTAGCTTGTGTTTTGCTTGTTTATGTCTGGCGAGTACATTAAAAGTACTCATCTAGTGTTGTTATTGTTAGAGTCTAAAGTTTGTGCACCGAAGTACCTGTTCTACACCAACTAGGATCAGTCTTTCAGGCAAAACCTTGTTGGAGTAAATCTCGCCTTGTGCAAGTTATTTATGTCTTCTGTTGCCATGAATATAGAGGCTAGGAGTTGGAAAAAATGTACATATTGTTGTGTTGCGCGTGTTGCATGATGGGTGCAGCCTTCCCATCTTGTTGTAATATCTAAACCTATCGGATTACGAAGCCCTAAATAAATACTAGTTTCGTCTATGTTTATCTTGTTGCATATTGCCAGTATTCTTGGGGCTGCAATATGAGGTTACTCGGTCAACTAGATCGGGGCACCACATGATCTATGCGTAGTTATGCTTGTATGGTTAGAACACATGTTGAATGTAACCTATTTGGAAGATCCGCTAATTCAATTGCTCCTATATGCGAAGTATGAATAAAAGTAGTATATGAGCCTCGTAGGAACTAGTTTGCACTTGTCATCTGAAGGCTTCAACTCCCGACGGAAGGTTGGCGATAGTCTTCAAACATCATCCGACAACTCCTAGAAGGAAGGATTGTGTTATCTCCGAGCCACCTTAGTTTAACCCTAAGGGGGAAAGACTGCATCTTTCCCACAAAAATAGATTAACCCCTTGTCCAGAAGCAACCTCAGGAGTTTTGACCCTAAGCTGCAAAATAGGATACGCTAAACCTCTAAGGATAATCTAGGTATCCTTATAAAAAGGACATCAAGCTGTAGATTATATCCTCCTAAGAGCACTTCGTGAAGCTCCAATTAGAGTTAGTTCACCCAACGTAAGTCTCAAGGTATCGAGTCCGAATAGAGAAGAAGATCAACGGTCGCAATCAAGACTAGAACCTGCTCAACTCTCCGTGCACCTGAGAAGATTGAATATCAACTTCAGATACAAAGTAACCTTGTTTGAAGATGACGCCCATAAGTTAGTACACTAGAGACACATAGTACCAACCCCGACTCAAACTCCCCTAACCTTACTCTCCCAAATCTCGAGATGAGATTCTTTTAAGGGGTAAAGGTCCGTAACATCCCACTTTCAGCAACCCTGATTAGTAGTCCTGAATGCAAAAATCTGGGGAACAAAAACTTTTTCTTGTTAAGTGATGCAGTGTTTTCTTGCTTGTTTGTTTGTGCTTATGCATCTGAATGTGTAGCAGATGATATACTCCTCTACCTTCCCCTCAGTTGATAAAAACTATTTAACAAAACTGTCTTGGCTTATTTTTCATATTCTCCAATGTTCTGAAATTTCAAAAACCTGAGCCAAGATGATTTTGCAACAACAATTATTTTCTTAGCTTCTATTAACAAAATTTGGGAGATCAATATGATATAATCTCCTCATATTTTCAAGATAGAACTTCTAACTACTCTTACCTCTAGGATTTCCAAAACTTTTTATAAAACTTATTGAACTCTACTATTGGTAGAAGTACCAAGGATCCTACCTTATTCAAACTCCAACCTTTCCAAAATACCCATCTTTACCTCAAGCTAGGCTTGATGGTAACCCTAGAAATAGTTTGATTTTCTTGTAAGATGATTGCCTTGATCTACTGTTTGACTTGTTTGCTTAGGAAGTAGTATGAGCTACCCTAGGACATCATCCTCTATGATCAAGCCAAATTAAGGTTACAAACCCTAAGCAAGTTTCCCAAGATTGATCTAATCTCTAGTCACTAAGGTGACCATCTATTTGCTTAACTAAATCACCTTAGAGTTAACCCCTTCTAGAAGCTTCCAAGTCAATGAAGACCAACTCCAAGCATGGATCCTTTCTACTCAATCTACAATTCAACCTCATCCACTTGATTATGATTTTGGAACCATCATCCCCTCAAAATCATTCCCTCTTATATCCTAGTCACAAACCCTAAATCTGCCAAAAATGGCTTAAGTCTGGAATTGTTATCAACATCTCATCTTTGAGCCTCTCTCTTTCTCAACCCTTGTAAATTTTTGCAAATGCACTTGAACCATCTTGTATACCATCTTAAAGGATTACAAGGACCAATCTTGACCTTTTCTACATCATCCTCTGACCCACTTGTTCTTGATGGTTTTGCAAGCAAGAAAATAATATTTTCTACAAACCTTATCAACATGCCTACTTTGGCAGAAGCTCACACCTCCATGTTATCTTCTTTTGAACAAATATTTGCATGAGTGTTCTCTAGTCATGTAGGTAAATCCATCCCTACTTCGCTTGTTCCAATTGGAGCCTTGTGTTTCTAAAACCCACATGGTTTTTGAATCCAAATAATAATCTGCTTTGACACCCTTATTTTTAGCCAACTTTGGCATTAGACCTAGGAAAGGCCCACCATGATAAACCTCAAATCTTTGTACCATGGTGATCTACATAACTTAGTATATCTATCCATATAACCCATGACCCAAGGGGAGCATTGAGATCCTCAATCAAACAAGGTTTTGATGTTATAAATTTAATAGTGCCCAAGATCCTTTATTCCATGTTTTATTCCAAAATCAAGCTTGATTTTCAAAACCCAAGGTTTAAAGTGATATATACACTATGTGTACATAATATACATTGGAGAATAAAATTTATCAAGTGTTTTCCATAATTATTTTGACCCAAAACCTATTTATTTCTTTTATTGGACAAAAACTTCAAAACTCCTTCTCCAAAAGAAAGTTTGTTTTTTGTCCAATACACTTTCCCAACTTTAGGCAAATTCGAGGCCTATATATTATACCCGATCTTCCCACTTCAAAAATAAATATTTCGAAGAGTTTTAATAAATATTTTTACCCATTTTCTTAAATGGCAGAAATAAGAAAATAATTGTTTTAAATAATTTTCTTCTTCAATAAATCTTGGGAAATTTCTCTAATGTGTGAAATGGTCTTTGGGACCATCTTAAACCAAAAAATCCTCCTTGTCCAATTCAAAATTTAAAAAGTAATTCAATAAAACAGTTTCAGCTCTCATGTGCCATGTCCACCATGAGCCACACCCGTCTTGTTAAATAGGCTAGAGGCTAGAGAAACCCACCTCCCTGGCTCATTTTCACTCATCACTCCTCCTCTGACTCCCCTGCACACTCCCCACTGAGCCCATGCCCTTGCAGCACCATGGACAAGGAGAGCTTCTCCTTTTCAGTCTCTCTCAAGACCTCGAAGTAGTGGCCATCCCTTTGCCCATCTACTCCCTCTTTCAGTATGCATGTCCTCTACTAACCCCTCTCTCCCCAACCCTATCCTTCTCCCTTGTCAGGACCGCCCCAAGCCTCGCCGTCATCAAGCTCTGAATCAGGTTGGCAGGCCTTTTCGCGTGAGCTCCCTCCCGAAGGAGAACCAGGTCGTGCTGCCCCTCGTCCGGACGACCGTTGCACACTACTTCTCCTCTGCCACACTCTGTCATCCTAGGACCTCCCAAGGTGAGCTCCCGAGCCACACTTTCCTGCCTTAGGGTTTCCCATGTATGTCTCGTGGTTTGAGGTTGAAGACGACCCCGAACCATCGATTGCCACTTGATGTGATGGCCGGTGTTTCCCCTACCCCTTTGACCCCCACAGCGAATGGCCGCTGGACCTGGCCTTGGCCTTTGACTCTTCGCACTCCTGTGCGTAACCCTCGCCCGGGTGGGCCGAATATGCATAGGCGGCCCATCTCCCCTGCCAAATTCGGCCCAACTATCTTTGGCCCCCTTCCTTTTTATTTCTTTCCTAGATAAGTATATTAGGCATATTAGTTTTAATACAAATAAAAATGCAAAATGAACTTAGTTGGCCATATCTAAATTTGTAAGGTACTTGAAAGTTTTCTCTAACCTGCAGGACAAACCCTAGGTCAAACATAATTCTACTTATTTTCTGGTATTTAATCAACTAGAATGTATAATTTTCAGTTATTAATTTTCATCACTGAGTTTCCTAGGTCCAAATGGGGTAAATCCATTTTCCTTTGGTAGCCCCCTCGGTTACCAATCTTATGGTCTTAATCTCATACCAAGTTGAGCTATGGTTTCTCTGTAGTAGAAATAACAAAAACAATCCAAATATGTCTTTGTCTTTTTGCTCAGGTCAAATATGAAATGTTTTGACCAAATTCTAACTCTCATATCTAAGCTACATCATCCTCTATCAAAACATAGGATATCAAGATTTATAGAGCTCCTGGTGAATTTTAGTAATTTAAACACTTCTATTTAGGGTGTTTTCACTAGATAAATCCTAATAGAAGCTCTACAACTCCAAAACTGATGAATCGAATTTATTATGGAAGGTATTTGTAATACCTATCCATTTTCATTTGTATCATACTGTTTGGATGTATAAAATAAATCTCGTTAAAAAGACAAATTGTCAGCAGAATTGACTTTGGGAACTTCCCAAGGTCATTCTTCTAATTATTTTGAGGTGATTCCAACTCTCAAAAATCACAAACTCAAAGATATATGAAACCCTATGAGTACAAATTTAATTGAGCTCCAGATATTTTTTGGTGAATTATTCGCCAAAACAAGGGTTATTTCTAGTAGAAAATCCATATCTACTTAAAGAGAAGTGACAAAATCATGAAACCACTTCTGGTGGTGTTGTTATTTCAACACCTATGTGATGATATCATTTGTGTACAATGGTATCATACAGAAGCAAGCCTTGGACTTAAACCCCTTCATTAAGTGGTTTTTGACATTTAATTCATAAAAGAAGCTCCATAAATGCAAATAAAGTAATTCTAGTTGCTATGGACTCAAATTAAGAAAACCTACTAAATAGATGTGTCTTTTGGATTGTCTGTGTAGTATGGTATTGATGCTTGTATGTCTGGTGTTGATTATGGCATTTTTTTTGCTTTGCGTGTGTGATCCTTGACGATGATAGCTACGATTTATATCGATGTCTAGAAGGAGGAGATATTGTTTATTATGGTTTTCTGTGAAGAATCCCAGGGACATATTGTCAGATTGCTGATCATCAGGCAAGCCACCTACTTGTTTGTAAGCCTTGTCCTACTATTTTTACTTATGCAAGTTTTATCTACTTGTTTATGCAAAACTGCATTGTTCTACTATATGATGATCTATATATGGTAGTGGCTTGGCTCCTCCAAACCATTAAACATTGGTACTACTAAGTACAACCCTCTTGATGACACCTACTTCTCCCCTTGTTTTGTAAGTGGTGTATGACACCAAGCCCCTTCGAGACCATGTTTTAGCCAAATAAAAACTATAGCTTACAAAATGTTTTATGGAAAACCTTGGTGAAGTTTGACCTACCAAGAGAAATTTGAGAAAGAAAAAGGGTTTTGTTTTTCAAAGGATGCTAAATAGGAGAAGGAGAAAAATGTTTACGAAAATGCACCCGTTTCTTTGCAGTTTGCTAGAACAATTAACTTGTGCAACCACATTACCCTAGTATGGGACATGGCCTGACTTGAAGTTTGTTCACTCTGGTATGGGATTCCTTGCAACTACTTATAAGGGATCATCTCCGTTGAATGTTGGGTTTCTTCACACTAAAGGTTCAATGGTTGAGAGCCCTGGTCTTGAAGAGATGCGAACTGCCCTCGGGAGTAGGTGGACGATACTATGGGCCTCTCATTGAAAGTGTAGGTCCCTAGATGAAGGAATGTGCTCTGGTTGGTCCATGGATCCCAACATCCTGATGTTGAGAGGAACAGCTCATAGGGTAGAGCTTATGCTAGAGTGACATCGGAGAGTCTTGATCGGTTACTCGACCCACGATCCATAAGGGATCAGGGCATGGTGTGGGTAAATTGTACAACCTCTGTAGAGTGTAAATCTATTCGAATAGCCATGTCCGTGGTTATGGATGGTTAGAAAGGCTGTTGTAGAGTGGTGCTAGTTTTGATTTCAAAAAGGATTTCAGAAAATAAAGAGTTTTCTGAAAAGGGTGGTCTGGAGTACCACAGAGGAAGTGAGGTGATCTTGAAGGATCACGGAATATGGAATCCTTGTCGCGTGATGACCGGAAGATGAGAAATGGTGACCCAATCCTAGTGTTTTCCAAAACTTTTCAAATGACTTTCAAAATGTTTTACTAAAGTTTTCAACAAAGATATGCAGATGCTATATCTATAAGAGAAACTATTTTAGAAAATAACCTCTCATGGACCCCTCCTCCTACTACTACCATATTCCATGTCCTTTTTATTGTTATTCTCTTAAGGTGGTTTGCAAGTACATTCAAAGTACTCTTTGGCATTGTCCCTGGCTATTAACTTGGTCAGATTTGGGAAGTAAGTGAAGAAGAAGGTGACATCGACGACTATGAGATCTAGGACGTCCTCCCAGTGAGCTGCATGTAGGTTAAGGCATGGCTCAGGTTCGACACTTGATAAAGTTCCATTGATGATCATCTATGTAGCCATAATGGTAATTTAGATATAACTTGTATCTGCTTAAGTAATGGATGTTTACTTTGATACTTGTCGGTTATGTGCCACGACAGACTAATCATGGGATCGTGGTGATATGCATAACATGGATTCTCGGAGGATTAATCTGGGGGCCCTACAATGACCATTGGATGTTGTTGATAATGGGATCATATCATTAGAAGAATGATATGATAAACATACACCCAAAGTAGATTTAGAAATTCGGTCTAGTCATTAAGTTTACATTATATATAAAACACATATGAAGTATTCCTAGTGCTTAGACCATGAGATCATGTTAATCACTAACACCGGAAGAGTGCCTTGATAACATTAAACATCACACCGTAATAGGGTGACTATAAAGGTGGGTTCAGGTATTCTAAAAGTGTTATGTAGAGGCTCAAGGATCAAGAGTGGGATTTGTCCATCCTAATGATGGAGAGATATACTCTAGGTCCTCTCGGTGATATCACATCAACACCTCTTGCAAGCACATGACTAGGTCCCATGGATGTTTTATCATAGAACGAGTGAAGTGTACTTGTCAGGAACGAGATCGAACTAGGGTATGGTTGATACCTATGATCAAATCTCTGACAAGTAAAGTATCACGAGACAAAGGAATTGGATACGGCGTTGATGGTTCACACGATCACAAGACTTATCATAGAATGTGTAGGAGTCAGTATGGATCTCCAGGTCCCGCTTCTGATTATTAATATGAGAAGTGTCTCTATCATGTCTACATTATTCTCGAACCGTAGGGTGACACACTTAAGGTACTCGGACACTAAGTGGTAGATAAAACATATCCAATATAATTTTGTTAGAGTTGAAATTTTTTCAATGATTACCGGGATTGTTTTGGGTCAAACTGCTGAAAGTATTTTAGGATGTGATATCGAAACAATACAAGGGGTTTTAAGAAAATGTTTGTTAATTAAAATAATTAACAAAATTCTGGAAAAAGTGTTTTATTGAAAGAGAAAAATACATTTAAATTAGTGGGTAATTAATGCATGTGAGTGGTAGAGGGTTTTATGTGAGTGGAGAGTCCATCCACATGAATGAGGGAAGAGGTGGGGGCACCACCATGGTGGGTGGCCATGACCCTTGGGGATGCCCCTCCCCTATAAAAAAGACTCCTCCTCGTCCTCTCTAGATGCACCACCTCCACTTGAAGGTTCTATTCCTCCTCTAGAATTTTCCCCATGGCCTCGGATTAGCGAGGTACATGTTCTATTGGATTCTTGGAGTAAGATTTATCTACTCATTCCATTTCTCTACTAGAGTGGAGGCGTGGAGGTTGTCGGGAGACAGACATGTGCCCGAGGACGGATATGTTTCTAGGTTGCGGAGTTCTTCAACTCGATCTTGAGATCGGCAAGTGATCAACTACATAAATAACGAAATCCGTTTTTGTAAAAGGCTTTTGGTTTTTGAGGGTTAGTTTTTCTGGTAGCATCTACTAAAAGACTTGTTACTAGCATCTACTAGATTAGATCTTGGCGCAATTAGCGTTCTTATCGTAGGAATTTTGTGTTTTCTATGTTTTGAATCCTTTAGTGGTATCAGAGCCATATCTATGCGTAGATGTTATGTATGAGTAGAACACATATGGTTGTGGGTGTTGATGATCATATTGTTGCAACTTTTTGTGTATGTTGGATCTTAGTAGCATAGTGGGATGAAGCGGCCCAGACTAACTTCACATGTCCTTGCACATGAGACATGTTCCACACTTGACATGCAACTCGTATTGCATAAGTGTCTAGCGGGTGTCTGTCTCTCCAACTATAGCTATGAGCTAGTATACAACGGGTTGTTAATAAAAAATTATCACCATTGTGGTTTAAAGTTCATAGGATGAATGATTCTTCGTAAGCCCAAAGCCACCTAAAATATGCAAAATAAATTAGAGGCGTCTAACTTGTTTTTGTAGGGCATGTGATGTGATATGGTCATATGTTACAAATTTTATGTATGCAATGATATCATTTGTAAGTTATGACAACCAAATGGAGCCATATGGTTGTTTACTTTTGAAGGCCTGCGTGCAAGAAATGGAAATTCCATGTAATTTAAATTAGTGGAGAACAACCAAGATGGTGACATCATGGAACTTAGAACCACGTTGGTGAAATGATGGTGATCATACCAAGGAGCACAAGATGGAGATCAAGTGCAAGAAAGGACCATATCATAACACTTTATTTATGCATGTGATGCTTATCCCTTTTATACATCTTATTTGTGATTTTTCTATCTTAGAACTTGGCGATAGCATTATAAGATGATCCCTATCAATAAAATATCAAGATAAAAACGTGTTCTTGCTTTAGTATGCATTGTTAAGAAAGTTCATCGTTTCGAAGCATCATGTGATGATCAGGTATGATAGAATCTATGTTCCCATACAATGGGTGTAAGACAGATTTACACATGTGAATACTAAGGTTCTACTTGGCGAGCCTATCATGTACATACATTGCCTCAGAACACAAACCAAAAGGTAAAGCATGAGTCATATAGTTGATATGATGACCACATCGATGCTCACCTTTGCAGCTGCACCAATTCACGTGATGATCGATCTTGGTGTAGTGAATTTGGTTCATGTAATCACCAAAATGACTCGAGGGTTGTGGTTTTTGTGTGGGAGTTCACATAGTATTGTGGTTATAGTTGAACTAAATTTATCATAAACTAAATCAGTGAATTTGCATAGTTTGTTTTAGTTATTGGCAATATTTTACTACCTTGTGCTTAATTTTATTTGAGATAATAGAACTATAGAGTTCTGGATATTTACTTTATGAACTCAAAATGAATAATTGAAGTGAATGGTCATTTTGGTAGTTTTAATCCACTACACTACTCTGAGTGTCTCTAGCACTCATTTCCCAATAGAATAATTCTGGATCTTTGCAACCCTTTCTAGTACACATAATGGGGTACCAAGGCCCACTTTGTGATCTGCTAAAAACATTCAAACAATAATTTTAAATGATAGTTCAAAATTGAATTCAATGCATATTCCTAGGTCACCCCTATTTGAAAAACCATCCATTTGAAGTCCAATTTCAAAACCCTTGCAACCAGAGACTACCTAGTACTAGTGGAGATCACTCAAAAAATTTGAACCCAAAATTCAAATTTTTGCTTCTTGCGGCCATTCTGTCGAGCAGGTGGCAGGCACAACTCCTGCAAATCCTAAAACACTATAGTGAGCAGTAGCTTTGGTCACCGCTTGGGCCTAACTTGGTCCCCTGGTTCCCCCAGCTAGAACCCCGGCCCTAACCCTCTCTCCCTCTCCCCTGTCTTCTCCAGTAGCTAGCCGCCCGACGCCATGCCCCAGGTCGACCACGGACCGCTCGCCCCAGCTCGTCCCACAGCCTTTGCTTGCTGGGAGACAGGCGCCATCACACCGCTTCGCCTCGACCAGCCCCAGACCAAAAACGAGCGGATGACAAGCCTCAATTGCTCGCGCCCATGCCGCTGTCCGCCATGCCGATCACCCTGGAGCGCCGCGCCCGCCAGAGCGGCACCGATCACACCTAGCGCTAGCATTGCGTGGCAGCCGCCGCAGCAGGCCCAGCAACCGCCCAGACATCGTCGTTCGCCGCCTCGTGACCAGCAGACCGGAGGAACTGCGTCGAACACCGTCGTGTAGAGACTCTGCCTTGCCGCGCCTTTAAGCCTCAGAGGACCGCCGGGGAACAGAGCATCCAACGCCACCCTCGGCCATGCTGAGAGACCCCGCAGCGTCGTCACCGATGACCTCACCGTCGCCCGCTCTGCCCCCTCGTCGACCCTATATAAAGAGGCCACCCCAGCCCCATTTCTCCACACTCACACACTTCCCACCTCTCACTAAACCTTACCCACCTCTAGCCGAAGCCGCTCGAGCTGTGTCTCGCCGGAATTGGAGCCAAAGCCGCCGCAGCAGGAGGAGAAGGGTGTTTGCGATTTAGGGAACCCCAAGCTCCGCCGCAACCATGCCTCACCTCACTGTCGTCTACCAGCCCGTTTGCCCGCCTCACCGACCTTGCTGGAGCCCTGGTATGCCCCCAATCGACCCCCACCGCCGCGTCTAGGTCACGTTCTCGCCGGAGTGATCCGTCGTCGACGATGACTCACCATCGTTGGGTCCCCTTTAGATCGTGTGGCCCAGGATGCTAGATATCGCTTCGGTTAAATTGTGCCGCTGACCGGTGGATCCCCCATGTCAGGCAGCCCGCTGCGCACACTATGCGTAGATGGGCTGGCCCAGTTAGTTCCCGCGCGTGTTAAAGTTTCAAATTTAGTTTTTTCTATTTAGAGTTAATCTAGTTTCTGTCCACTAGTTTAGAAATCAATTCAGTGAGATTGACAAATCCAAATTGCATGAAACCAATTTTGCCTGAAAGGTATTGAAATGATCTATCCAAGACCATTGGATTTAATTCAATTAGAGTTATAGATATCTCCTAGTAAAAATAACAAAACAGAAGCATTTGCACCTTGCAACATTTTTATAAAATCAACCAAGATAGATTTTGAGTTGATTCCAACTCTCAAAATTCACATTTCATCATACCTATCTGAATATGTAATAATATTAAGGCTTACATATAGTGACTTTGTACTAGTACCAAAATAATGCTATATAGGCATTTCTAGTCAATTTAAATCATTAAATAATGAACTTAAACCAAAGTAATTATGATCCAACCCTTAAATCACATTCCCACATGCTAGAATATGTGGTGAGGACATGTGTCCATATGATCTCATATTTTAAGTGGTGAATATTAAATCTTAGTTAATTTTTCAATGAGTAGAAACTACTTTTCTAAAATAAAAAGGATGAAACTATTGAATTAAACTTGTGATGCTTGAGATGATAATAGATCATCAAATGCGTGTCTTAGAATGCTAATTAGACTAGTTAAGTGTTGTTTAGTGATTGTGTACTCCGTATGTATTTATAGACGATAGTACCGACCAAGTCTACGAGGAGGAGGAGGAGTTCTACCAAGAAGAAGAAGAAGAAGAAGAAGAAGAAGAAAACTTCAACCACTGCACCAACCAAGGCAAGCGACCATTAACTGTGCAAGCTATTGTAGCAAGCTAGAATTAAGCTAGTTAACTTGATCCAAGATGCTATAAGCATGCTGGAGTCATAGCACTTTGACTATTGGTTACCCCAAGTCTTATTTACAAGCTTTACTTCCTTTACTTTACCCAAAGTTCTTTACTTGTTTTGAAGGTAGCATAAAGAGTATAAAACTTGACCTATTTAGAACCCTTTAGATGTCATTCTATGGCATGAGATTGATCCCACCATTTTCCACCTTAGTGAACACTCTTAACTTAGTAGCTTAGAGGAGATCAAAAACTTGAGTCACTGTAGATGGGAACACTTGGTGAAAATGAATTATGAAAACCTTGGAATGATGAGTCATTCTATTGAGATGTTTTGACATGTGTTGAGAAACACAAATGGTTTATGATGGTGAAATGTTGAGGCATGATCCTTAAGCCTTTTACAAAACTGATGGTTGGATTCGGATGCGATACCATTCCAAATTTACCGTACAACCACACTACCTGAATTGGGTAAGGCTTAGCTGGAAATTTTTATGCATTGGTATTAGTTCCCTCGTGGGAGAGGTTTGAGCTGAGGCTACCTCTCAATGTTGTCCACCTATGCAGTGCCCAAGATGACTGATGGTCATGGTTGGGAGGCCATGCTCATAGGATAGGTGCCTATACTAGGGTGTGTAAAGGGAAGGTTATGTTTGATTATCTGCATACTAAGTATGATGATTCAGGATTATCCTTGACAGATGTATCAAATCTTGTGGTGAAAGTGTACCACCTCTACAGAGTGTCAAACTATTCAAATAGCCATGTCTGCGTCTATGGGCAGTTGGAATGGCCATACTATTTCGTTGTCAGATGTTTTCCAAACAACTTATGAAATGAATGATGAATCTTGACTTGACCACAATAGGGTTGTGTTTATAACAATAGCTTCCCAACTTAAGTGATTCTAGAACTTTATTTTATCTTTCTTTGCTTCAGAGCTCAGCTTAGGTTTCAAACTTAACTTTATAGTTAAACTTAGATTAGCCCTTTAACCTAGAATTATATTACTTGTTAGTGGTAGTTTGCGAGTACTTAAAGAGTACTCATGGCTTTTTTCCCTGGCTATTCTCATGGCCAGACTATGAAGGAGACTACCAAGATGATGGCCAGCAGGATGGCTAAGATAACTAGGACTATCGCTTCACAAGATTGCCTGTGCCCCTGAAGATGGACCCCACCGCTACGCTTATCTTTTAATTCTGCTGCTTGTTGTATTAAGACTGGATCATGAGATCCTTATTTGTGTAAGACCTTATGTATGGTTTGTAATGGATGATGTACTGTGATATCCAATCCGTTATGTCTCGCAAAAATGGTAATCCTGGGATTGCGAGGTATGGCATGACGGGCCTCTAGGATTAAAAATCCGGGTGTTAACAAATTGGTATCAGAGCCATCCTGACCATAGGAGACCCTAGTTAGAATGGACGTTCAACCAAAAACTTAGTTTCAAAACCAAAGTGAGTATTTATAGAAAACTATCTCCTCTCTTATCCTTGTGGATTCATTCTTTCTCAAAAATTCATGTTCCTCAAAATTCTTACATTACTACTTAAAATTTGACACACTTGATCACTTCACTAATTTCCTCATCCTTAATTATTGTAGATGGAGACTCAGTTCAGCAAGTTTTATCAGTTGGGAAACGGAGGTCAGCTGATCTTCGAGAGGGATCTGGATTCACTGTCGGAGTTACTGGGACACCCACATCTGGAGTTTCTTGGAGCTCAACTTCTCGGACCCCCAGGAGGAGACCTATAGTGGCTAGTCACCGCTGATCTTAGAGGAAGCATCGAAGCACCAATGTCCGGGAGAATCCAGTTCTCCGTGAGAGAGAACAACTGGCTAGATGGATTAGCCAGGGCAATGCATGAAGCTCTCGCGCGTCTATGTGCCCTCAGTGTCAACAAAATCCAAGGAACCCGTTTTGCCCACTATGCAGGACGTGACTTCATGGGAATGCCGATGGAGATGCCAAGTCACCCAGATTTGAGGCGTCAAGTGGAGAATCTTGACTTCTTGCTGCATGACAGACAGCAGGAACTGGACAATGCTAGGGAGTTAGCCAACCAGAACTGTGTCATTACCGACCAGAAGGCCCATATTTTCGCACTGCTCGTCCAAGATCGCCAGTCTCTTTGCCGCCAGCATGCAAAGAAATATCGCACCATTGACCGTCTTTGCAAGAAGGTTGTTGACCTCGAGAAGACCGTCAAGGAGAAGGAAGCTCAGCTTGTAGCAAAGGAAGAAGAAGAGGAGGGTGAGGACATCCAGGGAGACATTGACTCTTACCTCACCAACAATGATGACTTTCTGGAGGAGGATGTCGTGGACTTCTACACTGATGATGAGGACTCTGACTTCATCGATGATGAGTATATGCACCAGAGCACTGTCGTAGCATGAGATGTATCGGTCCCACTGTATCGCAGCTTACAGAATGGTTCTTAAAACCATCTGTTTTCCCTTTGATTGTTGTGGTGTGTGTTGTATCGTGTTCTTGTTTGCATGAATGAAAATGAAGTTAGTTGAAAATCCTGAGTCTAACTCAAAGTTTTAGCTTTGAAAACCCAAAACCATGAACCTTAGAATTTCCCTCTTACCCCTATATCTATCTCAATCTTCAGATGACTCATGGAAACCAAGGAGGGAGCAAATGTCATGAAGACCCAATGCTGCAGATCTTGCAGAATCTCATCACAGACCGTGAAGCAAGCAGGGCAGAGCGCCAAGCCAACTTAGCAACATTGCAGCAGATCGCCCAGATGCCTCTCAACAACCAAGGGCATGGAAATCAGGATCACCAGAGATCCAAACTCAAAAAATTTCAGAACACCAATCCCCCAATCTTCAGCCAATCTAAAAACCCATTAGATGCCGATGACTGGTTACAGACAATGGAAAACAACTTAGAAGTTGCAAGAGTTGATGAAAATGAGAAAGTTCTCTTTGCCACCCACTATCTGGCAGGAGATGCAAAAGGTTGGTGGAATAGTATCCGCAATATGAACCATGGTCAAGTGATGACATGGGAAGCATTCAAAGTCAAGTTCAGCCGCACCCACGTGCCGCAAGGTCTAGTCAACAGAATGAGAGATGAGTTCCGCGAATTGAAGCAAGGAAGAATGACTGTGGTGGAGTACCATGATAGATTCCTGTCACTTGCCAGATATGCACCTGATGAGATCAACACGGAGGCTAATAAGAAGGAGAGATTCCTAAACGGACTGCATGATGAGATGCAGACTGTCCTTGTCAACATCCATTTCGAGGATCTTGAAGAACTAGTCGACTTTGCCATTCAGATGGAAGGGAAGATTAACCAGGAAAACGACAACCGCAAGTGTCACATGATGCAGCAATCTGGATCCAGCACTCACCAGAAGTACCGTCCTAACCCCTCATCGGGATATGCACCAAGGAACAACCGACCCCCAATGTCTCGCCCAAGCTACCCCAACCGCAGCGGAGGCAATGGGAAGGCCGGAGGAAACAATCACAACTCCGACAATGCCAACAATTTCAACCGTGCACCTCCCAAGAACAACAGCAAAAACAACAACAACACTGCACCCAGAACTGGCAGCAATGTTGTACCTGTCACAGTCAAGGACAAGTCCCAGATCACTTGTTTCGAGTGTGGAGTGAAGGGTCACTAATCCAATGAGTGTCCCAAGAAGACTACAACCAATGCCAATGTGAATGCCCCAGCTCAACAGCAGCGTCGTGTTCAACCAGGAAGAAGATTTGCCCCAGGGAACCCTCACAACCGCAATGGCCGTCTCTTCCACATGAATGCAGAAGAAGCCCAGGAAGCGCCAGATGTAGTGTTGGGTATGTTTTCTGTCAACTCAGTCTTAGCAAGAGTATTGTTTGATTCGGGAGCATCGCATTCATTTGTCACCGAAGAATTTGCATGCACTAGTAAGATTCACCCAACCAACCTGAAGCATGTCATGATAGTTCAAATCCTCGGTTCAACAACCAAAGCTAGAAAATTTTGCAAAGCTGTGCCTATCAGAATACATGGGATAGATTTTTAAGCCAACCTAATTGTACTTGGAACCAAAGGATTGGAAGTAGTACTAGGTATGGACTGGATGTCAAGGCATAAAGGAATGATAGACTGTGCTAAGAAAGCCATCACCATGACCATTAGTTCGGGAGTAACAGTAGAGCATATCTCTGAAACCTTACCCCGTCAATTCAAGTGCAACAAGAGTGTAGCCCTTCCCACCATTGACCAAGTCAGAGTAGTCTGTGAATACCCCGACGTATTCCTAGATGAATTGTCAGGTATGCCCCGGATAGGGATATTGAGTTCATTATCAAACTAATCCCCGGAACCGGACCCATAGCCCAGAGACCCTATAGCATGAACCCCTCAGAGTTAGTGGAACTGAAGAAGTAGTTGGATGCCATGTTAGAGAAAGGCTTGATTCAACCAAGCGCATCGCCATGGAGATCACTAGTGTTATTCGTCGACAAGAAAGATGGAGGAAACCTTCTGTGCACAGATTATAGAAAGTTGAATGACGTCACCATCAAGAACAAGTACCCCTTGCCAAATATAGAGGATCTATTTGATCAGTTGACTGGAGCCCGGGTATTCTCAAAGATTGATCTTAGGACTGGTTATCACCAACTTAAGATTTGTGCAACGGATATTCCAAAGACCGCCTTTACTACTCGCTATGGTTTATACGAGTATACGGTTATGTCTTTTGGATTAACCAATGCCCCTGCTTATTTCATGAATCTCATGAATAAGATCTTTATGAATTTCCTAGATAAGTTTGTAGTTGTGTTTATCGACGACATCCTTATCTACTCCAAGTCAGAAGAAGAGCATGAGCAACATCTGAGAATCATCCTAGAAACCCTGAGAGAGCATCAGTTATATGCCAAGTTCAGCAAGTGTGAGTTTTGGCTGAAAGAAGTAGGATTCCTAGGACATATTGTGTCTGCCGGAGGAGTCTTTGTTGATCCCGCCAAGATCAAAGATGTCGAAGAATGGGAATCTCCAACCACTCAAACCCAAGTCCGTGCATTTCTCGGATTAGCGGGATACTACCGCAAGTTTGTAGAAGGGTTCTCAAGCATCGCCAGACCCATGACCCAATTGTTGAAGAAGGACAAGAAGTTTGAATGGACCGACAAATGTGAAGCCAGTTTTCAGGTGCTGAAGAAGAGATTGATATCATCCCCAATATTGATCATGCCAGACATCAAGAAGTCGTTTGATGTGTATTGTGACGCATCCAAGATTGGTCTAGGATGTGTGCTGATGCAAGAAGGCAAAGTCATCATGTATCTGTCTTGACAACTGAAACAACATGAGCAAAACTATTCAACCCATGATATTGAGCTAGCAGTTGTGGTTCTAGCATTGAAGACATGGCGTCATTATTTGATGGGTAATCGCTGTGAGATTTACTCATATCACAAGAGTTTAAAGTATATTTTCACTCAGAAGGAGCTGAATATGAGGCAACGGAGATGGATAGAGTTAATCAAGGATTATGACCTTGACATTCACTATCACCCCGACAAAGCCAATGTGGTAGCGGATGCTCTTAGCAGATTGCCGTGTAGGCTAAACACCATGATCAAGGATAAACAACCAAGTTTGTATGAAGAGTTGGAGCAGTTCAGGACGGAATTAGTTAGCAAAGGATTCTTAGGTAGCATTGAACTTCAACCCACTTTGATTAGCCAAATCAAGGAAGCCCGGAAGGGGAATGAAAGTATCGACGGAATCAAACGTCTTATTGGTACAGGAAAGGTACCCGGATTCATGGAAGACGAAGAAGGAGTACTATGGTACAAAGGACGTATCTGTGTGCCAGCAGATTCCGAACTGAAGCAAGTTATCATGAAGGAAGCTCATGATACTCTTTATTCTATCCACCCCGGAGGAACAAAGATGTATCAGGATTTGAAGGAACAATTCTGGTGGCACAAGATGAAGAGAGAAATCGGAAGCTACATCGCCAAGTGTGATATCTGTCAAAGAGTGAAAGCAGAGCATCAGAGACCTGCAGGACTGTTGCAACCATTGCAGATTCCGGAATGGAAATGGGATTCCATAGGAATGGACTTTATCACCGGTTTGCCTACTTCTAGTAGGGGAAATGACTCAATCTGGGTCATAGTTGATAGATTGTCCAAGGTAGCCCACTTTATACCTGTCAAGACTACCTACCAGAGTGCGAAGTTAGCAGAACTGTATATAGATAGGATTGTCAGCCTGCATGGAACCCCCAAGACCATCGTATCAGATCGAGGAACCCAGTTTACCTCAAGATTTTGGCAGAAAGTCCAAGAAGGATTGGGAACCGAGTTGAACTTCAGTACCGTGTATCACCCGCAAACTGATGGACAGACTGAGAGAGTCAACCAGATCCTAGAGGATATGCTTAGAGCTTGTGTGTTGGAATACGGATCAAAATGGGAAGACTGCCTGCCTTTCGCAGAATTCTCATATAACAACAGTTATCAAGCTAGCTTGCAGATGGCACCCTTTGAATTCCTATACGGAAGAAAGTGTCATACCCCTTTGAATTGGTCGCAAGTAGGAGAGAGTCAGATCTTTGGACCCGACATTCTCTGGGAAGCAGAAGAGAAAGTTCACAAAGTCCGTGAGCACCTCAAGACCGCCCAATCTAGACAGAAGAGTTATGCTAAGAAAAGAAGGAGAGACCTAACTTTCAATGTCGGAGATTTTGTATATCTCAAGGTTTCGCCATTAAAGGGAACCCAACGCTTTAGTCTGAAAGGAAAGTTAGCCCCCAGATATATCGGGCCCTTCAAGATTCTGAACCGTCGAGGAGAAGTATCGTATCAACTAGAACTGCCTGAGGAGATGTCAGCCATCCACAATGTGTTCCATATCTTGTTACTTTGCAAATGCCTGGAAGTGCCGGAGAAGACGGAAGTTTTCAAGAACATCGATCACAGGGCTGTAGAAATCAACAATGACCTGACCTATCAGGAAGTGCCCATCCGTATCTTAGAAGAAGCCTACAGAATCACCAGGACCAGGAGTATCAAGTTTTTCAAGATTCAGTGGAGCAACCATACAGAGGAGGAAGCCACTTGGGAGCGTGAAGATTACATTAGGACAGAGTTCCCAGATCTCTTTAGTTCCTAGTTTTCTTTGTAAATCTCAGGATGAGATTTTGTTTAAGGGGGGAAGGTTTGTAACATCCCAAAACTTTAATCCAAGCTTATCAAGATCCAATTCATCAAATTTAGGGTTAACAAAAACTTTTCCATTTCAAAGTATGAAAGCATTTATGTGTATGTGCATTTAAATTAGGAGTTGTTTTGAATTGCCATGGTTCTGTGATTCATTGCTTATAAAATGATTCTTAGGTGAAATAAACATCATCTAAATCATTCCCAAACTTTTCCCAAAGAAAAACAACTCAAAATGAATAATTGAAGTGAATGGTCATTTTGGTAATTTTAATCCACTACACTACTTTGAGTGTCTCTAGCACTCATTTCCCAACAGAAATAATTCTGGATCTTTGCACCCCTTGCTAGTACACATAATGGGGTACCAAGGCCTACTTTGTGATCTGCTAAAAACATTCAAACAATAATTTTAAATGACAGTTCAAAATTGAATTCAATGCATATCCCTAGATCACCCCTATTTCAAAAACCATCCATTTGAAGTCCAATTTCAAAACCCTTGCAACCAGAGACTACCTAGTACTAGTGGAGATCACTCAAAAATTTTGAACCCAAAATTCAAATTTTTGCTTCTTGTGGCCATTCTGTCGAGCAGGTGGCAGGCACAAATATTGCAAATCCTAAAACACTATAGTGAGCAGTAGCTTTGGTCACCACTTGGGCCTAACTTGGTCCCCTGGTTCCCCAGCTAGAACCCCGGCCCTAACCCTCTCTCCCTCTCCCCTGTATGCTCCAGTAGCTAGCCACCCGACGCCATGCCCCAGGTCGACCACGGACCGCTCGCCCCAGCCCCCGCGCTCTCCTTCGCTTGCTGGGAGACAGGCGCCATCACACCGCTTCACCTCCACCAGCCCCCGACCAAAAACGAGCGGAGGACAAGCCTCAATTGCTCGCACCCATGCCGCTGTCCGCCATGCCGATCACCTTGGAGCGCCGCGCCCGCCAGAGCCGCACCGACCATGCCTAGCGCTAGCATTGCGTGGCAGCCCCCGCAACAGGCCCAACAACCGCCCAGACATCGTCGTTCGCCGCCTCGTGACCAGCAGACCAGAGGAACAGCGTCGAACACTGCCGTCTGCGTGCAGTTCACCGCACGCTCTCGACCAGTAGAGACTCCGCCTTGCCGCGCCTTTAAGCCTCAGAGGACCACCGGGGAACAGAGCATCCAACGCCGCCCTCGCCCATGCCGAGAGAACCCATCAGCATTGTCACCTATGACCTCACCGTCGTCCGCTCTGCCCCCTCGTCGACCCTATATAAAGCGGCCACCCCAGCCCCATTTCTCCATACTCACACACTCCCCACCTCTCACTGAACCTTACCCACCTCTAGCCGAAGCCGCTCGAGCTCTGTCTCGCCTAAATTGGAGCCGAAGCCGCCACAACAGGAGGAGAAGAGTGTTTGTGATTTAGGGAACCCCAAGCTCCGCCACAACCGCGTCTCGCCTTGCTGTCATCTACCAGCCCGTTTGCCCACCTCACCGACCTTGCTGGAGCCCTGGTATGCCCCCAATCAACCTCCACCGCCGCTTCTAGGTCACGTTCTCGCCGGAGTGCTCCGTCGTCGACGATGACTCACCACCGTTGGATCTCCTTTAGATCGTGTGGCCCAGGATGCTAGACACCGCTTCGGTTAAATTGTGCCGCTGACCGGTGGAGCCCGCATGTCAGGCAGCCCGCTACGTGCACTATGCATAGATGGGCTGGCCCAGTTAGTTCCCGCGCGTGTTAAAGTTTCAAATTTAGTTTTTTCTATTTAGAGTTAATCTAGTTTCTGTCCACTAGTTTAAAAATCAATTCAGAGAGATTGACAAATCCAAATTGCGTGAAACCAATTTTGCCTGAAAGGTATTGAAATGATCTATCCAAGACCGTTGGATTTAATTCAATTAGAGTTATAGATCTCTCCTAGTAAAAATAACAAAACAGAAGCATTTGCACCTTGCAACATTTTTATAAAATCAACCAAGATAGATTTTGAGTTGATTCCAACTCTCAAAATTCACATTTCATCATACGTATCTGAATATGTAATAATATTAAGGCTTACATACAGTGACTTTGGACTAGTACCAAAATAATGCTATATAGGCATTTCTAGTCACTTTAAATCATTAAATAATGAACTTAAAGAAAAGTAATTATGATCCAACCCTTAAATCACATTCCCACATGCTAGAATATGTGGTGAGGACATGTGTCCATATGATCTCATATTTTAAGTGGTGAATATTAAATCTTAGTTAATTTTTCAATGAGTAGAAACTACTTTTCTAAAATAAAAAGGATGAAACTATTGAATTAAACTTGTGATGCTTGAGATGATAATAGATCATCAAATGTGTGTCTTAGAATGCTAATTAGACTAGTTAAGTATTGTTTGGTGATTGTGTACTCTGTATGTATTTTTAGACAATTGTACCGACCAAGTCTACGAGGAGGAGGAGTTCTACCAAGAAGAAGAAGAAAACTTCAACCACTGCACCAACCAAGGCAAGTGACCATTAACAGTGCAAGCTATTGTAGCAAGCTAGAATTAAGCTAGTTAACTTGATCGAAGATGCTATAAGCATGCTGGAGTCATAGCACTTTGACTATTGGTTACCCCAAGTTTTATTTACAAGCTTTACTTCCTTTACTTTACCCAAAGTTCTTTACTTGTTTTGAAGGTAGCATAAAGAGTATAAAACTTGACCTATTTAGAACCCTTTAGATGTCATTCTATGGCATGAGATTGATCCCACCATTTTCCACCTTAGTGAACACTCTTAACTTAGTAGCTTAGAGGAGATCAAAAACTTGAGTCACTGTAGATGGGAACACTTGGTGAAAATGAATTATGAAAACCTTGGAATGATGAGTCATTCTATTGAGATGTTTTGACATGTGTTGAGAAACACAAATGGTTTATGATGGTGAAATATTGAGGCATTAGCCTTAACCCTTTTACAAAACTGATGGTTGGATTCGGATGCGATACCATTCCAAATTTACCGTACAACCACACTACCTGAATTGGGTAAGGCTTAGATGGAAATTTATATGCATTAGTATTAGTTCCCTCGCGGGAGAGGTTTGAGCTGAGGCTACCTCTCAATGTTGCCCACCTATGCAGTGCCCAAGATGACTGATGGTCATGGTTGGGAGGCCATGCTCATAGGAGAGGTGCCTATACTAGGGTGTGTAAAGGGAAGGTTATGTTTGATTATCTGCATACTAAGTATGATGATTCAGGATTATCCCTGACAGATGTATCAAATCTTGTGGTGAAAGTGTACCCCCTCTGTAGAGTGTCAAACTATTCGAATAGCCGCGTCCATGGTTATGGGCAGTTGGAATGGCCATACTATTTCGTTGTCAGATGTTTTCCAAACAACTTATGAAATGAATGATGAATCTTGACTTGACCACAACAGGGTTGTGTTTATAACAATAGCTTCCCAACTTAAGTGATTCTAGAACTTTATTTTATCTTTCTTTGCTTCAGAGCCTAGCTTAGGTTTCAAACTTAACTTTATAGTTAAACTTAGATTAGCCCTTTAACCTAGAATTATATTACTTGTTAGTGGTAGTTTGCGAGTACTTAAAGAGTCTCATGGATTTTGTCCCTGGCTATTCTCATGGACAGACTATGAAGGAGACTACCAAGAGGATGGCCAGCAGGACGACTATGATAACTAGGACTATCTGCCTTCGTCACAAGATTGCTGTGCCCTGAAGATGGACCCCACCGCCACGCTTATCTTTTAATTCACCGCTTGTTGTATTAAGACTGGATCATGAGATCCTTATTTGTGTAAGACCTTATGTATGGTTTGTAATGGATGATGTACTGTGATATCCAATCCGTTATGTCTCGCAAAAATGGTAATCCTGGGATTGCGAGGTATGGCATAACGGGCATCTAGGATTAAAAATCCGGGTGTTGACATCTAGGAGATGAAAGAATTGTTTCAGAAACGATCATGCATGGAAGTTTTTGTGATATCTAAAACAATGTTGGGTTGCAATATGATAGATTATAATATTAGTAAGATACATTTCATATTTTATGAGAATTTTTGAAGGTTGGAGACGCTAGGTATCCTAATCTCCCAAAAGATCTTGGGAACTAATATTATAGTCACAATTCGTCCTTATAGGCTATAGTAGCTTGATCATGAAAGTTATCATGATCATGAATAAAATATTACTAAATAATGGATTTTTGAAGAACGCCAAACATTTGATGATGGTGATACACATTCAAGTGCAAGTCCAAGGGTAATAGTGTTTGACTAACATGCTTTGGACTATGTGTCATGTGTATGGCACCACTATTGATGTTGATGGATTCTTCTAAAATGAAAGAAAATGATGAAAGAACATTTGGACAATTTTTGGCAGAAAATAAAAGGATGGAAATGTCCAACTTAGGTATATAGATGATATACATGTTGTGGGTTTATTCTTGGCCTATTAAACAATGTGGTTCTTGGGTATTGGATACCGGATTGGTTGGTGGCAAGTGTCATACAGGAAAACACAATTCATGAACTTAAATTGCCTAAGTAACTAGCAAGAGAATATGCGATGCTGTTCATCCAAAATAAATAAAGTGTTGTTATGTTTCTCCTTGACATCAAACCTAGGCTTCAAGATTTTTTTTAGTAAATGTTATTTTGTTCTGGTATTATGAGAATAATGGTTATTCAAATAATTACCGTGTTCCATAAAAGATGGATGAACTCTTACAAGCCTAGTTGGAGAAATCACATCCATAACACTAATGCTAAAATGTTGCAAGACGAATGATTGCAATATCACTTATGAGTGACATCGCTGTATAAATTATACTGGAAAGAAATCATGAAGAAACTCCACGTTAATGGATTTTTAGAGTCTTTTATTTTGATCAGTTAACGCTTCTAAGACTTTCCTGGAGATAATTAAAACTTCATTCAAAGGCCAAATAAGAATGAATTACTAACCTATTGGACATCATGCATGTTGATGTATATAGTCCATTATGTGTAGTCATGAGCGATGGATTTCAACTTTATATGCTTTCTCCAAAAAATCGAGTGGATATATGTGTATATTTACTTAACAAGAAGAAGTATGAAATATTTGAAACATGTTCAAAGACTTTCAAGATGAAGTGGAAAATCATTGTAACAAGAAAATAATGAATTTATGATTGGATCATAAAGGAAGATATTTGAGTTACAAATTTTAGCAAACACCTAAGATTTGAGGAATATAATCGTAGGAGTATGGAGTGTTCCATTGATTTGCGTTTTCCGAAACACCGTAGGAGTATGGAGTGTTCAAGAAATATAATCAATACTTTTTTGACATGGTAAGATCAAAGGTGTCATGTATAAAACTACCATTATATTTTGAATATTAAGCTTTAGAGACTACCTCTTTTACACTAAAAAGAGCTCCATCATTATTGTTCGACAATGATGAACCGACTACATGCAAAGAAGAGATGATGGGCCCTGAATCCATCAATTGGCTCGAAGCCATAAAATCCATGAATGTTCCATACATGGGAAACCAAGTTTCTAAACTTGGAACACCCTCTGGAGGCATGAAGCCTACCAGCCATATTTGGATCTATAAAGAAATAGACATGGATGTTTCACATCTATGGAATAGTCGACATGTCAGAAAAGAGTTTGTGACAAAGTTCAAGGATTTTACTACGATAATATTCGATCTTTCATTATGATATTTAGTCTAGATGGATTATTGTAGCAACCACTACATATGTCAATTTTGGTATATGGTAGTTGAACAAACAAAACAACGTTCTTTTAATAGAATGGTTAATGAGGACATGTACATGACACGGTCCGAAGGGTTTTGTTAATTCAAAGGATGTTAAAAAGGGTATGCAAACTTCACTTGTTGAAGTAAGCATAGTAGAGTTGGAATCTTCACCGTGATGAAACTGTTAAAATGTTTAGTTTCATCAGAGACGATGAAGATGCTCGCATTTGCAAGAAGTTAAGTGGGAGCGATGAGACATATTTCTAATACATTATGTATAAGACATGCCATTGATTGGAAATGATGTATCTTCTATTGTCATAGGTTAAGAATTTCATTAAAATTAAGATTTTGATGAAAGACTTAAGAAAAATCAGAATATTAGACATCAAAGTCTATATGGATAGATTAAGACGCTAATATGGTTGTGAAAAATGTACATAGATGAAATATTGAAAGTGTTCAATATGGAAACAATGATAAAGGTTCTTTCTACATGGAAAAGGTTGAATCAAGATTCAAGTGTATTGACATTTGGTGACTGAAACGAGATTCAAGTTTTTTGACACTTGGTGAGTAAGATCACATGAATATCTGGATAAATCATACCGTGATATGTACATATCCAGATATTTCCTATGCTCTAAATGTAATGAGCATATACCAGGGTGATTCACAAGATGATCATTGGATGATAGTAAGGATATTCTTATGAGCTTTGGAACAATTGACATATTGTTCATTTTTAAGTGTTACATTGATACTAGACAGATATTTCATTGTAAAGTGTTACATTGATACTAGACAGATAGTTCATTGTAAAGTGTTACATTGATACTAGACAAATAGTTCACTGTAAAGTGTTACATTGGTACTAGTTTTGTCACAAGATACAAATTAAGTTTATCTCAATTTAGGCTATAGGTTATGGTGGCACAATGTAATGGAAGAAAGTTCCATGATGGATTTGGATGAGTTCCAAAGTTAAAAACATTGTGATGGATACTACAACAAAGGCTGAGTATATGACTCCTCTAGTAGCAGCTAAGGAGAGCCTTTGTGTCAAGAAGTTTGTTAATCAAACTAGGTGCAGTTCCAAGCGATATAATACTATGAAGATCTATTGTACGACAATAGTATCAACATGTTTTAACCCCAAGGAACTAAGGTCTCACCAAAGTACCAAATTTATACAATGCCATCTCATGTTAGAATGAGTGATGCATAGAGACACAAAGACATGCAAATACACACGAACCTGAAAGCATCAAATCTTGAGATTAGGTTTACCACAAGCAAAACGTACGAACAAACACCGGAAAGCCATAGGTGTTACAATGTGCAAGTATAAACTAGATTATTGACTGTAGTGCAAGTGGGAGACTGAAGGGAATATGCCCGAGAGGCAATAATAAAATGGGCATTATCTTATTCCATGTTTATGACAAATGTTTATTTCTCGTGCTAGAATTGTATTAATAGGAAACATTCACACATGTGTGTTTAATAAACAAACAAAAGTTCCTAGAAATGCCTCTCATATATATTAGCTCGTTGATCAACAGATGATCAAGGTTTCCTGATCATGAACATTCAATGTTGTTGATAACAGGATCATATCATTAGAAGAATGCTATGATGAACATACACCCAAAGTAGATTTAGCAATTTGATCTAGTAATTAAATTTACATTGATATATAAAACACATAAGTATTCCTAGTCCTTAGACCATGAGATCATGTCAATCATTAACACTGGAAGAGTGTCTTAATAACATCAACATCACACCATAACAGGGTGACTATAAAGGTAGGTTCAGGTATTACAAAAGTATTATGTAGAGGCTCGTGGATCAAGAGTGGGATTTGTCAATCCTAATAACTGAGAGATATACTCTAAACCCTCTCGGTGATATCACATCAACACCGCTTGCAAGAACATGACTAGGTCACAAGGATGTTGTATCACAGAACGAGTAAAGAGTACTTGTCAGGAACGAGATCGAACTAGTGTATGGTTGATACTTGTGATCGGATCTCGGACAAGTAAAGTATCATGAGACAAAAGGAATTAGATATGATGTTTATGGTTCACATGATCACAAGAGTTATCGTTGAATGTGCAGGAGTCTGTATGGATCTCTAGGTCCCTCTTCTGATTATTGGTATGAGAAGTATTCTATCATGTCTACATTATTCGTGAACCATAGGGTGAGACACTTAAGGTACTCCGACACTAAGTGGTAGATAAAACATATCCGAGAATAATTTTGTTAGAGCAGAAATTGTTTCGATGATCACCGAAATTGTTTTGGGTCAATTTGCTAAAAGTGTTTAAGATATGATATCGAGACAATACAAGGGGTTTTATGCAAATGTTTTTAATTAAATTAATTAACAAAATTCTGAATAAAATAAATAAAAGTGGTTTATTTAAAGAGAAAAATGCATTTAAATTAGTGGGTGATTAATTCATCTGAGTGGAAGATGGTTTTATGTGAGTGGAGAGTCCACCCACACGACTAAGGGAAGAGGTGGGGCACCCACCATGGCCGGTGGCCATGCCCCTTGGGGCTTCCCCCTCCCCTATAAAAGGATTCCTCCTCCTCCTCCTCTCTAGATGCACCACCTCCTCGTGAAGGTTCTCTCCCCCTCTAGCATTTCCCCCATGGCCTCGGATTAGCGAGGTAAACGTGTTGTTGGATTCTCAGAGTAAGATTTATCTACTCCTTTCGCTGCTCTACTAGAGTGGGGGCGTGGAGGTTGTCGGGAGCTAGATGTGTGCCCGAGGACAGATACACTGCTGGGTTTGCAGCGTTATTCAACTTGATCTCGAGATCGGCAAGTGATCGATTACATCAATAACGAAATTAGTTTTCGTAAAAGGATTTCTATCTTCAAGGGTTAGCTTTTCTGGTTACCCTCTTACTCGTTACTAGCATCTACTATATTAGATCTTGGCTCAATTGGCATTCTTATGGTAGGAATATTTTTGTTTTCTATGTTGTGAACCTTTCAGTTGTACCATATATGTAGTTGGCGGTTGTTTGTCTCTCTATGGCATTTGCAACAAAGGGGATCAAAAGGGGTCTCATAGAGATAATTATTTGATCAATGTTGTAGTGATTCCCACAAGTAGAGGGGATCGCTGAAATATTTGATGGGAAGTATTACTCAAATTTTTAGCTCAACTCAAGGGGATCACAAGAATAACAATAGGACTTTAGAAATTGATATGTCAGTCTCAACCACACCTGTGTATCAATAAACTTACAAATAAAGTGGTGATTTATAGCAGTTGATTCAAAACAACAAAACAAGCAGTAGACAATAGTAGCAGGTTTCTAGTTTTCACCGGAAGTAGTGACTTGTAACTTTTAGTGGCTAAAAGCATAGGCATGAGGTGATAGCGGGGTGTTGCATGAATGATATTGATCATATTAATGTAATCCTAATAACATGGCATTCATATCTAATTCAGTTGTGTGTAGGTGTGTGATCCTAATACATTTATGCATACTTACCAAGAGAATTTGCATAACATCTATTGTCCTTCCCACCCATTTCACCAGGGCCAATTTGGAACTACAGGCAATTAAGGTCTATCCTTTCGAATAGCCTAGAACAAAGCATTAACACTTCATGACCACACAATATCCTCAAACTATCATATGTTTCCATTGTTTTTGCTAACTGTCACTTTAGGGTTTGCATGTTCAACATAATAATAGGCAATACACTTTGCAGATAGATACCAAACTCATATATATATGATGGGGCAAATAAATGTTTAGTACTGAAATCATGTCACTCGGGCCCTCGCAACAAGCATTAAACATAGCAAAGGTGTAAGAACACTCATACAAAAATATGCTCTATATAAACACCTCAAATCTCGATACATATGGATGATTACATGATCAATCTCATCCAATCCTCATCCACCTCACATGCCTACAGAGAACTACTCACACATGAAGATGGAGAGTGAGCACATCGTTGTTGGTAATGACGTTGGCGATGATGGTGGTGGAGAAGACCTCGAATGCCCCCTCTCCATCATGGATACCAGGACCAGTATGACTCGTGAAACAAAGATCGTGGATGTGGTGGTGCTATGTTTTGCGAAAGGGCCCATCCTTCTAGATTCCTAGGTTTCTCAGTTATTTTTGGGGTTACGCCAGGAGAGGCCGAGACGATGCTCCAGGGCCACAAGGGCCTGGGTGGCATGCCCAACCAGATAGGGAGGACCACCTATGCTCTTTTGTGCCTCATGGACTCTCTCGTGTGATTCCAAAGATCAGGCTCCTTGATTTGGTGAAAAACCTGCATGGTATTTTTTTCCTTGATTTTATTTCCTGCGAAAACAGACAGAAAGAAGACTTTTGCTAAAAATAGTGTCAGATTCAGCAGTTTTATCTAAGTATGATGAAATTCCGGAGAAAACTACTTGGAAAAGTAGATACATTTGATATGTATCAGCTCTGCAAAGCTTAGCTCGTTGTTTGTCCTCAAACAACTCAAACACAATGTAGAGGTGATAAAAGACTTTGACAAGAACTTTGCTCTATGCATGCACAACAGTTTACATAGCAAGCATTTAGAACCTAGTTTTATCAATGAATAACAAAGTGTTAAAAAAGTTCACTATGTTGGTGTTCCACTGTTTATACATGGTGCAAAGGAGATAATATATGGTAACACTACTTAGGCATGATTATTTGATAGTAGCAACGAACAAAGTTCTTACATCGCATTTGATTGAATATTGTGTAAGGTTTTTGAGACCTTTGATTCTTTCAATTGTTGACTAATATTTCACCATATTTGCATTGCAGACTAAATACTCAGGTGATGCCGTATCCTTCCAGTATTTCAACCTTTGAACACTCATAGATGATCCATACATGAGGAAGTAACTAGTATCTTTAGTTGACATTAGGATGGAGTGGAAATATGATAGGTGCTTGCTTATAAGCTTCTACACTTTATATAAGCGGCAGGGGTTGATGTCTACGCACTTCTATTCTTGTAGACAGTTGTTGGGCCTCCAAGTGCAGAGGTTTGTAGAACAGCAGCAAGTTTGTGGATCACCCGAGGTTTATCGAACTCAGGGAGGAAGTGGTCAAAGGTATCCCCTCTCAAGCAACCCTGCAATCAAGATACAAGAAGTCTCTTGTGTCCCCAACACACTCAATACACTTGTCAGATGTATAGGTGCACTAGTTCGGCGAAGAGATAGTGAAATACAAGTGGTATGAATAATTATAAGTGGTAACGGTGATAGAGAATAGCTTGGTGGCGTGGAAAAGACTAAAGGCAAACTGAAATAAAGAAGGAAGCAAGCAAACATGTAACAGATCTAATAGCAAACGGTGTTTCAGTGCTTAGAAACAAGGCCTAGGGATCATACTTTCACTAGTGAACACTCTCATATAAATATCTTCTCTTTATGATACTACTCTTAACTACTCTCCGGTTGAACACTCTAATCGATGGTAGGGCTATAACAGCACACCTCAAAGTTCATCTTTCCCATCTAGAAACCCCACACTGTCACCTTGAGTACTAGATGAGTCCAACAAAACCATAATTTCATAAAGACATCCAACTCCAAATATAACTCATAACAAGTATTTGTAATCTCTAGCCTAAGTGCCACCATGGTGTGCACGCTGTCACTTTCACACACATGGGGAGAGCAGAGATCTATTAAGCACTTGAGTAGCAAGGTAGATCTATAGATTACAAGCTCATGATCTCAATAAGATCATGCATAGAGAGAGAGATGAACACATAGCTACCGGTAGAACCCTTAGCCTCGAGGAAGAACTACTCCCTCCTCATCATGGGAATCAGGAATGGTGATGGAGATGGTGGTGGAGATCGATGGAGATGGATCCGGGGGCACTTCCTTGTCTCGGCAGGGTGCCGGAACAGAGACTTTCTATCCCCCGAATCTCCTTTTTGGTGGCGGCAGCGCTGCAAAACTTTTCGTGGATTTTTGGTTGATGATTTAGGGTTTACGCATCGGGAGGCTTCTTATAGGACAGAGGGCAAGGTCGGTGGGTGGCCAGGGGCCCACCATGCCACACTGACCTAGGTGGACCCGCGCCTAGGGGTGGTGTGGCCACCCTGTGGCCCCCCTCCGGCTCTCCTTCTGGCTCCGTGAGTCTTCCGGGAAAATAGTAACTTTGGCTTTTGTCCCGTCCAATTCCGAGAATATTCATTTTCTGACTTCCTGGAACCAAAAACAGCAGAAAACAGGAAACTGGCACTGTGGCATCTTGTTAATAGGTTAGTCCAAGAAATCATATGAAAAGTACTCCAAAGTGTGGACAAAACACAACAAAGTAGATAAAACCAAGCATGGAACATCAAAAATTATAGATACATTTGCAATGTATCAACATCCCCAAGCTTAACTCCTGCTCGTCCTCGAGTAGGTAAGTGATAAAAAGAAAGAATAATTTTTGAGGTGACATGCACTTGATCAAAGTATTTGCAAAACATTAAAAGCTGGGATCATAGTACTTCAATCATAACATGAAAGACAAAGTTCTAGCAATAAGCAAAGAAACTATGATGCAACATGAAAAGGCACAAACAAAAGATTCATGAATAACAATGCTTTGCAAGACGTTTGTTTGTTTCACATAAAGAAAACATAGCATAATAGTATTCAACTTGTCCCTCAGAGTAGCAAATATAAATGCATAGGACACCTTCAAAGTTCATAAGAGTGACTAGATACAATAGTTTAAAACAAGCAATATCAAGTTATGCATCAATCAACTAGTCTTGGGACAATGCACATAGAACTAAGAATGGCCACTATGCTCTCAAAGTAGGTGCATAAAGATAGAAGGTGGAGACTCGATATAATGGTGGAAGAAAGGCCTTTTTAGAAGGAAGTAGGGATTCAAGTCTCATAAAGAGCTTCCAAAAATTATGGTACTTATAGCTTTCAGCTCTCATTGCCCCTATCATAAGCATCTTGAAGTGATTAAGGTTAAAGTGAACAAACTATGGTGTACATGCTTGACGAAGTATAAGTTAGAAATCTCATGTCCCTTGTATACGAGGGTCGCTCCTCATGCTACTCAAGTTTAGTCACCGGTAAGTTCTTGTCATTGTAAGTACATGTGTATCATAGAGAACCGCCAACGGTACCCTTGCCCGATGATACAGAAGAATCCCCATATCAAAATGACAAGGCAAGCAGACAACGAGCATCTCAGCATTCTTCTTATTTACCATGGGAATATGGTGCTTTTTTCTCTCTTTCCTCTTTTCATAGTATCTCTTTTTTTCTCAATATATGACTCTTTTTTTTGTAAGAAGAATGCTTCATAGACAGCTCATTATGCTTACGCTGCAGGTTTCCACCATGTCAGCATGGATTAGACCAGCGGCCCAGGCGTTTCTCTAACACATATACATAACTCCATGGACTTACAAGCTCCCCTTTCATTTCACACCGACGACATCCATATACAAAAGAGCATGATATCAACTAGGTACAAGTACCAAGTGCAATGTTGAAAGCGTTCCCCATGACAGCATGGTTCTGCTAATTCCCAACAAATAAGTGCAAGCATATACAACATAGACGACACAATGGTTCAAGTTTATTAAGGGCAAGAAAAGTAAAGTGTGCCATCAAGTTCGTGAGAGCTTTAATCACTAGTTTTCTCATATAAAGTTTAATTTGGAAGGTAAACAAAAGCATGAATATACTTGGAATAGCATAAGCTAGTAGGTAGGTATGGTGGACTCTTTGGAAAAACTTGGTTTAGAGAGTTGGATGCATGAGTGGAACTCATACTTTGTTGTGGAGGATAGCAAAATACTGGGAGCCACAAACTAAGAGAGCAATAATGGCCATAATCATGCAGAGCGACAAAACATCATTGATCAAAGCATAAAGTGATACTACAAGTTGAAAACTAAAGTATCATAAAGGATATGGTGACTTTGGATAGTCATAACATGGTGTGAGCATGTGCCAAGTCAACCCAAATAAAGCATCAAAGGAGAATACCACTATACTATGCTTTAATATGCTAAAACAACGCATGATTCATCCAAGGCACATTAAGCAATATCAATTGTTTATAACAAGTCATGCTACAGCAAAGAATACTAAGCATAAAGCCAAAACAAAATCAAGCATGGCATGACAAAGCATAGGCCATAGTCAAAAACAAGCTCTTTTTACCACTTAAGCATGAACTTTCCTACTCTTTTCCAAATCAAACAAAACTATTTGAAAACCAATGTATGAAAGAGGGGGTCCAACCAATTTATTCAGAAAACTAAGCAAACCAAAGAAAATGAAAAACCAAAACGAAAAAGAAGACGCTCCAAGAACAACACAACTGTGCATGAAACAATAAAAATGAAGCGTTTGGAAGAAACCTGGGATTTTTATTGATGAAGAAGGGGATGCCCGGCATCCCCAAGCTTTGACGCTTGTACTTCTTGGATATTTCTTGGGGTGACACGCGTGGCATCCCAAAGCTTGAGCTTTAGTCCATCCTTCATCTCATTACTCATTCCTTCCATACACCTGAAATTTTTTCCTTCATACAAAACTTCACACAATCTTTATTAGCAACATTAGTGCACTCAAGATAAATAAGTCTTAAGGTTCAGTTATAACACCAAATAAACTTCCATTATAACACTAGCTACTGAAGCACTTACCTCAAAAAGCTCAATTCCCCAAAATAACTCAAAAAGGAACCAACAAGAAGCAAATGCAGAAAATGGCAGAAATCTGTCAAAACAGACCAGCAGGTAAAGACGAATTTTTTCAAAGACCTTCTGTTGCTCAAATCAAAAAGCGTTGAACTAACGAAAGTTAGATAACAACCTGGGTAAGAAGCACAAACATTCACGCCTCAAAAAGACGTTCAGAGATTTTACACGAATTTTTACGGTGAAGCATAGAAATCTGTTTCGGGACAGCAACTTTCCCAATCATTACTTCTCTCTCATTAGAGGTTACTCTTGGCACAAAAAGAAAATAAAAAGGACAAGGAGCGGTTATTACAGAGGTAATAACTTCCAAGACTCATCTAAAACTTTTGGTTTATCTCCCAATAAGTACTTTTCTTTAACGCCTTTAAGTTGGGCATGATAGTTTGAGAAGATGCTCACGTAAGAAATATGAATTGAAGTAAAAGAGAGCATCAAGAAGCAAATTCAAAACTTATTTAAGTCTAACCCACTTCCTATGCATAGGAATCTTGTAAATAAATAAGTCATGAAAGCACAAAGCAACAAGCATAGGAAAGCAAAACAAGTGCAACTTCAAGACTTTCAACATAAAGAGGGGAAACTTAATATTATCGAGATGCATAAAACCATGTTTCCCTCTCTCATAATAACTTTCAGTAGCATCATGAATAAAAGTAACAATATAACTATCACAAGAAACATTCTTATCATGAGCCATATGCATAAAAGAATTAATACTCCCCACATAAACATAGTCATTCTTATTGATTGTAGTGGGAGCAAATTGAACAAAATAGCTATCATTATTATTTTCATCACCATAATCATCAAATTTAGGAGGAATATTGTAATCATAATTAATTTCCTCCTCAATAGTAGGTGGACTGAAAATATCATATTCATCATTGGAAGGATCATGGATAGCACTAATAGTATAGCAATTATTAATATCATCATTTTCAGAATTGGTACCGAAGAGATTTTCAATATCAAAAGTAGTGTGCTTTTCCCAATCATGACCACTACTATAGGTAACAGGCATAGGAACATCATCGAGTTCAGACTCATCAAAAACTATAATAGGAGCAACATGCTTAGGGGAAAATACCGTTTCCTCTCTCCTTTTACTCCTCCTTTTCTTCTTTATCTTCTTCTCTTTAGGAGGGAGAGGCTTGAAAGGAAGCTTCTCCATATACCCTGGTTCATTGTTAGAGACAATAGAAGAAACTTTGGAGGATTCCTTCTTTTCATTAATAAGATCAAAACACATATTAGTCCTATCATATTTTGGTAAAATCTCATCTTCTATAATATTTTGTATGTAAGTATTTGTGTGACAATTATCAACACAATAAAGATGACAACCATGCAGGACACTATTCATATCAAAAGCACCCATATCTACCAAAGAGGTTTTTCTTGATAACTCTTCATAGCCCAAAAATAATGTAAGTTCATCATGCTGATTAGGAGTGATCATGTCATCACAATACAAACTAGCAGTACTCATTGGATTAGAAGGGCTATTATTATGGCCTGAGCATTGAAAATTGAAATGACCCACTTCAAAGCAAAGTTCACAAATAAAAGGATAAAGGGCACAAACTGTGTACCAAGATCATTTAGAGCCCTATACCACGTTCTAGTTTTTTCATTCCTGTGGGTGATACAATATTGTTCTTCAACTTGATTACTCTCACAAGGTCTATGTATCCCACAAAAATTAACATGCTTATAAGAAATAGTACTTTTAGAGGTTTGAGCATGTTTATTGCTATCATTAACAACAATCATTTTCCTTGCAAGTATCTTTAAAAGGCTCATGATACATGTCCCACTTTTCTTTAGGAGCATTAATATGAGAAGCAAAGGTTTTAAAACAATCAATAAGAATTTGAGGATCAAGACCATATTTAGCACTAAGCTCTTGAAAATTAGCAGTTTCAGTGAAAGACTTAATGCAATCATACACATAGTTTATACCTGGTTCTTTACCTTTGTTGTTATCCCAATCTTCAGTATTACTTTGAATTGTTTCAAGAAGATCCCACTTAGCTTTGACCTCCTTACTCGTGAAGGATCCCTCTAAACAAGTATCTAGATAGTCCTTGTAATGTCCTGAAAGCCTTGCATAGAAATTATTAATAACAATATTACGGGGGAGCTCATGAATGGGACATTTGAGCATTAGTGACTTCAATCTCCCCCATGCTTGGGCAATACTTTCTCCATCATGAGGGTGAAAATTATAAATGTAACTCCTATCTTTATGAATTTCATGAGGAGGATAAAATTTAGAGTAAAAGAGAGATTCAAGTTCCTTCCACTCCAAATGATGAGGATCATCTAGTAGCTCATACATAACTCCCTTGCTTTGCCCTTAAGTGAAAAACAAAATAACTTCTTCTTGACGTGATCTGTTGTAATACCTGCACACTTGAACAACCCGCATAATTCGTGTATAAAGAGCAAATGATCACCGGGATGGATAGTTCCATCTCCAAAATAGTAGTTATCCATAACACGATCAATAATTTTTATAGGTATTTTAAAAGGGATGCTTTCAGTATGTGGATTTAAAATACCACAAGTATCATTAGAATTACCACATATGGGAGATGAAGTATCATCAGAGCAAATTTTCTTCCTTAAAACTGGGGAACTAAAGAAATCATTTTCATAAGAACCAACTTCCCCAAGCTTAGACATTTCCATAGCATTAGTCACAAAGGTGTTCAAAAGATTCATACTAATAACATTGATATTAGCATGCAAAGAAAGTTCCATGGGTTTTTTAATTTTCTTTTCAAAGAATTCGAGTTCTAACTTAGGAAAAATACTAAAAAGCTCTCTAATTTTTTTGTTGTTTTCCATTAAGCCTAACTAGTGAAAACAAGAAAAAAAAGAAAAAATTGCAGAATCTAAAGGAAATAACTTCGAGCACTCACACCGGAGGATGTGAGTACCTTTTACCTTACCTCCCCCACAACGGCACCAGAAAATAGCTTGATGTCTACGCACTTCTATTCTTGTAGACAGTTGTTGGGCCTCCAAGTGTAGAGGTTTGTAGAACAGCAGCAAGTTTTCCCTTAAGTTGATCACCCAAGGTTTATCGAACTCAAGGAGGAAGTGGTTAAAGGTATCCCCTCTCAAGCAACCCTGCAATCAAGATACAAGAAGTCTCTTGTGTCCCCAACACACTCAATACACTTGTCAGGTGTATAGGTGCACTAGTTCGGCGAAGAGATAGTGAAATACAAGTGGTATGAATAATTATAAGTGGTAATGGTGATAGAGAATAGCTTGGTGGCGTGGAAAAGACTAAAGGCAAACTGAAATAAATAAGGAAGCAAGCAAACATGTAACAGATCTAATAGCAAATGGTGTTTCAGTGCTTAGAAACAAGGCCTAGGGATCATACTTTCACTAGTGAACACTCTCATATAAATATCTTCTCTTTATGATACTACTCTTAACTACTCTCCGATTGAACACTCTAATCGATGGTAGGGCTATAACAGCACACCTCAAAGTTCATCTTTCCCATCTAGAAACCCCACACTGTCACCTTGAGTACTAGATGAGTCCAACAAACACCACAATTTCATAAAGACATCTAACTCCAAATATAACTCATAACAAGTATTTGTAATCTCTAGCCTATGTGCCACCATGGTGTGCACGCTGTCACTTTCACACACATGGGGAGAGCAGAGATCTATTAAGCACTTGAGTAGCAAGGTAGATCTATAGATTACAAGCTCATGATCTCAATAAGATCATGCATAGAGAGAGAGATGAACACATAGCTACCGGTAGAACCCTTAGCCTCGAGGAAGAACTACTCCCTCCTCATCATGGGAATCAGCAATGGTGATGGAGATGGTGGTGGAGATCGATGGAGATGGCTCCGGGGGCACTTCTCCGTCACGGCAGGGTGCCGGAATAGAGACTTTCTGTCCCCCGAATCTCCCCTTTGGTGGCGGCAGCGCTGCGGAACTTCTCATGGATTTTTGGTTGATGATTTAGGGTTTACGCATTGGGAGGCTTCTTATAGGCCAGAGGGCAAGGTTGGTGGGCGGCCAGGGGGCCCACAGCATGCCCTAGCGTGACCTAGGTGGACCCGCGCCTAGGGGTGGTGTGGCCACCCTATGGCCCCCTCTGGCTCTCCTTCTGGCTCCGTGAGTCTTCCGGGAAAATAGTAACTTTGGCTTTTGTCGCGTCCAATTCCGAGAATATTCATTTTCTGACTTCCTGGAACCAAAAACAGCAGAAAATAGGAAACTGGCACTGTGGCATCTTGTTAATAGGTTAGTCCAAGAAATCATATGAAAAGTACTCCAAAGTGTGGACAAAATACAAGAAAGTAGATAAAACCAAGCATGGAACATCAAAAATTATAGATACATTTGCAATGTATCAGGGGTTTTGTCCCCTTAATCTTCATTCAGCTCCATTTAAATAGGAGTTATTTTCCTTTCTTTTATGGGAACTTCTTTGTTCTCGCCCTTTCTTTTGTGGACACTTCTTTGGTATCATCATAATAGCCATCTCATTGGGTTCTTTTTCTTTTCAGGATAGTGGCCCACCAATACAATCATAGCCATGTTGCTGGAGTTGGTTTATAGGCTAGCGGAAAGGCTCAGTGGTCAACTAAATATACAACCGCCTTATATATGACTCCACGATGAGATTCACCATTTGAAAGACCGGACTGTCATACAAACATCGACCTTTATATTTCAAAGACACATAGGAATATAAATATTCATCATTGAATATGTGCCACATTCACAATAACAAATACAATGGGATGCATAGGCCTTTATTAAGAGCTACTATCTTTCAATCAAGTCTAAATTATATTCCTTAATAGCATATCATGTGCATCATTATATAGCATTAAAAACACAAACATTGTAAGCATCGATCTGCACTTCCCTAAGTATTGATGAAACTACGCACAACTACTTGCTATTGTTAATTTGCATGCATAAATATAGCAAAGGTGTCATACCTCTTTCATCGGTCCTTACATGTTGATTCATCGTTGTCGTTCTTCCTTTCCCAACTCGAACTGCACAATACACTCACATACAGAATAGATTCAAGAGAGTATAACTTGGTTCATTTAGGACATAACTTCCAACAATTTGATCAAGTGTACTGCTGGATTTTTCATCAAATAGTATCAAAATAGTGTATTATAATGGCTATGATCCATATATTACCATAGTACTCATTGGGGATCATTTTCCAGTTCAACTAGCAACTTTTAGCGATGAAAATCAAAATCTGCCAACAGATTATTGCAGCGATGCAGCCAAGTTTCGCCCCACTTAAACATCCCATCAATTTTTTCTAATTTTTTTGTGTGTGGGGGATGAAAAATTACAGTTCTTGTAGAAATTTCAACCTAATAGGAGTTACAGATAAAAAATGAAAAATCAAGTAGTGGACAATACCATGCAGATTTCTACAACTCCTTCTAACGTGCTTTTTCAAAAAACAAAAATCTTTTTGTGGTTTTCAGATTTTGAGTGACAAATATAAGTAAATAAATAGGAATCAATCTAAAGAAACAAAGGAAATATTTTTGGTTTTTCAACTTTTGGAACAACAAAACTACAATTCAAACAACTTATACAATAATAGCATGGCATATATAATGAAAAGGAAGGGAAGATATCATACTCCCCTAAGCTTTGGTGGAAGCTACTCCCTCCGTTTCAAAATATAAGATGTTTTAGCTTTGTCAAAGGAGTGTACCTAGACCTCTTTTAGTGTGTAGGTTCATGTAGGTTTGGAGTGAAACTACGCACTAAAAAGGTCTAGATACACTCCTTTCACAAAACTAAAACATATTATATTTTGAAACAGAGGGAGTAGTAGCCTGGCGAGTGAGGGTTTGACCCCCAACCATGCGACCCATCGTGATAGTAGAGCCCTGGATGCTCCCAAGGTGCCCACTCTTGAGGCACTCCCTCATTCCCAAACTAAGAAGAAGGCCCTTCCTCTGCATGATACCCATGTACTGTAGGCGTGCCACCCCACCTAGGGTATGTTGGTGGTGCAGGAGTGTTGTTCCATGAGGGATCATCCAACTCGGGGACCGTCCACTTATATGATGACCTATAAAAATATTTAACATGAGGAAGGACCGTGGGCTCTTGTCTCCCACGTCTAACCATAAATTGACACATAAAGATTCCACTAGGCCATTTCTAACTATTTGCATTTTAATGAGCATATTAAAATCTAGAAGGTTGGTTTCAAGAATTTTGGTTCCCTTGTTAGAGAACTTAACTTCATCTTTTATATGTTCGTAGACCATAGCAGCTATGTCCCCAGCGAAGAGAGGTTCACCCAAGTTATGTTTTACAGCATATGACAAAGTTCTAACAAGGATCACACCTAAGTTATAATCAAAAGCCCTACCTTCTTTAGCGCATTTTAACAAATATATCACTGGACCGGTGTAACACCCCGGACTCTCCGTGCCTATGATGTCACTCCTGGCAGCTTAATAGGATCTCTAAACTGGCCCCACGGATCAATACTAGTCTTTTCTGTGCACTTTGTCCTCACTCGTGTGCACCCAGTACCCACTTCCAGGTCGGTCACCCATCCTCAAATTGCTCTAGGCCAAGCACACTTAACCTAAAGGTTCTTTTTGGATGAGCTTCCAGAAAAGAAGTTGCCACTTGTTAATATGGGTATCCTATCAATCCTATTAAGCCATGCGCCAGGGTCTCACATACACCCACCCTTAGAAGATCGACACCGTCGTTGATCAACCATGAGCCAAAAACGTCCCCTCTTGGCACACGTCTGTGCGTCCAGTGCCGGCACATGTTCTAGCAAGGATCACACCTAAGTTATAATCAGGAGCCCTACCTTCTTTAGTGCATTTTAACAAATATGACAAGTTCTAGCAAGGATCACACCTAAGTTATAATTAGGAGCCCTGCCTTCTTTAGCGCATTTTAACAAATATATCACTGGATCGGTGTAACACCCCGGACTCTCCGTGCCTAGGCTGTCACTCCTGGGAGCTTAATAGGATCTCTAGACTAGCCTGACAGATCAATACTAGTCTTTTCTGCGTACTTTGTCCTCACTCGTGCGCAACTGGTACCTACTTCCCGGTCGGTGACCCATCCTCAAATTGCTCTAGGCCAAGCACTCTTAACCTAAAGGTTCTTTTTGGATGAGCTTCCGAAAAAGAAGTTGCAACTTGTTAATATGGGTATCATATCAATCCTATTAAGCCATGCGCCAGGGTCTCACATACACCCACCCTTAGAAGATCGACGCCCTCGTCGATCAACCACAAGCCAAGAACATCCCCTCTTGGCACATGTCTGTGCATCCAGTGTTGGCACATGTGCCATGCCATGTCCACTCTGGGCCACACAAGCCATGCTACACATGTCCTGCCATTGACCTACACACTCCCGTGTAACCGCGAGAGTCGGCTCTAATACCACTTGTAACACCCCGGACTCTTCATGCCTAGGATATCACTCCTGGAAGCATAATAGGATATCTAAACTGGCCCCATAGACCAACACTAGTATTTTATGTGCACTTTGTCCTCACTCGTGCACACCCGGTACCCACTTCCCGGTCGGTCACGCATCCTCAAATTGCTCTTGACTAAGCACGCTTAACTTCAAAGTTCTTTTTAGATGGGCTTCCGGAAAAGAAGTTGCAACTTGTTGATATGAGTATCCTATCAATCCTATTAAGCCATGCGCCAGGGTCTCACAACCGGTGCATGCAGTGATATTCTTCCTACCAAGAAATCCTCTAACAAGAAATAATGAAAAATATCTAAGCCCAGAGTTGTTGAATGTGTGAAAGTTTTCCTCTGTGAATGTCCTCAGCCACATCTACACTTATCCTCCTCCAGAAATCCTGAAGTTCAGCATCAGAATCACTAGGGATTTCATCCCAAAAACCAGTATTGGGCACTTTTAATGCCTTGCAAATTTGTCTAAAGGCATGATAAATCGATTTCCTTGCATCAGAAATCTAACATCAAAGGTGCTTGGGGTTCCCTTACCTCTCTTAGTTACCTTTTCCTTTGTGTGGATAAACCTGAATGTGGCAAGAAAATCACGACTTATTTCTGCATATGTCTCTTGGGGATTGCCTACAAACCCTTCTAGCTTTGTTTTTGCTACAAAGTAATTGAAGTCTTCCTCCAAGTTTAACATCATCAGCACTTTTGGGTGTTGCCACCTTGTGGTGTGCATGTCCAATCCTTCCGCCCTTTCAATCGTCACATCTTCCCATAGATGTTCCTCGTCATAATTAAATGAGGCCTTGCTAGGGCCCCTTCTTGCCCTTAGGCTAGCAAGGATGCCTTTTCCTTTGTTCATTGTGGATGAAACCTTGCAGCACTCTAACAAAAATCACTAAACAATTAGATGTAGCAGGTTATAATTACATAGGAATACTCATGGGGGTGCTACTAAGCAAGACTATGCATCATATCAAATCAAAAACTTCAAATCCATGGATTTTTAAAGCATGAGATGTGACACCAAGAGTGGCGTTTCTCTCACAATACAAAGCATAATACCAAAAAATAAATTGGATGGGTGGAGGAGTCTGATGACCCACAAGTATAGGGGGTGTATCGCTATATTTTCGATAAGTAAGAGTGTCGAACCCAACAAGGAGCAAAAGGTGTTGACGAGTGGCTTGGAGCAGGAATTCTCTATAAATACTTAGCAAACGGAATTTTAGGGGTTTTTGATAATGCAGATAAATAAAGTGCGAGTAAATAAAAGACAATAATAATAAATGCAGCAAGTGTCCCAATCCTTTCTTTAGCAAAGGACAAGCCGGTTGTATTACTTAAGATGACCAAACGTTCTCGAGGACACATGGAGATATCGTCAAGTGCTTTCGCTTCATATAGTTGATTAATCTTCTTTAGTTTGATAAGTGTTGTGTGGGTGAACCTGTGCTAATGTACTGACCTTTCTAGGATTAATACATACTTGTGATTATACCCCTTGCAAGCATCCGCAAGTACAAGAAAGTAATTAAGATAAAAACCTAACCACTGCTTTAAACTCTCAGATCCTACACTCCCTTGTGCAAAGGTTTCCTAACGGGGTTTAGGTTTCTGTCACTCTAGAAACCCCTACGATTAGTAGCCAAATACACAATGCATTCCCCTAGGCCCATAAAGTTGAAGTGTCATGTAGTCGACATTCACATGACACCACTAGAAGAATAACACCACAACTTAAATAACAAACTATTGAATCTTTCTCAACACAATTCCACTACTAACAACATGACTTCTCCCATGTCCTCAAGAACTAAACGAACTACTCACGAGACATCATATGGATCAAGATCAGAGATGAAATAATGATAAGTAACATTCTGAACATGAACGATAATTCAATGGTTCCACTTAATAGCATCAACTACAACAAGTAATCAACACCGGGAAAGTTTCCCCTAAGAACTATGCAAGATTCAACCCAATTGTTACAGCGGTATGAAGTGGTGATGATGGTGCTAGTGGATATGATGATGGAGATGATGATCCCGATGAAGTCCAGCTTGATGGTGGTGTTGATGGCGATGATCTGCCCTCTCTGGGAAGGAATTTCCCCGGCAGATTTCTGCCTGCCGGAGAGCTCTTTCTCTCTCTGCAGTTTTCCACCCCGCAGAGGCGGCGGAATCTTTCTATGGTCGCCATCCTAGTCTTAGGGTTTCATGGGGATAATATACACCAAAGGGGATAGCCAGAGGTGGGCCAGGGTGGCCACACCACCTGGTGGCGCGGCCAGGGCTGGCCCGCGCAAGGGGGTGGTGTGGGCCCCCTGTGGCCCATCTCCGCTCCCCCTTCTGGCATCCTTCGTATTCTAGAAAAATAGGATTTTCCATGTATTTTCTATAATTTTCTGATCTTCGCGAATTTCTCCTCCAAACAGTGCCTTTTCCATCAGAATCCTGACTTCAGTGGTCCATCCTCCAAAAGTCATCAACCATGCAAAAACAGATGAAATAACATAAATATCATCTCTTAATATGAAATATATCAATGAATAACAGTAAATTATGATATAGAATTGTGACGCAAAATGGACGTATCAGAGTCACATAGCAAGGAGTAATCCCACCAAAGTGATTTGAAAATGGCTGCCCAAACTTGGAGACCGAAAATAGAGTAGCAAAGGAGCAACAATTTTATTCAGTGGTACCTGGTCGGGTTTTGAGAGGAAGGGATGAACTTGGGAGCTTAGATACCACCTAACTCCTCTTGTGGGCCCCACAAGGGTGGGTGGCACACCCTGCCTAGGTGGGCATGCCACCTGGTCCCTTTTCCTCCCTATTTGCTATTTTGCCTCGTCCTTTTCCCTGATGGATCTCCTGTAAAGAAAAATGACATGGGAATATTCCCATAATTTTTGAAAAAATATTTTCTGTGTAAGATTTTTCAGAACTCAAAAACTTGTTTACAAGGCATAAAATAATCAGAGGAACTTAAAATAAGCAAATAAACTTTGATACTAGTGCAGGAATATTTCAATGAAAATCATTATCTTATCATCATCATGTTAAGAACGAGGTTGATCAAGTCTCATAATCACCATGATAAGGATAGAAAGAATAATTTAGTTATTATTATGAAAGAAATTTTCATGATACCTCACAATAGATTGGAATTGTTCCAATCATTATTGTTTGATACTTGTGCTTTGGAGGAGGAATGGGTATTTAAAAGTTTGCAATTGTAAGGACCCTTGGTTCAATGGCATTGACACATTTTTTTGGTAATTCACCAGAATTCTTCGTTGGAAAATATTTAGTGTGATCCTTCCCTTCTACATTGAATGTAACTTTGCTTTCAGTACAATTAATCATATCCCGTGTAGTATTTAGAAAAGGTCTACCAAGAATAATAGATAACTTATCATCTTATGGCATTTCCAATATCACAAAGTATGTAGGGATTTACACATTAGCAATCATGGTAGGAACATCTTTACATATACCAATAGGAATAGCAATGGACTTATCTGCCATTTGAAGTGAAACTTCAGTGAGGACTAACTTGTTTAAATTAATTTTATTATAAATAGAGAAAGGCATGACACTTACTCTAGCTCCAAGATCACATAAAGAATACTTTACATAAGTATTATTGATTGTGCAAGGAATAGCTAGAATACCTGGATTTCCATGCTTTTTAGGTAGCTTTCCCTTAAAAGAATAGTCAGCAAACATGGCAGTGATAACTTCATTGGGTATTTTCCATTTTTTAGTACCAATGTCTTTCATATGTTTAGAATAAGGAGGAATCTTAATTGCGTCAACTAAAGGAATTTGCAAATACAAACTTTTTTATCAATTCAATGAATTTTTCAAACCTTGCATCATCCAAATTTTTCATTACCTTTTGAGGATATGGTATGGGTCTTCGCACCCATGGATCCCTTTCCTTACCTTTTGGTTGAGGTGGAGGCTTCTTCTCTTTTACTTTTATCCCTAGAAGATTGAGGGTCTTCCCTTGCAGTAGGCTCAAATTCTTCACTATTCTCATCTTCTCGTGGCTCTTCCATTGGTTGAGATAGTTCCACATCATCTTCTTCATTATTATTATCTTCAGTTTCAGCATCAGAAATAGATACGTCATTTTCTCGTTCTTAAGAATTTCCATTCACTTCACTTTCATTGGGAGATTTTCCTGCAAAATATTTCTTCTTAAGAGCCTCTTGCTCTTTTCGCTTTGGATGTCCATCAGGATAATCAGGATCCCGAGTGACGGATACTTGGCTCTTTTCATCAAGAAGCTTCTCATATAATTTGTTTTGAAGAGAGATCATTTGCTCCACTTGATTATTCATCACTTTGCAATTCTTAATAGTCATCTTAAGATAATCTACATAAGAGCGTACTCTTTCATGGAGGACATTGATTATATGAGAATTCTCTAGTAGATCCCTTTCAATATCATGGTCAAAAGCTTTTTGATGATAATAAAAATCATTTGAATGATCTACATATGATATTTCAGTAGGAAGTGATACCTTTCCATTACCTTCAGCATAACATATAGCATGTACTTGGATAGGAAAACATGGTTCATCAATAGGGATCTTGACACCCATTTCAGAAAGTTCCTTCAAGTGAGAAGTTTTAATACCACTTTCTTTGGTACCTCGAAGCTTCTGCCTTCGTTAGATAATTTATGAATACCTCTCTTGTTATCGATCATTTCAATTTTCTCTTCCTCTTCAATATGCCAATCGTAATGATTCTGAGTAATAGTTTTCAATAATGCTTTAGGTTCCTCAATAGTTGTGTGCCTAAAAATATTACCTACAACACTGTCTAGATAAGATCTAGATTTTTTAGTTAGTCCATTGTAAAATATATCAAGCAGCTCATTATCTTTAAAACCTTAAAGAGAGCGACTAGCAGACGCGCTCCCTCTCGGAAGCACACAGGGCGAGCGAGCAGCGCGCATGCTTTCTGCGGAGTCTACACGTGGCAGCACAACTCAGGACATGCATGCGAGGGACATGGGCATCACCCGAGTACTGGTTCTATGTGCACTTTTTAAAACCATTGTCATTTCTTTTATCTAGCTTATTTTGTAGCCTGAAAATGGTACGCTACATGTAAAAAGATGAAAAAAATGAAAATAAAAGATAGAAGACAGTGCACCAAAAAAGAGCAAAGCAGTGCACGATGTGCCACCGTCCATGCACTATGACCGAAGGCAATGTAACACAATGTAATAAGACAGTGCATAGGCAGTGCACTGCCAGGACACCACATTGTGTACTGCAACCGAAGGCAGTGCAATCCAGTAGAACAAGGCAGTGCACGGGCGGACACTGCCAGGATACCATGCCATGCACTACAACCGAAGGCAGTGGAACCCAGTATAATAAAGCAGTGCACGAGCGGTGCACTGCAAAGACACCACGCCGTGCACTGCAAAGACACCGCGCCGTGCACTACAATCGAAGGCAGTACAACCCAGTACAATAAAAAAGTGCACGGACGGTGCACTGCAAAGACATTGCATCATGCATCATGCATCAGAATCAAGGCAGTGCAACAATATAAGGCAAAGCACCGCCCGCACTCTGACGAAGGCTGTGCAACACATAATAGTAAGACAATGCACTGCTACTCCACCATCTCATGCACTGCAGAACATAAGGCAGTGCAAGCTAGGGACCGAAGGCAGTGCAAAAAAAAGTTTCTTAGAACCTATCAATATGGGATCTAGTTTTATAACTCTTGACACGACTAGCACAACTGAGAAAACGGATCTTGATTTGGATGCTCGTTTGAAAGATATTTCATTTTTCGTATTTAGATCAGCAAAGAAAAACAAAAACATAACCAAGAACATCCTCCACAGTCAACACGTGGCTCGCAGGAAAGGGACAGGAATTCGCGGGATGAATCAGATTGCGCCACTTGTCAGCACGAGGCGCGAGGTGGGGCGCCCTCTAGGAGGGGCGCCCTTTTTCTAGTGTTTCTGTTAAAACCATGAATAGGGCATCTTCTCTCAAGGGCACCATATCTCCCCCAAACTTGGGGAATACTCACCTCCTTACCTTGTGCAAAATTACTAATTTGAGTAATCATGGCATGTATTTAACTAGAAGGAAAATATCTATTATAGAAAAAGTATATGCACGCCTCTTTGCTAGTGATTGAATTTGGAGCTAATGAGTTATAACAAGCTTTTGTTTTCCTCCCAAAGAGAAAGGAAAAAATTCAAGAAGTAATAGAGTTGTTGGATTTCAGTTTTCCCAAATAGGGTAGACATATCATTAAGATTTGTTAAGTGTTCATAGGAGAATTCTTCTTATTTACCATAGAACTTACATGCTTCAACAATTTCTATTATTTCATAGTCTACAGTGAACTCATAATCTTTATCTTTAATGTATATTGCAGGTGCATCCATTTTACTAGACATAGGGAATAACTCTCCTAAAGAAGTACTCATGCTAGCATCAAATTTATCTAAGTCATCTAAATCAAGGTTCATAAAAGCTTTAGTAAACTCCATATCCTCTTCAGAAGGTGTTGATTTTGATGTAGTTGCAATATCATTTTCATCATAAAGTTCATCTTCATCATATTCAGATTCTATATTCTCATTGGACACAGACTTAGATAAATCAGGCGTTCCCTCTTTATCTCTGCCAACATCCAACAAGTCATGTTCAGTTCTAGTAGACATCCTAGACAATGGTGAACTTGGTAGGATAGTAGTTTTCTTTCTAGTAGAAGGAGTAGTAGCGGCATTAGGTGAAAAGTGTGGCCTAGAAGGAAAATCCGTACCTCTCCTTGTGGTGGAAGGCACAATGACCTTCTTAGCAGCATCATTATCCTTTCCCATAGTGAGAAACAAATAAGTACATCAAGTAAATTATAACAAGTGGTCTTACCAATAAATCTAGGTTCCCCGGCAATGACGCCAAAAAATGTCTTGATGCCCACAAGTATAGGGGTTCACTGAAATATTCGATAGGAAGTATTACCAAAATTTGTATTTCAACTCAAGAGGAACACGAGAATAGCAATAAGACTTTAGAAATTGAGACATCACTCTCAACCAAACATGTATATCAATAAACTCACAAATAAAGTGGTGATTTATAGCAGTTGATTCAAAATAGTAAAACAAGCAGTAAACAATAGTAACAGGTTTCTAGTTTTCACCAGAAGTAGTGATGTAACTTTTAGTGGCTAAAAGCATAGGCATGAGGTTATAGAGGGGTATTTAACGAATGATATTGATCATATGATGTAATCCTAATAACATGGCATTCATCTCTAATTCAGTTGTGTGTAGGTGTGTGATCCTAATATAGTTATGCATGCTAACCAAGAGAATTTTCATAACATCTATTGTCATGCCTACCCATTTCATTGGGGCCAATTTGGAACTACATGAAATAAAGGTCTATCCTTTCTAATAGCCCGGAACAAAGAATTAACACTTCATGACCACACAATATCCTCAAACTATCATATATTCCCATTTTTTCCCTAACTGTCACTTTAGGATTCACAGGTTTAACACAATAATAGGCAATACAATTTGCAGATAGATACCAAACTCATATATATGATGGGGCAATAAAATTTCAATACTAAAATCATGTCACTCGAGCCCTAGCAATAAGCATTAAACATAGCAAAGGTGTACCAACACTCATACAAGAATATCCTCAAGATAAACACCTCAAATCTCTATTCATATAGATGATTACATGATCAATCCCATCCAATCCCCATCCACCTCATAGGCCTCCAGATAACTACTCACACATGATGGTGGAGAGTGAGCACATGGTTGTTGGTGATGATGTTGGTGATGATGGTGGTGGAGAAGACCTCGAAATCCCCCTCTCTAGCATGGAGAGCAGTACCAATCTGACCCCTGAAACAAAGATCATGGATATGGCGGTGCTCTATTTTCCGAAAGGGTCCGTCCTCCTGGATACATAGGTTTCTCAGGTATTTATGGGCGTACGCCAAAGGAGAGGCCGAGACGACGCTCTAGGGACGAAAGGGCCTAGGTGGCACGCCCAACAAGGTAGGGCACACCACATGTGATCTTTTGGGCCTCGTGGCCCCTCTCGTATGATTACAAAGATCGGGCTCCTTGATTTGGTGACAAACCAGCGTGGTATTTTTCCTCGATTTTATTTCCCACGAAAACAGACAGAAATAATACTTTTTTTATAAAAATAGCGTCAGATTCAGTAGTTTTATCCAAGTATGATGAAATTTTGGAGCAAACCATTGAGCCAAGTACTTCTAAAAGTAGATACATTTGAGTTGTATCATGTAGTTGGAAGTTCGTAGGTAAGAAGCAGTTGTTTTCGTGAAAGCCATAGAAGCCACGTAAAGCATGCAAGAGATAAAGTAGAGGCGTCTAACTTTATTTTGCAAGGGGCATGTGATATGATATGGTCATGATGTGGATTTTATATGTTGTATGAAATGCACTTTATGTAAAGCAACCGATAGGAGCCATTTGGTTTCTCATTTTATTTGATCGCCTGCGTGCTGAGATCATGATGTAATGTAGTGTTACTTTCTGTTGCTAAGTTGTACTATTAGTCAATCATCTTGATGGATGACCAACTGGACGCGTCGTGTACTTGGTGCCATGTTTTTGGCCAAGATGGAGATCATGCCGGAGCGCTCGATGGAGATCAAGGCGCAATAATAAAGTACCATATCATGTCGCACATTATAACTACATGTGATGTTAATCCTTTATGCATCTTATTTATGCTAGTATTAGATAACTGATGGTAGCATTGTAAGATGATCCCTAATTTAATACCAATAAAAGTGTTTCCAAGAAAGTTCTCCGTTATGAAGCATGTCGTGATGATTGGATGTTACACATCTTAATGTTCGCATAAGGTGGGTGTAAGCCATGTTGCACAACTAATACACTAAGGTTACTTTGGCAATCCTAGCATGTACATACATGGCATCAGTACACGAGTAATCAAAATATAAAGCATGAGTCACATGAATGATGTGATCGACATTTCGATGTCCACCTTTGTAGCTGTGCCACCGGCTATGATGATCAGGGGTGGTATAGTGGATTAGGGTCATGTAATCACTAAAACCTTTTAGGGATTGTAGTTATAGTGGGAACTTATTTCATAATGTGATCATAACTTGAACTCATATTAAGAACTTAGTATTAATGTCTTTGCAAATATCCTTGTAGATCATGTCATACCCCAACGTTCATGTCAACTTTGGTTCTTTCATGTGAGATGAGGAACTTAAATTTCATGGGTCTAACTTCATTGATTGGTACCAACGCCTGAGGGATATCCACATTAGTAATTACTTGCTCTATGTGATGAACCAATAGGAGATTTTCTTGAGGACTCCATGAGTGAGGAAGATTATGTTGATTATCGTACTCATCGTGGTATTTCCATAATTGTCCAATGCGCCATGCTTTATTCCATGGAGTCTGAATTACGGTTACGCTTTCTCAACATCGACGCATATGATATGGTTGATGAACTTAAGGCGCTGTATATATCGCAAGTCAGGGTGATAATACCTTTGGACTTGCACTTTGAAGAGGATCACCATCATCAAATATTTATCTTTCTTTCAAAATACATTCTTTAGTAATATTTTAGTGCAGTAAACATTTTAACTACATCTTCTATTTATCATTATCATGACAACTTTCATGATCAAGCTACTATAGCTTATAAAGGGGAATCACGAGTATAATGTTATTAGTTCCCAAAACCTTTTGGGAGATTAGGACGCCTAGCATCTCCAATTGTTTCAGATATCGCAATATCTTCCACACATGATGGTTTCTGAAACAATTCTTTTAGCTCCTAGATAACCTTTATACTAGAACAACTTTTGAATATCAAGAATCATGGAAGCAAGTATGATACCTAGATACTAATACTAGTAATCTTGATTTAATACTACTAATTAAACTTCATGGAGTAAATGGGGTTTGTTGAAAGTTTGCAATAAGACTTCTAAACTTTAGATTAACACTCAAAACAATACAATACCAGTTTGTAAAATTAAATATCCAGAATTCTATAGTTCTATTATCTCAATTATAACTAACCATAAGGTAGTAAACAGATGCTAATGGCTATACCAAACTATGTAAATTCACTTTGATTTAGTTTATGATAAATTGAGTTCAACTTTAATCATATTATTACATGAACTCCCACTCAGAACCAACATCTCTCGAGTCATTTTGGTGATTACATGAATACGGTCCACTACACCAAGACCGATCATCACGTGAATTAGTGTAGCTTCAAAGACGAGCATCTATATGGTCATCATATCAACTATATGGCTCATGATTTACCTTTCGGTTCATGTTCCGAGGCCATATTTGTACATGCTAGGCTCGCCAAGTAAGACCTTAGTACCACGCGTGTGTAAAACTAGCTTACACCCGTTTTATGCGAACATAGAGTCTATCACACCCGATCATCACGTGGTGTCTCGAAACGACGAACTTTCTTAACGATGTATACTAAAGAAAGAACACATTTTTCTCTTGATATTTAAATGAGGGATCATCTTATAATGCTACTTAACGCCATACAACTAAAATAATATGCAAACAAACATCATATGCAAAAAATGGTATGATATAGTTCTAGCACTTGATCACTATCTTGTGTATCATGGAATTATCGTCATCATTCCATTTGTGTAAGGCCAAGGTATATGGTGCTTAAAATTTGGTTTGTTATAATTTCCAAGAGTATCAAACTATACTTCAAATTATAACATTACCATAGCATAACACTTGGCCAACAAAAAACAAAAACTAGACGCTTCTAATTAACTTTTGCATGGTTTTACGTGGCTTAGGGATTTCGGAGATAGATCCGTTCTTAGCTACGAACATGGAACCACAACGATGATAATAAAATTATTAGCAATCTGTTATAAATCAGATATTGACTATAGTACGATAGACAGACACCCCAAGCCACTTATGCAAAACTACTTGCATGTCAAGCATGAAACAAGTCTCATGTGTGAGGACATGTAAAGTCAGCCAGGGATGCTTCATCCCACTATGCCACCAATATCCAAAATACATAAAGGATGTAATAACATGATCATCAGCGCCCATATATTCATATGTATTCTACCCGTGCAAATCATCTACGCATAGATCAGGCTCTGATACCACTATTGGGTTAGCAACATAGAAAACAAAAAAAATCCTATGATATGAACAACTAAGCACTAAGATCTATCTACCTAGATACATTCAACAGGTGGATCTACATCCATGGAGATCTTACCCTCGAAGACCGAAAAGCTTTGTTAACGAAATATGATTTCGTGGATGATGTAGGCATACACTTGTTGATCTCAAGATCAAGTTGAAGTTTGGCGCCACAAAGTAGTGGCATATCCATGATTGCACACATGTTTAGCATCCCGATAACCTCCTAGTCCTTGCTCCAGCAAAGCAGCGGAAGCAGCAGATCCTTCCAGAGAAAACACCGACAACATGTACTTCGCTAATCCAAAGTCATGGGGAATTTACTAGAGGGGGAAGAGAACCTTCACGAGGAGGTGGTGCAAATGGAGAGGAGGAGGAGGCCTCCTTTTATATAGGAGGGGGATCCCCAAGGGGCATGACCTCTGATGACCCACAAGTATAGGGGATCACAACAGTCTTCGAGGGAAGTAAAACCCAATTTATTGATTCGACACAAGGGGCGCCAAAGAATATTTATAAGCCTTAACAACTGAGTTGTCAATTCAGATGCACCTGGAAACAGTCTTGCTAGCAGTAGTTTATTAGTAGTAACAGTTTTGTAGTAGCAATAGCAAAGTGATAGCAGTAGTAAAAGTAAAGACAGTAGTAACAATTGTAGTGAACAGTAGGATTAAAGCGTGGTAGGCATAGGGATGGATGGACAGGCGTTGCATGGACAAGACAATTCATATAGCAATCAAGATATAGGGAATTTGCAGATAAATAAGGTAAAGCATCCAAGTACTAAATAATCATAGGCATGTGTTCCATATATAGTCATACATGCTCATAATGAGAACTTGCACAACATCTTTTGTCCTGCCAGCCCATTGCAGCGAGGCCTCTAAGGAATCTACTGGCAATTAAGGTGTTCCTTTTAATAGAGCACCGGAGCAAAGCATTAACACTCTGTGAACACACGTGATCCTCATATCACAGCCATTCCCTCCGGTTATCCCAATTCTTGTCACTTCGAGGCCTTTGGTTCCGGACAACAATATGTGTATACAACTTGCAGGTAAGATCATAAACAATACTATCATCATGAATCAATAACATGTTCAGATCTAAAATCATGGCACTCGGGCCCTAGTGACAAGCATTAAGCATAAAAAGTTGCAACAAAGTCAAAAGCACAAATAATAGATACTAGGCACCATGCCCTAACAATCTGATGCCATTACATGAACGGTCTCATCCAATCCATACCATCCCCATAGCCTACAGCGGGGGATTACTCACTCATGGATGGGAGAATCATGGATGGTTGATGGAGAAGCGATGGTGATGATGATGGCGATGATCTCCTCCAATTCCCTATCCCGGCAGGGTGCCAGAATGGAGTTTCTGGTTCCGAATTGTGGTATCTGGTGGTGGCGGCACAACGGAACTCTATTTGGAAAAACGTCGAACCCCCCGTCTATTTTAGGTCAGAGGGCTTTTATAGGCGAAAGGAGAGGTCGAGGCGGAGTCCGAGGCGGCCACACCACCCCCTAGCGCGGCCTGGCGTAGCCCACCCGGCCAGGTGGTGTGGGCCCCTCGTGGCTCTTCTTTGTCTCGTCTTCTGGCTCCATGAGTCTTCTGGTAAAATAGGAGTTTTGCGATATTTTCCGAGATTTTTCCTGAAAGTTGATTTCCTGCACAAAAACGAGATACCAAAGCAATTCTACTGAAAACAGCGTTAGTCCGCATTAGTTGTACCCAAATCACACAAATTAGAGGAGAAACAATAGCAAAAGTGTTCGGGAAAGTAGATACGTTTTGTACGTATCGACTCCCCCATGCTTAGTTTATTGCTTGGCCTCAAGCAATTCAGTTGAAAACTGAGTGCAATAAAAGAAACTTTCACGAACACATTTGCTTCATAAGATGTATATATTCCTAGCATATGATCAAATACTTAGTCAATTCATAATAAGGAGTATGCAAATAAGTCTACCCATTGGTCATGCAAGCTATGAAGAGATTCCAACTCATTAATAATAAGCAACATGGTATATAAGCGTATGCAGGATTGTAATGCTCATAAGAAGTGGTGTCTCACTTGCCTTTCTTTGGAGCAAAACATAAATGCCAAGGGACCTCTGAAGTTTAAGTGAAGACTAGAAATAAACTTATCAAATATACAAGTGTCAAAGTTATGTCCTAATTAACCGTGTTTTGGAACAAGCACATTACACTAAGAATGTCAGCTATGCTCTCGGGAAGGTGCTCAAAGAATAAATGGTGACTCAACATAAAAGTGAAAGAAAAAGATTTAAAAGTTTGAAAGGCTTCCAAATGCTGAAAGTATGGTACTCATTAGCTTTGAGCTCTCATTGCCCCTATCATAAGCATCTTTACGTGATTAAGGTTAAAGTGATCAAATATGAGGATATGCTTGACAAGTTATAAGCTGAAAATCTCATGCCCCTTACTTACGAGTACCGTTCCTCATGCTACTCAAGTTTAGTCACAGGTAAGTTCTTATCATTGTAAGTACATGTGTATCATAGAGAACCGCCAATGGGGTACCCCTTGCCCAATGATACGGAAGATTCCCCATATCAAAATGACAAGGCAAGCAGATAATGAGCATCTCAGCAATCCTTTTATTTCCTATTTGCATAGGCTCTTTTTTTCCTCTCTTTTTTCATTCCTATTTGCATAGGTTTTTCTTTTTTCTATAGGGGGTGCTTCATAGATTGCTCACTATGGTTACACTGCAGGTTTCCACCATGATTAGGCATGGCTTAGACCAGCCGCCTAGGCGTTTTTCTAAAAAATATACGAACTCCATGAGCCTTACAAGCTCCCCTTTCATTTCACACTGCCGGGATCCATAAGCAAAAGAACATGATATCAACTAGATAAAGTGCAATGTTGAAAGCGTTCCCCATGATAACATGTTTCTGCTAATTCACAACTTACAAAACGCAAGCATATACGCAACATAGATGGGCACAATGGTTCAAGTTTATTAAGTGCAAGAAAGTAAAGTGTAGCATCAAGTTCGTGAGAGCTTTACTAACTAATTTTCACATAACAAGAAAACATTTTTATTGGAAGAAAACAGAGCATAACAAATATGCAAGGAATAGCAGTAATGCTAATAGCTAGATATGCTGGACTCTTTTTGACGACTTTGGTTTTAGGGAGTTGGATGCATGAGTAAAGCTTATACTCAGCACAAGTGAAGGCTAGCAATAGAAAGGGAGCGACAATCGAGAGAGCAGTAACTATCATAATCATGCTTGCGACAAAACAAAATTAATAGTGGCACAAAAGTGACACAAGAACTTCGAGGCAGAATAAATTATCAAGGCTTAACTGACTTTTGTTTAGTCATATGCATGCGCGAGCATGTGCTAAGTCGATTCAAATAGAACATTCAGAGGAGGACACCACAATGTCATACAAAGTTATGAATAGAACAATGCGAGCAAACAGTTATATGACATGTTACGAACTAATAATGGATTGTAACTGATCATAAGAAAACAAGGACCACTAACTATCCATTAAATAACATACACCTTACATAAACAGACTAAGTACACTCACAATGATGGGTATATGAACAAAAATGAAAACAAATATAGTTCATACCAGCCTCTTACCACACCTCGAGTTGTCATAAATCATCATTGCCTTTCACTTGTGCGACTTGAACAATAAGATAAATCCAATCTCCAAGGAATCACTGAGGACCGCTGTACCCTGCAACAAACTTTACAAAACCAGAGAAGAAGAACAAATCCTTTTGGGTTTTCGATTTTTAACATCAAGAACCAAAGGGAAAAACAAGCAAGGTGAAATCTTTTTGGGTTTTTCGAATAATCAAAACAAAGCTAACAAGGATGAAGCAAACCAAGGCTAAAAGACAAAGAAGCAAATAAAGAGAAATAGCAAAAATATTTTTCGTCTTTTTGTGTTTTGGAAAGCAGAAATAAAGTGAGAATGAAGACTAAAAATAAAGCGAAACATGGATATGCAAAGCACCGACTTAACATGATATGTAGATGACTGTGATGTCGGTATACCTCCCCCCAAGATTAGGCATTGGCCTAAGAGGGTATCAACCCCAACGCGGGTAGGAACTCCAAGCCGGTGGGTCATCATAAGAATGATCGTAGTTAGGCCCTTGCGAAGAAGAAGAAGCTCCCTAATCATAGGCAGGCTGCTGGTACGAAGACTCCCCCTCATTAGAGGGCTGGACCGAATCATCTGTAACCTCCCTTCCAGTATCCTGCTCTTGCTGGGAGAGCTCCCCTAGATATGTATCGAGATCTTCCTCAGTGAGTGACCATCCTACCCTGGCATCAAGGTTAAACAAAACAGGTGCAGGCAAAAGAACAACACGCTTGGACTTACCCCTTCTCCAACCAGCCTTGAGAAAGGTTATTTCATAAGATAAATCACTCAAATTATCCCAAGAAGAAACGATTATATGTTGTATCATGGAATTAAGATCAAGCCTCTCTATGGGAAACTGTAGGTCTGAATGATGAGGCACTACACCATGCAAAGCTAATAACCAAGAGGCTATGGGGCCTCCACAAATTCCACCTTTCTCGCGGTTAGCAGCAAGACAGAAAGCTATCAAAGCACCCAAATTTTAAGTCCTATCTTGTTTTAAGGCAGCTGAGATGAAGGCTAGATCATATGAGGATAATTTACTAGCATTTTTCCTAGCAAGAACGCACTTGGCAATAAAGTAGGCAAAGTATCGAATAGACGGGAGGTGAATATTACGAATTTTACCAGTTTCCTTTGAGAAGCTGCTCCCTTGGCAAATCTCTGCATACAAGTCCATGAGTGGTGTAGGCCGCTCTCTAATCCTTTCACACGAACCCCACTATGGTACTTTAATAGCTGCACAAAAATCATCAAAAGGAACATCGACAGCTATATTGTAAATTTTGTAGTGAACCATGGGGTTAGCCAAGGAGCAACTAAATCGAAAATCCTACACCATAGACATAGTTATTTTCACATATTGGTAAAGTTCATCTCTCACAAAATGCTCCAATCCTACATTAGAAATTAAAGTATGGAAATCTTGAGAAATCCCTGCAGCCTTCATGAATTCGGGGCATGGATAAATAGAAGGGAAAACTTCTTCCTCACGGTGAACCTTCATAACCTCTGGCACCCTTAATTCATGTTGGTTGAGTTGGTGTTCATTCATCTCCTTTTTCTGAAATTTTAGACAACCATCATACAAGTGATTGCAAAGTGATTACATAATGAAAGGAACTACTTATAGGGACATGTAAGAGGCCTAAACATGCATCAAAACAATTCTTCTAAGCATTGAACAAGCTTACAAGCTCACATAAACTATCACCTACAGTAGTAAAATACTCAAGATATAATCCACTAATCACAAATCTACTTGGACAAGCGGAGGAGTCACATACCGGAGATCAAATGCTCCAAATCTCAGCAGCAAAGATGGGCTGAGCAAGGAGATCGAAAATCACGAGCAAGAATAGCAAGAACACGGGTTTGAGAAATGAACTGGTGTTTTCTCGGGAGAGAGAAAGGAGTGGCAGGAGGGAGAATAAGTGGAGGGCCAGGGGTGGCCCACACCATGGCCAGGCGCGCCCCTGGTGTGGCCGCGCCACCAGGTGGTGTGCCTGACTGGTGGGCCCCCCTGGGTCACTCCAGGTACTTCTCTGCCCCTCTTTTGACGTAAAATTTTAATATGAATTTTCTAGAATTTTTTGAGACACTTTATTTTTTAGCAATTTTCAGGTATTGATGAATAATTTTCTGGCAGAAAGATGATTTTGTAATGATGAAATAACAAAACAAAACTAAAACTTTAGAAGTTCTAATACACTCTAATATGCAAGCAACTAACAAAGTAGAAAAGTAAACTAAGTGAAAGCAAAAATTAAAATGGATAAACTAAAAGTAAGCAAATATAATCATGGTGAAAACATTGTTTTGTTCATCAAAATCCCTTTGTTAACAAGGTTGATCAGGTCTTGTTACCAAAACAATTTTATATGAAACAAAACTTTGCTTTTAACTAAATGATTATGTTACCTCAACCTTGATAGCAATGGTCCCAATCATAATAGTTTCATATTTTTCTCGTGGTATGGGACAATATATTTCTCCTACTTGGATGCCCTCAATATTTTCAATTGAATTCAGGCCATAGGTCTTATCAATCTGATTGGGAAAATAGACAGTATGCTCCTTGTCATTAACATTAAAACTTACCTTTCCTTGATTGCAATTAATAACAGCTCCTGTAGTATTAAGAAAAGGTCTCCCAAGAATAATAGACATATTTTCATCTTCAGTCATTTCAAGCACAACAAAGTCAGTTAATATCAATCAATTATGAGCCACTTGAACAGGTACATCCTCACATATACCAATAGGAATAGTAGTAGATTTATCAGCCATTTGCAAAGATATATCAGTTGGTATTAATTTCTCCAATTGAAGTCTCTTGTAGAGAGAAAAAAGCATAACACTAACTCCTGCTCCTAAATCACACAAGGCAGTTCTAACATAATTATTTTTAATAGAGCATGGAATGGTTGGAATCCCTGGGTCTCCAAGTTTCTTTGGAACCTTACCATTAAATGAATAATTAGCAAGCAAAGTAGAAATTTCCTCATTAGGGATCTTCCTTTTATTAGAGAAAATGTCCTTCATATACTTTGAATAAGGAGGCAATTTAATAGCATCAGTTAAAGGAATTTGCAAAAATAAAGGTTTCATCCACTCACAAAACTTATTGTAGTGTTCGTCTTCCTTTGACTTGTGTTTCTTATCAGGGAAAGGCATTGGTTTTTGAACCCAGGGATGTCTTTCACTACCATGTTTCTGAGCAACAAAATCTTCCTTAGTGTATTTAGTATTCTTAGTGTGCATTTCAAGTTCTTCTTCAACTTTTTCTTTATCAGGAGAATCATTTTCCTCATTACCACTTTTAGTTTCAGCATCAGAGACAGATATACTATTAGAATCTTTAGCAGGTTCAGAAGATTCTACAACTGTTTTATGTTTCTTTTTCTTTCTCTTAGGAGAAGTACCACTATTTTCAATTTGTTGGGAATCCTGCTCAATTCTTTTAGGATGCCCTCAGGATATAGAGGATCCTGAGTGGCAGCACCACTTCTAGTTCTAATTTCATAAGCTTGTTTTTCTTTAGAAGCATTAACTAGAAAATCTTTTTGTACTTTAATAAGCTCATCAATTTGAGTTTGAACCATTTGGAAATATTTAACAAGCATTTTAACATCATTAGAGGTTCTTTCCACAATATCCCTTAACTGAATAATAGCTCTAGAGTTTTCCATCAAATGATTCTGCACTCTTTTATTAAAATTATCTTGCTTAACAATAAAAATATCAAATGCTTCTAAGCATTGATCAGGAGGTTTAGAATAAGGAATATCACCTTCATCAAAATGTTGGGGAGAGTGTACCGCAATAGTGGATGAGTGGGAGATTGGCGTACATAATTCTTCTATAGGGGTAGATTCTTCACTTCTTCAGCTTTAATACCCTTCTCCTTAAGGAATTTCTTAGCTTCCTTCATCACTTCATCATTTAGTTCAATAACTCCCCTCTTATTTGGTGTTGGTTTTGGCTCGGGCACAGTTAACTCTGGTGTAGTTGGCTCAGGTGAAGTCCAGTCATCATAATTCTTGCTTATTTTATCCATTAATTCATCAGCTTCTTTGGGAGTTCTCTTCCTAAAAACACATTCAACACAACTATCCAGGTATGTCCTAGATTCTTCAGTTAGTCCATTATAATATATATGAAGAAGCTCATTTTTAGGTAATGGACATACAGGTTGTGCATGAATCAAAGCACAAAACCTTGCCCATGATTCAGGAAATATCTCATTTTCTCCTTGTTTAAAATCAAAAAGTTCTTGCAAAATGGCATGTCTAGCACTAGGAGGGAAATATTTCTGAAAGAAATTATCAATCAAGTAATCAGGGCTATTAATAGATCCAGGAGGTAAATTATTAAACCAAGTTTTAGCCTCTCCTTTCAATGAAAAAGGGAAAATTTTAGCAACAAAGTAGGTGTGCATCTTAATATCATCAGAAAATAGGCTACTCATGGTAGAAAGCTCAGTCATATGTGCTACAACACTTTCATTTTTAGTACCACAAAAAGGTTCTTTCTCAACCGCGGTTATGTAAGATAAATCAAGAGAGAAATCATAATCCTTATCTTTAATGTTTATGGGAGATGTAGCAAACTTAGCATTAAAAGACAATTTAGGTTTAACAGTATGTTTCTCAAGGAGACTCTTAATAGCACTCCTACCATGAGTGTTTTGGCATTCTTTAATAAATTCATCAGTCATTTCTATATATCCATCTTCAATATCATAGCTCTCTCTAGACTCAGGTGAACTGACAGGTGTAGTAGTGTATTCATTAGGAGATTCAGTATTTCCAACTATAGTTCTAGCAATCGTAGCATCTAGGAAAGGACTTAATGAACCACTCTTATCAAGCACAGTAGAAGCAGCATCATAAGTATCAGAAATTTCAGATTCAGCAGAAGTAGCAGTATGTGTAGCATGTGTATGTGGTGGTGGTGTGAGGAGCTTACTCATCACAGATGGTGAATCAAGAGCAACAGAGTTGTTCATAACTGTACCTCTCCTTGTAGTGGATGGTAGTATAGGAACCTTTCCATCATGAGATTTACCCACGATGAATGGATAGCAGCGAACAATAATGATTCCAAGTGAACTTGATAAATAGAGCTATGCTCCCCGGCAACGGTGCCAGAAAATAGCCTTGATGACCCACAAGTATAGGGGGTCGCAACAGTCTTTGAGGGAAGTAAAACCCAATTTATTGATTCGACACAAGGGGAGCCAAAGAATATTTATAAGCCTTAACAATTGAGTTGTCAATTCAGCTGCACCTGGAAATAGTCTTGCTCGCATTAGTTTATTAGTAGTAACAGTTTTATAGTAGCAATAGCAAAGTGATAGCAGTAGTAAAAGTAAAGATAGTAGTAACAATTGCAGTGAACAGTAGGATTAAAGCGCGGTAGGCATAAGGATGGAGGATGGGTGTTGCATGGACAAGACAATTCATATTGCAATCAAGATATAGGGCATTTGCAGATAAATAAGGTAAATCATCCAAGTACTAAATAATCAAAGGCATGTGTTCCATATATAGTCATACGTGCTCGTAATGAGAACTTGCACAACATCTTTTGTCCTGCCAGCCCATTGCAGCGGGGCCTCTAGCGAATCTACTGGCAATTAAGATGCTCCTTTTAATAGAGCACCGGAGCAAAGCATTAACACTCCATGAACACACGTGATCCTCATATCATAGCCATTCCCTCCAGTTATCCTGATTCTTGTCACTTTGGGGCCTTTGGTTCTGGACAACAATATGTGTATACAACTTGCAGGTAAGATCATAAACAATACTATCATCATGAATCAATAACATGTTCAGATCTGAAATCATGGCACTCGGGCCCTAGTGACAAGCATTAAGCATAACAAGTTGCAACAAAGTCAAAAGCACAAATAATAGATACTAGGCACCATGCCCTAACAATCTGATGCCATTACATGAACGATCTCATCCAATCCCTACCATCCCCATAGCCTACAGCGGGGGATTACTCACTCATGGATGGTATCATGGATGGTTGATGGAGGAGCGATGGTGATGATGATGGCGATGATCTCCTCCAATTCCCCGTCCCGGCAGGGTGCCAGAACGGAGTTTCTGGTTCCAAATAGCGGTATCTGGTGGTGGCGGTGCAGCGGAACTCTATATGGAAAAACGTTGAACCCCCCGTCTATTTTAGATCAGAGGGATTTTATAGGCGAAAGGAGAGGTTGAGGCGGAGTCCGAGGCGGCCACACCACCCCCTGGCATGGCCTGGCCTGGCCCACGTGGCTAGGTGGTGTGGGCCCCTCGTGGCTCTTCTTCGTCTCGTCTTCTGGCTCCGTGAGTCTTCTGATAAAATAGGAGTTTTGCGATATTTTCTGGGATTTTTCCTGAAAGTTGATTTCCTGCACAAAAATGAGACACCAAAGCAATTCTGTTGAAAACAGCGTTAGTCCACATTAGTTGTACCCAAATCACACAAATTAGAGGAGAAACAATAACAGAAGTGTTCGGAAAATTAGATACGTTATGGATGTATCAGCCTCCAGCCATGGTGGCCCCCCACCTCTCCCTCCATAATGGTGAGTGGAGCTTCCACTAAGCCCACTCCCATTAACACAAACTCCACTCACTTTGCATTATTTATCCACTAATTTGAATGCATTTTTCTCTTTAAATAAAACACTTTTATTTATTTTATTCATAATTTTTTAATTACTTTAATTAACATACATCTACATAAAACCCCTTGCATAACTTCGATATTACATCTAAAACCATTTTCAGCAATTTGACCTGAAACAATTCCGGTGTCCATCGAAATAATCCCAGCGCTTTCAAATCCTTTCTCTGGTATTATATCTGCTCCATTTGGTGTCGGTATACCTTAAGTGTGTCATCCGACAGTTCACAAGTAATGCAGACATGATCGAGACCCCTCTCTGATCAATAATCAGCAACAGGACCCGGAGATCCGTACTGACTCCTGCATATTCAACAATGATTCTAGTGATCGTGAGAACCTTTGACGTTGTAACTAAATCCCTTTTTCTCGTGATATATTACATGTCCGAGATTCGATCATTGATATCCCCATACCTAGTTTTATCTCGTTACCAACAAGTACTCTTTTCTCGTTCCAGTGATATAACATTCTTAGTGATCTTATCACTTGCTTGCAAGCTATGTCAATGTGATATCACCGAGAGGTCCCTGAGTATATCTCTCCATCATAGGGGTGGACGAATCCCGCTCTTGATCCATGAGCCTCAACATAGCACTTTTAAAGTACCCAAACCCACCTTTGTATCATCTTGTTACGGTGTGACGTTTGATGTTATCAAAGTACCCTTCCGGTGTTAGCAATTAGCATGATCTCATGGTCTAAGAATTAGGGTTACTTCGCATGATGTTATAGCAATGTAAACATAATGATTTTGATCGTATTACTATACTTTGGGTGAATGTTCATCACATCATTTCACCAATGTTGTGACCTCGTTATTAACAACATCCAATGTATATGATCAGAAAACCTTGATCATCTTGTTAATAAACGAGCTAGTTTATATGAGAGGGATAACTAGAAACTCATTATTTGTTAATTAAACACACATGTATTAACGTTTCCAATTAACACAATTATAGCATGAGAAATAAACATTTATCTTAAACATGGAATAAGATAATAACCACTTTATTATTGCCTCTCGGGCATATTCCCTTTACTTTGTTGTTGAGAAAAGTTGAAACCTATATAAATAACCACACAAGTAAATGAAAAAAAAAACATTTAGAACTCTCGATGTACTTTTCAAGATGAGGTAATTCAATATTAGCAAAAACATAATTATGGTCTGGTAAAAAGTATAATCTATATAAATAACCAAATAATAAAATGGATCAGATACATAGAGAACTATGGTTGCAATTTTCTCGACGATATAGTTGCACATTCACATAAAAATGTACAACTATAATGTGGGGAAAAGTTTAATCAATAAATAAGCAAACACAAAATAAATGAAAAATACATATAGAACCTTATTTGTAGTTCTAGTGAGGTAGTTGAACATTTTTAAAAGGCACAATTATGATGTGAAGAAAAGTGCAACATGTGTAAATAACTAGAACAAAGCACGTACATATACCTGTATTGAACATTTTAAAAAGACGCAATTATGATGTGAAGAAAAGTGCAACATGTGTAAATAACTAGAACAAAGCACGTATATATACCTGTATATATAACTGACGAGGGTTTAACTCGTCAATGCCCATTGTTATGGACTTGGGTTTTGGAGAAGGAGGGAGCGCTGGAGACATCTATCGGCTAGCAAACAAGCACACATGGGACAAAGGATTTACCCAGGTTCAGGCCTCGTAGAGGTCCCTACTCCTGCTTGTCTGCTCGTGGAATTATTGAAGGAGTCGAAAGTTACAATGGTGCGCAGATGTAATCTGACGAAGGTTGTGGAAACTAGGGTTGCGTGTATCCTTCTCGCTGCCCCCTCCTAGCCTTTATATAGATAGGCTAGGTCTCGGGTAGCAGGTCGAGTCGGTTACAAGTTAGGGTTTTCCCTTTAATCTTTCTATCTTTAGCTTCTTCTTGTTCTTCAAGCAATCGAGAGTCCGTAGGTTACTCGAGCCCTTCCATCCGGGCCTTGGAGATACCGTGGGCCTGTATGTATTCGGACCGTATATACCAAGCTCGAGTACCTGTAGGGTATACCCATGTCAGTAGCCCCCGAGTGTCCAGTGGAATCGCAGATTCGACTGGGGACTTTTGAAGCCTTCGATTTGCTAAATGAGTACATTTCGATTGCTTTTATTTGTGTCATAGGGATTGTTGATATACGTGCCTGATATAACCGAAGTATCGGTATCAGTTAACCACCTTAGGGTGAAACAACGCAATCTACTCAAATTCGAGTCCCCGGACTCGAATCTGGAAAAGTGCTGGCGTAATTCGACTCAAGCCGCGGAGGTATTACAGGAGTCGAATTCCAGTTATATGGGTGTGAGCACTCGACGCGTCCGTCAAGGCATGTTCATCGTGCCTGTAGGCATGGATACATTTCTGGTAGTGCGCAGTTAAATGCGTTGCCAGGCCTTATTCAGGTCTTACCTTCACGCCGTAAGCACGGCATCCGAATTTTATCATCACGGAGACGATTCGGGCATCCCAGAAGACGTAGTCTCTTTGTAGGGAAAATTTGTGAGGCGGTGTCGCCAAAGATTGCGAGTGCAGATGTTATCAACGCACATTTTTTGTGCAAATAATCATAGGGTGCGCGACCAGCGCTCCCAATGGGAGTACCCCCGAGTGCCTGGTTGAGTCGAAGACTCAGGCAGGGACTAAAAAACTTTTGCGACTGCTGTCGTCTTTTTGCTTACTTGTTTCAGTCGATGACTCAGGCAGGGACTAAATACTTTCGCGACTGCCGTCGTCTTTTGCCTGCTTGTTTCAGTCCATTTTGTTTCCGGTGCTCCCTATGGGAGTAACCCACGTCCATAATTGAACTGTGTTTCGAGTGGTTGGGTTTGCTTTTGTGATTGTCCACATTCCTGCAACAAGAAAACAAAAAGTCGTAGGGTGCGCGGCCAGCGCTCCCTATGGGAGTAGCCCCCGAGTGCTTGGTGGAGTCAAAGACTCCAGCAAGGACTAACAATAGTCGAAGTTTTCCACTGTGTAGCGTTGGTGACGTCAGTGCTGATGCTTGTATGACCTCATTTGCCCGCATGAGCAAGTTTGACGGGACGTGACGAGCGGTGGGTCCCACTTTCTGACTTTGATTTGACTGGGCATGCATAATCTTATATTTAACTGCGCCTCCTCGATTTCCGCGCATAATGGTAGAAGTGGGGGGACGGTTCGCGCTTCCTCTTCTCCACGTGTCCAACACGATGCGTGCCACGCGTCCAATAGGGTTTTTGTCAGCCGTTGGATTGCATCTCCCAGGGGTTAAGTAGCGGTGCTGCGGCGATAATTTTCCATCTGCGCTCTTTCTTCCTTGGTGCCATCGCCATTGCTGCTGTTCTTCTGCTTTTCCCTGCGCTCATCTCCTCCACGGCGCTAGACCACCTTCGCTCGTTTCCAAGCTACTTTCTGCACTCTCATCGCCGCCGCGCAATGGGGAAAAAGAAAGGAGGTGCTGGCGCTGATTCCGCGGCCACCGTCGCCGCGACGAAGAAGAAGGGTGGCTCCGCTGCTGCGGGCACCAGCGCCGCCGCCGGCAGGAAGGAGAAGGTCACGGGCACTCGCGTGACTAATGGTGCATGGCGCCCCTCCATTATCAAGGTGTCGGATTTACGTCTTCTTCGCCAAGATGGAGTTATCTCTGTGGCAGTCGCCGATGCGCGCGTCCCCAGCGGTGAGACCATTCCTACTCCTCCCGCTGGCTTTCGAGTGATGTTTCTCGCATTCGTCATTCGCGGTCTCTCCTTGCCTCTCCACCCCTTTCTTAGGGGTCTTCTTTGCTTCTACGGGCTCCAGCTCCATCAGCTGTCCCCAAATTCGATTCTCCACATCACCTGCTTCATCACCCTTTGTGAGTGCTGGCTTGGAATCGAGCCACACTTTGGTCTTTTCAAGCGCTTGTTTAAATTGAAGCGTCAGTCCGCATCTGGCTCTTTAGTTTATGACGTAGGTGGTTGCGGCATCCATGTCGACCCATCCGCCACCTACTTCGACATCAAGCTTACCAAATCCGTCCAGGGATGGAGGGACAAATGGTTCTATGTCCACGATCAGAAGGCCAAAGATGAGCACTTTGGACTTGCGCCCTTCGATCTGGCGACTCCCTGCAAGAAGATGCGTTCTTGGAAGAACGTAGTTATGCCTGGCAAACTCGTGGAGACGGACGTGCTATATCAGCGTGTCTGCGACCTCGAAAGTCTCATAGGCGCAGAAGAGGGAGGCTGCGCTCTTATTAGAACTTGGTTGCGCCGTCGCGTCCAGCCTCTCCAAGCTAGAGTCCACCCCATGTTTCAATGGAGTGGTGCTGATGATGCCACTCGCGTGTCTGCCGATGGCATGTCCGCGAGTGAGGTGGATAAGAGGATTCGACTGGTCACGAAGTGCACTGTCAAGGATGTGCTTCCAAGTGAACCAGTTGTTCCTCCTTTTGATGCTTCGAATCCTCCTCATGAGGTATAGTTGTGCTACGCAGTAGCTTATTTTCATGATTGCTTTTCTGTTTGCTTACTTGTCTGTTTGTATGCAAGATTGGCCGGTGTCGCCTTGTATGCCCCCACTCCCTGAGGGGATTATTCCTTGTGAAGCTTTGGAAGAGGACGAGTCTGAGTCGACTGTCCCTTCTGATATGGAAGAGGAAGCCCTCGAGTCTGAGAGCCCGGATACTCGCAAGCGTTCGCGTAGAGAGGACTCCGACGCGTCGACTCCTTCGACTCAGAGGGAGGCGCTGTTGGCTGAGTCGCCAATTCCAGCTGTTCCTGTGAGGGCTGTGGCACCGTCTTCTCGCAAGAAGATGCGATTGCCCAAGGAGTCTTCGTCGGAATCGGCGGCGGCCACGTTTGATCATGACAACTTTAACTGGTAAGTTTGATAGGTCATCCATTCTTTTCTGTTTTTCCTGGAGTTTGCCCTTTTCTCAATGTGGATTTGGTCTTGTAGTCAAGAGGCGTCGTCATCTTCTGGCGACGTCGAGTTTTTGAAAGAATCGGGAGTCGCGGCTTCAAGGGCCAAGGTAGAGGTCGAGCGAGCTCCTTCTCCTCCGGGCACAATTCTTCGAGCTCTCCTCACGTAGGGGAGCATCGAATGGTTGCTCGGATGATGGTTCAGCAAACCTCTTCGGAGTCGCTAGAGGACCATGTAAGTATATCTTCCTTTCTTTTTAGTGTGGCAATCGATGTTTTCTATTGCCCTTTTTGATCCCTTGTTTTGTGCGACAGCCCCTTGTAAAGGAAGCCACGAAAGTGGTGGAGCAAGTGATGGCAATGGGCCGCCAACATGCAATGCTGGAGTCGCGTCACCGCGTCGTTGAAAGTGAGCGTTCGGCACTTATTCTTTTTCGTCTCCTCTCTTTGGTGTAGTCGACTGATAGTCAACTTTTGGTTGCCATGTAGCTGAGCATAATGCTTTACTGCCCAACGTTGCCACCTTGGAAAAGACGTTAGCCGCAGCTGTGAAGGTGCGCGACGAGGCAATCGCGGCTCGTAATGATGCACAGCGGCGCGAAGAGGATCTGCGTGCCTCCTTTGCGGCTAGGGAAAAGTTGTTCGAAGAGCAACTGTTCTCAGTCGCCAAGGCCCTCTCAGGTACCTTTGCCAGTAGATATTTTATTGTTATCCTTCTCTGCATCTGGAGTTTTGCCAGTGGCGCTAGAGATTTCATCCATGTGTGGGTTTTCTGTGCAGATGCTGGCGATTTGAGCTTTGATCCGCAGACCCTTTGTCGCGATGACGCTCTAGCGGGCGCGGTGTATGCAGTCGAGGACCGTAGAACCGCTGTCCAGAATACGTTGTCCAAGGCCAAGGTCGCCTTAGTCGCCTCCGGGAGGAGTTGATGCCGAAGGCGGAGCTGGTCGACAATGTGGACGAGCTGGTGGAGTCACTCGCCGGGGGTGTGCCTTCCACATACAAGAACTCCCTCCGCGCGGCTGGCGCGACCATGTCGCTTGCCATGGTGCAAGCCCACGGAGTCGAGATAGATCCCTCTGCGGTGTCGAAGACGATGCCTGTTGGCGCGGATGGTCAGCAGGTAGTATTCGCTCCCTTTGCGACTGCCTGTGCCAAATATGGCCATTCCTTGATAAATACTGTTGCCAAGTATTTGGAGGAGCTCCAGCATGCAAAGAAGGTCGCGAAGGCTTCGGCCTCAGGAGATGGCGGAAAGTCTGTGGCGTCTGATACTGCCACGGACTTGATGAAGCCCCCGAAGCCGTCGAAGTCAAAGAAGCCAGCTGCTCCGTAGTTAGTTTTTGTAATAGTTGATGAATTGTCCTTTTGATTGGAGAACATGCCTGCTGGCGAGTGTGTTTGTGGATACTTTATGCTGACCTTGAATGCATCTGTTGCTTTTGACTTTGTGTTAAGTTGGTCGCCTTATTTGCCTCTGGCTTGACTTTTTGGTAGGGTACATCAAGTGGTCCTGTGGGCGGAACCCAGGACTTGCCATCTCTTGAGGATACAGTGGCACCACCATGCTCCAGGGTAGAGGAGCTGTCTTTGCTTTCACGACTTCGTGATCGCGTTAAGCAACTGGAGCGTGAGTTGCCCGTGATCCGCCGTAGCGCGGACGTGTGGAAATCGAAGGCTGAAAAATCCGCCGCCCGCGAGCAATATCTTCTTGGCGAGGTGACGCAGCTAGGTGACCAGTTTAAGTGTTAGTTTGCTCATCCTCATCTTTTCCTTTGTAGTTAGTCGCAATGGTACGTTGTACTCATGCTGTTGATGCTGCTTCGTGTAGTTGTTAGCGCACGCCATCCGCAGGAGGAGAGGGATAGGATTGCCATCCGCCTTCATGATCTCACTCAGGAGCAACTTCAGGAGAGTGGATACTTCTGGGTAGATCATGATCGTGCGACTGCGTTGGTGACCCTGCAGGATCGCGCCTGTGATCTTGCTCTTCTGAAGAAGTCGCGATGCGTGCTTGAAGAACATCTATCGGGCGATGTTCCTGTTGGATGACACTCCATCAAGCCTGCTGGCTCTCCTAACCAAATTTCAAGATATATCCGCGGTTCACGAGTGCGTGAGGCAGCAGTTGGTGGCTGGTGCCAAGGCTGCCCTCTCAATGGTGCGTTTGCACAGGCCTGACATGGATGTTGCCGCCATTGCCTCTGGGCCACCGGCGCCACCAGTAGGATCTTCCTGGAATATGGTGCCGCACTATCAGGCGGTGGAACGCCCAACCGAGGAGATCGTCGACTTCTTCGAGGAACAAACTAATGTTCTTCTGTTGCAGGGGTAGCCAAATATGTATCCTGCACATAAGTGCACTTGTGTTTTAAAGTTCATATATATTTGTAGATAATTTATTGTTGAATGTGTACAAATAGCTTTATAAGCGTTGGGTGCGTTGCACCTATGCGAGTCCTTTTCGTTAGCCTGGTCATCTTTTTATCTCGTTCCCTTGTCAACCTGCCAGGTGCGTTGCAGCTGGGTTGAGTTTGTGTTAAGGGGTTCGATTGATGTGCCAGCTACTTAGGATGTCGCGTTTTTGTTCGAAGAACATATGTGTATAGGGTGGCATAGCCCCCGAGTATGAAAATTAACAAAGTAAAGGAGAGCACTGAGTTTCGGGGCACTTAGCTTTTATTTAGTCGAAGAATAGTACAAAGTACAATGTGCATCTAAGTAGCCTTGGCTGAGTAGCCTTATTTGCGATGTAAAAGTAAAGAAAAACGACTAAGGGTAGAAGCGTCACAGTTGTGCGACGTTCCAAGGGTTGGAGTATGCGACTCCTGTCTCTAAATCTTGAAGGCGATAGGCGCCACCTGGGATTACTTCTGTAATCACGTACGGTCCTTCCCAGGGGGACTCGAGCTTGAGATGCCCTTGCTGCTTCAGTCGCGGGACCAAGTCACCTTCGACGAAGGATCTGGGGTGAAGCCTTCTACTGTGGTAGTTGCACAGGTTCTGCTGGTAGATCGTTGATCTTTCCGCGGAGATTTCCCTTGCTTTGTCAAGGAGGTCGACAGAATCCTCGAGTGCGAGGGATGACTCTTGTTCGCTGTAAGCGACCACACGCGACGCTTTGTACCGTACCTCGGCAGGTAGTATCGCTTCTCCTCCGTGCACCATAAAGAATGGCGTGTTGCCCGTGGCGCTGTTTGGAGGTGTATGTAGACTCCAGAGTACGGATTGCATCTCATCTGGCCAGCAACCCACCGCTTGTTTGAGTGGTCGTAGGAGTCGCTTCTTGATGCTGCTGTAGACGAGCCCGTTTGCTTTTTCCACCTGACCGTTGGTCTGTGGATGCGCTACTGAGGCGTAGCTGATGTTGATCCCCAAGTTCTCGCAGAATTCTTGGAACTCCTTGGATGTGAAGTTCATCCCGTTGTCGGTAATGATGCTGTGCGGCACGCCGAAGCGGTAGACGATGGACTCGAAGAACTTGACTGCGTTGTGCCCTGATTGGTTGGTCATTGGCATGGCCTCGATCCACTTGGTGAATTTGTCGACTGCCACCAAGAGATAGACGTAGCCTCCACGTGAGGATCTTGGCAGTTTGCCAACCATATCAAGCCCCCATTGTGCGAAGGGCCAGGCCAATGGAATAGGCCATAGCTCTTCACCTGGTGCGTGTGGCTTGTCCGTGAATTGCTGGCAAGCATTGCATTTTTGGACTATGTCCTTGGCGTCGCGCATGGCCGTGGGCCAGTAAAATCCAGCTCGTAGAGCTTTGGCGATGAGGGCGCGACTGCCTGCGTGGTGCCCGTAGGTCCCTTCATGGATGTCGAGGAGTATTGCTCTTCCGTCAGCCATGGAGACGCATCGTTGTAGCACTCCTGTGATGCTGCGATTATACAGTTCGTCGTTGAGAACAGCGAATGCCTTGGAGCTCTGCGCGATGTGTCGTGCATCTGTCGGGTCGTCCGGTAGTCTCTTGCTGAGGAGGTACGTAATGTACGGCTGCTTCCAAGAGTGCTCGATCATCATGACGTTCATTGGTCCCTCGAGTCCTGTGTCCAGCTCCAAGTCATCGAGTGCCATTGGCTCATTGGGTGGCGTAGCCCCCGAGTCCGTTGCTGCGCTTGTTTTCTTCTCTGCGGCCTTTGGCTTGATGGAGCGTTTGCATATGCGCTCGAGAAATACCCCAGGTGGTATGGGGGCGCAGGTAGAGCCTATGTTGGCGAGTGTGTCTGCCTCCTCGTTGCTTTCGCGACTTATGTGTCGCAACTCGCAACCATCAAAGTCTCCTTCGAGTGTGTCGTAGAGGTCGCGGTACGCGATCATGTTGTCGTTCAGTGCGTCGCACTCATGCATTTTTTGGTTGACGACCAACTTGGAGTCGCCATATATGATGAGCCTTTTGGCGCCACAAGCTTTTGCCATCCTCATCCCATGTAACAGGGCCTCGTATTCAGCCTCGTTGTTTGAGGCTGTGAACTGCATTCACAGGATATATTTCAGCTTGTCCCCTTGAGGTGATGTCAATATGACACCTGCGCCTGCTCCGTCCTTCCGTTTGGACCCATCGAAGTGCATTGTCCAGAGATAGGACATATCTGGCTTGTCCGGGAGTTGTTTCTCCATCCAGTGCACGAGAAAGTCAGGGAGCACTTGTGACTTGATGGCGTCGCGTTTTTTGTATGTGATGTCTCGTGGAGACAGCTCTATCCCCCAAAGCGCGACTCGCCCCGTGGCGTCAGGGTTATTGAGGATATGCCCCAACGGGGCGTCGTTGACTACCACGATTGGGTGTTCCTGGATGTAGTGGCATAGTCGTCGGGCGGTCATAAAGACGTCGTACGCCAGCTTCTGGTAGTGTGGGTACCGCTGTTTTGTTGGCGTGAGGACCTCGCTGAGGTAGTATACCGGGCGTTGTACGCCGTCGACTTTTTTTTCCTCGGCCCGCTCGATGACGAGCACTGTGCTGACCACCTGGTTGGTGGCAGAGATGTACAGCAACAGTGGTTCCCTTTCTCATGGAGTTACCAGTACCGGCGAGGTGGATAGCAAGCGCTTGAGATCTTCGAATGCTTCTTGTGCCTCGTTGGTCCACTCGAATTTTTCGGCTTTGCGGAGGAGCTGGTAGAAGGGCAGTGCCTTTTCACCCATCCGACTGATAAGTCGACTGAGGGCCGCGATTTGTCCGGCCAGTTGCTGGACGCCTCTTATGTTCTTCGGCTTCTCCATGGCCAGTATGGCTTTTATCTTCTTCGGGTTCGTCTCGATCCCCTTCGCGGAGATGAGGTATCCGAGTAGCTGCCCAGATGGTACACCGAAGGCGCATTTGTCCGGATTGAGCTTGATCCGGTAGCGATCGAGGTTGGTGAAGGTTTCGCGCAAATCATCGATTAGAGAGGCTTCCTCCTTGGTCTTGATTACTATGTCGTCGACATAGACTTGGATGTTGCGACCTAGTTGTTCCTTGAGGCAAGCCTGCATGCATCGCTGGTAGGTGGCTCCTGCATTTTTTAGCCCGAAGGGCATTGTGTTGTAGCAGAACACACCAAAGGGCGTTGTAAACACTGTTTTCTCCTGATCTTCCTCCTTCATTCGAATTTGATTATAGCCTGAGTAGGCATCGAGGAAGCAGAGGCGCTCGCATCCTGCGGTGGAGTCGATGATCTGGTCGATCCGTGGCAGCGGGAAGTGATCTTTTGGGCAGTGCTTGTTTAAAGAAGTGAAGTTCACGCACATCCGTAGGATGTCTGTGTCCTTTTTTGGTACCAGCACCGTATTGGCGAGCAAAGTACTTTCCTTGATCTCGCGTATGAACTTGGCCTCGAGGAGTCTGTTGATCTCCATTCCGACTGCCTGCGCTCGTGGCTCAAATAGTCGCCTGATTGTTTTCTTGACTGGCTTTGCGTCGGGGTTGACGTTGAGTGCGTGCTCGGCGAATTCCCTGGGAACTCCTGGCATGTCCGCAGGACACCAGGCAAAAATTTCCCAGTGCTCATGGAGGAATTCGACGAGCGCGAGTTCCTATGCGGGACTCAAGTTGTTGGCGATGAGGGCCGTCTTGGCGGGATCCGATGGATGGACCTGCACTTTCTTTGTGTGCACGGATGAGTCGAAGGAGAGATCAGGTGAGCTTGACCTACTCAAGGGAGGCAGACTATTATCTGTCGTCTCTTTCAGTCTTGCGAGATCCTCCTGCATGCCGAAGGACTGGGATATTCTGTTGAATTCCCTATCGCAAGCGCCGACGTCAAGTTCCGTTGATCGTTATGACGCCGTTGGGTCTGGCATTTTCATCCGCAGTAGGCGTAGTGGGTACCGCCATGAACTCGCGAATGACGCACCCAAGGATGCAATGGTATTGTGAGGGCCAGTCGACGACCTCAAAGTCGATGCGCTCGCGCCGGAAGTTCTTCGGCGTGCCAAAGATGACGTCCAGGTTGATTTTGCCCAGGGGGTATACACCTTTCCCTGGGACGATGCCGTGGAACGTTGTGTCCGATGCCTCCAAGCAGGTTAGAGGGATCCTCATTGCTCACAAGGTACTCGCGAATATGAGGTTGATGTCGCTTCCGCCGTCCATGAAGACGCGACTCATGTCTAAGCCTCCAATTTGCGCCTCGAGTACGAGGGGGCAATGACCTGGGCGAGGTATTTGAGGTGGGTGGTCGTGTTTGTCGAAGGTAATGCACGACTCACTACCACCGAGGTACTCAGTGGTGGATGGTGGCGAGTGCATGGCCAAGTTGACTTGGCGAGTGATGGCCTTCTGCACCCTATTGGAGGGGCGCCCCTTTTGGATCATCATGGTACCCATGGCCCGTGGGTACGGTTCGCCTCCATGGCGCTGGTCCGGTGCAGCTCCGTTCGGGGGTGGCCCAGGTGGTGGTGGTGGTGCGCCATGTGCCACGGCGCCTGGAGCGGCTCCGTAGCCTCTTTCGACTGCATTGCGGTTCATCCGAACCAATCCCTCGTGTAGCTTGAGAAACTCGCGGCAGTCCTTGAGGAGGTGGCTGGACTTTCTCTTGTCATCATGCTTGTCGATGTAGAAGTGTACCGTGTATGGCCCGGACAGTTTATCCTCGATGGAGGTCGCGGGTGCTTCATCGCGAGTGCGGCGTTGCCACACTTGCGTGGTTTTCCCGGAGTCGTGGTATCCGCCGCTGTGGTATCCGCTGTTGCGGTTATCGTCGCGTCTATCGGCGTAGTCGGCTGCGACCATGTTGACGTCATCGCGATCGTCGTAGATGCGCATGCGACGCTTGCCCCGGCGGTCGCGTCTTCGTTCGAGTTCTGCCTCCTCGTCCGAGTGAACGCGATTCTTCACCGAATCTTCTCCATCAGCCCACCGATTCGCAATCTCCATTAGGTGGTCGATGGTCTAGGGCTTTGAGCGGCCAAGCTCCTCCCTGAGTTCCATGCGGCGGACACCACCGTTGAATGCATCAATCGCGCGGTCTTCCGAGATGTTTTCCGCGGAGTTCTTGATGATGGATCACCTTTGGATATAAGAGCGTAGCGATTCGCCAGGTTTTTGCGGGCAGCTTCTCAGTTCTTCGATTGAGGCAGGGCGTTTGTACGTGCCCTTAATGTTGCGCATGAAGATGTAGACCGGCTCATCCCAACTGCGAATGGATCCGCGTGGGAGGTTATTGAGCCATGCTCGGGCGGCGCATAGCTGTAGTCGCAGCATTGCATGGCAAGATTGACCGCCTCCGTAGCTCGACGAGGAGATGTGATCCTCCAGCCAAATCTTGGGGTCCTGCAGACCGTCAAATTTTGGGTTCTCCGATGGGAGTTTAAACCCTTTAGGCATTCGCTTTTGCCTGATGGATCTGCTGAAGCATCTGGCGCCGCAGAGCTCCCCATCTTCCTCTTCTAAGTCAGTCGACCGAGCACGTCGTGCCCATGACTTGTCGATCTTGCGCTGCGTGAGTTCGTCGCGTGCATCGTAGTCGTGATCGTGTCGCCGTGAGCGGTGGCGTCGAGACAGGTCATGACTGTCATCGCTGGACGAGGGCGAGGAGTAGCGCTTTGCCCTTTTTTGGATCTGGTACCGGTTCCTTGTCGAGGGCGGCCTCGATTATCCCCAGGCCCGCGATCGTAGATTGGTGCATGGCCGTTCGGGGATCTCCAGCTGGTGGCTGGTTATTGAGGAGGTACATGGTGGTTGCTGTCACCGCGGCTTGCGGTGTCCTGGGAACCACGTTGCCTCTCGTGTCGACTGTCATAGAGCCGAAGTCGAGGACTTTCGTGGCATCTATGCATTCTTTTTCGGTGAGGTGAGCCATCCGTGACTGCCTCTTCTTGGCGAGGTACTCGTTGCCTCTTGAGGAGGATCCTCCGTAGGAGGAGAGCCCAGCACGGCGAAGGCTTGATTTGTCTGCTGCCTTTTTACGCGCCTCAAGTTGCGCGATTGCTTGTTTTTGGCACTTGAATTCCTCTTTTAGGAGCCAGTGGTAGCCCATCAGCAGTTCTTGCGGGGACCCGAAGGGTAGAGGTGCACCTCGTAGGGCTTCGCGGCAGCGATTCCACTCTTGCTCGTTGAGCCTGATCACGACGCGTTCGCGGGTTTGCTCGTTGATCATGCTAGGAGGTTCGACTGCTCCTCCGTTGCCACCGTTACCGCCGTTGCCACCGTTGCCACCATTGCCGGCGTTGGGTGGATCGGTGCCGTTGCCGGTGTTACCACCGTTGCCGCGATTGGGTGGATCGGTGCCCTTGCCGGTGTTGCCACTGTTGCCGCGATTGGCGGAGGTGTCGCCTGCGTTGATGACAGCGCACATGAAGTGATTAGGGAAGCTGTTGCTTCCACAACTTTCAGATCCGGAACCGTAGGTTCCATCTTCAGTGGCCAGATCGCTTAGATCGGAGTCGCGACTGCTGTCGCTGACCGTGTTCTCGACTGTCACCGGGGCGTTGAGCTCGCTGAGGGTGCCGATCGATGGAGGGAACCATGATGCCGGGGCAATCTCCGGTGTTGTCGGATGATCAGGCATGCGAAGCGTGCCCATCTGACCAACTTGGAAGCGGAAGCTCCCAATCGCCAGGCTGATTCCGTCACCCACGGACTCGAAGGCCGGGCGAGTGGCCGGCGTGTGGACGGTGAAGTCGAAGGCGCCGAAGAGCTGGCGAATCTCCGCTGTTGCGGAGTTGTAGATCATGACTGATGGGGCCGAAGAAGCTGCAACATCAGCGCTCCTAATTCCCACAGACGGCGTCAATTGACGAGGGTTTAACTCGTCAATGCCCATTGTTATGGACTTGGGTTTTGGAGAAGGAGGGAGCGCTGGAGACATCTATCGGCTAGCAAACAAGCACACAGGGGACAAAGGATTTACCCAGGTTCAGGCCTCGTAGAGGTCCCTACTCCTGCTTGTCTGCTCGTGGAATTATTGAAGGAGTCGAAAGTTATAATGGTGCGCAGATGTAATCTGGTGAAGGTTGTGGAAACTAGGGTTGCATGTATCCTTCTCGCCACCCCTTCCTAGCCTTTATATAGATAGGCTGGGTCTCGGGTAGCAGGTCGAGTCGGTTACAAGTTAGGGTTTTCCCTTTAATCTTTCTATCTTTAGCTTCTTCTTATTCTTCAAGCAATCGAGAGTCCGTAGGTTACTCGAGTCCTTCCATCCGGACCTTGGCGACACCGTGGGCCTGTATGTATTCGGATCGTATATAGCAAGCTCGAGTACCTGTAGGGTATACCCATGTCAATAACTTTGTTTGTAAATTTTTTTACGACCTAGTTGTATTTTTCTAAAAATTATAGCTATGGAAATGGAAAACAATTTGATGACATAAAAGAAAAGGTCAAAGATGGTTGTAACTAACAACGTCTTCATTTAGTCCCATGGAAATAGCCATGATCAAGATGGTTGTACATTAGCCAAGGAGAGTAATAGGTCATGCATGCGTGCTAATCAAGCTAGTCTGTATTACCATGTTAGTCCTTTTATTCCCGCCTTACACCAACACGAATCTTGAAGAAAAACCCAACATTCTGCAGGTGGACTGAGACATGCAATTCTCGGTTGCATGAGAGTTAGCTATCTCTTGTTAAGCGTTGTAGATGTATATTTGTTTTTGCTGTGAACTTTGGTCAGATTTATAGAGTTTGGTTCAGAATAAATTGCACTGCATTTTGGAACAAAGGAGTACATTCCATTGTGTATTAACTCATATCAAAACCGTATTTAACCTTATATCCTTTCATAATAACTATATTAGCAACGAAATACTATCAGACAATTTTTTAAAAATATAAGACTTCCCGCGCTACGTACTACATCCTTGTGTGCCCCTTTGACCTTCATTAGTCGCACTGTGCAGTACTGCAATCGACCCAACAACTAGTCGGCATTGTATGTTGTGCACTCTCACGGCGATGGGTACACATTTGCCAGCGTTTTCGCCGAGCCCGCCGTCGCCCACACCAGCCTTCCTCCAATCGAGTTAAGAAGGTCAGAGATTTGACCAATTCGATCGGCGGTATTCGCTTCATTTTGTAGTTTAGCTCCCATGTAGCTATCCGCCAATTAATTGGACCTGAAATTTTCTACTCCAGAAATTGAATCGTGAATCATACAGATGCACGATCGTTCAGTATAGCTAGCCACCTGCCTATAAGTACGTACCGGAGCTCCACATCTTCCACACTGCAAACAGAAACCCCATGCAAGCTGCTCTACGCTTCTGCCAATAGTGTACAAGCGTCCACAGCACAGATTGCTGAGCCCGATTGGCGCCATGGACAAGCAAGGGCCAGCGGTAAAGCATGTCCCGATCAAGTTCTCGAGCTGCCGCGGTGTCGCCTTCGAAATCAAGCCCTCGCAGGTCAGCCTCTTCGCTCCACACGCCGCCTGTGCTGCTGAGAAGCCGCCGACCGTCTCCAACGGCGGCCGATGGGTCTGGTTTCCTTCGCCTGTGCCTGTCAACCGCGAACACTCCTTGCGTTCGGCGCTCAGCCGTGCAACAAGCAGCCACTTCTGCGATCTCGATGACAACGACGCGGACGACGATGAATCCTTCGCGGCCAACGAGCTCGAGGACGACGAGGAGATGGCTCTTTCAACGGAAGCCGCCGACGTTTCTGACGTGCGGAGCCGGAGCAGGAGGTCTCTCTCATCGTCGGCTAAGCCTGCCAGGGCGGCGGCAGCGAAGAAAGGGCACTCCCGGCTTGGCGTCATACTGCTGGACCAGGGCCTCTTCACCACCATGTACAAGCGCCTCTTCCTACTCTGTGCCGCGCTGAACGCTGCGGGGCTCGCTGCCGCGGCCACTGGCCACTTCCCTTACGCCAAGGGTCACGCCGCCCTCTTCGCCATGGGGAACATCCTGGCGCTCACGCTGTGTCGCTCCGAGTTGGTGCTACGGGCAGTCTTTTGGCTCGCGGTCATGCTTCTCGGCCGGCCATGGGTTCCCGTCACAGTCAAGACGGCTGTCACGGCGATCCTCCAGGCCCTCGGCGGCGTCCACAGCGGCTGCGGCGTGTCGTCGCTGGCGTGGCTGGTGTATGCGCTCGTGCGGGCTGTCAATGATAGCCACGCGACTCCCCGCGAGATCGTGGGCGTGGCAGGCGCCATACTCGGCCTCCTCGTGCTCTCCTACCTCGCGGCGTTCCCGCTAGTGCGCCACCTCCACCACAACGTGTTCGAGCGCACGCACCGGTTCGCTGGCTGGACTGCGCTCGCGCTGCTCTGGGTCTTCGTCCTGCTCTCCACCGGCTACGACCCGACGACCACATCTTACTCCCGGTTCACCGTCGCCTCCCTCGCTAAGAGTCAGGTGTGGGTGGCCAAGGGGATCGACGCCAACTACGGCGACGGGATGAGTGCGATGTTGGCGAGCAACAAGATCCTCGGAGGGCGTGTGATCGTGCACGACACGGCGACCATGGGGCGTCCGAACGTCGCCGATCTGGCCGTCCGGGCGGCGCGACGGTGGAACGCGGAGGCGGTGATAGTGACCAGCAATCCGGAGGGGAGAAGGACGTCGTGAGCGGGTGCAAGAAGGCCGGCATCCCGGCGTTTGGGCCTATCTGGGATTCTTGATGTCAAGTTTGGAACATCATCCTGAATTACAAATTCACCGTGTTTGTTTATCCAGGAAGTCCAGTTAAGTGTTAATTAAGTGAAACGCACACGTATCTAAAGACATGTTTGTGTTAACTTAAACTGTTCAAACGTGTGTCGGCCTTTGGCGACGAGCCGTCGATGCCTCTGCGGCGGTGTGGAGGCAGTGGATGTGGAGGCAGGAGAGTGAGGAAAGAGAGCGGCTTAGTCGGATAATGTTGCGTCTGTGTGGGTCCCACAACGGCCGTTAACGGCGAGCAATGGCCGTGTTCGGCCGGCGTCTCCATTGCCACGTCAGCTTTATGGTGGGTCTACCCTGTCGGAAACAGCGGCAATTCGGCTCCAAACATGTTTTAGCACGAATTGCAAAAAAACTACCGAATAGTGGTCACATTTTGCGAAAAAATCGTAAAGTGGTAGTAAACCTTAATTCCGGCACCAAAGTGGTGGGAGTAGCTAATTTACTGAAGCCATGAGGTGTGCGTTTTTAATTCCACAGAGCTTTCAGTGGGTATTATCATCTATGATTTTGTTCTCACCAATGGTCATATTTCTACAAGTAATTTGTTCCGCGACCCTTTGCCTCTCCCTGATTACCATTTTAAACACCTCTTTTTTCAAAACACACGCGTGCGAACGTATATAAGCATGCATGGATGCTATATTTATGGTTAAGTATGACGGTCATTCGGAAGAAAACCTGATGGATTTGCGCTGACGCAGTCTAATGATAGTAACCGAGCTCTGCTAAACGTACCACAAAAAACATGATGTATTCTTCATTGGGTCCTTTGGAGCAACATCACAATCAGACCGAAGGGTCACAGGTTCGGTTGAAAATTTCAGAGGTAGAGAGACATCCGATCCCAAAGAAGGACAGCACATCCGATCTGAAGGATTTCAGGCCGGTGAGCCTTGTGCATAGCTTCGCGAAGCTTCTGACCAAGTTGCTTACGAGGAGATTAACCCCACAGATGCACGAGCTTGTAGATTGCAACTAGACTGCTTTCATCCGCGGCAGATGCATTCAAGACAACTTCGTGCTTGTCAAAGAGTCGGCCAAGTTGGCACCCGGAGATTCACGAGCTGCTTTCGCGCGGAATAACAATCCTGACCGTCCGCGTCGGTTGAGATCCGAAACGATGGTTCCTATGTATGTTCCACCTAAAAAAAGAATCTGTACTACTATTTATCACAAGACTGTATATATAAGGTGTTGGTACTTTATAGATCAGTACAAAACTACATGCATAAGGTGTTGGAAGTGTACAGATCCAGAAAATATTAAACGCCGAACTTTACAGATTTAGGTCACGTAAATGTTTAAAATAAATTTACATATGTTGAATATTAGACTATAACTGAAGAGTTCGTCGTGAGGACGTCAAATATGCAAACAAAATTAAATTTGCAATTTTTGTGTGAAAGTTATACTAGATTTCACTTTACTAGTACATTTGAAAAAAGAAATCTAATAAAGTAGGTGACAGGTTGGTGGGCCCTCCAGGTACAGATCCCAAAGAAAAGCAACGACCAGGATAACTGTTCAGCGCGCAATACATTCGTCGAGCGTATTTTCGGCCAAGTTGCTTCACCGGAAGAGTATCCCTTCGTTGCTGCTCAAGGTGGATTTGGCCAAGGTGTTTGACAGCATCTCTTGTCCTTTCTTGGTCAGCGTGCTCAGACAGCGAGGCTTCGGGCCATGGCGGATTCGGTTGATCTCTTTGCTGCTCGGAACAGCAACCATCAGGGTGCTTGTCAATGGATCTGCGGGCTTCACATTCTCCAACCGACGAGGGCTCCGACAGAGGGATCCTATCTCGCCCCAGCCGTTCGTGCTGGCCATGTATGTGCTCTTCGGTCTCTTTCACGCGGTCGAGCGAGTGGGTGCGTTGGCCAGCTTGGGCACTTCTGGGTTGCAATAGCGAGTGTCCCTCTATGCCGACGATGTGGTCATCTTCGCCCTGCCAGACCGTGCCGAGCTGAATGCGTGAGACGGATCCTTGATTGTTTTGGTGCGGCATCAGGGTTGCGGGTCAATTTTGCCAAGAGTGCTGTCGCACCGATACGTTGCTCCGAGGACCTGCTGGACACTATCCGGGACACGTTTCCCTGTCCGCTGATGACGTTGCCATGCACGTATCTCGGACTGCCGCTCTCCGTTGGAAAGTTGAAGAAGGCCGGCCTACATCCGGTGCTCGACAAGTTGGCAAGCAAGCTCTCGCTTTGGAGGGCACAACTGCTGGCCAAGGAGAGCAGGATGGTGTATGTTCAGGTGGTTATGACCGCATCTGTTGTGTACCAGCTCATGGCTCTTGACGCAGACCCCTAGTTTTCTGGCTGCGGTGGAAAAGCTGTGTCGCGATTTTCTATGGGCTGGCAAAGCGGAGGTTTCGGGCGGGTGCTGCGTGGTGGCTTGGAACCTGGGCTGCCAGCCCAACTCCCTAGGCGGGTTGGGACTACATAACCTCAAATGACTCAATGTGGCGATGCACGTGAGGTGGGTCTGGTTTCAAAAAACTGATAACTCCAGACCATGGAAAGGCATGCATCCGAAGGTTAACCGAGACTCTCTCGTGCTCTTCAACGCCTCGGTGGACGTGGTGCTGGGTCAGGGGGCGAATGTCCTATTCTGGGAAGATCGCTGGATCACCAGCCTAACGGTGGACGCTATGGCACCCGCGGTGCTTGCCCTGGTGAGGCCGGCTACGCGAAGCTCACGAACGGTGCAAGCGGGGCTGGTAGCAAACTCATGGGCGATGGACGTTGTCGGCGAGCTCTTAGTGGAGGTCGTGGTTCAGTACTTGCGACTTTGGGCGGCGGTCCACGCGGCCCCTCGTTCGCCCGATCAGGCCACGGGCGAGCTCCACTGGAAGTGGACGGCCAGCGGACAGTTCTCCTCTTGATCGTCCTACGTGGCGTTGTTCCAAGGTACGACTACGCTTCCGGGTACTGAACAAGTGTGACACTCTTTTTCCCTGCTCAAGTTTTGTAGCATCACAATATTCTAAACCTTGTAATGTTACATGGTTAAATCAATATAAAGCTACATATATTAAATAAATATTGTATCATCATAATATCATGCTCATGTCACCATGCCACATTGCATTTGAGAATCATATTAAACCCTTTTATTTGGTTTATTTTCCTCGTAATGTATTTGTTTTATTAATTGTATTTGCCTCTTAATATATTGTATCTAGTTCTTGATATATTGAATAATGCCAATTTGAGTTGAGGGCATATCTATTATAATTCCACCACCTTTGCCACCTTCCTTTGTCTTCATCCATCCTTTCACCATTCCATTATATATGAGCCATTGCTTTTCTCCCTTGGCATTTATCTCTAGCTCATGTATAGTGGGTATGGTTCCATTTATCTCTACATGCTTCCATACATTTTGCCATGTTATTTTCACAATATTAAGTATGGGAGTCTACATGGCCATCTATGCAAGCCATGTAAATATAGAATTCACCTCAAAGCCTCCCATATGGTTTTATTTGGAACTATGACCATGTTTGAATGTAATTGTGGCTATAGGATATATAGTGGGTCACACACACTAGCTTGGCCATTTTATCTTCATGCATGATCCTGATTCATCTATGCCATATGAGGAAGCAAGCTTACAAATTCTTTGGGGAGGCCCTTATTCAAATTTTGGATGCATGTTTAAATAAGTGACCATGATGGAAAATAGTTGTTTTCACAACTAGTAGTTGGACATTTATTAATCATGCATGGGCCATGCAAGCTTGCCATTATTCTCACCGCATTCCTCTCTTTGGTTTCTCTTTTGTATTTGTGAGAATCTTGCATTGATTTGAATTCAAGAAAGTTTGATCAAAACCAATCAAACCATCAAGAAATCTTTTACATCCAACCATCTATGTTTGCTTCCTGGATTTCTTTCTCTTGTTGTTCTTTTGGAAGCTTCTATCTAGCTTGTTTTAAAAAGTTAGAAAAACAAATAAAAGAAAAGATGAAAACCTACACTACCTTACTCCCTAAACACCACCACACCCTCATCTACCCTCCCATGCATGTGTATACACATACACACACCTACACCCCATCGGCTACACCCCATGTGGTTGAGCATGTGAATGCCATGGCTTGCTTCTCCTTCCTGCATGGCTTGCTTCTCAAGAAGATGGTCACCAGCCCGAGTCCCCCCTCCTCCCTGGTCCCTCCCTTTACCTTTTTCGGCTAAAAACAAGAGAAGAAGAGAGGAGAAACCCTAGATCACCCCTCCCTCTTTTACCACTTTTTGCAAAGATACCAAACCCCATGTGCCCCTCTCCCTTATGACCTCAACCACCCCAAGTAGAACCCCGGGTCGAGATCTGGAAGCCAGGCACTCCATCTTCCTCCCTCCTTCCTCCCCAAGATGGCCATGCCCTTCCCCTCCTAAACCCTATTTGGCCATATCAGTAGGAGCAAGGTTGGAGCTATGCTAGGAGCAAGACAAGGTGTCCAGGAGCAATATCTACTTCCCCTACATCACCCAGTACCCCTCAACCACACCGGAGCTCGCCGGAGAAAGCTCTACGCCGCCGTGTCCGCGAGAGCACTAGTAGCTTCAAAGTTCCACCCCCGTCGCCGAACAGCACCACTCCAAGAGCTCCGCCTACATATATATGGGTCGATGGTGATCCCACCAACCTCCTTGACATCCCCTGTCACTCCCTATCGCCGCCGTGCACGACGCCGTGGCTGCGGCAGAGCCCGCGGCAGAAGTTCCGGTAGTCTGCACGGTGAATGGCATTGGCAACATCGGCTGCTCAACCTGCAGAAAGTCATAACTTTGCAAAGTAGGAGTAGAGGATGGTGGTGATGCGTTAGAGGCAAAGGGAAAGACAGACTCGTCAAACACGACATGACGAGAGATGATGATCGTTTGGGTGGAACGATCAAGGCAGCGATAGCCATGATGTTGAGATGGATACCTAAGGAACACACACGGCACAGAGCGAGGCGCAAGTTTATGCAGGGCAATGGTGGTGGTGTTGGGGTAGCATAAGCATTCGAGCACCCTAAGACCGGCATATGCAGGGTCGACACCATGAAGGGCTCGAAAAGGCACGCGATCCGCGATGGCCTTGGACGACAGCCGATTGTGCAACAATACAACTGTATGGAGAGCCTCGGCCCAGAAGCGAGGTGGCATGCTAGCTTGAATTAGAAGGGTGCGAGTGATGTCATTAAGGGTGCGAATAATTCTATCGGCTTTACCGTTTTGTTGTGAAGTATAGGGACATGATAAGCGGAGTGCTATCCCATGGCGTTGGGCAAACGATTGTAGGGAGGAATTATCAAACTCATGACCATTGTCACCCTGGATGGCATTCAAGGGTGCATGAAACTGAGTTTGTGCTAAGGCGTGGAGGGACGACAAGTGTGAGAAGGCTTCTGACTTGGCACGTAAAGGATAAACCCAAGCGTATTGAGTGAAATCATCGAGACAAACGAGATAATACTTAAAGCCAGAAATGCTCTCAACAGGAGATGTCTACAAATCACAATGTATAAGTTGAAATGGAGAATGTGTTAAATGATTGGTAAAAGGAAAATGTAGACAAACATGGCGACCTAATTGACAAGCATGACACAAACTAGATTTATTTTTATCCCTAGTAATAATGCAGGAGCGAGCTAATGACTCCATGATCGGCCGTCCAGGGTGTCCAAAGGCGCCGATGCCACATAGCAGGGTCGACGATGAGGAAGGCGTGTGGGAAGCTAGGGGAGGAGGTGCTGACAGGAGAGGGCTCCGGGACTATTGCACCTGAGAATCTCGGCCCTAGTTAGAAGGTCCTTCACAGAAAAACTAATAGGGTTAAATTCGACGGAAACACGATTACCAATGGTGAATTAACAAACGGACAGGAGGTTTTTTACTATATTGGGAGCTACTAAGACATTGCGAAGATACAGATGACGTGAGGGAGTGGAAATAGGAAAACGTGCATGCCCGGTAGCGGTGATCAGAAGGGTGGAACCGTTACCGACAACGACAGCACGAGAGGAAGAAGGAGGAGACACGGAGGTGAGCATACCAGGGTTCGATGCAAAGTGGGAGGTGGCGCCAGTGTCCATGACCCAATCGGTGGTGGGCACTTAAAGGCCCATCGTCTGGAACTGATTCATCAGCGCGGACTAGTCCCATGAGGTTGTCGATGAAGCTAGTGATGACGGGGGTGCAGCGCCGAGCCCATATGCAGGATCCTGAGGAGCATAGCCGCCATAGCCGTAGCCATAGGCGTGCGGCACGGTGTAGGGCCCTTGCGCATAGAAGGCGTGCTGCGGGGGCGGGGGGCGGTGCATGTAGCTGGGGGGTCGAGCCTGCATACCAGAGCCGTATGGCCACATCTAGATCGCACCGTTCTAGGGAAGGAGCGGCCTTGGCCAGGTTGGAGGAGCGGCGGCCGGAGGTGTGACGACGGGCCGACTTGGATGATGGTAGTGTCCTTGGTAGCCTCTGTTGCGGCCTTCCTTTTCTTGCCCTTGCCACCGTTGCCCCGTCCGGAGTTGGGGGCGGTGGCGGCATTCGAGTAGAGGGTCGTGTCGCCGTTGCCATTGTGCGAGCAACGATTCTTGCGCTTCATGCCTTGGAGCGCGAGAAGAGAACATCACTTCTCAAACGAGATGTCAGGCATGAGGGAGATGAGATCGGTGGCGCCCTCATATTGCTCGGAAAGTCCGTTGGGGCAGTAGATCACCAGCTTGGCGTCGTCTTCCGGGGTCCGAGATCCGCGAGACCGTCGGAAAGGGCCTTGATCTTCTTCAAGTACTCGGTCATGTTCATCTCACCCATCTTGATCTCTCCCAGCTCAGTGGAGAGGTGGAGCTGGCGGTTGATCTTGTGGTCGTTGAAGATCCCGTTGATGCTTGTCCACAGCTCGACGGCGAGGGGGTCTTCGCCCGATGTCATGATGGCGTCGAGGAGGCCGAGGGATACGGACCCGTAGAGCCAGGAGACAACCATGGCATCCAAGAGATCCCACTCCGAAGTCGGAACGGACGGAGCAGGGGTGTCGACATGGTCGAGCAACGCATACTTGCGGAGGGCGGCACAGAAGAAGGTGTGCCATTGGCGATGAACGCCGGTGTTGAGGTCCAGCTCGACGAGGACGTGCCCCTTGATGGAGTGGAGGCCGACGGCTTGGGCATGCAACGAGGTGAGCGAGAAGGCCCCCGTGCTGGAGGAGGGGGCGGTGGCGAGGGCGAGCTTCGACTGGGCGTCAGCAGTTTCTTTGGCCTCGCGGTCTTCTTTTCCCTTTGCGGCTTGCGTGATCCATGTGGCATCGTCACACATTGCAGAGGGGCGGCGAGTCTAGAAGGGGAGAGGTGGGTGGTTTGCAGAGGCCGGGCACCGAGATCGGCTGCTGCGGCGGCGGTGGAAGCGGGAGGAGGTGCAGGTCCGGTTAGAGTTTTGCATCTGATAACATGTAAGATAGAGTTTTGCATCTTATATATTGCTCATTATATAAGAGGATTACAAGGAGTCCCGGTTGCATACAACCAAGACATATATACAAGGAATACACACGCATACGTATCCTACATCTATACAAACACGTGTAGGATATGTATTCTAACAAGCATACTTGTAAATCCTAACTGGCTGTATATATAAAACCACCAGGGGCACCCTTTGGAGAGATCTCTCTCATGTCATATTAGATCTAGTCTCTCCCTCCGCCTACGGCAACTTCCTTGTAAACCAATCTATGAGCATATACTGGATTGACAACAGGATATAGTGATCCCCCACGTAGGGAACGTGAACTTGGGTACATCGTTTGCCAATCTTGTTCCCGGATTGTCGCCTTGCCTTCTCTACATAAGCTACCCGTATCATCTGCCGTGGTCAATACCACGACAGTTGGCGTCCACCGTGGGGCAAGCGGTGCTTGGAGGTGATAATCCGGGTGGGATCTCTCGCCATCAACAGGATCATCCGTGTCGACGCGCTGGATTTCTTTATCGACATGAGCATGTCGGTGGTCGATTTTTCCTCTCAGATCGGTTTGGTTCGTCCGCCGAGCACACGTCGATCTAGAAAATCGTAGGCGCGTGAGGATGTGAGCGTACACCGATCGGTCCTATACATCTAGTTTTTAATTCAATCCATATTGTCCATTGATTATTTATTTGGATTTAACCCTTGCTTGAAAATTCGTGTACGCATGGAGAGTGGAAAATTGATTCAATGGTAACTAGCTATTGTGCTACATGAAACCATCCGGTTGCTGTATCCTGGAGCAAGGCGGGCATGCCATGTAGGGGTTCGTAGCATGGAAAACAAAAATTTTCTATCGCATACAAACAAACAAGCCAAGATCTATCTACTAGATTGTAGCAACGAGTCGATGGAATAACTCACCCTCGAAGATTCCAAAGTGTTTAACGAGAGCAGATTCTCGTGGGTGATGTAGTCGTACTCTTTCCGATCTCAAGATCGCGTGAGCGATCCTTCGGTAGCGTTCCATGGCAGCGCTCCTTGATCGGTCACATTTGCTCGTGAAGACCTTCCTCTCCCTTGGTCCAGCAGGCAGCGGAGGTTGTAGCACTCTCCTCGTGATTCCGGCAGCACAACGGCGTGGTACCGGAGGTAGAGGGGAAATCCCGCAGGGCTTCGCCTTAAGCCGGTGCGAGTATGGTGGAGCTTATGAGAGAGGCTATTAGTGGTCTAGTAATTAGACACACCAATTAGAGGGCTCTAAACCAATTAGAAGGCTCTAAACCAAAATAGCTCTAAGGGGTCTAGATCTAGGGTTTAGTTTAGAGGATAGGAAACTTGTGTGTGTGCAAGGAGAGCCCTGCCCTCCTTATATAGGAGGGCTGGCGGCCAAGGGAGGAGTTCCTCCCAACTCGGCCTTGGGAGGTGCGCCCGGCCAAGGGAGAATTCCCTCCAACTCGGCCTCCACCAATCCTCCTCTTTCCACTTCCCAAAATTGCCGTTTGACTTTCAAACTAGCGTTTGACTTTTCAATTTAGGATTTAAATAAACCCTTTATTTTGGACAGCAAGAACACCTAGTACATGATGCAATCATTCCAATATGTAATGACACATTCATGTACCTTCCCCCTCCGAGTCTTGGGACATTCCGGGACTTTCTAGAATGTTCGATGAAAACACGGAACCATTCCGCTCTCAAAGCAGGACTTTCCTTATATGAATCTTATTCTCCGGACCATTCCGGATGTCCTCGTGATATCCCGGATCCCATCGAGACTCGAACAACATTCGGTCTCTTTCTCATAATACCATAACTACTCAAACAACGTCGAATCCTTAAGTGTGTCTCCCTACGGTTCGTGAATTATGCGGACATGATCGAGACACTTCTCGAACAATAACCAATAGAGGAATCTGGAAATTCATATGGCTCCCACATATTTCTCGATTACTTTGCGATCGAATGAACCACTTACATACGATACCAATTTCCCTTTGTCTCACGATATGTTACTTATCCGAGGTTATGATCATCGGTATCTCGCATACCTAGTTCAACCTTGTTCTTGATAAGTACTCTTTTCTCGTTCCGTGATATGTGATCCCTTGTGACCAGTCACATGCTTGCAAGCTAATTGGATGACATTTCACCGAGAGGGAGAGAATATCTATCCGTCATGTGGATGGACAAATCCACTCTTGATCCATGTGTTTCAACCAATACTTTCCGAACACTCAATGCCACCTTTATAGCCACCACATTACGGTGTGGTGTTTGATGACATCAAAGCATCCATCCAGCAAAGGTGATATGCATGATCTCATGGTCGAAGGAATTAGGTTACTATGTATCAGAAAGCATATAGCAATTGAACTATTGAAATGACTTGATCTTTATGCTACGCTTATCTATAGGAGTATGTCCACCATATCATTCTCCTAACGATATGATCTTGTTGTTGATAACATCTCAATGTTCATGATAGGAAACCACAATCATCAATCAACCAACAAGCTAGTGAAGTATAGAGGCTATACTATGGACTTCAATTTAAGTTTACAATTCACACAAGTATTAATGTTTCCTTGTCAATACTATTATAGCATGAATATAAACATTTATCATAAACACAAAGATATAATAATAACTACATTTATTATTGCCTCTAGGGCATATCTCCAACAGTCTCCCACTTGCACTAGAGTCATCTAATCTAGATTACATGGTAATATACGAACACCCATGGCAGTTTGGTGTTGGTCATGTTTTGCCCTCGGGAGAGGTTTAGTCAACGGATCCGCCACATTCAGATCTGTGTGTACTTTGCAAATCTTTATATCCCCATCCTGGATATGTTCTCGAATAGCGTGAAAACGACTTGATATGCTTCAGCTTCTTGTGTGACCTTGGTTCTTGCGCATTGGCTATGGCGCCCATGTTATCACAGTAGATAGACATTGGGTCCAGCGCACTTGGAACCACACCCAGCTCTGTAATGAACTCTTTCATCCATATCGCTTCTTGTGAAGCCTCCGAAGCGACCATGTATTCGATTCAGTTGAAGATCTCGCCACAACGCTTTGCTTTGCACTCCTCCAGCTAACTGCTGCACCATTCAAAATAAATCGTATCCAGTTGTGATTTAGAATCATCCGGATCGGTGTTCCAACTAGCATCGGTGTAACCATTAACAACGAGCTGTTCATCACCTCCATAAGAAAGAACCATATCCTTAGTTCTTCTCAAGTACTTAAGGACGTTTTTGACATTGTCCAATGATCCACTCCTGGATCACTTTGATATCTGCTAGTTAGACTAACAGCATATGCGATGTCGGGTCTAGTACATAGCATGGCATACATTAGAGATCCTATGGCTGATGCATAGGGAGTCTTACTCATCCTTTCTCTATCTTTTGCCGATGTCGGACTTTGAGTTTTACTCAAGGTCGTATTGGGCAACATGGGCAAGAACCCTTTCTTGCTATCTTCCATTCCAAACCTCTTTAGAACTTTGTCCAAATATGTACTTTGTGACAATGATATTTGGCGTTTCGATCTATCTCTATAAATCTTTATGCCTAATATGTAAGCTGCTTCGCCAAGATCCTTCATTGAAAAACAATTATTCAAATATTCCTTGACACTATTAAGAAGGTCTACATCATTCCCAATCAACAATATGTCATCCACATACAGTATTAAGAATGCTACAGAGCTCCCACTCACTTTCTTGTAAATACAAGCTTCTCCATAAGTTTGTATAAAACCAAAACTTTTGATTACCTTATCAAAACGTTGATTCCAACTTCGGGATGCTTGCTTCAATCCATAGATGGACCGTTGAAGCTTGCATACCTTGTTAGCATCTTTAGGATCGACAAAACCTTTGGGTTGCATCATATACAACTCTTCATCAATGTCTCCATTGAGGAATGCTGTTTTGACATCCATCTGCCATATCTCATAATCATAATATGCAGCGATTGCTAACATAATCCTCACAGATTTTAGCTTCGCTACTGGTGAGAAAGTCTCATCGTAGTCAACTCCTTGAATTTGTCGAAACCCTTTTGCGACAAGTCGAGCTTTATAGACAGTAACATTACCATCAGCATCTGTTTTCTTCTTGAAAATCCATTTGTTCTCGACAGCCTTTCGGCCATCAGGTAAGTCCACCAAAGTCCATACTTGGTTTTCGTACATGGATCCAATCTCGGATTTCATGGCTTCTAGCCATTTATTGGAATCTGGGCTCATCATCGCTTCTTCATATGTCTCGGGGTCATCGGTGTTGTCCACCAACATGACATTCATAACGGAATCATACCAATCTGGAGTGGTACGAGTTCTCGTTGACCTTCGAGGCTCTGTAGCAACTTCAACCGAAGTTTCATGATCACCATCATTAGCTTCCTCTCTTATTGGTGCAGGCACCACAGGAACTTCTTCGGTCTTTGCGCTACTCTTAATTCGAGAGAAGGTTCGACAACCTCGTCGAGTTCTACTTTCCTTCCAGTCACTTCTTTCGAGAGAAATTCCTTCTCTAGAAAGGATCCATTCTTAACAACGAAGATTTTGCCTTGGATCTATGATAGAAGGTATACCCAATAGTTTCCTTGGGTATCCTATGAAGACGCATTTTTCGCTTTGGGTTCAAGCTTGTCCGCTGTAACTTCTTTACATAGGCTTCGCATCCCCAAACTTTAAGGAGCGACAATTTAGGTTTCTTCCCAAACCATAATTCATATGGTGTCGTTTCAGCAGTTTAGACGGTGCCCTATTTAAAGTGAATGCGGCTGTTTCTAACGCATAACCCCAAAATGATAGCGGTAAATCTGTAAGTGACATCATAGAGCGAACCATATCTAAGAGAGTTCGATTGACGTTCGGACACACCATTACTGTGGTGTTCCCTGCGGTGTCAATCTGAAAGTATTCCACATTTCTTCAAATGCTCGCTTCGTAACTTAGATATTCACCTCCACGATCGAACGTAGAAATTTAATCTTCTTGTTACGTTGATTCTCTACCTCACTTTGAAACTCCTTAAACTTCTAAAGTTTGGACTTATGTTTCATGAAATAGATATACCCATATCTACTCAAGTCATCCGTGAAGGTAAGAACATAATGATAACCATCTGCATGATGCTACACTCATTGGACCACACACATCGGTATGTATGATTTCCAATAAGTCTGTAGCTCGCTCCATTATACCAGAAAATGGAGTCTTAGTCATTTTACCCATCAGACATGCCTCGCATCTTTCAAGTGATTCAAAATCAAGTGATTCAAGAAGTCCATCGGAATGGAGTTTCTTCATACGCTTCACTCCAATGTGACCAAGACGACAGTGCCACATATAGGTCGAATTATCGCTTGATTTCAAACGTTTAGCTTCAATGTTATTAATATGTGTATTTCTACTATCGAGATTCAATATGAATAGACCATCTATCAAAGGTGCATGTGCATAAAACATATTACTCATATAAATCGAACAACCATTATTCTCGGATTTAAACAAGTAAGCTGTCTGCAATAAACAAGATCACGATATAATGTTCATGCTTAACGCAGGCACCAAATAACAATTATTTAAGTATAAAACTAATCCCGATGGTAGATGAAGAGGTAGCGTGCGACCGATCACATCAACCTTTGATCCGTTTCTCGCGCATCGTCACCTCGTTCTTCACTAGCTTCCGTTTATTCGCAGCTCTGTTTGAGTTACAAATATGAGCAACGAACCAGTATCAAATACCTGTGCACTACTACGAATACTAGTGAGATACACATCAATAACATGTATATCAGATATACCTTTCTTCTTGATGTTGCCGTTCTTCAAATCCGCCAAGTACTTTGGGCAATTCCGCTTCCAGTGACCTTCTCCCTTGCAGTAAAAGCACTCAGTTTCAGGCTTAGGTCCAGCCTTGGTCTTCTTCGTCGGCGTGGTAACTTTCTTACCACCCTTCTTGAAGTGTCCCTTTTGCTTAGACTTGCCTTTCTTGAATTTGGTGGTCTTATTGACCATCAACACTTGGTGCTCTTTCTTGATCTCCACTTCTGCAGATTTTAACATAGCAAATAGTTCTGGCAACTCTTTGTTCATGTTCTGCATGTTGTAGTTCATCACAAAGTTCTTGTAACTTGGTGGTAGTGATTGGAGGATGCGGTAAACCCCAAAGTATTAGGAATCACTATACCCAAGCTTTGAAGTTTATTTGCGTGCCCAGACATCTTAAGCACATGCTCACTGATGGAGCTACCTCTCTTCCATCTTGCGGTTAAAGAACTTTTAAGCTTCATAACTTTCAATTGCCGCATGAGTCTCAAAGATTAATTTGAGATCCTCAACAATATCATATGGATCGACTCTTCAAACCTTTTCAAGCTCGATTCTAAACCATACAAGATAGCACACTGAACTATGGAGTACTGATTCTTCCGAGCGAGGTAAACATTCTTTACTTCATCGGTAGCATCAGCTGCAGGTGGGTCACCTAGCGGTGCATCCAGCACATAGGTCAAATTACCAGCTGTGAGGACAATCCTCAAATTGCGGAACCAATCCGCGAAGTTGCTTCCATTGTTTTTCAACTTTTCTTTCTCTATGAACGCATTAAAATTGATGGTAGGGGCTGCCATTGATCTACAACATATTTGCAAGAGTTTAGACTAAGTTTATGACAAATTGAGTTCAAATTAATTAATGAAATTAAACTAGGTGAACTCCCACTCAAAACAACATCCCTCACATTGTTTTAGTGATCACAGACCAAATCCACTACATCAACACCGATCATCACGAGAGTTGATATAGTTTCAATGGCGAACAATCATCATGTTCATCATATCTACTATATGATTCATGCTTTACCTTTCGGCGATCCGTGTTCCGAGGCCATATGCGTACATGCTAGGCTCGTCAAGATCAAACCTTAGCTACCGCATAAGCAAATCTGGCTTGCTTACGTTGTATTCACCGGAATCAAAGACACCCGATCATCACGTGGTGCTTGAGCAGCAAGCTTTGGCGGTGCATACTAAGGGTGAACACTTTAGAACTTGAAATTTATGTGCATGAGGATCATCTTATAATGATACCGTCTTCTACTAAGCAATACAAGATGAATAAAGGATTAACATCACATGCAATTCATAATATGTGATATGATATGGCCTTTCTTCTTTGTGCTTCCGATCTCCATCTTCAAGCGAACATGATCTCCATCATCACCGCATAGCATCAAGGTCAATGACGCTTCTTCATGGTTGTCGTCCACCAGCTTCAACTATTACAACTATTTTGAATAGACACGAGGTCTTAACAGAAATTAAAGACAACCATATGGCTCCCCGGTTGCCAACTTACAATAAGGAACATTGCATACATCAAATATAATCACAATCATGGCCATATCACATCACGGCACACCCCTGCAAAACAAAGTTAGACGCTTCTACTTTCTTTGCATATTTTACGTGGTTTGGGGCTTTCCATAAGTGTCGTTCTAACTTACGAACAAGAACCACAACATTGATACTAGCATTGTTGATTACCGTTGTAAATTGGATCTTTACTATGCTAGGAGAAACAGCACCATAAAGCCACTTATGCAAAAGCAGTTGCATGTCAAGCGTGGAGCAAGTCTCATGAACGATGTCATGTAAGGTTAGCCCGGGCCGCTTCATCCCAACATACCGCAAGATGCAAAGTACACAAAAAGCAATCTACAATAAAAGCATCAACGCCCACAATGACCATTGTGTTCTACTCGTGCAACAGATCTACATATATACACGGCTCGATACCCTTTGTAGGGGTTCGTAGCATGGAAAACAAAAATTTTCTATCGCATACAAACAAACAAGCCAAGATCTATCTACTAGATTGTAGCAACGAGTCGATGGAATAACTCACCCTCGAAGATTCCAAAGTGTTTAACGAGAGCAGATTCTCGTGGGTGATGTAGTCGTACTCTTTCCGATCTCAAGATCGCGGAGACGATCCTTCCGGCGCGCGTTCAGAAGCGCTCCCTTGATCAGTCCTGCGCTCGATTTTCGACGAAGACCTTCCTCTCCCTTGTTCCAGCAGGCAGCGGAGGTTGTAGCACTCTCCTCGTGATTCCGGCAACTGGCGTGGTCTGGAGGTAGAGGGAAATCCCTGAGGCTTCGCCTTAAGCCAAGTAGTATGGTGGAGCTTATGAGAGAGGCTATTAGTGGTCTAGTAATTAGACACACCAATTAGAGGGCTCTAAACCAATTAGAAGGCTCTAAACCAAAATAGCTCTAAACCGGGGTCTAGATCTAGGGTTTAGTTTAGAGGATAGGAAACTTGTGTGTGCAAGGAGGGGAGCCCTGCCCCTCCTTATATAGGTGGGAGGGCTGGCCGGCCAAGGGGAGGAGTTCCTCCCCAACTCGGCCTTGGGAGGTACGCCGGCCAAGGGGAGGAATTCCCCTCCAACTCGGCCTCCACCAATCCTCCTCTTTTCCCACTTCCCAAAATTGCCGTTTGACTTTCAAACTAGCCGTTTGACTTTTCAATTTAGGATTTAAATAAACCCTTTATTTTGGACAGCAAGAACACCTAGTACATGATGCAATCATTCCAATATGTAATGACACATTCATGTACCCTTCCCCCTCCGGAGTGCCGGACATTCCGGGACTTTCTAGAATGTTCCCGATGAAAACACCGGAACCATTCCGCTACTCCGAAACGGGACTTTCCTTATATGAATCTTATTCTCCGGACCATTCCGGATCTCCTCGTGATATCCCGGATCCCATCCGAGACTCCGAACAACATTCGGTCTCTTTCTCATAATACCATAACTACTCAAACAACGTCGAATCCTTAAGTGTGTCTCCCTACGGTTCGTGAATTATGCGGACATGATCGAGACACTTCTCCGAACAATAACCAATAGAGGAATCTGGAAATTCATATGGCTCCCACATATTTCTACGATTACTTTGCGATCGAATGAACCACTTACATACGATACCAATTTCCCTTTGTCTCACGATATGTTACTTATCCGAGGTTATGATCATCGGTATCTCTGCATACCTAGTTCAACCTCGTTACTGATAAGTACTCTTTTCTCGTTCCCGTGATATGTGATCCCTTGTGACCCAGTCACATGCTTGCAAGCTAATTGGATGACATTTCACCGAGAGGGCCCAGAGAATATCTATCCGTCATGTGGATGGACAAATCCCACTCTTGATCCATGTGTTTCAACCAATACTTTCCGAACACTCAATGCCACCTTTATAGCCACCCTGTTACGGTGTGGTGTTTGATGACATCAAAGCATCCATCCAGCAAAGGTGATATGCATGATCTCATGGTCGAAGGAATTAGGTTACTATGTATCAGAAAGCATATAGCAATTGAACTATTGAAATGACTTGATCTTTATGCTACGCTTATCTATAGGAGTATGTCCACCATATCATTCTCCTAACGATATGATCTTGTTGTTGATAACATCTCAATGTTCATGATAGGGAAACCACAATCATCAATCAACCAACAAGCTAGTGAAGTATAGAGGCTATACTAGGGACTTCAATTTAAGTTTACAATTCACACAAGTATTAATGTTTCCTTGTCAATACTATTATAGCATGAATATAAACATTTATCATAAACACAAAGATATAATAATAACTACATTTATTATTGCCTCTAGGGCATATCTCCAACATGCCATTGCCGCCAGCGGCTTTGGCGAGAGGCCTAAAATCAGGAAGGTTTGGCTCACACTGTGGCAAATTGATTCTCGACGAATCAACCCTCTTCGGCGACTGGAGGTCCAAGAGAAGTCGCGTCTTGTTGATTCAGCTCCACCGTCGCAGTCGACATCCTCTTCAATGAACACGAACTCTGACACTGAACGCCCTCGCGTGGAACTGCAGTCGTGCGTCAAGTATTGCTTGAGCATATCGATCTGCCCCAACGCGCGATTACAGGCACCCTCGGCGCGTGTCGTACGGTGAACAAACTACATGTCCCGTCAGATTGCTTTTTCTGCCAGTCCCCCACGTAAAGACTGGAATCCACTGCTTGAAGCACAACGGCAGACTGCTGCACACCCAATCTCATGTGACCGTGACTCGTGGCTACTGTATTTTCCCATTTAATCTCATACATCTCGTTTATTGATTATTTTCTGAATCAATTATTTTATTTGGGTCTAATTCATCTCTCCTTGTTTTGGCATACATGCACCACACAATCTAAATCGGGTCATGGATACGAGACGGAGGGTTATCCCAGAGAAAGGAATCAACTCCCAGATCGCTACGCACACGTATACATGCTCGATGATTGCTAAAGCATGGTTTGACTCACCACACCCATCGACGACTCGCCAGTTCCTCACTCGCCCCACGCGGGAACTCCCAAGGACGCGGACTCGCCACGTTCGACGACTCGCCAGCGCGGACTCATCATGCTCAGGAACTCGTCGTCGCGGACTTGCCATGCTAACAGCTAAGTTTCTTTACACTCGTACATGCTATGAATACAAAATATATATGCATCTTCGTTCATTCTCCAAAGCCGACCATGCAGTCGCATATGACCCTTTCAGGGACCAAAATCATACTTGGGATCAGGTTCAGTATTGTCTGATGTTTAACTGCGTTCGTCGAAGTAGTGAGGCTGGGTACCAAAAGGCCGACCTTGTCCCCGAGTTCAACAGATGGCATAGCTACCCTGTTACTCAGCAAGCGTTTGATATCGGAGGTCTGCCTACTCATGAAAAGATACGCATAAACCTTACATACTGCCCATAGATCCACATAACAAAAGTGCATTTTATTCAACATATACAAATCGCACCTCTTACAATTGTTTAATATATTATACAAGTACACCTTAATGCAATTGCATCTTTCTCTCCTTCTCAGCAAAACGGCATGGGGCTAGATGCCCTTGTGATGCGGCGATACCGACTTCCACGACCAGTCTCTGACAACTCGCCTAAACGCGGACACGCTTAAATGCGGACTCGCTAGACTCGGGGACTCGCCTCTCGCGTACTCGCCATGCTCGGGGACTCGCCATCACGGACTCTCCCTCGTTGACTCGCCATCATAGACTCGCTATCGCGGCTTCGACTTCGCGTACTCACCACGCTTGGGGACTCGCCCTCGCACGCTCGTCACGCTTGGGCACTCGCCATCGCGGACTCGCCCTCGTCGACTCGCCATCGTAGATTCTCTCTCGCGGAGTCTTCACGCTCTAGAACTCGCTGACCTCACGGAGTCTTCATGCTCGGGGACTCGCCGCCCTCGCGGAGTCTTCATACTCGGGGACTCACCACCCTGGCGGACTCGACAGGCTCGGGGACTCGCCTCTCCCTCATGGAGTCTTCATGCTCGGGGACTCGCCGCCCTCGCGGAGTCTTCACGCTCGGGGACTCGCCACCCTCGTGGACTCGACACGCTTGGGGAGTCTCCCCACCCTCGCGGAGTCTTCATGCTCGGGACTCGCCGCCCTCATAGAGTCTTCACGCTCAGGGACTCGCCACCCTTGCGGACTCGACACGCTCGGAGACTCGCCTCGCCCCTCGCAGACTCGACGTGCTCGGGGACTCGCCATCACGGGCTCACCATCGCCGACTCACCCAGGAAAATTGACTACTTCATGAGCTATTTCTGTGTTTTAGGAGCTCGCCAATGACTCTCCATCGACTCCACCCTGGAATCGCCCGTTCCGATTCGACGGCTTGAAGTCATCGCCGAGTCCCTAACGTGACTGGGGACTACGGATGGGGGAATACCAATCGGGATATACCCATGAAGCGAAGTCGCCAGCTGGATCGAGCCGACTGAAGCCAATCCTAGAGCGGGTCGACTCGCCAAATACGGCAACTGACGCCTACTAGACCTGGACAATTCGCCGACTAGAGGCCCAAGATAGCGACTCTAATACAAAGCTCATTAGCACACTTGTAAACTCTAACTGGCTGCATATATAAAGCCACCAGGGGCACCCCTTTGGAGGGCTGTCTCTCACTTCATATTAGATCTAATCTCTCCCTCCGCCTGCGGTGACTCCTTGTAAACCAATCTATAATCATATACTGGATTGACAGCAGGATATAGCGATTCTCCACCGAGGGGACGTGAACCTGGTTAGATCGTGTGTCAATCTTGTTCCCGGATTCTCCTACGACGCCTTGCCTCCTCTACGTAAACTACCCCGTAGCATCTGCCATGGTCAATACCACAACATGTTGCAATTCAATAAATATTTTCTGGATATTATTAATGCTTTAATATATGGAAAATTACATCTTTTAATTGCCAACTCCAAATTTTGCATGTTATATATGTTTCGTGATCAGAAAAATGCAAGGATTAATAATATGACATCCAAAATAATTTTTGGATAACTAAAATTTTCAAAATTATTTAAATGCTATTAAATGCCTTTTATTAATAAATTCATAACTCTTAATCCGTAACTCCGAATTTGATAAATAATATGTCTAAATCGATCAGCGCGACGAGCCTGTTCTAACTATGCATTCCATGTTATCAATTAAAGCAAGAATCATATGAATATTAAGAAAATAGAAAGGTTTATGGGAGCAAAATATGCCTAAATACTTAATTAAAGTGCTTTATTATTGTTCCCACATCTCACCCATGCTATGATATGTTATACCATATAATTGTGCATCATTCCATCATGGCATACCTTGTTTGCTTGTTGCATTTATGCATATGATTGCGCAATTTATTTATTATCGCCCTTTGTGTGTTTGGCTTTTATTCTGAATAGACACCGAGCAAGAGAACTATCAGGAGACCCAAGAGTACTACCCAGATCCTGGCTATCCTACTGCTGATCTGATAGGCAAGAAATTCCTTATGCTTGCATACATATAACACCTATGCCTCTATCTTATTATTGCATCATCGAGTCATGTTTGCATAAATTAAATCCCAAGTATTGTATAGACTTTACTTCTAAACCCCACTGAAACTTGTACCCTCGATCCTCTGAGCCATTAATACAAGAATTGTTTGAGCCATGCGAGTCATATAATTGCATGTGTAGGGTTTGTGCGAGTCTTTGGATAATGAGTTACCTATACAAATTAAACTGTGTAGTAATGGGATAACTAAAGAAAGAGACACCGGTGGGTAAAGAGACACCGGTGGGTAATAGTTGTTATTTGGTTCTTCCACGCTCACTTGTGTCCCGTAGGACCCGAGTACTTGATTCATGTTCCTTGACTATCGCACTATCCGCATGTGGGACCATGAATCCCCTTAGCCTAAGCTTGATTCACATCTTATTTCTTGGGGCCACAACGTAGTTTGGAGTGTTAGTACTATTCTGTACTTATGCCATGATTTACTTCTTTATTTACTATTGCGCATGGAGCACATGTACTGTTTTGGAACATGGAATTTTTTCACGGTATCGATAACTCCAGTCACACTTTTGGGTTCCTAGTCATTTATATCCATTGACACAAACATTGGGTCCGTCTCAGAGCCGACCAACTTCATTGCGGGTAGCTTAGTGGGGTGGCCCCCTAAAATCATTTTTGAATCTTGTGAATGTTTTGTCGTGATGCCTTGTTGCTTTTTATTTGGTTCTTCCCGGGGTTGATCATGCGTTTGTTGCTATTTATGCACCCGTGCAGGATAAATCTTGCTGAAAGCCGTGTCCGCAGTTATGGACGACTTGGAGCATAGTTTTTTGATCATATAAAAGTATAACTAAAGTACCATGTTTAACTTGACTAAGACATGACTAGTAAATAGTGAAACACTCATGGAATGGTTAATAAAATTTCCAACGGATGGGATGTTCTTCCGCCTTCTCGTTCGGTAAGCGAGAAGGAGAGCGAGCGAGATTTATTTATGTTACATATATAACTGTTGGTTCTAATTAACGTGGGTCTGTTCATATCTGGTTGGGCGGATGTTGTAGTGTGTCTCTATAGAACTGTTAGTTATTATCTTTCACTGTAATTGCGTCACCCGCATGTTTTTCCCTTTAGATACATAAATACTTGCTAAGTGCCCCAGGGTCTCACACCATAAATATTGTTCAGATGGACAAGTTTACGCACATGAAGGTTACTAGGTTGAAGAGATCGATGACGGTGGCAACGATCATCAGTGTAGACATTTCGGGGATGGAGTTCCGTGAGATATATGGCGGGATGTGCTTATTTCAAGGGCATCTTATGTAAATTTTTTTCTTGCCCATACTCAGGTCTTGTTTTATGCTTCCTCTTGATACTATGATGTGTGTTTTATGAGGATGTATCCTAAACTATTATCTCTATCTAGGATATTTGGAACTTGCTGTATGGCGTTGAATATTTCTATTTATTTTAGATGGTCTGTCTGTGATGTACTATTGTATGTCACTAGCATACATACTTGTTTATGTTTTGTTTGCATACCTGTCGACGATGCTGCTTGCTCTTGTCATGATGTTCTTGAAAGTAGGTAGGGTGGTTGGCCAGTACCGTGCCCTGCTCCGCTTCTACGGGCCTACACGTGGGTGGCCTTGGGCCTCCACGGTAGAATCTCTTATCCACTTTTGGGTTCATTTGGCTTGTTGCTTAGAGCGTAGGGTCTGAGGTATTAAAATTGGTAACAGATCTATTCCACCCTTCAGCGTCTCAGCCAAGATGGTCATTGTTAGTCTAGAAAATATTTTTTGTAGTTATGTATATTAGGGAAAAACTAAATGTGAGAGTAGGACTGCTTCCATTTTTCTTCTTATCCACCCACCCACCCCTTTTTGGTAAGGAAGTTTAACGTTTGTCCATCCTCTTCTAAAAGTTCAAACTAGGATTCACGTGTTCAGGCTATCTGTAGTACCATAGGATGTGTTAATCCTTTGTTGATCTGTTGCATCCAACCTTGCTTCGCAATATGCCTTTGGTTATCAACTATTGGTACATTCCATATCGCAGGCTTATGTGTAAACCGACATGATCTATTCGACTCTTTGTTAACCGACGCAATCTTATTAAGGGTGTTCTTCCTTTCGGCATGTTTTCACTGAATGTGGACTTGCTAATCCCTATCTATTAAGTGGTTTTTTGTGCATCTAGTTGGTATTCTAATGCCAAAAAATGCAGAAAAAAATTCTTTGATACATCTATGTTTCCACACTCCTTTTCAGTCGTGTGTGATATACTATTCATCTTCTTTTGTCGGCATGTCCATGCTAACTCGATCTTTTGCTACCGGTGCTTCAATCTGAAGTTTTTACTTCATCTTCAAATTCTTTTGGGCTAAATGCATAGCTTGCGTCAATCCGATGCTTGTGATTGTAATTTGGTTTCCTGTTTAGCTATATGACACTTATCATGAGTGGAATATATTTAATGCTATCAATCTAATTCTCCAGATGATTGCGATTGTCTCTTGTGAATTTGAGTTGTAATGTGATCATATCTATATCATATTCAAGTATATTTGGCTATCCATAGGCTCTTATGGCGCTATGGTGGATTATCATCCATTTATCATGCTTCACATCTTTTTAACTTCTTATCCGCAAAGGTTCTCTTTCATACAGGAGAATCATTCTTTCATCTCTAATAGCTTTTCTTAAATGTATGAGTTATCATCGCTTCTTTATCCTATAACTCTTATGTTTGCAACCGGTGATCCGATTGACTATGTGAACAACTCGACATCTCTTCTATCATCTGAAGGGCCAGATAAGCTATTCGTCCAATGGAAGAACATCTTCTTCACTTTCTCTCAAGCTTCGTGAAGATCGCCACTGTGCAAAGTTCTCAAAGTATAAATTCCGGCTTTTCGAAGTCACGTATCTCAGCCATGTCCTTCTGCTAAAGATATTGCTACAATTCTAGAATCATAAAGTCAATTGTTAATTCCATCCTCCACCTTCAACAAAATCTGAAGCTTTTTCTTGTTTGATAAGTTATCATCGTCGTTCCGCTGAAATTCCTCAAGACTCCTAAATCTCTCTTGGATCTTCTTAAGAAGGATAAGAAATTATGTTGGTCTTCCGCTCATAAAGAAACCTTTTGAAAACCTATCGCTTTATCTTCTATCCTCAATCCGCCGGATGCCATGCAGACTTTCCAGATCTTTTGCAATTCTTCTATTCATGTTTTGGGTGCTATCCTTAATCTCTCTGTTGAATCTTTCACGTGTCTCCATGATCTTCGTTCATATTTTTTCTGATGGCTTGGGACTTCCGACATGATGAAAACATCACCATCATTATCTATGTTGGACCCCTCAAAGTGTTTGCATCACATCCTTGTTTCCTTATGAAGCTTCATGAGTTTCTCCTTGTCAAGATCTTTAGTCTGAAATTCAAGAGTTAGGTTGCATAGTTTTCCTATTCATGTGCGGAGTAATGCTTTGGGTGCGGGGTGTTGTAGCTACCATACCACTACTCTTATCATTCTCTCTTGTACATTGAATTGGTGGATTAATGCGATTTCACTCATTCCACGGAAGTTAGAAGTGGCCTTTATCTCTTGAGACTTTTCTTCCATCCTTGTTTTTCTGGAGTGTTCTCTCAAATAACGAAAGCAATAACCTCATGTTGGTGGTCTCATCCATTTCTGGATGGAGAAAAATCTTCAACGATCTGGTGGAAACAAATGAAAAATCTTCTCTGTCCTTTTCATTCTGTCGGCGTTCAACATCATCATACAAGATGGATGGAAGATATATCTGACTTCAATTTGTCAAATTCTTTTCTCTTGGTAAGGCCAATTGGATTCGATGCCATCAATCGAAAAATCTATCACAATAACCTTATGGTTAAAGGAAGCAATAAGCATCCCTACAACAACTCCAGATTTCAACAACCCACTTATATCTCAGGAGTTTACCATAATCTTGGGTCACCTCCTTATCTTGAAGATAAATCCACGCACCTCAACTTCGCGATCCTTTTGTTCTTACCGGTGCAAGAATAATCAAATCCGAGAATTTCTCGATTCTAATCTTTTCCGTTAATATCAAGAATCTCTGTGGTTTGAAGGCTGTGTTTTTTTCTGAACTTCATTCCTAAAATCTAAGGGAAGAAACAATACTATTTTCATAGTGGTTGATAACTTCTCTAGGTCATTCATTTCTATAGGTGAAAGAAAGAATCATCTTCACTTCTAGCTCTTCCTCTTTAATCCCAATGATGTGTCTTTTCTTCTATTCCCGGGTCAGCATCTTTTCAAATTCTTTCAAGAAGTGGTTCTTTTCCTTTATCTTGTTTTCTAGAGCACCCGAGCTATGTTCATCCTACCATCCTTGTTTCACGACAATCCTCCATATTCTTTCATTCCTATGTTTTCAATAAGCATAACGATATACTCGCAATAAGTCTATTAATCTTTTCAAGGTGCAGTGGTCATACCATTCCATTGATGAAGCAACTTGGGAGTGCGAAGACAACCTCCGTTCTGAGTGTCCTACCCTCTTTGATTTTTCTTCTTCCTAGAATCTCATGGAGAGATTCCTGTTTAGTGGGGGAGAGTTGTAGCATCCCAATATTCTAAACCTTGTAATGCTACGTGGTTAAATCAATATAAAGCTACCTATATTAAATAAATATTGCATCATCATAATATCATGCTCATGTCACCATGCCACATTGCATTTGAGAGTCATATTAAACCCTTTTATTTGGTTTATTTTCCTCGTAATGTATTTGTTTTATTAATTGTATTTGCCTCTTAATATATTGTATCTGGTTCTTGATATACTGAATAATGCCAATTTGAGTTGAGGGCATATCTATTATAATTCCACCACCTTTGCCACCTTCCTTTGTCTTCATCCATCCTTTCACCATTCCATTATATATGAGCCATTGCTTTTCTCCCTTGGCATTTATCTCTAGCTCATGTATAGTGGGTATGGTTCCATTTATCTCTACATGCTTCCATACATTTTGCCATGTTATTTTCACAATATTAAGTATGGGAGTCTACATGGCCATCTATGCAAGCCATGTAAATATAGAATTCACCTCAAAGCCTCCCATATGGTTTTATTTTGAACTATGACAATGTTTGAATGTAATTGTGGATCTAGGTATATCTAGTGGGTCACAGACACTAGCTTGTCCATTTTAGCTTCATGCATGCTCATTATTCATCTATTCCATATGAGGAAGCAAGCTTACAAATTCTTTGGTGAGGCCCTTATTCAAATTTTGGATGCATGCTTAAATAAGTGACCATGATGGAAAATAGTTGTTTTCACAACTAGTAGTGGGGCATTTATTAATCATGCATGGGCCATGCAAGCTTTCCATTATTCTCACCACATTCCTTTCTTTGGTTTCTATTTTGGATTTGTGAGAATCTTGCATTGATTTGAATTCAGGAAAGTTTGATCAAAACCAATCGAACCATCAAGAAATATTTTACACCCAACCATCTATGTTTACTTCTTGGATTTCTTCCTCTTGTTGTTCTTTTGGGAGCTTCTATCTAGCTTGTTTTAAAAATTTACAAAAACAAATAAAAGAAAAGAAGAAAATCTACACTACCTTACTCCCTAAACACCACCACACCCACATCTACCCTCCCATGCATGTGTATAGACATACACAAACCTATACCCCACAGCTACACCCCATGTGGTTGAGCATGTGAGTGACATGCCATACTTGGCCCCTATCCCTCCACGTCTCTCCTTCCCCCTTGGCTTGCTTGTCAAGAAGATGATCACCAGCACGAGTTCCCCCTCCTCCCTGGTCCCTCCCTTTACCTTTTTCGGCTAAGAATAAGAGAAGAAGAGAGGAGAAACCCTTGATCACCCCTCCCTCTTTTACCACTTTTTGCAAAGACACCAAACCGCATGTGCCTCTCTCCCCCTCTCCCTTATCACCTCAACCACCCCAAGTAGAACCCCAGGTTGAGATCTACTCCCTCCGTTTCAAAATATAAGATGTTTTAGCTTTGTGAATGGAGTATATCTAGACCCCTTTTAGTGTGTAGATTCATCTAGGTTTGGAGTGAACCTACACACTAAAAGAGTCTAGATACACTCCTTTCAAAAAGCTAAAACATCTTATATTTTGAAACGAAGGGAGTAGAAGCCAGGCACCCCATCTTCCTCCCTCCTTCCTCCCCAAGATGGCCTTGCCCTTCCCCTCCTAAACCCTATTCAGCCATATCAGTAGGAGGAAGGTTGGAGCTGTGCTAGTAGCAAGACAAGGTGTCTAGGAGCAAGATCTACTTCCCCTACATCACCCAGTACCTCTCAACCACACCGGAGCTCGCCGGAGAAAGCTCTACATCGCCGTGTCTGTGAGAGCGCCAGTAGCTGCCAAAGTTCCACCCTCGTCGCCGAACAGCACCACTCCAAGAGCTCCACCTACAGATATGGGTCGATAGTGATCCCACCAACCTCCCTAACATCCCCCTCTCTCCCTATCACCGTTGTTCGCCGCCGTGCGCGCTCACCGCCGCGAGAGCGCCACTAGATGTTGCTGCTGCTTGTGTTCATCGCTTCCTAGACCTCGCGGTGGCTGCAAGTGTAACCTAACGCAAAGTTGTAGAGCATGGAACCCTCTTCCAATCAAGCCAAACCTCGATCAAAATAGTTGTCTAAATCTCTTGGAATCTTTCTCGCAAGATTGCATGCCAACCATATCTGTTTTATTTATGTCTATGTGTTCATTATGAAACTGCGCGAGACATGGTCCTCCCCAGCATGAATCGATCACACCACAGCGTAGATATTTTCCTCCCCGTCGTTTTGAGTACTCATATTCTAATCAGTTCAGCGAGCATGGAGAAATCCACCCCGAAAGTTTCAGTATCTCGCAGGTCGTCTGGCACCGTCGTCAGTTAATGCATTCAGTTTTTCCTTTATAGTTCAGATCGTTTCAGCTACCCTATGTAACACCGTGGTCCATCTCTTATATGAATCTCAGCCCAGCACAGTTGGTCGCCATGTCGAGTCCGAGTTGGGCCTCAACCGTGAGGTCCTTGGTTCGAGCCCGGCACCTGCTTTTCTTTTTGTTTTGTTTCATCCAACCAGGTAGCTTCACTAGTCAGCGACCTGGCAGCCTCTGGTCCAATCAGCGCGTGAGCCCACTACTTAGTGGCGGAGACTAGGAGTCGACCCGGTATAAAAAGTCCTAGGTTTTCAAACTTTTTCAAAATTAAATTCAAAACTAAGTCAAACTTTATGCAAACTTTGACTAGAGATTTAAGTGAGATCTGTGAACATTTTGAGAAAACTTAAAATATCAAAGCTGTGTGTTTTCAAATTCTCTACATGAATCGGGCCTCATTTCATTTTTTTTCAAATGTAGCAATTTAATAAATATTTTCTGGATATTATTAATGCTTTAATATATGGAAAATTACATCTTTTAATTGCCAACTCCAAATTTTGCATGTTATACATGTTTTGTGATCAGAAAAATGCAAGGATTAATAATATGATATCCAAAATAATTTTTGAATAGTTAAAAAATTCGAAATTATTTAAATGCTGGTAAATGCCTTTTATTAATAAATTCATAACTCCTAATCCGTAACTCTGAAATTGACAAATAATATGTCTAAATCGATCAGCGCGACGAGCCTGTTCTAACTATGCATTTCAAGTTATCAAGTAAAGCATGCATCGTATAAATATTAAGAAAACAACAAGGTTTATGGGAGCAAAACATGCCTAAAATAATTAATTAAAGTGCTTTATTATTGTTCCCTCACCTCACCCATGCCATGCTATGTTATACCATGCAATTGTGCATCATTCTATCATGACATACCTTGTTTGCTTGTTGCATTTATTCATATGATTGCGCACTTTATTTATTATGGCCTTTTGTGTGTTTGGTTTTTATTCCAGATAGACGCCGAGCAAGGGAACTATTAGGAGACCCAAGAGTACTACTCGGATCCTGGCTATCCTACTACTGATATGATAGGCAAGCAATTTCCCATGCTTGCATACATATAGCACCTATGTCTCTATCTTATTCTTGCATCATCGAGTCACGTTTGCATTAAACTGAATCACAAGTATTGCATAGCCTTTACTTCTAATCCCCACTGAAACTTGTACCCTCAATCCTATGAGCAATTACTACAGGAGTTGTTTGAGCCATGCGAGTTGTAGAATTGCATGTGTAGGGTTCGTGCGAGTTTTTGGATAATGAGGTATCTATAAAACTTAAACTATGTAGTAATAGGATAACTAAAAAAATAGACACCAATGGGAAATAGCTGTTACTTCCTCCGTCCCAAAATGTAGGGCGCCTAAGCTTTAACCAAAAGTCAATATCTTCTCAGTTTGACCAAGTTTATGCAAAAAAATATGAATATCTATAATATCAAATGAACATTTTGAGAAACTATACTTTTTGGTGAATCTATTGATATTGATTTAGTATCATGAATGTTTATATTTTTATGTATAAATTTGGTCAAACTTAAATATGTTGACTTTTGACTAAAGCTTAGGCGCCTTACATTTTGGGACGGAGGGAGTATTTGGTTCTTCCATGCTCACTTGTATCCTGTAAGACCCGAGTACTTGATTCATGTTCCTTGACTATCGCACTATCCGCATGTGGGACCATGAATCCCCTTAGCCTGAGCTTGATTCACATATTATTTCTTGGGGTCACAAACTAGTTTGGAGTGTTATTACTATCATGTACTTATGCCATACTTTACTGCTTTATTTACGAGCGTCTTTACTGTTTTGCAACATGGAATGTTTTTGTGGTATCGACAATCCTATTCACATTTTTGGTTTTCTAGTCGTTTCCAGCATTGACTCAAACCATGGGTCCGTCTCGGAGCTGGCCAACTTTGTTCCGGGTAGCTTAGTGGGGTGGCCCCCTGAAATCATTTTTGAATCTTGTGAATGCTTTGTCGTGACGCCTCATTGCTTTTTATTTGGTTCTTCCCGGGGTTGATCATGCCTGTTTTGCTACACCCTTGCAGGATAAATCTTTTTGAAAGCTGTGTCCACGGTTATGGACGACTTGGAGCATAGTTTCTCGATCGTAGATAAGTATAACTAAAGTACCATGTTCAACTTGACTAAGACATGCCTAGTAAATAGTGCAACACTCATGGAATGGTTAATAAAATTGCCAACAGATGGGATGTTCTTCCGCCTTCTCGTTCGGTAAGTGAGGAGGGAGAGCGAGGTTTATTTATGTTACGTATATAACTGTTGGTTCTAATTAATGAGGGTCCGTCCATATCTGGTTGGGCGGATGTTGTAGCATGTCCCTATAGAACTGTTAGTTATTATCTTTCGCTGTAATTGCGTCACCCCCAGGTTATTCTCTTTAGATGCGTAAAGACTTGCTGAGTGCCCTAGGGTCTCACACCATAAATATTGTTCAGATGGACAGGTTTATACATAGGAAGGTTACTGGATCGAGGAGACCGATGACAGTGGCAACGATCATCAGGTGTAGAGATTCCGGGGATGGAGATACGTGAGATCTGTGGGCAGTATGTGCTTATTTCAGGGGCATCTTATGCCAATTTGCTTGTTGTCCGTACTCGGATCTTGTTTTCTGCTTCCGCTTGATACTTTGATGTGTGATGTATGAGGATGTATTCTAAACTGTTATCTATATCTAGGTTATTTGAACCTTGTTGTATGACGTTGAATATTTCTATTTATTTTAGATGGTCTGTCTCTGATCTACTATTGTATGTTGCTGGCATACACACTTGTGTATGTTTTGTTCACATACCTGTCGACTATGTCGCTCTCTCTTGTCATGATGTTCTTGAAAGTGGGTAGGTTGGTTGGCTGGTACCGTGCCCTGCTCCGCTTCGATGGGTCTACACGTGGGTGGCCTTGTGCCTCCGCGGTAGAATCCCTTATCCACTTTTAGGTTCATCCTGGCTTGTTGCTTAGAGCGTAGGGTCCGAGGTATTACAAGTTCAGATTGCATGCTTGGTTAGTTCTGCATGGGCGGTGTTGGAAAGCGGATCAAAGGTTGCATAGAGGACTACAAACCCATGTTCTCTGCCCTCTATGCATGGCCGTCCTCGAGACGATAAACCACCTCACGCTGTAGTGCTTGTACGCATGCTCAATATGCTAGCGCGGTGACCCGGTTGGCTCTGCCCAACATTATCCCTACTCGCATTGACCAGCTCGGCAGTTGGTGGTCTCAGGCATCCGGACGGTTTGCGAGGGCTGAGCGGAAGAAGGCAAACTCTTTTATCATGATGGTCATGCGATCTATATGGGTGCAGCGCAATGCGTGAGTCTTCGAGGGTAAGTGTACGCTAGCCATATCCACGATTAGCATCCTATTGGATGAATGGCGGGATTGGGTGGCTTATAGAGGTAGGCTTTAGGGAGGGGTAGACTAGCTCCCCAGCAGGAATAACCAGCCAAAGCGCCTGTCTGCGGTGGCTCTTTCTATTTGCTGTGTGTTCCTTCCTTGCCATTATCATGGTTGTATTTGGACTCTTGTCCCACCCTTTCGAGCTTCATATAATGACGTGCAGATCTCTTGCATGTTCTTGAAAAAAAAAATACATGCCGTCCATGTCACACTAATGTCAGCTTTGAGTGCTTTCTTGCAATTGAACAAGAGCCGGTAAGTAAAGCAAGTCGTCTCGTTTCTAGCCTAGGACCATCATTGGTTCGACCTCCTTTTCTCACACTTGTGCTAGATCGCTAGGACGCATGGCGCCTTGCCCTTCATGATTTGTACTTCAGTTTGTTCTCGGATTTGGAGAAGTGAGCCGAAGCGATTGGATGATATGGCTTATCCTTGAATATATGTTGTTCCGAAGTTTCCAAATTCTCCATAGAATCATGATAATCATGTTCCGTGATTCTACCGAATGAGAAGCCAACCATGGTGTGGGAGGTCAGCCTGCTCGATCTGATCACCGAGAGTCGGCTCGCGGTGTGGTGAAATCCGGATTGGTCTGAATAAAGGTGGTTTTTTGCCTTGTTGTTCTTCAAGCGTCAAATCGTTGATCCACCAAGTCTACCTCCTTGATCGGGCCGCCATTGAGTTCCAGCTTCCTCTCGGACATTCTCGTAGTTTGGCACGGGATGATACTAGATATCTAGAGTGGAATCGATGCGGTCATGCACACCCTTTTTGGCAAGGCATGTAGCTACGTTTTCAGGTCGTTACCAAGGGGCGTGTCTTTATGTAGATTTTCATGAACTGGCAGAGATGGATAAAGTAAGGGTGGCTATGATCGTAAGTTGGTTTTTGGCAAAGAGCATTTTGGTATGTTGAAGAAAATGTGGCACAGTTTCTCCCTATGTGTCAGGTGTTCGGCGACTTGCAGAAGAAACCTTGGCAAGCTGGGATGAAAACACAGGTGGACTGCATTTTTGGTGGTGCTATTCGAGTAACTAACTTTTGCAAGTATTTTTCGCTTGTGTTGTTGTTGCATGTAAAATGTATACATGAACTTTGTAGTTTATTGATACATATCCCCACATATTTACAACTTATAGAATGTTATATCCATGTTTTATATTGATTTATGGGAATTTACCAATGATTCTCTTTATTTTGGTTATTAATCTACAGGATGGGAAAACCCTGTTTTGTATATTTTTATCTTTCACGGAACTAAACGAAGTCAAATAGCTAGGGGATTTTTCGAGGATTGTTTTTTCACGAAGAAAAACAGGTGGAGCATCACAACCTTAGGAGGGGAGCCATAATGTAACATCCAAGGATTTTAGAATTCTGGACTAAAAAATTGTAAAGTGCATTGCAACACGGCATATCATGCACAATATTATTAAAAAGGCTTTTGTCAAAAACCCTATTCAAAATCTTGTGTCAAAACCCTATTTTGCTCTTTCAATATTGCCATATAAGGCATTATATGCAATCGACATATTTGATATTTTGTCTTTAATCAAAATAAGTTTTTATAAAGTTATTGGTGTGTGTGTTTGAATTTATAAAACTTTAGCGAATTAATTTGAGCTCATTTGGAGCTATAATAGAAAAGATATGAAGCAAATACTAAAAATAGAAATAATAAAAAAAAAAACTAAACTAACCCTACCTGCGGACTAACCTCGGCCCATCCCACCTAACAACTAGTCCTATCTACCGCCTGTGTTCGCCCAGCGCACAACACGTAAAGTAGCAGCAGCCGCGAGCGGCACAACATCAGCCGAGCCTGCCTGCTCCCCCCTTTGTCGTTGACGTGTGGGGCCCGTCCCCGTCGTCTTCCACCGTGAGGCACAGACAAACACCAGAACAGACCCGATCAAGAGCCCCGCTATCACCTACTGGGCCTAACAGCTCAATATATCCAAGTAACGCCCTGTGGGTTATGAAGGACCAATGGCCAAGATGCGAGTGAAGATCCAACGATGCAGAGCGAAGCTGCCTCCATGTCTTAATTACTTAGTTACCACAATAACTGTCTATCTGTCTTGTAATAATTAAGTACTATGTACTTGTCTACATTAAATACCCAGCGGGCAGGACAGAGCTATCAAAGATAACATCCAAATTATTTGCTACTCTTACTTTCTGCCTAGGGCTAGCTAATTAGAAAATCCTTAATTGATCGAGGGTTCTCCACCTCAGGAGATTTATCTCTGTTAGATCCCTTCAAGGATCTAACAAATTGGTGTCAGAGCAGCGAATCTGCGACCCAAATTTTTCCAATCCAAATCATTATCGTCGAGTGCAGATCCGGTGGCGATTCGATTCGGAGTGCAAGGGTGGTTGGGATCTCTTGTAAAATCCCACCCTTCCCACCCTTATCGCGGTGGCGGTGTGGTAGTCGACGGAGGCAGCGACGGCGGTGACGTCCTATAGACGTGGTCAATGGCGGCAGCTTGGCGGCGGCATAGCTCAGACACAAATCAGCTGACTTGTCACGGTTGCTGAGGAACCCTTCCTCAGTGGTAAAATCCTGGTGACAGGTCCGATTCGTGTATCTCCTGGAGGCGTTCTTCCGTGGCGGCGGTAGAAGTAGCTGAGGTACGCAGGATGCCCAAGTCCAAGAACACTGAGAGTGCAGAAGCGACCGAATTAGCCGCCCTCAAGCTGGACATGGAACATATCAACACGCGTACTGAAGAAATTGGGAAGAAGGTCGATGACGTGGAAGGAAAAGTCACTACTCTCTGCAAGCAACACATGCGTTTGGAAAACCTCCTGATAGCAGATCGACAGAAACCTCCAGAACCAGTTCAAGTACATGCAGAAGGATCATTGAGGCCAGCGATTAATACCACCACAGTTCGTGGTCACTCTCAACCCCCTCACTGGCGCCGCCGGAGTGAACCTATAGATCCTAGGTACGATTACCAATTCAATTCCCAAGTAGAGCCTGAACCTTACCAGCAGGAATACTATGAGCAGTACAAGGAACCCATGTATTAGGAGCCTTACCAAGAAAACCAGCACACATACTACCCAAATACCTACCAGCCAATGCCACCACACTTTCTCCCACAACCATTCCCACCAAACCAGCCACCACCTATGTACCAAGAAATGCCCCAACACTATCACTACCCCAATTACCCAACCCATCAGCCATCCTACAATCCACAATTCACATACATACCCACCCAGGACCCATACATAATCCACACCTAATTTCCCCACTACCCCACCACCAACAATCACCCACCAACCCCACCAACACACTAACCCCAAACCCAAAACCATGCACCAAAGTTTCCCACCAATGGGTATCAGCAACATGGCCTACAAGCTAATGCAAGTGATAGAGGGCAACACAACAAAAATTACAGAAACAACGAAGTGGGTAGGGATGCTCAGTTCTACAAGTCCATTGCCAAGGCTCCTTAAATGGACTTCCCTAGGTTTGATGGATCCAATCCCCATGAATGGCTTAGAACAACAGAGAAATACTTTGGCATGGTCTATGTACCTGATGATGCCAAGTTTGATTATGCTCAGTTGTACATTACTGGTCGAGCTGACACTTGGCTGAGGAATTCAGGAGTACTTGAAGAGAACCTCAATTGGACACAATTTTGCCAGGTCCTCCTTAAAAGGTTCACTCAAATTAGTGCTTATGATGTGGTAGAAGAATTCAACACCATCAGACAACACAGCAAGTTTGTCAATGAATATACAGACATCTTTGAAGACAAAATTTCTAAGTATAGGAAGGAGAATCCTGATGTAAAGGAAACCTACTACATCAAATGCTACATTAATGGGCTGAGAGCTGAGATCAAACATTACATCAAAAACCTCAACCCAACAACACTCTATGATGCTGTTGAACAAGCCAGTAACATGGAAAAGGTAGTCCAGGCAGCTAATCCAACAAAGAAAACATACTCCCCAAACAATTTTGTTAGGAACAGCTTTAGTTCCTAGCAGTAGCCCAGTTAAAGGACCATCGAGGAGAACAACCTTGCTAGCAAAGAAACAAACAAGCAAACAAGCAAACCAGAAGTCAAATACAAAGAACCCGGTGTTTGCAAATATTGTGGCCAAAAATGGTTCTTTGGCCACAGATGCCAGCAATACAAAACATTAAACATGATGGCTACAAAGGAATGTCCTGAACAAGAAGAAGAGGAATTCCATGATTTACCATCAGAGGAAGAAAACACCAATCCACCTTCAAATGAAACCGTTGTCAAAGAACAAGTCCATTTGATGCAGATTTCCCCTCAGACCTTAAAAGGACAGAGCAGTGAAAACACATCTACACCAAATGTTTGCATTGGAGGAAAAAGAGAATTGGCCCTTGGACACTGGAAGCACAACAACATTCATGGACATGAAGTTCTCAACAAAAATCCAATGTACAACAGTACCCACATAACTTCAAACTGTCCAAATTGCTAGGGGTGGCACATTGCAAACTTGGGCCACAGTAAAAATGTTGCCATCCAAGATACAGGGCCATGAATTTGAGAATTCATTTAAAATACTCTCACTTCATGGTTGTGATATCATCTTGGGAGGTGACTGGCTCCTCACTCATAGTCCTGTGAAATTTGATTACATATCTAGATAGCTGAAGATCAAACATAAGGGCAAGGAGAAAATCACTCTTTGGGATAATGCATTTTGAAAAGGAGTACAACTGATGTCTATGGAACAAGCAGACAAAGCACTACAAAAAGGGGCTACTATATACTACCTGTTTCCCCTTTCCTCTCATGATGACATACCTGCAAGCAAAGACCCAACCCTCAAGGAACTCCTTGATGAATTTGAGGACATCTTTGTAGAAGCTTCTAAATTGCCACCTGAAAGGTCACATGACCACTCAATTCCACTCAAGGAAGGATCAGTCCCACCCATGATTCGACCATACAGGGTACCACACAAGCAAAAAAAATGAAATGGAGCAACAAATCAAAAAGTTGTTCAAATCCTGAGTGATCAGACCAAGCACTAGCCCATATGCATCTCCAGCAATCCCAGTAAGTAAAAAAGATGGCACATGGAGGCTATGCATAGATTACAGAAAGTTGAATGCAAACACTATCAAAAACAAATTCCCAATCCCTGTGATTGAGGACCTACTATATGAGCTACATGGGGCACACTTCTTCACTAAACTGGACCTAAGATCTGGGTATCACCAGATTAGGATGAAAAGTAATATTCACAAAACTGCCTTTAGGACTTATTTTGGCCACTATGAATATCGGGTGATGCCTTTTGGCCTCACTAATGCCCTAGCTTCCTTCCAGGCTCTCATGAATGAGGTCTTTTCTACTTATTTAAGGAAATTCTTGTTGGTATTTTTTGATGACATTCTGATATAAAGCAAGACCAAACAAGAGCACATGAAGCACATCAGGCTGGTGTTAGAAACAATGAGATCACACAAGCTATATGCCAAGGCAACCAAGTTTGTCTTTGTAGCCCCACAAGTGGAATACATGCCACATTATTTCAGGTCAAGGGGTAGCTACAGATCCTAGGAAAGTAGAAGCAGTCAGAGATTAGCCAACACCAACAATAATCACACAATTAAGAAGCTTCTTCAGGTTAGCTGGGTACTATATGAGATTTGTGAAGCATTATGGGCTCATTTGCAGACCCCTGCATGACATTCTGAAGAAAGGTTCCTTCCAATGGACAGAGATCCAATCAGCAGCCTTTGAACAACTAAAACATAGCATCATCACTACTCCTGTCATGGCCTGCCAGATTTCACAAAACCCTTCACCCTGGAGACAGATGCTAGTGGTCATGGACTTGGAGCAGTTCTGATGCAGGAGCACAAACCAATTGCATTCTTCAGCAAAACACTAGGACCAAAAGCAGCTACTCTGTCCACATATGACAGAGAAGCACTTGCTATTTTGGAATCCCTGAAAAGATGGAGACATTATTTACTGCAGAGCTAGCTCATCATCAAGACTGACCGAAAGAGCCTCAAGTATATAACTGAGCAAAAAGTCATGGAAGGGATTCAACACAAATTTCTATTGAAGCTATTAGAATTCACTTACACCATTGACTACAAACAAGGAAAGGAAAACAAAGCAGAAGATGTTCCTAGTAGGAGGGATACCAACATGAATCTCATGCCAATCACTATCATCCAACTAGCCTGGATTGCTTCCATGGTTGATAGCTACAAAACTGATAACCACTGCACTGAACTAACCCAAAAACTGGCTATAGCAGCAGATCCTTCCTCACCATACACTCTCACTGCTAGCATCTTGAGGTACAAAGGTAGGATATATATTGGGAATGACCAAGTACTCAAGAAACAACTGCTAGAATCATTTCATGCTTCTCCCTTGGGTGGTCATTCTGGAATGGTGGCAAGTTACCAAAGAGTGAAAAGGCTTTTCTACTGGCCTGGCCTCAAGAAGAACATTGAAACATTCATATCTAAATGTGTTATTTGCCAAAGAGCCAAGGCAGAACACTGTCAGTACCCTGGGTTACTCAAACCATTAGACCCACCTTACATGGCTTGGCAACACATAACCATGGATTTCATAGAATGCTTACCAAAATCACAAGGGAAAGAAGTCATACTGGTAGTAGACAGATTTACAAACTCTGCTCACTTCATTGCTCTGTCTCACCCATATACAGCTCATTCAGTGGCACAGCCTTCGCAGATAACATTTTCAAACTCCATAGCCCTCCACTTAGTGTGGTAACTGTTGTTGTATTGGAAACAGCAGTACCTGAGAAGGTTAGATAGATGTGTGGGGACTAGCAGGAAAGCTCTCGACGGCGTCCGCATGCGGGATTGGGTACGAGCAAGTGTGGCGAGACACAGGAAGTACCCAGGTTTGGATCCCTCGTGGTGAGGTAAAACTCCTACTCCTGCTGATCTGACTATGAGTAGAATACAGAGTACAATCACTCATGGAGCTATATGAACTTGCTACCTCTTAAATGCTCAACCCCTTCTACGAGAGCCTCGCCCCTCCTTATATAGGCAAAGGGGCAACACTCTCACTGGCCAGTCTGGCTGGCAGGTCTCACAGGCGGGCCCTAGCCGGCTGGTCATCTTCAGTATCCGGTAAGGTATGTCATGTCGAAGTACATGCCGTGCGGGCCGTCGTGGGCACAGTAACACCGTGCAAGCCTGTCGTCAGCAACCAGCCACTGTGCCCGCATCACCCGCAAAGTCTTCGGTATGGCCTCGTAGTTGTGAGTCTTGTCGCTGTACCAGGGCATACCATGCACTGTGGAGCACGTCGCCCTGTCCTCCTGATTGCATCCGCTGACCCGCTATGACCGCGTTCGGATCGTGTCTGCCGCCTTTCACGGTTCCGACGTAGCCGGTGCAATCTTGTGTTTGGCTACGATCTTCTAGCCGGACGCGAGCCGTCTGCCTTAGTTCTTGTCTGGTTGGGGTATCCGGGGTTCATCCCCCCGACACTATCCCCCGAGCACGTGTGGATTTCGCCCTTAGGTGAAATGTGCACATGCTCGCCCTTGCGTTTGAAATTTGTGTCCGGCGTTTGCCGGTTTACTGCCCATGACGCGTCGGTGCGCGACACGCCGTCACGTCGCGATGCCATCATTGTGCTGCCACGCAGCGCGGCAGGCCCCATCGCACGCCACGTCACGTCGCTGCCCGTGAACTGCTGCCTGCCGTTTCGGTTTCCGACCTAGGATCCTTTGCATGCGCGGTGCTAGCACAGGAGATCTGGAGCGGTGGCAGAGGTGTGGTGCGTTCTAGTGGGTGCCACACGGCACCGTATACGGTTGCCCTCCCCTGGGCTTTAAAAGACCGCCCAGGGGAGTAGTTCCCACTTTCGCTCGCTGCCTCCAGATTTCCCCCTGCACCCTCTCTGCTTCGTTGCTGTCTCCGCTCGCTCGCCGCTGGATTAGTTGCGCAGCTTGCTTAGCATCATCGACGACACGGGCCACCGTTTCTCAGAACCCACCACCATGGCCGATGAAGAGGTGATGGCGTCAGAGTGTGGTGCCGGGTGCGGGTCTTCTGTGACGGAGGATCACATCGCCAAATACCGCGTGACGCGGGTGCTGCCACCGGAATCAGAGGTGAAGGTGCAGCTCACGCTGCTGGAGGAGGAGTCACCGCACCCCGAAGATGAGAATATCATTTTGCGGCTCGAAAGTTGGGGAGCCCAGGCAACGCAGTACCCAAGTTGCTTACAATCAGCTACGTTGCCCAAAGTTGGCGTGCCAAATACTCAGAGGGTCTTTTTTGGCACGAATTCAACTTTATGTTTCAATTCAAAATATCAGGCTAACGCCCATCAAGTTGGGCCCCCTGTCAGCTTTCGCTGTTATGTCGCTGCCGTCATGGCTGCCTTGTAGGCTTGCAGCATTGGCGCATGCATCCTTTACGCATCTTCTTCTTCCTCCAGGGCGGAAATCTGTGGTCGCGGCCATGGCGCAGAGCTAGGACTTGGACGAACCTGCTCAGCCCCACTCTCCTCCCCATCCTGAATCGGAGCTCGCCCTCACCATGGCCGCACCCATGGCACGACACGGGGACGGGAATTCATTCCTGGGTGAGATCTGTCACCAAGCCAACCATGCCCGGTCCTGTTGACCTCCTCCAGAATTCGAGCTCGCCGTCGCTGTGGTTGCACACACACCAGCCACGGCACCTTCCTCTCCGAACCCCAAAGCCACATCCACCCAGTTCGGCACAACGCCAACAAGGCGAAAATGTATCAACTTTTCTTCTTGTGATTGTAGAAAAACATGTATGTACCGTGTCCGTAGCATACTCTAACAATGTACACATATGTTGTTTACTAGATTTTCATTTGAAATTAGTAGCTCCTTGATGATGAAACAGAGATAACATAAATGGAATGACGATGACGACCATGTTCTGTACTTTGCATTGCATCAACAAGTGCTCGCTGACGAAGCATGTTACCAAGAGAGTAGAGTTCATCAGCCATTGCCAAAAAATATGTGAACAAATCAATAAGCGATTCAATGCAAATACGCATAGAAAAGCTAGATCCATGTCACCAATCATCAATAGGTGGCACATTCTAGTGATGCGTTCAAATGCGTACACCATGTAACATTTACTTGAAGTGGTTGTTATCCTGAGCAAAAATGCCTAGTATGCACATTACATTTGTCTGTTCTATGCTGCAATTCTGCTGTTATGGGCGTTGAAAGAAAAGCTGGGCTTCACTGAATATTATGCAGTTAGGCCTAACTTAGTCTTACACAAATAAGCACAGCTTAGTCTTTACACAAACAAGCGTAACTAAATATAAAGATAATGACAAATGGTTCATCGGATCTGCCAGTATGAGCACTAGGTCCCTGGAGATGGTGGTATCGTCAGAACGAACCAGAATGCTGCGTTTGGCTGTCTGTCATTCTCCATCAAATCGTACGACCCCACTGATGAGCCAATTGTAGGCCCCCTCCCCCCGACGTGGATTTGGCTCCAGGTCGAATCTGGAGTGTCAACATGATAGGTGCGTGAGTGTGCAGCAAACACATAGTCTGCTATAAGCACTAGAAGTGCTGGCACCTCAGCAACAACACCAACATGTTCTTCCTGGACTCTGGCAGCAGCCTCAGCAGGTATTTTGTCATCTTCACCAGCAGCAGCCTCATCGGGTATTTCGCCAGCTTCACCAGCAGCAGCATTAGCAAGTATTTCGTTAGCTTCACCAGTAGCAGCATCACCAAGTATTTCGTCAGCTTCACCAGGAGCAGCAGCAGCTAGTTCTTCGTCAGCTCCACCACCACCAGTAGTAGCAGAAGCAGCATCAGGAGCCAGGGATGCCTAAGCAATTACAAGTTCAACAGCTCCAGGGGCTCCAACAAAGAAAGGGTAGTTGATCCCAAGAAACACAGATTGTCCCTTTAGATTGTCGACTCTGCTCTAGACTTGCTCTACTGGGTCTTTGGATGGGCATGCGGACCTCGAGAAAACGTGACACCACAGCGATGGGTATGAAGAAAGTTGTGTCCCCATATGTTCTATTGTATCACCAACGCTGTTTAGTGCTCCCCTGATAAGAATCCACATGAGTTCAACATCCTGTTTCGTATCGCCTCCGAGAGGTGCCAGGAACCAGCGCCGTGTCCCAAGTTCAGCATCTGCTACTGCATCTTCGATCACCGGAGCTGGAATGATGCATGTGGCTACGTGGGTACCTGCGTGTTACTTACAGTCAGTAAGCATAATTTTGAATGGGATTTTACATGCTATATGACACCATGACTCACCCCAAAAGGATGGCTCCCAAACACGCATGTCGCCGCTAGGTTCAGTGACCGCTTAAATGCGTTGCGGTTTGTTCGAATGGTAGCTGGAGGTGAAGACGGCGTCGACATACTTCTCCGGCCGCAGTAAGTCGTCGCGCAAGACTGATCATTCCTTGTCTTCTGGGCATCTAATAAATGTGATTGCCTTGTCGAACACCACTAAGAGGTCGTACTCCCAGGTCTTCCACACCTCTCGCGGTCTATGTGGGAGCTGTACCTTCAGGAGCTTAAGTTCTGCCATGTTGAACCTGTAAGCGAATTCGGAAATGGGTGTTGGCCACCCGAGGTTGAATGCAGTAATGCCGACACCCTCCAAAGATGGCAATGTAAATCTCAACGATCTGTAGACATTTTTTAGAGTCCAAGTACTCCCATCCTAGGATAAAAGGACTAGCCACTCGCCGTTGCCACCCACCCAGTTCTGGTCATCTCCCATTTCCGTCTCTTCTTCTTCCTTGATATTCACCATTATTGATTCTGACCACTTATCCAGCAGCATCAGTTTTACATGAATATTCTGCAGAGTTTGTTGTCAGTTGGTACAATCACCTAGCATGGATTCCATTACAAATACAATTTGCCAACTAGACCTTCAGATTAAAGTACACAAAATATCGCCTAAATACGAGTGTCTCCTCAGATATCACCTAAATTGTGCCTATGTCACTACGAAGATACCCAATATATGGAGTAGGAGCAGAGCCCCCCAGAACAAACTCCTGACGATGATCATAAATAGCTCGGGGCATAACAGCCTTAAATCGTCTAATCTGTTTTTTTTTATTTTAGGAAACAGAATATCACCTAGCAGGCATTCCATTGCAAATCGAAATTTACAACTCGTCTATCACCTAAAGTAAGACTGTGTCACTACGAAAATACCAGAATATCAGGTACGAGCAGAGCTTCCGCTGTACAGAATAGTCTTAAATGGTTCAATTTGTTCAAACCGCGCGTGCACACAACACGTTTGACAAAAGGAACATAGGATTCTGATGAGAGTTCAGCACATATGAATTAACGATATGACTGAACCAATAAGTAAGATACTGGAACTTACGTGGCCATCACGGTCGTTTGGACATTTGCTGGTATCGGGGTAAAGAAGGCCTGGCATGCCGAACGGTTGTTCGTCCATGTCCCGCATCGTCAAGCGGTAGCCAGGGATGCAGCGAGCGAGGTGGCCAACAAAGATGATGTCCAACCCTGTGGTGATCCTGTGCATGTTCGCGACGCTGAGGTTCGGCCATCCCTAATCCTCGCGGTGGCGGTCACGCTGGCCATCTGCATCGTCGTCGCATGCCTTTCGCTTTAGCCTGCTGCTACCCCAAGCTCTACCCATAGCGACAAATGGAGTCTGGAATCTGATAGATTAATGGAGGCGTTGTGATAAGGAGGCGGATGGATTCGAGAGGGGATGGAATCAGGGATGGGGGCAGTTGTTTGAGTAGGGAGTGACCCGGTAAGGAACCGCCGCCACCGTCGGTTCTCCTCCGTGTGGAAGACAAGGAAGGGGGCGTAATTATTGAGGGCGCGCACTGGAACCGTCTAGAGGAAGTGAAAAAATAAATCGTAAGAGAGAGAAATGTGCGGCCCACCTATCAGTGAGTGAAGGTCGGCACGCAGAAATGTGACTATGTTTGACTTGGATCGTGCATGGAAGACCTCGATTCCACCACATGCAAGTGGTGCAGAACAAATTTTAGGCAGCGCTAGCATCAAAGTGTAAAACCACCATTTTTCTCCACCTTCACCCTACTACGAACGGTCGTGCACCATTCCAGATATTGGTAAGGGCAGTTCCAATCTTTCACTTCTCCGTCTCATTTCCTCCTCCACGGCCTCATCGTCTTTCTCCTCCACGGCCTCATCCATTTCCTCCGCCACGGCATCGCCCTCTTCCTCTGTATCCTTTCCCTCTTGCCTGTAGTCACGGACTTTTCGGGTGTTCGAAACGATGACAGGCAAGCGACTGCGTACTTTGATATAGAAGTACATGGCGGGAAGAAGATCAATGTAGTCTACACCACCGACCCTCGAATGGTGAGGAACACTCTGAGTAATTACACGAGTTGGCTACGGTTCAAAGAAAATAGGTTTGTAGGTCTCGACCTCGAGTATAGCCGCGATCACCGTAGGATCGCCGTGGTGCAACTCTCCATGAAGGGGCACATCCTCGTATACCAGCCTTTTTGCGAGAAGGGAGCTGACGGGATCTGGTAGACTTTGCTGTCTTTTTGTTCCTGAACCTTTTGTTTGAAAAAGTTATTGCTATATTGTTTGTCTGAATTCATTTTCATGCAGGTGGGGCGAAAGGATTAGGGATCTGTTTCATCACTTTCTCGTGAACCAGCACATAACATTTACTAGTGTTGACATCATGAATGACACTAAACTGCTTGAAAGCCCGACTGTCAACATTAGAATCCCAAAGGAGTGTAGAGTGGACATCCAGGAAATTTACTGGATCCGAAGGACGAAGGGCGGCAGGACTGGGATGGCCGATCTTGCCTCCGAAATCATCGACCCGTGGTACGCTGACATGAAGGGCAAATTTCTGAGATGTTCGTGGAGGCATTTAGGGAACAATTACTGGGAGGATAAGCCGCTTTCTGAACCTCATCTAAAGTACGCTGCAATTGACGGGTATGTTAGCCACGAGCTATACCGCTAGATTGTAAAATCTCGTTCTAGGCATCGCATCATTGAACCACCACCAAGGCAGGTTGTTTGCCCCAGATGCCGGAGTGTAGATGAATCTACAAGCCGGGGCAAGCGGCCGAAGGCATCCTGGGATCGGTTGCCTTCTCCAACAGGCTGGGATGTAGACTTTTAGTGCATGATTGTTGTGTTTGTATGGGGCTTGTTATGTTTATGAAAACATGTTATTTCAGAAGTACACTATGTGCACAATTACGAACTGCTGTGTATTACCTTTGTCGAACTATAATCTGGGTTTGGTTATGACTATATCCTTCGCTATAGTCTGGGTTTGGTTATGACTTATGACTGTATCACACCTTATGCATGTCAATCCTGGATTCTGCCGCATGCAAATGGCACGGACAGAATTTGTAAGAATGAATGTTAAGCATACAAAAGGGGGAAATGTAATTCATACAGGTTAACTACCTAATAGCACAAGGATCATACGAGCTTGGTTCTTACACACAGAATGCTTAGAAAATACATGCAAGATAAAATACAGGCGAGATAAAACTAGGAATGAAATGCGTAACTAGTAGTGGTAAACAACACACTCACCCACCCGCCAGATCCCGTTGAGAATCTCGTAGCAGACATACGCGTCCCTGGCTGCGTACTTGATCGCATCGTAATCCAGGTGCCTCCACTCCCATCGCTCATGTAGGTGCTTCGGGAACTCGACTTTCATGCCGGCATACTCGCGGTCGATGATGTCAGCAGCAAGTCTAGCCATGCCGACTTTCCCCGTATCGCCATCCGGGTACCTCCACAAACGTTGGAGATCGACGTGATTGACGACATGAACGAGGAGATCTCGCTCTAGCTTCGGAGTGTCGTTCTTGATGTCGACGCTAGCAAAGTAGATCTCCCTCTGTGTAGGAACTCACGAAGCTCCAGGCATACAGATTTGGCCCTACGTACGTGGTATAGGAGGCAGTGGTTGCACATGGACAGCTGCAAAAGTGCGCCCTCTTCCTATCTCCGGTATACTCGAGGTCAAGGCTGACGATCTTGTACCTGTCCATCGGCTCCTGTAGCCACTGCTCGTACATTGCGATGACCTTGGTGACCTCCACTGACGCATTTGTGTGTACGACTATCAGCTTGGTGGTGCCATGGGCGGTGACGGTGTACTCGTCGGTAAAGTCGCTCCCGTCGCCGAACACGCCATACTCTGCATCCATGGCAACAGCTAATGCGGCGGCGGTGGCCTAGGGTCGGTAGCGGTGGCTGGGACTGGGTGTGGCGATGGAGTGATCTGTTGCGATGGTATGGCCCGGTGGAGGCGGTGCCTGCGGCAGCGTCGATGGTTCTTGCGGTGGCTGCGGCAGCGGCGGAAGGAAGGAGTTGGGGATTTTTGCATAGTGATGTGCTGAGGAGATGAAAGGTGATGCTTAAATTGCATTTACCAATATTCCGATCATACCGAAGCGGAAGCAAGTTTGACCGGGTGAGCACCGTTGGTTTCCAATCCTAGCGATTAAATTCGGCGTCCGTCCCGGTAGGCGATCGGACGGGTGTGTGACATGGCTTTGGCGTGGCAGAGACCGGTCACGTAGACCACTGTCCTGTTGCTGATCTGCAGCGGGTGCACGGTGCTAACACGACGTAACGTGACAGGACATAAGGAAGTGTACAGCTATTATTCCTAACAAGCTTAAGAAGTGTAAGCATAGACAGGGACCTAGCATCCCTGCACCCCGGGGTAGCCGCCCAGCCGCTCAGGCCTGCCGATTGTGCAAAGCTTGCAATTTCCTTTCTTTAATTTGGTGATTTTGTCCAGAATTTGTCAAATTGAAGCTCGTTTGCCCATGCTTCTATAAGTTTCTGTGTAGGCCACTTGTGTAAGCATGCACGATCAAGCAACTTTGCAACACACTTGTCGGTGGAAAAGCATGAGGTTTCAATGCACCACATAGTTTAGGGATTTCTATTTTCCCTAGCAAAAATGGTTCCATATTTACTTTTTGGCTTTTGGAACTAGTTCCCTACACTATGGAGGTGGTTCCAAATTGAGCAAAAGAGGGAACCGGAGCAAGAGGGTGCTCCGATGCCAAATGTGGTTCCAAATTGATTAGCCAACCTATGTGTGACATGTGTCCTCTGCTCTCATATCTTTGGACCAAAAATAAGGCTATTCTAGTCAGTGGTGGGACCGCATGGTGCAGGAATTTAGAATAGCTACATTGTGGAGCTCTAGCCAAATTGCATGGTAAAGCCAAATTCAGCTTTTTGTCAGATTTAGCTATAGCAACATTGTGTCTCGTTTGTCCTCACTTTTACCCTCCCTCTATTCCGAAGCCGTCACATGCGCTTAGAGCGGGTGTCGTCTGGTCAAAGGCTTGGCCGTTACGTGCACCTTAATGCCTGAATTGGAAGTTTTTTTTGTTATTTGGCCTTTTTAAGAGCACCTTTTCCCCTCTCTCGCTAACAATTGTGTTTTTTTGCCCAAAAAGGTAGCGAATCTAGAGCAGCTTTTCTCTTCATTCATTGTTCCTTTTGCCCTCGTTTTTCCCCAATCTGGTAGCAAATCTAGAGCAGCAAAACTAACCAACACCATAAATAAATTTAGTAAACAGAGCAGAAGTAGATAAAGCAGCTAATATAGGTTATATAGTACGGTACTTAACTAGGTTCAACAATTAGGCTGCTCAGCAGCAGCAGTTGATAGGTACAACACAGACAAGACAAAAGAAGCTGCTTTAGAGCAGCAGCAGCAGTGGCCCCTCATGGCCTCTGCCAGGAGGGCCTCCACCTCCTCCCTCTAGCGCCTCCTCCACTTCTTGCTGCCCAGTCCCTTGACCTTGGGCGGCTTGGGTTTGATCGGGGGCATGCGAGCCTCCTTGATAACCACCTTCTAGAGATTGCGGAGGTAAATACTGAGCGCCTGGTGCTTGGCTATGAAGCCGTGGATGTTCACGGACTTGCCGCACGTCCTCATGTCCGCGACATGCTTCACGAGGGAGTTGAAGTCCGTGGCGTGGAGCCTCCTGGTGGGGTAGAAGGGGCACCTATACACGTCGCCGACAAAGAAGTTGTTGTACTGGCCGGACTTTAGCCTCCTCAGCACATGACGAGTCTTGGTGTCCTTGGACTCGTCGTCGCTGCGGACGTCGCTGCTATCCTCCTGTTGGAAAAAAACAGTAGAGTGCAATAAGGACATGATTGAGATACTTTGATTATCGGTATTTATTATTTGCATAAATTAACCGATTGAGATCTCCTAATTATTCCCCAAATCTCAAACCAAATCGAATACGGATCCCAACTACGAACAGGGGGATTCATCGAAAATCGAGATGTAACACAAGAGGATTAGCTACTGTAAAAATATGAATAGTCGAGCCCTAATAACATACGATATAGCATCCATCGATGGGAACGGGGGAAGAACAAGGGAATGGGAGAAAACCCTGGTTACCTCCGACCATGCGCCAGCGATGCTGGTGTCATAGGGGTTCTCCGGCCTTATGTAGACAACCTCCTCGTAGGGGTCCCAGTGGAGCGGGATCTGTCCGAGACCGGTAGGGGCCTCCTCGCCGGCGGCTACGGCAGATGCAGGGATGGGGATGGTGGCCTATACGGGGACATGGGCCTCCTCACCAGCAGCCTTGGAGGCGCTGATGCCCACCGCGCCGTTCTTCTCCATCACCAGCGTGGTTGGGGTTTTCTTGGGGGTTTGCAGAAGGTGATGGGACAGTGGAGACGGTTGAGTGAGCGAGTGCATGAAGAGTGGGAGTGGGGAGGCCTCTATTAAAGGAGAAGGGAAGCGACGTTTCATTGCACTACCATGCACCGCGTACGCTACTGCACCGTGCATGGCCACACGTGTCCGCTACCGCCCCGTGCACCGCACAGGCATACCGTGAGTCACGTTTTTTCCCTCGTGTCTAACCCTGGCGATTCAGTTATACTCAGTTTTGCCCTCGAGCATAACACTGGCAGTTTGGTTCCATTTTTAACATTTTATATTTTCTATTTGAATCCCTTTGTCACTCTTGCCCTTGGTTTTTAAGTTCTACTTGGCTTTGCCCTTGGTTCTTAAGTGCTACTCGGTTTTCCCTTCTCTTTGTATCCATCTCTCGCACCTGTGCTCGTATTTGCTGCTACGCTCTGATTGGTCGAGACAGTTGTCACATGGATGGTGCCCACCAACCGTTGATCCTCTGTGATCTAGCGGACAAGATAACCCTTATATCTGTCGGGGGCACCCCTCTATCCATGCAAAATAATGAGTATGCCATCAAAACTTTAACTCCATAAACAGAGGAACTTGAATATAATTTGAAGGGTACGAAAATAGAAATCCCCATAGTTTAAGGGTCTAGATATGGTAAGAGAACTAATATTATTAGTGGTCGGGCCAGCACAGTGACAGGTTGGTAGGCTAGAAGTTGCTGATTCCTAAGTAAGGGGACACTAGGCTAGTCTTGACATACTCCCTCAGGAATTTTCCATAAGCAGCGTGCTTAGCCTTGGTCGCCGACTTGTGTTTACTAGCCGGGCTTTTACCGATGCTAACCGCATGCGGAATCAAGCTGGCAATCCTCTGGTTGACTCCTTTCTTACAGAAAGGGCACCTGGGCTCCCCAAGTCGAGTGCAGAAAGGGATTATCCTGCTCTTGAGCTTCTTCATGACATGGCGGCTCTTGTTGTCCCTGTTCTCCTTGTCAGAGTCCATCTCACTTGAATCTACCTGTAATGTATGGAATGCAAACCGAGATGAGCAAAATAATAAATATATATTCCTTGCATCATTCCAAGTTACTTTCGATGCAATAACATGTCTATACAGGTTTAACAGTTCATTATGGCCGTCTCCCCAGCTCGCTCCTAAATTGATGTGGTTTGTGTTCTTGATAACTTATTAATAAATAAATAATGTGGATTCATTCAGAATAGACTAGTACGTTGCATCTAATCATTAGGATTAGATTTTTTTTATGAAGCGAGGATAGATTAAGCTCGAGCAGAACATATGAAACATGTAGAAATAGATGTACCTCCGGGTACACGAGCGGAGCGTGTTTGTCAAACTCCACGCCCTCATCGGGTCCTCTGAAGTCGTCAGCACCGGCGAGCACATGGTCCCCCAAGGGGTTGAACTGTGCATCCTCCTCGCCTTGTGCTGCGTGATGCTCCTCTAGATCTGTCGCTTGAAGCACCACCCCGGCGGCGATGCCTGCACACTCACCCCCATGCACTGGTTTCGTGGAGAAGGTTCGTGCATGTACGTTCAAGATTGTGGGGTTTTGCTAGATAGGGAAGAGAGAGGAGTGGATGAGTGCGAATGGAGGACCCGATAGGCTAGGTTTTTAATGCGGGGACGTTTAGGCCTCCTCGAGGGCCCCGGTAGGCTGCTCTTCTGGCTGCGGTTGCCGCGTGGAAATTTCGTGTGGTGGGGACCTGTTCGGAAGTGAGAGTGCAGGAGCACTGCATAGTAAAAATGGTATAGCCCGTGGGCCGTGGATGACCAGTTGCCGTGTAGTATACTTGTAGCCTTTGCAGACTAGATTAAACGTGACATGACCACTCAACGACTTTTTCCATGGACATCATCGTGTTCCTTCTTGTAGAAGTCTCGCTGAGGGAGACGTATGTCCTGTCTCACGCTGTCCTGTGAAGGGCACGACGTGTGAAACGAGCCTCGTTGGATCACACAGGATGAACAGTTGGTGCGCACGATTCGCGTGACAACTGTGACAACCAATCAGGGCGTAGCAGACAGAGTGGGCACAGGTTTGGGCTTCTATGAAACAGAGAGAGGGGCAAAACTAAGTATTATCAAAAAACCAAGGGCAAAGCTGAGTAGTATAAAAATGGAAAGTGAGTGTCTTTTACAATGAAATACATCATGGCATACATCAAATTATGTCAAGATAGATCCACTAGAGTTCATTGCATGTTTGTTCTTTTCCACAAACCACATGGATCCACCAATGCCATTGCATGTGTGTTCTTTCCATGAACCACATATGTATCCACCAGAGTCATTGCATGTGTGTTCTTCTCACTAACCACATATGGATCCACTAGAGTCATTGCATGTGTGTTCTTTCTCTAACCACACATGGATCCACCAGAGTCATTGCATGTGTGTTCTTTCCACACACCACATATGGATCAACCAATGTCATTACATGTGTGTTCTTTTCACAAACCACATATGGATCAACCAATGCCATTGCATGTGTGTTCTTTCGACAAACCACATATGGATACACTAGAGTCATTGCATTCCACAAACCAAATATGGATCCACCAATGCCATTGCATGTATGTTCCTGTCATGAACCACACATGGATCAACCAATGTCATTGCATGTGTGTTCTTTCCACAAACCACATGTCGATCCACTAGAGTCATTGCATGTGTGTTCTTTTCCACAAAACAAATATGGATCCACTAGAGTCATTACATGTGTGTTCTTTTCACAAACCACGTATGGACCCAGCAGAGTCATTGCATGTGTATTCTTCTCACTAACCACATATGGATCCACCAATGGCATTGCATGTGTGTTATTGTCAGAAACCACATATGGATCAACCAATGTCATTGCATGTATGTTCTTGTCATGAACCACACATGGATCGACCAGTGCCATTGCATGTGTGTTCTTTCCACAAAACAAATAAGTATCCACCAGAGTCATTGCATGTGTATTCTTCTCACTAACCACATATGGATCCACTAGAGTCATTGCATGTGTGTTCTTTCCACAAACCACATCTGGACCCACCAATGGTATTGCATGTGTGTTATTTTCACAAACCACATATGGATCAACCAATGTCATTGCATGTATGTTCTTGTCATGAACCACACATGGATCCACCAATGTCATTGCATGTGTGTTCTTTCCACAATCCACATATGTACCCACTAGAGTAGTTGCATGTGTGTTCTTTCCACAAACCACATATGGATCAACCAATGTCATTGCATGTGTGTTATTTTCACAAACCACATATGGATCAAACAATGCCATTGCATGTTTGTTCTTTCCACAAACCACATATGTACCCACTAGAGTAATTGCATGTGTGTTCTTTTGACAAACCACATATGGATCAACCAATGTCATTGCATGTGTGTTATTTTCACAAACCACATATGGATCAACCAATGCCATTGCATGTTTGTTCTTTCCACAAACCACATATGTACCCACTAGAGTAATTGCATGTGTGTTCTTTTGACAAACCACATATGGATCAACCAATGGCATTGCATGTGTGTTATTGTCACAAACCACATATGGATCAACCAATGTCATTGCATGTGTGTTCTTTCACAAATCACATATGGATCAACAAATGTCATTGCATGTGTGTTCTTTCCATAAACTAAATATGGATCCACCAATGCCATTGCATGTGTGTTCCTGTCATGAACCACACATGGATCCACCAATGTCATTGCATGTGTGTTCTTTCGACAAACCACATATGGATCCACTAGAGTCATTGCATGTGTGTTCTTTTCCCCAAACCACATGCATCAACCGATGGCATTGCATGTGTGTTCTTTCCACAAACCACATATGGATCTACCAATGTCATTGCATGTGTGTTCTTTTCACAAACCACATATGGATCAACCAATGCCATTGCATGTGTGTTCTTTCCACAAACCACATATGTACCTACCATAGTAATTCTATGTGTGCTCTTTTCCACAAACCACATATGGATCCACTAGAGTCATTGCATGTGTGTTCTTTCCACAAACCACATATGGATCCACCAGAGTCAGTGCATGTGTGTTCTCTTCCACAAACCACAGGGATCAACCAATGGAATTGCATGTGTGTTCCTTTCACAACCCACATATGGATCCACCAATGTCATTGCATGTGTGTTCTTTCCACAAACCACATATGTACCCACTATAGTAATTGCATGTGTGTTATTTTCCACAAACCACATATGGATCCACCAAAGTCATTGCATGTGTGTTCTTTCCACAAACCATATAATGGACCCACCAATGGCATTGCATGTGTGTTATTGTCAGAAACCACATATGGATCAAATATTGTCATTGCAAGTATGTTCTTGTCATGAACCACACACGGATCCACAAATGCCATTGCATGTGTGTTCTTTCCATGAACCAGATATGTATCCATCAGAGTCATTGCATGTGTCTTCTTCTGACTAACCACATATGGATCCACTAGAGTCATTGCATGTGTGTTCTTTCCACTAACCACACATGGATCCACTAGAGTCATTGCATGTGTGTTCTTTCCACAAACGACATATGGATCAACCAATGACATTGTATGTGTGTTCTTTTCACAAAAAACATATGGATCAACCAATTCCATTGCATGTGTTTTCTTTCCACAAACCACATATGGATCCACTAGAGTCATTTCATGTGTGTTCTTTCCACAATCCAAATATTGATCCACCAATGTCATTGGATGTTAGTTCTTTCCGCAAACCACACATGTATCCACTAGAGTAATTGCATATGTGTTCTTTCCACAAACCACATATGGATCAACCAATGTCATTGCATGTGTGTTCTTTTCACAAACCACATATGGATCAACCAATGCCATTGCATGTGTGTTCTTTTCAAAAACCACATATGGACCCACCAGAGTCACTGCATGTGTGTTCTTTTGACAAACAACATATGGACCCACCAATGGCACTGCATGTGTGTTATTGTCACAAACCACATATGGATCAACAAATGTCATTGCATGTGTGTTCTTTTCACAAACCACATATAGATCAACAAACGTCATTGTATTTTTGTTCTTTCCACAAAACAAATATGGATCCACCAGTTCCATTGCATGTGTGTTCCTGTCATGAACCACAGATGGATCCACCAATGTCATTTGATGTGTGTTATTTCTACAAACCACATACGGATCCACTAGAGTCATTGCATGTGTGTTATTTTCCATTAACCACATGCATCTACCGATGGCATTGCATGTGTGTTCTTTCCACGAACCACCTGCAGATCAACCAATGTCATTGCATGTGTGTTCTTTTCACAGACCACATATGGATCAACCAATGCCATTGCATGTGTGTTCTTTCCACAAACCACATATGTACCCACTATAGTAATTCCATGTGTGCTCTTTTCCACAAACCACATATGCATCCACTACAGTCATTGCATGTGTGTTCTTTCCAGAAACCACATATGGATCCACTAGAGTCATTGCATGTGTGTTCTTTCCACAAACCAAATATGGATCCATCAATGTCATTGCACGTGTGTTCTTTCCACAAACCACACATGCATCTAGTAGAGTAATTGCATGTGTGTTCTTTCCACAAACCAAATATGGATCAACCAAGGTCATTGCATGTGTGTTCATTTCACAAACCACATATGGATCAACCAATGCCATTGCATGTGTTCTTTCCACAAACCACGTATGGACCTACCAGATTCATTGCATGTGTGTTCTTTTGACAAACACATATGGACCCACCAATGTCATTACATGTGTGTTATTGTCACAAACCACATATGGATCAACCAATGTCATTACATGTGTGTTATTTTCACAAACCACATATGGGTCAACAAATGTCATTGCGCCTGTGTTCTTTCCACAAACAAAATATGGATCTACCAATGCCATTGCATGTGTGTTCCTGTCATGAACCACAAATGGATCCACCAATGTCATTGCATGTGTGTTCTTTCCACAAACCATATATGTACACACCAATGGCATTGCATGTGTGTTATTGTCACAAACCACATATGGATCAACTAATGTCATTGCATGTATGTTCTTGTCATGAACCACACATTGATCCACCAATGCCATTGCATGTGTGTTCTTTCCATGAACCAGATATGTATCCATCAGAGTCATTGCATGTGTGTTCTTATCACTAACCACATATGGATCCACTAGAGTCATTGCATCTGTGTTCTTTCCACTAACCACACATGGATCCGCTAGAGTCATTGCATGTGTGTTCTTTCCACAAACCACATATGGATCAACCAATGTCATTGCATGTGTGTTCTTTTCACAAACCATATATTGATCACCCAAATTCCATTGCATGTGTTTTCTTTCCACAAACCACATATGGATCCACTAGAGTCATTGCATGTGTGTTCTTTCCACAATCCAAATAAGGATCCACCAATGTCATTGCATGTTAGTTCTTTCCACAAACCACACATGTATCCACTAGAGTAATTGCATCTGTGTTCTTTCCACAAACCACATATGGATCAACCAATGTCATTGCATGTGTGTTCTTTTCACAAACCACATATGGATCAACCAATGCCATTGCATGTGTGTTGTTTTCACAAACCACATATGGACCCACCAGAGTCATTGCATGTGTGTTCTTTTGACAAAGAACATGTGGACCCACCAATGGCATTACATGTGTGTTATTGTCACAAACCACATATCGATCAACCAATGTCATTTCACGTGTGTTCTTTTCACAAACCACATATGGATCAACAAACGCCATTGCATGTGTGTTGTTTTCACAAACCACATATGGACCCACCAGAGTCATTGCATGTGTGTTCTTTTGACAAAGAACATGTGGACCCACCAATGGCATTACATGTGTGTTATTGTCACAAACCACATATCGATCAACCAATGTCATTTCACGTGTGTTCTTTTCACAAACCACATATAGATCCACTAGAGTCATTGCATGTGTGTTCTTTCCACAAACCAAATATGGATCCACCAATTCCATTGCATGTGTGTTCCTGTCATGAACCACAGATGGATCCACCAATGTCATTTCATGTGTGTTATTTCTACAAACCACATATGGATCCACTAGAGTCATTGCATGTGTGTTATTTTCCACAAACCACATGCATCAACCGATGGCATTGCATGTGTGTTCTTTCCACGAACCACCTACGGATCAACCAATGTCATTGCATGTGTGTTCTTTTCACAGACCACATATGGATCAACCAATGCCATTGCATGTGTGTTCTTTCCACAAATCACATATGTACCCACTATAGTAATTCCATGTGTGCTCTTTTCCACAAACCACATATGCATCCACTACAGTCATTGCATGTGTGTTATTTTCACAAACCACATATGGATCAACTAATGTCATTGCATGTATATTCTTGTCATGAACCACACATGGATCCACCAATGCCATTGCATGTGTGTTGTTTCCACAAACCACATATGTATCCACCAGAGTCATTGCATGTGTGTTCTTTCCACAAACCACATATGGATCTACCAATGTCATTGCATGTGTGTTCTTTTCTCAAACCACATATGGATCAACAAATGTCATTGCATGTGTTCTTTCCACAAACCACGTATGGAACCACCAGATTCATTGCATGTGTGTTCTTTTGACAAACACATATGGACCCACCAATGGCATTGCATGTGTGTTATTGTCACAAACCACATATGGATCAACCAATGTCATTGCATGTGTGTTCTTTTCACAAACCACATATGGATCAACAAATGTCATTGCGCCTGTGTTCTTTCCACAAACAAAATATGGATCTACCAATACCATTGCATGTGTGTTCCTGTCATGAACCACAAATGGATCCACCAATGTCATTGCATGTGTGTTCTTTCCACAAACCACATATGGATCCACTAGAGTCATTGCATGTCTGTTATTTTCAACAAACCACGTGCATCAACCAATGGCATTGCATGTGTGTTCTTTCCACAAACCACATATGGATCAACCAATGTTATTGCATGTGTGTTCTTTTCACAAACCACATATGGATCCACCAATGCCATTGCATGTGTGTTCTTTCCACAAACCACATATGTACCCACTATAGTAATTCCATGTGTGCTCTTTTCCACAAACCACATATGGATCCACTAGAGTCATTGCATGTGTGTTCTTTCCACAAACCACATATGGATCCACCAGAGTCATTGCATGTGTGTTCTTTTCCACAAACTACATGGATCAACCAATGGAATTGCATGTGTGTTCTTTTCAAAAACCACACATGGATCAACCAATGGCATTGTATGTGTGTTCTTTTCACAACCCATATATGCATCCACCAATGTCATTGCATGTGTGTTCTTTCCACAAACCACATATGTACCCACTAGAGTAATTGCATGTGTGTTCTTTTCCACAAACTACCTATGGATCCACCAATGTCATTGCATGTGTATTCTTTCCACAAACCACATATGGACCCATCAATGGCATTGCATGTGTGTTATTGTCACAAACCACATATGGATCAACCAATGTCATTGCATGTATGTTCTTGTCATGAACCACACATGGATCCTCCAATGCCATTGCATGTGTGTTATTTACATGAACCACATATGTATCCACCAGAGTAATTGCATGGGTGTTCCTCTCACTAACTACATATGGATCCACTAGATTCATTGCATGTGTGTTCTTTCCACTAACCACACATGCATCCACCAGAGTCATTGCATGTGTGTTCTTTCCACAAACCAAATATGGATCAACCAATGTCATTGCATGTGTGTTCTTGTCATGAACCACATATGGATCAACCAATGCCATTGCATGTGTGTTATTTCCACAAACCACATATGGATCCACTAGAGTCATTGCATGTGTGTTCTTTCCACAAACCAAATATGGATCCACCAATGCCACTGCATGTGTGTTGCTGTCACGAACCACACATGGACCACCAATGTCATTGCATGTGTGTTCTTTCCACAAACCACATATGGATCCACTAGAGTCATTGCATGTGTGTTCTTTTCCACAAACCAAATATGGATCCACTAGAGTCATGGCATGTGTGTTCTTTTTACAAACCACGAATGGACCCACGAGAGTCATTGCATGTGTGTTATTTCCACAAACCATATATGGACCAACCAATGGCATTGCATTTGTGTTATTTTCACAAACCACATATGGATCAACTAATGTCATTGCATGTATATTCTTGTCATGAACCACACATGGATCCACCAATGCCATTGCATGTGTGTTCTTTCCACAAACCACATATGTATCCACCAGAGTCATTACATGTGTGTTCTTCTCACTAACCACATATGGATCCACTAGAGTCATTGCATGTGTGTTCTTTCCACAAACCACATATGGACCCACAAAAGACATTACATGTGTGTTCTTTCCACAAAACACAAATGGAACAACCAAAGACATTGCATGTGTGTTCTTTTGACAAACACATATGGACCCACCAATGGCATTGCATGTGTGTTATTGTCACAAACCACATATGGATCAACCAATGTCATTGCATGTGTGTTCTTTTCACAAACCACATATGGATCAACAAATGTCATTGCGCCTGTGTTCTTTCCACAAAGCACATATGTACCCACTATAGTAATTCCATGTGTGCTCTTTTCCACAAACCACATATGCATCCACTACAGTCATTGCATGTGTGTTCTTTCCACAAACCACATATGGATCCACTAGAGTCATTGCATGTCTGCTCTTTTCCACAAACCACATGGATCAACCAATGGAATTGCATGTGTGTTCTTTTCAAAAACCACACATGGATCAACCAATGGCATTGTATGTGTGTTCTTTTCACAACCCATATATGGATCCACCAATGTCATTGCATGTGTGTTCTTTCCACAAACCACATATGGACCCACCAATGGCCTTGCATGTGTGTTATTGTCACAAACCACATATGGATCAACCAATGTCATCGCATGTATGTTCTTGTCATGAACCACACGTGGATCCACCAATGCCATTGCATGTGTGTTATTTACATGAACCACATATGTATCCACCAGAGTAATTGCATGTGTGTTCCTCTCACTAACCACATATGGATCCAGTAGATTCATTGCATGTGTGTTCTTTCCACTAACCACACATGGATCCACCAGAGTCATTGCATGTGTGTTCTTTCCACAAACCAAATATGGATCAACCAATGTCATTGCATGTGTGTTCTTGTCATGAACCACATATGGATCAACCAATGCCATTGCATGTGTGTTATTTCCACAAACCACATATGGATCCACTAGAGTCATTGCATGCGTGTTCTTTCCACAAACGAAATATGGATCCACCAATGCCATTGCATGTGTGTTCCTGTCATGAACCACACATGGACCACCAATGTCATTGCATGTGTGTTCTTTCCACAAACCACATATGGATCCACTAGAGTCATTGCATGTGTGTTCTTTCCACAAACCAAATATGGATCCACCAATGCCACTGCATGTGTGTTCCTGTCACGAACCACACATGGACCACCAATGTCATTGCATGTGTGTTCTTTCCACAAACCACATATGGATCCACTAGAGTCATTGCATGTGTGTTCTTTTCGACAAACCAAATATGGATCCACTAGAGTCGTTGCATGTGTGTTCTTTTCACCAACCACGAATGTACCCACGAAAGTCATTGCATCTGTGTTCTTTCCACAAACGACATAAGGACCCACCAATGGCATTGCATTTGTGTTATTTTCACAAACCACATATGGATCAACTAATGTCATTTCATGTATGTTCTTGTCATGAACCACACATGGATCCACCAATGCCATTGCATGTGTGTTCTTTCCACAAACCACATATGTATCCACCAGAGTCATTGCATGTGTGTTCTTCTCACTAACCACATATGGATCCACTAGAGTCATTGCATGTGTGTTCTTTCCACAAACCACATATGGACCCAGCAATGGAATTGCCTGTGTGTTCTTTCCACAAACCACATATGGATCCACTAGAGTCATTGCATGTGTGTTCTTTTCCACAAACCAAATATGGATCCACTAGAGTCATGGCATGTGTGTTCTTTTTACAAACCACGAATGGACCCACGAGAGTCATTGCATGTGTGTTCTTTCCACAAACCATATATGGACCAACCAATGGCATTGCATTTGTGTTATTTTCACAAACTACATATGGATCAACTAATGTCATTGCATGTATATTCTTGTCATGAACCACACATGGATCCACCAATGCCATTGCATGTGTGTTCTTTCCACAAACCACATATGTATCCACCAGAGTCATTGCATGTGTGTTCTTCTCACTAACCACATATGGATCCACTAGAGTCATTGCATGTGTGTTCTTTCCACAAACCATATATGGACCCACCAATGGCATTGCCTGTGTGTTATTGTCACGAACCACACATGGATCCACCAATGTCATTGCATGTGTGTTTTTCCATAAACCACATATGTACCCACTAGAGTAATTACATGTGTGTTCTTTCCACAAACCACATATGGATCAACCAATGTCATTGCATGTGTGTTCTTTGCACAAACCACATATGGATCAACCAATGCCATTGCATGTGTGTTCTTTCCACAAAGCACATATGTACCCACTATAGTAATTCCATGTGTGCTCTTTTCCACAAACCACATATGCATCCACTACAGTCATTGCATGTGTGTTCTTTCCACAAACCACATATGGATCCACCAGAGTCATTGCATGTCTGCTCTTTTCCACAAACCACATGGATCAACCAATGGAATTGCATGTGTTTTCTTTTCAAAAACCACACATGGATCAACCAATGGCATTGTATGTGTGTTCTTTTCACAACCCATATATGGATCCACCAATGTCATTGCATGTGTGTTCTTTCCACAAACCACATATGGACCCACCAATGGCATTGCATGTGTGTTATTGTCACAAACCACATATGGATCAACCAATGTCATCGCATGTATGTTCTTGTCATGAACCACACATGGATCCACCAATGCCATTGCATGTGTGTTATTTACATGAACCACATATGTATCCACCAGAGTAATTGCATGTGTGTTCCTCTCACTAACCACATATGGATCCAGTAGATTCATTGCATGTGTGTTCTTTCCACTAACCACACATGGATCCACCAGAGTCATTGCATGTGTGTTCTTTCCACAAACCAGATATGGATCAACCAATGTCATTGCATGTGTGTTCTTGTCATGAACCACATATGGATCAACCAATGCCATTGCATGTGTGTTATTTCCACAAACCACATATGGATCCACTAGAGTCATTGCATGTGTGTTCTTTCCACAAACGAAATATGGATCCACCAATGCCATTGCGTGTGTGTTCCTGTCATGAACCACACATGGACCACCAATGTCATTGCATGTGTGTTCTTTCCACAAACCAAATATGGATCCACTAGAGTCATTGCATGTGTGTTCTTTCCACAAACCACACATGGACCACGAATGTCATTGCATGTGTGTTCTTTCCACAAACCACATATGGATCCACTAGAGTCATTGCATGTGTGTTCTTTTCCACAAACCAAATATGGATCCACTAGAGTCCTTGCATGTGTGTTCTTTTCACCAACCACGAATGTACCCACGAGAGTCATTGCATCTGTGTTCTTTCCACAAACGACATAAGGACCCACCAATGGCATTGCATTTGTGTTATTTTCACAAACCACATATGGATCAACTAATGTCATTGCATGTATGTTCTTGTCATGAACCACACATGGATCCACCAATGCCATTGCATGTGTGTTCTTTCCACAAACCACATATGTATCCACCAGAGTCATTGCATGTGTGTTCTTCTCACTAACCACATATGGATCCACTAGAGTCATTGCATGTGTGGTCTTTCCACAAACCACATATGGACCCAGCAATGGAATTGCATGTGTGTTCTTTCCACAAACCACATATGGACCCAGCAATGGAATTGCCTGTGTGTTCTTTCCACAAACCACATATGGATCCACTAGAGTCATTGCATGTGTGTTCTTTTCCACAAACCAAATATGGATCCACTAGAGTCATGGCATGTGTGTTCTTTTTACAAACCACGAATGGACCCACGAGAGTCATTGCATGTGTGTTCTTTCCACAAACCATATATGGACCAACCAATGGCATTGCATTTGTGTTATTTTCACAAACCACATATGGATCAACTAATGTCATTGCATGTATATTCTTGTCATGAACCACACATGGATCCACCAATGCCATTGCATGTGTGTTCTTTCCACAAACCACATATGTATCCACCAGAGTCATTGCATGTGTGTTCTTCTCACTAACCACATATGGATCCACTAGAGTCATTGCATGTGTGTTCTTTCCACAAACCATATATGGACCCACCAATGGCATTGCCTGTGTGTTATTGTCACAAACCACACATGGATCCACCAATGTCATTGCATGTGTGTTTTTCCATAAACCACATATGTACCCACTAGAGTAATTACATGTGTGTTCTTTCCACAAACCACATATGGATCAACCAATGTCATTGCATGTGTGTTCTTTGCACAAACCACATATGGATCAACCAATGCCATTGCATGTGTGTTCTTTCCACAAAGCACATATGTACCCACTATAGTAATTCCATGTGTGCTCTTTTCCACAAACCACATATGCATCCACTACAGTCATTGCATGTGTGTTCTTTCCACAAACCACATATGGATCCACCAGAGTCATTGCATGTCTGCTCTTTTCCACAAACCACATGGATCAACCAATGGAATTGCATGTGTTTTCTTTTCAAAAACCACACATGGATCAACCAATGGCATTGTATGTGTGTTCTTTTCACAACCCATATATGGATCCACCAATGTCATTGCATGTGTGTTCTTTCCACAAACCACATATGGACCCACCAATGGCATTGCATGTGTGTTATTGTCACAAACCACATATGGATCAACCAATGTCATCGCATGTATGTTCTTGTCATGAACCACACATGGATCCACCAATGCCATTGCATGTGTGTTATTTACATGAACCACATATGTATCCACCAGAGTAATTGCATGTGTGTTCCTCTCACTAACCACATATGGATCCAGTAGATTCATTGCATGTGTGTTCTTTCCACTAACCACACATGGATCCACCAGAGTCATTGCATGTGTGTTCTTTCCACAAACCAGATATGGATCAACCAATGTCATTGCATGTGTGTTCTTGTCATGAACCACATATGGATCAACCAATGCCATTGCATGTGTGTTATTTCCACAAACCACATATGGATCCACTAGAGTCATTGCATGTGTGTTCTTTCCACAAACGAAATATGGATCCACCAATGCCATTGCGTGTGTGTTCCTGTCATGAACCACACATGGACCACCAATGTCATTGCATGTGTGTTCTTTCCACAAACCACATATGGATCCACTAGAGTCATTGCATGTGTGTTCTTTCCACAAACCAAATATGGATCCACCAATGCCACTGCATGTGTGTTCCTGTCACGAACCACACATGGACCACGAATGTCATTGCATGTGTGTTCTTTCCACAAACCACATATGGATCCACTAGAGTCATTGCATGTGTGTTCTTTTCCACAAACCAAATATGGATCCACTAGAGTCCTTGCATGTGTGTTCTTTTCACCAACCACGAATGTACCCACGAGAGTCATTGCATCTGTGTTCTTTCCACAAACGACATAAGGACCCACCAATGGCATTGCATTTGTGTTATTTTCACAAACCACATATGGATCAACTAATGTCATTGCATGTATGTTCTTGTCATGAACCACACATGGATCCACCAATGCCATTGCATGTGTGTTCTTTCCACAAACCACATATGTATCCACCAGAGTCATTGCATGTGTGTTCTTCTCACTAACCACATATGGATCCACTAGAGTCATTGCATGTGTGTTCTTTCCACAAACCACATATGGACCCAGCAATGGAATTGCCTGTGTGTTCTTTCCACAAACCACACATGGACCACCAATGTCATTGCATGTGTGTTCTTTCCACAAACCACATATGGATCCACTAGAGTCATTGCATGTGTGTTCTTTTCCACAAACCAAATATGGATCCACTAGAGTCATGGCATGTGTGTTCTTTTTACAAACCACAAATGGACCTACGAGAGTCATTGCATGTGTGTTCTTTCCACAAACCATATATGGACCAACCAATGGCATTGCATTTGTGTTATTTTCACAAACCACATATGGATCAACTAATGTCATTGCATGTATATTCTTGTCATGAACCACACATGGATCCACCAATGCCATTGCTTGTGTGTTCTTTCCACAAACCACATATGTATCCACCAGAGTCATTGCATGTGTGTTCTTCTCACTAAGCACATATGGATCCACTAGAGTCATTGCATGTGTGTTCTTTCCACAAACCATATATGGACCCACCAATGGCATTGCCTGTGTGTTATTGTCACAAACCACACATGGATCCACCAATGTCATTGCATGTGTGTTTTTCCATAAACCACATATGTACCCACTAGAGTAATTACATGTGTGTTCTTTCCACAAACCACATATGGATCAACCAATGTCATTGCATGTGTGTTCTTTTCACAAACCACATATGGATCAACCAATGCCATTGCATGTGTGTTCTTTCCACAAAGCACATATGTACCCACTATAGTAATTCCATGTGTGCTCTTTTCCACAAACCACATATGCATCCACTACAGTCATTGCATGTGTGTTCGTTTCACAAACCACATATGGATCCACCAGAGTCATTGCATGTCTGCTCTTTTCCACAAACCACATGGATCAACCAATGGAATTGCATGTGTGTTCTTTTCAAAAACCACACATGGATCAACCAATGGCATTGTATGTGTGTTCTTTTCACAACCCATATATGGATCCACCAATGTCATTGCATGTGTGTTCTTTCCACAAACCACATATGGACCCACCAATGGCATTGCATGTGTGTTATTGTCACAAACCACATATGGATCAACCAATGTCATCGCATGTATGTTCTTGTCATGAACCACACATGGATCCACCAATGCCAGTGCATGTGTGTTATTTACATGAACCACATATGTATCCACCAGAGTAATTGCATGTGTTCTCTCACTAACCACATATGGATCCAGTAGATTCATTGCATGTGTGTTCTTTCCACTAACCACACATGGATCCACCAGAGTCATTGCATGTGTGTTCTTTCCAGAAACCACATATGGATCAACCAATGTCATTGCATGTGTGTTCTTGTCCTGAACCACATATGGATCAACCAATGCCATTGCATGTGTGTTATTTCCACAAACCACATATGGATCCACTAGAGTCATTGCATGTGTGTTCTTTCCACAAACCAAATATGGATCCACCAATGCCATTGCATGTGTGTTCCACCAATGTCATTGCATGTGTGTTCTTTCCACAAACCACATATGGATCCACTAGAGTCATTGCATGTGTGTTCTTTGCATGTGTGTTCTTTCCACAAACCACATATGGATCCACTAGAGTCATTGCATGTGTGTTCTTTTCCACAAACCAAATATGGATCCACTAGAGTCCTTGCATGTGTGTTCTTTGGCATTGCATTTGTGTTATTTTCACAAACCACATATGGATCAACGAATGTCATTGCATGTATGTTCTTGTCATGAACCACACATGGATCCACCAATGCCATTGCATGTGTGTTCTTTCCACAAACCACATATGTATCCACCAGAGTAATTGCATGTGTACATATGGATCCACTAGAGTCATTGCATGTGTGTTCTTTCCACAAACCAAATATGGATCCACCAATGCCATTGCATGTGTGTTCTTGTCATGAACCACACATGGACCACCAATGTCATTGCATGTGTGCTCTTTCCACAAACCACATATGGATCCACTAGAGTCATTGCATGTGTGTTCTTTTCTACAAACCAAATATGGATCCACTAGAGTCATGGCATGTGTGTTCTTTTTACAAACCACGAATGGACCCACGAGAGTCATTGCATGTGTGTTCTTTCCACAAACCATATATGGACCCACCAATGGCATTGCATTTGTGTTATTTTCACAAACCACATATGGATCAACTAATGTCATTGCATGTATATTCTTGTCATGAACCACACATGGATCCACCAATGCCATTGCATGTGTGTTCTTTCCACAAACCACATATGTATCCACCAGAGTCATTGCATGTGTGTTCTTCTCACTAACCACATATGGATCCACTAGAGTCATTGCATGTGTGTTCTTTCCACAAACCACATATGGACCCACCAATGGCATTGCCTGTGTGTTATTGTCACATACCACACATGGATCCACCAATGTCATTGCATGTGTTTTTCCATAAACCAAATATGTACCCACTAGAGTAATTACATGTGTGTTCTTTCAACAAACCACATATGGATCAACCAATGTCATTGCATGTGTGTTCTTTTCACAACCGACATATGGATCAACCAATGCCATTGCATGTGTGTTCTTTCCACAAAGCACATATGTACCCACTATAGTAATTCCATGTGTGCTCTTTTCCACAAACCACATATGCATCCACTACAGTCATTGCATGTGTGTTCTTTCCACAAACCACATATGGATCCACCAGAGTCATTGCATGTCTGCTCTTTTCCACAAACCACATGGATCAACCAATGGAATTGCATGTGTGTTCTTTTCAAAAACCACACATGGATCAACCAATGGCATTGTATGTGTGTTCTTTTCACAACCCATATATGGATCCACTAATGTCATTGCATGTGTGTTCTTTCCACAAACCACATATGGACCCACCAATGGCATTGCATGTGTGTTATTGTCACAAACCACATATGGATCAACCAATGTCATCGCATGTATGTTCTTGTCATGAACCACACATGGATCCACCAATGCCATTGCATGTGTGTTATTTACATGAACCACATATGTATCCACCAGAGTAATTGCATGTGTGTTCCTCTCACTAACCACATATGGATCCAGTAGATTCATTGCATGTGTGTTCTTTCCAGTAACCACACATGGATCCACCAGAGTCATTGCATGTGTGTTCTTTCCACAAACCAGATATGGATCAACCAATGTCATTGCATGTGTGTTCTTTTCATGAAACACATATGGATCAACCAATGCCATTGCATGTGTGTTATTTCCACAAACCACATATAGATCCACTAGAGTCATTGCATGTGTGTTCTTTCCACAAACCAAATATGGATCCACCAATGCCATTGCATGTGTGTTCCTGTCATGAACCACACATGGACCACCAATGTCATTGCATGTGTGCTCTTTCCACAAACCACATATGGATCCACTAGAGTCATTGCATGTGTGTTCTTTTCCACAAACCAAATATGGATCCACTAGAGTCATGGCATGTGTGTTCTTTTTTCAAACCACGAATGGACCCACGAGAGTCATTGCATGTGTGTTCTTTCCACAAACCATATATGGACCCACCAATGGCATTGCATTTGTGTTATTTTCACAAACCACATATGGATCAACTAATGTCATTGCATGTATATTCTTGTCATGAACCACACATGGATCCACCAATGCCATTGCATGTGTGTTCTTTCCACAAACCACATATGTATCCACCAGAGTCATTGCATGTGTGTTGTTATCACTAACCACAAATGGATCCACTAGAGTCATTTCATGTGTGTTATTTCCACAAACCACATATGGACCCACCAATGGCATTGCCTGTGTGTTATTGCCACAAACCACACATGGATCCACCAATGTCATTGCATGTGTGTTTTTCCATAAACCAAATATGTACCCACTAGAGTAATTACATGTGTGTTCTTTCCACAAACCACATATGGATCAACCGATGTCATTGCATGTGTGTTCTTTTCACAAACCACATATGGATCAACCAATGCCATTGCATGTGTGTTCTTTCCACAAAGAACATATGTACCCACTATAGTAATTCCATGTGTGCTCTTTTCCACAAACCACATATGCATCCACTACAGTCATTGCATGTGTGTTCTTTCCACAAACCACATATGGATCCACCAGAGTCAATGCATGTCTGCTCTTTTCCACAAACCACATGGATCAACCAATGGAATTGCATGTGTGTTATTTTCAAAAACCACACATGGATCAACCAATGGCATTGTATGTGTGTTCTTTTCACAACCCATATATGGATCCACCAATGTCATTGCATGTGTGTTCTTTCCACAAACCACATATGGACCCACCAATGGCATTGCATGTGTGTTATTGTCACAAACCACATATGGATCAACCAATGTCATTGCATGTATGTTCTTGTCATGAACCACACATGGATCCACCAATGCCATTGCATGTGTGTTATTTACATGAACCACATATGTATCCACCAGAGTAATTGCATGTGTGTTCCTCTCACTAACCACATATGGATCCAGTAGATTCATTGCATGTGTGTTCTTTCCACTAACCACACATGGATCCACCAGAGTCATTGCATGTGTGTTCTTTCCACAAACCAGATATGGATCAACCAATGTCATTGCATGTGTGTTCTTGTCATGAACCACATATGGATCAACCAATGCCATTTCATGTGTGTTATTTCCAAAAACCACATATGGATCCACTAGAGTCATTGCATGTGTGTTCTTTCCACAAAACAAATATGGATCCACCAATGCCATTGCATGTGTGTTCATGTCATGAACCACACATGGACCACCAATGTCATTGCATTTGTGTTCTTTCCACAAACCACATATGGATCCACTAGAGTCATTGCATGTGTGTTCTTTTCCACAGACCAAATATGGATCCACTAGAGTCATGGCATGTGTGTTCTTTTTACAAAACCATGAATGGACCCACGAGAGTCATTGCATGTGTGTTCTTTCCACAAACCATATATGGACCCACCAATGGCATTGCATGTGTGTTATTGTCACAAACCACATATGGATCAACCAATGTCATTGCATGTATGTTCTTGTCATGAACCACACATGGATCCACCAATGCCATTGCATGTGTGTTATTTACATGAACCACATATGTATCCACCAGAGTAATTGCATGTGTGTTCCTCTCACTAACCACATATGGATCCAGTAGATTCATTGCATGTGTGTTCTTTCCACTAACCACACATGGATCCACCAGAGTCATTGCATGTGTGTTCTTTCCACAAACCAGATATGGATCAACCAATGTCATTGCATGTGTGTTCTTGTCATGAACCACATATGGATCGACCAATGCCATTTCATGTGTGTTATTTCCAAAAACCACATATGGATCCACTAGAGTCATTGCATGTGTGTTCTTTCCACAAAACAAATATGGATCCACCAATGCCATTGCATGTGTGTTCATGTCATGAACGACACATGGACCACCAATGTCATTGCATTTGTGTTCTTTCCACAAACCACATATGGATCCACTAGAGTCATTGCATGTGTGTTCTTTTCCACAGACCAAATATGGATCCACTAGAGTCATGGCATGTGTGTTCTTTTTACAAAATCACGAATGGACCCACGAGAGTCATTGCATGTGTGTTCTTTCCACAAACCATATATGGACCCACCAATGGCATTGCATTTGTGTTATTTTCACAAACCACATATGGATCAACTAATGTCATTGCATGTATATTCTTGTCATGAACCACACATGGATCCACCAATGCCATTGCATGTGTGTTCTTTCCACAAACCACATATGTATCCACCAGAGTCATTGCATGTGTGTTCTTATCACTAACCACATATGGATCCACTAGAGTCATTGCATATGTGTTCTTTCCACAAACCACATATGGACCCACCAATGGCATTGCCTGTGTGTTATTGCCACAAACCACACATGGATCCACCAATGTCATTGCATGTGTGTTTTTCCATAAACCAAATATGTACCCACTAGAGTAATTACATGTGTGTTCTTTCCACAAACCACATATGGATCAACCATTGTCATTGCATGTGTCTTCTTTTCACAAACCTCATATGGATCAACCAATGCCATTGCATGTGTGTTCTTTCCACAAAGCACATATGTACCCACTATAGTAATTCCATGTGTGCTCTTTTCCACAAACCACATATGCATCCACTACAGTCATTGCATGTGTGTTCTTTCCACAAACCACATATGGATCCACCAGAGTCATTGCATGTCTGCTCTTTTCCACAAACCTAATGGATCAACCAATGGAATTGCATGTGTGTTCTTTTCAAAAACCACACATGGATCAACCAATGGCATTGTATGTGTGTTCTTTTCACAACCCATATATGGATCCACCAATGTCATTGCATGTGTGTTCTTTTCACAAACCACATATGGATCAACCAATGCCATTGCATGTGTGTTCTTTCCACAAAGCACATATGTACCCACTATAGTAATTCCATGTGTGCTCTTTTCCACAAACCACATATGCATCCACTACAGTCATTGCATGTGTGTTCTTTCCACAAACCACATATGGATCCACCAGAGTCATTGCATGTCTGCTCTTTTCCACAAACCACATGGATCAACCAATGGAATTGCATTTGTGTTCTTTTCAAAAACCACACATGGATCAACCAATGGCATTGTATGTGTGTTCTTTTCACAACCCATATATGGATCCACCAATGTCATTGCATGTGTGTTCTTTCCACAAACCACATATGGACCCACCAATGGCATTGCATGTGTGTTATTGTCACAAACCACATATGGATCAACCAATCTCATTGCATGTATGTTCTTGTCATGAACCACACATGGATCCACCAATGCCATTGCATGTGTGTTATTTACATGAACCACATATGTATCCACCAGAGTAATTGAATGTGTGTTCCTCTCACTAACCACATATGGATCCAGTAGATTCATTGCATGTGTGTTCTTTCCACTAACCACACATGGATCCACCAGAGTCATTGCATGTGTGTTCTTTCCACAAACCAGATATGGATCAACCAATGTCATTGCATGTGTGTTCTTGTCATGAACCACATATGGATCAACCAATGCCATTTCATGTGTGTTATTTCCACAAACCACATATGGATCCACTAGAGTCATTGCATGTGTGTTCTTTCCACAAACCAAATATGGATCCACCAATGCCATTGCATGTGTGTTCCTGTCATGAACCACACATGGACCACCAATGTCATTGCATTTGTGTTCTTTCCACAAACCACATATGGATCCACTAGAGTCATTGCAAGTGTGTTCTTTTCCACAGACCAAATATGGATCCACTAGAGTCATGGCATGTGTGTTCTTTTTACAAACCACGAATGGACCCACGAGAGTCATTGCATGTGTGTTCTTTCCACAAACCATATATGGACCCACCAATGGCATTGCATTTGTGTTATTTTCACAAACCACATATGGATCAACTAATGTCATTGCATGTATATTCTTGTCATGAACCACACATGGATCCACCAATGCCATTGCATGTGTGTTCTTTCCACAAACCACATATGTATCCACCAGAGTCATTGCATGTGTGTTCTTATCACTAACCACATATGGATCCACTAGAGTCATTGCATATGTGTTCTTTCCACAAACCACATATGGACCCACCAATGGCATTGCCTGTGTGTTATTGCCACAAACCACACATGGATCCACCAATGTCATTGCATGTGTGTTTTTCCATAAACCAAATATGTACCCACTAGAGTAATTTTATGTGTGTTCTTTCCACAAACCACATATGGATCAACCAATGTCATTGCATGTGTGTTCTTTTCACAAACCACATATGGATCAACCAATGCCAGTGCATGTGTGTTCTTTCCACAAAGCACATATGTACCCACTATAGTAATTCCATGTGTGCTCTTTTCCACAAACCACATATGCATCCACTACAGTCATTGCATGTGTGTTCTTTCCACAAACCACATATGGATCCACCAGAGTCATTGCATGTCTGCTCTTTTCCACAAACCTAATGGATCAACCAATGGAATTGCATGTGTGTTCTTTTCAAAAACCACACATGGATCAACCAATGGCATTGTATGTGTGTTCTTTTCACAACCCATATATGGATCCACCAATGTCATTGCATGTGTGTTCTTTTCACAAACCACATATGGATCAACCAATGCCATTGCATGTGTGTTCTTTCCACAAAGCACATATGTACCCACTATAGTAATTCCATGTGTGCTCTTTTCCACAAACCACATATGCATCCACTACAGTCATTGCATGTGTGTTCTTTCCACAAACCACATATGGATCCACCAGAGTCATTGCATGTCTGCTCTTTTCCACAAACCACATGGATCAACCAATGGAATTGCATGTGTGTTCTTTTCAAAAACCACACATGGATCAACCAATGGCATTGTATGTGTGTTCTTTTCACAACCCATATATGGATCCACCAATGTCATTGCATGTGTGTTCTTTCCACAAACCACATATGGACCCACCAATGGCATTGCATGTGTGTTATTGTCACAAACCACATATGGATCAACCAATGTCATTGCATGTATGTTCTTGTCATGAACCACACATGGATCCACCAATGCCATTGCATGTGTGTTATTTACATGAACCACATATGTATCCACCAGAGTAATTGAATGTGTGTTCCTCTCACTAACCACATATGGATCCACTAGATTCATTGCATGTGTGTTCTTTCCACTAACCACACATGGATCCACCAGAGTCATTGCATGTGTGTTCTTTCCACAAACCAGATATGGATCAACCAATGTCATTGCATGTGTGTTCTTGTCATGAACCTCATATGGATCAACCAATGCCATTGCATGTGTGTTATTTCCACAAACCACATATGGATTCACTAGAGTCAGTGCATGTGTGTTCTTTCCACAAACCAAATATGGATCCACCAATGCCATTATATGTGTGTTCCTGTCATGAACCACACATGGACCACCAATGTCATTGCATGTGTGTTCTTTCCACAAACTACATATGGATCCACTAGAGTCATTGCATGTGTGTTCTTTTCCACAAACCAAATATGGATCCACTAGAGTCATTGCATGTGTGTTCTTTTCACAAACCACGAATGGAGCCACGAGAGTCATTGCATGTGTGTTCTTTCCACAAACCATATATGGACCCACCAATGGCATTGCATTTGTGTTATTTTCACATACCACATACGGATCAACTAATGTCATTGCATGTATATTCTTGTCATGAACCACACATGGATCCACCAATGCCATTGCATGTGTGTTCTTTCCACAAACCACATATGTATCCACCAGAGTCATTGCATGTGTGTTCTTCTCACTAACCACATATGGATCCACTAGAGTCATTGCATGTGTGTTCTTTCCACAAACCACATATGGACCCACCAATGGCATTGCCTGTGTGTTCTTGTCACAAACCACACATGGATCCACCAATGTCATTGCATGTGTGTTTTTCCATAAACCACATATGTACCCACTAGAGCAATTACATGTGTGTTCTTTCCACAAACCACATATGGATCAACCAATGCCATTGCATGTGTGTTATTTCCACAAACCACATATGGATCCACTAGAGTCATTGCATGTGTGTTCTTTCCACAAACCAAATATGGATCCACCAATGCCATTGCATGTGTGTTCCTGTCATGCACCACACATGGACCACCAATGTCATTGCATGTGTGCTCTTTCCACAAACCACATATGGATCCACTAGAGTCATTGCATGTGTGTTCTTTTCCACAAACCAAATATGGATCCACTAGAGTCATGGCATGTGTGTTCTTTTTACAAACCACGAATGGACCCACGAGAGTCATTGCATGTGTGTTCTTTCCACAAACCATATATGGACCCACCAATGGCATTGCATTTGTGTTATTTTCACAAACCACATATGGATCAACTAATGTCATTGCATGTATATTCTTGTCATGAACCACACATGGATCCACCAATGCCATTGCATGTGTGTTCTTTCCACAAACCACATATGTATCCACCAGAGTCATTGCATGTGTGTTCTTATCACTAACCACATATGGATCCACTAGAGTCATTGCTTGTGTGTTCTTTCCACAAACCACATATGGACCCACCAATGGCATTGCCTGTGTGTTATTGCCACAAACCACACATGGATCCACCAATGTCATTGCATGTGTGTTTTTCCATAAACCAAATATGTACCTACTAGAGTAATTACATGTGTGTTCTTTCCACAAACCACATATGGATCAACCAATGTCATTGCATGTGTGTTCTTTTCACAAACCACATATGGATCAACCAATGCCATTGCATGTGTGTTCTTTCCACAAAGCACATATGTACCCACTATAGTAATTCCATGTGTGCTCTTTTCCACAAACCACATATGCATCCACTACAGTCATTGCATGTGTGTTCTTTCCACAAACCACATATGGATCCACCAGAGTCATTGCATGTCTGCTCTTTTCCACAAACCACATGGATCAACCAATGCAATTGCATGTGTGTTCTTTTCAAAAACCACACATGGATCAACCAATGGCATTGTATGTGTGTTCTTTTCACAACCCATATATGGATCCACAAATGTTATTGCATGTGTGTTCTTTCCACAAACCACATATGGACCCACCAATGGCATTGCATGTGTGTTATTGTCACAAACCACATATGGATCAACCAATGTCATTGCATGTATGTTCTTGTCATGAACCACACATGGATCCACCAATGCCATTGCATGTGTGTTATTTACATGAACCACATATGTATCCACCAGAGTAATTGCATGTGTGTTCCTCTCACTAACCACATATGGATCTAGTAGATTCATTGCATGTGTGTTATTTCCACTAACCACACATGGATCCACCAGAGTCATTGCATGTGTGTTCTTTCCACAAACCAGATATGGATCAACCAATGTCATTGCATGTGTGTTCTTGTCATGAACCACATATGGATCAACCAATGCCATTGCATGTGTGTTATTTCCACAAACCACATATGGATCCACTAGAGTCATTGCATGTGTGTTCTTTCCACAAACGAAATATGGATCCACTAATGCCATTGCATGTGTGTTCCTGTCATGAACCACACATGGACCACCAATGTCATTGCATGTGTGTTCTTTCCACAAACCACATATGGATCCACTAGAGTCATTGCATGTGTGTTCTTTTCCACAAACCAAATATGGATCCACTAGAGTCATGGCATGTGTGTTCTTTTTACAAACCACGAATGGACCCACGAGAGTCATTGCATGTTGTTCTTTCCACAAACCATATATGGACCCACCAATGGCATTGCATTTGTGTTATTTTCACAAACCACATATGGATCAACTAATGTCATTGCATGTATATTCTTGTCATGAACCACACATGGATCCACCAATGCCATTGCATGTGTGTTCTTTCCACAAACCACATATGTATCCACTAGAGTCATTGCATGTGTGTTCTTACCACTAACCACATATGGATCCACTAGAGTCATTGCATATGTGTTCTTTCCACAAACCACATATGGACCCACCAATGGCATTGCCTGTGTGTTATTGCCACAAACCACACATGGATCCACCAATGTCATTGCATGTGTGTTTTTCCATAAACCAAATATGTACCCACTAGAGTAATTACATGTGTGTTCTTTCAACAAACCAAATATGGATCAACCAATGTCATTGCATGTGTGTTCTTTTCACAACCGACATATGGATCAACCAATGCCATTGCATGTGTGTTCTTTCCACAAAGCACATATGTACCCACTATAGTAAATCCATGTGTGCTCTTTTACACAAACCACATATGCATCCACTACAGTCATTGCATGTGTGTTCTTTCCACAAACCACATATGGATCCAGTAGATTCATTGCATGTGTTCTTTCCACAAACCACATGGATCAACCAATGGAATTGCATGTGTGTTCTTTTCAAAAACCACACATGGATCAACCAATGGCATTGTATGTGTGTTCTTTTCACAACCCATATATGGATCCACAAATTTCATTGCATGTGTGTTCTTTCCACAAACCACATATGGACCCACCAATGGCATTGCATGTGTGTTATTGTCACAAACCACATATGGATCAACCAATGTCATCGCATGTATGTTCTTGTCATGAACCACACATGGATCCACCAATGCCATTGCATGTGTGTTATTTACATGAACCACATATGTATCCACCAGAGTAATTGCATGTGTGTTCCTCTCACTAACCACATATGGATCCAGTAGATTCATTGCATGTGTGTTCTTTCCACTAACCACACATGGATCCACCAGAGTCATTGCATGTGTGTTCTTTCCACAAACCAGATATGGATCAACCAATGTCATTGCATGTGTGTTCTTGTCATGAACCACATATGGATCAACCAATGCCATTGCATATGTGTTATTTCCACAAACCACATATGGATCCACTAGAGTCATTGCATGTGTGTTCTTTCCACAAACGAAATATGGATCCACCAATGCCATTGCATGTGTGTTCCTGTCATGAACCACACATGGACCACCAATGTCATTGCATGTGTGTTCTTTCCACAAACCACATATGGATCCACTAGAGTCATTGCATGTGTGTTCTTTTCCACAAACCAAATATGGATCCACTAGAGTCATGGCATGTGTGTTCTTTTTACAAACCACGAATGGACCCACGAGAGTCATTGCATGTTGTTCTTTCCACAAACCATATATGGACCCACCAATGGCATTGCATTTGTGTTATTTTCACAAACCACATATGGATCAACTAATGTCATTGCATGTATATTCTTGTCATGAACCACACATGGATCCACCAATGCCATTGCATGTGTGTTCTTTCCACAAACCACATATGTATCCACTAGAGTCATTGCATGTGTGTTCTTACCACTAACCACATATGGATCCACTAGAGTCATTGCATATGTGTTCTTTCCACAAACCACATATGGACCCACCAATGGCATTGCCTGTGTGTTATTGCCACAAACCACACATGGATCCACCAATGTCATTGCATGTGTGTTTTTCCATAAACCAAATATGTACCTACTAGAGTAATTACATGTGTGTTCTTTCCACAAACCACATATGGATCAACCAATGTCATTGCATGTGTGTTCTTTTCACAAACCACATATGGATCAACCAATGCCATTGCATGTGTGTTCTTTCCACAAAGCACATATGTACCCACTATAGTAATTCCATGTGTGCTCTTTTCCACAAACCACATATGCATCCACTACAGTCATTGCATGTGTGTTCTTTCCACAAACCACATATGGATCCACCAGAGTCATTGCATGTCTGCTCTTTTCCACAAACCACATGGATCAACCAATGGAATTGCATGTGTGTTCTTTTCAAAAACCACACATGGATCAACCAATGGCATTGTATGTGTGTTCTTTTCACAACCCATATATGGATCCACAAATGTCATTGCATGTGTGTTCTTTCCACAAACCACATATGGACCCACCAATGGCATTGCATGTGTGTTATTGTCACAAACCACATATGGATCAACCAATGTCATTGCATGTATGTTCTTGTCATGAACCACACATGGATCCACCAATGCCATTGCATGTGTGTTATTTACATGAACCACATATGTATCCACCAGAGTAATTGCATGTGTGTTGCTCTCACTAACCACATATGGATCCAGTAGATTCATTGCATGTGTGTTCTTTCCACTAACCACACATGGATCCACCAGAGTCATTGCATGTGTGTTCTTTCCACAAACCAGATATGGATCAACCAATGTCATTGCATGTGTGTTCTTGTCATGAACCACATATGGATCAACCAATGCCATTTCATGTGTGTTATTTCCACAAACCACATATGGATCCACTAGAGTCATTGCATGTGTGTTCTTTCCACAAACCAAATATGGATCCACCAATGCCATTGCATGTGTGTTCCTGTCATGAACCACACATGGACCACCAATGTCATTGCATTTGTGTTCTTTCCACAAACCACATATGGATCCACTAGAGTCATTGCATGTGTGTTCTTTTCCACAGACCAAATATGGATCCACTAGAGTCATGGCATGTGTGTTCTTTTTACAAACCACGAATGGACCCACGAGAGTCATTGCATGTGTGTTCTTTCCACAAACCATATATGGACCCACCAATGGCATTGCATTTGTGTTATTTTCACAAACCACATATGGATCAACTAATGTTATTGCAAGTATATTCTTGTCATGAACCACACATGGATCCACCAATGCCATTGCATGTGTGTTCTTTCCACAAACCACATATGTATCCACCAGAGTCATTGCATGTGTGTTCTTCTCACTAACCACATATGGATCCACGAGAGTCATTGCATGTGTGTTCTTTCCACAAACCACATATGGACCCACCAATGGCATTGCCTGTGTGTTATTGTCACAAACCACACATGGATCCACCAATGTCATTGCATGTGTGTTTTTCCATAAACCACATATGTACCCACTAGAGCAATTATATGTGTGTTCTTTGCATAAACCACATATGCATCAACCAATGTCATTGCATGTGTGTTCTTTTCACAAACCACATATGGATCAACCAATGCCATTGCATGTGTGTTCTTTCCACAAAGCACATATGTACCCACTATAGTAATTGCACGTGTGATCTTTTCAACAAACCACATATGCATCCACTACAGTCATTGCATGTCTGTTCTTTCCACAAACCACATATGGATCCACCAGAGTCATTGCATGTGTGCTCTTTTCCACAAACCACATGGATCAACCAATGGAATTGCATGTGTGTTCTTTTCAAAAACCACACATGGATCAACCAATGGCATTGTATGTGTGTTCTTTTCACAACCCATTTATGGATCCACCAATGTCATTGCATGTGTGTTCTTTCCACAAACCACATATGGACCCACTAGAGTAATTGCATGTGTGTTCTTTTCCACAAACCACCTATGGATCCACCAATGTCATTGCATGTGTGTTCTTTCCACAAACCACATATGGACCCACCAATGGCATTGCATGTGTGTTATTGTCACAAACCACATATGGATCAACCAATGTCATTGCATGTATGTTCTTGTCATGAACCACACATGGATCCACCAATGCCATTGCATCTGTGTTCTTTACATGAACCACATATGTATCCACCAGAGTAATTGCATGTGTGTTCCTCTCACTAACCACATATGGATCCACTAGATTCATTGCATGTGTGTTCTTTCCACTAACCACACATGGATCCACCAGAGTCATTGCATGTGTGTTCTTTCCACAAACCAGATATGGATCAACCAATGTCATTGCATGTGTGTTCTTGTCATGAACCACATATGGATCAACCAATGCCATTGCATGTGTGTTATTTCCACAAACCACATATGGATCCACTAGAGTCATTGCATGTGTGTTCTTTCCACAAACCAAATATGGATCCACCAATGCCATTGCATGTGTGTTCCTGTCATGAACCACATATGGACCACCAATGTCATTGCATATGTGTTCTTTCCACAAACCACATATGGATCCACTAGAGTCATTGCATGTGTGTTCTTTTCCACAAACCAAATATGGATCCACTAGAGTCATTGCATGTGTGTTCTTTTCACAAACCACGAATGGACCCACGAGAGTTATTGCATGTGTGTTCTTTCCACAAACCATATATGGACCCACCAATGGCATTGCATTTGTGTTATTTTCACAAACCACATATGGATCAACTAATGTCATTGCATGTATATTCTTGTCATGAACCACACATGGATCCACCAATGCCATTGCATGTGTGTTCTTTCCACAAACCACATATGTATCCACCAGAGTCATTGCATGTGTGTTCTTCTCACTAACCACATATGGATCCACGAGAGTCATTGCATGTGTGTTCTTTCCACAAACCACATATGGACCCACCAATGGCATTGCCTGTGTGTTATTGTCACAAACCACACATGGATCCACCAATGTCATTGCATGTGTGTTTTTCCATAAACCACATATGTACCCACTAGAGCAATTACATGTGTGTTCTTTCCACAAACCACATATGGATCAACCAATGTCATTGCATGCGTGTTCTTTTCACAAACCACATATGGATCAACCAATGCCATTGCATGTGTGTTCTTTCCACAAAGCACATATGTACCCACTATAGTAATTCCATGTGTGCTCTTTTCAACAAACCACATATGCATCCACTACAGTCATTGCATGTGTGTTCTTTCCACAAACCACATATGGATCCACCAGAGTCACTGCATGTGTGCTCTTTTCCACAAACCACATGGATCAACCAATGGAATTGCACGTGTGTTATTTTCAAAAACCACACATGGATCAACCAATGGCATTGTATGTGTGTTCTTTTCACAACCCATTTATGGATCCACCAATGTCATTGCATGTGTGTTCTTTCCACAAACCACATATGGACCCACTAGAGTAATTGCATGTGTGTTCTTTTCCACAAACCACCTATGGATCCACCAATGTCATTGCATGTGTGTTCTTTCCACAAACCACATATGGACCCACCAATGGCATTGCATGAGTGTTATTGTCACAAACCACATATGGATCAACCAATGTCATTGCATGTATGTTCTTGTCATGAACCACACATGGATCCACCAATGCCATTGCATGTGTGTTCTTTACATGAACCACATATGTATCCACCAGAGTAATTGCATGTGTGTTCCTCTCACTAACCACATATGGATCCAGTAGATTCATTGCATGTGTGTTCTTTCCACTAACCACACATGGATCCACCAGAGTCATTGCATGTGTGTTCTTTCCACAAACCAGATATGGATCAACCAATGTCATTGTATGTGTGTTCTTGTCATGAACCACATATGGATCAACCAATGCCATTGCATGTGTGTTATTTCCACAAACCACATATGGATCCAATAGAGTCATTGCATGTGTTTTCTTTCCACAAACCAAATATGGATCCACCAATGCCATTGCATGTGTGTTCCTGTCATGAACCACACATGGACCACCAATGTCATTGCATGTGTGTTCTTTCCACAAACCACATATGGATCCACTAGAGTCATTGCATGTGTGTTCTTTTCCACAAACCAAATCTGGATCCACTAGAGTCATTGCATGTGTGTTCTTTTCACAAACCACGTATGGACCCACGAGAGTCATTGCATGTGTGTTCTTTCCGCAAACCACCTATGGACCCACCAATGGCATTGCATTTGTGTTATTTTCACAAACCACATATGGATCAACTAATGTCATTGCATGTATGTTCTTGTCATGAACCACACATGGATCCACCAATGCCATTGCATGTGTGTTCTTTCCACAAACCACATATGTATCCACCAGAGTCATTCATGTGTGTTCTTCTCACTAACCACATATGGATCCACTAGAATCATTGCATGTGTGTTCTTTCCACAAACCACATATGGACCCACCAATGGCATTGCCTGTGTGTTATTGTCACAAACCACACATGGATCCACCAATGTCATTGCATGTGTGTTTTTCCATAAACCACATATGTACCCACTAGAGTAATTACATGTGTGTTCTTTCGACAAACCACATATGGATAAACCAATGTCATTGCATTTGTGTTCTTTTCACAGACCACATATGGATTAACCAATGCCATTGCATGTGTGTTCTTTCCACAAACCACATATGTACCCACTATAGTAATTCCATGTGTGCTCTTTTCCACAAACCACATATGCATCCACTAGAGTAATTGCATGTGTGCTCTTTCCACAAACCACATATGGATCCACCAGAGTCATTGCATGTGTGTTCTTTTCCACAAACCACATGGATGAACCAATGGAATTGCATGTGTGTTCTTTTCAAAAACCACACTTGGATCAACCAATGGCATTGTATGTGTGTTCTTTTCACAACCCATATATGGATCCACCAATGTCATTGCATGTGTGTTATTTCACAAACCACATATGTACCCACTAGAGTAATTGCATGTGTGTTCTTTTCCACAAACCACCTATGGATCCACCAATGTCATTGCATGTGTGTTCTTTCCACAAACCACATATGGACCCACTAATGGCATTGCATGTGTGTTATTGTCACAAACCACATATGGATCAACCAATGTCATTGCATGTATGTTCTTGTCATGAACCACACATGGATCCACCAATGCCATTGCATGTGTGTTCTTTACATGAAAAACATATGTATCCACCAGATTAATTGCATGTGTGTTCCTCTCACTAACCACATATGGATCCACTAGATTCATTGCATGTGTGTTCTTTGCACTAACCACACATGGATCCACTAGAGTCATTGCATGTGTGTTCTTTCCACAAACCAGATATGGATCAACCAATGACATTGCATGTGTGTTCTTGTCATGAACCACATATGGATCAACCAATGCCATTGCATGTGTGTTATTTCCACAAACCACATATGGATCCACTAGAGTCATTGCATGTGTGTTCTTTCCACAAACCAAATATGGATCCACCAATGCCATTGCATGTGTGTTCCTGTCATGAACCACACATGGACCACCGATGTCATTGCATGTGTGTTCTTTCCACAAACCACATATGGATCCACTAGAGTCATTGCATGTGTGTTCTTTTCCACAAACCAAATATGGATCCACTAGAGTCATTGCATGTGTGTTCTTTTCACAAACCACGAATGGACCCACAAGAGTCATTGCATGTGTGTTCTTTCCACAAACCATATATGGACCCACCAATGGCATTGCATTTGTGTGATTTTCACAAACCACATACGGATCAACTAATGTCATTGCATGTATATTCTTGTCATGAACCACACATGGATCCACCAATTCCATTGCATGTGTGTTCTTTCCACAAACCACATATGTATCCACCAGAGTCATTGCATGTGTGTTCTTCTCACTAACCACATATGGATCCACTAGAGTCATTGCATGTGTGTTCTTTCCACAAACCACATATGGACCCACCAATGGCATTGCCTGTGTGTTATTGTCACAAACCACACATGGATCCACCAATGTCATTGCATGTGTGTTTTTCCATAAACCACATATGTACCCACTAGAGCAATTACATGTGTGTTCTTTCCACAAACCACATATGGATCAACCAATGTCATTGCATGCGTGTTCTTTTCACAAACCACATATGGATCAACCAATGCCATTGCATGTGTGTTCTTTCCACAAAGCACATATGTACCCACTATAGTAATTCCATGTGTGCTCTTTTCAACAAACCACATATGCATCCACTACAGTCATTGCATGTGTGTTCTTTCCACAAACCACATATGGATCCACCAGAGTCACTGCATGTGTGCTCTTTTCCACAAACCACATGGATCAACCAATGGAGTTGCACGTGTGTTATTTTCAAAAACCACACATGGATCAACCAATGGCATTGTATGTGTGTTCTTTTCACAACCCATTTATGGATCCACCAATGTCATTGCATGTGTGTTCTTTCCACAAACCACATATGGACCCACTAGAGTAATTGCATGTGTGTTCTTTTCCACAAACCACCTATGGATCCACCAATGTCATTGCATGTGTGTTCTTTCCACAAACCACATATGGACCCACCAATGGCATTGCATGAGTGTTATTGTCACAAACCACATATGGATCAACCAATGTCATTGCATGTATGTTCTTGTCATGAACCACACATGGATCCACCAATGCCATTGCATGTGTGTTCTTTACATGAACCACATATGTATCCACCAGAGTAATTGCATGTGTGTTCCTCTCACTAACCACATATGGATCCACTAGATTCATTGCATGTGTGTTCTTTCCACTAACCACACATGGATCCACCAGAGTCATTGCATGTGTGTTCTTTCCACAAACCAGATATGGATCAACCAATGTCATTGTATGTGTGTTCTTGTCATGAACCACATATGGATCAACCAATGCCATTGCATGTGTGTTATTTCCACAAACCACATATGGATCCAATAGAGTCATTGCATGTGTTTTCTTTCCACAAACCAAATATGGATCCACCAATGCCATTGCATGTGTGTTCCTGTCATGAACCACACATGGACCACCAATGTCATTGCATGTGTGTTCTTTCCACAAACCACATATGGATCCACTAGAGTCATTGCATGTGTGTTCTTTTCCACAAACCAAATCTGGATCCACTAGAGTCATTGCATGTGTGTTCTTTTCACAAACCACGTATGGACCCATGAGAGTCATTGCATGTGTGTTCTTTCCGCAAACCACCTATGGACCCACCAATGGCATTGCATTTGTGTTATTTTCACAAACCACATATGGATCAACTAATGTCATTGCATGTATGTTCTTGTCATGAACCACACATGGATCCACCAATGCCATTGCATGTGTGTTCTTTCCACAAACCACATATGTATCCACCAGAGTCATTGCATGTGTGTTCTTCTCACTAACCACATATGGATCCACTAGAATCATTGCATGTGTGTTCTTTCCACAAACCACATATGGACCCACCAATGGCATTGCCTGTGTGTTATTGTCACAAACCACACATGGATCCACCAATGTCATTGCATGTGTGTTTTTCCATAAACCACATATGTACCCACTAGAGTAATTACATGTGTGTTCTTTCGACAAACCACATATTTATAAACCAATGTCATTGCATTTGTGTTCTTTTCACAGACCACATATGGATTAACCAATGCCATTGCATGTGTGTTCTTTCCACAAACCACATATGTACCCACTATAGTAATTCCATGTGTGCTCTTTTCCACAAACCACATATGCATCCACTAGAGTAATTGCATGTGTGCTCTTTCCACAAACCACATATGGATCCACCAGAGTCATTGCATGTGTGTTCTTTTCCACAAACCACATGGATCAACCAATGGAATTGCATGTGTGTTCTTTTTAAAAACCACACATGGATCAACCAATGGCATTGTATGTGTGTTCTTTTCACAATCCATATATGGATCCACCAATGTCATTGCATGTGTGTTATTTCACAAACCACATATGTACCCACTAGAGTAATTGCATGTGTGTTCTTTTCCACAAACCACCTATGGATCCACCAATGTCATTGCATGTGTGTTCTTTCCACAAACCACATATGGACCCACCAATGGCATTGCATGTGTGTTATTGTCACAAACCACATATGGATCAACCAATGTCATTGCATGTATGTTCTTGTCATGAACCACACATGGATCCACCAATGCCATTGCATGTGTGTTCTTTACATGAAAAACATATGTATCCACCAGAGTAATTGCATGTGTGTTCCTCTCACTAACCACATATGGATCCACTAGATTCATTGCATGTGTGTTCTTTGCACTAACCACACATGGATCCACTAGAGTCATTGCATGTGTGTTCTTTCCACAAACCAGATATGGATCAACCAATGACATTGCATGTGTGTTCTTGTCATGAACCACATATGGATCAACCAATGCCATTGCATGTGTGTTATTTCCACAAACCACATATGGATCCACTAGAGTCATTGCATGTGTGTTCTTTCCACAAACCAAATATGGATCCACCAATGCCATTGCATGTGTGTTCCTGTCATGAACCACACATGGACCACCGATGTCATTGCATGTGTGTTCTTTCCACAAACCACATATGGATCCACTAGAGTCATTGCATGTGTGTTCTTTTCCACAAACCAAATATGGATCCACTAGAGTCATTGCATGTGTGTTCTTTTTACAAACCACGAATGGACCCACGAGAGTCATTGCATGTGTGTTCTTTCCACAAACCATATATGGACCAACCAATGGCATTGCATTTGTGTTATTTTCACAAACCACATATGGATCAACTAATGTCATTGCATGTATATTCTTGTCATGAACCACACATGGATCCACCAATGCCATTGCATGTGTGTTCTTTCCATAAACCACATATGTATCCACCAGAGTCATTGCATGTGTGTTCTTGTCACTGACCACATATGGATCCACTAGAGTCATTGCATGTGTGTTCTTTCCACAAACCAGATATGGACCCACCAATGGCATTGCGTGTGTGTTATTGTCACAAACCACACATGGATCCACCAATGTCATTGCATGTGTGTTTTTCCATAAACCACATATGTACCCACTAGAGTAATTACATGTGTGTTCTTTCCACAAACCACCTATGGATAAACCAATGTCATTGCATGTGTGTTCTTTTCACAGACCACATATGGATCAACCAATGCCATTGCATGTGTGTTCTTTCCACAAACCACATATGTACCCACTATAGTAATTCCATGTGTGTTCTTTTCCACAAACCACATATGCATCCACTACAGTCATTGCATGTGTGTTCTTTCCACAAACCACATATGGATCCACCAGAGTCATTGCATGTGTGTTCTTTTCCACAAACCACATGGATCAACCAATGGAATTGCATGTGTGTTCTTTTCAAAAACCACACATGGATCAACCAATGGCATTGTATGTGTATTGTTTTCACAACCCATATATGGATCCACCAATGTCATTGCATGTGTGTTCTTTCCACAAACCACATATGTACCCACTAGAGTAATTGCATGTGTGTTCTTTTCTAGAAACCACCTATGGATACACCCATGTCATTGCATGTGTGTCCTATCCACAAACCACATATGGACCCACCAATGGCATTGCATGTGTGTTATTGTCACAAACCACATATGGATCAACCAATGTCATTGCATGTATGTTCTATTCATGAACCACACATGGATCCACCAATGCCATTGCATGTGTGTTCTTTACATGAACCACATATGTATCCACCAGAGTAATTGCATGTGTGTTCCTCTCACTAACCACATATGGATCCACTAGAGTCATTGCATGTGTGTTCTTTCCACTAACCACACATGGATCCACCAGAGCCATTGCATGTGTGTTCTTTCCACAAACCACATATGGATCAACCAATGTCATTGCATGTGTGTTCTTTTCACAAACCACATATGGATTAACCAATGCCATTGCATGTGTGTTCTTTCCACAAACCACATATGGATCCACTAGAGTTATTCCATGTGTGTTCTTTCCACAAACCAAAAATGGATCCATCAATTTCATTGCACGTGTGTTCTTTCCACAAACCACACATGCATCTAGTAGAGTAATTGCATGTGCGTTCTTTCCACAAACCACATATGGATCAACCAATGTCATTGCATGTGTGTTCTTTTCACAAACCACATATGGATCAACCAATGCCATTGGATGTGTTCTTTCCACAAACACCGTATGGACCCACCAGATTCATACGTGTGTTCTTTTGACAAACACATATGGACCTACCAATGGCATTGCATGTGTGTTATTGTCACAAACCACATATGGATCAACCAATGTCATTGCATGTGTGTTCTTTTCACAAACCACATATGGATCAACAACTGTCATTGCATCTGTTCTTTCCACAAAATATGGATCTACCAATGCCATTGCATGTGTGTTCCTCTCATGAACCACAAATGGATCCATCAATGTCATTGCATGTGTGTTCTTTCCACAAACCACATATGGATCCACTAGAGTCATTGCATGTGTGTTATTTTCAACAAACCACATGCATCAACCAATGGCATTGCATGTGTGCTCTTTCCACAAACCACATATGGATCAACCAATGTCATTGCATGTGTGTTCTTTTCACAAACCACATATGGATCCACCAATGCCATTGCATGTGTGTTCTTTCCACAAACCACATATGTACCCACTATAGTAATTCCATGTGTGTTCTTTTCCACAAACCACATATGGATCCACTAGAGTCATTGCATGTGTGTTCTTTCCACAAACCACATATGGATCCACCAGAGTCATTGCATGTGTGTTCTTTTCCACAAACCATATGGATCAACCAATGGAATTGCATGTGTGTTCTTTTCAAAAACCACACATGGATCAACCAATGGCATTGCATGTGTGTTCTTTTCACAACCCACATATGGATCCACCAATGTCATTTCATGTGTGTTCTTTCCACAAACCACATATGTACCCACTAGAGTAATTGCATGTGTGTTCTTTTCCACAAACCACCTATGGATCCACCAATGTCATTGCATGTCTGTTCTTTCCACAAACCACATATGGACCCACCAATGGCATTGCATGTGTTATTGTCACAAACCACATATGGATCAACCAATGTCATTGCATGTATGTTCTTGTCATGAACCACACATGGATCCACGAATGCCATTGCATGTGTGTTCTTTACATGAAAAACATATGGATCCACCAATGTCATTGCATGTGTGTTTTTCCATAAACCACATATGTACCCACTAGAGTAATTACTTGTGTGTTCTTTCCACAAACCACATATGGATCAACCAATGTCATTGCATGTGTGTTCTTTTCACAAACCACATATGGATCAACCAATGCCATTGCATGTGTGTTCTTTCCACAAAGCACATATGTACCCACTATAGTAATTCCATGTGTGCTCTTTTCCACAAACCACATATGCATCCACTACAGTCATTGCATGTGTGTTCTTTCCACAAACCACATATGGATCCACCAGAGTCATTGCATGTCTCTTTCCACAAACCACATGGATCAACCAATGGAATTGCATGTGTGTTCTTTCAAAACCACTTGGATCAACCAATGGCATTGTATGTGTGTTCTTTTCACAACCCATATATGGATCCACCAATGTCATTGCATGTGTGTTCTTTCCACAAACCACATATGGACCCACCAATGGCATTGCATGTGTGTTATTGTCACAAACCACATATGGATCAACCAATGTCATTGCATGTATGTTCTTGTCATGAACCACACATGGATCCACCAATGCCATTGCATGTGTGTTATTTACATGAACCACATATGTATCCACCAGAGTAATTGAATGTGTGTTCCTCTCACTAACCACATATGGATCCACTAGATTCATTGCATGTGTTCTTTCCACACACCACACATGGATCAACCACTGTCATTGCATGTGTGTTCTTTCCACAAACCAGATATGGATCAACCAATGTCATTGCATGTGTGTTCTTTTCATGAACCACATATGGATCAACCAATGCCATTGCATGTGTGTTATTTCCACAAACCACATATGGATCCACTAGAGTCATTGCATGTGTGTTCTTTCCACAAACCAGATATGGACCCACCAATGGCATTGCGTGTGTGTTATTGTCACAAACCACACATGGATCCACCAATGTCATTGCATGTGTGTTTTTCCATAAACCACATATGTACCCACTAGAGTAATTACATGTGTGTTCTTTCCACAAACCACCTATGGATAAACCAATGTCATTGCATGTGTGTTCTTTTCACAGACCACATATGGATCAACCAATGCCATTGCATGTGTGTTCTTTCCACAAACCACATATGTACCCACTATAGTAATTCCATGTGTGTTCTTTTCCACAAACCACATATGCATCCACTACAGTCATTGCATGTGTGTTCTTTCCACAAACCACATATGGATCCACCAGAGTCATTGCATGTGTGTTCTTTACCAAAAACCACATGGATCAACCAATGGAATTGCATGTGTGTTCTTTTCAAAAACCACACATGGATCAACCAATGGCATTGTATGTGTATTGTTTTCACAACCCATATATGGATCCACCAATGTCATTGCATGTGTGTTCTTTCCACAAACCACATATGTACCCACTAGAGTAATTGCATGTGTGTTCTTTTCTAGAAACCACCTATGGATACACCCATGTCATTGCATGTGTGTCCTATCCACAAACCACATATGGACCCACCAATGGCATTGCATGTGTGTTGTCACAAACCACATATGGATCAACCAATGTCATTGCATGTATGTTCTATTCATGAACCACACATGGATCCACCAATGCCATTGCATGTGTGTTCTTTACATGAACCACATATGTATCCACCAGAGTAATTGCATGTGTGTTCCTCTCACTAACCACATATGGATCCACTAGAGTCATTGCATGTGTGTTCTTTCCACTAACCACACATGGATCCACCAGAGCCATTGCATGTGTGTTCTTTCCACAAACCACATATGGATCAACCAATGTCATTGCATGTGTGTTCTTTTCACAAACCACATATGGATTAACCAATGCCATTGCATGTGTGTTCTTTCCACAAACCACATATGGATCCACTAGAGTTATTGCATGTGTGTTCTTTCCACAAACCAAATATGGATCCATCAATTTCATTGCACGTGTGTTCTTTCCACAAACCACACATGCATCTAGTAGAGTAATTGCATGTGCGTTCTTTCCACAAACCACATATGGATCAACCAATGTCATTGCATGTGTGTTCTTTTCACAAACCACATATGGATCAACCAATGCCATTGGATGTGTTCTTTCCACAAACACCGTATGGACCCACCAGATTCATACGTGTGTTCTTTTGACAAACACATATGGACCTACCAATGGCATTGCATGTGTGTTATTGTCACAAACCACATATGGATCAACCAATGTCATTGCATGTGTGTTCTTTTCACAAACCACATATGGATCAACAACTGTCATTGCATCTGTGTTCTTTCCACAAACAAAATATGGATCTACCAATGCCATTGCATGTGTGTTCCTCTCATGAACCACAAATGGATCCATCAATGTCATTGCATGTGTGTTCTTTCCACAAACCACATATGGATCCACTAGAGTCATTGCATGTGTGTTATTTTCAACAAACCACATGCATCAACCAATGGCATTGCATGTGTGCTCTTTCCACAAACCACATATGGATCAACCAATGTCATTGCATGTGTGTTCTTTTCACAAACCACATATGGATCCACCAATGCCATTGCATGTGTGTTCTTTCCACAAACCACATATGTACCCACTATAGTAATTCCATGTGTGTTCTTTTCCACAAACCACATATGGATCCACTAGAGTCATTGCATGTGTGTTCTTTCCACAAACCACATATGGATCCACCAGAGTCATTGCATGTGTGTTCTTTTCCACAAACCATATGGATCAACCAATGGAATTGCATGTGTGTTCTTTTCAAAAACCACACATGGATCAACCAATGGCATTGCATGTGTGTTCTTTTCACAACCCACATATGGATCCACCAATGTCATTTCATGTGTGTTCTTTCCACAAACCACATATGTACCCACTAGAGTAATTGCATGTGTGTTCTTTTCCACAAACCACCTATGGATCCACCAATGTCATTGCATGTCTGTTCTTTCCACAAACCACATATGGACCCACCAATGGCATTGCATGTGTGTTATTGTCACAAACCACATATGGATCAACCAATGTCATTGCATGTATGTTCTTGTCATGAACCACACATGGATCCACAGATGCCATTGCATGTGTGTTCTTTACATGAAAACATATGGATCCACCAATGTCATTGCATGTGTGTTTTTCCATAAACCACATATGTACCCACTAGAGTAATTACTTGTGTGTTCTTTCCACAAACCACATATGGATCAACCAATGTCATTGCATGTGTGTTCTTTTCACAAACCACATATGGATCAACCAATGCCATTGCATGTGTGTTCTTTCCACAAAGCACATATGTACCCACTATAGTAATTCCATGTGTGCTCTTTTCCACAAACCACATATGCATCCACTACAGTCATTGCATGTGTGTTCTTTCCACAAACCACATATGGATCCACGAGTCATTGCATGTCGCTCTTTTCCACAAACCACATGGATCAACCAATGGAATTGCATGTGTGTTCTTTTCAAAAACCACACATGGATCAACCAATGGCATTGTATGTGTGTTCTTTTCACAACCCATATATGGATCCACCAATGTCATTGCATGTGTGTTCTTTCCACAAACCACATATGGACCCACCAATGGCATTGCATGTGTGTTATTGTCACAAACCACATATGGATCAACCAATGTCATTGCATGTATGTTCTTGTCATGAACCACACATGGATCCACCAATGCCATTGCATGTGTGTTATTTACATGAACCACATATGTATCCACCAGAGTAATTGAATGTGTGTTCCTCTCACTAACCACATATGGATCCACTAGATTCATTGCATGTGTGTTCTTTCCACTAACCACACATGGATCCACCAGAGTCATTGCATGTGTGTTCTTTCCACAAACCAGATATGGATCAACCAATGTCATTGCATGTGTGTTCTTGTCATGAACCACATATGGATCAACCAATGCCATTGCATGTGTGTTATTTCCACAAACCACATATGGATCCACTAGAGTCATTGCATGTGTGTTCTTTCCACAAACCAGATATGGACCCACCAATGGCATTGCGTGTGTGTTATTGTCACAAACCACACATGGATCCACCAATGTCATTGCATGTGTGTTTTTCCATAAACCACATATGTACCCACTAGAGTAATTACATGTGTGTTCTTTCCACAAACCACCTATGGATAAACCAATGTCATTGCATGTGTGTTCTTTTCACAGACCACATATGGATCAACCAATGCCATTGCATGTGTGTTCTTTCCACAAACCACATATGTACCCACTATAGTAATTCCATGTGTGTTCTTTTCCACAAACCACATATGCATCCACTACAGTCATTGCATGTGTGTTCTTTCCACAAACCACATATGGATCCACCAGAGTCATTGCATGTGTGTTCTTTTCCACAAACCACATGGATCAACCAATGGAATTGCATGTGTGTTCTTTTCAAAAACCACACATGGATCAACCAATGGCATTGTATGTGTATTGTTTTCACAACCCATATATGGATCCACCAATGTCATTGCATGTGTGTTCTTTCCACAAACCACATATGTACCCACTAGAGTAATTGCATGTGTGTTCTTTTCTAGAAACCACCTATGGATACACCCATGTCATTGCATGTGTGTCCTATCCACAAACCACATATGGACCCACCAATGGCATTGCATGTGTGTTATTGTCACAAACCACATATGGATCAACCAATGTCATTGCATGTATGTTCTATTCATGAACCACACATGGATCCACCAATGCCATTGCATGTGTGTTCTTTACATGAACCACATATGTATCCACCAGAGTAATTGCATGTGTGTTCCTCTCACTAACCACATATGGATCCACTAGAGTCATTGCATGTGTGTTCTTTCCACTAACCACACATGGATCCACCAGAGCCATTGCATGTGTGTTCTTTCCACAAACCACATATGGATCAACCAATGTCATTGCATGTGTGTTCTTTTCACAAACCACATATGGATTAACCAATGCCATTGCATGTGTGTTCTTTCCACAAACCACATATGGATCCACTAGAGTTATTGCATGTGTGTTCTTTCCACAAACCAAATATGGATCCATCAATTTCATTGCACGTGTGTTCTTTCCACAAACCACACATGCATCTAGTAGAGTAATTGCATGTGCGTTCTTTCCACAAACCACATATGGATCAACCAATGTCATTGCATGTGTGTTCTTTTCACAAACCACATATGGATCAACCAATGCCATTGGATGTGTTCTTTCCACAAACACCGTATGGACCCACCAGATTCATACGTGTGTTCTTTTGACAAACACATATGGACCTACCAATGGCATTGCATGTGTGTTATTGTCACAAACCACATATGGATCAACCAATGTCATTGCATGTGTGTTCTTTTCACAAACCACATATGGATCAACAACTGTCATTGCATCTGTGTTCTTTCCACAAACAAAATATGGATCTACCAATGCCATTGCATGTGTGTTCCTCTCATGAACCACAAATGGATCCATCAATGTCATTGCATGTGTGTTCTTTCCACAAACCACATATGGATCCAGTAGAGTCATTGCATGTGTGTTATTTTCAACAAACCACATGCATCAACCAATGGCATTGCATGTGTGCTCTTTCCACAAACCACATATGGATCAACCAATGTCATTGCATGTGTGTTCTTTTCACAAACCACATATGGATCCACCAATGCCATTGCATGTGTGTTCTTTCCACAAACCACATATGTACCCACTATAGTAATTCCATGTGTGTTCTTTTCCACAAACCACATATGGATCCAGTAGAGTCATTGCATGTGTGTTCTTTCCACAAACCACATATGGATCCACCAGAGTCATTGCATGTGTGTTCTTTTCCACAAACCATATGGATCAACCAATGGAATTGCATGTGTGTTCTTTTCAAAAACCACACATGGATCAACCAATGGCATTGCATGTGTGTTCTTTTCACAACCCATATATGGATCCACCAATGTCATTTCATGTGTGTTCTTTCCACAAACCACATATGTACCCACTAGAGTAATTGCATGTGTGTTCTTTTCCACAAACCACCTATGGATCCACCAATGTCATTGCATGTCTGTTCTTTCCACAAACCACATATGGACCCACCAATGGCATTGCATGTGTGTTATTGTCACAAACCACATATGGATCAACCAATGTCATTGCATGTATGTTCTTGTCATGAACCACACATGGATCCACGAATGCCATTGCATGTGTGTTCTTTACATGAAAAACATATGGATCCACCAATGTCATTGCATGTGTGTTTTTCCATAAACCACATATGTACCCACTAGAGTAATTACATGTGTGTTCTTTCCACAAACCACATATGGATCAACCAATGTCATTGCATGTGTGTTCTTTTCACAAACCACATATGGATCAACCAATGCCATTGCATGTGTGTTCTTTCCACAAAGCACATATGTACCCACTATAGTAATTCCATGTGTGCTCTTTTCCACAAACCACATATGCATCCACTACAGTCATTGCATGTGTGTTCTTTCCACAAACCACATATGGATCCACCAGAGTCATTGCATGTCTGCTCTTTTCCACAAACCACATGGATCAACCAATGGAATTGCATGTGTGTTCTTTTCAAAAACCACACATGGATCAACCAATGGCATTGTATGTGTGTTCTTTTCACAACCCATATATGGATCCACCAATGTCATTGCATGTGTGTTCTTTCCACAAACCACATATGGACCCACCAATGGCATTGCATGTGTGTTATTGTCACAAACCACATATGGATCAACCAATGTCATTGCATGTATGTTCTTGTCATGAACCACACATGGATCCACCAATGCCATTGCATGTGTGTTATTTACATGAACCACATATGTATCCACCAGAGTAATTGAATGTGTGTTCCTCTCACTAACCACATATGGATCCACTAGATTCATTGCATGTGTGTTCTTTCCACTAACCACACATGGATCCACCAGAGTCATTGCATGTGTGTTCTTTCCACAAACCAGATATGGATCAACCAATGTCATTGCATGTGTGTTCTTGTCATGAACCACATATGGATCAACCAATGCCATTGCATGTGTGTTATTTCCACAAACCACATATGGATCCACTAGAGTCAGTGCATGTGTGTTCTTTCCACAAACCAAATATGGATCCACCAATGCCATTGCATGTGTGTTCCTGTCATGAACCACACATGGACCACCAATGTCATTGCATGTGTGTTCTTTCCACAAACTACATATGGATCCACTAGAGTCATTGCATGTGTGTTCTTTTCCACGAACCAAATATGGATCCACTAGAGTCATTGCATGTGTGTTCTTTTCACAAACCACGAATGGAGCCACGAGAGTCATTGCATGTGTGTTCTTTCCACAAACCATATATGGACCCACCAATGGAATTGCATTTGTGTTATTTTCACAAACCACATACGGATCAACTAATTTCATTGCATGTATATTCTTGTCATGAACCACACATGGATCCACCAATGCCATTGCATGTGTGTTCTTTCCACAAACCACATATGTATCCACCAGAGTCATTGCATGTGTGTTCTTCTCACTAACCACATATGGATCCACTAGAGTCATTGCATGTGTGTTCTTTCCACAAACCACATATGGACCCACCAATGGCATTGCCTGTGTGTTATTGTCACAAACCACACATGGATCCACCAATGTCATTGCATGTGTGTTTTTCCATAAACCACATATGTACCCACTAGAGCAATTACATGTGTGTTCTTTCCACAAACCACATATGGATCAACCAATGTCATTGCATGTGTGTTCTTTTCACAAACCACATATGGATCAACCAATGCCATTGCATGTGTGTTCTTTCCACAAAGCACATATGTACCCACTATAGTAATTGCATGTGTGATCTTTTCAACAAACCACATATGCATCCACTACAATCATTGCATGTCTGTTCTTTCCACAAACCACATATGGATCCACCAGAGTCATTGCATGTGTGCTCTTTTCCACAAACCACATGGATCAACCAATGGAATTGCATGTGTGTTCTTTTCAAAAACCACACATGGATCAACCAATGGCATTGTATGTGTGTTCTTTTAACAACCCATATATGGATCCACCAATGTCATTGCATGTGTGTTCTTTCCACAAACCACATATGTACCCACTAGAGTAATTGCATGTGTGTTCTTTTCCACAAACCAAATATGGATCCACCAATGCCATTGCATGTGTGTTCCTGTCATGAACCACACATGGACCACCGATGTCATTGATGTGTGTTCTTTCCACAAACCACATATGGATCCACTAGAGTCATTGCATGTGTGTTCTTTTCCACAAACCAAATATGGATCCACTAGAGTCATTGCATGTGTGTTCTTTTTACAAACCACGTATGGACCCACGAGAGTCATTGCATGTGTGTTCTTTCAACAAACCACATATGGACCCACCAATGGCATTGCATTTGTGTTATTTTCACCAACCACATATGGATCAACTAATGTCATTGCAGGTATGTTCTTGTCATGAACCACAAATGGATCCACCAATGCCATTGCATGTGTGTTCTTTCCACAAACCACATATGTATCCACCAGAGTCATTGCATGTGTGTTCTTCTCACTAACCACATATGGATCCACTAGAGTCATTGCATGTGTGTTCTTTCCACAAACCAGATATGGACCCACCAATGGCATTACGTGTGTGTTATTGTCACAAACCACACATGGATCCACCAATGTCATTGCATGTGTGTTTTACAATAAACCACATATGTACCCACTAGAGCAATTACATGTGTGTTCTTTCCACAAACCACATATGGATCAACCAATGTCATTGCATGTGTGTTCTTTTCACAAACCACATATGGATCAACCAATGCCATTGCATGTGTGTTCTTTCCACAAAGCACATATGTACCCACTATAGTAATTCCATGTGTGCTCTTTTCAACAAACCACATATGCATCCACTACAGTCATTGCATGTGTGTTCTTTCCATAAACCACATATGGATCCACCAGAGTCACTGCATGTGTGCTCTTTTCCACAAACCACATGGATCAACCAATGGAATTGCACGTGTGTTCTTTTCAAAAACCACACATGGATCAACCAATGGCATTGTATGTGTGTTCTTTTCACAACCCATATATGGATCCACCAATGTCATTGCATGTGTGTTCTTTCCACAAATCACATATGGACCCACTAGAGTAATTGCATGTGTGTTCTTTTCCACAAACCACCTATGGATCCACCAATGTCATTGCATGTGTGTTCTTTCCACAAACCACATATGGACCCACCAATGGCATTGCATGAGTGTTATTGTCACAAACCACATATGGATCAACCAATGTCATTGCATGTATGTTCTTGTCATGAACCACACATGGATCCACCAATGCCATTGCATGTGTGTTCTTTACATGAACCACATATGTATCCACCAGAGTAATTGCATGTGTGTTCCTCTCACTAACCACATATGGATCCACTAGATTCATTGCATGTGTGTTCTTTCCACTAACCACACATGGATCCACCAGAGTCATTGCATGTGTGTTCTTTCCACAAACCAGATATGGATCAACCAATGTCATTGCATGTGTGTTCTTGTCATGAACCACATATGGATCAACCAATGCCATTGCATGTGTGTTATTTCCACAAACCACATATGGATCCAATAGAGTCATTGCATGTGTGTTCTTTCCACAAACCAAATATGGATCCACCAATGCCATTGCATGTGTGTTCTTTCCACAAACCACACATGCATCTAGTAGAGTAATTGCATGTGCGTTCTTTCCACAAACCACATATGGATCAACCAATGCCATTGGATGTGTTCTTTCCACAAACACCGTATGGACCCACCAGATTCATACGTGTGTTCTTTTGACAAACACATATGGACCCACCAATGGCATTGCATGTGTGTTATTGTCACAAACCACATATGCATTAACCAATGTCATTGCATGTGTGTTCTTTCCACAAACCACATATGGATCAACCAATGTCATTGCATGTGTGTTCTTTTCACAAACCACATATGGATCAACCGATGCCATTGCATGTGTTCTTTCCACAAACCACGTATGGACCTACCAGATTCATTGCATGTGTGTTCTTTTGACAAACACATATGGACCCACCAATGGCATCGCATGTGTGTTATTGTCACAAACCACATATGGATCAACCAATGTCATTGCATGTGTGTTCTTTTCACAAACCACATATGTATCAACAAATTTCATTGCGTCTGTGTTCTTTCGACAAACAAAATATGGATCTACCAATGCCATTGCATGTGTGTTCCTGTCATGAACCACAAACGGACCCACCAATGTCATTGCATGTGTGTTATTTCCACAAACCACATATGGATCCACTAGAGTCATTGCATGTGTGTTATTTTCAACAAACCACATGCATCAACCAATGGCATTGCATGTGTGCTCTTTCCACAAACCACATATGGATCAACCAATGTCATTGCATGTGTGTTCTTTTCACAAACCACATATGGATCCACCATTGCCATTGCATGTGTGTTCTTTCCACAAACCACATATGTACCCACTATAGTAATTCCATGTGTGTTCTTTTCCACAAACCACATATGGATCCACTAGAGTCATTGCATGTTTGTTCTTTCCACAAACCAGATATGGATCCACCAGAGTCATTGCATGTGTGTTCTTTTCCACAAACCACATGGATCAACCAATGGAATTGCATGTGTGTTCTTTTCAAAAACCACACATGGATCAACCAATGGCATTGCATGTGTTTTCTTTTCATAACCCACATATGGATCCACCAATGTCATTGCATGTGTGTTCTTTCCACAAACCACATATGTACCCACTAGAGTAATTGCATGTGTGTTCTTTTCCACAAACCACCCATGGATCCACCAATGTCATTGCATGTGTGTTATTTCCACAAACCACATATGGACCCACCAATGGCATTGCATGTGTGTTATTGTCACAAACCACATATGGATCAACCAATGTCATTGCATGTATGTTCTTGTCATGAACCACACATGGATCCACCAATGCCATTGCATGTGTGTTCTTTACATGAACCACATATGTATCCACCAGAGTAATTGCATATGTGTTCCTCTCACTAACCACATATGGATCCACTAGATTCATTGCATGTGTGATCTTTCCACTAACCACACATGGATCCACCAGAGTCATTGCATGTGTGTTCTTTCCACAAACCAGATATGGATCAACCAATGTAATTGCATGTGTGTTCTTGTCATGAACCACATATCGATCAACCAATGCCATTTCATGTGTGTTATTTCCACAAACCACATATGGATCCACTAGAGTCATTGCATGTGTGTTCTTTCCACAAACCAAATATGGATCCACCAATGCCAGTGCATGTGTGTTCCTGTCATGAACCACACATGCACCACCAATGTCATTGCATGTGTGTTCTTTCCACAAACCACATATGGATCCACTAGAGTCATTGCATGTGTGTTCTTTTACACAAACCAAATATGGATCCACTAGAGTCATTTCATGTGTGTTCTTTTCACAAACCACGTATGGACCCACGAGGGTCATTGCATGTGTGTTCTTTCCCCAAACCACATATGGACCCACCAATGGCATTGCATTTGTGTTATTTTCACAAACCACATATGGATCAACTAATGTCATTGCATGTATGTTCTTGTCATGAACCAAACATGGATCCACCAATGACATTGCATGTGTGTTCTTTCCACAAACGACATATGTATCCACCAGAGTCATTGGATGTGTGTTCTTCTCACTAACCACATATGGATCCACTAGAGTCATTGCATGTGTGTTGTTTCCACAAACCACATATGGACCCACTAATGGCATTTCCTGTGTGTTATTGTCACAAACCACACATGGATCCACCAATGTCATTGCATGTGTCTTCTTTCCATAAAGCACATATGTACCAACTAGAGTAATTACATGTGTGTTCTTTCCACAAACCACATATGGATCAACCAATGTCATTGCATGTGTGTTCTTTTCACAAACCACATATGGATCAACCAATGCCATTGCATGTGTGTTCTTTCCACAAACCACATATGGATCCATGAGAGTCATTGCATGTGTGTTCTTTCCACAAACCAAATATGGATCCACCAATGCCATTGCATGTGTGTTCCTGTCATGAACCACACATGGATCCACCAATGTCATTGCATGTGTGTTCTTTCCATAAACCACATATGGATCCACTAGAGTCATTGCATGTGTGTTCTTTTCCAGAAACCAAATATGGATCCACTAGAGTCATTGCATGTGTGTTCTTTTCACAAACCACGTATGGACCCACTAGAGTCATTGCATGTGTGTTCTTTCCACAAACCACATATCGATCCACCAATGGCATTGCATGTGTGTTATTGTCACAAACCACATATGGATCATCCAATGTCATTGCATGTATGTTCTTTTCATGAACCTCACATGGATTCACCAATGTCATTGCATGTGTGTTCTTTCCACAAACCACATATGTACCCACTAGAGTAATTGCATGTGTGTTCTTTCCACAAACCACATATGGATCAACTAATGTCATTGCATGTGTGTTCTTTTCTCAAACGACATATGGATCAACCAAATCCATTGCATGTGTGTTCTTTAGACAAACCACATATGTACCCACTAGAGTAATTGCATGTGTGTTCTTGTGACAAACCACATATGGATCAACCAATGGCATTGCATTTGTGTTATTGTCACAAATCACATATGGATCAACAATGTCATTACATGTGTGTTCTTTTCACAAACCACATATGTATCAACAAATGTCATTGCATGTGTGTTCTTCCACAAACTAAATATGGATCCACCAACGCCATTGCATGTGTGTTCCTGTCATGAGCCCCACATGGATCCACCAATGTCATTGCATGTGTGTTCTTTCCAAAAAACCACATATGGATCCACTAGAGTCATTGCATGTGTGTTCTTTTCCACAAACCACATGGATCAACCAATGGCATTGCATGTCTGTTCTTTCCACAAACCACATATGGATCAACCAATGTCATTTCATGTGTGTTCTTTTCACAAACCACATATGGATCAACCAATGCCATTGCATTTGTGTTCTTTCCACAAACCACATATGTACCCACTATAGTAATTCCATGTGTGTTCTTTTCCACAAACCACATATGGATCCACTAGATTCATTGCATGTGTGTTCTTTCCACAAACCACATATGGATCCACCAGAGTCATTGCGTGTGTGTTCTTTTCCACAAACCACTTGGATCAACCAATGGAATTGCATGTGTGTTCTTTTCACAAAACACACATGGATCAACCAATGGCATTGCATGTGTATTCTTTTCACAACCCACATATGGATCCACCAATGTCATTGCATGTGTGTTCTTTCCACAAACCACATATGTACCCACTAGAGTAATTGCATGTGTGTTGTTTTCCACAAACCACATATGGATCCACCAATGTCATTGCATGTGTGTTCTTTCCACAAAGCACATATAGACCCACCAATGGAATTGCATGTGTGTTATTGTCACAAACCACATATGGATCAACCAATGTCATTGCATGTATGTTCTTGTCATGAACCACACATGGATCTACCAATGCCATTCTATGTGTGTTCTTTCCATGAACCACATATGTTTCCACCGGAGTCATTGCATGTGTGTTCTTCTCAATAACCACATATGGATCCACTAGAGTCATTGCATGTGTGTTCTTTCCACTAACCACACATGGATCCACCAAAGTCATTGCATGTGTGTGCTTTCCACAAACCACACATGGATCCATCAGAGTCATTGCATTTTTGTTCTTTTCCACAAACAACATGGATCAACCAATGGCATTGCATGTGTGTTATTGTCACAAACCACATATGGATCAACCAATGGTATTGCATGTGTGTTATTGTCATGAACCACATATGGATCAACCGATTGTTGCAGACCGTGCGATTAGGGCTCATGGACGAATAAGATGGTTCTTCATAAGAGTGATCCGCGAGTAGGCTGTTGTGCGACATGATTGTCCGCGCTTACATTTTCACTTATATTACTATTATTTTCACTCCCCTATAGCCTACTAGTAATATCATAGAGCTCGTGAGTGAGCACGTCTACTCCACATCCCCCTCTCCCCTCATCCACCACACGTCACTATGCCCGGATGACGAGAATATCATTTTGCGGCCCGAAAGTTGGGGCGCCTAGGCAACCCGATACCCAAGTTCCCTGAAATCAGCCGCGATGACTACAGTTGGTATGTCAAATACTCAGAGGGTCTTTTTCGGCACAAATTCAAATTTACGTTTCAATACAAAATATCAGCCTAACGGCCGTCAAGTTGGGCCCCCCTGTCAGTTCTCACCGTTATGTCGTTGCCATCGCTTAGGTGTCAATTAGGCTTCCAGCGTTGGCGCCTGCATCCATTACGCGTCTTCCTCTTCCCCGGAGCGGCAATATGTGGGGCGTCGTAGCCAAGGCGTGGAGATGGGACATGGACGAACCTGCTCGGCCTAGCTCTCCTCTCTGTAGGCATGCAGAGTTGGTGCCTACATCCATTACGCGTCTTCTTCTTCCCCTAAGCGGCAATCTGTGGTCGTGGCCATGGCGCAGAGCTGGGACGTGACGAACCTGCTCGGCCCCGCTCTCCTCCCTATCCCGAGTCAGAGCTCGCCCTCACCATGGACGCACCCATGGTACGGTGCGGGGACAAGAATTGGTTCCCGGTGAGATCTGTCACCGTGTCGACCATGCTCGGTTCTGTTTTCCTCCTCTATAATCCAAGCTCGCCGTCGTCGTGGTTGCACCCGCACCAACTCTGCCACCTCTGCCGAGGTCTCTATGGTAGCTCAAGTTCTGCCATGTTGGACCTGTAAGCGAATTCGGAGATGGGCGGCAGCAACCCGTTATTGAACCGGTAAGGAATTTCCTAAAGACTGTGTGCCGCTCCAAGGTCTTCGGATGATGCCTTCGGCTTCTGCCAACGTCCACCACCGATGTGAGATCATTTAGTTACTTCAATACAAAATTTCGACTAATTTAACTTGTTGATGTATTCCTTGACAATTATAATATAATCGAGCACTAGAAATATTTTTTAGTGTGCATGAGCATGATCAGTAATATAATTGAACACTAGAAATTTTAAGGCACTCCATATAAAGGAGTAGATTAATATAGTAGGTTCACCAGAGACACCATGGATATATTGTCTTACATGCCACACACAGGTAATAATTAACTAAAACAAAATAAAAGCAGGGGCGACAACAGGAGGCCAGGACATGGAGACGCCTAGCAGGGCAGGGGCATTAGCAGGAGGCAGGGACAGCCTAGTCGATGGGATACAGGACAGTCCTGACATAATCCCGGAGAAATTTGCCGAAGGCTGCGTGCCGTGCAAAGGTAATCGGCCTATGGCTTCTGCCTCCACCTCTGGCAACGCCCATCGCGTGCTGGATCATGTTGTCAAGGTCCACGTTGATTGCTCTGCCACAGAATGGGCAAAACAGTCTCCCCTATGGTAGAAACGAAATAGCCCACACCGTAACCGCCTCAGCATGTAGCGGCTCTTGTTGTCCCTGTATTCCTTGCTATCGTCCACTTCATCATCATCCTCCTGTTGATTTTTAAGACATAACTTAGAACTCATACATATGATTAAATTGTATTACAACTCAAGAATTAACAACATTTACATGTAAGACAATATATACGTGGATATCAAAGAGAAAGCATCTCAGCAATAGTTTGATCGGTTCATATATCATTTCATCAACACAGTGACAAATAATTGCATCGGAGTGTATGTAGAATAAAGATTGCAGCCTCATAAGTTTCTTCAGGGATGGCATGAGTGAACCAAGTAACAATTGCACAACCTATATTATTCTTGTACATCGCTCCAGGTTCACTAATTCATCCCTGAAAAAATCTGACACCAATGTGTCTACCTCTCTTTTGGGACAAATTTGAATCACTGGCCACAATAAGAAATTGAAATGTAATCGTACAAAACAATATTCAGGGATATATATACTCAGTTACAAAAACAAGCCTAAATATTGTAATTATAAATAAAAAACCAAACAATGAATCTTCAGGTACATGTTAAAAATACTTATGATCAAAACCATTCATATACATATGCATCATACCAATCATTAAAAGATCAGAAACAATTTAAGGATCATATATGTAGTTCCATATGAGAATAAATCTAGGGCCTCATAATTTGTTTCAGAGATGGAGTTGGCGAACCAAAGTACCAACATCACAACCTATATTGTTTGTGTGCATTGCTGCCTTAGGTTCACCAACCCATCCCTAAAACACGACACCATCATATGTGTCTCCCCTTGAACTCTTTTGGGGAAAATTTCAATCATCGGCCTTGGTGACAAACTAAAATGTAATTCTTATACAGTATGAATTCATGGAATAGATAATTCAAATATCATAGTTCTATGAATGTAGAATAAAGATTGCAGCCTCATAAGTTTCTATAGGGATTGCGTAAGCGAACCAAGTAACAATTGCACAACTTATATTGATCTTGTACATGGCCCCAGGTTCGCTAATTCATCCCTAAAAAAATCTGACACCAATGTGTCTAGCTCTCTTTGGGGCAAATTTGAATCATTGTCCATAATAAGAAATTAAAATGTAATCATACAAAACAATATTCAGGGATATACATACTTAGGTACAAAAACAAGCCTAAATATTGTAATTATAAATAAAAAACCAAACAATTAATATTCAGGTACATGTCAAAAATACTTATGATCAAAACCATTCATATACATATGCATCATACCAATCATAAAAACATTAGAAACAAATCAAGGATCATATATGTAGTTCCATATGAGAATAAATCTAGGGCCTCATAATTAGTTTCAGAGATGGAGTTGGCGAACCAAAGTACCAACAGCACAACCTATATTGTTTGTGTGCATTGCTGCCTCAGGTTCACCAACCCATCTCTAAAACACGACACCATCATATGTGTCTCCCCTTGAACTCTTTTGGCGAAAATTTCAATCATCGGCCTCGGTGACAAACTAAAATGTCATTCTTATACAGTATGAATTCATGGAATAGATAATTCAAATATCATAGTTCTATGAATGTAGAATAAAGATTGCGGCCTCATACGTTTCTACAGGGATGGCGTAAGCGAACCAACTAACAATTGCACAGCTTATATTGTCATGTACATGGCCCCAGGTTCGCTAACTCATCCCTGAAAAAATCTGACACCAATGTGTCTAGCTCTCTTTGGGGCAAATTTGAATCATTGTCCATAATAAGAAATTGAAATGTAATCGTACAAAACAATATTTAGAGATATACATACTCAGATACAAAAACAAGCCTAAATATTGTAATTATAAATAAAAATCCAAACAATTAATATTCAGGTACATGTCAAAAATACTTATGATCAAAACCATTCATATACATATGCATCATACCAATCATAAAAAGATCAGAAACAAATCAAGGATCATATATGTAGTTCCATATGAGAATAAATCTAGGGCCTCATAATTAGTTTCAGAGATGGAGGTGGAGAACCAAAGTAACAACATCACAACCTATATTGTTTGTGTGCATTGCTACCTCAGGTTCACCAACCCATTCCTAAAACACGGCACCATCATACGTATCTCCCCTTGAACTCTTTTGGGGCAAATTTCAATCATCGGCCTCGGTGACAAACTAAAATGTAATTCTTATACACTATGAATGCATGGAATAGATAATTCAAATATCATAGTTCGATGAATGTAGAATAAAGATTGCGGCCTCATAAGTTTCTATAGGGATTGCGTAAGCGAACCAAGTAACAATTGCACAGCTTATATTGATCTTGTACATGGCCCCAGGTTCGCTAATTCATCCCTAAAAAAATCTGACACCAATGTTTCTAGCTCTCTTTGGGGCAAATTTGAATCATTGTCCATAATAAGAAATTAAAATGTAATCATACAAAACAATATTCAGGGATATACATACTTAGGTACAAAAACAAGCCTAAATATTGTAATTATAAATAAAAAACCAAACAATTAATATTCAGGTACATGTCAAAAATACTTATGATCAAAACCATTCATATACATATGCATCATACCAATCATAAAAACATTAGAAACAAATCAAGGATCATATATGTAGTTCCATATGAGAATAAATCTAGGGCCTCATAATTAGTTTCAGAGATGGAGTTGGCGAACCAAAGTACCAACAGCACAACCTATATTGTTTGTGTGCATTGCTGCCTCAGGTTCACCAACCCATTCCTAAAACACGGCACCATCATACGTATCTCCCCTTGAACTCTTTTGGGGCAAATTTCAATCATCGGCCTCGGTGACAAACTAAAATGTAATTCTTATACACTATGAATGCATGGAATAGATAATTCAAATATCATAGTTCGATGAATGTAGAATAAAGATTGCGGCCTCATAAGTTTCTATAGGGATTGCGTAAGCGAACCAAGTAACAATTGCACAGCTTATATTGATCTTGTACATGGCCCCAGGTTCGCTAATTCATCCCTAAAAAAATCTGACACCAATGTTTCTAGCTCTCTTTGGGGCAAATTTGAATCATTGTCCATAATAAGAAATTAAAATGTAATCATACAAAACAATATTCAGGGATATACATACTTAGGTACAAAAACAAGCCTAAATATTGTAATTATAAATAAAAAACCAAACAATTAATATTCAGGTACATGTCAAAAATACTTATGATCAAAACCATTCATATACATATGCATCATACCAATCATAAAAACATTAGAAACAAATCAAGGATCATATATGTAGTTCCATATGAGAATAAATCTAGGGCCTCATAATTAGTTTCAGAGATGGAGTTGGCGAACCAAAGTACCAACAGCACAACCTATATTGTTTGTGTGCATTGCTGCCTCAGGTTCACCAACCCATCTCTAAAACACGACACCATCATATGTGTCTCCCCTTGAACTCTTTTGGCGAAAATTTCAATCATCGGCCTCGGTGACAAACTAAAATGTAATTCTTATACAGTATGAATTCATGGAATAGATAATTCAAATATCATAGTTCTATGAATGTAGAATAAAGATTGCGGCCTCATACGTTTCTACAGGGATGGCGTAAGCGAACCAAGTAACAATTGCACAGCTTATATTGTCATGTACATGGCCCCAGGTTCGCTAACTCATCCCTGAAAAAATCTGACACCAATGTGTCTAGCTCTCTTTGGGGCAAATTTGAATCATTGTCCATAATAAGAAATTGAAATGTAATCGTACAAAACAATATTTAGAGATATACATACTCAGATACAAAAACAAGCCTAAATATTGTAATTATAGATAAAAATCCAAACAATTAATATTCAGGTACATGTCAAAAATACTTATGATCAAAACCATTCATATACATATGCATCATACCAATCATAAAAAGATCAGAAACAAATCAAGGATCATATATGTAGTTCCATATGAGAATAAATCTAGGGCCTCATAATTAGTTTCAGAGATGGAGGTGGAGAACCAAAGTAACAACATCACAACCTATATTGTTTGTGTGCATTGCTACCTCAGGTTCACCAACCCATTCCTAAAACACGGCACCATCATACGTATCTCCCCTTGAACTCTTTTGGGGCAAATTTCAATCATCGGCCTCGGTGACAAACTAAAATGTAATTCTTATACACTATGAATGCATGGAATAGATAATTCAAATATCATAGTTCGATGAATGTAGAATAAAGATTGCGGCCTCATAAGTTTCTATAGGGATGGCGTAAGCGAACCAATTAACAATTGCACAGCTTATATTGATCTTGTACATGGCCCCAGGTTCGCTAACTCATCCCTAAAAAAATCTGACACCAATGTGTCTACCTCTCTTTGGGGTAAATTTGAATCATTGTCCATAATAAGAAATTGAAATGTAATCGTACAAAACAATATTCAGGGATATATATAGTCAGGTACAAAAACAAGGCTAAATATTGTAATTATAAATAAAAAACCAAACAATGAATCTTCAGGTACATGTTAAAAATACTTATGATCAAAACCATTCATATACATATGCATCATACCAATCATAAAAAGATCAGAAACAAATCAAGGATCATATATGTAGTTCCATATGAGAATAAATCAAGAGCCTCATAATTTGTTTCAGAGATGGAGTTGGAGAACCAAAGTACCAACATCACAACCTATATTGTTTGTGTGCATTGTTGCCTCAGGTTCACCAACCCATCCCTAAAACACGACACCATCATACGTGTCTCCCCTTGAACTCTTTTGGGGCAAATTTCAATCATCGGCCTCGGTGACAAACTAAAATGTAATTCTTATACACTATGAATGCATGGAATAGATAATTCAAATATCATAGTTCTATGAATGTAGAATAAAGATTGCAGCCTCATAAGTTTCTACAGGGATGGCGTAAGCGAACCAAGTAACAATTGCATAGCTTATATTGATCTTGTACATGGCCCCAGGTTCGCTAACTCATCCCTAAAAAAATCTGACACCAATGTGTCTACCTCTCTTTGGGGCAAATTTGAATCATTGTCCATAATAAGAAATTGAAATGTAATCGTACAAAACAATATTTAGAGATATACATACTCAGATACAAAAACAAGCCTAAATATTGTAATTATAAATAAAAATCCAAACAATTAATATTCAGGTACATGTCAAAAATACTTATGATCAAAACCATTCATATACATATGCATCATACCAATCATAAAAAGATCAGAAACAAATCAAGGATCATATATGTAGTTCCATATGAGAATAAATCTAGGGCCTCATAATTAGTTTCAGAGATGGAGGTGGAGAACCAAAGTAACAACATCACAACCTATATTGTTTGTGTGCATTGCTACCTCAGGTTCACCAACCCATTCCTAAAACACGGCACCATCATACGTATCTCCCCTTGAACTCTTTTGGGGCAAATTTCAATCATCGGCCTCGGTGACAAACTAAAATGTAATTCTTATACACTATGAATGCATGGAATAGATAATTCAAATATCATAGTTCTATGAATGTAGAATAAAGATTGCAGCCTCATAAGTTTCTACAGGGATGGCGTAAGCGAACCAAGTAACAATTGCATAGCTTATATTGATCTTGTACATGGCCCCAGGTTCGCTAACTCATCCCTAAAAAAATCTGACACCAATGTGTCTGCCTCTCTTTGGGGCAAATTTGAATCATTGGCCATAATAAGAAATTGAAATGTAATCGTACAAAACAATATTCAGGGATATACATATGCATCATACAACGCATTCATAGATCAGAAAGAATACAAAGATTATATATATAGGTTCCATATGAGAAAAAAATTAGGGCCTCATTTTTTTCAGCGATGGAGTCGGAGAACCAAAATACCAACAACACAACCTATATTGTTTATGTGCATTGCTGCCTCAGGTTCACTAAACATCCCTAAGAAAACGACACCATCATATGCCCTTGCACTATTTTGGGGCAAAATTGAATCATTGGGCTGAGTAAGGAATAGAAATGTAATGTTATAGGCATGCTATGTATCGAAATCAACACTCAACTAGGAAACTCAACTAGATGGAAGATGAGAAGATTGGGGTTTTGTGACTAGACAGATTGGGGTTTTGTGACTAGATGGCAGATGCATCAATCGACTGATCGAACCATATGTATACTACCCTACTTCAAGAGCAAAAGAATATGTACACGATTGAGCAAATCCTATGTATGAAAAGTGAAATCTGCGGCTGCGACTAGAGAAGCTAGCAATGTAGTACCTCGGACTCCTCATCAGGGACCTCCTCCTCGAACTCGTCATTCTTCGCGATTGCGTCGAAGATTTCTTGTACATCGATGGGGTCGTTGATGTAGAGCACCAAATTGCCTCCGCCTGCCGCCTGCCCCCCATCCAGATTTTCCGTTGGCACCACGATGTTGTCGGCCACCTGCTGCTCGGCAGCGACGGTTACTGGCTGGACGGATGAGCTCGCACCCTCGACGGCGCGGTGACGAGCGGCGTTCGTGCCCGGAGAAGACGCCTCCGCCTGCTTGACAACGACCGATCCATCTGTTGTTGCACCTTCAACTAGCTTCACCTCCGGCTTGTCTCCACGCGTACGCTTCATGGCGCACCTAGGGAAGGAGGTAGTGCAAGCGAGGGAGCTTTGGCGTGCACGGTAGGTGCAGATTGGGGTCTTGGGACTAGACAGACTAGGGGAAAATGACACGAGCACATGGAAGAAGAAGGTCGAGCGGGTTTATAAACACCCGACCGTTCGTAGTCCTCAAGTGGACAGGTGTGGTGGGCGGGGGGCTACCATGATCTCAACCTTTTTTTGGGTTCCCTTTTTTTGAAACAGCCACGATCTCCACCTTAGAGCTGCATTGAAAACACGCTCATGGTAGACCTCGATTCCACTGCATGCAAGTGGCGCGGAACCAATTTCTAGCAACGTTAGATCTACTCGAGGGGGGCCCTCGACTCATGGAAGTTACTTGTGGTAGGGCCCAGTTGGGAGTGAGATTGAGAGCACTGCGTAAAAATGGGATATGTCTTATTAAAATCAAGTGGCAATAAATTTCAGCGTCCCATCGATAACCGTGCACTCGATGACCCCGTTGCCCTATGCATGTGTTGTAGTAGCAGAAGTAGCCTTTGCGGACTAGATTAAACATGACATGACCACTCGACGACTTTTTCCATGGACGGCATCGCGTTCCTTCTTGTAGAGGGAGACGTCCGTGCTGTCTCAAGATCATCTTGTGAAGACGACGTGTGCAACGATCATCGTTGGATCACACAGGATCAACGGTTGGTGCGCACGATCCGCGTGACAACTGTGACAACCAATCAGGGTGTAAAAGACAGAGTGAACACAGGTTTCGGATTCTACGAAAGAGAGAGGGGGAACCAAGGGCAAAACCGAGTAGTATAAAAAAACCAAGGGCAAAACTGAGTAGTATAAAAAAACCAAGGGCAAAACTGAGTAGTATAAAAATCGAAAGTGAGTGTCTTGTACAATGAAATACATCATGGCATACATCAAATTATGCCCAGATAGATCCACTAGAGTTTATTGCATGTGTGTTCTTCTCATAAACCACATATGGATCACCCAGAGTCATTGTATGTCTGTTCTTCTCACAAACCACACATGGATCCACCAATGTCATTACATGTGTTTTCTTTTCATGAACCACACCCAGTGTCATTGCATGTGTGTTATTCTCACGGACCACACATGGATCCACCAGTGTCATTGCATGTGTGTTCTTCTCATGAACCACAGACAGAGTCCTTGCATGTTTGTTCTTTTCATAGTCCACATAAGGATCCACCAGTGTCATTGGATGTGTATTCTTTTCATGAGCCACACCCAGTGCCATTGCATGTGTGTTCTTCTGACAAACCACACATGGATCCACCAGTATCATTGCATGTCTGTTCTTTTCATGAACCACATCCAGTGTCATTGCATGTGTGTTCTTCTCACAAACCACACATGGATCCACCAGTGTCATTGCATGTCTTCTCCTTTCATTAACCATAGTTAGAGTCATTGCATATGTGTTCTTTTCACAAACCACATATCACCAGTGTCATTGCATGTGTGTTCTTCTCATAAACCACATATGGATCCACCCAGTATGATTGCATGTGTGTTCTTCTCACAAACCACATAAGGATCCACCAGTGTCATTGGATGTGTGTTCTTTTCATGAACCACACATGGATCCACCTAGTGTGATTGCATGTATGTTCTTTTCACAAACCACATATGGATCCACTAGTGTTATTGCATGTTTGTTCTTTTCATGAACCACACCCAGTGTCATTGCATGTTTGTTCCTCTCATAAACCACACATGGATCCACCAGTGTCATTGCATGTGTGTTCTTCTCATGAACCACATCTAGCGTCATTGCATGTCTGTTCTTCTCACAAACCACATAAGGATCCACCAGTGTCATTGCATGTGTGTTCCTATCACAAACCACACATGGATCCTCTAGTGTCATTGGATGTGTGTTCTTTTCATGAACCACACCCAGTGTCATTGCATGTCTGTTCCTCTCACAAACCACACATGGATCCACAAGTGTCATTGCATGTGTGTTCTTTTCATGAAACACACATGGATCCGCCCAGTGTGATTGCATGTCTGTTCTTTTCACAAACCACATATGGATCCACCAGTGTCATTGCATGTCTGTTCTTTTCATGAACCACAACCAGTGTCATTGCGTGTCTGTTCCTCTCATAAACCACACATGGATCCACTAGTGTCATTGCATGTATGTTCTTCTCATGAACCACATCTAGAGTCATTGCATGTCTATTATTCTCACAAACCACATAAGGATCCACCAGTGTCATTGCATGTGTGTTGTTTTCATGAACCACACCCAGTGTCATTGCATGTGTGTTCCTCTCACAGACCACACATGGATCCACCAGTGTCATTGCATGTGTGTTCTTCTCATGAACCACATCTAGAGTCATTGCATGTTTGTTCTTCTCACAAACCACATAAGGATACACCAGTGTCATTGGATGTGTATTCTTTTCATGAACCACAGCTAGAGTCATTGCATGTCTATTCTTCTCACAAACCACAAAAGGATCCACCGGTGTCATTGCATGTCTTTTCTTTTCATGAACCATAGCCAGTGTCATTGCATGTGTGTTCTTCTCACAAACCACACATGGATCCACCAGTATCATTGCATGTCTGCTCTTTTCATTAACCACAATTAGAGTCATTGCATGTGTGTTCTTTTCACAAACCATATGTCACCAGTGTGATTGCATGTGTGTTCTTCTCACAAACCACATAAGGATCCACCAGTGTCATTGGATGTGTGTTCTTTTCATGAACCACACCCAGTGTCAATGCATGTCTGTTCCTCTCAAAAACCACACATGGATCCACCAGTGTCATTGCATGTGTGTTCTTCTCATGAACCACAGCTAGTGTCATTGGATGTGTGTTCTTTTAATGAACCACAACTAGATTCATTGCATGTCTGTTCTTCTCACAAACCACACAAGGATCCACCGGTGTCATTGCATGTCTGTTCTTTTCATGATCCACAGTCAGTGTCATTGCATGTGTGTTCTTCTCACAGACCACACATGGATCCACCAGTGTCATTGCATGTCTACTCTTTTCATTAACCATAGTTAGAGTCATTGCATGTGTGTTCTTTTCACAAACCACATATCACCAGTATGGTTGCTTGTGTGTTCTTCTCACAAACCACATAAGGATCCACCAGTGTCATTGGATGTGTGTTCTTTTCATGGACCACACCTAGTGTCGTTGCATGTCTGTTCCTCTCACAAACCACACATGGATCCACTAGTGTCATTGCATGTGTGTTCTTCTCATTAACCACATCTAGAGTCATTGCATGTGTGTTCTTTTCAAAAACCACAGCTAGACTCATTGCATGTGTGTTATTCTCACAAACCACATAAGGATACACCAGTGTCATTGCATGTGTGTGATTTTCATGAACCACACCCAGTGTCATTGGATGTGTGTTCTTCTCACAAACCACACATGGATCCACCAGTGTCATTGCATGTGTGTTCTTCTCATGAACCACACATGGATCCACCCAGTGTAATTGCATGTCTATTCTTTTCACAAACCACATATGGATCCACCAGTGTCATTGCATGTCTGTTCTTTTCATGAACCACACCTAGTGTCATTGCATGTCTGTTCCTCTCATAAACCACACATAGATCCACTAGTGGCATTGCATGTGTGTTCTTCTCATGAACCACATCTAGAGGCATTGCATGTTTGTTCTTCTCACAAACCACATAAGGATCCACAAGTGTCATTGCATATGTGTTCTTTTCATGAACCACACCCACTGTGATTGCATGTGTGTTCTTCTCACAGACCACATAAGGTTCCACCCAGTGTCATTGCATGTCTGTTCCTCTCACAAACCACACATGGATCCACTAGTGTCATTGCATGTGTGTTCTTCTCATGAACCACAACTAGAGTCATTGCATGTGTGTTCTTTTCACAAACCACAGCTAGACTCATTGCATGTGTGTTATTCTCATAAACCACATAAGGATACACCAGTGTCATTGCATGTGTGTTCTTCTCATGAACCACATCTAGAGTCATTGTATGTTTGTTATTCTCACAAACCACATAAGGATACACCAGTGTCATTGCATGTGTGTTCTTTTCATGAACCACACCCAGTGTCATTGGATGTGTGGTCTTCTCACAAACCACATGGATCCACCAGTGTCATTGCATGTGTGTTCTTCTCATGAACCACACTTGGATCCACCAAGTGTGATTGCATGTGTGTTCTTTTCACAAACCACATATGGATCCACCAGTGTTAGTGCATGTCTGTTCTTTTCATGAACCTAACCTAGTGTCATTGCATGTTTGTTCCTCTCATAAACCACACATGGATCCACCAGTATCATTGCATGTGTGTTCTTTTCATAAACCACATATGGATCCACCCAGTGTGATTGCATGTGTGTTCTTCTCACAAACCACATAAGGATCCACCAGTGTCATTGGATGTGTGTTCTTTTCATGAACCACACCCAGTGTCATTGCATGTCTGTTCCTCTCATAAACCACACATGGATCCACCAGTGTCATTGCATGTGTGTTCTTCTCATGAACCACATCTAGAGTCATTGCCTGTCTATTCTTCGCACAAACCACATAAGGATCCACCAGTGTCATTAGATGTGTGTTCTTTTCATGAACCACACCCAGTGTCATTGCATGTGTGTTCTTCTCACAAAACACACGTGGATCCACCAGTGTCATTGCATGTGTGTTCTTCTCATGAACCACATCTAGAGTCATTGCATGTCTGTTCTTCTCACAAACCACACATTGATCCACTAGTGTCATTGCATGTTTGTTATTTTCATGAACCATAGCTAGAGTCATTGCATGTCTATTCTTCTCACAAACCACACAAGGATCCACCGGTGTCATTGCATGTCTGTTCTTTTCATGAACCACAGCCAGTGTCATTGCATGTGTGTTCTGTGGCGCCCCGCTAAAACCACTACTAGAAAATCGCTGTGGTTTTTGTGCATCGCATCATCATGACCGCATGCTCATGTCATCATGCCACATTGCATTTTAGCATCGTCATTATCATGCATCTATTTGTCTGAAACTATTTTCGAAAAACGTGGTTTTGTTTTCTAAATGCCCCGTCTTTATTTCAAATCAAAACCCGGGCTTGGACGGAATATTTTGTTTCGTCTACAATCGGATTTCAAAATCCCCGTTTTAAACAAATAAAATTTTTATATTATTTTTGGGAGGCAGCCAGCAGGGCCCAAAAGCCCAGTCAGCCACCTCCAACAAAACCCTACCTACCCGAGATCCTAACCACCCCGCCAGCCACTCCCTCCCTCCATCCAGCCGCCACCAACCTTCCACTCGCACAAGCACACACCCGCCTGCAGCTGTGCCCACCCCACACCCTGGCCACGATCCCCAGCCCCTGCATGCACAACACACATGCACGACGTTGTTGCCAGACAGCCACATCATAGCGCCACCTACCGCTCCATCCTCGCCTCCACCAGCTGGTCGGCCTTGTCTCGCGCAGGCCCGGCCTCGTCCTCGCCGCTCCGCATCCCCGCCTTGCAGCATCGCCGCACCGACCCCGCCACCGAGCTCGTCCCCAAGCGCCTTGGTTGCTGTCCCGTGCTGCCTCGTCGCTAGATGGAGCCGCGAGCCCGACCGTCTGGTCCTCCGCATCCCTACAAGCCACCTCTCCAGCCATCGTCGATCGCACAGACACAGGCCCCGCCTTCGCCTTCACCTGCGCCCGATGCCGCCACGCAGGCCGCGTCCTCCTTGGAGCCGCCACCACCACGCTCTTCTCTCTGGCCTTCGACCTGCGCGCCCTCGACAGCGTGGGGCCGCGTCGCGCCGGTTCGTTGATGTCCCTGACCCTATGCTGCTCTGACTTGGCCACCCCTCTGGTGCTTTTGTTTGGTGCGGAGGTCCTCCTGCTGTAGATGCACGCCTCCACCAGCTGTGGCTACACATGCCCCGTGATCTTTAGATGCCCGTGCTGCTACATGCTGCTGCGCTTGTTCCAGTTGATGAGGTAGTAATCCTGTTGTTGTTAAAGACCAAGTCAACCGTTGCCGGGAGTAGAGCTAAAGAACTAGATGAACCTGGGAAAACACCGATGCTACCCGAAGAATCACTGACAAGGACCGTCCCTACACCAAGACCTCCGAACCCTCAGCACGCCAAGGTCTCCCCTCAGATCCATCATGACCTTCATCACGGATCCGATGGCCGAAAAACCCCGAAGTCCCGAATACAAGATCGTCGATCCCTAATGTGATTCCCTTTCCGAGACCTCTATTTTTATATATGACATCTGTATTGTTGCATATTAAATTGTTCATGTCGCATACATATTTTGTGGGTTGGGGGCATTATGCCGATTCACCTAAATTAAATATGGAGCGCATATGCGGATTATTCCTGTCTATTAACGCCTCCATTTCAATTTGTGTAGAGAACCGATGCCAAGTTTTGCCTTGTTAATATAACATTTAAATTGCAGGGTATCTAAATAACTTGAACCATTAATTAATTGTCGGGACCCTGGTTCCGCTTTATATTGCCTAGTTGCACTACATCTTTGCCATGCCATGCATCATATCATAATCATACCGGATCTTTTGCCATAGTATTAAATAGTGCATCTGGTGTTTTTTTAGTTCTTTGCTTCTTCACGGATTAGGCCGTTGAGTATCGACAAGTCCTTCGGATAACGTATCTTCGGCAGTGTTTCCCAGGCGAGCAATCTCCCCCTTTCTACCTATTTTGCATTTATAGTCTTTATTTCCTCCTGTTGATCTATTGATATCCATGTCACGATGCTTTAGTGTTCCATACCAGATATATTCCGTGTAGCCTTCATATTGCCTTGGACACTTCCTATTGCCTGTTGTTTGATAGATAGTCGGCCTTGTGAGTCGTAGTTGCTTGCTCAGGTGCTGCTTCGTGTCGTTGTCGTTCCACCGTTGATGGAAGGTTGACACATGCTTAATGGTGGAGATGATCATGACTTTAAATTAAACTGTTAAAATGCTGGGAATAGATATAACTAATGCAGAGGCATCGGTGGGCAATAGATGTTATTTAATTTTTCCACGCTCACTTGTGTCCCATAGGACCCCGAGTACTTGATACCTGTTCCTTGACTATCGCACTATCCGCATATGGGACCATGAATCCCCTTAGCCAGAGCTTGATTCATTTCTTATTTCTTGGGGCCACAAACTAGTTTAGGGCTTTATTACTATCCTGTACTTATGCCATGCTTTACTGCTTTATTTACGATTGTGCGTGGAGCACCTATACTATTTAGGAATGCGGAGTGTTTTCGCGGTATCGACAAGCCCAGTCACACTTTCGGGTTCCCAGTCGTTTATAGCCGTTGACGCAAACCTTGGGTCCGTCTCGGAGCCACCCAACTTCGTTGCGGGTAGCTTAATGGGGTGGCCCCTGAAATATTTTATGAATCCTGTGATTGCTTTGTCGTGAAAGCCTTGTTGGGTTTTGATTTGGTTTTTTCGAGGTTGATCGTGTGTGTGTTGCAATTTGTGCACCCCTATAGGGTAAATCTTTCTGAAAGCCGTGTCCGCGGTTATGGACGACTTGGAGCACAGTATCTTGATAATAGACAAGCATAACTAAAGTAGTGCTATAAATTTGACTTAATATGTGACTAGTAATCAGTTTCACTATAATGGAATGGATAATAAAAGTGCCAACAACTAGTGGAACTGGGGTGTATCGTGTCATGTTATACCTGCCTAATAAGTATCGCAACTCCAATGGAATGAAATAAAAGTGCCAACAACTGCTGGGTTTGGAATGTCACATGCTAATTGTATATGACTAGTAAGTACTGCAACTACAATTGAATGGTTAACTAAAACTGCCCACTACTTATGCTATCAGGATGACTCATGTTGTCTATATCTGACTAGTAAGTGCTTCAACTATAATGGAATGAATAAAACTGCCAACTATGTGAGTTCCTCGGCTTGACTTCCTCGTTTAGTCTCGAGGGGGAATACCAGGATGGGTATGTTTGGTGCTAGTATCAGGTTGGATCCGAATAGATATTTCTTACCCTCTCTAATAGCCGATAATTGTATCGAGTCTCTATAGGTTGTTTAGTGCATGCTTCGCTGCCGCTCCAGTCCACCATACCTATGTAGGCGAGAGCCGCCGAATTCTAGCCTCGCCGTGTACTGGCCTCAGTACTGACGCTCCTCTTTTTCCTTTGCCCTTCGTCAGCACCCCTTTTGTTTTAGCAGGTTTGAGATTGACGTTGTTAGCAGGGTTACCCTTCCAGCTTGGCCTGGGAAGGGTTATGGACACCATTGGTTATTCTTCAGGGATCTTAGCCCCATTTGCATCTTGTCCGTAGTCGAACGCTCTATCGTTTTCAAGGTGATTTGGATATTTGTATAGTATATCTGTATTCTTGACTAATGGAGTCGTTGTTGTATATATATATATGTTCTATGGGTTCCATCGTTGACTAATGTGTAACGATATTACTTCGTTCTCCACCCGCACGCAAGTGCCTGGTGGGCGTCCTTGAATCGTTTCTATGCGGGTTTGGCGGGAAGCGCTAAAACTTGCATAGGGCCGATTCGAGGGTGTTACATGTTCTTCTCACAAACCACACATGGATCCACCAGTGTCATTGCATGTCTGCTCTTTTCATTAACCACAGTTAGAGTCATTGCATGTGTGTTATTTTCACAAACCACATATCACCAGTGTCATTGCATGTGTGTTCCTCTCATAAACCACATATGGATCCACCCAATGTGATTGCATGTGTGTTCTTCTCACAAACCACATAAGGATCCACTAGTGTCATTGGATGTGTGTTCTTTTCATAAACCACAGATGGATCCTAACCTTTGGAGAGCCCTAACCTTAGCCCCCCAATGGGTGGCCGTTAGACCGAGTCTTCTAGAATGCACGCCCTAACACAGTTGTTCTACTTGACCATTGTTAAATACCATTTGATCGGGGCGCTTAGACGATTGGGATGGTCTTCGTGAGAGCGATCCGCGAGTATGCTGTTCTGCGGCATGATTGGCCACGCTTGCTCTAGACAAACTGGCAACACTGGGCGCTCCCCTGTTGCGAGTGTCACGACTCACGAGTTCAGTGGGCCATATCCAAGTGTCACATCCCCATTACTTCTCTTCCTCCCCGTACTTCTCTTTCTTCCCCTTGAAGCCACTTTCCTCACTTCACTCCCATCCTGCCATAGCTGCAAGCCGACGGCGCCTCCATCCTAATCCCCTCTCCGGCGGCCACCCCCTTCCGCCCTCCTCTCGCCATGGGTTCAAGGGGAGATGGCGAGGAAACGCGTCATGATGACAGGGACGGTGATTTCGATGTGAGTCGTCTCATCTCTATCTCTATCATCTGTGGCCAGTTATCTATTTTTTTAGCTAGATCTACTCTGTTTACTCATGCGCGTATGATGTGTTAGGCCAACCAGATGATGTATGACTCCGACTATCACGGTTTAGCGGATGAAGACAGTCCTCTGCTATGTAAACATGGATATGTGGCTGCTAAATTTGTAGCGTTCGAAGGACGAAACGCAGGCAGGAGGTTTCTACGGTGTCAACGACATCGTGCAATGATGCAAGGTGGAAGTTGCGGTGTTGTCAAATGGGTAGATCCAGAGTGGCCCAAATTGATGCAGAAAACGCTGGACAATCTATGGGAAATGACTATTGAGTTGAAAGAATCCGTATTTAGCTCACTTCTTGACAGTGTTGAGATGAAGCTATGGGAACCAGTTGACACGACCAAGCATAAGCGAGATCTCAGGTGGGTGCAAGACAAGGTTAGCAAAGCCGAGAAGGAGAGGGACGCGGCGTTGGCCCTGAAGGCTAAAGTAGAGCAAGAACTGACTCAAGCAAGGAATGATCTTCACCAGGACAAAGTCCAGCAGTTCACAACTACGAGTATTAACAAGTGCATGAGGAAAAATGCAGAGAAACAATTGAAGCTGTGCAAGGAAGATGCTAAAAGGAAGGAGCAGACGATTCGATCCTTGCTCTCGCAGGAAGATGCGCATCGGGCTAAGATTAGGAAGATTAAGAAGATGTGTGATAACTAGTTCTATTTAGCTTGAGCTCCGGGCCTTTTTAAGTTGTAATAGTTGTACTTGTTGACCTAGCGGTCTGAACTATTGGTTCCGGAGTCATGGGAGGAAAAAATTGGTCGCCCGTTAATCTGTCTTAACCCTGCATTACTTCCTTTTGTCTGATCATGGTTGTATTCTGACATTGGTGGTTTGTTTAAATGTAATCTACGTGGATTGTGCCGCATGCAAATGGCACAACCACAATTTATAAAGTGGAAGCACGTACACCCGGTTACTGGAGATCCAGGAGCTTCGCCAGATGCAGGGGATGCAGGAGCAGAGAGGCGGCGAGATAGATGGGCTCAATATTAGGCCAGAAAGTGGTACCGATTTCCTCCTCATCTGGGCATTATCGGTTGCCATTGCTGTTTATGTTGCCATGTCGTTGTGTGCAGCAGCTGAAATAAGTTGCTGCTTCATGGAGTGTGGCAGCTTAAATAATTTATTTCTGTGCCACTTACATTCCGTCGTATTTGGAGACTTCCTGCCCCTCAGCAATCGTGGAACCGGTGTTGCGTGTTTTCAGATAGTAGTGGCACAATCATAATTTTGGATTCAACTACTGACTCGGGCGTTTCCAAACCCTAAGTCGCGGTACATTTTACTCGGAGAACGTGGGTAGATTGTTTCGCCCCGAGCAAAGTTCCACACACAGAGATCAAGAATTTAACCGAATTACATATATAGGTTCAAGTTCAACACATTACTATGCATCTTCATTGCCAACAACCTACTTCCGCAGACTGGGTGCCAACCCTTTACATCCACTAGCTTCTTCATTTCTTGCCTTCTTCCTCTTCCTCGGTGCCAATTTTCTTAGCTTCACGTACTCTACATCGCCGGGACAGTGGGCACCAGAATCGTGTCCAGCATCATCTTTCCACTCGTTTTTAATTTCTTCGGGCAGCAAAATGACTGACCCGGCAGTCATGTTTCTAACCTTGCAGCGCTTCCTGTCAAATAAACAAGACTATTGCATAACTGCCCAATATCTATAGAGTAAATAAAACAAAAATTACAATTCAGCACAAACATGCGAACCCCAAGAGACTTTTGCTTACCTGGAGCTAATTGGGTTCGAGCAACCACCCTGTCCAAGAATAGAAGGGCGACTCCTAGTTGCAGCAGCTTCCACATCCAGTACATCACAATTCAGCTCAAACATGCAAGCCGAAGCATACCTTTTCATCAACCCAATTAGCTGAATATCACACGTTAGAGGAACCATGATGCCACGTTCATCCATGAAGCTGAACTTTGCAGTCTGCTTCGGCCATAATTCATTATGATTACGCAGAGCAGCAACCATACCAGATATAGTGCAGATATGCGTAGGCGCTTCTTCCATCGTGATACAATGGTGTCCATACCACTTGCCCTTAGAGTCGTACCTGAAGAGGACTATCATAACCAAGTAAGGGTGGTCCGCGGAGATCCCACTTGACAGAAAACTATGGACAAAATATGTTTGTCAGCATTGGGCTAACAAACAATTTGAGGTTCAGTAGCCAGCTAGCAGTTATAATTAGTGCGAATATCAAAGATAAGGGTAGCTCACCCGCTTGTAGCCAGAACTTCTTCTTCCTTGGTAGTAGGATCTGCCATCCTCCGAGCTGCTCAGCTCGTCGGCGGCTGAGGTGGGCTAGAGCCTCGCAACGGCAGCCACTGCATGCGCCATTGGATCTCGAGATCAGCGACTGGGCGCAACAACTAGGCGCAACAACTTGGCGCCGGAAGTCAAATGTCCGAAGGGATCGTCCTGCCTAGAGAGTGGATTCCGATGCCGCCGGTGCTAGGGGAAATGTGGGAATGGATTTGTGAAATTGGTCAACACATCCAATCCACTTAGTTACTTGATTTGCCTAAGAGGTTGCCGCGTTGGTGCTCCCGTTACAGACAGATGACCGACATGAGGGTCCCGACCGTCTACTTCACGGGGCAATTTCACAGAATGTTTGAATTTGGCAGGGGTGAGATGAGTTTGCATCGAAATGGCCCCTCTCGGTAGTTGGTGGCCAAACATTTCGAAATGCGGCAATTTAAGGCAAGTTAGGTACTGCCATGCGCTGGCCCGAGAACTTTTGTATCACAGACGAACAGGCCCCCGGATGACGCCACCGGCTTTTGTGCGCCGTGCCCGGACGACATCCACTAATTCTCGGGTCGCTACCTTCATGCTAAGAAATCATTTTACAAGCTTTTGAATTTATCCTACATATTCATGCTATTCGCGGATCTAACTACTGATCTTTTTTCCGATTTCTCGACGAACTTCAGATGTGGCAGATGCTGTAGCCCAATAATCTGGAGATCCTCGCGTGCAACTTTGCAGCGACGTTCCCGCTCGTGTGCTCCCACCCAGGATGCTTTCGCCGTTCCTCCTACCACGAGCTCCCGCTCCACAAGCTCGCGTGCCCGCATGGCGCGTGCTCCTGCACGGAGCCGGGCTGCAACTACACCGGCCCGCCGACAGAGCTTGTCGTCCACCTTGCAGAGGAGCACTTGAAGTGATTAGGATATCGTATAGGCAAGCCCAACTTCTCCAAGAGCAGGTGTCGTTCACTGACTCGGCACGCCACCGGCTAATTTTCCAGGGGGGACGGCTCTATTTTCGTCCTGACCATCACCGCCGGTGTTCCGGGAACCACAGCTGGGCCCACCTTTGTGTGTGTGGTATGCGTCAGGTCAGTCTCGTGAGCCTGGCCCCTATACACGGTGCGCATGTGGGTGAACGCCTAGTCTCCATCGTCCGATAGCATTCTTGTGCTAGCCGAGGCGCCGAGCTGCCCGACGCCACGGGAGGTGGAGTATGCGGACCTAAGGTCGATCCTATGTGTGCCATCTTAGTACCTTGTCGGTGCTGGACTGAACAGGCAGATGCATTTCTACATTTGTATCGAGAAGACCGTCAGGGAAATGTAGTACTTATGCTGTCGTTACTGTTAGACTTAAGCGATGCTTCTCAGGTGCGTAGAGCATACGTGTTGTGCGAATGTACCCCAGTTGTAGTTTTTTTAGTACTTCTTAATAATTCGACGAGTTATTCGTCCAATCAGCTTATTGTTGTCACGTTGTAAAGTCTGCTTGCTCTAGACAGACTGGCAATACCACGTGCTCCCGCTCCCGCATGTCAATGTCACGTGTTCCGTGGGGCCACCTGCCAGTGTCACGCCCCCTTACTTCTCTTCCTTCCCCTCGAAGCCACTGTCCCAACTTCTCTTCCATCCTGCCACTCTCGTCTGATGGTTGTAATCTGATTTTCGTTAGATTGTTTACATGTAATCTACATTGATAATGCAACATGCAAATGGCACAGACACAATTTCTAAAGTGGAAGCACTCACACGCTACTGTTGCACATATTTCTCAATATAGCTCGACAAACCCATTACAATAATTGTACTCGCACTAAACACAACAAAATTTGCAACCATCCTAAACAACATCTAAACCCACATCACAGTGCTGTCGTCAGAGTCCACCTCGATTGGTGACACCGCCATGCCCTTCCCAGCGACATCCACTCCCGCCCGTGGCTTGACCTTCGTGAAGGAGGCAACAATGGCATTCTGCATAGCTTCATCCCTGTTGTCCTCCACATCAGAATTGACAATGACGAAGGTGACGGGGTTGGCATGGACCGAGCGCCGTCGCGCTTGGCGGCTCCTTCTCGAGCTCGATGCCGCATCAGTCCTTCTACAGGTAGGAGGGGCCATGCTTTGATACATAGCATCGTCGCTCCTCTCAAGAAACCATGGCCATTTGATACTGCGACGGTAGGATCTTGGGGTGGATCCACCGCGGCAAGCCCTACCGGAAGCGGTGGAGCGGATGAATCTGCCGGTGCGAGCCATGACAAGTTTCTAGGATGGAGTAAGATTGTGGGCCAGGCGTGTGTAGTTCCTGAGAAAGGCCTCCCAGTGATATGTACGTGGGAAAGGTGCCAAAAAATTTCGTCCAATGCGTGCGAGAGGGCCTTTGAACCACAAAGCCGCGAGGTTTGGTTGACAAGTCCGCATGCTAGGTCCCCCACCTGTCAGCCGAATGTGGACGGTAGGATTCTGTCCGAGTTATTAAGTGGGGATAAATTATGCTTCACCACTACCCTAACATCCAAAGGCTCCTCTTTGCTCTGCCCTCGCTCCCCTCGCTCATGGCTTGCAACTCATGCAGTTCGTCTCGGGCGGAATCAGGGTCGGCTCAACGCCGTCAGGAGGGTGCCCCCATCAGGTACCAGAGGGCCCCCTACGATTACTACCCCGATATGCTATGTTTGTGTGGTGAGAAGATGTCGAGATGGATTTCATGGACCGACGAAAATACTGCAGGAAAATTCAGCAACTACAGCATCAGAGCGATAAGTTCCTACTGTAGGTACAATGGTAACCCGGATTCGGAAAGCGTAATGTAATTCTTTTTTTTGTTTCCTTCGATCTACTTCGCAGGAAGGGAGGGGGACTGGCTGTGACAAGTTTGTGTGGATCGAAAAGCCACTGGTAGGTTTTCACAAAGAGCTTGTTTAGGATCTGCGTGATGCTGTGTGGGACAAGAAAGAGGAGATTCGTGCGATGGAGCGAGAGATCCGGGAGCTTCGCTAGGTGCAGGGGAGTCAAGGGCAGGGAGGTGGTAAGACAGACGGGCCCAAGATTAGGCCAGATAGTGGAAACAATTTCCTCATTATCTGGGCATTATCTGTTGCATTTGCAGTTTATGTTGCCATGTCGTTGTCCAGCAGCTGAAATAAGTTGCTTCTTCATGGAGTGTAGCAGCCAGCTTAGAACTTGTTTTTCAGCCCAGAAACTTATCATAAGTGTAATGCCAATAGCAGGGATTTATTAAGCGCCTATAAATAATTCATGTCTATGCCACTAACACCCATCGATTTTGGAGACCCCTTAACCGCTCAGCTATCGTGATTGTTCAGATAGTAGTGGCACAGTCACAATTTTGGATTCAACTAGTGGCCTCGGCCGTATCCAATCCTAAAGTCGTGATACATTTTACTCCGAATACGAGAGACAGATTGTTTCGCCCGACAAGTTCCACGCACACAGCTCCAGAGTTTAACTGAACTACATATATAGGTTCAAGTTCAATACATCATTAGGCTTCTACACTACAAGGCTTGTTTCTCTGCTTGGGTGCCAACTTTCTTCCTCTTGCCTTCACGTCCACTGGCTTCTTCATCTCCTGCCTTCTTCCTCTTTCTGGGTGCCAATTTTCTTACCTTCACGTACCCTGCATCTCCGAGTCGAGGGAAGTCAGGCCAATCAGCACTAGAATCTTGTCCAACATCATCACTCCACTAGTTTTGGTTTTCTTCCCGCAGCAAAATCACTGAGTCAGTTGTCTTGTTTCTTACCTTGCGCTTCCTGTAAAAAAAATAGTACATGGATTACTACCTTATATCTACAGACTATAAACAATTTTTTTGTGAATGCACTATCTCATACCTAGGTTTGGGAGCATTAAGGGGACAGCCCGCTGCTCTATGGCCTATAAGATGGCAAGTCTTGCATCTGTTTTTGCCCTTATTGGTAGCACAGAAAGCCGAACCCTTGTTCTCGAGAAAATTCTTAAACCTATTCACCTAAGGTCTTCCTCTGCCCCTTTTTGTAACTGGCTGGCAAAGCTCGAAAGATATTTGGACTTGAGGCCACTAAGATGGGTTTGTACATGGCTTGACGGATCCAGCGTACGCAGCTCTGAACTTTTCCATAGAGTAGTAGTCTGGCAAATACTGATCCAAATGTGGTAGAGTTCTTTTCTTCACCAAGAAGGCCAAGGCGTGGTCGCAAGGTTTCCCGATATGCTTCCACTCTAAGCAGGTGCATTCTCGTAGCTAGATGTTCACAACATCCCTTTTGCCACTCTTGGACATATCGACCACCTCATAGCTGCTGCTGGTTGACGGGAGAACCTTAAGATCAGCAAGTCCTCGGCTTCTCTTGTGCAGTTGTTGTACAACTGGTGGTAGCATATGTCCTCTAAATCTCCTACCGATCTCTCTCCTTATATTTAACAGCTTCATGATCATACCACATATGCTGTCCATCAAGATATGAACATGACACACTTTTATGTCCTTCACCAAGTTATTCAGGCATTCTGCAAGGTTGTTGTTTATGTAATCAACTTTGATGTCAGGGTTCAATTGACTCCTCTTCCATATCTGCGAATGATGGATGGCTAAGTACTCTGGAAGTTCAGGGGCTTCCGCAAAAATCTTGCTCATGAAATATTCGCTGCTACTAGGTTTGTAAACTCTAGCAGGAGGAAACATGTAACGAAATACGCTGCCTGCATAGTGTGAGTACAAGTTGAGCATCATATGGGCATGGAATTCTCTACCTTCAGCTCATGGGAACACCTCCTTCACTGCATTCGTCAGCCCTTTGCATGCATTATAGCCAATGGATCCGTGTGACTTATTAATCTCCTGAGCTGCCTCATAAAGCAGACCTAGTTTTCCCCCGTTTCTGTTTCGAACAACCCGAATGCCAATGGGAACATCCAGTTGTGACCATCAAGTGTTGTGGCAGATGGCAGGCAGCCTTTCCATTTTCCAGTTAGGACAGTGTTGTCTATACTCATATACGGCCTATAGCCATCCTTGAATCCCTGGATGCAAGGTTTAAGCGCCATAAAAAATCTTTTGAAATATATTTTACCATGTACTGATTCGGTGTCAATCTCCACAACACTCCCCGGACACCTAGCTTGTACCTCCGCCTTGAAGTTGTACAGCATCCTGAAGCTATTGGTCCAATCCCTGTGCAAGACCCCCAGAGATTTCTCTTTACCTTTCCAAACCATGTAATACGGTAGGACAATGTTTTATTTAGAACCGAGGCTAGTCTGAATATTCTTCGCAGTCTCCTTAGGGTTACCCTTTAGTATGGACATAGATTGTATAGCCACCCACTCCGTATCAGCCATTGTGGATTTCAGTTTGCTGCCTGTCGAACACATGTGTGGAGGGCCCATTTTGTTCACCTGCAACATAGATTCATTTAAAAGATAAGCGGAGTCAACTAGTTGCCAGAAAGATATCGCACAACAATTGTAGTCATAAAGTGAAAAGAGAGAAAGTTCTAATGGTTTGCTGCATTCATTGCCCTAGTACCCTAATTGCCTTCGACACAGGTAAGGCTCTTGTTGTAATCCTCCATGGAAAATGTACCTCAGCCCGTCCATTCATCCATGTTAACTTGCAAACGACCTCATACCTCTGGGCATTGTTCTTTAGTCGATAAACGTCGAACTCCCCCTTGATACAAAAATGCTGGAATGACATCCTGAACTCATGCATGCTCCTGAACTCGGTGCCGACCGAAATTATAGGATACTCTTGGTCATGTTTCATTTCTTCTACTTCAACACTCAAATCATCAACTGGAATACCAGCCTCATCGTTAAGTTCCTTGTCTATTTCATCATCACCGGATTATTGATCCTCTACAGTGCCTTCTTCTTCTTCTAATTCAGAATCCTGGCCATCGTCTCTAATGACTAGTACGACACACATCATATTTACTCCCATGGGTGGGGCTGCACCATCGTCTCCACCCGGATGGACCGGAACATTGCCCCAATCCACCTCACCGGCAACTCTATTTTCTCCAAGACACTCGGTTGGTTCTGCTGCAACCACATGGGATGGTCTTATGTTTGCACGCATCCCAGGTACTTCAGTAGACAAACAGCAGTCAGAATCGATTTCATCTTGGCTGTACAGAACCCTCTTGCTCTTCCTGTGTACATCCTCCTTCATGATGTAATCTTTCCTGATGGTATCAGTAGGGCTTGACATCTGCGTTCCATTCCCCATCGAACTAGGATTTTTGCTGCCTCTCTTGGGTGTGACCTCCTTACTACCTCTCCTCATGGGTGTTGGCTCCAAGGTGTTGGCATTATTGCCTGACCTCTACGGCGTGTTCTTCTTTGAATTAGCCGTTTTGCTGCTACTATTGGGCGTGTTCTCCTTCGTGCTGGCATTATTGCCTGACCTCAGCGGCGTGTTCTGCTCCAAATTAGCCCTTTTGCTGGTACTATTGGGCGTGTTCTCCTTCTTGCTGGCATTATTGCCTGACCTCAGCAGCGTGTTCCGCTCCAAATTAGTATTTTTTTCTTCTCCCACTGGGTGTGGTAGCCTCTGTGCTGGCCATCTTCGCCTCTTTGCTACCACTCCTGGGAGTGTTCACCACCGTGTTAGCCCTCTTAACATTTTTGCTGCTATCGTTCGGTGCGGCATTTTGATTGGATCTCAGGGGTGTACTCTACGGCGTGGTCCTTTTTTTCATGCGACTCATGTGCGTCCTACTCTCTGGTGTGGCCTCCTTGGTGACATTCTTCTTCGGGGTGCCCTTTCTGGGGATGCTCTTCCTCCTCCTCTTTATGACGCTCCTCTGTAAGTATGTCCTCTGTTCGAAGCTACCCTCAGTTGCACCAGCCCTAGTGATGTCATGGATCAGGTCACGCATGCCTTCTAAAAGTCCATCATCTCTATTGTCGAGTTCCAATTCCTCTCCAACCATTTGGACTATCAAGTGGAAGTACACTTCACCTCTATAATGTTTCCTTGTAAATGGTACGACTAAATCCTTGGTATCTTTCACTTCAATGGCCTTTTTTCTCCTGTAACCAAAATATAACAAGCGTGCTTCCTGGGAGGACCCCCACAGCACCTTCACACGTAAGGATGCCATCATGTCAGATAGCTCTACCACTTCAGGATCGTATCTCCCAAGGATTACATCAAACTCGTCATAGAATTTTTCCGTGCCATCATCTAATTTTGCAGTATAATCCACGACACCGATACAAACGATTACTTTTCCATCATTAGGTTCTATAGGATAGAAACCTCCGATAGGTTCGAGAGGTGGAGCGGCACCATTAGACCCAGCCACAATGCCACCGTCGCATCACCATCATCATCGTTAGCTGGATCAACCTCGGTGGAAGTACCAGGACCAGGAGCAAGGTGAGGGCCCTTAGCAGCGGGTGTTACATTACGTGGTGGACAGGCAGGGCCCCTTCTAATGGCAGCCACAATAGGATTAGCTGTTGCCCTGCCACATCGATGATCAGGAGCAGTTCACACAATGGTAGTGTTTCGAGTGCTAGCAAAGTCCAGACCATGAGCTAGCTCTAGACCAGCAGCTCGCTGAACCTGAGCACGGGTTCGAGGAGGACACAAGGCATCAGTATTTGCAACAACAGTGGGGTAGCCTCCATAATCCTTAGTTTGCTCAACATCGGCAGGGATTGGGTCAACAGCGGTCAGATCAACAACAACACGAGGAAGACCAGTACCAGCAGATTCCAGAGCACGAGTTCGCACAACTTGAGGACGGTTTCGAGGAGGAGCAGCACACAAGGCAGCGGTCTTGGCAACACCAGCGGGGCAGCCTCCGAAAGCCTTAGTTTGCTCAATAGCGGCATGGATTGGGTCAGCAGCAGCCGGAGCAACAACACCATGGGGACGACCAGTACCAGTAGATTCCAGAGCAGAGTTTTCCACAACGGCAATACGGGGACTCCTACGAGGAGGTTGCCTGACAGAAGCATGTCGCGGACGAGGAACCACATTTTGCTCAATAACAACAGGGGTTCGAGTTAGACCACCATGTCTAATAATAGCTGGGCGACTCCCAGTATCAGGAGCTTCCACACCCCGTATGTTACAAATCAGCATAACCACGCGAAGCCCATCATATTGTATCATCAACCCAATTAGCTGACTATCACATGCTATAGGAACCTTGAAGCCTCGTTCATCAACGAAGCTGAATCGTGCAGTCTGCTCTGCCCCCATTTCAGCAAGTTCACGCATAGCAACACCAAACCAGGGATAGTGCATAACTGCACAGGCGCTACTTCCATCTTCAGACATCTAGCTTGATTCCACATGCTCTTCCCATCTACTAATTTAATGTGGTAGCCGCAGAGGGTGACCATAACCGTGTATTTGGGTTCAGTGGAGATCCTAGTTGAGAGAAATTGGGGAAAAGATTAGAATTGTTTGTCAGCGTCGGGCTAGCAAACAATTCTATGTTCGATATATCTCTGTAATGCCAATAACTAGCTAGCAGTTATAGGTAGTGCGAATAGCAAAGAGAAGAGTACCTCACCCACAATTAGCCAGAAGTACTTCTTCCTTGGCAAATGGATCTGACATCCTTCATGATGCTCAGCTCATCGGCGGTAGAGGCGGGCTAGATCATCGCAACGGCTGGCACGACATTCGGCATTAGAGCTCGGTAGCAACGAGTAGGTTCAGCAACTTGGCACCGGAAGTCAAATGCCCGAACATATCATTCTGGTTAGAGAGGGGATTTTGATGCTGCTGGTGCTAGGGTTCATGCGAAAGGAGGAAGGGAGTGGATTTGTGAATTTGGTCAACGCACCATGCTCCTTTAGTCCCTCGTTTCACCTACGTGGTTGCCGCATTGGCGCTCGCGTCACGGAAATATTACTGACATGAGGGTCCCAACCGTCTACTTCACAGGGCAGTTTCACGAAATGTTTGGATTTGGTAGGGGTGAGATGAGTTTGCATCGAAATGGCCCTCTTAGTAGTTGGCGGCCCAATATTTCGAAATGCGGCAATTTCAGGAAACTTAGGTACCGCGGTGCACTTGCCCGGGAACTTTGGTACCGCAAACGAATAGGCCCCCCGAGGAGGGGGAGTGGATGATCTTCCTCTCCCACCTCGCGCGCGGCTTCGCTCTTCCGGTGCACCCCTTCTTCTTGACTTTCCTCATGTTCTTCGATCTCCACCTCCACTACCTCAGATCCAACGCCATTGGCACCCTAGCGCACTTCACAGCCTTCTGTGAGTGCTACCTCGGGATCTAGCCGGTTCTTGGGCTCTTCTGTCAACTATTCCATGTCCGGCCGCAGGTCCAGTTCACCCAGGGCCTGCTAGTCGCCTGCGGCGGCGCGTCGATCTACTCCCGCTCGCAGACCGGCTACCCCAAGTTCTAGCTGCAGGGCATGGTCCGACTATGGCAACAGTCGTACTTCTATGTCAGCAACATCACCGAGGACGATCGGATCAACCTACTGGCCTTCTAGGACATGGAGTCGACTCGGCAGAACTGGGACCTGAAGATCTACGGCGATAAGGCGGACACGGACAAGATGCTGTGACGGATGTGGTCCCTCGTCATCATCAGCTTAACCGGCCTGGACATCACACTCAGCTGGATGTCCTGGCTGATGATGCCGCTGCAGCAGCGTGCCCACAAAATGTGCTTCTATTCTGGCTGGCTGGACCCCACCTGGCTATCTCGCTGCGATCCCCGCTACCACAACCTTAAGGAGTGGGTGTGGACGATCACCAAGGAGAGGCTGCCAGAGAACTTGAAGTTTAGGCAGGCCCCATACACGCGTGATAACCGCGCGCCCCGGGTATGCTCCCTGATCCGGCTGGCATCTTTTGTCCTCTATTTTGCTCGTTTCATCCGGCTGACGCCTTATTCTTTTTTGTTGCAAAACTTCCCCTGCATCATCCGGGAGGACGGCGAGACCCCCCTCCAGGACTTCACGCCCGACCCCCCTGAGCCGCGTGCACGCAAGTCTGGCGAGGGTTCAGACAGCGATGCCGATGTCTTCCCCAACCAGAACGATGAGCCGGCCCAAGACCCTCACGTGCCGGTTGACAAGGAGGAGGAGGCCGCCCCAGCCCCCGAATCAACCCAGCGCCGAGTGACGAATGGCGACTCTAGCCGGTCTAGCGTGGGGGGAGCGGATCCAGCCGGCCCCCGGTGGAGGAGCCACCCCCCAAGAGGAGCTGGACCGGCGCCCCGCCCCTGAGCCGGCTTGGCCGCAAGAAGGTGCTACCCCCGATGGTGCAGGGGTAAGGATTTTCCATCGTCCTCTTGTTTTGCGTTTCCTTCCCTTTTTCTTCTTACGTGATTTTTATTCTTTTCCTTTTCTTACTGGCTTTGCCTTCATCTTTGTAGCTCGCTCGTTTCTTTCGATACTGCCAGCCCGACACGAGCGCTGACTGGCTTGCTGCCTCGTGCGTCGCCTACCGCTCCGGCTCTTGCTGCCACCACCGCCCCTACTCTGACGTCCAGGGCTCCACCACCGCCGCCTCGTGCAGATCTGACTACGGAAGCCGAGACCGGAGATGCTCCACCCGCTATGGTGGTTTAGCCGAACACCATCGCGTCGAACCCGCAGGGAAGAGGTGGCTCCTCCGCAGGGGCGAGGAGGGCTGCTGCCGGCAAGGAGCTGGTGGTGGTCCAGGACGACAACTCCGATGGCGAGACAGGGGAAGAATGGCGGGTGGCGGTCCGCGAGGCGAAGGAGTCGTTGGCCCTCAACACTATCGATGATGATCCCTCCTCTGCCGCCTCCCTGGCAGATCTGGCCGCCACCCTAGAGTTGGCGGTGAAGGAGATCCGGTAGCTCGAAGCTTCGGCTAGGAGCAACCGGACGCTGGAGTAGAAGCTTGCTTCCGCGAACGGCACTTCTCAGAGTAAGTCCTTCTACTTGGTTTTTCCTTCTCCTTCTCTCTCCCTCTTTTTTTGCTAATAGCCGGTTTCTTGTAGCCATCATGGTCTGCACTCAGCGGGAGATCGACCGCCTAACCAAGGCGAACGACCGACTGATGAAGTACAATTCCTTCCTCCGGCTCCAGAACAAGGAGTGGCACTCCAAGAAGGACCGGATGGAGGCCACCATCAAGGAGCACGACTTTTCCCTCGCCATCTAGGCCCAGGCCTTTGATCTCCTCGATGCCTAGAGCAAGGACCAGGAGAAGGAGATCAACGGCTGGGGGAGCGGGAGAAGGCCCTCCTGGAGGAGCTGATGCAGATTGGCGGCACCACCAAAGGTAAATCCTCTTTCAGACTTGCTTTTTTCTGTCCGGATCCGGTAGTCGGACCTGACTTGCTTTTCTGACAGCTTTTTATCTGGGCGTAGACCTGCTGGCCTACAACCGGCTCTAGGAGAACTGACCGAGGGAGCAGCCAACCTCTCAGGAGCTAGTTGCCCTTCTTGTCGAGGATGCCGCCGAGCTGCGGAAGGCGGCTCACATGGTATTCGACTTCCTGTGGCCGACTTGGCGAGCACCCCGCTGATCTTTGCAGCGGCTCAATGAGTCGGGGTTTTATCCCGGATAATACTAATCCGTTGGATCTTTCCACTTGTCCGTTTGATGCGGGGTGGGCTACCGAGGCGACATCGAGTCGGATCTTCTTATCTCGGCAGAAGCGCGTAAATGCTCCTTCCGCAAAATTTGTTCCGTTGTCAGTTATAATACTGTGTGGATAACCGTATCTCAAGATGATGTCTTTGAGAAATGTCACGACCGTAGCTCGATCACATTTACTTATAGGTTTCACTTCAATCCATTTTGTAAACTTGTCCACCATGACCAAAATGTGTGTCATGTTTCCTCTCGCCGGTTTGAACGGGCCAACCATATCCAAGCACCATACAGCGAATGGCCACATAATTGGTATGGTCTTGAGTTCCGACATAGGCATATGTGTCTTGGTGGCGTACCTCTGAAAACCATTGCATTTTCTCACCAGATCTTCTTCTTATTCCAAGGCACTTGGCCAGTAGAATCCATGCCGGAACGCCTTTGCCACCAAAGCTCGGGATGAGGCATGATTCCCCCATTCTCCTTGGTGTATATCTCGGAGGATATCAAGCCCTTCTTCCGGGTCAACGCATCATTGGAGGACATTGGTTACACTCTGTTTGTATAACTCCGAATTGATGATCATGTATGATTTTGCTCTCCTCTGAGTTTGCCTGACTAACACCTCCTCAGCGGGTAACGTTCCATCTTTCAGGAATTGGAATATAGGCAGTGCCCAAGCTGGTATGGCTCGTGGAGGGAATATCTCCTCATCAATTTCCATCTGATCCACCGGCATAACTTCAGCCGGATCACGCTGAGCAGTCCCCGGGTCTAGTGAGGTAGTCCCCGGGTTTGCCGAGGCAGTCCCCGGGTCTCGCGTACCACCTCCCATGTCAATGTCCATGGGCTCAGCTCCGGATTCCGTATTTTCTAGGACATAGATCGAGTCGGTTCCTGGGGACGGCCTGATAGATGGTTTTCTGAGGTGTTCCAATGCTACACCCGGTAGAATTGCCTGTCTGGTCGATCCGAGCTTCAACAACATGTCGGCATCCTCGTTTTCCACCCGGGGTCCATGGTGAAATTCACACCCCTCAAAGTAACCAGATATCTTCTGCACGTGAAATTTGTATAGTGCCATGTTCGGGTCCAGGGCGTCCCACACTCCGGACACTTGCTGCACCACCAGATCCGAGTCGCCAAAGCATATTATCTGACGTATGCCAATCTCCTTTGCCACTTTGAGCCCATGCACAAGAGCCTCATACTCAGCGACATTGTTCGATGCCGCGAAATGGATCTGCAATACGTACTTTAGCTGATCCTTCTTTGGTGAGGTGAGCACAACCCCGGTGCCTAATCCGGTTTTGGTTTTCGACCTGTCAAAGTGCATCCTCCAGTAATTCGGATCTGGTGGTGGTGGTTCGTATTGTACCTCGGCCCAATCCACGAAAAAGTCCGCCACAGCCTGAGATTTGATCGCTTCTCTTCTGTCGTATTGGGGCGCATAAGGGGCTAGCTCAATTGCCCATTTTGTGATTCTGCCACTCGCATCCTTGTTACCCATTATCTCGGATATGGGAGCTTCACATATTACTTTGATGGGGTGCTCCGTATGCCACCTTTTGAAAGTGTGGGTAGTTCTGTTTTCAGGCAGACAATACCTCGCTCAGGTAGTATACTGGCCTCTGCACTTACTTACCCTCTTCAGTGCGCTCCACTATGATTACTGCACTTACAACTCGGTTGGTTGCGGCTACGTAGAGCAACATTGGCTCCTTTGATAGTGGAGAGGCTAGGACTGGCGCAGTAGCCAACATCTTTTTCAAGTGGGCAAAGGCTTCATCGGCCTGTGGCGTCCAAACGAATTTATCGGACTTTTTCATGAGTTGGTAGAGAGGTAGTGCCTTTTCTCCCAACCGACATACAAACCGACTCAACAATGCCAGGCATCCAGTGAACTTCTGGACATCGTTAAGACACTTCGGCAGCTCCATTCGTTTGATGGCTCGGATCTTTGTTGGATTAGCTTCGATACCTCGGCTGGAGACGAGAAATCCGAGTAAGTTTCTAGCCGGGACACCGAAGGTACATTTTTCTGGGTTAAGCTTCATCCAGAACCTTCTCAAGTTCGCGAATGTTTGCCTTATGTCGTCAAGGAGTGTTGTGCTTTCCTTGGTCTTGATAACCACATCATCCACGTATACTTGTACATTTTGGCCTATTTGGTCGTGCAGACATTTTTGCATACATCTTTGGTACGTTGCACCTGCATTACGTAAACCAAACGGCATAGTGCGATAGAAATAAGCCCCGTACGGGGTAATAAACGCCGTTTTTATTTGATCATCCGGGTTTAGAGGTATCTGGTGGAAGCCAGAATATGCATCAATGAATGACAACAGTTCGCATCTCGCGGTTGAGTCTATGACTTGATCTATCCTCGGCAGTGGAAATGGATCTTTTGGACACGCGTTGTTCAGGTTCATGTAATCGATGCACATGCACCAAACCACTGCTATGTTCGGATCGTCCTTCTTCTTTTCTACCAGTCCGGATATAGTACCTCCATGATAAATCCTGCTGCTAGTAACCGAGCTATCTCGTCTCCAATGACTTTTCTCCTATCCTCGGTGAAGCGGCGGAGAGGTTGCTTCACCGGCCTTGCTCCGGGTCTTACGTTCAAAGAGTGCGCGGCCAACTCCCTCGGAACACCTTGCAAGTCCTGTGTAGACCAAGCAAAAATATCCCAATTCTCACGGAGGAAGTTGACGAGCTCGCTTTCCTATTTGTCAGTTAACCCGGCACCAATTGTTACAGTGCGCTCCGGAAACATGTTATCAACTGGAATCTTCTTGGTGTCCTTTGCGGCTTGAAATGAAACGCTGCCATGCGGGTTACTTAATGTCGGCATATATTGCTGTGCGGACTGAGCTAATGCTGCCACCTCCTGGATTTTTCTTTTCTCTTGCGCAATCACGAGTGACTCGGCTAGGTTAGACCCGGCTGAAGCACACTCCATGGAACGTCGGAAATCTCCAGCAATGGTAATCGCTCCATTTGGCCCGGGCAACTTCATCTTCAGATAACTGATGTGGCAGCTTGCCATGAATTTGTTCAATGCTGGTCTTCCGAGTAACGCGTGATACGCACTTTCCAAGTTCACCACTTCAAACTCCAGATTTTCAGTTCGGCAGTTATCCCTCGTTCCGAATAGCACGTCGACCCGGACTTTGCCTATGGGCTCGCATGAAATGCCTGGTACAATGCCATGGAAAGTTGTTCTCGTAGCCTGGAGCATGTTCTCCGAGATGCCCAACTTACGCATCGTATCCGCATACATGATGTTAATGCTACTGCCATTATCAATCAAAACCTTGAAGAACCTCACGTTGATGTTTGGTCCAATGAATGTCGGATCTAGTACTAGCGCATACGAACCTAGACTCGGCATAAGTTTAGGATGATCTTTGATGTTCCAGGTGATTTCCTAGTCCGACCAAGGCATGTACCTCGTCACCGCTGGCATGACCGCATTGACCTCCATATGTCGGTGCTGCAAGTTTTTTCTATCTATTTCCTCAGTCGTGAACACACAATAACTCTGGTGATGTCCCTGTACTCATTCCTTCCCTCGTTTCCGGGGTACCTCTGATCTGGTTGTTGCTGATTTTCCACCTGATGCACTGCATCCCTTCTTTCATTGTTGTCATACCTCGGCGGAGGGGGAGGCAACATTAGCTGCTGCGTGTTTGCTCCGGAGAGCAGTTGCTGCCGGGGTAACTCCTGCCGAGGTTGATCATTCTGGGGTGCCTGAGCATTCCCCGAACCACCTTGCTCTATCTTACACATCCACTCACATTGCCTCGTCGTGTGACCCGCCGGGCTATTCGGATTTGGCGTGTGAAACTTACATGGCTGATCCAGCATCGACTCATAGGTATACCTCGGACGGTCTTTCTTTTCTTGCCACTGCTTCTTCTGCTCCGGAGTCCATGTTTTCTTTCCATCATTTCTCGGAGTCCACTACCCTCCAGTTCTCTGGTGTTGGTTACTCCCTGATCCGGGTTGATCTTGATTCACAGCTTCAACCTGTTGCGAACCATAGCGATGGTCCGGTCTGTCATCTCTCCTTTTTCCTCTGTAATCGTTCCTCCGGGATGACCCGGCTCCATCTCTCTGATAGTATTCGTCGTTTGACTCACTTGACGCGAGCCTAGGTTGAGTTGGATCGCCCAAAGCATACGAATCAGCAATCCGGATCATCTCTGCCAGCGTAACTGGCATTTTCCTTTGTAGCTTCATCCACAGCTCGCTGCCGTACCTGCACCCTTGCGCAAACCATGCTATGGCCTGTGACTCTATGACGCCCTCACACGAGTTTCTCACGGTACACCACCGGGTTAAGAATTCACGATCCGTATCTTTGGGTCTTTGCTTGCACATTGCCAGGGTCTGCGGTCTATTCAGCCTCTGGTATGTACTTGAGAAGTTGCTGATAAACATTTCTTCAAAATCTATCCAGCAGTTGATGCTCTGGCCGGGCCTTCCAACATCTGGGGCACGTAACGCACAGCCCATCTCATGTTGCCAGTTGCAATTTTCACCGCCGTAGCGTAGTTTATCAGCCAATCCTCTGGCTTGGTACTGCCGTCATACGTCTTCGTGCCCCTGGGTAACTGGAAGTTTGGTACCGGTGGTTCCTTCATGATCCGGGGTCCAAAGCGCGCTGGACCCGGGGGACCTTGACATTCGATCTGTTCCGACCTATACAGGCGATCCAGTTTTAACCTGGCGTCATCCGGCATCAAATCCCTGCTTCCCAATCTAGACCCTATCACATGATAGTCCGGTCTGGGGTACCCTGCGTTCACCATCTCCGAATCACCATCATTGTATCGGTTTTGCTCTCGTTGCACACCTTTCTGCTGCATACCTCGGCCGGCGCTTTGCTCTTGCCTCGGTATATTCCACTGCTGCGGTTGTCCTGCTCCTGTGGAGTTGCGCTGTCCGGCATTGCCGTTGGCAGCGTTCCCTTGCCCGGCATTGCCTTGGTCGTGATTACCTCGGCCTGCTTCACCTCGGCTCACACTCCTTCGATCATCACCTTTCCGCATCTCTTTTTCTTTTCTCGCACGCGTTGGGTCGTACGGGACGATCTGTTTGTTCCGTCTGGCCGAGGTTACTACCTCTTCACTCCTTGGACCGCCATGAGGCGATGATGCGGCTCCAGCGGATTTCTCCGGGTTACCCATCACCGAATGGACGATCTTGGAAGCCCCAGCTCTCTCCGGGTTAGCTCTCAGCAGCTCCTCGTTCTGCCTGTTCGCGATCCGGACCAGCTCGTTAACCCTGTCTTGCTGTCTTTGACGGGCCTCACCCGTCAGACCCTCTAGCTCGGATGCAGCCGCATCTGCTGCTCTGAGGTTTTTCGCCGGGGTACTATACTTCAGCAACCCCACAGACAGATAGTTTTCCGACCCTTCTGCTCCATCATCACCTTCTCTGTTCATCTCACTTATGAGATTTTTCCCTTTTACCCTCACTGCTTCAACTTTGTTTGCCTTTGCATACTCACGCAGCGTCATGTTCAGCGACTGCTGAGCCGCGGCTATTTTCTTTGTGCCCTCAAGTATCTTCTCCCGAGTTTCCTCTAGCTCGGCCTGTGCCTGAGCCGGATCTATCACTGCTGCTACCGGGTTAGCCAAGCTATCCATAGCTTCCCTCAGTACGTTCTCAGGCCTCTTTAGTGGAGGTCCTCTACCTTTCCTCGGTGCCTTAGGTGTTACCTCCGGGTCTGGTGCCGGATCCTTGCTTGCGCCTGCACCTGGCGCAGTCATCATCACCTCCGCGTGGTCCGGGGAGCGAGCGATACGCGCCCCGAGCCAGTGAGGGTGGTTCCCCATCGCATTTACACGACGCGGATGAACGCACGAGACGTCCACAGCAACGTAGACCTTGTGCGCGCCGAGCTTGACGAAGAGGACATTGCGCGGAAGTGGGCGCGTGCCGAAGCAGCCAGCGTTGTTGCTGACGAAATCCAGCGCTCCAAAGCGTTGAACGAGCCCGGAGACGATGCGTTCGCCGGCGCCGATGAAGTTTCCCGTCCGGATCTTCACCCCTGCTAGCGTCGCTAGCCCCACGGTGGGCGCCAAATGTCGTGGTGGTGTCACGGCAGATGCCATGGATAGGATAAAGGTGGGGACTAATATGCGCTAGGGGAATCCAGGGAGGGATAGTAGAGTGATTCTCCACACAGAAGTTTGTATTGCTATATCTTCAAGATTACAAGTGCTCCTCGAGCTGTATTGGCGAGAGGAGGAAGAAGGTGCTCTCTTACTCTTGCCTACTATCTTGCCCAAGAACCCTAGATCCTCTAGTGCTCAACTAACTAGAATTCTGCCAACCCCCTCTACCAGAACCCTAACCCCCCTTATATAGAGGTGGTTCGGTCCTAGACTAGGGCATACGTGGAGGCATATTCCTAAGAATATGCCCCCTCCCAAAGTGGTAACCCGACCGGGGCGCTTTTCCCCCGCGTCACACATGCTTTAGCGACGTAAGCCGACGTGAGCGTCGTCACCCTTGTCGGCCACGACTCGGTGGTCCTGCCCTTGCTTTATTCGCTCATCCAGTACGTACCGGACCTTCTTTTTTGACCAGAGAGATTCCTTCCTTCTCCTAGAAGCTAAGCAAGGATCCGGATCATAGTAGATCCGGCCACACCTGTTCCTGCATATAAGTTAGACAAGCATTTTCGACTTACTCCTTAAGTCGGATGAGACAACGTTAGGCGACCCCCCTGGTCCGGGTTACTCCGTGATCCAGCCTGCCTTGAGGTGACTCGGCCAGCATCCGCTTTGACCTTGCCGAACCTCGGCTAACTCGGCCCTTATACCCCGGAGTGACCCTACCCAAGGGTATCCCCCCAACAGAGGGGCCATTTCGAGGCAAACTCATCTCACCCCTGCCAAATACAAACATTCCGTTAAACCGCCCCGTGAAGTAGACGGTCAGGACCCACATGTCGGTTATCTATCCGTGACGCGGGCGCCAACGTGGCAACCTCTTAGGCAAAATGATCAGCTAAGTGGATTGGATGCGTTGACCAATTTCACAAATCCATTCCCAGCTTTCCCCTAGCACCGTGGCGCTGAATCCACCTCCAGAGGACGATCCCTTGGACATTTGACTTCCGGGGCCAAGTTGTTGCCCATTGCCTGTGCTTGTCGATACCGAGCTCCAATGGCGCATGCCATAGCCGTTCTGCGAGGTTTCCAGCCCGCCAACCGCCCGATGAGCCGAGCAGTTCGGAGGATGGCAGATCCTACTATCAAGGAAGAAGAAGTTCTGCCTACAAGCGGGTGAGCTACCCTTATCTTTGCTATTCACACTAATTACAACTGCTAGCTGGCTACTGAACCTCAAATTGTTTGTTAGCCCAACGCTGACAAAGATATTTTGTCCATAGTTTTCTGTCAAGTGGGATCTGCGCGGACCCCCCTTACCTGGTTACAGTAGTCCTCTACAGGTACGACTCCAAGGGCAAGTGGTATGGAAGCCATTGTTTCACGATGGAAGAAGCGCCTGCACAGATCTGCACTATATCTGGTATGGTTGCTGCTCTGCGTAATCATAATGAATTATGGCCGAAGCAGACTGCAAAGTTCAGCTTCATGGATGAACGTGGCATCATGGTTCCTCTAACGTGTGATAGTCAGCTAATTGGGTTGATGAAAAGGTATGCTTCGGCTTGCATGTTTGAGCTGAATTGTGATGTACTGGATGTGGAAGCTGCTGCAACTAGGAGTTGCCCTTCTATTCTTGGACAGGGTGGTTACTCGAACGCAATTAGCTCCTGGTAAGCAAAGGTCGCTAGGGGTTCGCATGTTTGTGCTGAATTGTAATTATTGTTTTATTTACTCTGTAGATATTGGGCAGTTATGCAACAGTCTTGTTTCTTTGACAGGAAGCGCCACAAGGTTAGAAACATGACTGCCGGGTCAGTCATTTTGCTGCCCAAAGAAATTAAAAACGAGTGGAAAGATGATGCTGGACACGATTCTGGTGCCCATTGTCCCGGCGATGCAGAGTACGTGAAGCTAAGAAAATTGGCACCGAGGAAGAAGAAGAAGGCAGGAAATGAAGAAGCCATTGGACGTGAAGGCTTGGCACCCAGGCCGCGGAAGAAGGCTACTGGTAATGAAGATGCATAGTAATGTGTTGAACTTGAACCTATATATGTAATACTGTTAAATTCTGATCGCTCTATGTGTGGCACGTTGCTGGGCGAAACAATCTACCCACGTTCTCTGAGTAAAATGTACCGCGACTTAGGGTTTGGAAACGCCCGAGACAGTAGTTGAATCCGAAATTGTGATTGTGCCACTACTATCTGAAAACAATGATCCACCGATTCCACGATTGCTGAGGGGCAGGAGGTCTCCAAATACGACGGAATGTAAGTGGCACATAAATTAATTATTTAAGCTGCCACACTCCACGAAGCAGCAACTTATTTCAGATGCTGCACAATGACGTGGCAACATAAACATCAATGTTCTCACCGATAATGCCCAGATGAGGAGGAAATGGGTACCACTTTCTGGCCTAATCTTGAGCCCGTCTATCTCACCGCCTCTCTGCTCCTGCATCCCCTGCATCTGGCGAAGCTCCCGGATCTCCAGTAACCGGGTGTACGTGCTTCCACTTTATAAATTGTGGTTGTGCCATTTGCATGTGGCACAATCCACGTAGATTATGTTTAAACAAACCACCAGTGTCAGAATACACTAGTAGAAAAGGTGTCTTTGGTCCACGGTTATGTTCCCAATCCAGGACAGAGATCTAAATCGAGGCAGAAATTGATCTAAATCACAAATTCTTCCACAAATTAATCAAGACAAAGATCTAAATCGAGGCATTTCATTAATTCAACCACAAATTCTTCTAAACAAAGGTGCGATTTCACATCCTACATTAATTCAACCAACTAGTCAACAATTTCACTTTCGCTGCCGCTGTCCTCCGAGCCGCCAGCTTCCTCGTCTTCGCCAGCATTCTACGCAAGACGGAGCACCTCTTCGCGGTGAGCAGCGGCGATGACGGTGAACCTGGTCCGTCCAGGGACGGACCAGAACCTCTCCCGCCCTTCTCGGTTGTGGAGATCCCGGTGCACCATGCACCCGTAAATGATGCGGTTGCCAATCTTGGCCTTCCGCTCCGTCTTGAACAGCACCAGCCATTACGGGTTGGCCGCCGCGTACCGGGGCAGCGCCCTCTTCCATGCGGGCATCTGGCGGTGGCGCGCCGCGATTTCGCTCTCCATCACGGCTCCGCCGGGGAAGAGGAGCGGAGCCACCGGCACCCCCGCATAGCTGATGCGCCATCCGTGGGGCACCGTCGCGGCCGGCGACACGAGGATGTCGAAGTGCGAGAACATCACCACCTCGTAGAAGTTCAGCGAGGGCATCTCCATGGCGGCGCGGTGGAGATTGGAGAGGGAGCGAGGGGGTGGACGGCGCGGTGGAGATTGGAGAGGGCGAGGGGATGGGCGACGAAGCGATGAGCTGTGGCGCCTCCTATTTGTACACAAGGACGACGAAGCGATGGGTGGAATATCCAAGGGGCATTGGTCAGACAAAAGGAAGTAATGCAGCGTTAAGCCAGATTAACGGGCGACCAATTTTTTTACTCCCAGGACTCCGGGGCCAATAGTTCAGACCGCTAGTTCAACAAGTACAACTATTACAACTTAAAAAAGGCACGGGGCTTAAGCTAAATAGAACTAGTTAACACACATCTCCTTGATCTTCCTAATCTTATCCCTATGTGCATCTTCCTCGAGAGCAAGGATCGAATCGTCTGCTCCTTCCTTTTAGCATCTTCCTTGCAAAACTTCAATTGTTTCTCTACATCTTTCCTCATGCACTTGTCAATACTCGTAGTTGTGAACTGCAGGACTTTGGCCTGGTGAAGATCCTTCCTTGCTTGAGTCAGTTCTTGCTCTGCTTTAGCCTTCAGGGCCAACGTTGCGTCCCTCTCCTTCTCGACTTTGCTAACCTTGTCTTCCACCCCCATGAGATCTCGCTTATGCTTGGTCGTGTCAACTGGTTCCCATAGCTTCATCTCAACACTATCAAGAAGTGAGCTGAATGTGGATTCTTTCAACTCAAAAGTCATTTCCCATAGTTTGTCTAGCGTTTTCTACATCGATTTGGGCCACTCTGGATCTACCCATTTGACGACACCGCAACTTCCGCCTTGCATCATTGCACGATGTCCTTGACATCGTAGAAACCTCCTGCCTGCGTTTCGTCCTTCGAACGCTACAAATTTAGCGGGCACATATCCATATTTACATAGCAGAGGACTGTCTTCATCCGCTAAACCATGATAGTCAGCATCATACATCGTCTGGTTGGCCTAACACATCATACACGCATGAGTAAACAAAGTAGATCTGGCTCAAAAAATAGATAACTGGCCACAGATGATAGAGATAGAGATGAGACGACTCACATCAAAATCACCATCCTGCCGTCCACGACGCTGCTTTCATCGCTCCCTTGAACCCATGGCGAGAGGGGAGGGGGTGGCTGCCGGAGAGGGGATTGGGATGGCGGCACCGTCGGCTTGCGGCTACGGCAGGATGGGAGTGAAGTGGGGAATGTGGCTTCGAGGGGAAGGAAGAGAAGTACGGGGAGGAAGAGAAGTAATGGGGACGTGACACTCGGATATGGACCGCTCAACTCGTGAGTCATGACACTCGCAACAGGGGAGCCCCTGGTGTTGCCAGTTTGTCCAGAGCAAGCGTGGCCAATCATGTCGCAGAACAGACTACTCACGGATCGATCTCACGATCGGACGGTATGTAACAATCGTCCAAGCGCCCCGATCGGACGGTATGTAACAATCGACAAGCAGAACAACTGTGTTAGGGTGTGCCTTCTAGAAGACTCGGTCTAACGCTAAGATTAGGGCTCTCCTAAGGTTAATTAGTATCCATATGCGGTTTATGAAAAGAACATGCATCCAATGACACGGGTGGATCTAGCTGCGGTTAATGAGAAGAGCAGACATGCAATGACACCGGTGATATGTGGTTTGTGGGAAGAACACACATGCAATGACTCTGGTGATATGTGATTTGTGAGAAGAACACACATGCAATAACTCTAGCTGTGGTTCATGAGAAGAGCAGACATGCAATGACACCGGTGGATCCATGTGTGGTTCATGGGAAGAACACTCATGCAATGACTCTGGTGATATGTGGTTTGTGAAAAGAAAAGACATGCAATGACTCTAACTGTGGCTAATGAGAAGAGAAGACATGCAATGACACCGGTGGATCCATGTGTGGTTTGTGAGAAGAACACACATGCAATGACACTGGTTGTGGTTCATGATATGGTTTGTAAGAAGAACACACAAGCAATGACTCTAGCTGTGGTTTGTGAAAAGATCACACATGCGATGACTCTAGTTGTGGTTCATGGGAAGAGTAGACATACAATGACACTGGTGGATCCATGTGTGGTTCATGGGAAGAACACACATGCAACGACACTGGTGGATCCATGTGTGGTCTGTGGGAAGAACACACATGCAATGACACTGGTGGATCCATGTGTGGTCTTTGGGAAGAACACACATGCAATGACTCTGGTGATATGTGGTTTGTGAGAAGAACACACATGCAATGACTCTAGTTGTGGTTAATGAAAAGAGAAGACATGCAATGACACCGGTGGATCCATGTGTGGTTCATGGGAAGAACACACATGCAATGACACTGGGTGTGGTTCATGATATGGTCTATGAGAAGAACACACATACAATGACACTGGTGGATCCATGTGTGGTTCATGGGAAGAACACACATGCAATGACTCTAGTGATATGTGGTTTGTGAAAAGAACAGACATGCAATGACTCTAGCTGTGGTTAATGAGAAGAGCAGACATGCAATGACACTGGTGGATCCATGTGTGGTCTTTGAGAAGAACACACATGCAATGACTCTAGCTGTGGTTAATGAAAAGAGCAGACATGCAATGACACCGGTGGATCCATGTGTGGTTCATGGGAAGAACACACATGCAATGACACTGGGTGTGGTTCATGATATGGTCTGTGAGAAGAACACACATGCAATGACAATGGTGGATCCATGTGTGGTCTGTGAGAAGAACACACATGTAATGACACTGGGTGTGGTTCATGATATGGTTTGTCAGAAGAACACACATGCAATGACACTGGTGGATCCATGTGTGGTCTTTGGGAAGAACACACATGCAATGACAGTGGTGGATCCATGTGTGGTCTTTGGGAAGAACACACATGCAATGACACTGGTGATATGTGGTCTGTGAGAAGAACACACATCCAATGACTCTAGCTGTGGTTCATGAAAAGAGCAGACATGCAATGGCACTAGTGGATCCATGTGTGGTCCATGGGAAGAACACACATGCTATGAGACTGGTGGATCCATGTGTGATCTGTGGGAAGAACACACATGCAATGACACCAGTGGATCCATGTGTGGTTCATGGGAAGAACACACATGCAATGACACAAGGTGAGGTTCATTATATGGTTTGTGAGAAGAACACACATGCAATGACACTGGTGGATCCATGTGTGGTCTGTGAGATGAACACACATGCAATGACACTGGTGGATCCATGTGTGGTCTTTGGTAAGAACACACATGCAATGACACCGGTGATATGTGGTTTGTGGGAAGAACACACATGCAATGACTCTGGTGATATGTGATTTGTGAGAAGAACACACATGCAATAACTCTAGCTGTGGTTCATGAGAAGAGCAGACATGCAATGACACCGGTGGATCCATGTGTGGTTTGTGAGAAGAACACACATGCAATGACACTGGTTGTGGTTCATGATATGGTTTGTAAGAAGAACACACAAGCAATGACTCTAGCTGTGGTTTGTGAAAAGAGCACACATGCGATGACTCTAGTTGTGGTTCATGTGAAGAGTAGACATACAATGACACTGGTGGATCCATGTGTGGTTCATGGGAAGAACACACATGCAACGACACTGGTGGATCCATGTGTGGTCTGTGGGAAGAACACACATGCAATGACACTGGTGGATCCATGTGTGGTCTTTGGGAAGAACACACATGCAATGACTCCGGTGATATGTGGTTTGTGAGAAGAACACACATGCAATGACTCTAGTTGTGGTTAATGAAAAGAGAAGACATGCAATGACACCGGTGGATCCATGTGTGGTTCATGGGAAGAACACACATGCAATGACACTGGGTGTGGTTCATGATATGGTCTGTTGTAGCAACCCAATTGTCTAACAATTGCAATGCTACTAGCCTAGTCTATATAAATGCTACTTTATATATATAATTGGTGCATCATAATTATATCATCCTCATGTCATCATGCCACCTTGCATTTGAGCATCATATAAAACCCTTTTGATTTGGTTCTTCTCTCATATGCATTGTAAATTGTATTTGCCTCTTGATATTGTATTTGGTTCTTGATATATTGTTTAAATGCCCAAGTTGAGTTGAGGGCATATCTTTTAGTCAACTCCACCACCTTTTCTTCCACCACCTTAAAATTCCACCATCCAACTAAATATGAGCTTTGCACTATTTAGCTCAAGTTTAAATGCCCAAGTTTTACCTCTAGCTCATGTGGGTTGGGATGGATCCAATTCTATTTCCACATGCTCCCATATATGCACCATGTTGTTTTCACATTATTGGTATATGAGAGCCACATGGCCATATTTACATGCCTTGTGAGTGGAACCCTTTTCTAGCTTCCATATGTGTTGTTTTGGGGTTATTTTCATGTTTGGATATTTTTGGGCTTACTAAATACCTAGTGGCACATACACACTAGCATGTCCCATTTTGTCCAAATATGGTCATCTCCAACTACTCCACATGGAGCATCCTTTTAATTCTTTTTGCTTGGCTTTTATTCCAATTTTGGGAATGCATAATAATAATGCCATGTTAATATTATTGTTCTCACAAGAATAAGCATGGCATCACTTATTTTGCATGGGCCATGCAATCATCTCCAAGTTTGGTCCTCCTTTGTTTTTATTTGGATTTTTGGGGTGAATCTCCCATCTCTCTCTACCTCTCTTTTGGGCTTGATCTAGTTTGTCTTGCTAAAATCCATCACCACCTCTATCCCTCCCACCCTCTCTTTTTGTTGATCTTGTTAGAGTTTGCTAAACCCTACACCTCTCCCACCTCTCTTGTTGATCTAGCTAGATGCATGCAAGTTCCCTAACCCTAAACCCCCTCTCTCTTTTCTTGCTTAACCACTCACCACTCCATCTATCTCTCTCTCTAAACCCTAAACCATACACTCATCTCTCCTCTCTTTACCATCCTCTCTAAACCACACCCCCACCTAATCTAAACCCATACCCCCTCTAGACCGAACCCCATGCCATCTACCCTCCCATCTTGGTTCCCCTCTCCCTCTCTTGGCTTCCCCCTCTCTCCCTACCAGGCAGGCCCCGCCACGTCACCCTCCTTTTCTTTGGCTTCAAGACAAGGAGAAAGGGAGAGAAGAGAAGCACCTACCCGATCACCTCCTCCCTCACCTTTTTGCAAAGCCACCACCCCCATGTGCTCCTCCCTCCCCTCTCTACCCCAACCACCCAGAACTCCTCTCAGATCCCATCTGGGCGAAGCCAGACCCCTCTCCTTCCTCCCCACCACATCCTGGCCATGGACACACCTCCCCCATGCCGAACCCAAACCCTAGACCGTCTACCTCTGCGCCTCGTCGGGAAGCTTCCCAAGGCGATCCAGAGCACCAGGGCGCCTCTGCTTCCTCTTTGACGCCTAGGCGGGGTAGCACTGGGCCTCAGCCGAGCCCCTAAGCGTCATGCACCGCCACAACCCGAAGCTCTGGCCAGCAAGCCCCGCGCCAGATCGCGACCGCCCCGAGCTCCTTCGCCTACACCAACGCATTCCAGGTGAGCATCCCTATTCCCCAGACATGCCCGTCCTCCTCCTAGCGGCCTGTGATCGCCGGACGCTCCGAGCAGCCTCGAGCACCGCCCGCCGCCCCGCGCAGCAAAGCAGCTTTCCGCCTGTTCTCCGTCGGCTCGCTCGTTATAGCCCTTCTCGGTGATGCCTGTAGGAAAGTTGTAGCCGTGGTGTCGTCTTCGCCTTTTTGACGCTTTTAATGAGGCGCCATCGTCGCCGAAAGTCGGCCATCGCCCGTCGCCGTCGGTAGCGTCGCCAAGAAGCGTGCCCCCACCCCTTTTGCATGGAAACCCCTGGGAAAAGTATGGCCATCACGAACCGATCCTCGGATCCCCTGGATGATCGCCCCCGTGGCGGGCGGGCGGGCCAACCAGCCCCAACGAGTGCCCGTCGTCCCCCGATCCCTGGGTCGGCCTCACTTGCTAGCCCATGTGTAAAAGGTTTTCACAGAAATGCCGACACCACTGCCCCACTAGTCTGTGGCTGTGGCTAGCTCTGGGTGAGTAAGAAAAGTTTATCCGTTTTCTGTTTTAATTCAAATCTTTTTAAAATTATTTTTAAATTCAAATTTAATTCTGTTTTTAAATAACTTTTAAAATATAAATCCAAATAATAAAAATAATATATGTTTTAAAATCAGAAAAATATGAGGAATTCAAATATGCCCTTCAAATTATATTTTGAACATTTAAAATTTCCAAGTTGATTAAATTACAATAAAATGCCCTTTTGTCTTAATTAATTAATAAATTTTGATTTATAACTCCAAATTTAACAAATGATATGTCTAAAATGATTAGCTCGACGAGACCTTTCTGTTTATGCATTCCATGTTCTGTTTTGCAGCATGCATCATATAAATATAAAGTATACAGCAACTAATATGAGGTTAAAATGGGGCCAAAACTCAATAAAATGCTTTATTAATGTATTCCACACCTCACCCATGCCATGCTACTTCATTGCCATGCAAATTGTGCATCATTCATCATGGCATGATTGTTTGCTTGTCGCATTTAATTCATATGCTTGTGCACTTTATTTATGTTGGCCCTTGTTTGTTTGGTTCTTCTCCGAATAGACGCTGAGCAGGGGATATACCAAGAGAACCAGGAGCACTACCCAGATCCTTCTCTCGCTTCAACTGAGCTGCCAGGCAAGCACTACCACATGCTTGCATACATATAGTAACTATTGCCTCTATCTTATTCTTGCATCATTGAGTCGCGATTGCATTAAATTGAATCCCAAGTATCGCATAGCCTTTATTTTTAAACCCCACCGAAGCTTGTTCCTCCATCCCATGAGCCATTACTACAGGAGTTGTTTGAGCCATGCGAGTCGTAGAACAGCATGTGTAGGGTATGTGAGTGTCTGTTGGATAACGAGGTACCTAAACAACTTAACCTGAGTAGTAATGGGACAACTAATGAAAGTGGCATCGGTGAGCAATTATCTGCTATTTGGTTTTTCATGCTCACTTATGTCCCGTAGGACCCCGAGTACTTGATTCCTGTTCCTTGAATATTCGCGCTATCCACATCCGGGAGGCTTATGAACCCCCTTGAGCCAGAGCTTGATTCATTCTTATTTCTTGGGGCCACAAACTAGTTTGAGGTTTTATTTACTATCCTGTACTTATGCCATGCTTTACTGCTTTATTTAAATTGTGCGAGTCGCATTGTCTTGTTTAGGGAAGGAGTGTTTTCACGGTGTCGACAAGCCCAGTCACATTTTCGGGTTCCAGTCATTCACAGCCATCGGCGCAAACCTTGAGGCCGTCTCGAGTCAGCTAACTTCGCTATGGTAGCTCAATGGGTGGCCCCTGAAATATTTCTGAATCTGTGATCGCTTTGTCGTGAATGCCTCGTTGGGTTTTGATTTGGTTTTTCCGAGGTTGATCGAGTGTGTGTTGCTATTTGTGCACCCCTGCAGGGTAAAACTTTCTGAAAGCCGTGTCCGCGGTTATGGACGACTTGGAGCACAGTTTCTCGATCATAGACAAGCATAACTAAAGTACCGCTTTTAATTTGACTAAGTACCTAACTAGTAAACAGTGCAACACTCATGGAATGGATAATAAAACTGCCAACGGATGAGGGGTTGTTCGTCCGCTTCCTCGTCGGTAAGCGAGGAGGAGGATGGATCTGTTAAGATTACCGTTATAACTGTTGTTATTAATTCACGGACATCCGTCTATCTCTGGTTAGGCGGATGGTTAGCGAGTATCTATAGAATTGCTAGGGTTTATCTTTTGCTGCAATTCGCCACCCAGTTGTGTCCCTTTAGAGGCATAAAGACTTGCTGAGTACCCTAGGGTCTCACACGATAAATTATTTGGTTCGGATGAACAGTACCGCAAGATGGATACTGGGTGGAAGAGACGGACGATGTGGGCAACGATCATTCGGTGTAGAGATTCCGGGAACGGGGATCCGTGAGATCTGTGGGCGGGATGTGTTTATTTATGGGGCATCTTATGCCGATTTGCTTCTTATCCGTACTCGGATTTTGTCTTCCCCTTCCGCCTGATACTCTCATGTTTGATGTATGAGGAGATATCCTAAAATATTATATCTATCTAGGATATTTGGATCTTGTCGTATGGCGTTGCAATATTTCCTTTCTTTTAGATGGAATGGCTCTGATGTACTGTTATATGGTGGCTTGCATACATACTCATTTGTGTATGTAGTTGATCCCTTCGCCTGCCGATTACGCCGCCCGTTATTGTCCCGATGTGTGGAAATGGTTAGGACGGCCGAAAGGTCTACCTGTGAGTGGCATTTGGGCCCCACCGTACTATTTTAACCATTTCCGCTCATCCAGGCTTGTAACTAGGAGCGTAATTCACCGAGGTAGTTACAATTGGTATCAGAGCCATCCCGCCCTTCAGGGTCTCAGCCAAATGGTCGTCGTCAGTCTAGCAAATATTTTGGTAGCTATGTATACTAGGGAAAAACAAAACGTGAGAGTAGGACTGCTTCCACTTTTCTTCTTACCCACCCACCACCCTTTTCTGGTAAGGAAGTGTAACGTTTTCAATCCTCTTCTTAAAATTCAAACTAGGATTCACGTGTTCTGGGTTTCCGTAGTACCATAGAAAGTGTGTGTGTGTGTGTGTGTGTAATTCCTTGTCTATCTGTTGCATCCAATTTGTTATCACAATCTGCTTTTGGTTATCAACTGTTGGTACATTCCATACTGACAAGTTTTTGAAAACCGGCGCGATCTATCTGACTCCTTGTTAACCGGTGCCATCTTCTTAAGGGTGTCCTTCCTTCTAGCAACTCCACGTTCTGTGCAAACCATCAGTTGCTAATCTCTACCTGATAAGTGATTTTGCGCATCTATTGGTATTTTAATGCCGAAAAATGCGGAAATTTTTTCTTTGATACATCTGTGTTTCCATACTCCTTTTCAGTCGTGTGTGAAACATTATCTATCTCCCTTTTATCAGCATGTTCATGCTAACTCATTCTTCTGTCACCGGCGCTTAATCCTAGAGTTTCATTTCATCTCCAATTCTCTTGGGCTAATTACATAACATGTGTCGATCCGATGCTGATGATTGTAATTTGGCTCTCGGCATAGCTATATTCCACTCATGATAAGTGTAGATTGGAATATGGAAAATGCTATCAACACTATCCTCCAAATGGTGACGGTTATCTCCTGTGATTTTGAGTACACCGTGATCATATCTATGCTTTTTCAAGCATCTTTGGCGATCCGGAGTTTCCCAAAGCACTACGGCGGTCTATCATCTGTCCATCATGCTGCACATCTCTTTGAACTCCATATCTACAAAATTCTCTTTGAGACGAGGGAATTGCATCTTTTCATCTCTGATAGTTTTGCTTAAGGTATGATCTATCATATTTTCTTCATCCAAGATCTCTTTATCTTTGTAACCGGTGATCCGATCGACAATGTGAACCAGGCGGCATCTCTTTTTCTTCCGAAGGACCAGATAATCTATTCTTCCAGTGCATCTTCTTCAACACGAACCCGTGCGCTTAATATTGATCTTTCTAAGAGCGTCGAGCTCAGAAAGTGTTTCGAGAATTTGTTCGTTTCCCTCGCCTCTTGAACTTGATATTCTGGGAATATCTTGTTAATCCATGGTGGTATATGTTGATAATATGCTTGCCTATTCGATATCAATGGAAGGACATGGAAGATCATCTGTGTCTCTTTCTCTCAAGCTTCATGAGCACTGCCTGCGTGCAAAGTCTCAAAGTGAGAATTCTGACTTTTTGAAGTCACCTATCTCGGCCACGTCCTTCTGCTATATAGATCGCTTCAATTCTGGAATCAGCAAGTCCATTGTTAATTCCATCTTCCATCTTAGATCAAACCCGGAGTTTTTCCTTGTTGGCGAGTTATCATCGTCGTTCCGCCGAAGTTTTCCTCAAGACTGCTAAATCTCTCCCAATCCTTTCAAGAACAACAGGGAGTTCTTTTCACCTCTATCTCGTTAAGTAATCTTTTGAAACCCTATCGCTCTATCGTCTATGCTCAATCCACCGGAGGCCATGAAGATTTTTCAGATCTTTTGTAATCCTTATGTGCAGTTGGTGCTATCTTTTCTGTAGCTGTTGAATCTTGTAGTTGTCTCCGTGATCTTCCTTCATATCCTCCCGGTGGCTTGGTACTCCCGACATGACGACAACATCATCATCTTTATCTATCTGTGAATCCGGCGAATCGATTGCATCTATCTTTGTTTTCTTACGGAGTTCCATGAGTTTTGTCAATACCTTCAGTCGGTTTCGGTAGTTGGGTTGCATGGTTTCTTATTCATGTGCGGAGTAATGCTTTGAGTGCGGGATGGAGTAGATACCATACCACTACTCTTATCATTCGCTCTTGTACATTGAATTGGTGAATTAATGCGATTTCACTCATTCCACGGAAGTTAGAAGTGGCCTTTATCCCTCGATACTTTTACTTCCGTCTTTGTTTTTCCGGAGTGCTCTCTCGAAGTAAGTATTCAATAATCTCTTGTTGGTGATCTCGTCCTTTCCTACACGGAGCAAAATCTTCAATTACCTGGTGGAAACAAACGCAAACTCCTTTCGGTCCTCGTCTTTCTACCGATGCTCGACATCCCCAAACAAGATGGAATGAAACTATCTCTCTTTGTTCCATCAATTCTTTTTCTGTGGTAAAGCCAATTATGGTTGATGCCATCAGCCGTAAATCTATTGCGTTAGCCTCAAGGCTAAAGAAAGCAATAAGTATCTCTACGATAAACTCCAGATCCTCCATATCCTTTGCTTCTTGAGATTCCACCATGATATGGCTTCACATCCATCTCTGGAAGTTATATCCGCGCACCTCAATTGCGTGATCCTTTGGGTCTTACCGGCGCAAGAAGAATCTAATCTGACGATGTCGAACTAAATCTTTCTGTTCATATCAAGGGACTCTATTGTTTGAAGGCAATATTGTTTCCGAACTTCTTTTCTCAAATCCGAGAGGAGATACGATGCTATTGTCATAATAGTTCAAAACCTCTCCAATCTAGCTCTTTTTGTTCTGGCGAGATAAAGATTCATCCTCTCTCGTATCAGTAAATCTTTAATCTTAATGGTGTGTTTTTCTTTATCCAGGATACATCATCTTGTCTTTTTCTTTCACAAGTGGTTCTATTCTTTTATCATGTTTCTTGGGAAAACCGGAGCTATGTCCATCCTATCCTTCTTGTATCATGGCAATCCTTCAACTCTTCTAACCGTTGTTTCTCAAGCAAAACGCAAGACTCGCAACAAGTCTAGCAAGTTTTGCAAGGTGTAATGGTCGCACCATTCCGTTGTTCATCAACTTGGGAACGTGAGGGTCACCTTCGTTCCGAACACCCGCCTCTCTTTGTGTTGTTTTCTTTTTCCTAGGAATCTCGGGGCGAGATTCTTGTTTAGTGGGGGAGAGTTGTAGCATCCCAATTGTCTAACAATTGCAATGCTACTAGCCTAGTCTATATAAATGCTACTTTATATATATAATTGTTGCATCATAATTATATCATGCTCATGTCATCATGCCACCTTGCATTTGAGCATCATATAAAACCCTTTTGATTTGGTTCTTCTCTCATATGCATTGTAAATTGTATTTGCCTCTTGATATTGTATTTGGTTCTTGATATATTGTTTAAATGCCCAAGTTGAGTTGGGGGCATATCTTTTAGTCAACTCCACCACCTTTTCTTCCACCACCTTAAAATTCCACGATCCAACTAAATATGAGCTTTGCACTTAATTTGGGTTTTACCTCTAGCTCATGTGGGTTGGGATGGATCCAATTCTATTTCCACATGCTCCCATATATGCACCATGTTGTTTTCACATTATTGGTATATGAGAGCCACATGGCCATCTTTGCATGCCTTGTGAGTGGAACCCTTTTCTAGCTTCCATATGTGTTGTTTTGGGGTTATTTTCATGTTTGGATATTTTTGGGCTTACTAAATACCTAGTGGCACATACACACTAGCATGTCCCATTTTGTCCAAATATGGTCATCTCCAACTACTCCACATGGAGCATCCTTTTAATTCTTTTTGCTTGGCTTTTATTCCAATTTTGGGAATGCATAATAATAATGCCATGTTAATATTATTGTTCTCACAAGAATAAGCATGGCATCACTTATTTTGCATGGGCCATGCAATCATCTCCAAGTTTGGTCCTCCTTTGTTTTTATTTGGATTTTTGGGGTGAATCTCCCATCTCTCTCTACCTCTCTTTTGGGCTTGATCTAGTTTGTCTTGCTAAAATCCATCACCACCTCTATCCCTCCCACCCTCTCTTTTTGTTGATCTTGTTAGAGTTTGCTAAACCCTACACCTCTCCCACCTCTCTTGTTGATCTAGCTAGATGCATGCAAGTTCCCTAACCCTAAACCCCCTCTCTCTTTTCTTGCTTAACCACTCACCACTCCATCTATCTCTCTCTCTAAACCCTAAACCATACACTCATCTCTCCTCTCTTTACCATCCTCTCTAAACCACACCCCCACCTAATCTAAACCCATACCCCCTCTAGACCGAACCCCATGCCATCTACCCTCCCCTCTTGGTTCCCCTCTCCCTCTCTTGGCTTCTCCCTCTCTCCCCACCAGGCAGGCCCCACCACGTCACCCTCCTTTTCTTTGGCTTCAAGACAAGGAGAAAGGGAGAGAAGAGAAGCACCTACCCGATCACCTCCTCCCTCACCTTTTTGCAAAGCCACCACCCCCATGTGCTCCTCCCTCCCCTCTCTACCCCAACCACCCAGAACTCCTCTCAGATCCCATCTGGGCGAAGCCAGACCCCTCTCCTTCCTCCCCACCACATCCTGGCCATGGACACACCTCCCCCATGCTGAACCCAAACCCTAGACCGTCTACCTCTGCGCCTCGTCGGCCCGAAGCTTCCCAAGGCGATCCAGGAGCACCAGGGGCGTCCTCTGCTTCCTCTTTGACGCCTAGGCCGCGGGGTAGCACCAGGGCCTCGCCGGAGCAGCCTAGCACCGCCGTGCACCAAGAACTCAAGCTCCGCCAGCAAGCCCCAGGCCAGATCGCAGCCGAGCTCCTTCGCCTACACCAACGCATTCCAGGTGAGCATCCCTATTCCCCAGACATGCCCGTCCTCCTCCTAGCGGCCCAGATGCGCCGGACGCTCCGTCGAGCAGCCTCCGAGCACCGCCGCACGCCGCACGCTGGCAGACAACAGCTTTTCCCGCCTCTGTTCTCCGTCGTGCCCCGCGCGTTGTAGCCCTTCTCCGGTGATGCCGCCTGTAGGAAAGTTGTAGCCCGTGGTGTCGTCTTCGTCTTTCGTTTTTACCGCGACGCGATTCGCCCAGCGGAGGCGTCGCCATCGTCGCCGAAAGTCGGCCAGATCCGCCGCCGTCAGTGTCGTTTCCGTCAGCGCGTGCAGCCACAGCCGACGTCGTTTTGCGCTTAGCCCCCTGTAGTTTTTCCCGCCTCAACCCGAGCTCCCTAGTGCCCCACCTGCCAGCCTCAGCGCCCTTTTGCATGGAAACCCCTGGGAAAAGTATGGCCATCACGAACCGATCCCTCCCCGCGTCCTGGGATCACCCACGTGGCGTCTGCCGGCGCGCCAACAGTGGCCCCGTCGCCCGTCCCGCCTCGATCTCGATGGGCCTAGCCCATGTAAAAGGTTTTCAAGTGTGCACGGTCCAGTCGCCCAGCCACTGGCCCCACTCGTCTGTGGCTGTGGCTAGCTCTGGGTGAGTAAGAAAAGTTTATCCGTTTTCTGTTTTAATTCAAATCTTTTTAAAATTATTTTTAAATTCAAATTTAATTCTGTTTTTAAATAACTTTTAAAATATAAATCCAAATAATACAAATAATATATGTTTTCAAATCAGAAAAATATGAGGAATTCAAATATGCCCTTCAAATTATATTTTGAACATTTAAAATTTCCAAGTTGATTAAATTACAATAAAATGCCCTTTTGTCTTAATTAATTAATAACTTTTGATTTATAACTCCAAATTTAACAAATGATATGTCTAAAATGATTAGCTCGACGAGACCTTTCTGTTTATGCATTCCATGTTCTGTTTTGCAGCATGCATCATATAAATATAAAGTATACAGCAACTAATATGAGGTTAAAATAGGGCCAAAACTCAATAAAATGCTTTATTAATGTATTCCACACCTCACCCATGCCATGCTACTTCATTGCCATGCAAATTTTGCATCATTCATCATGGCATGATTGTTTGCTTGTCGCATTTAATTCATATGCTTGTGCACTTTATTTATGTTGGCCCTTGTTTGTTTGGTTCTTCTCCGAATAGGCCGAAAGGGGGGATATACCAAGAGAACCAGGAGCACTACCCAGATCCTTCTCTCGCTTCAACTGAGCTGCCAGGCAAGCACTACCACATGCTTGCATACATATAGTACCTATTGCCTCTATCTTATTCTTGCATCATTGAGTCGCGATTGCATTAAATTGAATCCCAAGTATCGCATAGCCTTTATTTTTAAACCCCAAGCTTGTTCCTCCATCCCATGAGCCATTACTACAGAGTTGTTTGAGCCATGCGAGTCGTAGAACAGCATGTGTAGGGTATGTGAGTGTCTGTTGGATAACGAGGTACCTAAACAACTTAACCTGAGTAGTAATGGGACAACTAATGAAAGTGGCATCGGTGAGCAATTATCTGCTATTTGTTTTTTCATGCTCACTTATGTCCGTGGGACCCAGTACTTGATTCTGTTCCTTGAATATTCGCTATCCACATCCGGGAGGCTTATGAACCCCACAGGCGAGCTTGATTCATTCTTATTTCTTGGGGCCACAAACTAGTTTGAGGTTTTATTTACTATCTGTACTTATGCCATGCTTCTTGCTTTATTTAAATTGTGCAGTAATGCACCTTTGTCTGCTTAGGAAGCGGAGTGTTTTCGTGGTGTCGACAAGCCCAGTCACATTTGGGTTCCCGATTGTTCACACCATTGGCGCAAACCTTGAGGCCGTCTCGAGTCGGCTAACCGTTGGGTAGCTCAATGGGTGGCCCCAAATATTTCTGAATCTGTGATCGCTTTGTCGTGAATGCCTCGTTGGGTTTTGATTTGGTTTCGAGGTTGATCGAGTGTGTGTTGCTATTTGTGCACCTCGCAGGTAAAACTTTCAAAGCCGTGTCCGCGGTTATGGACGACTTGGAGCACAGTTTCTCGATCATAGACAAGCATAACTAAAGTACCGCTTTTAATTTGACTAAGTACCTGACTAGTAAACAGTGCAACACTCATGGAATGGATAATAAAACTGCCAACGGATGAGGGGTTGTTCGTCTGCTTCCTCGTTGGTAAGCGAGGAGGAGGATGGATCTGTTAAGATTACCGTTATAACTGTTGTTATTAATTCACGGACATCCGTCTATCTCTGGTTAGGCGGATGGTTAGCGAGTATCTATAGAATTGCTAGGGTTTATCTTTTGCTGCAATTGCGTCACCCCAGGTTGTGTCCCCTTTAGAGGCATAAAGACTTTCTGAGTACCCCTAGGGTCTCACACGATAAATTATTTGGTTCAGATGAACAGGTACCCTCGCAAGATGGATACTGGGTGGAAGAGACGGACGATGTGGGCAACGATCATTCGGTGTAGAGATTCCGGGAACGGGGATCCGTGAGATCTGTGGGCGGGATGTGTTTATTTATGGGGCATCTTATGCCGATTTGCTTCTTATCCGTACTCGGATTTTGTCTTCCGCTTCCGCCTGATACTCTGATGTTTGATGTATGAGGAGATATCCTAAAATATTATATCTATCTAGGATATTTGGATCTTGCCGTATGGCGTTGCAATATTTCCTTTCTTTTAGATGGAATGGCTCTGATGTACTGTTGTATGGTGGCTTGCATACATAATCATTTGTGTATGTAGTTGATCCCTTCGCCTGCCGATTACGCCGCCCGTTATTGTCCCGATGTGTGGAAATGGTTAGGACGGCCGAAAGGTCTACCTGTGAGTGGCATTTGGGCCCCACCGTACTATTTTAACCATTTCCGCTCATCCAGGCTTGTAACTAGGAGCGTAATTCACCGAGGTAGTTACAATTGGTATCAGAGCCATCCCGCCCTTCGAGGTCTCAGCCAAATAAATGGTCGTCGCCTAGCAAATATTTTGGTAGCTATGTATACTAGGGAAAAACAAAACGTGAGAGTAGGACTGCTTCCACTTTTCTTCTTACCCACCCACCACCCTTTTCTGGTAAGGAAGTGTAACGTTTTCAATCCTCTTCTTAAAATTCAAACTAGGATTCACGTGTTATGGGTTTCCGTAGTACCATAGAAAGTGTGTGTGTGTGTGTAATTCCTTGTCTATCTGTTGCATCCAATTTGTTATCACAGTCTGCTTTTGGTTATCAACTGTTGGTACATTCCATACTGACAGGATTTTGAAAACCGGCGCGATCTATCTGACTCCTTGTTAACCGGTGCCATCTTCTTAAGGGTGTCCTTCCTTCTAGCAACTCCACGTTCTGTGCAAACCATCAGTTGCTAATATCTACCTGATAAGTGATTTTGCGCATCTATTGGTATTTTAATGCCGAAAAATGCGGAAATTTTTTCTTTGATACATCTGTGTTTCCATACTCCTTTTCAGTCGTGTGTGAAACATTATCTATCTCCCTTTTATCAGCATGTTCATGCTAACTCATTCTTCTGTCACCGGCGCTTAATCCTAGAGTTTCATTTCATCTCCAATTCTCTTGGGCTAATTACATAACATGTGTCGATCCGATGCTGATGATTGTAATTTGGCTCTCGGCATAGCTATATTCCACTCATGATAAGTGTCGATTGGAATATGGAAAATGCTATCAACACTATCCTCCAAATGGTGACGGTTATCTCCTGTGATTTTGAGTACACCGTGATCATATATATGCTTTTTCAAGCATCTTTGGCGATCCGGAGTTTCCCAAAGCACTACGGCGGTCTATCATCTGTCCATCATGCTGCACATCTCTTTGAACTCCATATCTGCAAAATTCTCTTTGAGACGAGGGAATTGCATCTTTTCATCTCTGATAGTTTTGCTTAAGGTATGATCTATCATCTTTTCTTCATCCAAGATCTCTTTATCTTTGTAACCGGTGATCCGATCGACAATGTGAACCAGGCGGCATCTCTTTTTCTTCCGAAGGACCAGATAATCTATTCTTCCAGTGCATCTTCTTCAACACGAACCCGTGCGCTTAATATTGATCTTTCTAAGAGTGTCGAGCTCAGAAAGTGTTTCGAGCATTTGTTCGTTTCCCCCGCCTCTTGAACTTGATATTCTAGGAATATCTTGTTAATCCATGGTGGTATATGTTGATAATATGCTTGCCTATTCGATATCAATGGAAGGACATGGAAGATCATCTGTGTCTCTTTCTCTCAAGCTTCATGAGCACTGCCTGCGTGCAAAGTCTCAAAGTGAGAATTCGGACTTTTTGAAGTCACCTATCTCGGCCACGTCCTTCTGCTATATAGATCGCTTCAATTCTGGAATCAGCAAGTCCATTGTTAATTCCATCTTCCATCTTAGATCAAACCCGGAGTTTTTCCTTGTTGGCGAGTTATCATCGTCGTTCCGCCGAAGTTTTCCTCAAGACTGCTAAATCTCTCCCAATCCTTTCAAGAACAACAGGGAGTTATTTTCACCTCTATCTCGTTAAGTAATCTTTTGAAACCCTCTCGCTCTATCGTCTATGCTCAATCCACCGGAGGCCATGAAGATTTTTCAGATCTTTTGTAATCCTTATGTGCAGTTGGTGTTATCTTTTCTGTAGCTGTTGAATCTTGCAGTTGTCTCCGTGATCTTCCTTCATATCCTCCCGGTGGCTTGGTACTCCCGACATGACGACAACATCATCATCTTTATCTATCTGTGAATCCGGCGAATCGATTGCATCTATCTTTGTTTTCTTACGGAGTTCCATGAGTTTTTGTCAATACCTTCAGTCGGTTTCGGTAGTTGGGTTGCATGGTTTCTTATTCATGTGCGGAGTAATGCAATGACACTGGTGATATGTGGTCTGTGAGAAGAACACACATCCAATGACTCTAGTTGTGGTTCATGAAAAGAGCAGACATGCAATGACACTGCTGGATCCATGTGTGGTTCATGGGAAGAACACACATGCAATGACACCGGTGGATCCATGTGTGGTCTGTGGGAAGAACACACATGCAATGACACTGGTGGATCCATGTGTGGTTCATGCGAAGAACACACATGCAATGACACTTGGTGTGGTTCATGATATGGTTTGTGAGAAGAACGCACATGCAATGACACTGGTGGATCCATGTGTGGTCTGTGAGAAGAACACACATGCAATGACTCTGGGTGTGGTTCATCATATGGTTTGTGAGAAGAACACACATGCAATGACACTGGTGGATCCATGTGTGGTCTTTGGGAAGAACAAACATGCAATGACACTGGTGATATGTGGTCTGTGAGAAGAACACACAACCAATGACTCTAGCTGTGGTTCATGAAAAGAGCAGACATGTAATGACATCGGTGGATCCATGTGTGGTTCATGGGAAGAACACACATGCGATGACACTGGGTGGATCCATGTGTGGTTTGTGAGAAGAACACACATGCAATGACACTGGTGGATCCATGTGTGGTTCATGGGAAGAACACACATGCAATGACTCTAGTGATATGTGGTTTGTGAAAAGAACAGACATGCAATGACTCTAGCTGTGGTTAATGAGAAGAGCAGACGTGCAATGACACCGGTGGATCCGTGTGTGGTCTTTGAGAAGAACACACATGCAATGACTCTAGCTGTGGTTAATGAAAAGAGCAGACATGCAATGACACCGGTGGATCCATGTGTGGTTCATGGTAAGAACACACATGCAATGACACTGGGTGTGGTTCATGATATGGTCTGTGAGAAGAACACACATGCAATGACAATGGTGGATCCATGTGTGGTATGTGAGAAGAACACACATGTAATGACACTGGGTGTGGTTCATGATATGGTTTGTCAGAAGAACACACATGCAATGACACTGGTGGATCCATGTGTGGTCTTTGGGAAGAACACACATGCCATGACACTGGTGATATGTGGTCTGTGAGAAGAACACACATCCAATGACTCTAGCTGTGGTTCATGAAAAGAGCAGACATGCAATGGCACTAGTGGATCCATGTGTGGTCCATGGGAAGAACACACATGCTATGAGACTGGTGGATCCATGTGTGATCTGTGGGAAGAACACACATGCAATGACACCAGTGGATCCATGTGTGGTTCATGGGAAGAACACACATGCAATGACACTGGGTGTGGTTCATTATACGGTTTGTGAGAAGAACACACATGCAACGACATTGGTAGATCCATGTGTGGTCTGTGGGAAGAACACACATGCAATGACACTGGTGGATCCATGTGTGGTCTTTGGGAAGAACACACATGCAATGACACTCGTGGGTCCATGTGTGGTCTGTGGGAAGAACACACATGCAATGACACTGGTGGATCCATGTGTGGTTCATGGGAAGAACACACATGCAATGACACTGGGTGTGGTTCATGATATGGTTTGTGAGAAGAACACACATGCAATGACACTGGTGGATCCATGTGTGGTATGTGAGAAGAACACACATGTAATGACACTGGGTGTGGTTCATGATATGGTTTGTCAGAAGAACACACATGCAATGACACTGGTGGATCCATGTGTGGTCTTTGGGAAGAACAGACATGCAATGACACTGGTGATATGTGGTCTGTGAGAAGAACACACATCCAATGACTCTAGCTGTGGTTCATGAAAAGAGCAGACATGCAATGGCACTAGTGGATCCATGTGTGGTCCATGGGAAGAACACACATGCTATGAGACTGGTGGATCCATGTGTGATCTGTGGGAAGAACACACATGCAATGACACCAGTGGATCCATGTGTGGTTCATGGGAAGAACACACATGCAATGACACTGGGTGTGGTTCATTATACGGTTTGTGAGAAGAACACACATGCAACGACATTGGTAGATCCATGTGTGGTCTGTGGGAAGAACACACATGCAATGACACTGGTGGATCCATGTGTGGTCTTTGGGAAGAACACACATGCAATGACTCCGGTGATATGTGGTTTGTGAGAAGAACACACATGCAATGACTCCAGCTGGGGTTAATGAAAAGAGAAGACATGCAATGACACCGGTGGATCCATGTTTGGTTCATGGGAAGAACACACATGCGATGACACTGGGTGGATCCATGTATGGTTTGTGAGAATAACACACATGCAATGACACCGGTGGATCCATGTGTGGTTCATGCGAAGAACACACATGCAATGACTCTGGTGATATGTGGTTTGTGAAAAGAACAGACATGCAATGACTCTAGCTGTGGTTAATGAGAAGAGCAGACATGCAATGACACTAGTGGATCCATGTGTGGTTTGTGAGAAGAACACACATGCAATGACACTGGGTGTGGTTCATGATATGGTTTGTAAGAAGAACACACATGCAATGACTCTAGCTGTGGTTTGTGAAAAGAGCACGCATGCGATGACTCTAGCTGTGGTTCATGGGAAGAACACACATGCAAGGACATTGGTGGATCCATGTGTGGTCTATGGGAAGAACACACATGCAATGACACTGGTGGATCCATCTGTGGTCTTTGGGAAGAACACACATGCAATGACTCCGGTGATATGTGGTTTGTGAGAAGAACACACATGCAATGACTCTAGCTGTAGTTAATGAAAAGAGCAGACATGCAATGAGAACGGTGGATCCATGTGCGGTTCATGTGAAGAACACACATGCAATGACACTGGGTGTGGTTCATGATATGGTATGTGAGAAGAACACACATGCAATGACACTAGGTGTGGTTCATGGTATGGTTTGTGAGAAGAACACACATGCAATGACACTGGTGGATCCATGTTTGGTCTTTGGGAAGAACACACATGCAATAACAGTGGTGATATGTGGTCTGTGAGAAGAACACACATCCAATGACTCTAGCTGTGGTTCATGAAACGAGCAGACATGCAATGACACTGGTGGATCCATGTGTGGTCCATGGGAAGAACGCACATGCAATGACACTCGTGGGTCCATGTGTGGTCTGTGGGAAGAACACACATGCAATGACACTGGTGGATCCATGTGTGGTTCATGGGAAGAACACACATGCAATGACACTGGGTGTGGTTCATGATATGGTTTGTGAGAAGAACACACATGCAATGACACTGGTGGATCCATGTGTGGTATGTGAGAAGAACACACATGCAATGACACTGGGTGTGGTTCATGATATGGTTTGTGAGAACAACCCACATGCAATAACACTGGTGGATCCATGTGTAGTCTTTGGGAAGAACACACATACAATGACACTGGTGATATTTGGTCTGTGACAAGAACACACATCCAATGACTCTAGCTGTGGTTCATGAAAAGAGCAGACTTGCAATGACACTGGTTGATCCATGTGTGGTTCATGGGAAGAACACAAATGCGATGACACTGGGTGGATCCATGTGTGGTTTGTGAGAAGAACACACATGCAATGACACCTGTGGATCCATGTGTGGTTCATGGGAAGAACACACATGCAATGACTCTGGTGATATGTGGTTTGTGAAAAGAATAGACATGCAATGACTCTATCTGTGGTTAATGAGAAGAGTAGACAAGCAATGACACAAGTGGATCCATGTGTGGTTTGTGAGAAGAACACACATGCAATGACACTGGGTGTGGTTCATGATATGGTTTGTAAGAAGAACACACATGCAATGACTCTAGATGTGGTTTGTGAAAAGAGCACGCATGCGATGACTCTAGTTGTGGTTCATGGGAAGAGCAGACATACAATGACACTGGTGGATCCATGTGTGGTTCATGGGAAGAACACACATGCAACGACATTGGTAGATCCATGTGTGGTCTGTGGGAAGAACACACATGCAATGACACTAGTGGATCCATGTGTTGTCTTTGGGAAGAACACACATGCAATGACTCCGGTGATATGTGGTTTGTGAGAAGAACACACATGCAATGACTCCAGCTGGGGTTAATGAAAAGAGAAGACATGCAATGACACCGGTGGATCCATGTGTGGTTCATGGGAAGAACACACATGCAATGACACTAGGTGTGGTTCATGATATGGTCTGTGAGAAGAACACACATGCAATGACACTGGTGGATCCATGTGTGGTCTGTGAGAAGAACACACATGCAATGACACTGGGTGTGGATCATGATATGGTTTGTGAGAAGAACACACATGCAATGACACTGGTGGATCCATGTGTGGTCTTTGGGAAGAACACACATGCAATGACACTGGTGATATGTGGTATGTGAGAAGAACACACATCCAATGACTCCAGCTGTGGTTAATGAAAAGAGCAGACATGCAATGACACAGGTGGATCCATGTGTGGTCCATGGGAAGAACACACATGCAATGACACTGGGTGTGGTTCATGATATGGTTTGTCAGAAGAACACACATGCAATGACACTGGTGGATCCATGTGTGGTTTGTGAGAAGATCACACATGCAATGACACTGGTGATATGTGGTCTGTGAGAAGAACACACATCCAATGACTCTAGCTGTGGTTCATGAAAAGAGCAGACATCCAATGACACTGGTGGATCCATGTGTGGTTCATGGGAAGAACACACATGTGATGACACTGGGTGGATGCATGTGTGGTTTGTGAGAAGAACACACATGCAATGACACCGGTGGATCCATGTGTGGTTCATGGGAAGAACACACATGAAATGACTCTGGTGATATGTGGTTTGTGAAAAGAATAGACATGCAATGACTCTAGCTGTGGTTAATGAGAAGAGCAGACATGCAATGACACGGGTGGATCCATGTGTGGTTTGTGAGAAGAACACACATGCAATGACACTTGGTGTGGTTCATGATATGGTTTGTAAGAAGAACACACATGCAATGACTCTAGCTGTGGTTTCTGAAAAGAGCACGCATGCGATGACTCTAGCTGTGGTTCATGGGAAGAGCAGACATACAATGACACTGGTGGATCCATGTGTGGTTCATGGGAAGAACAAACATGCAACGACATTGGTAGATCCATGTGTGGTGTGTGGGAAGAACACACATGCAATGACACTGGTGGATCCATGTGTGGTCTTTGGAAAGAACACACATGCAATAACTCCGGTGATATGTGGTTTGTGAGAAGAACACACATGCAATGACTCCAGGTGGGGTTAATGAAAAGAGAAGACATGCAATGACACCGGTGGATCCATGTGTGGTTCATGGGAAGAACACACATGCGATGACACTGGGTGGATCCATGTGTGGTTTGTGAGAATAACACACATGCAATGACACCGGTGGATCCATGTGTGTTTCATGGGAAGAACACACATGCAATGACTCTGGTGATATGTGGTTTGTGAAAAGAACAGACATGCAATGACTCTAGCTGTGGTTAATGAGAAGAGCAGACATGCAATGACACCAGTGGATCCATGTGTAGTTTGTGAGAAGAACACACATGCAATGACACTGGGTGTGGTTCATGATATGGTTTGTAACAAGAACACACATGCAATGACTCTAGCTGTGGTTTGTGAAAAGAGCACGCATGCGATGACTCTAGCTGTGGTTCATGGGAAGAGCAGACATACAATGACACTGGTGGATCCATGTGTGGTTCATGGGAAGAACACACATGCAAGGACACTGTGGATCCATGTGTGGTCTATGGGAAGAACACACATGCAATGACACTGGTGGATCCATCTGTGGTCTTTGGGAAGAACACACATGCAATGACTCCGGTGATATGTGGTTTGTGAGAAGAACACACATGCAATGACTCTAGCTGTAGTTAATGAAAAGAGCAGACATGCAATGAGAACGGTGGATCCATGTGCGGTTCATGGGAAGAACACACATGCAATGACACTGGGTGTGGTTCATGATATGGTCTGTGAGATAAACACACATGCAATGACACTAGGTGTGGTTCAAGATATGGTTTGTGAGAAGAACACACATGCAATGACACTGGTGGATCCATGTGTGGTCTTTGGGAAGAACACACATGCAATGACACTGGTGATATGTGGTCTGTGAGAAGCACACACATCCAATGACTCTAGCTGTGGTTCATGAAACGAGCAGACATGCAATGACACTGGTGGATCCATGTGTGGTCCATGGGAAGAACACACATGCAATGACACTGGTGGGTCCATGTGTGGTCTATGGGAAGAACACACATGCAATGACACTGGTGGATCCATGTGTGGTTCATGGGAAGAACACACATGCAATGACACTGGGTGTGCTTCATGATATTGTTTGTGAGAAGAACACACATGCAATGACACTGGTGGATCCATGTGTGGTATGTGAGAAGAACACACATGCAATGACACTGGGTGTGGTTCATGATATGGTTTGTGAGAAGAACACACATGCAATAACACTGGTGGATCCATGTGTAGTCTTTGGGAAGAACACACATACAATGACACTGGTGATATGTGGTTTGTGAGAAGAACACAAATCCAATGACTCTAGCTGTGGTTCATGAAAAGAGCAGACTTGCAATGACACTCGTGGATCCATGTGTGGTTCATGGGAAGAACACACATGCGATGACACTGGGTGGATCCATGTGTGGTTTGTGAGAATAACACACATGCAATGACACCTGTGGATCCATGTGTGGTTCATGGGAAGAACACACATGCAACGACTCTGGTGATATGTGGTTTGTGAAAAGAATAGACATGCAATGACTCTAGCTGTGGTTAATGAGAAGAGTAGACAAGCAATGACACAAGTGGATCCATGTGTGGTTTGTGAGAAGAACACACATGCAATGACACTGTGTGTGGTTCATGATATGGTTTGTAAGAAGAACACACATGCAATGACTCTAGATGTGGTTTTTGAAAAGAGCACGCATGCGATGACTCTAGTTGTGGTTCATGGGAAGAGCAGACATACATTGACACTAGTGGATCCATGTGTGGTTCATGGGAAGAACACACATGCAACGACATTGGTAGATCCATGTGTGGTCTGTGGGAAGAACACACATGCAATGACACTGGTGGATCCATGTGTGGTCTTTGGGAAGAACACACATGCAATGACTCCGGTGATATGTGGTTTGTGAGAAGAACACACATGCAATGACTCCAGCTGGGGTTAATGAAAAGAGAAGACATGCAATGACACCGGTGGATCCATGTGTGGTTCATGGGAAGAACACACATGCAATGACACTAGGTGTGGTTCATGATATGGTCTGTGAGAAGAACACACATGCAATGACATTGGTGGATCCATGTGTGGTCTGTGAGAAGAACACACATGCAATGACACTAGGTGTGGATGATGATATGGTTTGTGATAAGAACACACATGAAATGACACTGGTGGATCCATGTGTGGTCTTTGGGAAGAACACACATGCAATGACACTGGTGATATGTGGTATGTGAGAAGAACACACATCCAATGACTCTAGTTGTGGTTCATGAAAAGAGCAGACATGCAATGACACAGGTGGATCCATGTGTGGTCCATGGGAAGAACACACATGCAATGACACTGGTGATATGTGGTCTGTGAGAAGAACACACATCCAATGACTCTAGCTGTGGTTCATGAAAAGAGCAGACATGCAATGACACTGGTGGATCCATGTGTGGTTCATGGGAAGAACACACATGTGATGACACTGGGTGGATCCATGTGTGGTTTGTGAGAAGAACACACATGCAATGACACTGGTGGATCCATGTGTGGTTCATGGGAAGAACACACATGCAATGACTCTGGTGATATGTGGTTTGTGAAAAGAATAGACATGCAATGACTCTAGCTGTGGTTAATGAGAAGAGTAGACATGCAATGACACGGGTGGATCCATGTGTGGTTTGTGAGAAGAACACACATGCAATGACACTTGGTGTGGTTCATGATATGGTTTGTAAGAAGAACACACATGCAATGACTCTAGCTGTGGTTTGTGAAAAGAGCGCGCATGCAATGACTCTAGTTGTGGTTCATGGGAAGAGCATACATACAATGACACTGGTGGATCCATGTGTGGTTCATGGGAAGAACACACATGCAAGGCCACTGTTGGATCCATGTGTGGTTTGTGGGAAGAACACACATGCAATGACACTGGTGGATCCATGTGTGGTCTTTGGGAAGAACACACATGCAATGACTCCGGTGATATGTGGTTTGTGACAAGAACACACATGCAATGACTCTAGCTGTGGTTAATGAAAAGAGCAGACATGCAATGACACCGGTGGATCCATGTGTGGTTCATGGGAAGAACACACATGCAATGAAACTGGGTGTGGTTCATGATATGGTATGTGAGAAGAACACACATGCAATGCCACTGGTGGATCCATGTGTGGTCTGTGAGAAGAACAGACATGCAATGACACCGGTGGATCCATGTGTGGTTCATGGGAAGAACACACATGCAATGACAGTGGGTGTGGTTCATGATATGGTCTGTGAGAAGAACACACATGCAATGACACTGGTGGATCCATGTGTGGTCCGTGAGAAGAACACACATCCAATGAGACTGGGTGTGGTTCATGATATGGTTTGTGAGAAGAACACACATGCAATGACACTATTGGATCCATGTGTGGTCTTTGGGAAGAACACACATGCAATGACACTGGTGATATGTGGTATGTGAGAAGAACACACATCCAATGACTCTAGCTGTGGTTCATGAAAAGAGCAGACATGCAATGACACCGGTGGATCCATGTCTGGTATGTGCGAAGAACACACATGCAATGACACTGGTGATATGTGGTTTGTGAGAAGAACACACATCCAATGACTCTAGTGGATCCTTACGCGGTTTATGAGTGGTTTATGAGAAGAACACACATCCAATGAACTCTTGTGGATCTATCTTGGCATAATTTGATGTATGCCACGATGTATTTCACTGTGCAAGACACTCACTTTCCATTTTTATACTACTTAGTATCGCCCTTGGTTTTATGTGGTACTACTCAGTTTTGCCCCCACCTCTCTATCTTTCGTAGAAGCACAAATCTGTGCTCACCCTGTCTGCTACTCCCTGATTGGTTATCATAGTTGTCACGCGGATCGTGTGCACTAACTGTTGATTCTGTGCGATCCAACAATGATCGTTGCACACGTCGTGCCCTTCACAGTACAGCACGAGACAGCACGGACGTCTCCCTCAGCGAGACTTCTACAAGAAGGAACACGATGCCGTCAATGGAAAAAGTCGTCGAACGGTCATGTCATGTTTAATCAAGTCTGAAAAGCCTACTACTGCTACTACTATGCCACAACGCATGTGTCATCGAGTGAACGGTCGTTGATGGACAGCTACAATTTATTGCCACTTGATTTTAATAAGACATATCCCATTTTTTACGCAGCGGCTCTCAATCGCCAATTTTAGGGCCATGTCAAACTTCGTACATAGAAATTGTGTGTGCGCCCTTTGCATGCTGCTCAATACAGAACTGCCATGCATGGCCCGGGAAAAAAACGTGACGTACCATGCGCGTGTCGCGGTGCACGCGGTCTTGATCAGCGGGCGCGTTGCAGTGGTGCAAACGCGTCTGCTTCTATCCACCTTAGCTATAGAGCCCCTCTCCGCACACCCACTCCCACTCTCGGTCACTGTGTCCATGCAACCCTCTCCACTGTCTTGAACACCTTAATGAAGCATGAAGAGGCCGCGGGCTCCGGCATCCACAAAAGCGGCAGGCCCGAGCCTGCGAACATCAACGCCTACATCACTGAACACCCTGGTCTCGGCATTCACCTCCGAAACCTCCAGCGGGTGGCCATCAAAGAGGGTCGCATGCCTCCAATCAGGCCTAAGGCCCCCAAGTCCAAGAAACTGGGCATCAAGAAGTGGCGGATGCACCAGAGGGAGATGGCGGAAGCGCGGGTGCTTGCAGGATGTGCCTGCAGCTACAACGGCTGCCCCTGCTGCCCAGCAACTCATTCTAGCTATATCCTATTTCTGGCTAAATGCATCGAACCTCGTTAAGAAACCTACTTTCTATCGCTATATCATATTTAGCTGCGCATAGCTATATCTACATTTGTTTTGTTTTCTGAATGAATGTATTCTACCTGGTGTGATTTGCTGCTCTAGATTTGCTACCTGTTCGGAGGCAAAAAGAGGTCCAAAAGGGAATGAAATATCAAAGTGAGAATCTTCTCTAGATTTGCTACCAATTTGGGAAAAATGAAACATATATGTTTAGCGAGAGAGGAAAAGGGAACTGTTTCAAACTGCCAGTTAAGAAGCTACCATCTTGACAAGCTACAAGACACATACATAAACATAACACAACGAGGGTTAAATTTATATTACTAGTATCACTTGATGCGTTAGACATCTTGGCAAACTAACTGAGTTCCACAAAACAGAAAAATAACACTAACAAGTAAAATTTAATTCACTCCTCATCAGACCGCTTGACACGCTTGCCATCATTACAGGTACTCCACATCCGACGAACTGCTTTGTCCCAAATGGCACCTGACTTGGCTTTCCTATCTTCAGCGTCCTGCGGAACAATTAGCGGTGCATCACAGGCCTGATTGTTGCCGCTAGAAGATGCCGCCTCTCTGTTTGACGCTTCAGCTACAGCCTCTCTGTCAGCTACTTCTTCAGTTGCAAGCTCTCTTTCAGCTGCTTCTGCAGCCTCTCTGTCAGCTGCTTCAGATGCAGCCAATTTCTTTGCATATTCAACTTCAAACTCAGCTATTCAGCATTTTCTACAAAGGGCTCCCCTAATCTCGTCTTCCCTCTTGTACATAGGGGAAACACGAGGTAACGTTGAAAAAAATGGATCTTCTTGTACAGCTGGTAGGTCACGTAAGCATCTATGGCTGCATACTTCAGGTTTATATCAGACAACGGCCACTCGTTCCAGAGATCGTGCCTATCCGCAGAGAAATCTTCCTTCATTGTGACGTACGACTCATCGAGGATTCTAGTTGTAAGTGATGCCATTCCATCCTTCTACCTGCCCCCTAGGATCTTGACAAGATGCTGAATATCGATCCAGTTGTGCGCAGGAATTATAATTTCCTCTTGATACAATTTCGAAAAATCAGTTGTTGTGTCGACAGTGCAGAAAACAATTCCCTTTTTTTCAAGGAACTGGCGCAGCGCTAGACATTTCCTGTCAGTCCTGAAAGTATGTAGTTTGTCATCACCAAAATTTGTAACTACAAATATTTTGTCAATGCAAGATCATCATCTCAATATAATTTTGAAAAGTTTAGTAAATGCAAGATCAAGACTCTCAACATTGTATTGTCATAATTTATTCGGTTTTGCTATTTCTCAGTCGACTGAACGAGTTGCACATTTCTTTTAACTACGGTTGCACTTTTCTTAGGTGATTGAGACTAAAGAAAATCTCAGTCGATTGAGACATAGGCAAACCCTAATTTATTTGGTCCTAAGTAAAATCCAGTAGTTGCAAGATGAGCAAGTGGATAAAGAACAAGAGGAGAAAACCCTAAAAGCGGTTAGCTACAAAGAGCAGATCTATAAACCGGGAGAGGTGGTAGACGAGGACATGTTTCCGCATGGCAAGTTGAACGACGACGACTTCATTCACTTCATATGGGTGCTCCGGGGTGTACTCGAGGTCCAATCCCTCAAACTTGTCCTCGTCTATCCCAAGCCAACCCTCGTACATCCTCAGGACAAGCACCACTGTCTCCTCCTCGTTGGTGTAGACAACGTCTATCTTCTTGTTGTCATGGGTAGTGAAGCTTGTCTCTAGAGTGCGTAGATCTTCCATGGCGGCAAGGAGAAGACGGGAAGAATATAGTAGATGACAGGAAGAAAAAGAGTTGTTTCTACGAGGCAGGGGAACGGTGGAACCGTCAATGCGATTTTATGGTAGGGGTTAACAATTGGGACGGAAGTCCAAGGAGAGACGCGTGGCGGTGGCTATTCCAGCTTCTGAGTAAACAAAAAATAATTATAACGCGGATACATGGGCCCTGTTTTGTCACGTCAATACACTGGGTAGGGGGCGTTGTCATATCCACTATGCCAACACTGCAAGCCTATGTGACAGCCAACTCGCCTAAGCGACGGGAGCAACATAACGGCGAAAGCTGACAGGGGGGCCCAACTTGATGCCCGTTAGCCTGATTTTTTGTATTGAAACATAAAGTTGAATTCGTGCCGAAAAAGACCCTCTGAGTATTTGGCACACCAACTGTAGTCATCCCGACTGATTTTAGGGAACTTGGGTACCACGTTGCCTGTACACCCCAACTTTCGGGCCGCAAAGTGATAATCTCCGGGCAAGGGGTACCCCGTTGGTGGTTCTCTATGATACACATGTACTTACGATGACAAGAACTTACCGGTGACTAAACTTGAGTAGCATGAGGAGCGGCCCTCGTATTCAAGGGACATGAGATTTCCAACTTATACTTTGTCAAGCATATACTCCATAGTTTGTTCACTTTAGCCTTAATCACTTCAAGATGCTTATGATAGGGACAATCAGAGCTGAAAGCTAATAAGTACCATAATTTTTGGAAGCTCTTTATGAGACTTGAATCCCTACTTCCTTCTACGAAGGCCTATCTTTTACTTTTATGTTGAGTCTCCACCTTCTATCTTTATGCACCTACTTTGAGAGCATAGTGGCCATTCTTAGTTCTATGTGCATTGTCCCAAGACTTGTTGATTGATGCATAACTTTGATATTGCTTGTTTTAAACTATTTGTATCTAGTCACTCTTATGAACTTTGAAGGTGTCCTATGCATTTATGTGTGCTACTCTATGAGGGACAAGCTGAATGTTACTATGCTATGTTTTCTTTATGTGAAACAAACAAATGTCTTGCAAAGCATTGCTATTCATGAATCTTTTGTTTGTGTCTTTTCATGTTGCAACATAGTTGCTTTGCCTTATTGATAGAACTTTGTCTTTCATGTTATGATTGAAGTACTATGATCCTAGCTATCAATGTTTTACAAATACTTTGATCAAGTTTATGATGGTGCATGTCACCTCAAAAAATTATTTTTTATTTTTATCACTTACCTACTCGAGGACGAGCAGGAGTTAAGCTTGGGGATGTTGATACGTTGCTAACGTATCCATAATTTTTTATGTTCCATGCTTAGTTTTATCTACTTTCTTGTGTTTTCTTCCAACTTTGGAGTACTTTCTATACACTTTCTTGGACTAACCTATTAACAAGTGCCACAGTTCCAGTTGCCTGTTTTCTGCTATTTTTGGTTCCAGGAAAGTCAGAAAATCAATATTCTCGGAATTGGACCGAACAAAAGCCAAAGTCGATATTTTACCGGAAGACTCACAGAGCCAGAAGACGAGACGGAGAGGGGCCACAGGGTGGCCACACCACCCCTAGGCACGGGTCCCCCTAGGCCACGCCAGGGCATGGTGTGGGCCCCCTGGCTGGCCACCGACCTCGCCCCTTCGCCTATATATTCCTCCCGATACAGAAACCCTAGAGGGTCAATCATAAATCCATGAAAAGTTCTGCAGTGTCGCCGCCACCGAAGGGGAGATTCGGGAGACAGAAAGTCTCTACTCCGGCACCCTGCCGGGATGGGGAAGTGCCCCCGGAGCACGCCTTGTTCAAGCTGGTGTAGTCGATACACATGCGCCAGGTCTTGTTTTTCTTCAACACTAGGAACCAGTTGGCCAGCCAGTCCGGGTGGTACATTTCCATGATGAATCCGGCTACGATGAGCCGGGTGATCTCATCGCCAATAATCTTCCTTTTCTCCTCCACGAACCGGCGGAGAGGCTGCTTGACCGGCTTGGCATCTGGCCGCACATGGAGTGAGTGCTCGGTGAAATCCCTCGGAACACCTGGCATGTCCTTGGGTGACCATGCGAAGATGTCCCCTTTCTCACGGAGGAACTCGACGAGCGCGCCTTCCTATTTGTTGTCCAAGCCGGCACCGATGGTGATGAACTTGGTCGGGCCGGTAGGGTCGAGGAGGATCCTCTTCGTCTCCTTAGTGGGCTGGAAAGCCGCGTCACCAGTCAGCTTCCTGTTAGTCGGCACTTCTTACTGAGCCAGAGCCACATTACGCATGATCTCACGCTTTTCCTCATCTATGATGAGGGTTTCAGCCAACTTGGAGTCCGTCGACGCGCACTCCATCGACCGCATGAAGCAGCTGGCGACAGTGATCATGCTGTTGGGCCCCAGCATCTTCGTCTTGAGGTATGCATAGTGAGGGATGGCCATGAACTTGTCGAGGGCGGGACGCCCGAGGAGAGCATGGTAGGAGCTTGTCAGGTTCACCACCTCGAACCATACCAGCTCACGCTAGAAGTTCTCCTCGGTTTCGAAGATGATGTCCAGCCGTATTTTACCCAGCGGAGCACAATCCGGCCCTGGCAGTATGCCATGGAATGCCATGGTAGTCGAGCGTAGGTCACACTCGTGGATGCCGAGGTTCTCCAGGGAGGACTGGTAGAGCAGGTTGAGGTTGCTGCCTCCATCGATGAGGATGCACGAGAAGCGGTAGGTGCGCTCATTGGAGACGTTGAGGGGGTCTAGCACCATTGCGTAGCCCGCGGGATTCGGTAGGAGACCCGGCTGATCTTCCCGGCTCTAGGTAATGGGGGTCTCCGACCAGTTCAGATACTAGGGGACGGGAGAGACGATGGTGTTGACCTCCTTCGTGTGCTGCCTGTGGCTGTTCTTGTCGTCTGGCTTGGTCTCGAAAATGTGGTAGGCGGCGTGCGGCTGAGGGTAGCCGTTGTTGTTGTTGCCGCCATTGCCATTGTAACCGGCTCCCCTAGCCGGTGGTGGTGGTCCACTAGGAGGGGGCGGTGGTGGACGGGGTAAGCCTCCTTGGTCTTTCATCTGGCGGGTCTAGCTACAGTTCCGGGTAGTATGAGTAGACAGCTTGAATGTGTAGGGGTTCACGTATGAAAACAATAAAATTTTACCCTACACCCATGAACCCCTGATGCTGCCAGGACCTATCTATTAGTAATGTAGTAACGGGAAGGGCTTTTTGCGAACTTACCCTTGAAGACCGAAAAGTGTTGCCAACACTCAGGAGAGCATGGTTGATGTAGACGAGCCGAAGCCAACCTCAAGGTCCTGATGAATTCCTTGCGCTCCCGCGGATCCAACAACTTGAGTGCCTCAAATGTGACACCTTGCAGGGAGTTACATGCATCCGGTGCCTGACGATGACTCCCGCTTCCCTTGATCCAGCAGCAGTTGTGGAAGTAGAGCTCCTGGATCCGAATCCCGCAGCGCGACGGCGCTCCACTGGTGAAGATGTCTCTCGTCCGCACAATCCAAACTTGGGACCACAGTCATGGGGGGAGAGAGAGGGAGAGAGAGAATATCAATTGGAGGTCTCCCCAAAAGTGAGGAAACCTTTATTGAATATTGGTTTTGTATTTTCTGGTCAAAATACCCCACTATATATAGGGGGAGGGGAGGTACTACCTCCCTCAAAGTCTCGGGGTGGGACTAAAGGAGGGGTAGAGGGGGGGCATCACTAGCTAGCCCTAGTGGGCCCCGTGCGGGGGGATCGGCCCAGCCGGCCACCCCTTGCCTCCTCTCTCCTCTTGCCTTTCCCTCATGGGCCCTTCTCCCTCCGGAATTGGCCCATTAGCCTTTTTGACCTTTAATTAATTTCTCTTTTATTAAATAATTATGAATAAATGGTTAAATCAATATTTATCATTCATTCACATATTATTCAATCTTCGTGGCTATGGAACACCTTCCACCTCCACTCCGGACATCCTCCGGACTTACCGAAATCCTTCTGGTTTTCTCTCTTCTCTTCTTCTATGATTTTACCGATCTTATAAACATTCTCTAAGCATCATCAAGCCCTTAAGCGTGATACCCCATGGTTCGGGAACACTCCATACATGGTCGGGACACTCCCGGACCAATGATCGACAGAGGGACCTGGATGACCATGTGACCCCTGTGCATCCCACGAAGATCTTTTGTCGTTTAAACCGGGACAGTCGCATCTTATTCCTTTTGTCTCTCGATACTTGCATTGCCCGAGATCTGATCAATGACATGACCATGTCATGTTCAATCTCGTTACCAAACAATGCTACTTGACTCGTTTCGACAAGTGATATCCCTATGATCAAATCACACGCTGCGCAGCTATTGGATATAACTTCTTCGAGTGGGTCCTAGAGTATCTTTCCATCACGCGGATGGACAAATCCCGCTATTGACATATATTGCCTCTACGGTTCCTCTGAATACCTGAACACACCTTTATTGCCACTGTATTACGAAGTGATGTTTGATGATATCTAAGAACTCTCGGCAGATAGCGATTGATATAGTCTCACGGTCTAAGGAATAGTCTACAAGGTCTATTCTAATCATCATAACTTGAACTTCGTGACATGATCGGGTCATGATGTTTAGGTTGGGTATTGGTTCATAATCTCGTTCTCAGAATGAGTTGACTCCATTTCTGACTGCCATAAATGCCACATGATTAGGAAACCTTGATCATCTATTGACCAATGAACCAGTGACTAGAGTTTCACCGGGAACCCCTGGTTGTTTATATATCACACGTGTATTGACATTTCCTTTCAATACAGTTATAGCATGATATAAAACTTAATCTTAAACTTTATGAAATATGATAATAATCCTTATTATTATTTGTCTCTAGGGCATATTTCCAATAGTCTCCCACTTGCAGTAGAGTACAAATAAACTAGCTGCATTTGTTCTTAATCATTGGCACCATATATCCCGGTACCCTGAACATGCTTGCTCATGGAAGAGGTTGAGTCTTGGGCATGTACTTTACAGTCCCAAATCCTTTGCCACTTACTAATGTCACCTTGATTGATATTAATACTTTATCATCACATGATAACATCTTTGTGTATGCATCGTCGCTATGGCAGCAGAATGAGACCGGATTCCAGGAGCCTATAGTGACTTTAGATCAACCTCGAGGGCTTTCTCATGAGCACTGTGCCCTGGGACACATCATTCTACGTTAAAAGTGAACTAGCCCCGCCATAAAATTATACATTACTTTAGATGGTACCCTTATCTATTATTATAAATGTAATCATCGAAACACGAGTGCACCCTGTGCAACTTTCGATTTTTTGTTCATCTCGCTTCCTACTTCACTTTAGTTGGTATTATAGGAGTTTCCAACATTATCCCTATAACATAACCCTTTATGCTTTAAGATATGTCATCCTTTATGGATTTGGAAAACATGTCTACAGTTCTCTATTAGACACTCAGGACAAACTTAGCTCAACGTTTCGTGATTCAAACTTAATCACTTTTCAAACGTTTCTTCTTGGATCATATATTATGTTAAGTTATCATCATGGTTTTCTAAGATAGAACCTATGTCTCAACATAGTGGATGATGATCATCCTTTTCTTTCTATCAACCATCAATGTTAGACTTAATTCTATTCCTAATTTGAGTTATCAAGGACCAGTTCCTTAATTAACTTCTATTCCAAAACTGTTTGCAGAATCCTTTAAGGAATACTACAAAATATCATAATATACTTATTATCAACTTCTACTCCTTATAAATCATTATTTTTCGGTACTTGCGCTTTTATTCTTAATGTGTCGTATACACACTTAAGAATCACTCTCTATGCTCCCACTCAAATATGTTCCCAACATGTTTGGGTATGAGTCACTACTCTTACTCAAACTATGTTCCTACATATTTGAATTTGAGACTTATGTTGCTCCCACTTAAAAATATGTCATTCACATATTGTTTTAGGAAGACTTTCATAGCTCCCACTCAATTTCATGCAAATTACATATCCACTCACTATTTTGAACGACTTCAAAATCCTTTGATCAAATATCAAACTTGGAGATTTACTATGAGATACTAGTATTTTACTAGTTTTAAATCCACCAGACTTTCAGCACCCTTGAATCAAATTCATTTGAATTTTTCCAATATTTGACAAATGGTGCTTTTTTCATTCACCCACTTTTCCACAATGGCTTTGCAGTCATTTGGGAAAATCCAAGTAACCCCTTTACTTGTACGATTCAGCAATGAATTGCTTTCTAATCTCAAGTGAATTTTTGCTTTGGGATTTCTCATATATTTAGCTTACCATTATTTCCTTAGTAGTTTGTAGGTATGTCATATTCCGGTAATCATGACAAAGGATTCACAAATGTCTCCATACAAGATATGGGTTGCATTGTGAATCCTACTTTATGTAGTGAAAACAACAGTGGGGAAAACATAATGATCACTATCATTGATTATTTCCTTTGTGAGGAGTATCATTCAGGAACGCTTTCCATTGTGCTTCACAACACTCTGATGCAGGGTTTTGAATCCTCATCATGTTTTTCACTATCTTCCATTTCCTCCATAATCGAGAAAAAAACACTGAAAGTGAACTTTCTCTAGAATGCACTAAAATCAAGCAATACTAGTTTTGCTTTCCTTTTGGTTCTAGCTATGGCTATTGTATTTATAATTTCCAATGAATACGCTACAAGGACCATTCGCTATTGTTTTGGTTATATCGGATAACCCCAAAACTTTTACAACGATCCATACTAGATATGGAGCCAATCTCACGAATCCAGATGGTTCACTATATGTTCTAATTGAGTGCTGACTATTTTTAACTAATGGTCTCTACATCTATACTACAATGATTTATTTGCACCATCTATTCACCCACTTTGATATCTAATATCATATTGTGATGCTTTGCATTTTGACATTTCAAATGCATTGCATTCCACAATTTTTCTTTATGCCATTCAGATAATATTGAATTCCATTACTATTGATCAAATCATAGCAATTGGATTCTTATTTAACTTTAATACCCTTTGTTGATGAAATACTTTGATCATATCAAATAGTTTCATACTCATGTTTCCTTTGGTAAACTTATTTAAAAAATTTAAACAAGTGTATAATGATAATCACCATTTTGTTAAAACACAATACATCAAATATGTATTTACTTTCAACAATTCACCAAACACTTTGTATTCAAGTAATACACGGTGATGAGGGTTTCACTCGTCAATGCCCATTGTTATGGACTTGGGTTTTGGAGAAGGAGGGAGCCCTGGAGGCATCAATTGGCTAGCAAACAAGCACACAGGGACGCAAGGTTTACCCAGGTTCAGGCCTCGTAGAGGTCCCTACTCCTGCTTGTCTGCTCTTGGAATTATCGAGGGAGTCGAAAGTTATAGGGGTGCGCAAATGCAATCTGGCGATGGTTGTGGAAACTAGGGTTGTGATTGTCCTCCTTGCCGCCTCCTCCTAGCCTTTATATAGATAAGCTAGGTCTTGGGTAGCAGGTCGAGTCGGTTATAGATTAGGGTTTGTCCTTTGAACTTTCTATCTTAAGCTTCTTCTTGTACCGCAAGCAATCGAAGAGTCTGTGGGTCACCCGAATTCTGCATTGGGGAGAGGGAGGGGGCTGAAGACCCGCACAATTTCTGAGGCATGCCTCTCTGAGGCCCCTCCCATCGGCTCTCGCCGGCGTCACTCCGGCGCCGTCGCACACCATACCATGGGTTCCTCTACTCTTGGTTCTTCTCGTGGAGACTGGAAAATCACCTATTCTAGAAGTTCCACCGATGGTAAATTCCTTGTTGGATCTCTGATTCTCTCGGCTAATCGCTGGCTGGTCATTCTCAATGCCAACGGTTTTCCTTTGGAGGGTAGATGCATGGAAAATGGGGAGGTACTCTCGATTAGATCAGTGGTGAGGTTCCCCTCTCATCTTGCTAGGATTAATGATTTCTCGACCTCATCTCCTGGTTTTCTTGGGATTTCTCATGCTGACGATGACAAAGCTGAAGGTTTGAAACTTATGTGGCACGTTACCTGTTCTTCCTTGCCTTTTGATGATTCGGACAAAGCTCCTGGTTTTTTGGTCATCTATTCTCTTGCTAAGAGGGTTGTGTTGCTTAATCAAGATAAGGCGGTGATTGATGCTAGATTCCTTCTTCAAAATGAAAAGATCTTCTCTGGAGTGTCTTTGGATCTTGTGGTCAAAAAAGTGGTTGTGGGTGCTCAAATCCTTGAAGACCTTAACTCCGACAAGGCACAAGCTTCATCGGACAAGACCAACAAGTATATTTCATTGGATTTCTCTAAAGGGAGAACTTTTGAAACAAATATGTTCAAAAAATTTGGTCACCACATCAATTTCTCAGGAGGTTTCCGCAGAAGACCTTTTTTCTAGTAGGTTCTTTTGGTCGTGCCAATTTTAAAATTGATGTTCATACTATTGGCATTGCACTTCAAGCTTGTTTTGGTGGCCTTGCTTCAAAATTTCAAGTCATGATCCTCCAAGACAGAACATTTCGATTTTCAGTCGCTTCACGAGCTGTGGGTTTTGAAATCTAAAATTCAAGTACCTTCTCGGATGAATTTTTTGTCTTGAAGATCAACCTTTGGGGTGAAGGAGGTCCTAATTGGAGATTTGAGGAGAAAAAATATTACAAAGAATTGGACAAGGACTGGACTTTTGTTTCATACAAAAAGAAAAAAAATCTTTGGATTTTGATCGTATTGGATCACCGATTTCCTCGTCAACAGCCCCATGCAATAACGGTCAAATCAAGGGTGATATTAAGCGAAATAAACCTGGCACGTCATTTGCCGAAATTGTGGTTAATGGGAAAGTTATTGAGGGTACGAAATCTCCTGCAGACAACAAATCTTCCGCAATTAATCTGCCTGGTCTTTTACCTTTTTTGAAATTCCCAACCTTCCCTTCATGTCCTTGGCCCGACAAATCCTACCTTAATTGGTTCAGGGCCCAAGTCTCGTCGCATGTGTCGCGGCCCAGGGTGTTTGATTGTCTTAAGGAGTTTGCCCTCGCCCAAAAAAAGAAAATTCCCGAACCCCCTGCCTCCTCAACTCCCACGCCTGCAGAAACCCCAACTACCTTGCTCCGCTCGTCGCCGGCGACAATCGTTGCCGCAATGGCAAACATTCCGCTTGACCCACAGCCTTTCCTACCCCATGGCTTTGAGATTTTGCAGATGGCTGGCCGGAATCATGTCAAGAGGGTGGTGGTTCCTCGTCGTCCGAGGGCTCATGAACAGTATGCTATTGCAAACATTCATCCCCCCTGGGCTAGTTCCATTCGAAAATATCAGAGATGTGTTGCAAGATTTCTTTTTCAATGAGGCTCGTGTTGATTTCCGTGATATTCAAGACTGTCCTTTTGGCTCTGCATATGTTCAATTTACCAATGTCAGTGACCGTGACCGTTTAATCGCTGCGGGTCCAATCCCTTTCCAAGATGTTGCAATCTCGTTTGCTAGGCACAATGAAGGCATTAACTGGCGTAGAACTCAGTTTAACAATGAATGTTGGGTCATGCTTCTGGGCCCTCCTATTGATCATTGGCATACTGATGATCTGAATGCTTTTTTCTCTAATATTGGAAAGGTGTTGCTTTGGGAAAGAGAACCTGAGCACAAAGGCAGAATCATTGCTAAACTCAGAGTCACTGACCTTTTGGATGTGCCTAAAAGTCTTAGATTCACCATTGGGTACTTGTGGAAACTGAATCATGGACTTTCTCTGTGGAACTTTTAAGCAGCAACCTCCTGGGTGGGGGCCCACCTGATGAGGACCCACTACCTGATGATGATGCTGACCCTCATCCCTTTCCTGTGGTGGGACCCATTTTTGGTCCTCCTCCTCCACCACCTCCTCCACAACCTGAAGGTGACATTGGTGGATGGGACCAATGGGTTGATCCTGCCCCTCAACAGAATAATGCTGGTTGGGGACAATGGAATGCAGTTCAAGGACCAGTGTTTGCAGAGGGTGTGGACATGCCTATTGATAACTTGGACTTGCCACCTCAGGAGGCTGACAGTGCTGTTACTGGTTCCATTCCTATTGCCAATATTTCTTCTGACAATGGCAATGCTTCTGTCCATGGGGTTGATGATATTGAAGTGGAACAACAGACTGTTGAAGTTACCCGAGATGTGGGCATGGGTGAGGGATTATTCAACATACTCCAGAATTACCAGGATGATGAGGAGGAGGGCCAACATGCTAATGAGGGGAATCAGCAGGATGACTGGATGATTGAAGACACAAACCTTCTCTCTCCCAATGAAGCACATTTGCAAGTAGGGATGGTTCTCACTCCTTTTGTAAACTCCTCTGATGTGTTATCTGCTAAGCAGTCCTTCTCCAAGCAAGGACTGGAACTCTGGGATAGATTCTTTGCTCCACACATCAACAATTCTTCACCTGGCAAAAACAGACTGCAATGTGATATTACTGTAAATTGGTTTAACTTGATCACCCTCATGCTCATCACTCCTGAAAAATTCAGTTGGGCAAAGCACTTTCTTACTTCTCCTCTTTGGGATATTATAAAAGAGCCAATTGCTGAAGAAAATACCTTTACTTTCATTATCCCTGATGAATGTGTTGGACAGATGCCTCCTCACTGCCTGAATGATTCTCCATCAAACCTGATGGTGCCCAATGCTCCATCAAAAAAAGAAGGGGAAAAGAACCTCTGGTGGACACTGAGGTGAGAAGAAGTACCAGAATTGTGGAGCTTAATGGGGGATTTAAAAGTCATGTGAATTTCTCTGATATTAATTGTCTCTCTTGCAATGCTGCTCCACCTTGTCTCAGCAATAAAGTTGTTAAAAACCTTGCTGATTCGTTTTGCAAGGTTAAGGAGGGTGAACTTGAGAAAAGGCTGCTGAAGAAGAGCAGGATCGATGATCTGACCATCAAGCCACCTGGAAAACCTGGACCAAAGAAGAATGGTTCTGACACAAACCTATCAAGCAAGAAGAAAGGAGGAGCTGCTGGATCCTGTGGACAACAGTCTAAGAAGAAGGCTCCTAAATAATGTTTTTAATGTCTACACAATATTGTCCTTTTGTGTCTGGATCAATTACCCTTGGATTCTGTTATGAGCTGCTTAGAATCATTATGCTACTATGTATGATTATGACTTCAGTACCTTGTGATAAATTCAAGTTTGTTTGTGTGACTACATATCTTGTGTCACCCCAAGATTATTTCAACCTGGTTATCAATGAATAACAACAGAAATTGGAAGATTCTGAACTGGAATCTCAGAGGAATTAACTCCGAGAAGAAGTGGTTGGCATTAAAAAGCAAAATCATTGAATCTGAATGTGATATCATTTGTCTCCAATAAACCAAGAGAGAATTTTTTGATATGAATTACTTAAAGAAATTCTATCCAAATAAGTTTGACATCTTTGACTTTCTCCCTTCAATTGGTGCTTCTGGAGGGATCATCATCATCTAGAACAGTTCATTGTTTAATGGAACCAGAGCATTCCAAAATGAATTCTCCACTTCTGTCACTTTTTCCTCCAATCTATCTAATGACTCCTGGACTCTTACAAACATCTATGGCCCATGTCAAGCTGATAGAAAAATGACTTTTTAGACTGGTTTTCCAACATCATGATGCCTGATAATATGGATTGGCTTGTCCTAGGAGATTTTAATCTTATCAGAAGACTTACTGATAGAAATAAAAGTGGGGGTGATGTTAATGACACTATGCTTTTTAATGAGGCTTATTGAATTACCTCTGAAAGGAAGGAAATTCACTTGGAGTAACATGCAGAAAGACCCCCTTCTGGAAAGACTAGATTGGTTTTTTACTTCTAGTTCCTGGACCCTCAAATATCCATATACCTTTGGTACCCCCCTATCCAAGCCTACTTCTGATCACCTACCTTGTGTCATCTCAATTAGAACAAACATTCCCAAGGCACAAATATTTAGATTTGAAAATTACTGGCTTCATCATTCTGATTTTAAACAGATTGTGCAAAATGCCTGGAATATACCAGTGAATCACCAAGACTTGGCAAAAAGGATGTGTGCCAAATTGAAAAATGTGAGGAGAGGTATCAAGATTTGGGCCAAGCAGTTACCATGTTTAAAAGACCAAATAAAAAAGGTGAATGACACAATTGACCTTCTGGATTTGCTTGAAGAGACTAGAACTCTAACCATCAATGAATGGCACCTCAGGGACCTTCTGAAATCCCACATAATCTCTCTGCTCCAGAATCAAAACACCTATTGGAAACAAAGAGGAAACATTAAATGGGTGAAATTAGGTGATGAAAACACAAAGTTTTTCCACTCCAAAGCCACCATCAGCTATAGACACAATTATATATCAATGATTAAGAATGATAGTGGACAAGAATTCTTTACTCACTCTGACAAGGCTGACATTCTATGGAATGACTTCAAAGCTAGAATGGGTTCATCAAACAAAAATGAGATGCATTTCAATCTTGAAGATTTCTATGGAAATGGTATGACTGATGAGATGAAGGACTCACTTGAAAGACCTTTTCTTGACAAAGATATTGAGGAGGTTATATCTGATTTGCCAAATGACAAGTCTCCTGGACCTGATGGTTTTAACAATGAATTTATCAAAAGCTGCTGGTCAATCATTGGTAATGATATCAAATTGTTGATTCATGACTTCTATAATGAGAAGGTCTCTCTTGAAAGTATCAACTCCTCCTACATTACTCTCATTCCTAAAGTATCAAACCCTTCTACCTCTGCTGATTTTAGACCAATATCCTTATTACACTGTGTGTTCAAAATCATTACCAAACTACTTGCAAACAGACTTCAAACTGTTATTCTGGATTTTGTGCATAAGAATCAATATGGTTTCCTCAATAATAGATCTATTCAGGATTGCATTGGATGGGCTTTTGAATACCTATTCCAATGCCACAAATCAAAGGAGGAAATCCTAATTCTAAAATTAGACTTTGAAAAGGCTTTTGATACAGTTGATCACTCATCCATCATAAATATCCTCAAGGCTAGAGGATTTGGCAGGAAATGGATCAAATGGATTGAGATGATTTTTGAGTCTGGCTCCTCTGAAATTCTACTAAATGGAGTGCCTGGGAAAAAAATTACTGCAGGACAGGTGTGAGACAAGGAGATCCCCTTTCACCACTTCTTTTTGTTCTTGCTACAGACCTCCTTCAATCTATCCTGAATAAAGCCATGCACATGCAACTTCTAACCCCCCAATAGAGGGACCTCCTAACAATGACTTTCCTGTGATTCAATATGTTGATGATACTTTGGTGGTACTTAAGGCAGATGCTACTCAATTATTCTGCTTGAAAGCCCTTCTTCAAACTTTTGCACTCTCCACTGGACTCAAAGTCAACTATTTGAAGTCATGCATGATGCGAATAAATTTATGCAATGATAGGTTGATCCACTTTGCTCAGACAATCAATTGTCAAACTGGCAGCCTCCCTTTCACTTATCTAGGATTACCACTAAGCTTATCAAAGCCATCCTTGGAACATTTTCTACCTATTTTTCAAAGAATTGAAAGAAGACTGTGTGGTATAGCTGACTTCTTGAATTATGGAGGGAAACTACAATTGGTAAAATGTATACTTTCCTCACTTCCTCTATTTTTCATGACTTGTTTGAAGGTGCCAATTACCATCAAAGATCAAATCATAAAATTTATGATACACTATCTTTGGAGAAAAAAGACTAAAGATGTTCAAGCCAAAGGACAAGCACTGGTATCATGGGATAAAATTTGTCGTCCTAAAAATCAAGGGGGACTTAGAGTCCTGAATCTCTAGATTCAAAATACTGCCCTCCTTTTAAAGAACCTAGACAAATTCTACAATCACCATGATATCCCTTGGGTTCATCTCATTTGGGAAACCTACTATAAGAATGGAAAATTACCTATAAGAAGCATGGAAGGGTCATTCTGGTGGAAATCTCATATCAAATTAATTGATAATTTTAAAGGCATGGCTAAATGCAATCTGAATTCTGGAAAATCAGCACTAATCTTTGGCAAGATGAGTGCTTTAAGAATAAATTCCCACATCTGATGTCTTATGCAAAGTCTTCAAATATTAGTGTTCATGAATTTTTATAGGCTGATTTCTTGGAGGATAATTTTAACCTACCTCTTTCCCAACAAGCCTACTCTGAGTTTTTAATCATGGGAGAAAGATGCCAGGAAATCATTCCAACCATTCAGGAGAATCTCCATGATAATTGGAGTTACATTTGGGGGTCAGATAAATTTGAAGTGAGAAAGGCCTACTCATCCATGATTGGTTACTCCCCTACACCACCTCATTTCTCTTAGCTTTGGACATCCTCTTGCCAGAATAAACAGAAATTCTTCTTATGGCTTTTGCTTCTGGATAGACTGAATACAAGGAACCTTCTGAAAAGGAAACAGTTTATTCTGCCTGACTACAATTGTGCAATTTCCAACTGTTACTTGGAAGAATCAGTTAACCATTTATTCTGGGAATGTTCATTTGCAAAAAAATGCTGGGATCATATTTGCAGAAACAGAACAGCAAACTTATCAGGTTTGGAAGCTTTTTCAGACATTAAAGAAAAATTACATCTGCCTTTTGCAAAATCATTGTCATGACTACCTGGGGTATCTGGATCTGCAAAAATGAGAAAAAATTTAATGACAAAAGACCCACACTCGAAAGATGGAAAGCAATCTTCTATCAAGATATGAGATGGATACAGTTCAGAATCAAAAGAAAAAACCAGGAAAAATTCAAAACCTGGCTGAATCAACACTTAGATCAGAGATAGAGTAGATCTTTACCCTCTTTAGAGGTGGCATCTTTTCTTTTTTGATCTGTCTTACATCAATAGACTCATCTGCAATCTTCTCATTGTAACATACTTATACCCATATAATGAAAAAAATTGCAGTGGGGATTTTCCCTACTGTTTCACCTCAAAAAATTCTGCATTGGTCCTTGGCAACACCGTGGGCTTCTGCGGTATCTGGAGCATATATACCAAACTTGAGTACCTGTAAGGTATACCCATGTCAGTAGCCCCCGAGTGTCTAGTGAAATCGCAGATTCGACTAGAGACTTTATGAAGTCTTCTATTTGTGTCATAGGGATTGTTGATATACGTGCCTGATTTATCCGATGTATCGGTATCAGTTAACTGCCTTAGGGTAAAACAACGCAATCTACTCAAACTCGAGTCCTCGGACTCGAATTCGGAAAAGTGTTGGCGTAATTCGACTCAAGCTGCGGAGGTCTTACAAGAGTCGAATTCCAGTGTATAAATGTGAGCACTCGACGCGTCCGTCAAGGCATGTTCATCGTACCTGCAGGCACGAATATATTTCTGGTAGTGCGCAGCAAATGCGTTGCCAGGCCTTATTCAGGTCTTATCTTCATGTTGTAAGCGCGATATCCAAATTTTTGTCATCACGGAGATGATTCGGGTGGCCAAGGAGACGTAATCTCTTTGTAGGGAAAATACGTGGTGGAGTCGTCATGGCTTTCGAGTGTGGATGTTATCAACACATAGTACGATGTACAAGGAAAAATAATCATAGGGTGCGCGACCAGACTCGAGTGGGGACTAAAAATATTTGCGACTGCTGTCATTCTTTGTTGCTTGTTTCAGTTGAATGTGCTTCCAGTGCTCCCTATGGGAGTAACCCGTAGTTCACAATCGAATCGTTGATTCGAGTGATGGGTTTTCATGAAGTTTATATACCTACATAAAAATTCTTTCGGGTGCGCGGCCAACGCTCCTGTTAGGAGTAGCCCCCGAGTGCTTGGTTGAGTCGAAGACTCGAGCAAGGACTAAAGTAGTCAAAATGTTCTTCTGCTGGAAACTATGACGTCAATGTTGATGATGTGATGACTTTAGTTGCCCGCGTGACCGGCTTTGACGGGACGTGACGAGCGGTGGGTCGCACTTTCTGACTTCAATTTGACTGGGCATGCGTACTCTTCTATTTGAACTGCGTCTCCTCGATTTCCACGCGTAATGGGAGTAGTGGGGGACGATTCGTGATTCACCTTCACCACGTGTCGATGACAATGTGTGTCACGCGTCCAGTAGGGTTTCTGCTGGCCGTTGGATGACATCCTCGAGGAGTTTAAGTAGCAGCGCAGCTACGGTAATTTTTTCCATCTCTCTTCTTGCTCATGCCTCCTTCGCCATTGTTGCTCTCTCTGCTCCTTTGCGCTCATCCTCCCTACAGCCTTGGACCTCTTGGCGCGTTCGCAGCTATTTTCTACGCTCTCACCATCGTCGAAAGATGGGCAAGAAGAAAGGAGGCGCCGCCGCTGGATCTGCGGCCATCATTGCCGCCGCCAAGAAGAAGGGAGGCACCACAACCATGGGAAGAAGAAAGATGCGGGCACCCGTATCACCAATGGCTCCTGGCGTGCATCTGTCATCAAGTCTTCCGAGCTGCACACTATTCGTCAAGATGGAGTGCTTCCTTCTACGGAAGATGATTCTCGAGTATCTGGCGATGAGGTAATCCCCCGTCCTCCTGCGGGTTTCCGAGTGATGTTCCTTGTGTTCATCATTCGAGGTCTTTCTCTCCCCTGCATCTGTTTGTTAGGGGTCTTCTCTGCTTCTATGGGCTCCAGCTACATCAGCTGTCCCCAAATTCGATTCTTCATATGTAACATCCCAAAACTTCAATCCAAGGTTATGAAGATTCAAATCATCAAAATTTAGGGTTAACAAAAACTTTTCCAATTACAATTATTAAAGCATTCATATGGGTGTGCATTTAAACTAGGAGTTGTTTTGAATTGCCATGATTAAGTGATCCATTGCTTATAAAATTATTCTTAGGTGAAATAAACATCATCCAAATCATTCCCAAACAAATCCCAAAGAAAAACAAATCAAAATGAATAAAAGAAAGAAATGGTCATTTGTGCCATTTTAACTACCATGCCTACTTTGGATATTCCTAGTACTCAATTCTTAATAGAAATAAATATGGATCTTTGCACCCCTTGATAGTACAAGTAATAGTGTACTAAGGCCCACCTTGTGATCTGCCAAAATCTTTCAAACACTAATTTTAATTGACATTTAAAAATTGAATCTAGTGTAGGTATCAAGATCACCCTATTTCAAAAACTACTCAAATGAGCTCCAATTTCAAAACCCAAGCAACCACAGAAGCTTAAGCATGTGTATAGCAAACCCACCAAAATTCATCCAAAAATTCCAAACTTGATTTCTTTCGGCCATTTTCACAAACACTTGGTGGACAGAATTCAAACAAAACACAAAACACTATTTGGAGTAGTGTTTGAACCAAATTGGTTCTGCATTTTGCAACCACAGCCAACACATACACTCCCTACCCCTCACTAGCCCAGCCACTCACTGTGTCATGACCAAATGGTCATGGACATTAAGGTTGAGCCCCCATTTGGGCACCTCACTGGCGACAGCACGCCACAGCCACCGCCAGCACCATCCACCATGTCCAGGAGGTAGCCTGTGGTCCACCTCCACTGCCCAACCAGCCCTAGCCCGAGGACAGCGACCAGAACGGCTAGGAACCGCCGCGCCCGGAGACGGTCGGCCATGCCGATGCTGCCCGCAGAGCGCGCCCTGTCCCCGTGCAGCCAGACCTTGCGTCGCTCCAGCCCCCCGTCTACACGATCCCCACCGGCCTAGCAAGCTAACGGACACGCCCTTTTGTCATGGAAATGGCCACGGCAGTCGCTGCCACTGGCAGCGATTGATTGTTTCATGAGGAAGAGTTGGCGGCCATCTGCGGTGCGAGATGGGGATGGATGCACATGGGTTTACCCAGGTTCGGCCCCCCGGAGGGTAAAGACCTACTCCTGCTAGGTTAGATTATTGGACAGCGAGTTACAGGGGTGGCGAGCTCGGCGTCTAAGAAGCGAGTCGCTTGAGGGGGTGTATGATGGAACGTGAGTCCTTAGGATACCCTAGGGAGGTTTATATATGAGGCACCTCGCTAGGGTTTACAAGCTACCACCGAACAAGATAAGGATTCGGAGGTTTTGACCTAATCCGACTAGGCTTCTATTATGCTCCTGGTCCTCCAGTCTCCAGTCGCTGGGCCTCTCCTTCCGTCGTAGTCTAGTCGTCGTCCTCCAGGCGCACTCACAGGCCCTTCGGCCCAATCGGAAGATCCTGCTGGGCATACCCCCTTTGGCATATCCCATCAGTAGTCCCCGAGGTCATCGTTGATGCAGGCACAGGCGTCCCTTTGGTGTTCGGAGTAGGCGAGCCCAAATTGGGCATCTAGTCGAGTCGGCGATGGACTCCATCTGAACCAAGGAGAACTTCCCCATGTTTCCATTCGCCACCCCAACGAATGTCACTACTGCCAAGTCGTTGCTTCGGCGAGTGGAAAAGACTGGTAGGTAGCGGGTGAAGTGAAGGAGTTGGACCGTCAAATCGGGTCAAACTATCCGTCGGAATTTCCAACGGTAACTTCGGCGCAATTACCGTGAGTAACGGCTATCCTGATTTTGGCGGGTGGTGTTCCCATATAAGGGGAGTGATGATTCAGCTCTGCAGATCTTCTCCGCATTCTTCATTCTTCCTGATTCGTTCTTCCTGTCCCCAATCTCCCTGCCTTCAACCTTCCGACTCGTCTTTTCCGCATCGTGCGACTCCACATCCAACCCGATGGCGCCTCCCAAAGGCTCATGGGGAAAGTCCAAGTGCACCACAGCCCAGCTCAAGTCCTTCGAGGATGCCTGAGTCCTTTGCAAGGGGAACTGGTGGGTTCCCCCTCCTCCGAGACCGAGCCGAAGCCACGACCCGGCGAATTCATCTGCTTCCCTAGCCATCTTGAGACGGGTCTAGGATTCCCCACTTCACTCTTCTTCCGCTGCTTCTGCGCGTATTACACGATCAAGCCATCGGATCTCGGTCCGCACAGCATCGAGCAGCTGGCGATCTTTGTCGCCTTCTGCGAATGCTATCTCGGCTGCAGGCCATACTTCCCGCTATGGTTGGAGCTCTCCCACAGCCGCATCGGGCTCGAGGCGTCCGATGGTTTGATGTTGGCCGCAGGTGGCGTCACATTCCAATTGAAGCCGAAGGCCAATTTCGTCAAGCTACTCCTGCCGAAGAAGGCCGCTAGCGAGTGGAAGAAGAGTTGGTTCTACGTAAAAGAATCCACTCCCTCCAGCGAGGTGGCACTTCCCGAGTTCGTCGTCGAGAGGAGCGAGCCTTGCTGGTTGGCACCGAAGAAGCTTCCCGAAGACCAGCAGATGGCCATCGCAGAAATGATGGACCAGATCTAGAAGCTGAAGGACCATGGGTTGATTCCGATCAACCTCCACAACTGCTGGCTCGGGCAGCATCTAGTTCTGCTGGCGGCTCGGCCGCACTGGATGTATGAATACAGCAGGAAGCACGACCTCTCCTGAACCAGCAAGGAATCATGGGAGGTCGAGGAATACAAGGCCGCCCTGAAAAAGATCACTGATGCAGAGTTCACCAGCGTGGCGGTCGGGCTTGCCCCGTACACTCCTATGAAGAATGAAGCCCTCACAGTAAGTTTTCTTCCCAGTCGCTATGTCTGTACCTCAGTTCTCAGTCGCCGCGTTTGGTGTTTTACTCATGGTGGTTCTCAGCTTTTTCAGGTGTTGGAAGGCTGGCTCCCTCCACTCGATGAGGAGGTTCCTCAGGAACTGGAGGAAGACTCCGAGGGAGACTCTTCCGACAGTGACGGGGAGGAGGAGGAGGTTCCGCCCCCAGCGCCTGTGGCTCGCAAGACCCGCATGCAGAAACAACGTGAGTTCGAGGCGAGCCGCAGCCTGGACAAACATGATGGAGGTGACGAGGTCGTGCAGGAGCACACGTCCCGATGTACTGCTACGCCGTCAAAGCCTGCACGCAAGCCCAAGTCACCAGCGAAGAGGCCAACGTCACCATCCAAATCGGCGGTGGTGTTCGAGTTGGATGATGACTCCGATGATGAAGGTTCCCCCGAAGTCTCGCACAAGGCCCCAAAGGATGTGATCCCGACAAAGGGGTTGGAGGGCAAGGACACCGAGGTAGTGGTAGAGGTTCCCCTGGCGGCGATTGCGCCAAAGGTCTCGAGGGTTCCAAGCCAAGAAGCGGCTGAGGCGATGACGTCCAAGTCGTCGCAGCCGTCAAGGGTGGCCACGTCTTCGGAGCCGGAGATCCCGGCGACTGCGGCTTCATCGTCAAGGAAGACCGCGGTGTCGTGGGCTTCAGACGTCTTCGAGAGGGGGCTCACTCGCAAGCTGGGTCCCAAGTTGGACAAGCCTGCCCACATCAGCACCGGGCTTCGCGTCCTCCCGGTCGCTAAGTGAGTATTGGTTCTTCATCCCGATTCGCCTTGCTCTTTTGATATTGTCGTTATATTGATTGTGGGAACTCGTGCAGGTCGGGGGCCAAGAAGATTGGTCGTCCTTCGGTGGCTAAGATTCCACCGGCCACCCCCACGGGAGAGGGCGACCTCCCCAAGAAGAGAAAGGCCACCGCAGATGTGGCGACCGTGGAAGGCACGAAGAAGTAGAAGGGGGCACCGGCGACGCTGCAGCCAAGGACGGTGCCGCGGAGCCTGATGTTGCGTCAGTCGCCGAAGAAGTGGTGGCGGCGCGATCGGAACCAGTCTTGGCTACGTCCATGCCGGAAGCGCTGGCCCCGACGACTACTGCCCCCGCCAGAGCGTCAGCGATGTTCCCGCGCTTCATGGCTAGGGGGTTTCCAGGCGTGGCGGACACCCAGTCTCCGTAGAGTCCAGAGATCATGGATGCGGACATTGGGTCATGTCGTGGGCGCACTTCCTTCACCATCTTGTCGACTGACGCTGGAGAACTTCACAAGATGCTCGGCGCCGCTATTCAGGTATGTCCAGTCCCCGAGTTCCTAGTCGCTGAATTTCAGCGGCTGGTAACTGAACTTCTTTCTCCTCTCCAGTCCCCGAATTCCTAGTCGCTGAATTTCGGCGGCTAGGAATTGAGCTTCTTTCTACTCTCCAGTCCCTGAGTTCCTGGTCGCTGAATTTCGGCGGCTGGGAACTGGGTTTTTGTTTTGTCAAATTCTGAGATGTGTTGTTTGTGTGCAGGGATTGCAAAGGGAGTCGACCGATTGGCAGGCCGCGAGAGAGCGCTTGGAGCGTGATCTGCATGAAGCACAAGAGGCGAACCAGCGGCTTCAGGAAACTATTGGTGAGTATCTGTTTTTCTTTCTTTTCCTCTGTCGGGTGTGAACTAGTGGTGTACAACATGCTAATGGCTTCTCTTTCAGATGGTTTCCCGGCTGCGATTTCCAAGGCCCATGAAGGGTATGTTCCAGTCGTCGAGCTAGACGCGGCGAATGGACGAATAGCCTCCCTGGTCCAAGACTTGGAGGAGGCGAAAGCGGCCTCAGTTTCTTCGGAGGAGCGAGCGAAGGCTGTTGTTGCTGCGGCTGAGGAAGAACGCAAAGCCACAGATTCTATCATCGTGGGGCTACACAACGAGCAAACCGCCTTGGAGAAGCATGTCACGGAGAACTTCCGCAAACTCCTCGGTGAGTCTCCGTCTTTGCCTGACCCGTTTGTCGAGTCCCTGATTGGGGAGTTTCATAGTTTCACTAACGCCTGATTTTGTAGCTGTGATAGGCTAAAGCGATCCGGTGGTGCATACCTACAATGCTTCGCAATGCGTGACTACCGTGGTGAACGCGGCCACGGCTTCGGCGTTGTGCGTCCAAGCGGCTCTTCAAGGCATGTCCCCCACCGAAGTTATTCCCGGGGGGCTTACGGAGGTGTGGCGCTATCTGGAGGAGGTGCCTACCGTTGTGGAGTGGATGGCGCACTCAGCGTTCAGGCGCAGGGCTACCACAGCGTTGAGCTTAGGTCTCGCCCACTTCCCCGACGACTTCGACCTTGACGACGTGACGAGTGGCTACCCATCGGCGACCAACACAGTGGAGATGTCAGAGGTGCTGAAGCTGACAGCGAAGGCCACACCTTACGCTGATCAGGTCTTGGCTATGGGGGATCTGCTGCCGTACCAGGAGACGGTGTTTGCGCCTGGTGACCCTGAGCCAGAGCATCGCGATATGAAGTCGGAGCAGCCCTTACGGTCGTCGTTGTCGAAGTCGCTGACGACGCACCTGACGAACCCGTGGCAGCCTTTTGTTCGTGTCAAGGGGGGTGGCGCTACTTCTTCATCAGGTCCTGTGGAATAAACAATGTAATTGTGTAATTTGTGATGTATGCCAAGTGGCGACTGCTGTAATGTACTTTGCAATGTATGCCAAGGGGAGTCAATCGACTCGTATTGCGACTAGGATTGTGTGGTGTGTTTGTGTTTGGTTGATCGAGTCCTCGAGCGCGTTCGCCCTTTAATGGGGTATAACTCGATTGTATACTTTTGTGTATTGTTTTGGTTGTGCACTGTTTTATCTCTCGCGTCTTCTGAGTGGCGAGTCCCCGAGCGCGAGTAGGACTGGTTTGTAGGCGAGTCCCCGAGCGTGGTGCTCGGCCATATTGGTCATGTTCCTGTTGTATGTTGTGAATGCATTGTTTGTAATGCGTCTCCTCCCCTGGCCCGGAGAGCCAGTCGCTTGGCGAGTCCAAGGCAGCTCTCTTACTTGGTGTGTTCCCGAGCCGCGTGGTGGTTCCTGTTTTGTGGAGTCCCCATGCGTGGTACTTAACCATTCGAGTCGCTTTGCACGAGGATGGGAGGGACAGGTCGCTGTGAGAAGCGTGTACCAGTTGTCTTGGCCCGGTTGGCCAGTCGGGCTAGGCGACTCCAATGGCGGCTCCGGGTTGGCGTTTTCGTGGACGACCCAAGGCCCGAATATTTCCGGTGCCCTTGTGCCGCATTACTTAGCCGTGCCGGTCGCTCGACCAGAGGTTGTCTTCCGTAAGTAGCGTATTGCTAGTATGTACGAGTGCGAGTGGCACAAGAATATGGCGAGTGGACACAGTTTGTGTGATCCGGATGAAGTTCATTATATATGCCAGCGGAGTACAATGTGAGGTTCTAAGTATAGAACTTTCTGAGGAGGTTTACATTCCATGGCCTCCCGACCTCGAGCTGGCCATCACCCCGTATGTCGATGAGATAGTAGGCGTCATTGCCAAGGACCCGGCCTATGGCGAATGGCCCTTCCCATGGGGGGAGAGTTTGTGCATGCCTTTCTTGTCTTGGGCCAGTCATAGGACCAGGTCGCCTTCCTGGAAGGTGCGAGTTTGCACTCGGGGGCTGTGGTAGCGGCGGAGTCCTTGCTGGTATATGGTGGTGCAGGAGCGAGCCAGGTCGTGTGCCTCGTCGAGTTGATCGATGCAGTCTTGGCAGGCAACCTCATTGGTCGCCTCGACGTAGTTGGCGACTCGAGGTGAGTCGTGCTCCAGATCAGTTGGCATGGCGGCCTCGGCGCCATACACCATGAAGAAGGGTGTGAACCCGGTGGAGCGATTGACAGAGGTGCGGATTCCCCATATCACAGAAGGGAGCTCGTCGACCCAACATTCTGGGGTGCGCTCGAGGGGCACCTAGAGTCGCGGCTTGAGCCCGTGGAGGACGCTCTGGTTGGCGCGTTCTGCTTGGCCATTAGACTCCGGGTGGGCGACTGATGCGAGGTCGAGTTGTATGCCATGTTCTTCACAAAATTCCGCCATGGCCCCCTTGGCGAAGTTGGTGCCATTGTCTGTTCTGATGCTGTGTGGGTAGCCGTACATGTAGATGAGCTCGCGTAAGAACTTGGTGGCTGTCTTGCCGTCGCACTTTTTTATTGGCTTGGCCTCGACCCATTTGGTGAACTTGTCGACTGCGACCAGGAGGTGAGTGAAGCCAGACGGGGCCTTCTTGAACGGGCCCACCATGTCCATGCCCCATACGGTGAACGGCCATGTGATGGGGATGGTCTTGAGTGCCGAGCCAGGGAGGTGCGTCTAGTGGGCGTACTTCTGGCCCCCGATGCATCGCTGGACGATGTTGGTGGCGTCGGCGTGTGCGGTGAGCCAGTAGAAATCGTGTCGCATAGCCTTGGCGACTAGCGACTTGGCGCTAGCGTGATGGCTGCAGTCACCGGCATGAATGTCCTGGAGGATCTTGCGGCCTTTTTCTGGCTGTACGCAGCGCTGGAACAAGCCGGTCACCCTGTGTCTGTGGAGCTCGCCGTTGATGATGACGAAGGATTTGCAGCAGCGCACGATCATTCGTGCCTCCGTCTCATTGCTTGGTAGGATTTTGTGCTCCAAGAAGGCGATGTATGGTGCTGTCCAGTCGCTAGGTTCCACAACCATGGCGACTAAGGCCGGTTCTGGTTGCAGTGGTATCCCGACGTCGATCTCTTTTGGTGGGGTGGCTGACGGTTTGTGGATGATGTCGAGGAATACGCCTACTGGTGGCGCTTGTCGTGTCGATTCGATGCGGGAAAGGGCGTCTGCCTCCTTGTTTTTGCGCCTGTCAATCCATTCGACGGGGTAGCCGTCGAAGTGTCCTCCCAACTGATCGACAGCTTGGCGGTACGCGATCATTGTTGGGGAGACGGTGTCGCACGTCCCGGCGACTTGGCCGGCGACTAGGTCGGAGTCGCCATAACATCGTAGGCGGTTAACGTTCATCTCCTTGGCCGTTCTCATGCCGTGAAGGAGGGCCTCATATTCTGCCATGTTGTTGGTGCAGGGCTTAAAGTTGAGGTGGAGAACGTAACGGATCTTGTCTCCTTTGGCAGAGGTCAGTATGACCCTAGCCCCTGCATCGTCGGTGTTCTTGGAGCCATCAAAATGGAGCGACCAGTAGTGGAGGTACGGGAGCTTCTCTGGCTATTGTGCTTCTTCCCAGTCTGCAAGGAAATCAGACAGGGCTTGTGACTTGATCGCTTTGCGGGGCTTGTATTTGATGTTGTGGACACCGATTTCGACAGCCCACTTGGCGACTTGCCCGGTCGCCTCGCGATTGCGTATTATGTCTTGCAGGGGTGTGGAGGAGACCACCGTGATCGGGTGCTCCTGGAAGTAGTGTGGGAGTTGTCGTTGAGCTCGGAATACCGCGTACACTAGTTTTTGGTACTGCGGGTAGCGCTGTCGTGAGTCTGTAAGGACTTCACTGATGTAGTAGACAGGGTGTTGTATGAGGCGTTCCTTGCCCTCCTCCGGTCGTTCGACGACTATCACGGCTATAACTACCTCGGTGAATTACGCTCTTAGTTACATGCCTAGATGAGCGAAAGTGGTTAAAATAGTACGGTGGGGCCCAGGGGCCACTCACAGGTAGACCTTTCGGCCGTCCTAACCACTTCCAGAACATCAGGACAAGAACGAGCGACGTAATCGGCAGGCGAAGGGATCAACTACATACACAAGTGAGTATGTATGCAAGACACCATACAACTGTTCACAGAGCCATTCCATCTAAAAGAAATAGAAATATTGCAACGCCATATGGCAAGATCCAAACATCCTAGATAGAGATAATATTTTAGGATAGCTCCTCATACATCAAACATTAGAGTATCAGGCGGAAGCGGAAAACAAGATCCGAGTACGGATAAAAAGCGAATCGGCATAAGATGCCACATAAATAAACACATCCCGCCCACAGATCTCACGGATCCCCATTCCCGAAATCTCTACACCGAGTGATCGTTGCCAACATCATCCGTCTCCTCCACCCAGTATCCATCTTGCGAATACAACTATTCATCTGAATCAAACAATTTATCGTGTGAGACCCTAGGGGTACTCAGCAAGTCTTTATGCCTCTAAAGGGGACATATACCTGGGGTGATGCAATTGCAGCAAAAGATAATAACTAACAAGTCTATAGATACTCTCTAACCATCCGCCTAACCAATCATAGATGGATGTCCGTTAATTAGTAACAATAGTTACAACAGTATAGTTAACAGATCCATCCTCCTTCTCGCTTACCAACGAGAAAGCGGACGAACAACCCATCCGTTGGCAGTTTTATTATCCATTCCATGAGTATTGCACTATTTACTAGTCAGGTACTTAGTCAAATTAAAAGCGGTACTTTAGTTATATTTGTCTATGATCGAGAAACTGTGCTCCAAGTCAACCATAACCGCGGACACGGCTTTCAGAAAGATTTACCCTGCAGGGGTGCACAAATAGCAACACACACTCGTTCAACCTCGGAAAAACCAAATCAAAAACCAACGAGGCATTCACGACAAATCAATCACAGGATTCAGAAATATTTCAGGGGGCCACCCCACTAAGCTACCCGCAACGAAGTTGGCCGGCTCCGGAACAGACCCAGGGTTTATGTGGATGGCGGTAAACGACTGGGAACCCGAAAGTGTGATTGGGCTTGTCGATACAGCGAAAATGTGTCACGATCCAAAACAGTACAGGTGCTCCACGCACAATCATAAATAAAGCGGTAAAGCATGGCATAAGTACAGGATAGTAATAAAACCCCAAACTAGTTGTGGCCCCAAGAAATAGACATGAATCAAGCTCTGGCTCAGGGGGGTCCATAAGGCCTCCTGGATGTGGATAGTGCGAATAGTCAAGGAACATAAATCAAGTACTCGGGGTCCTACGGGACACAATTGAGCATGAAAAACCAAATAACAGATATCGCTCACCGGTGCCTCTTTCATTAATTATCCCATTACTACTCAGGTGAAGTTGTTTAGGTACCTCGTTATCCATCAGACACTCACATACCCTACACATACAGTTCTACGACCCGCATGGCTCAAACAACTCCAGTAGTAATGGCTCATGGGATGGAGGAACAAGCTTCGGTGGGGTTTAAAAGTAAAGGCTCTACGGTACTTGGGGTTCAATTTAATGCAATCGCGACTCAATAATGCAAGAATAAGATAGAGGCAATAGGTGCTATATGTATGCAAGCATGTGGTAGTGCTTGCCGGGCAGCTCAGTTGAAGCGAGAGTCGGATCTGGGTAGTGCTCCTGGGATTCCTGATATATCCCCTGCTCGGCGTCTATTCGAAGAAGAACCAAACAAACAAGGGCCAACATAAATAAAGTGCACAAGCATATGAATTAAAATGCGACAAGCAAACAAACATGCCATGATGAATGATGCACAATTTACATGACAATAAAGTAGCATGGCATGGGTGAGGTGTGGGGTACAAGAATAAAGCATTTTATTAAGTTTTAGTCATGTTTTGCTCTCATATAATTTGCTGTATACTTTATATTTATATGATTCATGCTGCAATTCAGAACATGGAGTGCATAGTTAGAACGGGCTCGTCACGCTGATCGATTTAGACATATTATTCGTCGAATTTGGAGTTGTAGAATTAAAGTTATTAATTATTTAAGAAAAGCCATTTTATTGCATTTAAACAATTTCGAAATTTAATTTGCCCAAAAGATATTTTGAATGGCATATTTGAATTCCTCACATTTTTCTGATTCCAAAACATATATCATTTGTATTATTTGAAATTATAATTCAAAAGTTATTAAAAACAGATTAAAATTTGTATTTAAACATTTTCAGAAATTGTTTTATTAAAACAGAATTACACAGAGACTTTTTTGTACACAGAGGCAGCTAGCCCCAGTCGCTGACGGGTGGGGCCAGTGCTGACTGGTCGAGACGCAAGGCCGTCAAAACTCTACACCTTGAGTACGCCGCCGCAATGGATGGGATGGGGTCCGAGGCTCCACCCACACCGCAGCGGGGTGAGTGCGAGCACGCACGCTGCCAAGCAGGGTTGATGGAAACAAAGTGCGGTACATACATTTTGTAAACGATATGACACCGATGGGTGGGGGCTGGACCGCGGGTTGAGCAGCAAAAGGCGCAGGGGGGTATGTGCAAAAGGGGCGCGGTACTATTTTTCTTCTCGTTCTCCGACGAATCGACGGAACGCATGGCAGAAAGCGTCTGGGCGGGGATTGAACTCGATCGAAGCACAAGGCGGCGGCTACCGGGCTAGGAGGAGGGTTGGCAGGAGGAAGGTAGGCGGCTAGGTGAGGTTCCGCGACGCGACGACGAGCAGACGCACGCGCTCGCCGGCGCACAGAGGGTGTACGATAGTATGATCGACGCATACAGGGAACGACGATGACGGCGAGGATGTCTGGGAAGGTGCGTGGCTCACCGCGAGGTTGATGGAGGTGGTGGATCAGGCAGGGGAGCGGCCGATCGGCGACGTAGCAGGCGGCCGGCCGGAGCTAGGGTTTCGGCGGCACGTCGGTGTGCAGTGAGACTGGTCCTTCTCCTCCTCGTCTGCGGGTACAGGGGCGATGCGGAGGATCGCCTAGGTCTTCCCCAACACCTCCACGCCATGCCCGCCTCCTGTGTGGTGGTGGAAGAGGAGATGCCGACGTTGGACGGCGACGGAGGAGAGAGGGGGTAGCGGTAGGTGGAGAAGGAGAGGGGAAAGGCAAGGCCCTGGGGATGGATCTGGGCACGAGAGAGAGACGGGAGGGAGTGGGTAAAGCAGAGAGGGAGAGGGGAGATGCTGTGGGGAATCGGTGTAGTAAAGGTGGCTTCGGCCACCTTTGTCCTTCTCCTCCCTCACGTGCTTGGCGTGGCTAGGGCAGGGTAGGGAGGCCAGGGGCTGCCAGGTGGGACCATGGCGAGGCCAAGGAGCAGCAGGCTCGGGGTGGGGCCTGGCTGGCAGAGAGAAAGAGAGAGGGAGAGAGGGTCAGGTGTAGCTAGGGTTGGGGGTAGCTTGGCTCGGTCTAGGGTGGTTAGGGTTAGAGAGGGTAGTTAGGGCCAGGCTAGGGTGGTGCCTCGGCATGGAGGTAGATCATGGGGTGGTGGTGTGGTGAAGGTTAGGGTAAGGGTGGAGTTAGGGTTTTAACTAGATCATGCAAGGGGTGGTTTAGGGTCTTGTGGTGATCCACCAAGATCAAGTAAAAGTGGAAGATGATGGTGAGATGAGGGGTTTTTGGTTGAGCACAAGGTGATGGTGAGGAAAAACACAAGAGAGAGAGAGGTGGGGTTTATGGGAAATGATCCCACATGATCATGCATGGATGGGGTGATGGATAAAGAGGGGGTAAGGTTTTCTGGTAAGCAAAAGAATAGGGCCAACCTGAATTGATTCTTGAAGGACCAAGCTCCAATCAAAAATCCAAGTAAATCCCAAAAGAATAGAATGGTGTTGATTTTCATGGCCCATGCATGGGCATTAAATGCCATGTTGATCTTGTGAAAAAAAATAATGATCATGGCATTTATACACATGCATTACAAAATATGGATTAAGGCCAAGCTAAAGGAAAATAGAATTGGATCCATCCCAACCCACATGAGCTAGATTAAATGCCAAAAGAAAATAAAAGCTCATGGGTAATTAGGATGGTGGAGTTATAAGGTGGTGACAAAGAAAGGTGATGGAGTTGAATAAAAGATATTCCCCCAACTCAACTTGGGCATCAAGCATTTATCAAGATCCAAATACAATATATCAAGAGGGAAATACAATTAATAATGCATATGGGATAAGAACGAAATGAAAAGGGTTTTATATGATGCTCAAATGCACGGTGGCATGATGACATGAGCATGATGTAATTATGATGCAACAATTATATGTAGGAAGTAGCAATTATATAGACTAGGCTAGTAGCATTGCAATTGTTAGACAATTGGGATGCTACAACTCTCCCCCCACTAAACAAGAATCTCGCCCCGAGATTCCTAGGAAAAAGAAAACAACACAAGGAGAGGCGGGTGTTCGGAACAAAGGTGACCCTCACGTTCCCAAGGTGATTAACAACAGAGTGGTGCAACCATTACACCTTGCAAAGCTTGCTATACTTGTTATGAGTCTTGCGTTTTTCTTGAGAAACAATAGGTTAGAAGAGTTGAAGGGTTGTCGTGAGACACGAAGGATAGGTTGAACATAGCTCCGGTTTTCTCAAGAAACATGATAAAAGAATAGAACCACTTGTGAAAGAAATAGAAAGGATGATGTATCATGGATAAAGAAAAGACTCACCGTTAGGATTAAAGATTGGAAGCTGCATGTGATGATGATTCTTGCCCTTTTCGGACGAAAAGAGCGACTTTGGAGAAGTTATCAACTACTATGAAAATAGCACTGTACCTTCCCTCATATTTGAGAAGGGAAGTTCGGAAACAATATCGCCTTCAAACAATAGAGTTCCTTGATATCAACGGAAAGATTTAGTTAGACATTGTCAGATTAGATTCTTGTTGCGCTGGTAAGAACCAAGGGATCACGCAATTAAGGTGCGCGGATATATCTTCCAGAGACGGAGGTGATGCTAGATTATGGTGGACTCCCGAGAAGAAAAAGAGTATAGAGGATCTGGAGTTTATTGTAGAGATACTTATTGCTTTCTTTAACCTTGAGGTTAACGCAATAGATTTGCGGCTGATGGCATCAACCATAATTGGCTTTACCATAGAAAAAGAATTGATGAAACAAAGAGATAGATATTTTCCTCCATCTTCTTTGGGAATGTCGAACACCGGTATAAAGAAGAAGACAGAGAAGATTTTGCATTGGTTTCCACCAGATAATTGAAGATTTGCTCCGTGTAGAAAAGACGAGATCACCAACAAGAGATTATTGCTTTATGTTCTCCGAGAGAGCACTCCGGAAAACAAGGAAGGAAGTAAAAGTATCGAGGGATAAAGGCCACTTCTACATCCATGGAATGAGTGAAATTGCATTAATTCACCAATTCAATGTACAAGAGAGAATGATAAGAGTAGTGGTATGGTAGCTACTCCATCTCGCACCCAAAGCATTACTCCGCACATGAATAGGAAAACTAAGCAACCCAACTACCAAAATAGACTGAAGACCTTTATAAGGATAACTCATGGAACTCCGTTAGAAAACAAGGATAGATGCAAACTATTCGCTGGATTCAAGATAGATAAAGATGATGATGTTGTCGTCGTGTCGTAAGATCCAAACCACCGGAAAGATATGAAGGAAGATTACGGAGAACAACTGCAAGATTCAACATATAGAGAAAAAGAGAGCACCAACTTGAATAGAAGGATTACAAAAGATCTGAAAAGTCTTCATGGCCTCCGGTGGATTGAGCATAGACGATAGAACGAGAGGGTTTCAAAAGATTACTTGACGAGACCGAGGTGAAAAGAAACTCCATGTTCTTCTTGAAATGATTGAGGGAGATTTAGCAGTCTTGAGGAAATCTTCAGCGGAACGACGATGATAACTCGCCAACAAGGAAAAGCTCCAGGTTTGATTTAAGGTGGAGGATGGAATTAACAATGGACTTGCTGATTCCGGAATTGAAGTGATCTATTTAGCAGAAGGACGTGGTCGAGATAGGTGAGTTCAAGAAGCCAGAATTCACACTTTGAGAAATTTGCACACAAGCGGTGTTCTCGCAGCTTGAGAGAAAGAGACATAGATGATCTTCCATGTTCTTCCATTGATATAGAATAGGCAAGCATATTCTCAACATATACCCCCATGGATTAACAAGATATTCCCAGAATACCAAGTTCAAGAGGCGAGAGAAACGAACAAATGCTCGAAACACTTCCTGAGCTCAACGCTCTTTGGAAGATCAATATTAAGAGCACGGGTTCGTGTTAGAAAGATGCATTGGCGGAATAGATTATCTGGTCCTTCGGAAGAGAACAAGAAATGCCACCTGGTTCATATTGTCGATCGGATCACCGGTTACAAAGATAAACAGATCTTGGTTAAAGAAACTATGATAGTTCATACCCTAAGCAGAGCTATCAGAGACGAAAAGATGAAATTCCCTCGTATCAAAGAGAATTTTGCAGATATGGAGTTCAAAAAGATGTGAAGCATGATAAATAGATGATAGACCACTGTAGCGCCTTAAGAAAACTCCGGATTGGCAAGGATACTTGAATATGCATAGATATGATCACGGTGTAACTCAAAATCACAGGAGATAACCGCCACCATTTGGAGGATAGTGTTGATAGACTTTTCCATATTCCACTCATGATATGTGTCATATAGCTATGCCGAGAACCAAATTACAATCACCAGCATCGGATCGACACATGTTATGTAATTATCCCAAGAGAATTGGAGATGAAATAAAACTCCAGGATTAAGCGCTGGTGACAAAAGAATGAGTTAGCATGGACATGCTGATAAAAGGAAGATAGATAATGTTTCACATACGACTGAAGAGGAGTGTGGAAACACAGATGTATCAAAGAAAAAAATTCCGCATTTTTCGGCATTAAAATACCAATAGATGCGCAAACCACTTATCAGATAGAGATTAGCAACTCCACATTCTGTGAAAGCATGCTGGAAGGAAGAACACCCTTAACAAGATTGCGCCGGTTAACAAAAAGTTGGATAGATCACGTCGGTTTACAAAAACCTGTCAGTATGGAGTGTACCAACAGTTGATAACCAAAGGCAGATAGTGATAACAAGTTGGATGCAACAGATAGACAAGGAATTCACACACACACACACACAACCTATGGTACTACGGAACCCAGAACACGTGAATCCTAGTTTGAATTTTTAGAAGAGGATTGAAAACGTTACACTTCCTTACCAGAAAAAGGGTGGGTGGGTGGGTAAGAAGAAAAATGGAAGCAGTCCTACTCTCACATTTTTGTTTTTCCCTAGTATACATAGCTACCAAAAATATTTTCTAGACTGACAACGACCATTTGGCTGAAACCCTAAAGGGCGGGATGGCTCTGATACCAATTGTAACTACCTCGGTGAATTATGCTCTTAGTTACATGCCTGGATGAGCGAAAGTGGTTAAAATAGTATGGTGGGGCCTAGGGGCCACTCACACGTAGACCTTTCAGCCGTCCTAACCACTTCCAGAACATCGGGACAAGAACGAGCGGCGTAATCGGCAGGCGAAGGGATCAACTACATACACAAGTGAGTATGTATGCAAGCCACCATACAACTATTCACAGAGCCATTCCATCTAAAAGAAATAGAAATATTGCAACGCCATATGGCAAGATCCAAACATCCTAGATAGAGATAATATTTTAGGATAGCTCCTCATACATCAAACATCAGAGTATCAGGCGGAAGCGGAAAACAAGATCCGAGTACGGATAAAAAGCGAATCGGCATAAGATGCCACATAAATAAACACATCCCGCCCATAGATCTCACGGATCCCCGTTCCCGGAATCTCTACACCGAGTGATCGTTGCCAACATCATCCGTCTCCTCCACCCAGTATCCATCTTGCGAATACACCTGTTCATCTGAATCAAACAATTTATCGTGTGAGACCCTAGGGGTACTCAGCAAGTCATTATGCCTCTAAAGGGGACATATACCTAGGGTGACGCAATTGCAGCAAAAGATAATAACTAACAAGTCTATAGATACTCGCTAACCATCCGCCTAACCAATGATACACGAATGTCCGTTAATTAGTAACAATAGTTATAACAGTATAGTTAACAGATCCATCCTCCTTCTCGCTTACCAACGAGAAAGCGGACGAACAACCCATCCGTTGTTAGTTTTATTAACCATTCCATGAGTATTGTACTATTTACTAGTCAGGTACTTAGTCAAATTAAAAGCGGTACTTTAGTTATATTTGTCTATGATCGAGAAACTGTGCTCCAAGTCGTCCATAACCGCGGACACGGCTTTCAGAAAAATTTACCCTGCAGGGGTGCACAAATAGCAACACACACTCGTTCAACCTCAGAAAAACCAAATCAAAACCCAACGAGGCATTCACGACAAAGCGATCACAGGATTCAAAAATATTTCAGGGGGCCACCCTACTAAGCTAACCGCAACGAAGTTGGCCGGCTCCGGAACGGACCCAGGGTTTGTGTGGACGGCGGTAAACGACTGGGAACCCGAAAGTGTGACTGGGCTTGTCGATACAGCGAAAATGTGTCACGATCCAAAACAATACAGGTGCTCCACGCACAATCATAAATAAAGCGGTAAAGCATGGCATAAGTACAGGATAGTAATAAAACCCCAAATTAGTTGTGGCCCCAAGAAATAGACATGAATCAAGCTCTGGCTCAGGGGGGTCCATAAGGCCTCCTGGATGTGGATAGTGCGAATAGTCAAGGAACATGAATCAAGTACTCGGGGTCCTACGGGACACAAGTGAGCATGAAAAACCAAATAACAGATATCGCTCACCGGTGCCTCTTTCATTATTTATCCCATTACTACTCAGGTTAAGGTGTTTAGGTACCTTGTTATCCATCAGACACTCACATACCCTACACATGCAGTTCTACGACCCGCATGGCTCAAACAACTCCTGTAGTAATGGCTCATGGGATGGAGGAACAAGCTTCGGTGGGGTTTAAAAGTAAAGGCTATGCGGTACTTGGGGTTCAATTTAATGCAATCGCGACTCAATGATGCAAGAATAAGATAGAGGCAATAGGTGCTATATGTATGCAAGCATGTGGTAGTGCTTGCCTGGCAGCTCAGTTGAAGCGAGAGTCGGATCTGGGTAGTGCTCACAGGATTCTGATATATCCCACCAAAGCGTCTATTCGAAGAAGAACCAAACAAACAAGGGCAACATAAATAAAGTGCACAAGCATATGAATTAAAATGCGACAATCAAACAAACATGCCATGATGAATGATTCACAATTTACATGGCAATAAAGTAGCATGGCATGGGTGAGGTGTGGGGGTACAAGAATAAAGCATTTTTATTAAGTTTTAGTCATGTTTTGCTCTCATATAAGTTGCTGTATACTTTATATTTATATGATGCATGCTGCAATTCAGAACATGGAGTGAATAGTTAGAACAGGCTCGTCGCGCTGATCGATTTAGACATATTATTCGTCGAATTTGGAGTTGTAGAATTAAAGTTATTAATTATTTAAGAAAAGGCATTTTTATTGCATTTAAACAATTTCGAAATTTAATTTGCCCAAAAGATATTTTGAATGGCATATTTGAATTCCTCACAATTTTATGATTCCAAAACATATATCATTTGTATTATTTGGAATTATAATTCAAAAGTTATTAAAACAGAATTAAATTTGTATTTAAACATTTTCAGAAATTGTTTTATTAAAATTATTAAACAGATACTTTTTTTTTTTTTTTGCTAGCCCAGCCCCCCCTGTGGTGTGGGGCCGATCTTGTGGTCAAGTCGAGACAGGCTGGAAAACCTTTTTGCACCGTAGCACGCCCAGCATGATGGATGACAGGTGGGGTCCGAGGCTCCGCTGACCCACATGCCAGTGGGTGAGTGCGAGGCTGCCACGCGGCAAAGCGGGGGACTGCGGGTTGATGGAAACAAAGTACGGGGTACCTTTTTGTAAACGGTATGATCGACCTTGGTGGGCCTGGGCTGACCTGGGTTGAGCAGCAAAAGGCGAGGGGGTATGCAAAAGGCGTGATCTTTTTTCTTCTCGTTCTCTCTGACGAATCGACGGAACGAGCGGCTGACAGGCCTTGGCGACGGGGATCAAACGTGATCGGCGTCTTGTGCGGCGGCTACCGGGCTAGGGAGGGTTGTGAGGAGGGGCGGCGGCTAGGTGAGGTTCATGACGACGCGAAAGCAACGCGCGCCGCCAACGGACGTAGGGTGTACTACGGTATGATCGACGTATACAGGGAACGACGACGATGGCGAGGATGTCTAGGAAGGTGCATGGCTCACCGCGAGGTTGCTAGAGGTGGTGGATCAGGCAGGGCAGCGGCCGATCGGCGATGTAGCAGGCGGCCGGCCGGAGCTAGGGTTTTGGCGGCGCGTCGGTGTGCAGCGAGGCTGGTCCTTCTCCTCCTCGTCTGCGGGTACAGGGGCGATGCGAAGGGTCGCCTCGGTCTTCCCCAACGCCTCCACGCCACGCCCGCCTCCTGTGTGGTGGTGGAAGAGGAGATCCCGACGGTGGACGGCGACGGAGGAGAGAGGGGGTAGCGGCAGGTGGAGAAGGATAGGGGAAAGGCAAGGCCCTGGGGATGGATCTGGGCACGAGAGAGAGACGGGAGGGAGTGGGTAAAGTAGAGAGGGAGAGGGGAGATGCCGTGGGGAATCGGTGGAGTAAAGGTGGCTTCGGCCACCTTTGTCCTTCTCCTCCCTCACGTGCTGGGCGTGGCTAGGGCAGGGTAGGGAGGCCAGGGGCTGCCAGGTAGGACCATGGCGAGGCCAAGGAGCAGCAGGCTCGGGGTGGGGCCTAGCTGGCAGAGAGAAAGAGAGAGGGAGAGAGGGTCGGGTGTAGCTAGGGTTGCGGGTAGCTTGGCTCGGTCTAGGGTGGTTAGGGTTAGAGAGGGTAGTTAGGGCCAGGCTAGGGTGGTGCCTCGGCATGGAGGTAGATCATGGGGTGGTGGTGTGGTGAAGGTTAGGGTAAGGGTGGAGTTAGGGTTTTAACTAGATCATGCAAGGGGTGGTTTAGGGTCTTGTGGTGATCCACCAAGATCAAGTAAAAGTGGAAGATGATGGTGAGATGAGGGGTTTTTGGTTGAGCACAAGGTGATGGTGAGGAAAAACACAAGAGAGAGAGAGAGGTGGGGTTTATGGGAAATGATCCCACATGATCATGCATGGATGGGGTGATGGATAAAGAGGGGGTAAGGTTTTCTGGTAAGCAAAAGAATAGGGCCAACCTGAATTGATTCTTGAAGGAACAAGCTCCAATCAAAAATCCAAGTAAATCCCAAAAGAATAGAATGGTGTTGATGAAGGGTTTCGCAGCACAGTAAATCAAAATTTTCTACGGAAGCGAACAGAGGGAAAGCCAAGATCTAATCTAGGAGATGCAAACAACGAGAGAGATTGGATTAGATCTTCATACCCTTGAAGATTCGCACAGCGGAACGCTCGGAACGTGGGTGATGTAGTCGTACTCGCTTCTCCTCCTCGCGATCCGATCCGATCTAGCACCACAAGTGGCGGTGCCTCCGTGAGATGCACACGTGCAGCACCTCGACGTCTCCTCCTTCCTCGGACCAGCAAGTATGGTGGAGAGATGGATTGGATCTACAGCACGACGGCGTGGTGTATATGGTGGAGAATTTCTGCTGCTGGGCTTCGCCTACAAACAGTCGGGAGGGAGAGAGGAAGGGCAGCAGGGCGGCTAGGGTTGGAGGGGAAGGTGTGTTGTAGGGAGGGGGCTCACCATCCCTCTATATATAGAGGGGGAGGGGGCGGCCAGCCCTAGCCCCTCCTCCAAGCCTATCTCTAGTTTAAACAATTTAAACTCTCCCTTATCTAGAAATCCTATCTTATCTCTAGTTTAAACGATTTAAACTCTCTAGGATCGGCTGGGCCCTATGGGGCCTTGTGCCCTGGCCCAATGCGCCAGGACACCCCTCATAGGCCCATGCCCCTCCCGGAAGGTGGGACCACGTTGGCCCCTTCCGAAGGTTCTAGAAGCTTCGGTACAATACCGATTAACTCGGAACAATTCCGAACTCCAAAACTGCACCGCCTTATATGAATCTTATTCTCGGACCATTCCGAACCTCTCGTGATATCCGGATCCCATCCGAGACTCAACAAAATTCATAAACCAATTATCCAATCTATCCTAGCGTCAAGACACGTTAAGTGTGTGACCTCGGGTTCGAGAATATGCGACATGATCTTCTATCAATAATCAACAGCGGGTCTGCACCCATATTGACTCCACACATTCATCGATGATCATATCGGATGAACCACGATGTCGATTCAAACAATCCCATATATATATTCCCTTCGTCTCGCGATATTTTACTTGCCCGAGATTCGATCGTCGGTACCGTCATACCTAGTTCAATCTCGTTCACAATAGTACTTTACTGTTCGTAATCCGATATCACTTTGTGATTAACTCCTTAACCACATGCTTGCAAGCGGTGTTGATATCGATTACGAGTGGGCCCAAGTATATCTCTCCGACTTGGGAGGGACAAATCCCATCTCGATACATACAACCCAATGATACTTTCCGATCACCGAGAGACACCTTTATGATCACCCTCTCATAGGATGACGTTTGATGACCTCAAATCTTTCTTCCGATACCGTGGAGTTGCATTATCTCATGGTCTAAGGAATACAATATTTGACATAGGAAAAGCTTCGCAAAAGATGAACACAATGACACGATCTAATTGCTTCGCTTAGTTTGGGTGCATCCACCATATCATTCTCCAATGATATGATCTCATTATCAATTGACAACTCATGTCTATGGTTAGGAAACCTTAACCATCATTGATCAATGAGCTAGTCCATAGAGGCGTACTAGGGACACGGTGTTGTTCACAAATGTTTCCGCTTAATACAATTCTAGCATGGAATATAAACTTTATCATGAACAAGAATTATAATAATAACATCTTTATTATTGCCTCTAGGGCATAATTCCAACAGTCTCCCACTTGCACTAGAGTCAATAATCTAGTTTACATTTGGTAACAATCTCACACCCATGGCACTGAGGTGCTGATCATGTTTTACACGTGGAAGAGGTTTAGTCAATGGATCTGCGACATTCAGATCTGTATGTACTTTGCTGATCTTCAGATCTCCATCTGCTATATAATCTCGGATTATATGAAACTTGTGGTTGATATGCTTGGTCTTTGGATGATATCTTGGTTCCTTAGCGAGTGCTATGGCGCGTGTTGTCACACAATATCTCCAAAGTGGGTCCAATGCACTTGAACCACGCCAAGCTCAGTGATGAAGTTTCTGATCCAAACTCCTTCACTTGACGCTTCTGCAGCAGCCATGTATTCCGCTTCTACTGTAGATCCCGCGATCACGCTTTGCTTGCAGCTTCTCCAGCTCACAGCTCCTCCATTCAAAATATACACGTATCCTGTCTGAGATTTAGAATCATCCTTGTCGGTGTCGAAACTAGCATCGACGTAACATTTTACGACGAGCTGTTCATCACCCCCATAGACTAAGAACATTTCTTTAGTCCTATTTAGGTACCTTAGGATGTTCTTCACGGCTGTCCAGTGTTCCACTCCTGGATCACTTTGATATCTGCTCGTCAAACTAAGAGCATTGGACACATCCGTCTAGTACACAAGATGGCATACATGATGGAACCTATGGCCGAGGCATAAGGCACTTTGCTCATAGCTTCCTATCATTTCATCAGCTGGACCGAGCCTTGCTCAATATCTTACTCGACAACATAGGCCTTGAACCTTTCAATGCCTTATCCATTCTGAACCTTTTCGAACTTTGTCTAGGTATGTACTCTGGCTTAAAGCTATCAGGCGTCTTTGTCTATCTCTATAGATTTTGATGCCCAATATATAAGCAGCTTCACCTAGGTCTTTCATTGAAAAACACTTGTTCAAATAACTCTTCACATCGTTAAGCATGTTGATGTCATTTCCAATAATTAATATGTCATCCACATATAGTACCAAACGCCACCGAGCTCCCACTCACTTTCTTGTAGATGCAAGCTCAGTAGCAATTTGGAACAAATCCAAAGCTCTTGATCACTTGATCAAAGCGAAGGTTCCAACTCCGAGATGCTTGCTTCATCCATAAATGGAACGCTGAAGTTTGCATACTTTATCAACATCCTTAGGATCGTAAAACCTTGGGTTGCATCATATACAACTCTTCATCAATGTTGCCATTGAGGAAAGCAGTCTTGACATCCATTTGCCATATTTCATAATCATGAAACGCAGCAATTGCTAATAAAATCCGAATGGACTTAAACATCGCTACGAGAGAGAAAGTATCATCGTAGTCAACACCTTGAACTTGTCGAAAACCTTCGCAACAATCCGTGCTTTATAGACGGTATAACATTACCATCCGCGTCCGCTTTTCTTCTTGAATATCCATTTGCACTCAACGGCCTTTCGCCGCTAGGAGGGTCCACCAAAGTCCATACTTGGTTTTCGCTCATGGATCCCAATTGGATTTCATGGCTTCTAGCCATTTCTCGAGTCTGGTCTCATCATCGCTTCCTCATAGTTCGTAGGTTCACCGTCTTCTACTAACAAGACAGTCAAGACAGGTTGCCGTACCACTCAGAGGGCACGCGACCTTGTCGACCGCGACGTTCGATGTGACATCGTCAAAGATTCATGATCCTTATCATTAGCTTCCTCTATTGTTGGTGCAAAGTGACTTTGGAACAATTTCAGGTGCTGCACTACTCTCCAATTCAAGAGAAGGTTCAATAACCTCGTCTAGCTCTACTTTCCTCCCACTCACTTCTTTCGAGAGAAACTCCTTCTCAAGAAAGGAAGCGTTCTTCATGACAAACACTTTGCCTTCGGTTACGTGATAGAAGGTATACCCAATAGTTTCCTTAGGGTATCCTATGAAGACGCATTCGCTTTGGGTTCGAGCTTGTCCGCATAAACTTCTTGACGTAAGCTTCATCCCAAACTTTAAGAAACGACAACTTAGGTTTAGCACCAAACCACAGTTCATACGGTGTCGTCTCAGCAGATTTAGATGGAGCCCTATTTAAAGTGAATGCAGCGTTTCTAATGCATAACCCCAAAATGATAACGGCAAATCAGTAAGAGACATCATCGATCGGACCATATCTAATAGGGTTTGATTCGGCTCGTACACACCATTACCATTGCGCTGTGGTGTTCCGTGGCGTGAGTTGTGAAACGATTCCACTTGCTTTGAGATGCGTGAGAAAATCATAACTCAAATATTCGCCACGATCGGATCGTAGAAACTTAATCTTTACATTACGATGGTTCTCCACTTCATTCTGAAATTCTTTGAACTTTTCAAACGTTTCAGATTTATGTTTCATCAAATAGATATACCCATATCTACTTAAGTCATCGGTAAAAGTGAGAAAATAGCGATATCCACGGCGCGAAAACACTCATTGGTCCGCATACATCGGTATGTATGATTTCCAACAAGTCCGTTGTTCGCTCCATCATACCGGAGAACGGGTTTTGATCATCTTGCCCATGAGGCATGGTTCGCATGTGTCAAATGATTCAAAATCAAGAGACTCCAAAAGTCCATCGAATGGAGTTTCTTCATGCGCTTTACACCAATATGACCTGCAGACGGTGCCACAAATAAGTAGTATTATCACTATCTACTTTGCATCTCTTAGCCTCAATGTTATGGATGTGTGTTTCATCCCTTTCGAGATAAAGAAGAAATAAACCAAACACAAGAGGTTAATGACCCAAAAAGATGATACTCATATAAATACAACAACCAATATACTACAATATAAAAAAAAAACAGTCTTGCAATAAACACGAACCAGAAATAATGTTCATGCTCAACGCAGCACATAATAACATTTATTAAGGTTTAAAACTAATCCCAAGGTAAAACTAAGGAGAGCGTACGACGGCCATCACATCAACTCTTGATCCGTTGCCAACGCATTGTCACCTCACCCTCGCAAAGCGCCGCCTATTCCGTAGCTCTGTTTCGAGTTACAAATATTAGCAACCGAACGGTATCAAATACCCGTGCACTACAACGAGTAAGGAAAACATCAATAACATGTATATCAAATATACCTTTGATGGTGCCAGCCTTCTTGTCCGCTAAGTACTTGGACGGTTATTCGCCCAAATGACCCTTGTCCTTGCAATAGAAGCACTCAATGTCCGGTTTAGGACCAGACTTGAGCTTCTTCTCAGCAGGGCAACGCGCTTGCCGCCGCCTTTCTTGAAGGGCTTCCTTGCACCCTTACCTTTCTTGAAGGTGGGGGGCTTGTTGACCATCAACACATGATTATTCTTTTTGATGTTCACCTCCACTACTTTCATCTTAGCAAAGAGCTCAGTGATCATATCAATGGAACCAATCTGATTGTGATCAACTACAAAACTTTTGTAGCTAGGAGTGTCAATCTTGAGCTCCTCCGAATCTTGCGATCCGATTGCTCAAGGCGTTGAGTGTAGCCCGTCATCTCAATGGCGTGCTCACTAACGAACTCCCTTCCTCCATCTTGTAGTTAAAGAATTTCTTAGAGATCTCATATCTCTCGAACGGGCTTGAGTCCGAAACATGTTTTTCAGCTCCTCGAGAATCTCAAAGGGCCCGGCGAACTCCTCAAAACGATTTTGAAGATCCGATTCCATAGCATACAACATGGCGATCTTAATCAAATCATAATCATCCTTGCGCGACTGATAAACAGCTTATTCATCAGCCGGCGCATCTATAGCAGGGGCGTCACCTAGCGCTTTCTCAAGGACATAGTCCTTTTGTCCGCCAGCGAGAATGATTCTCAGAATGCGGAACCATTTGGTGAAGTTAGACCCATTGTTTCTAAGCTTTTCTATCTCAGCAAAAACGTTGAAGTTGAAGTTGGACTTGGCCATGTGATCTACAGTATTTGCAAGTACAATTTAGACTATGTTCATGATAAATAGTTCAACTTAATCAAATTACTAGATGAACTCCCACTAAATTCAACATCCCTCAAGTTGTTTAGTGAACACGATCCAAATTCACCACACCTAATCCGATCATCACGAGAAGAGATGTGGTTTCAATGGTGGACAACGAAGTGTCGATCATATCATTCATATGACTCATGCTTAACCTTTCGGTTCATGTGTTCCGAGGCCATGTCTGTACATGCTAGGCTCGTCAAGTCAAACCCAAGTATTTCCGCGTGTGCAAAACTGGCTTGCACCTGTTGTATGTGAGCGTAGAGTCTATAGCACCCGATCATCACGTGATGCTTGGACACGATGAACTTTCGCAACGGTGCATACATGGGGAGAACACAGTTTTATCTTGATCTTTAAGTGAGGAATCATCTTATAATGCTACCGTCGCGATCTAAGCATAATAAGATACATAAAAGGATAAACATCACATGCATATAACTTTATGTGACATGGTATAGCCAATCTTCGCGCAATGATCTCCATCTTGTGCGTTCCGGCATGATCTCCATCACTCCACCATGATTGCCTCCACCACGAATAGCAACTACAACTATTGCTAACTACTTAGCGATAAAGTAAAGCTATTACATGGCGTATAAGAAGTTGACTCGCAGGTCATACACAATTATAAAGACAACCATATGGCTCCTGCCGGTTGTGTACTCATCGACATGCAAGTCGTGAAACATTACAAAACATGATCATCGCATACAATATACACATCACATCTTGGGCCATACCATATCACAGAAAACACTCCCTGCAAAAACAAGTTAGACGCCTCTACTTTGTTGTTGCATGTTTTACGTGGCTTATGGGAGTAGATGCTAAGAACGATTCTTACCTACGGAAAGCCACAACGGTGATATTATGGTTGCCAAACTCGGTGTTAATCCCATGACAACTATAGTGAGAGAAACCGACATCCACCAGCCGCATGTGTGGTACAAGCCACACGTCAAGTGCGGAGCCGGTCTCATGACGACGTCGCGTAAGGTTGGCCTGGACCGCTTCAATATCACTATCCCGCGTCATAAGAAGCACACAAACAAGAGGCTTGCAACGGAAAACATCAACGCCCGCAACAACTATGTTGCGTTCTACTCGTGAATCACATCTACGCATAGATCTAGCTCACGATACCAAGGGTTTCGCGATGAAATCAAAATTTTCTCTGAGCGAACAAAGGAAAGCCAAGATCTAATCTAGGAGATGCAAACAACGAGAGATTGGATTAGATCTTCATACCCTTGAAGATTCGCCTGGAACGTTAAATCGGGCGTGGGTGATGTAGTCGTACTCGCTTCTCCTCCTCGCGATCCGATCCGATCTAGCACCACAAGTGGCGGTGCCTCCGTGAGATGCACACGTGCAGCACCTCGACGTCTCCTCCTTCCTCGGACCAGCAAGTATGGTGGAGAGATGGATTGGATCTACAACACGACGGCGTGGTGTATATGGTGGAGAATTTCTGCTGCAGGGCTTCGCCTACAAACAGTCGGGAGGGAGAGAGGAAGGGCAGCAGGGCGGCTAGGGTTGGAGGGGAAGGTGTGTTGGAGGGAGGGGGCTCACCATCCCTCTATATATAGAGGGGGAGGGGGCGGCCATCCCTAGCCCCTCCTCCAAGCCTATCTCTAGGTTAAACAATTTAAACTCTCCCTTATCTAGAAATCCTATCTTATCTCTAGTTTAAACGATTTAAACTCTCTAGGATCGGCTGGGCCCTATGGGGCCTTGTGCCCCTGGCCCAATGCAGCCAGGACACCCCCTCATAGGCCCATGCCCCCTCCCGGAAGGTGGGACCACGTTGGCCCCCTTCCGGAAGGTTCTAGAAGCTTCCGGTACAATACCGATTAACTCGGAACAATTCCGAACTCCAAAACTGATCGCCTTATATGAATCTTATTCTCGGACCATTCCGAACCTCTCGTGATATCCGGATCCCATCCGAGACTCGAACAAAATTCATAAACCAATTATCCAATCTATCCTAGCCGAGACACGTTAAGTGTGTGACCGGGTTCGAGAATATGCGGACATGATCTTCTATCAATAATCAACAGTGGGTGCAGGCACCCATATTGACTCCACATTCATCGATGATCATATCGGATGAACCACGATGTCGATTCAAACAATCCCATATATATATTCCCTTCGTCTCGCGATATTTTACTTGCCGAGATTCGATCGTTGGTACCGCGTCATACCTAGTTCAATCTCGTTCACAGCAAGTACTTTACTCGTTCCGTAATCCGATATCACTTTGTGATTAACTCCTTAACCACATGCTTGCAAGCGGTGTTGATATCGATTACCGAGTGGGCCCGAAGTATATCTCTCCGACTTGGGAGGGACAAATCCCATCTCGATACATACAACCCAACAGATACTTTCCGATCACCTGAGAGACACCTTTATGATCACCCTCTCATAGGATGACGTTTGATGACCTCAAAGCTTTCTTCCGATACCAGGGAGTTGCATTATCTCATGGTCTAAGGAATACAATGTTTGACATAGGAAAAGCTTCGCAAAGATGAACACAATGACACGATCTAATTGCTTCGCTTAGTTTGGGTCTGTCCACCATATCATTCTCCAATGATATGATCTCATTATCAATTGACAACTCATGTCTATGGTTAGGAAACCTTAACCATCATTGATCAATGAGCTAGTCCATAGAGGCGTACTAGGGACACGGTGTTGTTCACAAACCACACAAGTATTAATGTTTCCACTTAATACAATTCTAGCATGGAATATAAACTTTATCATGAACAAGAATTATAATAATAACATCTTTATTATTGCCTCTAGGGCATAATTCCAACAGTTGATTTGCATGGCCCATGCATGGGCATTAAATGCCATGTTGATCTTGTGAAAAAAAAATAATGATCATGGCATTTATACACATGCATTCCAAAATATGGATTAAGGCCAAGCTAAAGGAAAATAGAATTGGATCCATCCCAACCCACATGAGCTAGATTAAATGCCAAAAGAAAATAAAAGCTCATGGGTAATTAGGATGGTGGAGTTATAAGGTGGTGACAAAGAAAGGTGATGGAGTTGAATAAAAGATATGCCCCCAACTTAACTTGGGCATCAAGCATTTATCAAGATCCAAATACAATATATCAAGAGGCAAATACAATTAATAATGCATATGGGATAAGAACCAAATGAAAAGGGTTTTATATGATGTATTGGATGCCATGTTAGCAATTGATTCAAAGCGCATTCTAAGAAAGATGGAGGCATGAAAAGTTGAATGACGCCACCATCAAGAACAAGTACCTTTGCCAAAGATAGAGGATCTATTTGATCAGCTTGACAAGGTTGTGTATTCTCAAAGATTGATCTCACTAGAATATTATCACCAACTTAAGATTCAAGTGAACGGATATTCAAGTTAGATTTACTACTCGCTATGGCCTTTATACGAGTATACTAGAGTATTTTTATTAACTAATGCCCCTCGCAACTTATTTCATGAATTGAAGAATAAGATCTTTATGAATTTCCTAGATGTTTGTAGTTGTGTTTATCGATGCATCCTTTCTACTCCAAGTCAAGAAGAAGATCATGAGCAACACCTAAGAGTTATCCCAGAAACCCCGAGAGAGCATCGCTATATGCCAAGTTCTGAAGTGTGAATTTTACAAGGAATAGGATTCCTAGGACATATTGTGTCTAATGGAGTCTCCTTGATCCCGCCAATATCAAAGCCGATGTCAAGAATTGGGATTCTAACCACTCAAACACTAAGTCGGGCATTTCTTGATTAGGGATATATACCGCAAGTTCAGAGAAGGATTCTAATAGCAGCCACCAATGACCCAATTGTTGAAGAAGGACAAGAAGTTTGTGGATACAAGTTGCTGACACCCAGCTCAGATTGAAAAGAGATTGATATCCGCCTAATATTGATCGAGTGGCGCGACATCAAGGAAGACGTTTGATGTATATTGTGATGCATCCAAGATTGGTCTAGGATGTACTTGATGCAAGAAGGCAAAGTCATCAAGTATCTATCTCGACAACCGCAAGATGAGTGAAGTAACTATCCGACTCCTTGGATCTGAGCGTTAGCACTCGTGGTTCTAGCGCTGAAAAACATGGCGATTATCCCGGGAATCGATGTGAGATTTACTCATGATCACAAGAGCTTGAAGTATATTTTCCTCGTATGAGCTAAATATGAGGCAAAGGAGATGGTTGAGCTTAATGAGTTATGACCTTAACATTCACTATCACCCCGCATGTGAGAACAACGTTGTAGCATGATGCTCTAGAATATTGCCAGTCGAGTAGGCCTTTACACATGATCAAGGAGAAGCCTTGATCTTAAACTATGAGAGTTGGAGCGCTTTCAGACTGAATTAGTTAGCAAAGGATTCCTAGCTAGCATTGGAATCTCAACCCACTTTGATTAGGCCAAATCAAGGAAGCCCAGAAATAAATGAAAGTCGAATGAGAATCAAACATCGTATTGGTATAGGAAAGGTACCGGATTCACCAAGACGAAGAAGGTAAATTTATGCATGGTAAAAGGACGAGATCTGTTGCACGCTTGCAGATTCATGGAATCAAGGAAATTATCATGATAACCTCATGATACTTTTATTCTATCCAATTTTGAGGAACAAAGATGTATCAGGATTTGAAAGAGCAATTGGTGGCACAAGATGAAGAGAAAAAATCGAAGCTACATCGCCTAAATGTGACATTCTCACAAAGAGTCAAAAGGTTATGAGACCAATAGGATTTTATTAACATGAAATTTAATGGAAATGGATTTTTTTAATGGACTTTTATCACCGGTTTACCTACTTCTAGTAGAAATGACTCAACTGGGTCATCAATATAGACCGCCCAAGGTAGTCACTTTATAATTGGCAAGACAACCTACCAAGTGCTTTAGCAGTGATATGCTAGGATTAAGTCCGCATTAAATAAGACCATCGTGACGTATCGAGGAACCCGCTATTTAAGATTTTAAGTAAAGTTCAGAAGGTTTGGGAACTGTTGAACTCTCAGATCACCGTCATCCTCAGTAATCGATGGATTGACCGAGATTCAACCAGATATGTTGAGGATATGCTTAGAGCTTGTGTTGGAATACAGATCAAGATGGGAAGACCGCTTTTCAGAATTTTATAACAACATTTATCAAAGGACTGCTCAGAGATATGGCACCATTTGAATTCTATATGTGAAGAAAGTGTCACCACTTTGAATTGGAAGGTGAGAGAGTCAAATCATCTGCACATTCTCCGCAGAAGGGTAGAAGAGAAAGTTCACAAAGTTCGCATAAGACCGTTCAGATCTAGCGGTAAGAGTTATGCTCCAAAGAAGGAGAGACCTGATCCAATGTCGGAGATTTTATATCTCAAAGTTTCACCATTGAAGGAACTCAACGCTTAAGTCCTAAGCCGGAAAGTTAGGCCCCCAGATATCTAGCTGGACCTTTCAAGATTCGAAATCGGAGAAGTATCGATCAACTAGAACCTTCGGAGATGTCGCCATCCACAATGTGTTCCATATCTTGTTACTTAATAAATGTTTGGCTCAAATGCACTTGAAGACTCAAGTTTTCAAGAACATCGATCACAGCTTGAAATCAATAAAGACCGACTTACAAGGAAGTGCCCATACCGTCTTAGAAGAAGGTCACGTAACCACCAGACTGGGAGGCTATCAAGTTTTCAAGATTCTAGGTGAGCATACCATATCGAGGAGGGAAGCTACTGGGTAGCGGAAGATATATTTAGGATAGTTCCCTTGATCTTCTTTAGTCTTTAGTTTTCTTTGTAAAACTTTGACAGATTTTGTCTGTAAAGGTTTGTAACATCCCAAAACTTTAATAATCCAAGCTTATCAAGGTATCAAATCATCAAAAATTTAGGATTAACAAAATTTTTCCATATTAAAATGAAAGCATTCATATGTGTGTGCATTTAAAATAGGAGTTGATTTGAATTGCCATGATTGTGTGATCCAATGCTTTAAAATGTTTCTTAGGTGATTTAAACATCATCTACATCATTCCCAAACTTTTCCAAAGAAAGAAATCAAATCAAAAAGAATTAAAAAGGAGGAATGGTCATTTTGGACAAATTTTAACTCTCATGCTACTTTGAGTGTTCCTAGCACTCATTTCTTAATGTAAACAATTCATGATCTTTGCACCCCTTTGCTAGTACACACATAATGAGGTACCAAGGCCCACCTTTGATCGTGCTAAAACATCTTCAAACTATTTTAAATGATATAAAATTGAATCTAATGCATATGGAAGATCACCCCTATTTCAAAAAACCATTCATGAGCTCCATTTTCAAAACCCTTGCAACTAGAGACTAGCACTAGTGGACACCCAAAATTTTTGAACTCAAAATTCAAAGTTTTTCTTTCGCCATTTCATCAAACAGCTTGTGCACAAGATCGTAAAATCCAAACACTATTCCTCTCACTTTTGGTCAACATTCGCGTTTCAACCTTGTCCCTTGTTCCCTAGTACCAATCCTCACCAATTGCTAGTCCTCACAACAGCTATTCCATCAAATGGTCATGGCCACAATGCCGAGTTAGAGCACCCCCAACCTTAATCACGCCGCAGTGCCACACTTCTCTCACCATGTCTAGCACGCCGCCAGTGGTCCACTCCACCGTTCCAACCAGTTTGCCCTAGTGAGCCAGGACAGGGACCCGCCAAGAACCACTGTGACCGTGAGCTGGTCGACCATGCCGACGTCACCACGTAGCATGCTGCATTCCCTGCACATCGCCGGCCGCAGCCCTCCCACCGCTGCCAACCTAGAGAACCCCTAGACACCTCCGTCACGCCTAACTCCCACCACCGCCGCTGGACAGTGGACAGCCGCTGCCGCTCAGAGCCCATCGTGCATGCCACCGCCCACGCCTGTGATTCACTTCCTAGAGCACCAGAGACCAACTGTCGATCGCCATCCTCCGCATGCCGCTTAGTCAGCCTGTATCCACCGCCGAGGCCCATACACCTTCTGGTCTCACCGCGGCCTATATAATGCACTCCCACACCATTTCTCCACACCACTTCCACTCCCTCACCTCTCACCGATCCCTCACCCCCTCGCTGGAGCAAGCGGAGCTCGTACGGAATTGGAGCCGAGAGCCGGAGAAGAAGGGCATGCGAACTCCCAAGCCCCAAGAACTGCCTCGCCGCCAGGTATTCCGCTTTGTTTCCGCACTCACCGCCACTGGAGCCCCGGTACGCCCCTCAGCAGACTTCACCGAGCCGCTTAGGGGTTCGAGCGGCGACTTCCGTCTGCTGCCGACGACGCACCTCACCAGAGATCCCTTTCTAATCACGTGCCCACACAAGACACGCGGCATGTGGTTAAGACCACAAGCTGCTCCGAGCCTCACATGGAGCGCCACCGGGCCCCAAGTTCTTCTTCGCTAGCCCACTGCTCAAATTTAGATTTTTCTAATTTAGTTTGAACCTAGTTCTATCCCTTAGTTTGAAAATCAATTCAGAGAGATCTACAAATCCAAATGGAGTGATTTCAATTTTGTTAGAAAGCTACTAAAAAGATCTACCCAAGCCCGTTCGATTTGATTCAATTAGAATTAGAGATATCTCCTAGTAAAAATAACAAGATAGAAGCTTTTATACATTCAAACATTTTTTAAATCAACCAAAATAGCTTTTGAGTTGATTCCAACTCTCAAAAATCACATTTCACCATACCTATCTGAATATGTAATAATATTAGGGTTTACATGCAGTGACTTTGGACTAGTACCAAAATAATGCTATATAGGCATTTCTAGTCACTTTAAATCATTAAATAATAATCTTAAACCTAAGTAAATGTGATCCAACCCTTAAATCACATTCCCACATGTTAGAATATGTGGTGATGACATGTGTCCACATGATCCAATATTTTAAGTGGTGAATATTAAATCTTAGTTATTTTTTTTCAATGAGTAGAAATTACTTTTCTTAAATAAAAGAAGGAAGCTAGTTAATAAAACTTGTGATGTTTGTGATGATAATAGATCATCAAATGTAGAGTGCTAATTAGACTAGTTAAGTATTGTTTGGTGATTGTCTACTCCGTATGTATTTATAGAAGATAGTACCGACCAAGCTTTCGAGGAGGAGGAGTTCTACCAAGAGGAGGAAGAAAACTTCAACAACTGCACTGCACAAGGCAAGCCATCATTACCAATGCAAGCTAACACTTGCAATTATAATGCTTAACAAGCTACGATTAAGCTAGATGATTTGAGCAAAGATGCTTTAGGCATGCTTTGGTTATACCATTTTGACTATTATTTACCCCAAGTATTATTTTTCAAGCTTTACTTCCTTTACTTTACCAAAGTCCCTTACTTGTTTTGAAGGTAGCATAAAAAGTATAAAACTTGACCTATTCAGATAACTTTAGATGACATTCTATGGCATGAGATTGATCCCATCTTTCCACCTTAGTGAACACTCTTAACCTAGTAGTTTAGAGTAGATAAAAACTTGAGTCACTTTAGATGGGAACACTTGGTGAAAATGAATTATGAAAACCTTGGAATGATGAGTCATTCTATTGAAATGTTTTGACATGTGTTGAGAAACACAAATGGTTTATGATGATGAAAATGTTGAGGCATGAGCCTTGACCCTTTTACAAAACTGATGGTTGGATTCGGATGCGATACCATTCCAAATTTACCGTACAACCACAATACCTGAATTGGGTAAGGCTTAGCCGGAAGTTTATATGCATTAGTATTAGTTCCCTCGCGGGAGAGGTTTAAGCTAAGGCTACCTCTCAATGTTGTCCACCTATGCAGTGCCCAAGATGATAGATGGTCATGGTTGGGAGGCCATGCTCATAGGAGAGGTGCTTATACTAGGGTGTGTAAATGAAAGGTTATGTTTGATTATCTGCATACTAAGTATGATGATTTAGGGTTATCCTTGACAGATGTATCAAATCTTGTGGTGAAAGTGTACCACCTCTGCAGAGTGTCAAAGTATTCGAATAGCCGCGTCCGCGGTTATGGATAGTTAGAGTGGACATACTGTTTCGTTGTCAGATGTTTTCAAAATGACTTATGAAAGGAATGATGAATCTTGACTTGACCACAACAGGGTTGTGTTTATGACACTAGCTTCCCAACTTAAGTGATTCTAGAACTTTATTTTATCTTTCTTTGTTTCTGAACTTAGCTTAGGTTTCAAACTTAACTTTATAGTTAAACTTAGAGTTAGCACTTCGCTTTAGAACTATACCAATTGTTAGTGGTAGTTTGCGAGTACTTAAAGAGTACTCATGGCTTTTGTCCCTGGCTATTATCATGGCCAGAACATGAAGGAGACTACCAAGATGATGGCCAGCAGGACAACTATGATAACTAGGACTATCTGCCTTCGTCAGCATTGCCTGTGCCCCTGAAGATGTACCCCACCGCTATGCTTATCTTTTATTCCGCTGCTTGTTGTATTAAGACTGGATCATGAGATCCTTATTTGTGTAAGACCTTATGTATGGTTTGTAATGGATGTTGTAGTGTGATATCCAATCTGTTATGTCTCGCAAAATTGGTAATCCTGGGATTGTGATGTATGACATAACAGGCATCTGGGATTAAAAATCCGGGTGTTGACAAGTTGGTATCAGAGCCATCCTGACCATAGGAGACCCTAGTTAGAATGGACGTCCGAACAAAAACTTAATTTACAAACCAAAGTGAGTATTTCTGAAAAACTATTTCCTCTCTTATCCTTGGGAATTCATTCTTTCTCAAAAATTCATGTTCCTCATTACATTACTACTTAAAATTTGACACACTTGATCACTTCACTAACTTCCTCATCCTTAACTCTTGTAGATGGAGACTCAGTTCAGCAAGTTCTACCAGTTGGGAAATGGAGGTCAGCTGATCTTCGAGAGGGATCTAGATTCACTGTTAGAGTTACTGGGACGCCCACATCCGTAGTTTCTTGGAGCTCAACTTCCAGGACCCCCAGGAGGAGATTTACAGTGGCTAGTCACCGCTGATCTTAGAGGAAGCATCAAAGCACCAACGTCCGGGAGAATCCAGTTCTCCGTGAGAGAGAACAACTGGCTAGATGGATTAGCTAGGGCAATGCATGAAGCTCTCGTACGTCTATGTGCCCTCAGCGTCAACCAAATCCAAGGAACCTGTTTTGCTCACTACGCAAGACATGACTTCATGGGAATGCCGATGGAGATGCCAAGTCACCCAGAGCTGAAGCGTCAAGTGGAGAACCTTGACTTCCTGTTGTACGATCACCAGAAGGAATTGGACAATGCTAGGGAGTTCGCCAACCACAACCGTGCCATTGCCGCTCAGAAGGCCCAGACTTTCTCACTGCTAGTCAAGGACCGTCAGTCTCTTTGCCTCCAGCGCGAGAAGAAGGATCGCACCATCGCACGTCTTCGCAAGAAGGTGGCCGACCTCGAGAAGACCGTCAAGGAGCAGGAAGCTCAGCTTGCAGCAAAGGAGGAAGAAGAGGAGGGTGAAGACATCTAGGGAGATATGGATTCTTACCTCAGCAATGATGATGACTTTCTGGAGGAGGATATCGTGGACTTCTACATTGATGATGAGGACTCCGACTTCATCGATGATGAGTAGATGCACTAGAGCACTATCGTAGCATGAGATGTATCGGTCCCACTATATCGTATTTTGCAGAATGGTTCTTCAAACCATCTGTTTTCCTTTATTGTTGTGGTGTGTGTTTGTATCGTGTTCTTGTTTGCATGAATGAAATAAAATTAGTTGCAAAACCTGAGTCAAACTCAAAGTTTTAGCCTTAGAACTTTCCCTCTTACCCCTTTATCTACCTCAATCTTCAGATGACTTGTGGAAATCAAGGAGGGAGCAGCTCGTCGCAAGACCCAATGCTGCAGATCTTGTAGAATCTCATCGCAGATAGAGAAGCAAGTAGGGCAGAACGCCAAGCTAATCTAGCAACACTACAACAGATCGCCCAGATGGCTCTCAACAACCAAGGGCATGGAAACTAGGATCACCATGGATCAAAACTCAAAAACTTTCAGAATACCAAACCCCCAATCTTTAACCAAGCTGAAAACCCACTAGATGCTAATGACTGGCTGCAGACACTGGAAAACAACTTAGAAGTAGCAGGAGTTGATGACAACGAGAAAGTTCTCTTCACCACCCACTATCTGGAGGGAGATGCAAGAGCTTGGTGGACTAGTATCCGTAACATGAACCATGGTCAAGTGATGACATGGGAAGCCTTCAAAACCAAGTTCAGCTGCACCCACATGCCGCAGGGCTTAGTCACTAGAATGAGGGATGAATTCAGAGAGTTGAAGCAAGGCAGAATGACTGTGGTAGAGTACCGTGATAGATTCCTGTCGCTTGCCAGATATGCACCTGATGAGATCAACATGGAGGCTAAGAAGAAGGAGAGATTCTTGAACGGACTGCATGATGAGATGCAGACTGTCCTCATCAACATCCGCTTCGAGGATCTTGAAGAGCTAGTCGACTCTGCCATTCAGATGGAAGGGAAGATTAATCAGGCAAACGTCAACCGCAAACATCGTATGATGTAGCAATCTGGATCCAACAGTCACCAGAAGTACCGTCCCAACCCCTCACCAGGATATGCACCAAGGAACAACCGACCCCCAATGTCTCGCCTACTACCCCAAATCAGAAGGAGGCAATGTGAAGTCCGAGGAAACAACAATCACTCCGCAACACCAGCAATTTCAACCGTGCTCCCAAGAACAACAACAACAACATCGCAGGCCTGAATCGCAGCAATGTTGTGCCTGTCGCAGCAAAGGACAAGTCCCAGATAACTTGTTTCGAGTGTGGAGTGAAGGGTCACTATTTCAATGAGTGTCCCAAGAAGACTGCCCCCACTGCCAATTTGAATGCCCCAGCTCAACAGCAGCGTCGTGTTCAACCAGGGAGAAGGTTTGCCCTAGGGAACCCTCACCCCACGGAACCCTCACAACCGCAACAGTCGTCTCTTCCACATGAACGCTGAAGAAGCCCAAGAAGCGCCAGATGTAGTGCTGGGTATGTTTTCTGTCAACTCAGTTTTAGCAAGGGTATTGTTTGATTCGGGAGCATCGCATTCATTTGTCACCGAAGAATTTGCATGCACTAGTTAGATTCACCCAACTAACCTGAAGCATGTCATGATAGTTCAAATCCCCCGGTTCAACTACAAAAGCTAGAAAAATTTGCAAAGTTGTGCCTATCAGAATACATGGGATAGATTTTTATGCCAACCTAATTGTACTTGGAACCAAAGGATTGGAAGTAGTGCTAGGTATGGACTGGATGTCAAGGCATAAAGGATTGATAGACCGTGCTAAGAAAGCCATCACCATGACCAGTAGCCCTGGAGTAACAGTAGAGCATATATCTGAAACCTTACCTCGTCAATTCAAGTGCAACAAGAGTCTAGCCCTGCCCACCATAGACCAAGTCAGAGTAGTCTGTGAATACCCCGACGTATTCCCAAATGAATTGCCAGGTATGCCCCCGGATAGGGATATTGAGTTCATTATCGAACTAATCCTCGGAACCGGACCCATATCCCAGAGAACCTATAGCATGAACCCCTCAGAGTTAGTGGAACTGAAGAAGCAGTTGGATGCCATGTTAGCAACCGGCTTGATTCAACCAAGCGCATCGCCATGGAGATCATCAGTGTTATTTGTCGACAAGAAAGATGGAGGCAACCATCTGTGCACCGATTACAGAAAACTGAATGACATCACCATCAAGAATAAGTACCCCTTGCCAAAAATAGAGGATCTATTTGATCAGTTGACTGGAGCTCAGGTTTCTCAAAGATTGATCTTAGGACTGGTTATCACCAACTTAAGATTCGTGCAACAGATATTCCGAAGACCGCCTTTACTACTTGCTATGGTTTATACGAGTATACGGTTATATATTTTGGATTAACCAATGCCCCTGCTTATTTCATGAATCTCATGAATAAGATCTTTATGAATTTCCTAGATAAGTTTGTAGTTGTGTTTATCGACGATATCCTTATCTACTCCAAGTCATAAGAAGAGCATGAGAAACATCTGAGAATCATCCTAGAAACCCTAAGAGAGCACCGGTTATATGCCAAGTTCAGCAAGTGTGAGTTTTGGCTGAAAGAAGTAGGATTCCTAGGACATATTGTGTCTATCGGAGGAGTCTCTGTTGATGCCGCCAAGATCAAAGATGTCGACGAATGGGAAGCCCCAACCACTCAAACCCAAGTCTGTGCATTTCTCGGATTAGCGGGATATTACCGCAAGTTCGTAGAAGGATTCTCGAGCATCGCCAGACCCATGACCCAATTGCTGAAGAAGGACAAGAAGTTTGAATGGACTGGCAAATGTGAAGCTAGTTTCCAGGAGCTGAAGAAGAGATTGATATCAGCCCCAATTTTGATCATGCCAGATATCAAGAAGCCGTTTGATGTGTATTGTGATGCATCCAAGATTGGTCTCGGATGTGTATTAATGCAAGAGGGAAAAGTCATAGTGTATCTGTCTCGACAACTGAAGCAGCATGAGCAGAACTATCCGACCCATGATCTTGAATTAGCAGCCGTAGTGTTGGCATTAAAGACATAGCGTCATTATCTGATGGGTAATCGCTGTGAGATTTACTCAGATCACAAAAGCTTGAAGTATATTTTCACTCAGAAGGAGCTGAATATGAGGCAAAGGAGATGGATAGAGTTAATCAAGGATTATGACCTTGACATTCACTATCATCCCGGCAAAGCCAATGTGGTAGCGGATGCTCTTAGCAGATTGCCGTGTAGGCTAAACACCATGATCAAGGAGAAGCAACCCAGTTTATATGAGGAGTTGGAGCAGTTTAGAACTGAGCTAGTTAGCAAGGGATTCTTAGCTAGCATTGAACTTCAACTCACATTGATTAGCCAAATCAAGGAAGCCCAGAAGGGAAATGAAAGTATCGACGGAATCAAACATCGTATTGGTACAGGAAAGGTACCTGGATTGACCGAAGACGAAGAAGGAGTTCTATGGTACAAAGGCAGTATCTGTGTGCCCGCAGATTCGAAGCTGAAGCAAGTTATCATGCAGGAAGCTCATGATACTCTGTATTCTATCCACCCCGGAGGAACGAAGATGTATCAAGACCTAAAAGAGCAATTTTGGTGGCACAAGATGAAGAGAGAAATCGGAAGCTACATCGCCAAGTGTGACATCTGTCAAAGAGTCAAAGAAGAACATCAGAGACCCGCAGGACTATTGCAACCATTGCAGATTCCGGAATGGAAATGGGATTCCGTCGGAATGGACTTTATCACCGGTTTGCCTACTTATAGTAGGGGAAATGACTCAATCTGGGTCATAGTTGATAGACTGTTCATGGTAGCTCACTTCATACCAGTCAAGACTACCTACCCGAGTTCGAAGCTAGCAGAACTGTATATTGCTAGGATTGTTAGTCTACATGGAACTCCCAAGACCATAATATCAGATCGAGGAACCCAGTTTACCTCGAGATTTTGGCAAAAAGTCCAGGAAGGATTGGGAACCAAGTTGAATTTCAGCACCGCTTATCACCCGCAAACTAATGGACAGACTGAGAGAGTCAACCAGATCCTAGAGGATATGTTAAGAGCTTGTGTGTTAGAGTATAGATCAAAATGGGAAGACTACCTTCCTTTTGCAGAATTCTCATATAACAACAGTTATCAAGCTAGTTTGCAAATGGCACCATTTGAGTTCCTATACGGAAGAAAGTGCCGCACCCCTTTGAATTGGTCACAAGTAGGAGAGAGTCAGATCTTCAGACCCGACATTCTCCGAGAAGCCAAAGAAAAGGTGCACAAAGTCTGTGAGCACCTCAAGACCGCCCAATCCAGACAGAAGAGTTATGCTAACAAGAGAAGGAGAGACCTGACTTTCAATGTCGGAGATTTTGTATAGCTCAAGGTTTCACCATTGAAAGGAACCCAACGCTTTAGTCTGAAAGGAAAGTTAGCACCCAGATATATCGGGCCCTTCAAGATTCTGAACCGCCGAGGAGAAGTATCGTATCAACTAGAACTGCCAGAAGAGATGTCAGCCATCCACAATGTGTTCCATATCTCGTTACTTCGCAAATGCCTAGAAGTGCCGGAGAAGACTGAGGTTTTGAAGAACATCGATCACCGAGCTGTTGAGATCAACAATGACCTGACATATCGTGAACTGCCCATCCGTATCCTAGAGGAAGCTTACAGAACCACTAGAACCAGAAGTATCAAATTTCTCAAGATTCAATGGATCAACCATACCAAAGAGGAAGCCACTTGGGAGCGAGAAGATTACATTAGGACAGAGTTCCCAGATCTCTTTAGTTCCTAGTTTTCTTTCATAAATCTCGGGACGAGATTTTGTTTAAGGGGGGAAGGTTTGTAACATCCGAAAACTTCAATCCAAGGTTATTAAGATTCAAATCATCAAAATTTAGGGTTAACAAAAACTTTTCCAGTTACCATTATTAAAGCATTCATATGGGTGTGCATTTAAAATAGGAGTTGTTTTGAATTGCCATGATTAAGTGATCCATTGCTTGTAAAATGATTCTTAGGTGAAATAAACATCATCTAAATCATTCCCAATCAAATCCCAAAGAAAAAAATCAAAATGAATAAAAGAAAGAAATGGTCATTTGTGCCATTTTAACTACCATGCCTACTTTGGCTATTCCTAGTACTCAATTCTTAATAGAAATAAATATGGATCTTTCCACCCCTTGCTAGTACAAGTAATAGTGTACCAAGGCCCACCTTGTGATCTACCAAAATCTTTCAAACACTAATTTTAAATGACATTTAAAAATTGAATCTAGTGTAGTTATCAAGATCACCCTATTTCAAAAACCACTCAAATGAGCTCCAATTTCAAAACCTAAGCAACCACAGAAGCTTAAGCATGTGTATAGCAAACCCACCAAAATTCATCCAAAAATTCCAAACTTGATTTATTTCGGCCATTTTCACAAACACTTGGTGGACAGAATTCAAACAAAACACAAAACACTATTTGGAGCAGTGTTTGAACCAAATTGGTTCCCCATTTTGCAACCGCAGCCAACCCATACACTCCCCTACCCCTCACTAGACCAGCCACTCACTGTGCCACGACCAAATGGTCATGGACATTAAGGCTGAGCCCCTATTTGGGCACATCACTAGTGACAGCATGCCACAGCCGCCGCCAGCGCCATCCACCATGTCCAGGAGGTAGCCCGTGGTCCACCTCCACCGCCCAACCAGCCCAGACAGTCACCAGAACGGCTTGGAACCGCCGCGCTCGGAGACGGTCGGGCATGCCGATGCCGCCCGCAGAGCACGCCCTGTCCCCATGCAGCCAGACCTCGCCTCGCTCCAGCCGCCCATCTACCCGATCCCCACCGGCCTAGCAAGCTAATGGACATGCCCTTTCCCCCGACCGTGCCCCGTAGTCGCCGGCCGCCGTGCCGTCGGCAGAGACTTAGTGTGCCGCCACATTCACTGCACCCAACCGCAAACCACTGCACACTCACCGCAGTGACACTCACTAGGGCACCACCCACCCGTCCTAGTGCACTGCCCACGCCTCTAGCTCGCTATGCCATCGTCACCGGCGAGCACCGCCCATGCTTCTCTGCCGCTTAGCCGTGCCCATAAAAGGAGCCCTTCCCCGTACCAACTACTCACACCATTCCACTCCCCTCTCCTCACTAATCCTTCCCCACCTCTTGCCGGAGCCGCTCGAGCCTGCGTTCGCCAGAATTTGGCCGGAGGAGCCCGCTGTAGAGGAGGAGAAGGCGTCGTCGATTTCGTCCACCCCAGGAGCTTCCGCGACCACCTCTAAGTCCGTCGTCGACAGCATGTTCGATCGCCCCCATCACCGCCGTAGCTGGAGCCCTGGTATGCCCCCTGAGCACCCCCACCAAGCTGCTAGGGTTAGACCTCGCCGGTGACCTGTCCATCGTTGATGACAAGCCCCAGCCGTAGATCCCCCTTCTAATCTAACGGCCCACATCGCCCCATACCGCTTCGCGTGTAAAGAGCCGCTGGCCGGTGGACCCCCCTGTCAGCCGTTCTCTGTGCCACGGAACGCCACTGGGCCGGCCCGTTTTATTTCCCGCGCGACCCATTTAATTCAAATTTAGATTTTTCTAATTTAGTTTGAACCTAGTTATGTCCCTTAGTTTGAAAATCAATTCAGAGAGATCTACAAATCCAAATGGAGTGATTCCAATTTTGTTAGAAAGCTACTAAAAAGATCTACGCAAGACAGTTGGTTTTAATTCAATTAGAATTAGAGATCTCTCCTAGTAAAAATAACAAGACAGAAGCTTTTGCACATTCAAACATTTTTATAAAATCAACCAAAATAGCTTTTGAGTTGATTCCAACTCTCAAAAATCACATTTCACCATACCTATCTGAATATGTAATAATATTATGGTTTACATGCAGTGACTTTGGAATAGTACCAAAATAATGTTATATAGGCATTTCTAGTCACTTTAAATCATTAAATAATAAACTTAAACCTAAGTAAATGTGATCCAACCCTTAAATCACATTCCCACATGTTAGAATATGTGGTGATGACATGTGTCCAAATGATCCCATATTTTAAGTGGTGAATATTAAATCTTAGTTATTTTTTTTCAATGAGTAGAAATTACTTTTCTTAAATAAAAAGAAGGAAGCTAGTTAATAAAACTTGTGATGTTTGTGATGATAATAGATCATCAAATGTGTGCCTTAGAGTGCTAATTAGACTAGTTAAGTATTGTTTGGTGATTGTGTACTCCGTATGTATTTATAGAAGATAGTACCGACCAAGCTTTTGAGGAGGAGTAGTTCTACCAAGAGGAGGAAGAAAACTTCAACCACTGCACTGCACAAGGCAAGCCATCATTAACAATGCAAGCTAACACTTGCAAGTATAATGCTTAACAAGCTAGGATTAAGCTAGATGATTTGAGCAAAGATGCTTTAGGCATGCTTTGGTTATACCACTTTGACTATTATTTACCTCAAGTATTATTTTTCAAGCTTTACTTCCTTTACTTTACCAAAGTCCCTTACTTGTTTTGAAGGTAGCATAAAAAGTATAAAACTTGACCTATTCATATAACTTTATATGTCATTCTATGGCATGAGATTGATCCCATCTTTCCACCTTAGTGAACACTCTTAACCTAGTAGTTTATAGTAGATAAAAACTTGAGTCATTTAGATGGGAACACTTGGTGAAAATGAATTATGAAAACCTTGGAATGATGAGTCATTCTATTGAAATGTTTTGACATGTGTTGAGAAACACAAATGGTTTATGATGATGAAAATGTTGAGGCATGAGCCTTGACCCTTTTACAAAACTGATGGTTGGATTCGGATGCGATACCATTCCAAATTTACCGTACAACCACAATACCTAAATTGGGTAAGGCTTAGCCAGAAGTTTATATGCATTAGTATTAGTTCCCTCGCGGGAGAGGTTTGATCTGAGGCTACCTCTCAATGTTGTCCACCTATGAAGTGCCTAAGATGACAGATGGTCATGGTTGGGAGGCCATGCTCATAGGAGAGGTGCTTATACTAGGGTGTGTAAAGGAAAGGTTATGTTTGATTATCTGCATACTAAGTATGATGATTCAGGGTTATCCCTGACAGATGTATCGAATTTTGTGGTGAAAGTGTACCACCTCTGCAGAGTGTCAAACTATTCGAATAGCCGCGTCCGCGGTTATGGATAGTTGGAGTGGCCATACTGTTTCGTTGTCAGATGTTTTCGAAATGGCTTATGAAAGGAATGATGAATCTTGACTTGACCACAACAGGGTTGTGTTTATGACACTAGCTTCCCGACTTAAGTGATTCTAGAACTTTATTTTATCTTTCTTTGTTTCTGAACTCAGCTTAGGTTTCAAACTTAACTTTATAGTTAAACTTAGAGTTAGCACTTCGCTTTAGAACTATACCAATTGTTAGTGGTAGTTTGCGAGTACTTAAAGAGTACTCATGGCTTTTGTCCCTGGCTATTCTCATGGCCAGACTATCAAGGAGACTACCAAGATGATGGCCAGCAGGACGGCTATGATAACTAGGACTATCTCGCCACAAGCATTGCATGTGCCCCTGAAGATGGACCCCACCGCTACGCTTATCTTTTATTCCGCTGCTTATTGTATTAAGACTGGATCATGAGATCCTTATTTGTGTAAGACCTTATGTATGGTTTGTAATGGATGTTGTACTGTGATATCTAATCTGTTATGTCTCGCAAAAATGGTAATCCTGGGATTGCGATGTATGACATAACAGGCATCTGGGGTTAAAAATCTGGGTGTTGACATCATATCTCTTGTTTCATCACTCTCTGCGAGTGCTGGCTCGGAATCGAGCCGCACTTCGGTCTCTTCAAGAAGCTTTTTAAGCTTAATCATCAGTCGGGGTCGGGTTCGGTAGTATACGATGTAGGAGGCTGCGGGATCCATGTCAACTCTTCCTCCACCTACTTTGATATCAAGCTCACCGCGTATGTCCAAGGGTGGATAGACAAGTGGTTCTACATCCGCGACCAGAAGGTCGACAGAGAGCACTTCGGACTTGCGCCCTTGGAACCCGTGGCGACTTGCAAGAGGAGGCGTTCTAGGAAAAACATCGTGATACCTGGCGAGTCCAAGGAAACAGAGATGTTGTATCAGCGTGTCTGCGATCTCAAAGGCCGCACAGGCAAGGAAGAGGGTGGTGCCGCTCTCATTCACACGTGGTTGCGCCACCGCATCCAGCCTCTGCAGGCTAGAGTCCATCCGATGTACCGCTGGGTCGGTGCTAGCGATATCACTCGCATATCTGCAGAGGGCATTTCTGTGGGTGAGGTAGATAGGAGGTTGTGAATGGTGACCAAGTATACCGCCAAGGAGGATCTCCTAGGTGAATCAGTCGTGCCCCCTTTCGATGCCAACAACCCTCTGCCTAAGGTAGAGTTTTCTACAAAATAGTATTGTATTTGTTCGATTGGTTGCCAAGTGCTTAATCTGTGCTGATGTTTCTTCTGAATGCAGGACTATAAAGTGGCCTCCAACTTCCCTCCTCTGCCTGAAGGGGTTATCCCACATGACGCGGTGGAAGTGGACGAGTCGGATTCGACCGTCCCAGTTGAAGAAGAAGAGGAAGCCCCCGAGTCAAGCGGCCACGACACTGCAGAAGCGTTCAGCAAAGGAAGCGCCTCCCGCCTGACGACCTTTGGAGGGTCCCTTATCGCTTCAGAGGAACCAATCCCTGCCGTGCCTGTGCATGGCTCCTCCCGCTCGGAAGAAGCTGCGACTACCGAAGGATTCATCGGATGACTCCTTTGATCTCGACAAATTCAATTGGTGACTTTTAATTTCCACGAGTTTGTCTTGTTTTCTTTGGAGTTGCTTTTATGAAGTGGTGTTGGACGTGTTTTGTAGTCAAGTGGCATCGTCGTCTTCTGATGATGTACAATTTGTGAAAGAGTCTGGAGTCGCAGACTCCAAGGCCAAGGAAGTGGTTGAACGGTCTCCTTCTCCTCCAGTGGCGGCCCACTCCGGTGCCAATTCTTCGAGTTCCCCACATGCTGGGGAGCACCAGATGGTTGCACGGATGACTGCGCGACAACCATCTTCAGAGTCCCTGGAGGAACATGTGAGTGTCCTTTCTGATGTTTGGTATCGAATTTGTATTCTGGGCTGACGCTGAGTCTTCGCTTCCCTTGGCTTAGCTCATTGTGAAGGAAGTTGCTTGCCTTGCAGAGCAAGTCCTTGCTTTGGGTCGACAGCACGCCCTACTGGACAATCGCCACCACGCAGTCGAAGGTTCGTTCTTGACTTTGTCTCTTTAATCTCCTTTGCACTGTGAGTTGTGGGTTCATATACTTTGTTGTGTTCTGCCTTTTTCAAGTGGACATAATGAACTTCTCTGTCGCGTTATGTCCCTCGGGAAGGGGATTGCTGCGGCGCTGAAGAATCACGACGAAGCAATCGCATCCCTGGAGGAGTCACGAAAGCGTGAGGAGGATTTGCGCTCTTCCAATGTTGAAAGGGAGAAGTTGTTCGAAGAACAACTTTTCTCGATTGCCAAAGCTCTCTCAGGTAATTTTTTATTTTATTTGCATTGCTCTTTGTTTGATGTCATGTTGCTGTGCTGACACCCTGTGTACGTAGATGCCGTTGGCGTGAGCTTTGACGCCCAGACCCTGCGTCGCCCGGATGCTTTGGCTGGCGCTATGGCCACAGTCGAGGACCGTAGTGTCTCCCTTCAGGAGACGTTGGGGTGTGCTGAGTCGCCTCCGGGAGGACCTGACTCCTAAGGTCGGGCTAATCGACAATCTTGATGACCTTGTGGAATCCTTCGCTGGAGGTATTCCCATGGGATTCAGGAACTCCCAGCGGTCTGTCGGTGCCACCATGGCACTCGCGATGGTGCAAGCCCACGGCGTGGAGTTGGATCCCGCCGCGATCTCCGAGGTGATGCCTGTCGACGCTGGAGGCCAGCAGGTAGTGTTTGCTCCTTTCGCTAGTAGCTGCAGTAAATATGGGACTCAGCTTATCGAGACAGTCACCAAATACTCTGAGGAGCGGCGGTGAGCGAAGGCGGCGAAGACCGCGACATCTGGGTCTACCACCGGCAAGTCTGTGGCGTCGGAGACTGCCACGGATGCGACAAAGCCCCCGAAGTCGAAGTCTAAGTCGAAGAAGCAGATTGCTCAGTAGTTATCCTTTGTAATAGGTCTAGCTTCTTTTGTTGGTCTGCCTTTTGTGGGGGGTGCCCCCTTGACACTTTTATCAAATTTGAACTCAGTCCTCTTCTTATGATGTATGATTAGCCTCATTTGCCTCTTGCTTTATTGTACCTAGTGTCCTTCGAGTGATCGTTCGAGTGGTCCTCATGATTCTCCTCCCACCGATGAAACCACGGCGCAGCCGCGTTCAAAGGTGGAGCAATTATTGTTGCTTTCGCGACTGTGCGACCGCATTAAAGTAGTTGGAGCGTGAGTTGCCCATCGTCCGCGGCAACACGGATGTGTGGAAGTCGAAATCTGAGAAGGCTGCAGCTCGCGAGAAGTGGTGCAATTGAATGAGCAGTTTAAATGTTAGTTCTCTGTCTCCTCATCTTGTCTTTTAGTCAGTCACGGCGATGCCTTGTCCTTACACTTTGTTTCTTGCTTGGTGTAGTTGTTAGCGCACGTCATCCGTAGGATGAGAAGGACCGGGTGGCCATTCGAATGAATAACCTGACCCAGGAGCAGCTGCAGGCCAGTGGGTATTTTTGGGTGGACCACGACCATGCGATCACGTTGGCGACCCTGTAGGATCGCTCCTCTCGAGTACTTCAATGCTTGAAGAAGGTGCAGTCGTGTCTTAGACACATTTATCAGACGATGTTTCTGCTGGACGCCGTCCCTTCGAGCCTGTTGGCTCTTCTAGCGAAGTTTCAAGATATAAGCGCGGTACGCGAGTGCGTGCGTCAGCAACTGGTCCCAGGTGTGAAAGCTTCCATGTCGCTGGTGCGACTGCATTGGCCAGATGTGGACATAGCGTCTGTTGCCGCTAGGCCGCCACCGCCGCCAGAAGGGATGACTTGGAACATGGTGCCAAAGTACCAGGCGGTTGATCGGCCAGCAGAGGACATCGTCGACTTCTTTGAAGAGCAGACGAATGTTCATCTTCTGCAGCAGTAGCATAGTTTGTATCCTGCACATAGATGTATAAGTGTTGTAACATTCGTACGATTGTGTTGGGTGTATTTAATACCCATTTATATGTGGAGAGCTTGCTAGCTTGTATATTTTTCGAGTGTATTGTACTTTTGAGTTCCTTTTTGTTAGCCTGATGTGTGTTTATCTCGGCATCTTGCCAACATGTCAGGCGCATTGCGACTGGGTTGGTGTTTATCAAGGGTTCGATTGGTATTGTGTCAGCTACTCAGGATACTGCAATTTGCTCGTAGAACGAAAGTGTAAAGGGTGGCGCAACCCTCGATTGATGAAATTGCAAGAAAATAAGGGAAAACATAGAGTTTTGGGGCACTTAGCTTTATTTATTCGCAGAATAGTACGAGATACAATGTGTGGCTAAGTAGCCTGGCTGAATAGCCTTATTTGTAATGTAAAAACAACTAGGGGTAGAAACGACGCAGCTGCGCGAAGTTCCAGGGGTTGGAGTATGCGACTCCGCACTCGAAATCTTTAAGGCGATAGGCGCCACCTGGGATTACTTCTGTAATCACATAAGGTCCTTCCCAAGGGGACTCAAGCTTGAGATTCCCTTGCTACTTCAATCACAGGACCAGGTCTCCTTCGACGAAGGATCTGGGGCGTAGCCTTCTGCTGTGATAGTTGCGGAGGCTTTGCTGGTAGATCGTTGATCTTTGCGCTGCGATTTTGCGTGCCTCGTCAAGGAGGTCGACGGAGTCTTCGAGTGCGAGGGTTGACTCCTTCTCGCTGTATGCAACCACCCATGGGGCTTTGTAGCGCACTTCTGTGGGTAGCACTGCTTCAGCATCGTGCACCATGAAGAACGGGGTGTATCCCGTGGCGCTGCTTGGAGTTGTGCGTAGGCTCCAAAGTACGGATTGCAGCTCGTCTGGCCAGCATCCGGTGGCTTGTTCGAGTGGCCGAAGGAGTCGCTTCTTGATTCCGCCACAGACGAGGCCATTGGCCTTTTCGACTTTACCGTTGGTCTGAGAGTGGGCCACCGAGGCGTAGCTTATGTTGATTCCCAGGATTTCACAGAATTCCTAGAACTCCTTGGAAGTGAAGTTCGTCCCATTGTCCGTGATGATGCTATGTGGCACTCCAAATCTGTAGACGATGGACTCGAAGAATTTGACGGCGCTGGCACCTGATTGAGTTGTCACCGGCATGGCCTCGATCAATTTGGTGAATTTGTCGACTGCGACCAAGAGGTAGATATAACCTCCTCACGAGGACTTTGGGAGCTTGCCGACCATGTCGAGTCCCCATTATGCGAAGGGCCAAGCCAGTGGTATTGGCCTGAGTTCCGCGCCAGGTGTGTGTGGTTTGTCCGCGAATCGCTGGCAAGCGTTGCAGCGCTGGACGATGTCCTTAGCGTCTCGCATGGCCGTAGGCCAGTAGAATCCAGATCGTAGAGCGTTGGCGACGAGGGCGCGACTGCCAAGGTGGTGTCCGCAAGTGCCTTCATGTATGTCTAGGAGGACGGCCATTCCTTCCCCGTTGGAGACGCACCGTTGAAGTACCCCTGTGACGTTGTGCTTGTATAGTTCACCGTTGATGAGGGCGAATGCCTTAGATCGTCGTGCAATGTGTCGCGCATCAGTCGGGTCATCTGGCAGCCTCTTGCTGAGTAGATATGTGATGTACGGCTGTGTCCAAGATGGCTCTATCATCATGACCTCTATTGGGCCTTCGAGTCCCGTACCAAGATCCGTGTCATCGAGTGCCCTTGGCTCGTTGGGTCGCGTAGCCCCCGAGTCCGTTGACGTGCTTGCTTTCTTCTCTGGAGCCTTGGGCTTGATGGAGCGCTCGCAGATGCGCTCGAGGAATACCCAGGTGGTATGGGGGCGCAAGTATAGCCGATGTTGGCGAGTAGATCCGCCTCTTCGTTGCTTTCACGGCCTACATGTCGCAGCTCGCAGCCGTCGAAGTCTCCCTCGAGTGTGTCATAGAGGTCGCAATAGGCGATCATGTTGTCGCTTAGTGCGTCGCACTCGTGCATCATTTGGTTGACCACCAGTTTGGAATCGCCCTAGATAATGAGCCTCTTGGCACTGCAGGCTTTCGCCATACTCATCCCGTGGATTAAGGCTTCGTACTCGGCTTCGTTATTGGAGGCAGTAAACTGCATTCGTAAAATATATTTCATCTTGTCTCCTTGTGGTGATGTCAGTATGACGCCTGCGCTAGCTCTGTCCTTTTGCTTGGACCCGTCGAAGTGCATTGTCCAAAGGTAGGACATATCTGTCTTTTCGGGGAGCTGGTTCTCCATCCAGTGCATGAGGAAGTCCGGGAGGACTTGCGACTTGATCGCGTCGCGCTTCTCATATGTGATGTCTCGTGGAGACAGTTCGATTCCCGAGAGCGCGACTCGTCCGGTGGCGTCAGGATTATTGAGTATATGCCTGAACGGGGTGTCGTTTACCACTACGATTGGGTGCTCCTAGAAGTAGTGGCGCAGTCACCTGGCTGTCATGAAGACGCCATATGCCAGCTTCTGGTAGTGCGGGTACCGCTGCTTTGTTGGTGTGAGCACCTCGCCGAGGTAGTATACTGGGCGCTGGACCTCGTGGACCTTATTTTCTTTGGCTCATTCCACCACGAGCACCGTGCTGACCACCTAGTTGGTGGCGGAGATGTAGAGCAGCAGTGGTTCCTTTTCGTGAGGCATAAACAGTAGTAGCAAGGTGGATAGTAGACGCTTGAGATCTTCGAATGCTTTTTGCGCCTCGTCTGTCCACTCGAACTTGTCAGCTTTGCGGAGGAGTTGGTAGAAGGACAGTGCCTTTTCACCCATTCGATTGATGAATCGATCGCCCGAAGGCCATTTCTGCTGGACGCCTTTTACGTTTTTTGGCTTCTCCATGGCTAGTATGGCCTTTATTTTCTTCGGGTTTACCTCGATCCTCCTCGTAGAGATGAGATACTCGAGTAATTGCCCAGATGGCACGCTGAAGGCGCATTTGTCCGGATTGAGCTTGATCCGGTAGCGGTCGAGGTTAGCAAAGGTCTCATGGAGATTGTCGATTAACGTGGCTTCCTCCATGGTTTTGATGACGAGGTCGTCAACGTAGACTTGGATATTGCAACCAAGTTGGTTCTTGAGGCAAGCCTGCATGAACCGTTGATAGGTGGCTCCTGCGTTTTTAGCCCGAAAGGCATCGTGTTGTAGCAGAACACACCGAAGGGCATTGTAAACAATGTTTTCTCCTGGTCTTCCTCTTTCATTCGAATCTGATTGTAGCCTGAGTAGGCATCAAGGAAGCTGAGGCGCTCACATCCCGTGGTGGAGTCGATGATTTGATCAATTCGTGGCAACGGAAAGTGATCCTTTGGGCAGTGCTTTTTCAAGCAGGTGAAGTCCATGCACATCCGTAGGATATCCATGTCTTTTTAGGCACAAGCACTGTGTTAGAGAGCCAGGTGCTTTCCTTGATCTCGCGTATGAAGTTTGCGTCGAGGAGTCTGTTGATCTCCATACCGACTAATTTTGCTCTTGGTTCAGACAGTCGACGTATTGTCTGCTTGACTGGCCTCGCGTCTGGATTCATGTTGAGTGAGTGCTCTGCGAATTCCCTGGGAACCCCTAGCATGTCTACTGGACACCAAGCAAAGATTTCCTAGTGCTCATGGTGGAATTCGACGAGCGCGAGTCCCTATGCAGAACTCAAGTTGTTGGCGATGAGGGCCGTCTTGGTCGGGTCCGTTGGGCGGACCTGGACTTTCTTTGTGTGCATCGACAAGTCGAAGGACAGGTCGGGTGAACTTGGCCTGCTTAGGGGAGCCAGACTATTGTCTGTCGACTCCTTCAATCTTGCGAGTTCCTCCTGCATGCCGAAGGATTAGGAGATTCTGTTGAATTCCCTGTCACAGCTGTAAGACCTCTCGAAGCTTCCATTGATTGTGATGATGCCGTTTGGGCCTGGCATTTTCATCTACAGGTTGGCATAGTGTGGCACTGTCATGAACCTCGTGAACGCGACACGTCCGAGGATGCAGTGGTATTGTGCGGGCCAGTCGACGATTTCAAAGTTGATGCGCTCTCGTTGAAACTTTCGCGGCGTGCCGAAGATGACGTCGAGGTTGATTTTTCCCAGGGGGTATACGCCTTTCCCTGGGACGATGCTGTCAGGGGGATGATCCTTAGGTACCCCAACCGGATAAGAAACAAGACAGTCAGATAGCGTCCGGCTGGCCAGATGCAGCCAGACAGGATAAGACAGGCCGGCTATCACCCGGTAGCCGGATCAGGAAGAGACAGCCGGATACGGTGACGTAGCCGGACCGAATCAGCGAGACAGGACGACGTGCGTATCAGTGCACGGTACGCCCTGTATGGTGATAAGACTGGCAACCACCCAGCCATACCGAAGACTTTGCGAGGGTGATGCAGGAACAGTGGCTTGTGCTGACGATAGGCTCGCATGGCATCCACTGTGCCTACGACAGCCATACCACTCGTACTCCGATAAGACATGCCATACTGGATACTGTAGATGACTAGCCAGCTGGGACCCGCCTGTGGGGCTCGCCAGTCGGACTAGCCAGTGAGACCCTTTGCCTCTCTGCCTATATAAGGGGAGGCAAGGCCTCAGTAGAAAGGGTTGGTCATATAGCATTTAAGGCAGTAGCTAGCACATACAGCTCGAGGAGCACTTGTAGTTCGTGTGTTCCATGTAGTCAGATCCGGCAGGAGTAGGGGCTTTACCTCACCACGAGGGCCCCGAACCTGGGTACTTCTTCCATCCCGCTATGCTCGCTCGTACTCAATCTCGCCTACGGACGCCGTCGATAGCTTCCCTGCTAGTCCCCACACCTATATCTAACCTCTTCAGGTACTGTCGTTCCCAACACAACGACAGTTGGCGCCCATCGTGGGGCAAGATGGCTTCGACCGGAGTCACGTTCCGCACGGGACCCCGCACTTCAGCCGGTGAGCACGTGGCCTCCGGCCTGGAGCTCACGCTTGGCAAGTTCGACTGCGTCATCGACAACGCCTCCTGCTTCGCCGGAACTTCCTTCCCAGCGAACGACACCGTCCTGCTATTCGGCGATCTCCCCGTCTACGTCGCCACCGTCCCGGAGCGTTTCCCTAGGGAAATCGTCTCTGTCGTGGAGCTGCCGCGCTCAGACGGTAGCACCTCCGCCGCACCCCGTGGCGTGGAGGTCATGATGGCCGGTTCCAGCTCACATCCCCGCCAGCCGCGGGAGCGAGGCACGGACGAGGATGGAACTTCCGCTCCCCCGCAGCCTCGGAACCTGGTGGAGGATGCCATTGAGCGGCTCCTGACGCCGGTTAACCTCGGGGATAACCCGGAGGAAGCGGAGGCCAACTTCACCATGGAGAGACAGATCCTCCTCCAGGAGGCCATGGAGCTGGCAGCAGCCCGCAAGCAACTCGAGATCACTTGGCGCGAGTACGACCGCGCACACGGCCTCACTCCGGCTACCGCGGAGCCGAGCCGGCGCGGCCGGTCGCGGACGAGCAGGCCGGTGCCAACCCGAAGATGCAGGAAGACCTTAGCTACTCTAGGGGGAGCAAGCTACCTGCCAACAGCAGGGGCGCGCCGCGCGACACCCAGCAGGCGTCCTCCCCTCAGCCGCCCAGGGCCCGCAGCAGGCGTCGCAGCTCGGGCAACAGGGGTCAGCCACGCCAGGAGCAGACGGTGAGAAGCAACCCGCCACCTCCCCCACCGCCAGCCGGAGCGCCCAGACCAGTCGGTTCCCGTCTCTCGAGCCGGGTGGGAGCGCCCAACCCGGATTGTCCGGATGCCCGCGACCGCATCAAGCTCCTCGCTCAAGCGCGCGTCACGGAGGAGGAAGATTCGACCGGACCGGTTTGTTTCGTACCCTGCATCCGGAACGAGCCGTTTCCGGATAAATTCTCCCTGCCCAGGGACACCCCCAAGTACGACAGCAGCATGAAGCCGGAAGACTGGTTGATCGACTACGCTACGGCAGTCGGCATCGCCCACGGGAACAAGCGCACAGCCGTGTGCTACGTCCCTCTCATGCTAACCGGGTCGGCAAGGACATGGCTTAATAGCCTCGCGCCCAACAGCATCAACACCTGGCCTGACTTCGAGAAGGTGTTCGTCCGCAACTTCAATGGCACGTACAAGCGTCCAGGGCGCCCGCGCGACCTGGCCTTGTGCGTCCAGGGCGACCACGAGACCGACCGCGAGTACCTCGCCAAGTGGACGGAGCTGTGCAATACTTGCGAGGGCATCTTGGAGAGCCAAGCCATCAGCTTCTTCATCGAAGGTTGCCGAGAGGGCACCATGCTTCGCCACCGGCTACTGTGCGACGAGCCGAAAACCATGGCGGAGCTCATGACGGTTGCGGACCAGTACGCCACGGCGGATGCCGCCATGAAGAAGCCCCTCCGAGTAAACGCGGACGGCCGTCCGACTCCGACGGAGCCGGCTCGCGACCGACCAAGCAACCCGGCAGGAGAAGCCGGATCCTCCAGACGCCACGGCAACGGCAACCGGTTCCATGGCGACCGCCAGGCCGGACAGTAGAAGCCTCGCTACCACGCGCGGCAGGTCAACGCTGTGGAGGGCGCGCCCGACGCACCGGCTAACGAGGCAAGAAGGCAGAAGCCACGGCTCACCTTCGACTAGATGTTTGACGGCCCGTGCAAGTGGCATAGCGGTCCCTTCAAACCGGCTACGCACACCACCCGGAACTGCAGCTGGACCCGCCAGCTAAAGGACTAGGGCAACCAGCCTCGTCTCCCGCCTCCCCCACCGGGTGGACCTCCACCACCGGCTAGGGGAGCCGGTAATGATGGTAACGGCGGTAACGGCAGCAACAACAACAACGGCTACCCCCAGCCGCACGCCGCCTACCACATCTTCGAGACGGAGCAGGACGACAAGCACAACCGCAGGCGACGCTCCAAGGAGTTCAACGCCATCGTCTCCCTGGTCCCCCAGTACCTGAACTGGTCAGAAACCCCCATCACCTGGAGTCGGGCGGATCAGCCTGAGCATCTGCCGACTCCCGGGGGCTACGCCATGGTGCTCGACCCTCTCATCGTCTCCAACGCGCGCACCTGCCGATTCTCGCGCGTCCTCATCGACGGGGGCAGCAGCCTCAACCTCCTCTACCAGTCCTCGTTGGAGAAGCTGGGCATTCACGAAAGCGACCTGCGCCCGACTACCACGACGTTCCACGGCGATCTTGCCGGGCCATGCTTGCCTGGGAAAATCCAGCTGGACGTCATCTTCGGGACCGAGGAGAACTTCCGCCGCGAACCAATCTGGTTCGGGGTGGTAAATTTGACAAGCTCCTACCATGCTCTCCTCGGGCGCCCTGCCCTCGCCAAGTTCATGGCCATCCCCCACTACGCATACCTCAAGACGAAGATGCCGGGACCTCATGGCGTGATCACCGTCGCCGGCTGCTTCAGGCGGTCGATGGAGTGCGCCTTAGCCGGTTCCAAACTGGCAGAGGCCCTCATCATAGCCGAAGAAAAACGCGTGATCATGCGCAATGTGGCCATGGCCTAGAAGGACATTCCGGCTAGTAGCAAACCGGCTGGAGAAGGAGCCTTCCAGCCGGCAAAGGAGATGAAGAGGATCCTGCTCGACCCCTCCGATCGGACTAAGTTCATCACCATTGGTGCCAGCTTGGATAGCAAATAGGAAGGCGCGCTCGTCGACTTCCTCCATGAGAATCGGGACATCTTCGCATGGTCCCCCAAGGACATGCCGGGTGTGCCGAGGGAATTCGCCGAGCACTCACTTCATGTGAGTCCGGATGCCAAGCCGGTCAAGCAACCTCTGCGCCGGTTCGCAGAGGAGAAGAGAAAGATAATCGGTGACGAGATCACCTGGCTCCTTGCAGCCGGGTTCATCATGGAAGTGTACCACCCGGACTGGTTGGCGAACCCAGTCTTGGTGTTGAAGAAGAACAAGACCTGGCGTATGTGTATCGACTACACCAGCCTGAACAAGGCATGCCCGAAAGACCCCTTCGCCTTGCCTCGTATGGATCAAGTCATCGATTCCACGACCAACTGTGATTTGTTGTCTTTTCTAGATTGTTATTCCGGGTACAATCAGATCCGGCTAAACCCGGCTGATCAGATTAAGACATCATTTATCACCCCCTACGGGGCTTTCTGCTATGTAACCATGCCTTTCGTCCTAAAGAACCCAGGCGCCACCTACCAGCGATGTATGCAGAAATGCTTGCACTCGCAGATAGGCCGAAACGTGCACGCTTACGTGGATGACATGGTCATCAAGACCAAGGAAAAGCGCACCCTCCTCGAGGATCTGGGAGAATCATTTGGCAACCTCCGCCAGTACCAGATGAAGCTGAACCCAGAGAAGTGCGTCTTCGGAGTACCATCCGGCCAGCTACTCGGTTTCCTCGTATCACAGCAAGGTATCGAGGCGAATCCGGAGAAGATCGCGGCCATCGAGAGGATGCAGCTGCCTAGGAACCTGCTTGGGGTCCAGAAGTTCATCGGATGCCTGGCTTCCCTCAGTCGCTTCGTCAGCCGGCTGGGGGAGAAGGCACTCCCGTTGTACCAGCTGATGAAGAAGATGGACAAGTTCTCCTGGACTTCGCAAGCCGACGCCGCGTTTCACGACCTCAAGCGCATGCTATCCACAGCACCAGTTCTAGCCACGCCGGCTAGCAAGGAGTCGATGTTGCTCTATATAGCAGCCATCAGCCGGGTCGTCAGCGTCGTCCTGGTGGTTGAGCGCCCTGAGGAAGGCAAGGCTCAGCCGGTTCAGAGACCTGTCTACTACCTCGGCGAGGTTCTCTCCCTCTCCAAGCAGAACTACCCCCACTACCAAAAGATGTGCTACGGTGTGTACCTGTCATGCAAGAAGCTCAAGCACTACTTCCAGGAGCACCCGATTAAGGTCGTGTGCACTGCACCCCTTTCGGAAATCATCGGCAACAAGGACGCCACCGGCTGAGTCGCCAAGTGGGCCATCGAGCTCGTTGCCTACTCCATCCAGTACGAGCCCCGGCTCACGATCAAGTCACAGGCGTTGGCGGACTTCCTCGTCGACTGGGCCGAGACCCAGTATCTCCCACCGGTTACGGATTTGGACCACGGGCGGATGCACTTCGACGGGTTGAAGATGCTCGGGGGCTTGGGAGCCGGCATCGTGCTCACCTCGCCCAAAGGAGATCGGCTGGAGTATGTGCTGCAGATCCACTTCAAGGCCTCCAACAACATAGACGAATACGAGGCACTGGCGCATGGGCTCCGGCTGGCCAAGGAGATCGGTGTCAACCGGATCCTGTGCTTCGGTGATTCGGATTTGGTGGTGCAGAAGGTGTCTGAAGAATGGGACGCCAGAGACGCAAACATGGCCCTCTACCGATTCCACATCCAGAAGCTCAGCGCCTCCTTTGACGGGTGCGAATTTCACCACGCCCCCCACACCAACAATGAGGCAGCCGATGCGCTCTCCAAGATCGGATCCACCAGGAAGGCCATCCCACCAGGGGTCTCTTTGGAGCACCTGCACAAGCCATCCATCAACCCGTCACCAGAATCAGACTCCATCGTCTGGCGGAAGCGTTTGGTGGCAAGCAGCGAGCGGGCAGCAGAACTATCAAGAAGAAGACCCGCACCAATTCTGGCCAGGCAGTGCCCTCCGGCTCGTAAGACCCGGGGGCTACCGGCTCGCCTAGTGGCTTGGGGGCGCCGTCCCGGGTACGCCACCCGGACGACCCCCCGGCACCCGCCAGCCGGAGGACAGGAGCGTCCTCGTCATTCGGGAAGTTCCATCCTGGGCACAGCCCTTCATGAGCTACATCACCAATGGAGAACTCCCGGACGACGAGGTGGAGGCCAGGCAAATCCGGCGCCGTGCGCACACGTACACCATCATAAACGGCGAGTTGTACAAGCGCAGCTTATCCGGTATTTTCCAAAGATGTGTTGATGTGGACATGGGCTACCGGCTACTCAAGGATATCCACCAGGGCGAGTCCGGGCACCACGCTTCTTCAAGGGCGATAGTCGCCAAGGCATTCCGCCATGGCTTCTATTGGCCCACCGCCCTCGAGGACGCTGAGCAGCTGGTCCGCGCATGCAACGGGTGCCAACGCCGCAGCTCAGCACATGCCAACCGGTACTCAAGACCATACCGATCACGCCCTTCGCGGTTTGGGGCCTCGACATGGTCGGTCCTTTCAAGCGCGCACACGCAGGAATGACCCACCTGCTGGTAGCGGTGGACAAGTTCACAAAGTGGATCGAGGCCAAGCCTATCCGGAAGCTGGATGGAGCGACGGTTGTTACCTTCTTCATCGACATCATCAACCGCTTCGGCTACCCCAACAACATCATCACCGACAACGGCATGAACTTCGCCAAGGGGGCCTTTGCCCGGTTCTGCAGCAACAAAGGCATCCGACTGGACCTCGCCTCCATCGCGCACCGCAGTCCAACGGGTAAGTCGAAAGAGCAAACGGCTTGGTGCTAGCCGGCATCAAGCCACGTCTCATCGAGCCGTTGGAGCGGTCACCCGGATGTTGGATCGAAGAGCTTCCGGCTGTGCTGTGGAGCCTCCGCACCACACCGAATAGGTCAACCGGCTACACGCCATTCTTCCTGGTCTATGGATCGGAAGCCGTCCTCTCCGCCGACATCGAGTTCGACTCCCCTCGCAAGCTCCTATACGACGAAAAAGCCAACAAGGAGGCGCGGGAGGACGGGGTGGACCTCCTGGAGGAGGCCCGTGAGCTGGCCCTGTCCAGATCAGCCCTGTACCAGCAGCGATTACGTCGCTACCATTCAAGCCGGATTCGCCCAGTCGCATTCCGCGAAGGCGACCTGGTTCTCCAGCTGGTGCAAGACACGAAGGGCATGCACAAGCTATCAGCACCCTGGGAGGGCCCCTTCATCATCAGCCGGGCGCTGCCCAACGACTTCTATTACCTCATCGATGCACAGCAGCTATGCAAGAACAAGATGGACAAATCAGACGAGGAGACTGAGCGTCCTTGGAACGTGGCCCTGTTGCGCCCGTTTCACACCTAGTCGCCTGGCAGTGTATGTATCCCGAAAACCCCATAAATGATTAATGCGGACCCCCACGAGAGTATCGCGGGCTCCTTCTAGAAATGTGTGTGCACATGTTTTCCGGTTCAAATTTTCCGGCTCCGGCAACCCCTACCCGAGGGCTCGCCGGCTGGCCCGGCCTGTTAAGTCAACAAACCGGCTGAGTAGTGTGTGACGATGTCAGAGGCCCACTCTTTGTCTCAGCTACAGACCGCAACCCGGCTATCCGGCTAGCAAGAGCAAAAGCCCGAGGCATCCCACACGAAAAACAGGGAGGAGTCGCGACAGATCGGGCGTCCCGGCCCTGCAACTAGCTCGAACCAATCCAGCCGCTAAGCCGCTAGTACCGTGCGTAATGTACTGCCAGCTCCCTTCGATTCCGGCTGCAGACCGCAACCCGGCTGCCCGGCAAGGACGCAGCGAAAACAGCAGAGCACACGGGAAAGCGACTAAGTGTCTAGAAAGGAGCAAGCCAGTTTTCAAAAAAAAAAAAACAAGCCGTTTTCCGGCTACAATTTGACAGACTAACCTACTAACCTATGTGGACATGTGTGTATGCGTATGTACATTCTTGTCCGACTACCTAGAGTCGGAATTCAGGAAAAGGAAAGAAGATTCGAAGTCCTTGCCTTCATCAAGCGCCCAATTTCGGGTTACACTCCACTGGGAGTGCCATGGCCTGATTGAATCTTGTAGTTCCCGACCGGCTAAAGGCATTTAGCCGGCCGTTCAGAGCCTAGGTGAGGGCAAGGGCAGGAGGAAGAAAAGACAAGAAAGATTCGAAGCACTGCCACGAATCTCGGGCTACACCCAGTGGGTGCGCTCGCGTGCCCCCACTGGAATGTTAGTTCCCCCGGCTGAAGGCGTTCAGCCGTCGAAAGCGATCGACTGGGACGAAGCTAGTCGGATAAAGTTAGAAGACTTGGGAGAAATAAGAAAGATTCGAAGCACCTGGCTACGCCAGCTACTCCGATACTCGGGGGCTACACCCAATGGGTGCGCTAGCGCGCCCCCACTGGAGGTGTAATTCGTCCAACTAAGGTTAGCCGGGCGGAGCAAACCGGCAAAAAAATCAAAAGGAAACACAGCGCACAAGTTAAGAGACTCAAGAATTTCAACGATTAACAAACAAAAAGGAGACGAAGCTCCCATAAGTTATCCGGCATCAAGGACAGCCGGTGCAAACAGACAAGGTTCATGAACATGTAAGACAAGACAAATACACGCGGCATACCGGGGCAATCACTAGACGGCAGGACCCTTGCCGTGAGGAGGATCTTGACCGGCAGAAGCTTCGGGCAGAGGAGGAGGCGCAGAGCTCGATCCGGTTCCGGCGCCTGCGGGCGGCAGCATCGAGCCCTCCACATCAGGAGTACCAACGGACTCCGAGTCGGTGAGCACCTCGTCGAGATCCACGTAATCGGTGATCTTTATGGCGGACCCACGGAGTTCCGGATGGGCTTGGCGGATGGTGGCAAGATCAGCTCCGGCACGGAAGCCACCGTCGATCTTCTCGACACGGGCGTCCTTGTACCAGGAGAGCATGAGGGCCAGAGCCATCTCCGCTCTGGCCCGTGCCGCCAAGTCCCGCAGCCGATCCACCGCAGCCGGCACCTCTCGCACCTTCGCCGCTAGCTGCGCCATCATCTCCGGAACCGGAGCCTCCGGCCACATGAAGGAGAAGACGTCCTGCACCGCCTGACGAAGCTTGGCAGCTTCCTCGCCAAGAAGGACGACGAGCTTTTGGGCCTGCGCTCCCGGCCAGTTCTCCTGCAGCCGGTTGTAGGCCAGTAGGTCTATGCCGAGGTAAAAGGCTGTCAGAAAAAAGGGTCAGATCCGGCTACCGGAACCGGAAACAAAGGAAGACGGGAAAAGGAACTTACCCTTGGCAGTGTGGCCAACCTGCATCAACTCCTCCACCAGTGCCTTCTCCTTGATCGCTAGCCGTTTGATCTCCTTCTCTTGGTCCTTGTTCTGGGCCTCGAGAAGGGTGAAGGATTCGGCACGGCTAGCGAGCGAGGCGTCGCGCTCCTTGACAGTGGCCTCCAGACCGTCTACCCGCGCGTGCCAATCCTTGTTCTGCAGCCATAGAGTGGAGTTGGACCTGCTCAGCCGGTCGTTCGCTTTCTTCAAGCGATCGATCTCGCGCTGAGCACACACAAGGATGGCTGCAACGAAACCGGCTATCAGTAAAAAAAAAGAGCGAGCTGGGTGAAGCGAACTTACTCTGGAAAGTCTCGTTGGCGGCAACAAGCTTCTGCTCCAACGTCCGGTTCCCGCCGGTTGCGGCCTCCAACAACCGGATCTCCTTCACCGCCAGCTCGAGCGTGGCGGCAAGGTCCGACAGCGAGGCGGCTGAGGAAGCATCGTCGTCCACGGTGTTGACAGCCAAGGACTCCTTCGCTGCGACCAGCGCCGTTCGCCATTCCTCCCCGAGCTCCTCGTCGGAGTTGTCATTGCCAACAACGACGAGCTCCTTGCCGGCAGCCCCCGCGCACCCGTGGAAGAGCCTTCCGGCTAGGAGGGCTCCGCTTCCGGCTGGGCGGAGGCAGCCGGCTCAGCTCGAGGGGAAGGCGGAGGCTGCGCCTCAGAAGAAGGAGAGGTGTCGGTTGGCGCAGTCGGGGCACGGGGCGGCGACCCGGTCGGCGCCCGTGTCGGGCTCGCAGCTCCGAAAGAGACCAACGCGCTAAAGAGAAGGAGGAGAAGGCAAAAGCAAAATAAACCAAAGTCAGAAAAACAAGAAAGACGGCAAATAGACAGAAAGCACCGAAAGATAGAGGGGGAGAGAAAAAAGTACCTCGGCACAACCAGGGGCGGCCCTTTCTTCCGGCCAAGGCGGCTCGGCGGCAGGGCGCCGGACCGGCTCCTCTTGGGAGTCGGCTCCTCTGTCGCAGGCCGACGGGAGCCGGGTTGACTGGAGCCACTCCCGCCTGCCTCGCCGTCCATCGTGGAGCGCGTCGCCGGGTCCATGGTCGGCACAACCTCCTCCTCCTCGTGCACCTCCGTGTGCAGGTCGGCAGCCGGCTGGGAAAGGCATCACCGTCCCCGTCCAACTCCTCGCCAGACCGCCGAGCGCGTGGCTCGGGCAAGTCAGGCATGAATACCTCGAGGGGAGCTTCGCCCTCCTCGCGAAGGATGCAGGCGAAGATCTGCCAAATACAAGAAGCCAGTCAGACCGAACAAGGAAACAACACAGAAAGAGCAAAAAAAGTTTCCGGCTATAAGAACTTACCCGGGGCGCGTGGTTCTCCCGGCTGTAGGGCGCCAGACTGAACTTCCAGTTCTCCGGCAGCCGCTCCTTGCTGATCGTCCACAACCACTCCTTCAAGTTGTGGTAGCGGGGATCACGGCGCGACAGCCGGGTCGGGTCCAGCCGGCCGGAGTAATAGAACATCTTGTGCGCCCGCTGCTGCATCGGCATCATCAGCCGGGACATCCAGCTAAGAGTGATGTCCCGGCCGGTTAGCTAGCAGGTGACGAGGGACCGCATGCGCTGCAGCATCGCGTCCGTCTCTGCCTTGTCACCATGGAACTTCAAGTCCCAGTTCTGCCGGCTGGACTCAACATCCTGGAAGGCTGGAAGGTTTATCCGGTCGACATTGGCGATGTTCTTGACGTAGAACTACGACTGCTGCCACAGCCATACCGTGTCCTAGAGCAAGAATTTGGGGTAGCCGTATTGGGAGCGGGAGTAGATGGAGGCGCCGCCGCAGGCGACTAGCGGCTCCTTCATGTACTGCACCTGCGGCTGGACTCGGAAGAGCCGGCAAAAGAGCCCGAGATCCGGCTAGATCCTGAGATAGCTCTCGCAGAACGCCATGAAGTGCGCCAGCGTCCCGATGGCGTTGGCACCGAGGTGGTGAAGACGAAGGTCGAAGAAGGCGAGGAACGTCAAGAAGAAGGGGTTCACCGGAAGGGCGAACCCGCACGCCAGATGGGAGAGGAAGATGACACGCTCCCCCTCCGCCGGGTGCGGCGACACCTCTCCCACCGGCGCCAACCGCACCGCCACCTCCTCCGACGGGAGAACACGGGTGGCACGGTACTTCTGAATCTGGTCCTCGGTGACGGAGGAGCCGCACCAAGCCCCGCGGTCGGCGGCCATTTCCGGCTGGTGGAGAGGAGCAGCGACGGAAGAGTGGCGGTGGCCCGTAGCGTCGACGACGGCGAGCGGACGGTGCAGCGGGCTGCGGTGCAGTGGGCAAGAGCACAGAAGCAGGAGCGGAGAGAAAGAAGCGCAGGGAGGAGGCGAAGGAAAGGCGCCTCCCGCGGTGTCCCTTTAAAGGATCGGAAGGTCAACCATCGACAGGGCCACGTGGCATGCACCCGGGCAGCCCACACCCCAACCGCCTCCTAGATCCCGTGTGCCAGGGCAGGAGGCGCAGAAGATCCCGGAGCGAGAACCGAAGCGCCGGACAGCGGTTTCCCGAGGCGACGTGCGACGGGACGTTACGCTGCCCGCCGCAGTGCAATGATGGCGCGTGCACGCGTGGCCAGCGTCAGCACTGACGTCACGAGTAGCGCAACCGCCAGGCGCAGCCGGATACAAATTCAAAATCGGGAGGGAGCGCGTGCACATTTCGCCTAAGGGCGGAATCCACACGCGCTCGGGGGCTAGTGTCAGGGGGATGATCCCCACGTACCCCAACCGGATAAGAAACAAGATAGTCGGATAGCGTCTGGCTGGCCAGATGCAGCCGAACAGGGTAAGACGGGCCGGCTATCACCCGGTAGCCGGATCAGGAAGAGACAGCCCGAATCTGGTGGCGTGGCGGACCCAATCAGCGTAGACAGGATGGCGTGCGTATCGATTGCATATGCATACTGCGGTGAAAATACTGGCAACCACCCAGCCATACCGAAGACTTTGCGAGGGTGACGCAGGAACAGTGGCATGTGCTGACGATAGGCTCGCACGGTGTCCACTGTGCCTACGACAGCCATACCGCTCGTACTCTGATAAGACATGCCATACTGGATACTGTAGATGACTAGCCGGCTGGGACCCGCCTGTGGGGCCCGCCAGTCGGACTAGCCAGTGAGACCCTTTGCCTCTCTGCCTATATAAGGGGAGGCAAGGCATCAGTAGAAAGGGTTGGTCATACTGACATTTAAAGCGATAGCTTCTATTTCGACGAGCACTTGTAGTTCGTGTGTTCCACGTAGTCAGATCCGGCAGGAGTAGGGGCTTTACCTCACCACGAGGGCCCCGAACCTGGGTACTTCTTGCGTCCCGCTACGCTCGCTCGTACTCAATCTCGCCTGCGGACGCCGTCGATAGCTTCCCTGCTAGTCCCCACACCTCTATCTAACCTCTTCAGGTACTGCCGTTCCCAACACAACGACAGATGCCATGGAACGTCATGTCTGAAAGTTCTAGACAAGTCAGAGGGATCCTCATCGCATGCAAGGTACTTGCGAACATGAGGTTGATGCCGCTCCCGCCGTCCATGAAGACGCGACTCATATCGAATCCCACGATCTGCGCCTCGAGTACGAGGGGACAGTGGCCTGGACGAGGAACTTGGCGTGGGTGCTCGCGCTTGTCGAAGGTGATGCAGGACTCGCTTCCACTAAGGTACTCAGTGGTGTAAGGTGGAGAGTTTATCGCCAAATTGACTTGGCGAGTGATTGCCTTCTGCATTCGATTGGAGGGGCGCCCTTTTTGGATCATCCCCATGTTGCCCACGGCTCGTGGGTACGGCTCACCTCCATGATGCTGGACTGGCGCAGCCGCAGGTGGTGGTGGCCCGGGCGGTGGTAGTGGAGCTCCATGTGCCATAGTGCCTAGGGCAGCTCCATAGCCCCGGTTGATCGCATCGTGATTCATCTGGGCCAGTCCCTCATGGAGTTTGAAGAACTCACGGCAATCCTTTAGGAGGTGGCTGGATATTTTCTTGCTGTCGTGTTTGTCGATGTAGAAGTGCACGTTGCATGGTCCGGATAGTTTGTCCTGGATGGATGTTGCGGGTGCCTCTTCGCGAGTGCGGCGTTGCCACACTTGCGTGGTTTTCCTAGCGTCTCGGTATCCTCCGCTACGATATGCGTTGTTGCGGTTGTCATCACGTTTATCGGCATAGCCAGGCGCGACCATGTTGACTTCGTCACGGTCCTCGTAGACGCGCATTCGATGTTTGTCTTGGCGGTCGCGTCTGCGCCCAAGGTCGTCATCATCGTCGGAGTAGGTGCGGTTTTTTACCGAATCTTCTCCGTCCGCCCACCGATTCGCGATTTCCATTAGGCGGTCAACCGTTTTGGGCTTCGAGCGGCCCAGCTCCTCCCTGAGCTCTATACGACGAACGCCGTTGTTGATCGCGTCAATTGCACGGTCCTCCGAGATGTTTTCTGTGGAGTTCTTGATGATGGAACACCTCTAGATGTACGAGCGCAGCAACTCGCCAGACCTTTGGTGGCAGCCTCTCAGTTCTTCGATTGACGCGGGCCTTTTGTAAGTGCCCTTGAAGTTGCGTACGAAGCAGTAGACCAGCTCTTCCCAACTGCGAATGGATCCGCGCGGGAGATTGTTGAGCCATGCGAGGGTGGTGCCTTGCAGCTGTAGCTGCAGGCATTGCATTGCCGTGCTTGAGCTTCCGCTGTGTAGCCTGACGGAGGAGATGTGATCCTAAAGCCAGATTTTGGGTCCTACGGGCCATCAAATTTTGGGTTCTCTGACGGGAGTTTGAACCCCTTAGGCATTCGCTTCTGCCTAATGGCTCTACTGAAGCATCTGGTGCCACAGAGTTCTGTCTCATCCTCCTCCGAGTCAGTCGAGCGAGCACGCCTTGCCTGCATCTTGTCGACTTTGCGCTACGTAATGTCATCACGCGCGTCGTAGTCGTGGTCATGCCGCCATGAGAGACGTCGCCATGACAGACCGTGGCTGTCGTTGCTAGAGGAGTACGAGTAGTAGTATTTGGCCAGAGCCTTGCTTTTCTTCGGCTCTGGTGTTGGCTCTTTGTCGAGGGCGGCCTCGATTAGCCCCAGGCCCGCGATCATAGATCGGTGCCTGGCAGCTCGCGGATCTCCACCCAGTGGATGGTTGTTAAGGAGGTACATGGTGGCCGCTGTCACCGCAGCCTGCGGCGTCTTTGGGAGCATGTTGCCCCGCGTATCCACCGTCATAGAGCCGAAGTCGAGGACTTTTGCGGCTTCTACGCGCTCCTGGTCGGTGAGGTGGGCCAGTCGAGATCGCCTTTTGTTGGCTAGGTACTCGTTGACTTTGGAGGAGGATCCTCCGTGGGTGGAAAGCCCAGCTCGCCGAAGGCTCGACTCTTTCGCCGCCTTTCTGCATGCCTCGAGTTGCGTGATTACCTGCTGCTGGCATTTGAATTCCTCCTTCAGCAGCCAATGGTAGCCCATCAGCATGTCCTGCGGCGTATTGGGGGTAGAGGATTACCTCGTAGTGCTTCTGGACAGCAAGCCCACTCGTTGTCGTTGAGCTTGATCAGCATACGCTCGCTGGTGTGCTCATTCGTCCTGAGCGACGGTTCTCCTCCCGTCCCGTCATTGGTGGGCGCACCGTTGGTGGGACCACCGTTTGCGACTGGTATACCGCCATTGGTCGGTCCAGTGTTGGTGCCGGTGTCGCCCGCGTTGATGACGGCGCACATGAAGTGATTGGGGAAGCTGCTGCTCCCACAACTTTTAGATCCGGAGCCATAGGCTCCATCTTCTGTGGCCAGGCCACCCAGATCGGATCCGCGACCGCTGTCGCTATCCGTGCTCCCAGCTGTTGTCGGGGCGTCGAGCTCGCTGAGGGTGCCGATTGGTGGCAGGAACCATGATGCTAGAGCAATCACAGGTGTCGTCATCTGGTTAGGCATGCGAAGTATGCCCAGTTGACCAACCTAGAAGCGGAAGCTCCCGATCGCCAGGCTGATCCCATCGCCCACAGACTCGAAAGCCGGGCGAGTGGTCGATGTGTGGACAGTGAAGTCGAAAGCACCGAAGAGCTGGCGAATCTCCGCTGTTGCAGAGTTGTAGATCGCGATTGATGGGGCCGAAGAAGCCGCGACATCAGCACTCCCAGTTCCTACAGACGGCGCCAATTGACGAGGGTTTGACTCGTCAATGCCCATTGTTATAGACATGGGGTTTGGAGAAGGAGGGAGCGATGGAGGCATCAATCGGATAGCAAACAAGCACACAAGGACGCAAGGTTTACCCAGGTTTAGGCCTCGTAGAGGTCCCTACTCCTGCTTGTCTGCTCTTGGAATTATCGAGGGAGTCGAAAGTTACAGGGGGTGCGCATATGCAATCTGGCGATGGTTGTGGAAACTAGGGTTGCGATTGTCCTCCTTGCCGCTTATATAGATAATCTAGGTCTTGGGTAGCAGGTCGAGTCGGTTACAGATTAGGGTTCGTCCTTTGAACTTTCTATCTTAAGCTTCTTCTTGTATCGCAAGCAATCAGAGAGTCCATGGGTCACCCGAATTCTGCATTGGGCCTTGGCAACGCCGTGGGCTTCTGCCGTATCTGGACCGTATATACCAAACTCGAGTACTTGTAAGGTATACCCATGTCACACGATGTTCAAGTTATTTTGCCGAACTTAGGCATGATTCATATGTGACAAGAATACAAGTGTCTTTCACATATTATCAATATAACTTTGAATTTAAACAATGGTTTCATTCAGTAATGTACATATCATTAATTTGAGTATTTTCCAAGGCATTTCAATATTTTACAAATGTTCATATATTATCAATTAGTTTAAAAACCAGGATGATTCACACATAATCTATCAAGATATGAACACAAATATAGATCATTCATAAAAGTGGAACAACTATTTGTTACAAGCTCATATGAATAACCGTCTCATAAAGTGTGAGACACACTAAAGAAGTTCACGATCTTTTGATTACAATAATTATACAAAAATGATAAACTAAGTGATAAATGTTGAGGAAGAGTGTCGTTGGACATCATCATTATGTTCGCCATCAACACGCAATGTCACCTCCTGACGAGCAAGCACCTCTCATGCAGAAGGACATGTTTTCAGCAAAACAGAATAAGTATCAAATATACTTAACACTGCAACATGTGTTTGCAAGATTGTAACATTTATAAAATTGTATATCAAATATATACCTTTGTCATCGATGACCTCACCGACAACGGGTTCAACCATCACATTCCTGAGATGTGATATGAACCTATGGAAATCCTGTGTTTCTGCGTCGCCTCTCATGATGCAAGTCCTGACATGTGCTTGGTAGCTTGGTGGCAGCGACTGCAGCACAATGCCATTTGCAAAAGAGCTCGTCATCTAGCTATCCAGGAAGTATGCGGGCCTCATGTACGCATCATGCATGCGCTCCAAGTGGTCATCAAGTGAAGAGTTCTCCTCCATCTTAATGGAGAGAAAGTCTCCCATTAGTTCATGCCCACATATGCGTGCTTGTTCCACGAAATGTGTCCTAAGATGTACCATTGTCGCACGAGGGTCAAGATTACCGACGACTAGCCACATCTCATCCACCATCCCGTAGCACATTTTAACTGCTATGAAGGTGGACATCTTACGATGATAATAGCGGTCCTCCAGCTGTTCTAGGGTCTCATAGAAATAGGGCTGATCCAAATCCATCTCGTTGAGTATATAGTCGACCACATCATTCTCGCTAAGGAGAACGTGGAGATGCGCAACCCACATAGAGAAGTTTGATTCGTTTATCCTGAGCTTCTCTCCATCTAACCAATCGTCAACAGGAAAGGTAGCATCAGGGAGAACCATTTTCTACATTTATAATTGCAAAAAGGAATTTAGACTAAGTTTATAATTAATTGAGTTAATAATAACTCCAATCACAAACACCTATCCCTTGAAGGGTTCTAGTGATAACACGACCCCTTTTCCCCACATCTACCCCGATCATCACGGACATCAATGTGGGTTCTAGGGTGGATGCTAAACGTCGGTCACATCATTCATGCGACTCGTGCTCGATCTTTCGAACATCCGTGTTTCGAGGCCATGTCTATACATGCTAGACTCGCCAACTCAACCTTAGTGTATTCGCTATGCAACATGGCTTACACCCACTGTATGCGAACATAGATATGTTTGACACCCGATCATCACAGACTGCCTCATACCGAAGAACTTTCTTGGTAGTGCACACTAAGGGGGAACACAATGATTGGTAAATTTAACAGGGATCATCTTATTAGGCTACCATCGAGTATCTAATACTAGCACACAATAAGATATACAAACAATAACATTGAATGTAAATGTGATGTGATATGGTCCTTCACGTCATGATCTCCATTCAGTGTCACCGGATTCCGGCGCCAGGGTTCCGGCGCCGAAGACACCAGGGTATCGGTGTCTTTCCGGCGTGGTAGTCCATCACCTCCATGACTATCTACTACTACTTTGTAACATAAGGTAATCACTTTACCTTTGCCACAACCATATAACAAAGCAACGCCCCCTGCAAAACAAAGTTAGACACCTCTACTTTATTTTTGCATGTTTTAAGTGGCTAAATGGGGTTTCGCACAAGAACCGTTCTTACCTACAAACTTTCACCACAGCGATGATTAAGCAGTTCTCTATACTATACCCCTTTTGGGGCCCTCCTTTTCAAATGGCATACCAACTAATGCAAGACAGATAGACACCCCCCAAAGCCACTTTATACGGTACAAGTCGTATGTCAAGCGTGGACCAGTCTCGCGAATGAACGTGTAAAGTCGGTTGGGGGGCACTTCATTAAGCATTACTGCGGTATACACAAGTACATGTGGGAGGGTAACAACTAAAAGATCAACGCCCACATGCTACATATCGTGTGTTCTACCCGTACTAGTATTACTACGCATAGATCTAGCTCTGATACCACTATAGGGGTTCGCATATGAAAACAATAAAATTTTACCCTACGCCCCTAAACCCCTGATGCTGCTAGGACCTATCTATTAGTAATGCAGTAACGGGAGGGGCTTTTCGTGAACTTACCCATGAAGACCGAAAAGCATTGTCAACACTCAGGAGAGTGTGGTTGATGTAGACGAGCTGAAGCCGACCTCAAGGTCGTGATGAAGTCCTTCCACTCCTGTAGCTCCAACGACTTGAGTGCCTCAAATGTCACACCTCACGGGGAGTTACATGCATCCGATGCCTGACGATGACTCCCGCTTCCCCGATCCAGCAGCACTTGTGGAAGTAGAGCTCCTGGATTTGAACCCCGCAGCGTGACGGCGCTCCGCGGTGAAGATGTCTCTTGTTCGTGCAGTCCAAACTTGGGACCACGGGCACGGGAGAGAGAGAATATCAATTGGAGGTCTCCCCAAAAGTTAGGAAACCGTTATTGAATATTGGTTGTGTATTTTCTGGTCAAAATACACCACTATATATAGGGGGAGGGGAGGTACTACCTTCCTCAAAGTCCCGGGATGGGACTAAAGGAGGGGGAGAGGGGGCGCCGCCGGCCAGCCCTAGTGGGCCCCGCACTGGGGGCTTAGCCCAGCCAGCCAGCCCCTTGCCTCCTCTCTCCTCTTGCCTTTCCCTCATGGGCCCTTCTCCCTCCGGAATTGGCCCAGTAAGCCCTTTTGACCTTTAATTAATTTCTCTTTTATTAAATGATTATGAATAAATGGTTAAATCAATATTTAACATTCATTCACATATTATTCAATCTCCGTGGCTATGGAACACCTTCCACCTCCACTCTGGACATCCTCCGGACTTTCCGAAACCCTTCCAGCTTTCTCTCTTCTCTTCTTCTGTGATTCTACCGATCCTATAAATTCTCTCTAAGCATCATAAAGCCCTTAAGCATGATACCCAATGGTTCGGCAACACTCTAGACATAGTCGGGACACTCCCAGACCAATGATCGACAGAGAGACCTGGATGGCCATGTGACCCCTATGCATCCCATGAAGATCTTTCGTCGTTTGAACCAGGACAGTCGCGTCTTAATCCTTTTGTCTCTCGATACTTGCATTGACCGAGATCTGATCAATGACATCACCATGTCGTGTTCAATCTCGTTACCGAACAATGCTACTTGACTCGTTTCGACATGTGATATCCCTGTGATCAAATCACACGCTGCGCAGCTATTGGATATAACTTCTCTGAGTGGGACCTAGAGCATCTTTCCATCACGCGGATGGAAAAATCCTGCTCTTGACATATATTGCCTCTAAGGTTCCTCTGAATACATGAACACACCTTTATTGTCACTCTATTACCAAGTGACGTTTGATGTTATCTAAGAACTCTCGGGAGATAGTGATTGATATAGTTTCACGGTCTAAGGAATAGTCTATGAGGTCTATTCTAATCATCGTAACTTGAACTTCGTGACATGATCGGGTCACGATGTTTAGGTTGGGTATTGGTTCATCATCTCATTCACAGAATGAGTTGACTCCATTTTCAACTGGCATAAATGCCACATGATTAGGAAACCTTGATCATCTGTTGACCAATGAACCAGTGACTAGAGTTTCACTGGGAACCCCTGGTTGTTTATATATCACACATGTATTGACGTTTCCTTCCAATACAGTTATAGCATGATATAGAACTTAAGCATAAACTTTATGAAATATGATAATAATCCTTATTATTATTTGTCTCTAGGGCATATTTCCAACAGAATGGTCCGCTATGCCACTTGCATGGGTCGTCGAACATTTGTTCGAAGGTGAACCGTGGCTTCTGCCTTCTTGCGTCGCTAGCCGGCGCATCAGGTGCGCCCTCCACATCATTGACCTGCCTCGTGTGGTAGCAGGGCTTCTACTGTCCGGCTTGGCGGTCCCCATGGAACCAGTTGTCGTTGTCGTGCTGCCTGGAGGATCCGGCTTCGCTGCCCGGGTTACTCGGTCGGTCGCGACCTGGCTCGGTGGGAGTCGGTCGGCCGTCAGCATTCACCCGGAGGGGCTTCTTCATCGTGGCGTCAGCTGTGGCATACTGGTCCGCAACCATCATGAGCTCCGCCATGGTTTTCGGCTCATCACACAATAGCCTGTGGCAAAGCATGGTGCCTTCTCGGCACCCCTCGATGAAGAACCCGATCGCCTGGCTCTCCAGGATTCCCTCACAAGTGTTGCGTAACTCGGTCCACCTGGCGAAGTACTCGCGGTCTCCCTGGATGCACAGGGAAAGATCATGAGGGAGACCGGGGCGCTTGTATGTGCAGTTGAATTTGCGGACGAACACCTTCTTGAAGTCTGGCCAGGCGTTGATATTGTTGGGTGCGAGGCTATTGAGCCATGTCCTCGCTGACCCGATTAGCATGAGGGGGATGTAGCGCACCGCTATGCGCTTGTTCCCATGGGCAATGCCGACTGACGTGGCATAGACGGTCAGCCAGTCCTCTGGCTTCATGCTACTATCGTACTTGGGGGTGTCCCACGGCAGGGTGAATTTATCTGAAAACAACTCGTTTCGAATGCGGGGTCTAAAACAAACCGGACCGGTAGAATCTTCTTCCTTCGTGATGCGCGCTTGACCTAGGAGCTCGATGCGGTCACGGGCGTCTAGACGGTCTGGGTTGGGCGCTCCTACCCGGCCCGAGAGACGGGAGCCGGCAGGTCATGGCGCTCCGGTTGGTGGAGGGGGCGGTGGTGGGTTGCTGTTCACCGTCTGCTCCTGACGTGGATGGTCCTTGCGGCCCGAGTCATGATGCTTGCTGTGGGACTTTGCCACCGGAGGAGGATGCCTGCTGGGTCTCGCGGGGTGTGCCCTTGCTGTTTCCGGGCGGCTTGCTTCCCCTGGAGCATCTGGGGTCCTCGTGCATCTACCGGATGGCATACCTACTCATCCGTGATCCGGAGGAGCTCCTGCACTCGGGCATGTTGCCGGTCTCGCTCCTCGCCCTCCATGTTGGGCAGCTCGTTCGCCATGGCCCGTGACGCGCGCAAGTTCTTGATGGGTGTGTTTTAGTTGGGTTGGGCAAGGAGAGGCGGTGGATCCGACTCTCCATCCCTCTCGATCCTTCCGCCTAGCTCGCCGCCCCGGCGTCGCACTTGTCCGTGTCGGCTTTGCTCCTTGGTAGCTGGAGTGTGGTCGTGAGCACGGTTGTACTCACGCATGGTGATGTAGACCTGCTTCTTGGCGGCGGCTAGCTCGATGGCCTCCTACAGGAGGAACTGTCTCTCCATGGTGAAGTTCACCTCAGCCTCCTCCGGGTTGTCCCCGAGGGTAACCGAAGTGAGGAGCCGGTCGATGGCCTCTTCCACTAGATTCTTCGGCCACAGAGGGGCAGAAGTTCTGGCCTCGTCGCCGCCCTGCTCCTGAGGACAACGAGGCTGGGTGCTGGAGCCGGCCATCATGACCTCAACGTTGTGCGAAGAAACGGAAATGCTGCTGCTGGGGAGCAGCGACTCCGAGACAGAGACGATATCCCTAGGGAAACGCTCTGGCACGTGGCAACATAGATGGGAAGGTCACCGAATAGCAGGATGGAGCCATTTTGCCGGAAAGGTGGATCCAGCGAAACACAACGTGTTGTTGATGACGCAATCAAACTTGCCTAGCGTAAGCACGAGGCCGGAGGCCACGCGCTCACCAGCTGAAGTACGGGGTCCTATGCGGAACGTGACTACGGTCGAACCCATGTTAGCCCCACAGTGGGCGCCAACTGTCGTTGTATTGGAAATAGCAGTACCTGAGAAGGTTAGATAGAGGTGTGGGGACTAGCAGGAAAGCTCTCGGCGGTGTCCGCAGGCGGTATTGGGTATGAGCAAGTGTAGCAAGACACAGAAAGTACCTAGGTTTGGAGCCCTCGTGGTGAGGTAAAACTCCTACCCCTGTTGATCTGACTATGAGTAGAATACAGAGTATAATCGTTCCTGGATCTGTATGAACTTGCTACCTCTTAAATGCTCAGCCCCTGCTACGAGAGCCTCGCCCCTCCTTATATAGACAAAGGGGAAACGCTCTCACTGGCCAGTCCGGCTGGTGGGTCCCATAGGCGGGCCCCAGTCGGCTGGTCATCTACAGTATCCGGTAAGGTATGTCATGTCGAAGTACACGCCATGCAGGCCGTCATGGGCACAGTGAACAATGTGCGAGCATGTCGTTAACAACCGGCCACTGTGCCTGCGTCACCCACAAAGTCTTCGGTATGGCCTCGTAGTTGTGAGTCTTGTCGATGTACCAGGGCGTACCATGCACTGTGTAACATGTCGCCTTGCCCTCCTGATTGCATTCGGCTACGACCGTGTAGCCGGATCCGTGTCTTGCCGCCCTTCCTGGTTCTGGCTACTGGCTGGTAGCCAGCACGAAGTGCCTGCGTCTGGCTACGATCTGCTAGCCGGACACGAGACGTCTGCCTTGGTTCTTGTCTGGTTGGGGTATCCGGGGGTCATCCCGTCGACAGTAACTAATAGGGACAGAATATTTACAAGAAAAATGTGGCAGGAAATATTCAAATCCTGGAATGTCCAATTGAAACTGAGTACAGCCTACCACCCCCAAACTGATGGCCAATCTGAGAGAGTAAATCAATACATGGAATCTTACCTGATATGCATGGTATTCCAGGAACCAAAGAAATGGGTCGCTTGGCTACCCTTAGCTGAATGGTGGTACAACACCACATACCATACTGCCCTAAAGTTTCCCCATTTCAAGCATTATATGGTTATGCACCACCAATAATCAGTGAAGTATGCATTCCAGGACCTGAAGATAGCGAAGCCAGGGACTTTCTTCTCGAAAAACAGTAGTTATTGACTAGACTGAAGGAGAATCTTGCTCAAGCTCAGGCTAGAATGAAAAAGCATGTACACAAAAAGAGATCAGAGAGAATTTTTCAACTGGGAGACATGGTGTACATCAAATTACAACCATCCATGCTATCAGCATTTGGCATCAGATAGCAAATAAAATTAAACAACAAATTTTACGGCCCCTTCAGAGTTATTCATAAGGTGGGCACCCTGGCATACAAATTACTGCTACCTCCTGAGGTCTCAATTCACCCTATGTTTCACGTCAGTCAACTGAAGAAACATCTGGGGACGCATGATGTACCACAACCGGGCTTACCACTCATTGGACCAGATGGGAAGGTAAGAACTGAACCAAGCAAGGTAGTTGAAACAAGATCTCTTCCTCGGAATGGAGTTCTGGTCACTCAATGGCCAATTGAATGGGAAAACCTAGCAGCTTCAGATTATTCCTGGGAAGATGCAAACTTCATCAAAAGAATATTCCCACACTTCTATCAAGCGATGCTAAAATCCTGGTTTCCTAGCAGAAACACTTGAGGACAAGTGTATTTTCCAGGGGAGGGTACTATCAGCTACTAGGCCTAACAACTGACATGTGGGTTATGAAGGACCAAGGGCGAAGATGCGAGTGAAGATCCAACGATGCAGAGCGAAGATGCCTCAGTGTCTTAATTACTTAGTTACCACAGTAACTGTCTATCTATCTTGTAATAATTAAGTATTGTGTACTCGTCCACATTAAGTCCCCAGCGGGGCAGGACAGAGCTATCGAAGATAATATCCAAATTATTTGTTGCTCTTACTTTCTACCTAGGGATAGCTAATTAGAAAATCCCCAATTGATCGAGGGTTCTCCACATCGGGAGATTTATCTCTGTTAGATCCCTTCAAGGATTTGACACCTGCGAAATTCGTTGGTTTTGTTCGATCTCGTGTCCCCCTTTGCATGAATCGATCCATATAACCCTCCCCCTCTCTTGTTCCGTCTTTTTATCTTTTCCGAAACCTTACGCCCAATCAGAAGCTTCTGTTCTGCCGCCGCTGGAGCTCAGACCGATCTCGGTATCGCCAAATTGGTCACCTCTCGCGCCTCCTCTCCCTCCAAATCTCCTCCCTGTGCACCACCGCTACTCCCTGACCCTCTCATATTCCTGCAGGAGCACCAGAACGACCGCACGGAGACGCCAGAACATCACCAACACGCCGTTGACTCCATCCACTTGCCACCGCCTGTCGAGGAAGAAAATGTCCGCGCAGACAACTCCATCGACCTAGACATCCTCTTCCGAACCCCGTCCGCTACTCCACGCTCGCCGGAGGCCACCGTAGTGCCTCCGCCATCGACGTCTGAGCCGCCGCCACCGTCCATCATTGTCGCCACCGTCCTCCAGCCGGCGCCAGCTTGCCATCATCACCGTACCTCGTCCGATCAAATCTCAACGGTCAGGATCTAAAGAGCTGAGCCAAGCCGCATAGCCGAAGCTGATCCGGGACTCAAGCCAAACCGAACCTGAGCCGTAATCCCAGCACCATTTGATCCAAATCCAGTAGCCACGAACACATCACCTAAATGAAGGGGTAAGAACCAGTGAAATCACGCCACGTCACCGCCACATTTGCAAATAGATTTAAAAGGACAGAAATATATTAAAGTTTGTATAATTCATAGAAAATTATCTGTAAGTTCAAATTTGACAAATAATATACCTATGGATTCATAAAAGTACGTACAATATTATTGCGCTGTTAGATCTGACTTTTACAATATAGATTTACTGTAATGATTTAAATTGTTTGATGGACCTTTTGGAGTTAATAAATCATAGTAAATAATTTATAGATCCTCAAAATGCAAATAAGGTATCCATGAAATCCCGTTGTCATTTAGGACTTTAATCTGCCCTTATATCTAATTATGGATAAAGAAAATATTTTAAATGATTTAAACACTTCTAATTAGTATATAAATTATATAAAAATATCCAGAACCCCAAATTGAGTGAATCCAATTGCCACGTGTTTTCTCGTAATACCCATCTATAGAAAATATAAACCAAATTATTTGTGACGGTTTTAACAGATGATATTGCAGAAAGCTCTAAATGTAGTGCATTAGTAATTAAATCATAGAAAAAGATTTGTAAGTGATTTTTAGGTGATTCCAATTGCTACTGTCTCTAAATTTCATTGCCTATCTAGTAGTATCTAAATCACAATTTAATACAACGAAAACATCAGTAGTTTAATTAAAGTGAGTTAGACCCTATTAAAATCAACATATCTTTATTAATAATCCGTCTTATGAATTAAATGATTTTCTACATGCATCATGTGATCTAATAATGTTCAGAGAACTAAATACAACCATCATGACATATTAAAACATCATGCATACATTTGTTCATCATTGTTTTATTGTATTGTGCATAATTGCTTACTTTTGAATGGTGTGTTTGTTGTGCATTTGTTTTGATCGATAGATTGCAAGGAGTGCAATGTTCGTGATTGTGAATTGTGAGGATTATATGAATAACTACTGAAAGTGAATGTGTGCCCCCATGTGTGGTTTTGGTAATTAATGACAATCTTTATGGACTTATGTTTGCATTGAGTTTTTACTTGTAGGATTTGTCCATAGGCAATGCTTGAACCATATGTTGGCTTCAAGGTTGGGAGAAGAAGAAAGTAGAGAATATCAAGTGTTGACCGAGGTTTCAATAAGTTATCTAGAGATTGGTCAAGTGAGAGTTGGGCCTATAGCAAGTGTGTCTTAAAGAATAGAGTTGGAGTGATATCTCTTATGTACCTTCAAGACACCAACAGAATGAAGAAAGAAGAAATGATGTGCAAGTTCAAGATGAGCCATCTCAAAGAGATCATTTGCTTGAAGCTTCCCATCCTATGGTGATCACGGATATGGGAAGATGATATGCCCAAAATAGAAGCTCTACCATAATGGAGTATGGGGGAGCAATTAGCAAGTCTTCACTAAGCTAGCTCAATCAAGAAAGGTGTTCCATCTTGAGGTGGAGAAGATCGTCATCATCAAGATCAAGTGGAATTTGCGCAATTCAAAGGTATGGTCTTGATAGGGTTTCCTTCTTACCGGTCTCGTGGTGTTAGTTGTAGAGATCGTTTTATCAAGAGGGGCTCCCGAGTGAGTAGCTTGATCATATCTTTCGGAGAGAGCTCAAACCTTTGCAAACTTGGCATCACCTTTCTTGGTTGTTATTTGGATCTTATCCATGTGAGGTTCTAGAGATTGTGGTGATATTCATAACAATCTTTAGTTCATCAAAAACAGATTTCCCTTTATACCTTATTGCGTTTTTGATCTTGGAGGGTTCTTTCTGGTTTCTCACCAAGAGAGGTATCTCACATCATAATACATGAAATTCTCTCTCTTGGTGGTATCCAATAATTCCTCCTTTAGTTGGGTAGCTCTTTTCATCCCCTTTCCAATAAAATTGGTTTCGGGTCAATCAGAGTCCGGATGCAAATGTTCTGTTCATTACAGTTTTGTTGTTTCTGTTAGTTTTGCCTCTGGCAGGTTTTTCAGACCGGAGTCTCCGGTGTGCAGACACTGGAATCTCTAGTGTGGTCCGGAGTTCTGCCACAAAACTCCGGAGTGGATCAAAGATGGTTCCCAAAGTCATTCTGGCAAGGGGTCCAGAGACGAACCGGATGTTGGCCAGAATCTTCGGTGTGGTTTCTCAGACCGGAGTTTCTGGTGTGGAAACATCGGAGTCTCCGGTGTCCCTGGTCTAGATTTCCTGCCAAAGTCTCTGATGTGAGCTTCAAGACAATGCCCAAGTCATTCAGAATGCCGGTCTGGAGATGGACCGGAGATGGGCCGGAGTTTTTGGTATAGACCGGAGTCTTCGGTCTGCTAGACCAGATTCTCTGGTGTGGAAAGTCACCAATAGGAAGAAAGCAGTCAGAAATCAGTGGGCCTATAAATAGGGGTCTTTGTCCCCTACCTCCAGCTGCTCGTTCCATAAAAAGAAGAACACCATTTGAGAGCCACCAAATCTCCAAGATCTCCCTCTCCGTCCACCCAAAGTCCCTAATCTTTGGGGAATCGAAGGAGGAGGCCTGGATCTACAGCTTCACCAAGAAAGATATTCATTTCCCCCTTATTCACTTGAGGGGCCCTTGCTCTAGGGTTTCATAGGAAATCCTAGGCCTTGATTTGGTTCTTACAAGCTTGTCTTTGATTGTTGTGACAGCTTGCTTGGATTCGGGAACCTCCAATTCAGTTGTGGATGTGTGCCTTGAACTTGTTGTAAAGGTGCCGACTACCACCTCGAAGGTTGCCGATATAGTGGAAGGGTGGATCGATCCCGTTGGGGTGAGATTTACCGGAGAACAAGAGAGGCCTTTTGTGGTGTTGGTGGTTTGAAACCACCTCCTCTCCAAACAAGACGAACTCCATTGTTGGGAGGAACTCGGTAAAACATCATTGTCTCCGCGTGCCTCGGTTATCTCTATACCCGAGATCTTCCTTATGCACCTTACTTTGCGATTGCCTTCGTGCTTGAAGTCTATATCTTTCTATCACATAGTTGTTTGTCTTGCTTACCATAATTTGTTGGTGCACATAGGTGAACCCTAGTTCTTCTAGGTTTTTGTGCTTGACAAAGTAAACACTATTTTAATTCTTCCTTTGTTGAGCCCCTCACATAAAAGTTTTAAACCGCCTATTCACCCCCACCCCCCCTCTAGGCGACATCCGTATCCTTTCAACTACAACTACCAAAGGCAAGTACAACTATCATAAATGTCCTACTATTTTTCCTATGCATGTAGTATGATTTTTAGTAGTGATGCATGTGTAGGACTTTGTTTTACTACTATGTTATGCTATGACACCCAAGCATGACCGCCATATTTCCATGACTTGAGTTCCATTGAGCCATCGTATTGTAGTTGCTTAGCCATAATTATTAGATGCGCAATGGGAATTCATGATTAATTCTATTATGGAAAGATGTGTTTTGCTATATTGAAAACAATTGTAAAGCAATGAACCTCCTATGTGTGATGGGATTGATATTTTTGGTGGTTTCAATGCGGAAAGGTACCTAGGACACTGAGATTGGACAGGTTTCTTGTGTAATAGCTTCCAGTATAGCCGCATGTCATTATATGTCTTGACTAAGTAGGTTGTGGGAACCTGACCCGACATGACCAGCAGATATAGGGGATGTAGGTTGGTATGGGTCCGTCCTAAGGGCTTAGGGTTCTGCTTCTGAAAGGTTTTGTCTTGGTTTTCTCCCTACCATGGCACAAAATGAGTGTAGTGGTACGTGTGGGTAAAGTGTACGAACCTCTCGAGAGTGTAAATCTAAGTACTTAGTCGTGTCCCTAGTTATGGACATCTATGAACAACTGGACCTAGAACTGTTTGGAAGATCTCACTCGTCCCAATTTCTCAATTACTAAAACTTGATGGCTGATCAAGGGTTTAGGAGCATACGAAGCTAAACTGTCTTGTTTCAACATGGGTTTATGCTGGAATGTTCTTACAAGAATTGTTTTAAATAAATAAAAGTATTTCAAAAGTAAGGAAAAGTTATATTGCTTTTATGCAAATGGGCCTAAGATCCACCTAGCCAAATATGCATGTAATTGATAGGTTCCATTATACATCCACATACTAGTCCTACTTGCCAATACATTCAAAGTATTGACCATTCATGGTTGCAACCTTTCATGTTGCAGGTTATTCTATTTCTGAGTGATCGTTCATGGGTCGTGAGACTCCATTCAACAATTGTTTGCCTGTGGCACATTTGAAGTATGGAAATCTACCTTGTTATTGTTTTCATTATGTACTTGAATAAATAATGTAAATTTTTGATCATATTTGTTGTATATGTGATGCACAATTATATTTGATAACATTTTTGAACTGTGTGCTAGTGAACCGATCCAGGGATTAGCACTATACACAAGAACTCATCCTTATCAGGAGAGGGTGTTACACACAAGGCCCAAACGAGGCCCAGTGGTGCAGGACACCTTCTTGGCCCCGCCACCAGGTCTTGTTCCCTCCTCGAGCCTCCACAGTCATCCATCTTCATCGTAAACTCAAAGTCTTGAGCTAAAACCACCTATAAATAGACCCCCGGGGTGATCTCAAAGGAGGCGGTGCAGAAACACCGAATCAGAGACAGAACCAGTGAAGATTGAAGGAGGAAACACCGTCGGAGTCATCACACTACAACATGGATCTCGGGCAGTAGCACTTATAGGCACTGAGGCATAGCCTTAGTCACCGCGCTCGTGCTGACTCGGCAAAAAAATCTGCCAGGGATAATTGCGTCGGGGATTGTGCAATAGCGGTGGATTTTTTTGGCTCGGCACAACATCATCCACCAAGCTAGCGCTTCCATGGCAGCAAGGCGTTTATGCCGCGGTCCATGTAAGGATGCACTGTGTACATGTCGTGGCAGCTATGATACGACGACACAAAGATACTGCCTAGTCGGGTATATGTCGGAGGATGCATTAGTGCATAGCAATATAATTAAATTGATAATTAATCATGAACGTTTTGTATATAGATCACATATAAAAACACAGAGAACTCATAATATACAAAAAATCATATCACACGATAGTGATACACATATATAGTTCAGATGCAAGTTTGTCACCCTAATCTAGTTCACATATATCTCTAAAAAACTATCTAACTATTTTATAACAACTGAATTAGATTTTATGCACTATCACAAACAAATAGATCTCCTTTGGTTTAAACTCAAAGGCACAAACATCTCCTTCTGTAGCTTCTTATGAACAACATAGTCTACCCAATTTGAAGTCAAGATGACGGTGCCGTCATTTCCATGATTCACATAAAATTATTTGATGGTCTCATTGCCATCATGATCTTCATGAATATGAGGAATGAGAAACATGCAGGCAAAACGACATAAAAAGTACTGCATATGAAGAAAGAAACAATTATTTTTGTGGTAAGTACGAACATCAATATGAAGAAAGAAACAACTACTCGGTGCGATAAGAAAGCTACCATATTTCTTTGGAGATGTTGTTCTTATTCATGGTGCAAATATAGTAAGGGATTGTTGGCTTGTATCTTCTGACTATTCTCCTCAGGTTTATCCTTCTTAATATAGTCATGTAGACAGCATTACCAAACCTATAGTGAAGGTCGTACTTATCTATAACTTGGGCATATGATTTTGAAATAAACATATATTACTTCAAACACAAACATACATGCATGTTATTAATCTAGTCTCACCACTATACCTCACATGGTAGAGGGAACGACCAGACAAGAGCTATGTACCTTGTTAGGGTTTTTCTCCACATTAGACATTCCTAACCTACAGAGTCCAACAACGGTACCTTATTCTTTTACAACAAAAATTCCTAACATACAGATACCATCTAGATCAACGGGAGGTAATAGGGAGGACGCTAGAGCGGTTCGCGCAGCCGCGGTCGAGGGAGCCGGAGTGGTTCATGCAGCCGCGGTCAAGGACACCGGAGCGGTTCGTGCAGCCACGGTCGAGGGCGCCGAAGAGGTCGCAAATCTACGGTCGAGGTCGCCTGAGAGGTGATGGGTGAAACTAATATCTACAGGTAGGGAGTAATAGTGAGATCTAAAGCTTGGCGATTTCTTTCGGATAAGGTTGAGATCTAAAGCTTGGTGGGCTTGGTCGTTCTGGCCCACTAAACAAGATAGGGAGACAATAATAACAAAAAGTAATAAAGTACTTCTACTTAGATAATAATTGTATAATAGAGATCTGAAAAATAACACACGAATTACTACTCAATTATAGAAAACATGTTCAGACTAATCCTCCTCAATAGACTCAGCAGAGGTAACAGAGTCTGCATCGTCATCCGGCAGGTGCTCCACATTATCTGTTTGAACTATCTATCTCATTCTAGTAATAATATCGAGCATCTTGTAGGAGACCTCATGGCATTCCTCCTTCTGCTCGCGGAGAAACTTTGCGGCCTCTTGTTGAGCTCTAGTGTTCATTTACTCAATCTTGAACACCTTCTATTGCTCGTGCAGTGCTTCCTTATGTTTAACTTGATTCCAGAGACAGCGCAACACCCATCGAAGGTGCATAGACTTGTGCTCTGGATTAGTCCATATAATGGCACTACAGTTAGGAACCTCCTGAGGGTAAGTGGGTGCAGAGGCCAGTCTATTACTTGAGTGAAGTACTTTCTGCATCAAAACAAAATTACCCACATTATTACAAAATGACTTATGGCGTCTATATGGCGGCTAAAAATCTCAAACACTATTTTGAGGAGCATCCTATCTGAGTGATATGTGAAGCTCCTACATCAGAGATAATGGGTAATAAAGATGCTAGTGGCCGGGTCACAAAATGGGCCATTGAGTTAGCTCCATATGCCCCCCAATATGATAGGAGAGATGCAATCAAATCTCAGGCACTGGCTGACTTTTTTGTCGATTAGGCTGAAATGCAATATGAACCGCCTTTGCCTGATTCCAACTTTTGGAGAATGCACTTTTACGGGTCAAAAATGAAAAATAGGTTAGGTGCCAGGATAGTCCTTACCTCGCCCAAGAAGGATCAGTTGAGATATGTGTTGTAGATACACTTTCCAGCACCAAACAATGTGGCCGAGTATGAGGCACTTGTGCATGGGCTCAAGGTAGCAAAAGAGATTGGTATTCGCCGAATTCAATGATTTGGTGATTCAGATTTAGTAGTACAACAGGTTTCGGGTCATTGGGATGCGTTTGACGCAAATATGGCCTTGTATAGATTTCACGTTTAGAAAATCAGTGGGTAGGATGTGAATTCCATAATGTACCTCGTGCTGAAAATGATGCAGCTGACATGTTATTGAAACTTGTTCATCCATACAGTCAATCCCACTAGGTATAGCTCTCGAGCACCTCCAGAAACCATCCATCAACCCATCACCAGAATTCGAGTCAATACATATCCCATCAAATCCGGGGTTAGAGGTTGTCCCAATGGATATTGATTGGGGGACTGTATCGAGTAACCCAGGGACTGCTTCGGCAAACCCAGGGACTGCCTCATAAAACTCGTGGACTGCTCAGCCAAACCCGACAGAAGTTATGTCAGTAGATCCAATGGAAGTTGATGAATTTGTTTTCCTAGCCCATGCTATACCATCTTGGGCGCAGCCGATTTTGTCTTTTTTGAGAGATGGGAATTTGCCAAGTGAGGAGGCTCTCACTAGACAAGTTTAGAGAAGGGAGAAGACCTATACCATAATAAATGGCAAGTTATATAAGAGGAGTGTTACTAATGTTCTCCAACGATGTGTTGACATGGAAGTGGGGCAGGAAATCCTTCGGGATATCCATCAGGCTAAATGTGGGCATCATGCCTCATCTAGAGCCCTAGTTGCCAAAGCTTTCCAGCACGGATTTTATTGGCCAAGTGCCTTTCAAGAAGCTGAGGACTTAGTGAGAAAGTTCAATGGGTGTCAGAGGTATTCGAGTAAGATACATATGCCAGCCTCTGAGCTATAACTATACCTATCACTTGGCCATTTGTAGTCTGGTGTTTGGACATGGTTGGGCCGTTTAAGCTGGCACATGGCAACATGACTCATATCCTGGTCATGGTTGATAAATTCACAATGTGTATTGAGGTCAAGCCAATCAGAAAGTGTGATGGTCCCACAGACATATCATTCCTCAAAGACATAATCTTGAGATACAAATACCCACACGGCATAATAACCGATAATGGCACGAACTTTGCTGAGGGAGCATTTGCTCGATTCTGTAGTGAAAAGAGGATAAGACTCGATGTTGCATCAGTCACACATCCTGCATCGAATGGGAAAGTACTGTCTGGGATAAAACCTCGGCTCATTGAGCCGCTGCAGCAATCAGCTGGGTGCTGGATTGATGAACTCTCGGCAGTACTATGGAGCCTAAGGACAACTCCGAATCGATCAACTGGCTATACGCCATTTTTTCTTCTATATAGGGAAGAAGCTGTATTACCGGCCGACATAGTGCATGACTCGCCAAGATTCACCCAATACACAGAAGTCGAGGTGTAAGAAGCCCGGCAAAATGATGTTGATCTGCTAGAAGAAGCAAGACAATTGGCATTGTCCAGGTCCACCATATATCAGCAAAATCTCCGACGCTATCATAGCCGGAAAGTAAACCCTCGAGTTTTTCGAGAAGGAGATATGGTGCTTCGGCTAGTGCAACGCACTGTCGGCATGCATAAACTATCACCTCCATGGGAGGGGACATTTATTATGAGTAAGGCACTGCACAATGATGCATATTATCTCATAGATGCTCAAGCACAGGAGAAGAATAAGGTGGCAGGTCAGGAGAAGAGTCAAAGAGGTCATGGAATTTAGTGCTACTTTGTCCATTTTACACTTAGCAGAAGCATATGTATCCCAAACTCTCATATGTCAGTTTGTATGCCGGCAATGAGTTTATGAATGAAATCTCGGCACCTTGAGCAGTTACTCCGGACTACCTTACTTTCATTTTTTATGTCGGGTGGCTTAAGTTTCTTACCATTTAGGTCGAGTTAGTAATGTGTCGACACCAAAGGCCCACTCTTTGACTTGCTGCTGTCTGAAACTCGGCTTCATGGCAAGCAAGAGAAAAAGCTGGCGAGTGGTGTGCACATGAATAATGATTAAGAAAAAAAATAAGCGAGCTAACACTTGTGTTTTGGACTAACCCATGTATTTAATTTCTTTATTATTATGCCTAATAACTCTGAGCTAGTTCTCGTGGTTTTAAGTATTGTTAATTTATTTTTCTGATCTTGGGACTCATAAGTCCAACGCCGAAAAATGGTAGACATGAGTCGGATCACAAGATTGAGTAAACAAGAAAATAACCTCGGGTACTCCGCCCAAAGGAATCGGACATAAAAATCTAGTAGTAAAAAAACAACTTAAACTGTATAATACATTTGCACCCAGCATACCAGGGATTTACCAAATTTAAACTTTTTTTGCCTAAGGAGCAGCGGTAGCCGTATCAGGGGCAGCGGTATCCAAATCAAAAGCTTCAGCTGATTCAGGAGTAGTTGTAGCTTTCTGGGTATCAACCCCGGCTTCTTCTTCACCATCCGAGTTTCCTTCATTTTCATCCAGATTTTCTTCTGGATTTTCTTAATCACCCTCGGAGGTTTCTTCGACTTTGTCATCAACTTCGCCTAGATAACTCGGCCCGTCGTTCCAAGCATGAACCAGGGCATATTGAATAGGCTCATAGGCTCGGGCTTGATGTTTATTAACAAAGGTTGGGTCAGTGGTCCATTTGGAACCCGTGCGCATGTGCTGGAGAATGTCCAAATTGATACTCTCATACCAAGAGAGCACAAAAGTCAGAGCAGTATTAGCACCGGCTCGAGCAGATGACTCACGCCAAAGACTAACTCACTCCTCATAGTGCATCAGCTTCTCGGCTAGTTTCTTGATGTGCTTCGGGGTAGGTTCTTGTGGCCAGACCACCTTGAAAACCCATATGCCAGTATCGAGAAGTTCAACCCCAAATGACCTCATTGGTCCAAGGCTGGCCGAGAGACCAACCAAGGTATCATCAATGTCGTGATCTTCTAGAATAGGACTAGCCTTGGCCCTTTGTGCCCAGAACTTCTGGATTGCAGTAGAAGCAAGAGCTTTTGACTCAGGGAAGTTTCCTAAGGAATAACCACAAAGGAACAAGTTAGGAAAAAAGATTGAAAGTGTAAGGCAAAGGTTGGCAAGCCAGACAGAGAGACTCACAGGCCATGACACTTCTGATTCGAGCGAGCTCAGTTAACCAGGTCAAGTTTTTCTTCTTGAGTTTTTTGAACTCAACGGAGACCGAGTCAAATTTGATCCCAGCCTTGTTGAGTAGATTCTAGTCCTTTTGGGTCGTGAGCCGACTCCTCTCTTCAGAAAACTCTTGGTTTATCTTGTCAAGCTCAGCTTTCTGGAGTTTCTTCAAATTTTCATTCTCAACGCGAAGCCAAGAGATTTCATCATCTTTTTACTTCAGCTGAGATTGATGTTATCCTACTTGTTCAAGAAAATGAGTCATCAGTTCAGGCACAGATATGCAATCCTGATGAACCTCTGCAAACTCTTTTGTCTCGGCTATGCCGAGGTGAAAATTACAATGCAAGTCAAAAGAGGCAAGTGCAAGATGAGCTGCAAAAGGCAAAGTACCTTCTAGATCATCTAGGCACTTTTGCAGCTCCTCGTTCTTGGCCTCAACCTCGGCTGAAAAAAGAGAATCAAAGGTTAACTCGGCCGATAGCAAAATAAGTCAGTGTTGGGGCCATAAGGAAAATACATACCTTTATTATCCAGATCAAGCAGAAATTTCTTGTGCTTGGTGGAGATACCCCGGTGCTCGAAGAGGAGTTTTTGAAACTCAGCAGTACGCTTGTAGGTGGAAATCTAAAAAATACAAAGTTGTTAGTCACTGAGTAAATTGGATATTCGTTTCTACTTAAGATTCGAACCGAGTAAACTCGATCTAAATCTAGGTGGCTAGATATTTGATTCCACTGAAGATTTGAGTCAAGTAAACTTAACCCGAATCTAGGTGGTTGGATATTTGATTCTACTCAAGATTCGAGTCAAGTAAACTTAACCCGAATCTAGGTGGATGGATATTCAATTCTAGTCAAGATTCGAGTCAAGTAAACTTAACCCGAATCTAGGTGGCTAGATATTTGATCCTACTCAAGATTCGAGTCAAGTAAACTTAACCCTAATCTAGGTGGCTGGATATTCAATTCTACTCAAAATTCGAGTCAAGTAAACTTACTCGAATCTAGGTGGCTAGATATTTGATTCTACTCAAGATTCGAGTCAAGTAAACCTAACCCGAATCTAGGTGGCCAGATATTCAATTCTACTCAAGATTCGAGTCAAGTAAACTTAACCTGAATCTGGGTGGCTGGATATTTGATTCTACTGAAGATTCGAGTCAAGTAAACTTAACCCAAATCTAGGTGGATGGATATTCATTTCTACTCAAAATTCGAGTCAAGGAAAATTAACCCGAATCTAGGTGGCTGGATATTTGATTCTACTCAAGATTCGAGTCAAGTAAACCTAACCCGAATCTAGGTGGCTAGATATTCAATACTACTCAAAATTCGAGTCAAGTAAACTTAACCCGAATCTAGGTGGCTGGATATTTGATTCTACTCAAGATTCAAGTCAAGTAAACTCGCCACGAATCTAGGTGGCTGGATATTTGATCCTAATGGGAATTTTGACTAAGTTATAATGACTCGGCATAATATCTCGGATGAGTTAAGATTCGAAACTAAGTTACGAAATGTTGGTGTAAGAGCATCCGACCAGTAATATATTACTCCCCCGGAGGCTAGGGAACTAGGGGTTATGTGTATATCTTGTGCAAATATAAAAAGTGCAGCCAAGGTATTTACCTCCATCATTCGGTCAGCTTCGGCGAGGGCCACCCTGGCAGTAAACATCCTCTCGCTAATTTCTGTCGGGCCAAACTTCTGTGGTAGAGGGTTTCCAGAAGTAACTTTTCCATATTCGGCGTTTTTCCAGTTGGTCGCATACTCAGTGAGTGAGCTAAGGGATTGGCCGCTTGGAGTCTGAGTCATGACTAAACCTTTTCTGGCAGAAGTTTTCTTGGTGGCCATCACAGCAGCAGGGCTAACATGCAGCGCTAGCTATTTATCCTTAGCCGAACCAGAGGTAGCGCTAGGTTTCTGCAACATGGAAGAGACTGGCGGCTATTGGGATACAACCGTAGTTTTCTTCGACTTAGTGGTGGGGTTACCCGCTGTTGAGATGAAGTTGGCCGAGGTGCAGTATGCAAAGTTGGCTGAGACTGAGCATGATGGCTCTGTCGAGGTTGTTCTTGTGGCCGAGACTTGGCTAACTTGGATGACGGTTGTGGTGATTGCTGCTACTCAGTCGAAGATGGCTCAGGAGTTGGTTTCTACTGCAATTGGGATTGCCGGAACCTCGGATGAAATTGTCTCGGTGCCGGTACTACTGGCGCCACCTTCTTCATTCTCTTTGTTGGGGGCCGAGGTATTCTCCCTCTGATCTGGGATGGCCTCGTTAGTTGGGGCACCACTTCCCCCTCCAACCTTAGTTTCACTCTCTGGTCGAGAGATATTGGTATCAGCTGCTGGAGGAGTATTAACCCGAATCGGGCTAAGGACTCGAACGTCATCTTGAGGAGGAGGAGGAGGAGATGGTGGTGTAACAATGGGAGATCCCATATTGGAGGCACCTTGGGGAATATCCAAAGCAGTCCTGCAGTTAGAAACAATAAGACAAAAAAAGTCAGATAAGAAAGAGAGAAACAAGAAATACAAAACGAGAGAAACGAGAAATACAAGATTAACCTGGAAGAGGAAGCTTACCTAGAAGCGGCAAGTGGTGCTCTCGGTTTCTGAACCTTCCTGAATCCCTTCTTCTGCCTCTTCGAGGGCTTGGAAGACTTGGATGGCGGGGCCGAGGATGCGGCACGTTTCTTCACCACCCCTTGGCCTCCCAAAGCAACAGGAGGCACATCATGAACCCGACCAGCCAGGTTAGCTGAGGTAAAGTCAGGCGGATAGGTAAATGATATTGTCATTGGGTCAAGTTCCTCAAGAGTAAGACAATCATCTTCATCATCATCATCATCCGACCAGCCCCTTAGTGGTGATAAGACAGAAGTCTTACCATGGGGTCAGCCAGAACCGGCGTTAGGAATAGGCATGAAATCCTCGGAATCCGGTTCTTCTGAATCCGAGGTATCGTTGTCCTTGCCCCAAGTAAGGGAGGGATTCAGAGTGTCCTCAATAGTTTGCTGGAGAAATTTATGCGCATAGATACATAGAAAGATCAGATAAGCAAATCTTCCTACATAGCATGTAAGTCGGCAAGGATGACTCGGTTTTTACATAGGGAATTTTGCTCCAATCCCACGTCTCGGTCATCTCCATCATAAATATGGACTTGACTCGCTTGTAGATTTGAGCCTTGGTAAGCTCGACAGTGGAGACGCGATTCGGGTCAAAGTGACCGCTCATATGACATATCTTATGGGTACGTCGCTGTAGGGGGCAAACCCGGCTGCTGATGAATGTCGCCATCAGATCCTCACAAGATAATCCGGCATCCTTCAGCTCCTATACGAGGTGACCTCGTTAATAAACGAGCTCTTAGTCCGGATCAAGGTCCTAGATGATCTTGGAGGGAACCCCAACAGAGAAGGAAGGGAGTTGAATCAGGTCTTTGTCGGTGTTGTTTTTCACATAGAAGAAGGATCTGAGCCATTTATTGCATGAATCGAGAACTTGGATCCGGTGGAAGATAGATCTCCTCCGGGGTCTAATAGAAGTAGCCCCACATTGAGTCAGAGGCTTCTCGCCGGGAGGAAGATCCTTACAAGGAACAACATTGGTGCGAAGTTGGAAGTACTTCGCCTAGAGGTTTACACTAGGTCAGAGGCCGAGGTATCCCTCACAACAGGACATGAACCCGGATAGAGAGGTGATGGCATTAGCCGGAAGGTGGTGGGGCTGGAGGCAAAATGTCTCGAGAAACTCCTTGGTGAAATCACTAATGGGAAGGGCAAATCCCCTAGCGAAGTGGGCAACAAAAACTACATGCTCACCCTCTATGGTGTTGGGGATCTGCTCATCACCGGGGACGCGACAAGTAACCTCCAGCGGAATCCGCCAGGTCCGCAGGAGCCAGTCAATCTCTGCTTGAGTGACGTCAGACCCCTCCCAGGAGCCTCGCTTGGAGACATCTTCTTCGTGCTCATCAATGGTGACAACATCTTGGAGATCCATCTCCTCGAGGTATCTCTCCTCCGATGTGGATCTTGCTTCGGGGGCGCAAGGCAAAGGTTGTTGCAGTCCCGTAGCAATGACAGAGGGCAGCGCTTGGGCAAGGTGGCAGCACAAGAGGCGCAGAGGAGCGCCGCGGTCACAGTTTGCAAAGCGCAGCAGTGGCGTGAGGAAGAAGAGAGAGTGAGAGTGGGGGAAAGTGACCAAGGGTTTCCCCGACTCCCCTATTTAACTGTGCAGCGCATCGTGGGTAGTGGGATCAGTTGCGCCCACCGACCTCATGATGTGTGTGTGTATTTCGCAGAGAAGTTAGAGGGAATGTGCCACAGGTGTGGTTACACCATTTAGAGGCATAACTGCATGATGTGGCCATAGCAGTAATCAAGGGGTTGTGTGGCGATCTGATGTGCGGCAGTGATAACTTCCACAGCATGGTAGTGAATAATGTCTTGGCTGTTAAAAAGAGTAAACACACAATTATTGCTTGATACGTAGGATAAGGTGAGGAGTACGAGGGAAGCAAGATATCAAAGGTAAGTAACCCGAATACAGAAATATGACCCGACAAACAAGAGATAACCCGGATTAACACAAGAAAGGTCAAATTTGAATAGCGAGTCACACATTGGTGCAGCAAAGTTAAAATCGGTATGGGCCAACATATAGGTATGTTGGCAGTATGGACAGAGATCCGAATAAGTTGAACCTGATGTGGCCTTTTCAACTAAAGCTGCTAAGACCGCAACATCTTCGGCGACTAATGTTGGGGGATGACCCCGGATAGGGTCGAACTAAGGTATAAATACAAGGTCAACCGAGATATAAGTTGGCCGAGGTATAAGTGGGTCGGCCAACTAAAGGCCGAGTTACCCAAGCTAGGTAATCCTGGCAAGACCTAGTCGATATATATCTTATGTTGGCATAGTATCTATGTTGTTTTTTATGTGCAGGTACCATCCTAGACGAGTCATCTGGGTAGGGTCGACTCAGGGGTTGGCATGCTCAGGAAGGAGTGAGCCGGCCTTAGAGTCAGTGCTTCTCTCTCCTAGAGTTCCTAGAGGAGATAAGCGCTAAGTTAAACACGCCCCTAAGATCTAGAACGAGGTCAGGGTGCGGGATTCCCAGAGGGGACAGTGTCAGACTGCCAATGGTCAGAGGGGATGGGCAGAGGTCAGGTGCAATCCAGAGGCCCATGATGGGAAAAGGATTTGGCCTAACTAGCTATTTCGGTACAAGCATATCCTAGGAATATTCAAGCCACGTAAGCCCTAGATGTAACCTGACCACCCCTTTATAAGGTGCGCTAGGGCCTCCGAGGAGAGGGTCGGTTCATTCGTGATACGAGGAAGTAGTAGAGCAAGAGAGGGGCAGAAGCACTTCATCTTCTTCCTCCTCTCGATACAGCTCAAGGAGCACATGTACTAGTCCATTGATCAGATTATAAGTTCTAGAGGCAGGAGTAGAGGCTTTATCTCAATAGGAGAGCCTCAAACCTGGGTATATCATGTCTTTGTGTGTGTTCTTCGTGTGCAGTATCCACCGCACCTTCCCTCCCCAGATTCCACTAGTGTCCATATGACCCCATCTTTAGCCATCCCATGGCATCTGCAGTGACACCACCACGACAGATATCTTTGGAATGTAGATAACTTAATATACCTACTGGAAACTTCAAATAAAATCTTTCTTAAGAATTCTATGGCATCTAGCAATATATCTTCATGTCTACTAATGTCACCCCATAGAAGATAAATGGGAGGAAAGTTTTGTGTTGAAGTTTTTTCATAGGGAATGGAGGAACATCACATCATGAGCTATCCAAGAATGGTGAAAAACATAAGCTTGGAGATTCCCAACAAGGAACGCCACTAGACCTATTACACTCATGGTTTACAAATCTCTAAACTTTGTTTTTCAAGAAACATAAGGTTCACGCATAAACTTGGAGCGTCTTTATCAAGTTTTATGTTTTATTTTGTATTTTTTATTTTTTAAATAATAAGACCACAACTTGAAGTTATGTTACATAAGTATGAAAGAATTACTAGAATAAAAGGGAGATTGAGTTGGATGCTAGAATAATAAGGGAAAGGGGGAGTAAAAGTTGAGATACAAGCTATGCATATTGTTATTTGTTTCATATGCTTTAATGAATGATAATCTGCAAATGCCTTATGTAGTACTACCTTTCATTTACATACATGTAGGATTAGCTTTAAGTTACTTTGTCTAATATAGAATGGGTAGTACTATGGACACTTTTGCATGCTTGTAGATGGTTGACTTTCTCCATTTACCATCCCATATATTCAAACAAGCAAAGACTTGTGCATCCAAATCCCTTAAAACTAAGTTATTCCAACAGTGTCCACCATACCTACCTATATAGAACTTGCTATCCCAATTATATTATTTGAATATTTCAAAATCATCTCTTTTGTGTACTTTAAAGCTCACGGGAAAGCATGATATGGGGGATACCACTAGAGCACAACTGCTCGAAATAAGGCAGAATATTAATTAAACTTAACCCATTGTGATTGGAATTATGTAAGTTCTGTGTTTGACAACTTTTGAGTTGACTGTTAGCCAAACCATGATGACATGGGGCACACTTTCATCATTGTACTATCTGTTGATATCATGTATTCTTTTGGATGTGGGCGCCTCCGATGCAAAATAAGTGGGAACCATCCTGGAGATTTCTAGAGTTTGCATATGTGTCAGAGGGCTGCCCAATCCACCAACCTAAGCCATGATATACATCATGGTGAAAATTTACAACATGGACACAAATGAAGCATTTTAAATAAAGATCTATGCAAATAGTAAATAAAAAGAAATGCCAAGTGGTTCATTTATATGTTTGTGTTTTCATCTAAGTATGGGTAGCCCCTCACGAAGGGACTCCTCGTACAAGGGTACAAGAGGTTCCTCATTTAGCACCCTTGTTTGGAACTGTATGCTTAAAATGATAAAATTCTTTGGGTCCCAAGTTGAGTAAACATGTGGAGTTGGTACTTGTGGTCAACGGGTGATGACCCACAATTATAGGGGGTGTATCGTAGTATTTTCGAGGCAAGTGAAACCCAATTTATTGATTCGACACAAGGGGAGCCAAAGAATATTTATAAGCCTTAACAATTGAGTTGTCAATTCAGCTGCACCTGGAAACAATCTTGCTCACAGCAGTTTATCAGTAGCAACAGTTTTGTAGTAGGAATAGTAAAGTAACAGCAGTAGTAAAGTAAAGACAGTAGTAACAATTGCAGTAAATAGTAGGATTCGAGTGCGGTAGGCATAGTGATGGATGGACGGGCGTTGGATGGACAAGACAATTCACATAGCAATGAGAACATAGGGCAATTGTAGATAAATAAGATAAAGCATCCAAGTACTAGATAATCCTAGGCATGTGTCCCATATATAGTCATACATGCTCGCAATAAGAACTTGCACAACATCTTTTGTCCTGCCAGCCTGTTTGCAGCGGGGCCTCAAGGGAACTACTGGAAATTAAGGTGCTCCTTTTAATAGAGCACCGGAGCAAACCATTAACACTCTGTGAACACATATGATCCTCACATCAAAGCCATTCCCTTCGGTTATCCCGATTTCTGTCACTTCGGGGCCATTGGTCCCGGACAACAACGTGTGTAAACAACTTGAAGGTAAGACCATAAACAATACTATCATAATGAATCAATAACATATTCAGATCTGAAATCATGGCACTCGGTCCCTAGTGACAAGCATTAAGCATAACAAGTCGAAACAAAGTCAAAAAGCACTAATAGAAGATACCGGGCACCATGCCCTAACAATCCGATGCCATTACATGAATGATCTCATCCAATCCCTACCATCCCCATAGCCTACAGCGGGGGATTACTCACTCATAGATGGGGAAAACATGGATGGTCGATGGAGAAGCGATGGTGATGATGGTGATGATCTCCTCCAGTTCCCCGTCCCGGCAGGGTGCCAGAACGGAGTTTCTGGTGCTGTTTCGTGGAATTTGGTTGTGGTGGCGAAGCGGAACTCATTCTGGAAAAACGTCAAACCCCCTAAGTTTTTAGGTTAGAAGGCATCTTATAGGCGAAGAGGGAGACCGAGGGGTGTGCAGGCCCGAGACCACCTGGCGTGGCTGGCCTAGCCGTGCCGGTGGTGTGGCCTGGGCCCAGCCCCCTCCGTCTCGTATTCTGGCTCCGGGAGTCTTCTAGTGAAATAGGATTTTTGGCATATTTTCGGGATTTTTCCTGATAGTTGATTTTCTGCACAAAAACTAGACACCAAGGCAATTCTGCTGAAAACAGCGTTAGTCCGCGTTAGTTGCATCCAAATCACACAAGTTTAGAGGAGAAACAAAAGCAAAAGTGTTCGGGAAAGTAGATACGTTTTGGACGTATCAATGGGCATGAGACATTTAACTTGTAATGGGTCAAACATATAAACCATACTCGATTTTACTTTAACCATAACCATTAAAGATGTCTGGAACACCACTCTTATGATTATTGCTGACATGAGCTACATATTCCAAAACTTTATTTTACTTTCTCTTATAACCTTTTACTTTATCAAATATCTATCACATGTATTCCCTGCTTACTATTTTTTACTCAAGTTTCCAAGAACAAAGAAAGAAAGAAGTGAAAAGATGAGCCTAAAATACCAATATATAATTTACGTTTTTGCTCTCCATATGCTTAATGGTCCATAGTACTTTCATTTGTTATCATGCAAGTTAACATATTGTTAAGCATAGATGTAAGTACATCAGAGATATCACTTCATATCTTGTTTGTTTATTGTAGTTCTTTAAAGAATGAACCATTTAACCTTGTGTATCAACGATCATGACTTATGCTATACCATATAGGAACAAACTCCAAAGTCCATTTTTAGTTGTATCACCTTCATGCTCGAGGACGAGCATATGTTAAGCTTGGGGATGTTGATGCATGTAAAATGCATATATAAACTTTGTACTTTATTGATACATATTCCCACATATTTGCAACTTATAGAATGTTATATCCATGTTTTATATTGATTTATGGGCATTTACCAATGATCCCCTTTATTTTGGTTATAACTCTATAGGACAGGAAAACCCTGTTTTGTGTATATTTATCTTTCAGGGACCTAAACAAAGTCAAATAGCCTAAGGATTTTTTTTGCAAAGACAAGCAGCTGGAGCACCTAAATATCAGGAGCAGAGCCATGGGGCCCAAACGAGGCCCAGTGGAGTGGTCTACCATGCTAACCGCACCACTAGGTCTCGTTCCCTCCTCGATCCTCCGCATTCATCCATCTTCATCTTAGACTCGAAGTCTTGACCTAAAATCGCCTATAAATAACCCCCGGGGGTAATCTCAAAGGAGGTTGTGCAGAAACACAAAAACACTGGAATGGAGACATAACTAGTGAAGATTAGAGGGGGAAACGCTGCAGGAGCCTTCGCCAGTGGTATCCACCTTCTCTAGCATCTCCAGCATCATCACCATCATGAAGAGGGAGTAGTACACCTCTAGACTATAGGTTTGTGGCAGTAGCTTGATCTATTTCTATCTTGTACTATCATATTTTTAGTACTATATGTGCTTTCCAACATGATTATGGTCATGTATGTAATTCCTGTGTGGTGAATCTTTATTCTATGAGTTGGTATTTGAGATTGGAATTATATTATGTGTAAGATGTATTGGTATATGCAGATTATGTACCCTATTCTTAAGTACGTGTTTTGATCCAACATGTATGAGAGAGCATGTGTGGGAGAACGTGTGAATTAGTTGGAGTAACATGGTGGTGATAATTGGATAGTGCCAGCAAAATTTGAGAGACACTATGGTTTTTACCTTTCTTTTGTTACCTCACTAGGATTAAGTGAATACATGTGTTATAATATCATCTAGTGGTAGCGAAAATGATCTTGTTTATTCAAGGCAACACATTTTTTATTCAAATATCATGTCAAAGTACCAAAGGCTATAATCTTTTTATTCTTAATTATAGATTGCATGGAGTTTTCCCTTTCTAGAGTAGTATAAGTGAGATGTGTTGCATCATCTTTAAAATAGGACATGATGCCCATATGAATGCTTATCATACACATAGTGAAGTTTCATCAATATTATATTTCTTATGAATTGTTTTATGTCCATTACACCTTATGAGAGAATAGACAAGTGAAGCCATGAAACCCGGTCCACTTTATATTATATAACAAACAATTTTCCATCACTTTTGTTGTATTTTATATTTTCTGCATTAGTTAAATTTGAAAATAAAAAACACTTTTACTATTAGCAAACACAAAAAAAAGAACTTTACCTTATTGTTTTTACTTTCATGTCTAGTTATAGACTGTTTAATATTATTTATTTATAGTTTTATTTCAGTTTTACTAATACGAAACCTTGTGCTTGAAAACCACATGGTGTAGTTGGGAACATAAGGCAGATACTTTGTTTTGTAGGTTCCTTGAAGAAGAAAAGAGGAGAAGTTCTTCAGCCAATTCCCCAAGAGTTTGATATAAACCCTCGAGTCACCCTTGTGGGGAAAAGGCGCTTGGTACAACACTTTGCACTTGGAGTCCCAACGAGTTGGTACACATTGAGTTGTTGCCATCAGGCGTCCTAAAAAAGTGATGGGCATGTGGGTATTTTTGTAGTGATTATATAAGAAATTTAACGAACAAAAATGGTCGTGCCAACATTAAATACTAAACAGATGTGTAATGGTAGTATAACCACAATATATAGAGCAAACACCCCCACAGTCTATGCATGTGTGGTGAACTTGAATTAGACTGCATATATTGCCAATCATTATGGATAGTGGAGTTTGCTCTATATATTCAACATGCTAAGTAACAACAACTATGCAAGAGCATGAAAGGAAATGCTTAAGGACAAACTCAAAGCATAAGCCAACTTCCCTTAAACCCTCTAAAATTTCTCCCCCATTGGCATCGATTGCCAAAATGGGTGAAAAGTTCTAGAAGGCCAATATGGCCAGAATTCCTCCAAAGTTGTGCATTTGATACCAATTTATTATGATTGGAAATATTTACACATATTAAATGATAAATATTAGGAGGAAGTCATACTATATTAAGGATCCAAAAATTTCAAAAGAAATAAAACAGAAGAAGCATCAACAAATAAAGCAAGCAATCAAGAGATCCGACAGAACCAAGTGAATACAATAAGATATTATGATAAGAGCAAATGATTGTTTAAATAAAATAGGGAAGATCCCCAATATTTGTGCACAAATTAGAATACTTGCATTGGACAACAAAGTGCACAAATATGGGATACTCTATGGTGTGGCGGGGATTGATCCCTGTGGTAGCTAAAGTCATCGACTATTTGGGAAGCCAGATGATCTTTCACCGTTGAGTATTGCTTCTGCTAAATAACAATGGTTTCTAACAGGGAATGTCATGCTTGATGGCTATTTGATCGGTCGTATCCTCAAGGAGGGCAGGCCCTTGGTTAGGGTGTTAGCTGCCATGATGTTTTTGGCTGGTGTATCAAAGTGATTTGTCAGACTATCTGGTTCTCCTATCCCCTAGACTAGCTACGGTGGAGTATGTGCTGGCCTAGCCTCCGATTAGAGGTCTAGGGCCAGGATTATTCCACTGTCTGGCTCATGTTGCCTACCGGATTGACCAATTGCGCCAGATTAGTGATGACCGATTGCTAGGAATAGAATAGGCCCCTGGTATCAATATTATGGGCCCTTGAAGAGCGCGATTTTCTCTGGTATCGGAGATGGACACGAGCTCAGCTTTTTTCCCCTAAGGACTTCTTCCGCTATTTTGAGTCATTGTTCTTTGGCCTCTAGGGAACTATCCTTTTCAGCTAAGGTGACCCGTGAGGTTTCCAACTCTATGGCCTGGCTTGCAACATTTTTTGCATTGGTTCGCATATAAATCACATATTTAATAAACGATGTCCCATTATTGGATGGTGTCATCATGTAGACTCTAGTTGGATTAGTGAAGCCGCTCGAAAGTGACACCGCATTTTTGTCGGTTCCTCCTGCCAACTCTTCATCAAGGATAGGGTGTTGGGAATATGCCCTAGAGGCAAATAAATGTTTATTGCTATTCCCTTATTAATAATTGTAGTTTATTCTTTATGTTATAACTAATTTGTGTGTTGACTGTGAGAATCAAAGGAAAACTCAATAGCACATGTAAAGGTTATGGCTAGCTCATTGTCAAAGATGATAAAGTCTCCTATATCATGGTGTAGTTATTGTCACAAGGATACCATTTGACAATGGGAGCATATTGTTATGGCTTAACATGGATGGTGAACCTACTCAAGTCAAAATGATCTAGTAAAGGATAAACCTCATCATTCTGTTGTTGGTATATCATTGTTGCTGTCATATCACTTCGTCCTTTGACCATGAGGATATCGGTTGTCCTTTAGAGTGGAAGGCATTTCCTGATTGCTTTCAAACGTCACCTTTAACCGGGTGAAAATAAAGGATGCTTTTAGATGTGTTGGAAACTATGACTAGGAACAAAGAAGTCTGACATGGGATTTGCACCTTCATCAATGGAGAGATACTCTTGGGTCCTCCTCGATATTACAATATCAATAAATCTGGCCAGACACAGGTTGATGAGACTCACCAGATACTGGAATATACGAATGAGAGAAAGAACGGCAAACCGGTAACGAGGTCAACATGGTATAATAATCAAGAGTTGTATTACAAGGATTCTGAATTGTCTTACCTTGGGATTATCTTGTATCATGATGCAAAGGTATGGTAATGACATGAATAGGTTCATTCGATTACTTCGTGATTGTGTGGGAATCATCATGGGTGTCTAGATCCAGTTGTTGATTATTGTCTAGAAAGAGTTCTGGGGACATGACCACATAATACCGAACCTACGGGGTCACACGCTTAAGGTATCTTGTTCTATAGAGTGAGTATAGCATGTATGTGAGTGATATATGCTCTAGAATCATTCCGGATCATCAAGATAAATCTCAAGTGAAAATCCTAAGAGTTTCGGAGTTACAAAATAGTTCCAAGAGGGAAATCATATGCATGAGCGAAGCCTCAGAAGGGGATGGCGCATGGGTTGCCCATGGCCCACCTAGGGGTGGCGCATGGGGAAGCTATGCCAATCGGGTGTGTGTAACACCCTCGAATCGGCCCTATGCAAGTTTTAGCGCTTCCCGCCAAACCCGCATAGAAACGATTCAAGGACGCCCACCAGGCACTTTCATGCGAGTGGAAAACAAAGTAATACCATTACACAACAGTCCTCGATGGGACCCACAGAACAGATATATATATATAGCACGACTCCAAGAGTCAAGAATACAGATATACACTATGAAGATCCAAATAACCTTGAAAACGATACAACATCCGAGTACGGGTAAGATGCAAATGGGGCTAAGAGCCCTGAAGAATAACCAATGGCGTCCATAACCCTGCCCAGGCCAAGCCGGAAGGGTAACCCTGCTAACGACGTCGATCTCAAACCTGCTAAAACAAAAGGGGTGCCGACAAAGGGCAAAGGAAAAAGAGGAGCGTCAGTACTGAGGCCAGTACACGACGAGGCTAGAATTCGGCGGCTCTCGCCAACATAGGTATGGTGGACTGAAGTAGTAGCGCAGCAGCACTAAACAACCTATAGAGACTCAGTAAAACTGGCGGCTATTAGAGAGGGATAAGAAAGACCTATCCGGATCCAACCTGATAGTAACACCAAACATACCCATCCTGGTATTCCCCCTCAAGACCAAACGAGGAAGTCAAACTGAGGAACTCACACAGTTGGCAGTTTTAATCATTCCATTAAAGTTGAAGCACTTACTAGTCAGATATAAATAGCATGAGTCATCCTGATAACATAAGTAGTGGGCAGTTTTAGTTAACCATTCTGTTGTAGTTGGAACATTTACTAGTCAGATACAATTGTCCTGAGGAATCCCAAAACCCAGCAGTTGTTGGAACTTTTATCACATTCCATTGGAGTTGCAATACTTACTAGGCAGATATAACAAGACACAAGGAACCCCAGCTCCACCAGTTGTTGGCATTTTTAATATCCATTCTGTTGTATTTGAATCTGATTACTAGTCACATATTAAGTCAAATTTATAGCACTACTTTAGTTATGCTTGTCTATGATCGAGATACTGTGCTCCAAGTCGTCCATAACCGTGGACACGGCTTTCAGAAAGATTTACCCTGCAGGGGTGCACAAATAGCAACACACACACGATCGACCTCGGAAAAACCAAATCAAAACCCAACGAGGCTTTCACGACAAAGCAATCACAGGATTCATAAAATATTTCAGGGGGCCACCCCACTAAGCTACCTGCAACGAAGTTGGCCGGCTCCGGAATGGACCCAGGGTTTGTGTCAATGGATGTAAACAACTGGGAACCCGAAAGTGTGACTGGGCTTGTCGATACCGCGAAAACATTCCACGATCCAAAACAGTACAGGTGCTCCACGCACAATCTTAAATAAAGCAGTAAAGCATGGCATAAGTATAGGATAGTAATAAAGCCCCAAACTACTTTGTGGCCCCAAGAAATAAGAATGAATCAAGCTCTGGCTAAGGGAAATCATGGTCCCATATGCGGATAGTGCGATAGTCAAGGAACAGGTATCAAGTACTCCGGGTCCTACGGAACACAAGTGAGCGTGGAAGAACCAAATAACATCTATTGCCCACCGATGCCTCTGCATTAGTTATATCTAGCATTTTAATAGTTGTATTTAAAGTCATGATCCTCTCCACGAATAAGCATCTCCACCATAAACATCTGCCAGCATACCAACAACTGTGGTACTCGACAACACGAGATCGCACATGAGCAAGCAACTACGACTCGCAAGGCCAGCTATCTACCAAACACAGGTAATAGGAGGTGTCCAAGGCAATATAGAGGCTGCACGGGATATAACTGGTGTACGGAAACTAAAGCATCGTGACACGGATAGCAATAGAACAACAGGAGGAAATAAAGACTATAAATGCAAAATAGGTAGAAGGGGGAGAGATGCTCGCCTGGGAAACACTGCCGACGGATCATATCCGGAGAACTTGTTGGTACTCGCATCCACTCATCGGCCTAATCCACGAAGAAGCAAACACTAGAAGAAACACCGGATGTAATATTTAATACTACGGCAGAAGATCCGGCATGCTTATGATATGATGCATGGCATGGCACAGATGCGGTGCAACTAGGCAATATTAAGCGGAACCGGGGCCCGACAATTAATTAAACGGTTCGAGTTATTTATCTACCCTGCAAATTAAATGTTGTATTAACAGAGCGAAACATGGCATCGGTTCGCTACGCCAATTTAAATGGAGTCCGGAATAAGACAAAGATATCCCACATATAGACTCCATATTTAATTAGAAGGTGAATCGGCATAATACCCCCAAACCACAGACAGATATGCATGCATGAACAATTTAATATGCGACAGTTTATAATGTCATATTATAAAAATAAGGGCTTAGGGTCACACATCTGGGTTGGGAAGATCTTGGGTTCCGGGGGTTCGGGGTTCGGCAGGGTTCGACGGGGGGGAACGGTTCGACGGGATTGGTCTCGGACAACGAAAGGAGAGCTTGGCGTTCCGGGAAGAAGGACTAGGTTTGGCGTAGGGGGCGCATCGGATTCGCCCTGGTCGGTGTCGATCTTGTTGTCGCGAAGATCTTGTCGGGTCCGCGTATCGGGTTGGTCTTGGCGTCTGTGTTGAAGATCATGGTGTTCCGAGAGATCGGTCTTCAGGGTTCGAGAAGGAGTTTGTGGCGTTCCAGGGAGGAAACCTTGGCGTATCCGACTGGTCTTCGGGGTCGAAGAACTTGGCGCGCTAGGGTTCGGTCTTCGGATCCATGTCGGTGCGCTCGGGGTCTTGGCGTCCCGTGGGCGATCTTGGCGTCCGGGAATCTTCGTACTCCGTGAAGTAGATCTTGACGTTCTGTGTAGGAATCTTAGCGTGGTGGCGGTCGACGTCGAACTTATCAAATGTCGTGGTCTTACGAAGATCTGGGCATGGGGAACAGTTCTCGACAAGGTCTTTCGGGTGGCATCGAGCAATCTCACCCAGGCGACCATCTTCTGAACACGGTCACACGAGCACGAATGAAACATATAGGCAGCAATATGACCAACACCGAGAGTTTCAGAAGAAACATCTGGCTTCTACCACCACTCAGCAGCGTTGGTCAGCAGCAAAGGACCTACAGATACACACCAACAACCTGTTACCACAACAGCGAGGAGGCCAAGCTGGGCATAGGATATAGAGGGATCACGGACATCGGGGCAACACCTGGCCACGAGGACGGGAACACGGGGCAATGGCGCACCGCACGGACGGGGTCTAGTAGGGACGGTCCGGAGAGCGCGGGTCGCGAAGCTGCCCAGACAAGCACGGAGCAGGACATAGCGTTGCCGACGGGGTTGCAGGCTTGCCGAGGACGGGGGAGAGGCCAATGAGGGGCGTTGGACGGTGCGCGGCCGGGCACTAGCGGCTCGACCAAAGACCGGAGAGGCGGCACAGGGACTGGCTGGTGCAGGGACACAACCACGGCTCGTCGAGGGCGGAGGCACAGGCGACGGGCTTGGCGGCGGCAACGGCCGGGAAGCGGGGCCTATGAGGGCCAGGCGGCTTCGGCTATCCCCACTGGGATGGAGGGGGCTCGCGGCGGAGCTTGGGCCCGGGGTGGCCGAAGGCGCGCGGCGGAGTGGAGGTGGCCTCGCCGGCGCGTGGCAGACGGAGCGGAGGGGCTGGGCTCGGCAGGTCGGAGGATAGGGCGAGGCCAGAAGCGGGAGGAGCTTGCGGAAAGGAGGGCCGCGGGGCTGGTGGAAGAAGGGGAGGCCGGAGGTCGCGAGGCGGTGGAAGGGGACATGCCTGGCGGGGATGGAGGAGACGGGGAAGGTGGGGGTCGGCGGCGGGGGTTGGTAGGGAGAGAGAGGAGGGAGAAAGGCAGATGCAGGCCTGGGAAGACGGGGGAATCTCGAGGGCGCCTGGTCGGTGGTGGGGCCAGTGGGAGGGGTTCGGTCGGCAGGTGGGCTGGAGCGTGCGCGGGGTGGACGCGGTCGGGCGGCAGGTGGGAATGGGTGTGCGGGCAGGTGGCGTCGACTGCGGGGGTGGGTGCGTGGTGGGATGAGGTGGCGGCTTGGGATAGGTTGGGGTGAGGTGGAGGGTGGAGGCAGGTGGTGGCTGGTGTGGATAGGGTAGGGGTGGCTGAGGGTTAGATCTGAACCGATTTTGTTTTTATGGGGGTAGCCGGCTGGGTCGGTTCGGATCGGTTCGGCTGCCCCCCTAAAATAATATAAATATTTTTATTTAACACAACAAGGCTTTTAGAATCTGTTTTTTAGACGAAACAAAATAATCCAGAGAACAGGGTTTTGTATTTGAATAAAGATGGGGCGTTTAGAAAACAAAACCAGGCTTTTTCAAAATTAGTTTTGAGACAAACCATGCATGATGATGACGATGCTCAAATGCAATGTGGCATGATGACATGAGCATGTGGTCATGATGATGCAATGCACAAAAACACAGCGATTTTCTAGTAGTGGTTTTAGCGGGGTGCCACAATTCGACACCACTAACAAGGGATCTCGCCCTCGAGATCCACCTCATGGTCTGGGGAAGAAGGCTGGCGATCTGAATCTTCTCGCTTTGTGTAGATCCTCGCGACACCACTAACAAGGGGTCGTTGTCCGTGATCGTTGGGAGAACACTCCGGTAACAAAGGGCGAAGGTAGAGGTATCAACAAATAAAGCCACCTCTAGCTTCTGTGGACGGAATAAAATTTCTGGATCCATCGATTCAATATACAAAAGCGAATGATAAGAGTAGTCGGATGGTGATCAGTCCATCGCGCACCCAAACCATTACTCTGCACATGAATAGGAGAATTATGCAACCAACTCTTGGAATCAGACTGAAGATCTCGACAAGCGAGGTTCGGAAACAAAGGGGGTGATGCAGGCTCTGCATCGGATCTGGCGTAGCTGATGTCGTCGCGTCAGAAAACACCGTAAGGCACAAACAAGGAACAAAGAATGGTATCAGAGAAGATGGATGCCTCAGATAGCATGAAGACCGGATGTAGAAGCACCATTGCCAAAGGAGGAAGCGAAACCCTGAAGGTACGACGGAAACCCAACCACGAGAATTCCTGGACTCGAAGAAAAGATAAGAGAGCAGATCCAAAACACGCAGAGGTAAGAGGAGAACAGCAGAGGGGTAAGGAGTAAAATCAGACCTAATCAGATCTATCCAACCGATTTTTTGCAAAATAGTTTTGACACTCTACTTCGGCCGTTAGCTAGGTTATCCTGCAGGCTGGACTTGTGGGGTATCGCAACTGCTGGGCTCTGATACCACTCTGTAACACCCTCGAATCAGCCGTATGCAAGTTTTAGCGCTTCCCGCCAAACCCGCATAGAAACGATTCAAGGACGCCCACCAGGCACTTTCGTGCGGGTGGAAAACAAAGTAATACCATTACACAACAGTCCTCGATGGGACCCACAGAACAGATATATATATATACAGCACGACTCCAAGAGTCAACAATATAGATATACACTACGAAGATCCAAATAACCTTGAAAACGATACAACATCCGAGTACGGATAAGATGAAAATGGGGCTAAGAGCCCTGAAGAATAACCAATGGCGTCCATAACCCTGCCCAGGACAAGCCGGAAGGGTAACCCTGCTAACGACGTCGATCTCAAACCTGCTAAAACAAAAGGGGTGCCGACAAAGGGCAAAGGAAAAAGAGGAGCGTCGATCGAGGCCATTACACGGCGAGGCTAGAATTGGCTCTCGCCTACATAGGTATGGTGGATCAAGACAAAGCACTAAACAACCTATAGAGACTCAGTAAAACTGGCAGCTATTAGAGAGGGATAAGAAAGACCTATCCGGATCCAACCTGATAGTAACACCAAACATACCCATCTTGGTATTCCCCCTCGAGACCAAAGGAGGAAGTCAAACCGAGGAACTCACACAGTTGGCAGTTTTAATCATTCCATTAAAGTTGAAGCACTTACTAGTCAGATATAAATAGCATGAGTCATCCTGATAGCATAAGTAGTGGGCAGTTTTAGTTAACCATTCCGTTGTAGTTGGAACATTTACTAGTCAGATACAATTGTCCTGAGGAATCCCAAAACCCAGCAGTTGTTGGCACTTCTATAACATTCCATTGGAGTTGCAATACTTACTAGGCAGAATAACAAGACACAAGGAACCCTAGCTCCACCAGTTGTTGGCATTTTTAATATCCATTCCGTTGTATTTGAATCTGATTACTAGTCACATATTAAGTCAAATTTATAGCACTACTTTAGTTATGCTTGTCTATGATCGAGATATTGTGCTCCAAGTCGTCCATAACCGCGGACACGGCTTTCAGAAGGATTTACCATGCAAGGGTGCACAAATAGCAACACACACACGATCGACCTCGGAAAAACGAAATCAAAACCCAACGAGGCTTTCACGACAAAGCAATCACAGGATTCATAAAATATTTCAGGGGGCCACCCCACTAAGCTACCCGCAACGAAGTTGGCCGGCTCCGGAATAGACCCAGGGTTTGTGTCAATGGCTGTAAACAACTAGGAACCCGAAAGTGTGACTGGGCTTGTCGATACCGCGAAAACATTCCACGATCCAAAACAGTACAGGTGCTCCACGCACAATCTTAAATAAAGCAGTAAAGCATGGCATAAGTACAGGATAGTAATAAAGCCCCAAACTACTTTGTGGCCCCAAGAAATAAGAATGAATCAAGCTCTGGCTAAGGGGATTCATGGTCCCATATGCGGATAGTGCGATAGTCAAGGAACAGGTATCAAGTACTCGGGGTCCTACGGGACACAAGTGAGCGTGGAAGAACCAAATAACATCTATTGCCCACCGATACCTCTGCATTAGTTATATCTAGCATTTTAATATTTGTATTTAAAGTCATGATCCTCTCCACCAGTAAGCATCTCCACCATAAACATCTACCAACATACCAACAACTGTGGTACTCGACAATACGAGATCGCACCTGAGCAAGCAACTATGACTCGCAGGGCCAGCTATCTACCAAACACAGGTAATAGGAGGTGTCCAAGGCAATATAGAGGCTGCACGGGATATAACTGGTGTACGGAAACTAAAGCATCGCGACAAGGATAGCAATAGAACAACAGGAGGAATGAAGACTATAAATGCAAAATAGGTAGAAGGGGAAGAGATGCTCGCCTGGGAAACACTACCGACGGATCATACCCGGAGAACTTTTCGGTACTCGCATCCACTCATCGGCCTAATCCACGAAGAAGCAAACACTAGAAGAAACACCGGATGCAATATTTAATACTACGGCAGAAGATCCGGCATGCTTATGATATGATGCATGGCATGGCACAGATGCGGTGCAACTAGGCAATATTAAGCGGAACCGGGGCCCGACAATTAATTAGACGGTTCAAGTTATTTATCTACCCCGCAAATTAAATGTTGTATTAACAGGGCGAAAGATGGCATCGGTTCGCTACGCCAATTTAAATGGAGTCCGGAATAAGACAAAGATATCCCGCATATAGACTCCATATTTAATTAGAAGGTGAATCAGCATAATGCCCCCAAACCACAGACAGATATGCATGCATGAACAATTTAATATGCGACAGTTTATAATGTCATATTATAAAAATAAGGGCTTAGGGTCACACATCTGGGTTCGGAAGATCTTGGGTTCTGGGGGTTCGGGGTTCGGCAGGGTTCGACAGGGGGAACGATTCGACGGGATCGGTCTCGGAAAACGAAAGGAGAGCTTGGCATTCCGGGAAGAAGGACTTGGTTTGGCGTCGGGGGCGCATCGGATTCGCCCTGGTCGGTGTCGATCTTGTCGTCGCGAAGATCTTGTCGGGTCCGTGTATCGGGTCGGTCTTGGAGTCTGTGTCGAAGATCATGGTGTTCCGAGGGATCGGTCTTCAGGGTTCGGGAAGGAGTTCGTGGTGTTCCAGGGAGGATACCTTGGCGTATCCGACCGGTCTTCGGGGTCAAAGAACTTGGCGCGCCAGGGTTCGGTATTCGGATCCATGTCGGCACGCTCGGGGTCTTGGCGTCCCGTGGGCGATCTTGGCATCCGAGAATCTTCGTACTCCGTGAAGTAGATCTTGACGTTCTGTGTAGGAATATTAGTGTGGTGGCGGTCGACGTCGAACTTATCAGATGTCGTGGTCTTACGAAGATCTGGGCATGGGGAACAGTTCTCGAGAAGGTCTTTCGGGTGGCACCGAGCAATATCACCCAGGCGACCATCTTCTGAACACGGTCACACGAGCACGAATGAAACATATAGGCAGGAATATGGCCAACACCGAGAGTTTCAGAAGAAACATCTGGCTTCTACCACCACTCAGCAGCGTTGGTCAGCAGCAAAGGACCTGCAGATACACACCAACAACCTGTTACCACAACAGCGAGGAGGCCAAGCTGGGCATAGGATACAGAGGGATCACGGACATCGGGGCAACACCTACCCGCGAGGACGGGAACATGGGGCAATGGTGCACCGCACGTACGGGGTCTAGTAGGGACGGCCCGGAGAGCGCGGGTCACGAAGCTGCCCAGACGAGCATAGAGCAGGACATAGTGTTGCCGACGGGGTTGCAGGCTTGCCGAGGACGGGGGAGAGGTCGATGAGGGGCGCTGGACGACGCACGGCCGGGCACTGGCGGCGCGACCGAAGACCGGAGAGGCGGCACAGGGACTGGCTGGTGCAGGGACACAACCGCGGCTCGTCGAAGGCGGAGGCACAGGCGACGGGCTTGGCGGCAGCGATGGCCGGGAAGCGGGGCCGACGAGGGCCAGGCGGCTACGGCTGTCCCCATTGGGATGGAGGGGGCTCACAGCGGAGCTTGGGCCAGGGGTGGCCGAAGGCGCGCGGCGGAGTGGAGGCGGCCTCGCCGGCGCATGGCGGACGGAGTGGAGGGGCCGGGCTCGGCAGGTCGGAGGATGGGCAAGGCCGGAAGCGGAAGGAGCTTGCGGAAAGGAGGGCCATGGGGCTGGCGGCAGAAGGGGAGGCCGGAGGTCGCGAGGCGGCGGAAGGGGACATGCCTGGCAGGGATGGAGGAGACGGGGAAGGTGGGGGTCGGCGGTGGGGGTTGGTGGGGAGAGAGAGGAGGGAGAAAGGCAGACGCGGGCCTAGGGAGACGGGGAATCCCGAGGGCGCCTGATCGGTGGTGGGGTCAGGGGACGGGGTTGGTCGGCAGGTGGGCTAGAGCGTGCACGGAGTGGACGCGGTCGGGCGGCAGGTGGCGTCGGCTGCGGGGGTGGGTGCATGGTGGGATGAGGTGGCGGCTTAGGATAGGTTGGGGTGAGGTGGAGGATGGAGGCAGGTGGCGGCTGGTGTGGATAAGGTAGGGGTGGCTGAGGGTTAGATCTGAACCGATTTTGTTTTTATGGGGGTGGCCGGCTGGGTCGGTTCGGCTCGGTTCAGCTGCCCCCCTAAAATAATATGAATATTTTTATTTAACACAACAAGGCTTTTAGAATCTGTTTTTTAGACGAAACAAAATAATCCGGAGAACCAGGTTTTGTATTTGAATAAAGATGGGGCGTTTAGAAAACAAAACCAGGCTTTTTCGAAATTAGTTTTGAGACAAACCATGCATGATGATGACGATGCTCAAATGCAATGTGGCATGATGACATGAGCATGCGGTCATGATGATGCAATGCACAAAAACACAGTGATTTTCTAGTAGTAGTTTTAGCGGGGCGCCACAGTGTGGCACCTGGACCTCCTATGGCTGCCACACATATTCCTAAATTGGTGGGACCCATTTTAGGAAGGTTCCGATCGAATTGCAAATTGTGATTTGATCTGATCTAGTCATTATAGGAAGATATCATATCTTCTGTTAAAGGAAGTATATGATATTAAACATAATAAGGGAGATCATGCATTGATGAGGAGATCGAGGGGATTTGGGGAGGGGGCGGTGACCAGGGAGGCTGCCAAGTGCCTCCCCCTCCTCCTCTCCTCCTATATAATGGGAGGTAGGGCAGCCCTGACACCATCCGACAGAAGGCCTTTGGCTGCCTTCCTCCCTTTATTATCTCCTTCTCCACATACGAATCTATAAGACTGCGTTGCTACTCTGGCGTTGCTAATCGTTGGACAATGAAACGCTGCTGAAACAAGTTCATCAGACGTGTGGATACCTTAGAAGAGATCATACTATTGATCCTACATCAAGCGCATAACAAACCTCTTCATCGACAAACAAATCTCTGCTGCAACGTTGGTGAGTACTAGATCTTTTATATGTCGTGTTCTAGCATAGCTCGATCTTGGTGTGTTTGTAGTACCAGAAAATTTTAAATTCCCTATGTGAAACCCAACAGATGGAATAGAGACTCGGCATAACCGCTAGAGGCATCACTACGCTTATCATCAAGGGCCATGGCGCCATCATTTAACTAGTACTTCCCTCATAGATGATATTTTCATCACTGACATAACCGATGAAAAGATCAATAGAGCCAACCCGCATGACGACGCCATTAGTCGCCGGTTTCACTATCGGTTGCCAAGTGGATACATAGATGAAGGCAAGGCTCCCAAACTAAAGGAATCGTCCCACTGCCATGGTTGATCTGAAGCTTAGACGAGACTCCACCTAATCTTCAACTCCATTACTCGTAGGCCCCATATCGGCACAAAATGTCATGGAAAAGTTGCCTCTTTGCTAACGCCCTAGGTTTGCCCCCTCACAGTGGCTTATGAAGGGTGGAGCAGTGCGTAATGGAGGACTTCAGGGATGAGATTGGCACACGATGTACCCAGGTTCGAACCCTTATAGTGGAGGTAAAGACCTACTCCTTCCTGTTTGTATTGATGATAGTAGATAGACTACAAGGTCTCGCCGGATTATCTCAATGCTAAGGTGACGAGTCAACTATTAGGCTTTCACTATGCGATTGTTGGATACCCTAACGAGTGAGACATAGCAGGCCAGAGATTATAGATCTGAACTATTCTGATTTTATAAAGAGTTCCTATTCAAGTCAGGCCACGCTGCTCACTACAAAATGGATAGTGGGCCCTAGCGCTTATAAACATCGAGTGACGATGGGTAACCTCGACAATGTCCATTGTTATGCACTTGGGTTTTAGGGAAAGAGGTGCGCTGGTAATTTTTTTCAGCTTATTGGACAAACAAGTGAGGCAAGATTTACTCAAGTTCAGGCCCTTGTAGAGGAAACCCTACTCCTGCTTGTCCAATCTTCATTGATGGAGAGTACAAATTCGTCAGGTTGCTAGATGTGATCTAGTTTATAGTGTATTGTAATGACAGTGTCACGGTGCCCTCCCCATTGGCTCCTCCTAGCCTTTATATGAGAGGTCGGGTCTCGAAGTCCAGACTGGGTCAGTTTACAGTTTGAAAGGTAACTCTATGACAATGTCGGTTATACTTTGGGCTTCTGCCTTGATTAACACATCTAGTTCTTCGCCTTCAGGTGCCTCCAGAACCTTCGGCTCTTTATGGAACTTATGGGCCTTTTCCTTGATCTGTACCAAGTATACCAACAATTGAGACCATGCGTCTCACAGCCATGCCACCGAGGCACACGCCTAATCGTTGTACTCGTGTTGACGCGGAAAAAATCCGCTAGGGATAACTGGGTTGGAGAAAGTGGATATGCGGAGCTTTTATTGCTCGGCACATCGTCATCCGCTGACCTAGCGCTTCTAGGGCACCAGCCGGGGATATGCCTCTACGGATTAAAGCTGGCATTAGAATTAGTACCGTGATATGGAAAAATAGTTTTCCGTGCTTTTATACTTTAGGAGGCAAAAACATTAGTTATGTTCAACAATAAACAAATTAGCTTGTTAATACCATTCACATAGAAACTTTCATGACATTTACGGTATAATTTTGTTTCTGTTACATAGTTTGAGCCCCTCTATTCAATAAACCTATACTTATTCTTGAGGGCCTCTCTAAGGTTTCTCCATTCCTCCGTAGTGTCGCAACCACCATCCTCTGTGGACGATTCTTTAACGTCCGTAGGGACGCATCCACCATCCTCCATGCAAGATCCTTTGACGATCGCACCGATGCAGCCACCCTCATCCGCGGATCTTTAATGGCCACGGCAACATGGCTGTGAGGCCCTGGACCAGCAGTCTGAGAGTCCTTGTTATGCATATTGCCATGATCCCATGATCATTCTGTCATCGCACATAACCGACAAGTATCGTTGCAACATGCAAAACATGACATGCAAGACTAACAATAATGCCATAATGGCTATACCTTACATGAGCCTCGTCGGGGCTACACAAATCATCAACAGCAAAACTTCATCAATCGCAGAGCCCAAGTCATGCCTTAACCCTACAGGCAGCTGACTGGAGAAACGATCTAGCTCGCATAGACGTTAACATATCCTTCACCTTTCATGCTTCTGAAAGTCTGGCCGAGTAAATAGCCAGGGAAAATGCTAGTGAGTATGTTGAATGTACTCGCAAACCACCAAGATAAGATGAACAAGATATGCAGTTTGGTTGTGGCGAGAAAGCTCTATCTATGGCTCTCTTGAAAAGCCTAGTTTATCTTTTAGATATGGCGTCTCTATATCTTTACTGAAAAGGACTCTTTGTAAAGCATGATATTTTCAAAGAACTAACATCTCTATATCTTTGTTATAAACTTTTGAAAACCAGCATTTTTTGGTAAAGCATTTTGAGGGAAAACCCATTTTTAATCCCAAACATCCCATTGGTAAAACATAACCTTTTTCTCTGATCATTACATGACCAAAACACATCCTTTCCTTTTTTTCGAATACCACCCCTTGGGTACTCCTAGTAATCACCTTTCCAACCGTCCTTGATCGTGGACATGGCTATTCGAATAGATTATACTCTGCAGAGTTTGTGCACTTTTCCCCACAAGAATCAATATATCCACTGGGATTCAACCATGGCCCCCTACACTCGGTATACGGGGGTTCGGCTAATCAAACATAGCATTTCATTTGTCGGCCATAGTATAGGCACCTTTCCCTTTGGGTTTGTTCTCCCCAGGACGAGTACACCCTGACGTATAACACCATGAACTCCGTCCCGAACTACCATGATATCACAATCCAGGATTAGCATATCATTTTATATATCTTTCCTTCCGTACTTCCAATACCGTATCGTTCGCGGGAGATCCATTGTTTTGTCTGGCCTCTGTCAAAGACAATGCATCAGCCTAGATTTGTAGACCTTTAAAAGAGAAAACCTAGCTTCGGGGGATTTCTCCCATATAGCTGTAGAGGCTTCCCGTGCTAAGGATAACAGACTACGAGTTAAGCCACATCTCACCGGGGTAATGTTGTTGCACGGATACATTCTTCGGTGAAGGCGTAGAACATCCCTTCTCTTTATTATTGCCACCAATCCCATTTATCAACTCCCTTTTTCTCCTTTTAAAACATCCGCTTGAAATGATGCCCTTGCCAAGGTTTAGTAAAACCTTTCCAAACCTTTGGTTCTTAGGGAAATCCCAAAGATAGTTGTTTCCAAAGACCGAGGTTTTAGACAAGGTAGGATGCTAACCATCATACTCTCGGTCTAAGGGGGATAGTAGGTGTCAACAAATATGTGGGTCCTGAAGGACACCAGGTCATAACTTGGAGGGGCCTAGTTACTATCACGGTAGTTGTAAAACAAGTCATGCAGGTAGTAATGCAACTTATAAAGGAGATATAAAAACAAGTGCATAAGAAAGAGTAGGACAAGTATAGGAATTCAGGAGAGGTGGTGTGCCTGTGGTCATCAATATGTCCCTGGACTTCTTAGAAATCCAATAACAATAAATCTTCCCCTTCTCGACTTCAATACATTCGCAACTATCGTCATCATGAATCACACATGCAAACAAGCAATGTACCACAATCAACACAAGGCCAACAAGCACCAGTATATACAGCTAGGAATTGAGTAGGGCATCAGCACTCTATAGTAGGGTTTGAAAATATTCACATAGATCAATTGGAAACATCTCATTTGTCTTTTTAGAACTTCCTTGATAATTTAACTACTAAACACTACTTAAACAAGGGTTTTATACCAAGAACAAGTTATGTACGATATTAGTACACAAATGTGATATCATTAGGTAGGTATTGAAATAACAAAACCACTATAAGTGGCTTGATCATTTTATCAATTTTCTTTATTTAGTTATGGATTTCCTAGTGAGATTAACTTCTGTTATGGTATTTAATTCACTAGAAAATATCTGTATGTCAAATAAAACTTTCCTCTTAGGGTTAGAAATATACTTGAGTACTGGTTCAATGAGAGTTAGTTTCATCTCAAAATAAATACCAGAATGCCCTTGGGAAATTCCCAAAGTCAGTTCTATAAGAAATTTGTATTTTTCATCAGATTTATTATACATGTCGTTTTGGTATGAAATGACAGATACATGATAGGCATCATGTATACCTTTCCATAGAATTTGGTTTCACTATTTTTAGAGTTGTGAAAGTCCGGTTATGGTTTACTTAGTGAAACAACTACATTAAGTAGTTTTTAATTCACTAAAATTCCTTAGATGATCAATAAATTCTATACCTCTGCGATTTGGCAGATCTTGCAGTACCACATCACTGAGAGTTGGGATAAACTCAAAATAGGTTGTAGATCTACCTTGAGAAATTACTTGCAGTACCACATCTGCATGTTTCTTGTCTTTTTCACCACTGTAGATATACAGATCCACTTGACCTGAACCCAATGGAACATGTCGGGTATCAAAAATACCTTTCATTCCAATTGGTTTCAAGGGATTTGGGAGTTGTCAAACTCTAGATGTTGATTTTTGAGTGCAGAACACACATTTTAGTAGGTCTATTCTCAGAAAATATACAAATTTTATCTTGGTAAGGAGTTGGTACTACATGTTGGAGAAAACAGCTACGAATTAGTGAAAATTTAGATCTTCAGGTTTACAGCCATTTTAGATTTTTAAAATGATTTAATCCCAGCTGCATGTGGACAGGTCTAGTGGAAATTAATAAAAGGATTTCAACAAAAACTCTCAGGCGGGCTAGATCTAAGCAAATTGGGCCGCACAGTGCTGTCAGGCCAGCCCTTCCTGCTCTAGCGCTCGGGAGGCGCCATTTCAAACGGACCTTGGCAGGGCCTACACATCAGCCATAGCAGGGGGAGCGGTATGGAGATGCCCTAGCCATAGAACTGATGAGAGATCAACGACGGAAGGTCGTCTTCCTCCTCCCTCCAAGCAGGAAGAAAGGGGAAACCCTAGGTTAGGCAGGGAGGTGCGGGGAGCTCTCCTGAGGGTGAGGGATGCGACAGGGAGGTGCTAGGGGAACATGGTGCACGACAAGGGAAAATTTGGTGCGGATAGATGACTCGTGCATGCACGCAGGTTGAACACCTTCTTAAGCTCGCTGGGGAGATCCCTAGGTGGTTGCATGTCGTCGATGAGACATTGAGAACGGTGTGGCTTCTTGCCTCTGTCTTCGGGGAGTCTTGCGCAGCCTAAAACGCCCAGGAGCGTCTGCTCTGACAACCGAGCATCACCACGGGCATGGTGTAGCGACGGCTGCTCCGACTTTCCTGAGGCAAAAGAGGGGCATGAGAAAGTAGATCTAAGGATGGGGATGTAGTGAGAGAGGTATCAAAGAGAGTCCAGGTGGACAAGAACCTATAGATCTTGATGCTGATGAGAGAGATGTCTTTATCTTCTTCCTTAGCGAGGTAGATCCAGGGGTGAGGCAGGGGCACTAGGGAGGGCAAGAGGAAGGTGCAGGAGTATAGTGAGTGTGGATAGGGAGTCTATGGTGGCATGTGTGCATTTATCTCAAAAGTTATCAGTCCATGGAGGACCTAGTCCATTTGGAAATTGGACAAGGGTGGTGCTCTCGGATAGGGCAAGAGGGATGATGAAGGGAGGGGTGTGGGGTCCTGGAGTCAATCAGAGAGTAGAGGAAGGGGTGGTGCTGCTGGTGTGGCATTTACTGGCAATATTTTTTTAGAGATGGCATCTCCCTCTCTTCTCTCCAAGCACAAGGGACAAAAGGAGTTTGGGTATTGTGGTGCTATAGTACTAGGTCTACCAGAACATGATGGGGGTGCTGGAGTGGTCAAGGTGGAGGATTTATGATCATTGATTTGATTTAAAGAGGGAGAGGGACATGTATGCATGCATGTGTTTAGGAATATGACTTTAGATTTTTTGACTAGTTATTTTGGTAACCTTAGGTAGATGTATTTTAGATATGAGAGTGAGCTTAGAGATAATTACTTTGTCACTAAATTTTTTTAATACTTACTTGTTTACTAAAACATGCATTAGTTACACAAGGTCTTTTAATAGAAAGGGTTGGTTAAAATTTTATGATATAAGGGAGGGCCATTAGGATTTTAGTGTTTCCAAGAAACTCCAAGGACATGATGTAACACGATGTATATTCCTCATGATTTATTGGGAAGGAAAAACAAGAATGGATTTGATAGTCATCTCCATATACATTCTTATTAAGACCAACAAGATATTTTGATTAATAGGGAATATACTCCGAGAGGATTATAGGGGAGTAGGTATCACAGATCATACTAGGGGTTGGGAATGGTTTGAATTTAAGGCCTTACTTTTGAAAGTTCAAAATACAAAGTGATCTTGAGAAAAAACATTTCCTTGCATGCAAAACCGAGTTAGATTGAGAAACTCGGGGATCCATTTGGATCATGGGGTAGATGAGGGTGTAGGCTAGATGATGTATATTGTAATGGTGCAATGATTTGGTCTAAAAGATATTTAGGTTCTTAGAAGTTGAATGCCAAACTTTGTTGATTTTAGAGGTGCCAAAACAGAATATTTTCATGCCTCCAAGATCATGTTGGTTTAAGATGCTCAAGGCTCCAATGGAAAAAAGGAAGGTATGGGGTGATTGACTAGGTGGAGTAGATCCATTACATGCAAAGATTTGATATAGAGAAGGTTTGAGGGAGTTGGAAACATCTGCCAAAGTTTGAATCTTTTAATAGATGACAAAACAGATTATCTTCTTCACTACAAAACCATCAAGGACGAGTGGGTCCAAGAGGGATCTGATTAAGGACAAGGGTGCGACTTTCAATTGCATAAGATGGGGTGCAATATGGTCCAAGTGCATTGTTAATATTTCACATGGTTGATTATAGATAGTGGCTCCAAGATTGGATCTTGATAACAGTTTCTGACTTAGCCAAATTTGGTAGTTTTAGGGTATTTGACTAGAGTGAAAGATTGAGGGTACTGATGGGTGACAAGGTTCCAAACTTATCACCAAGTTAATGAGGTTATAGAGTAGATTGAGTAGGAGGGACTCATGCTTTACAATGGTCTCCACTGATTTGTAAACTATTAAAAAGAAATGGCTCAAAACTGAACGTGATAAGGAAACAAATGGTCAAGTTAATGACTAGAGGTCAAGACTAGCTTAGGAAACAAGTTAGATGGGTTCCTTGAACATAAGCAAGTATGTGTGATGAGAGAGCACGTCACAAGGAAGAGTATAGAATATGCATCTTGCCTTAGATCAAGAGTTAAGGATCTTGTTTAGAGTTCCAAAAAGTAAACCAGATAACAAGGAGGAAGATTGTCTTTCTACTAGGATTTTGATGATATGGTCATAAGAGATTTGGGGTGGGATATTATTAGGATCAACTACCCTTGTCTTGCTTGACAAGGGTGTGGTAAGAGTGATTTGTTATAAGGGGTGCTAGGATCCATCCAAGCTCAAGGATTTAGAAGAGGATGATTTTCATTTAACATCTTGAGATTTTAAGGGGTGTATTTTTGGTTTTGGTTTTTCCACTAGAGGTTGAGCTCCTAGAGTAGCTTAGACAAACACCTAACAAACAATTCAAGACAATATATGCTTGAAGACAACATACCATGGCAATTCATACAAACAGCTCAAGGAAGGATACAAACATAGACAAGAATTTCTCTAAGACTTTTGAAGAGGAGTTTTTGGAATAAGTATATAAAGGTTTTGGGAGGACTTGGGGAAAGAATATTTTAGAAGGCTCTGTCTTGAAAACATAGGGAGATGGTATTATATATATCTCCTTAGTTTTGTCAATAGAAGAGGAGAAAAAAATTATTTTGCAAAGTCATCTTGGCTTATGTTTGAAAAGTCAGAACATTTGAAAATATGTAAAGTAAGCCAAGACATTTCCTTTTTGGTAAATAGATTTAGTAAACCTTTGATCAGATAGAGAAGTATCTTGATCACCACACAAGCACCAACAAAGGCAGAGCAATCAACAAGCAACTAGTGCACCACTAAGAAAGAAATTTTTTTGTTCCCCCTAATTTTTGCACTCTGAACACACAATCAAGGTTACTGAAAGTGAGGTGTTACAATGGCCACCATCACGCATGTTCCTGTAATGGCCACAACGACATGACAACCATCCTCTTCACACGGTTCTTTGACGGCTGCAGTAGCATGGCCACCATCCTCCGTGGGCCTTACATTGAAGACGTCGATGTGGATCTAAAAAGAGAGAATAGATCAATTACAAAAAAAACAAGATGAAACACTATAGATCTATAGATGAGATGAACAAGATGGAGAAGATACCTTAGACTAGGGAAAGAAGGTGGAGGCTCCGGCATGGAGGTTGTGTGATATCGGTAGAAACCACTACCCAATCTACTTGTCTTCAGCTTCCGAGGCATAACGATGTTCAGATCTTAGGGTATGTCAAACGTGGAGTGCGGCGCCGTATGAAGAGAGGAGTGGGGAGTGGAGATTAGGTGTTTCCTGTATTATAAAGGAAATGGGCATGGAAAGTTGGTGAGATCTTGGATTTGTTATATGGGCTATAGAATAAATGCAGTTTGTAGTCATGTGGGCCGCGTTTGCAGAAAAAGACCATACAGTCGTTTTCCTGTAAGTGAGCCCAAGTGGTTAATTCTTTGACAAAGTTACTGACTCGAACCCACAAAAAAATCAACGGCCAGGTCACCAGTGGTGAAAAATACCAGTCAGCGAGACGTGCCTAACTAGGCAAAGGGACATGCTCGACTGTTCTAGATGGTACGACCTGCTTTTTCACGTCGTTTGCAATGGACGGTGCAATGGACGGCACAACCAGGGAATGCCACCGTTGTCCAAACATGGCATGAAAAAGTATTGCTCTTGCGTGTCACCTACCACGACATATATATGTGTTGTTATCGTGTCTGTCAGGGCGTATACATGCCCGCCGCGAAAAAATAGTACCGCGTGACCGGGTAATTAACTTTCGGATTTGCTAGTTCTCAGACGTCTGAGAACTTCTTAGGTCTCAGTTACCTCTCCCACCATTGGATTTAACTCGCGATTCGTGCAATATGTGAGTTACACATAAGTTGCAACTAGGTTGTGACTGAGAATTTAATGGATTGCAAATAGGTTGCATTAGTAATTAGTATAAATTTTATAAGTTGTAACTAGGTTATAACTAAAAATTAGCACAAATAGAAGAACGATGTCAAACGGGTGAGACATAAGAGTTCGATTTAGGCACTCCCATTAACTTTTGCATACCGCGTATCTCGGGGTACATTTGTAATGACTTTTCTCGCACGTCTAGCCACCGCCTCGCTCTCAGATCCGTCACGAACCATCTCCGATAGGTTTCGGCCCGTGTTTGTTTCCATCCTGTAGGACTACCGTCCACGTCAACTTTATCTTCGGTGGAAAAGGCATGTGTAAATGTAACTAGATAAGTCTATATTGATGGTTGTAGAATTAATCCAAGCTACCAATTCGCTACCAAATGACCTCAGAAGTCAGATCGTATCAACTTAGATGAAAGATTGTAGCAACTTGCTTCTTGATTTGGTCTAAGGTTTCCTTCTTAATTTGCAGAAATACCAATTCAGTGGTTAAACTGTTTGCGGCATCTACCTTCTAACCAATCAATGATCAATGATTTAGCTTGACGGAAATATTCACGTCGAACCTCTACAAAAAGTAAGACTAGCAGTTCAATATTGGCAGAAATTCAGAGTTCTTGACGCAGCTGGTAGAAATTCAGTTCTATGCTAGTATGTTATACTTACCAGATACTCCAGACCCGAGTGTGTACGGTCCCAGATGTGTCGGCGGATTAACAATTCTAAATTATAACTCGTCACGATTGGTTAGCACTATAGGCTGTTTGGTAGTTCAATTATTGCCATGGCTGAGTCGGATAAGATGTGAAGCATCTGCTTCTTCAGTTATATTCTGAATTTGAGCGTGAAAATCAATTAGTCACAGGGTTGAGTCTAACTAACTTAGATAAGGATGGACATAAATCTCACCACACGGGGTTCGAATTCTCACGGACTCAACTTTTGCTACCTATTATTACCTCTATGCTAATGAAAGATGCAATAAACTCAATTACCTGTAAAAAAAATTAACTAAAGGGACCACACACGGCCCCCAATTTCATTAAAGAAATTGGAGTGTGTATCTCAAAAACATTTCTTTTTTGCGAAAAGCCCTACGATTTATTGATAAATATCAATAGCGGTATAAAAAATCCAAAAACTAATAAAAATTATAAATAGGTTCTTGGACTAGCTAGCGACAATTATAAGCACTCAACCTAGCCAAAGACGAGTCCTTGCCCTTCCATCACCGGATCCGGACACAGTTTGCCGTAGTAAATCTTGTTGTAGTAAACAAACGAAAAGTCGTCATGCTAAGGCCCCAAAAAGAATCAACACATGAAATAAGCAACCATCGCCAATGATGAAAACCGTAGATCGAAAGAGACAGAGTTGCAACTACACCAACAAACACGAAAACCGACCACATCTCAGGAGATCATCCGGAACATAATTCCAGGTGCCCTCAGCCGACGCTAAGAGCACCACTACCACTAGAGCGGGAAGATCTCATTCTGACTTCAGGATATCACCGCAGAAGAAGACATTAAAACTTACTAAACGAAAAAATGAAACCCTCCCACCGGCGAGAGGTCGTGGTCCGCCATACCTCTAAGGCCCCAAGGGCCGCTGCAGGCGAGGCGGACCGATGGCATCACCGGTGAGAGGAAAAGAAATCTGAGGGGAATAGAAACCCTAGATGGTATCGCTAGGTTTTGGAAGCTTTTTCTCTCACATTGGTCGGGACCGGTTCAATGTGTGATGCTGATGCGACAGAAATAAACGTACTACATCCACTTCTATCTTGAGAACCTAGGAAACGACTATAGCGCACTCTGACAGTAGACTGATGGCTACTCCTTTGCCATCGTTTTTCGCCACATCCGCCGTCATTCACCCACATCAAGCTCCAATGAAATTGGATGCAAGGTCAGAAATTTGACTAATTCAATTCCGTGGCCTGCTGCATTATGCATTTTTTTTATCTAGCTAGGTAGCCCGTTTTGTTAAAAAAAAACGACAGGAAACTTTATGCTTATAGAGTATATGCAAAGTGACCGTACGTAGATCAATTCCGGCCGTATTCAAATCATCCTTCGTAAAACTGAGCCATCACCCGTTTGGACGCATGATCGATGCATACAGCTAGCTAGCTAGCTGCCTACAAATACGTAAGGGTGATTGCACATCCTCCACACTGCGTGCTACCCCCATGCAACTATTCTCCTCCTAGTAGTACAACAGAGATCACACACCCCTAGCCGATCGACGCCATGGACGAGCAAGGGCCAGCAGCAAAGCCCATCGCGATCAAGTTCTCGAGCTGCCGCGGCGTCGCCTTCGAGATCAAGCCCTCGCCAGCCAGCCCTTTCGCTCTAGACGCCGCCTGTGCTGCTGAACAACGGCCGACCGTCTCCAACGGTGGCCGATGGGTCTGGTTCCCTCCGCCTTTCAACCACCAACACTCCTCCACCACCTTCCGTTCGGCGCTCAGCCGTACAACGAGCAGCCACTTCTGCGACCTAGACGATGACACGGAAGATGACAAGTCCGTCGCCGCCGACGAGGACGAGGAGATGGCCCTTGCGGCCGATGTGCGGAGCACGAGGTCCCTCGCGTCGTCGGCTAAGCCTGCTGTCAGGGCGGCGGCGAAAGGGCACTCGCGGCTCGGCGTCATACTGCTGGACCAGGGCCTGTTCACCGTGTACAAGCGCCTCTTCCTGCTCTGCGTCGTGCTGAACGCGGCGGCGCTTGCTGCCGCAGCCACCGGCCACTTCCTTTACGCCATGCGTCACGCCGCTCTCTTCGCCATGGGGAACATCCTGGCGCTCACGCTGTGCCGCTCCGAGGCGGTGCTACGTGCAGTCTTCTGGCTCGCGGTCGCCCTCCTCGGCCGGCCATGGGTGCCTGTCGCTATCAAGACGGGCGTCACGGCGATCCTCCAGTCCCTCGGCGGGGTTCACAGCGGCTGCGGCGTGTCGTCGCTAGCGTGGCTGGTGTACGCGCTCATGCAAGTGCTTGAGGATCGTCACGTGACACCCCCCGAGATCGTGGGCGTCGCTTCGGCCATACTCGGACTCCTCGCTCTCTCGTGTCTCGCGGCGTTCCCGCTCGTGCGCCACCTCCACCACAACGTGTTCGAGCGCACACACCGGTTCGCCGGCTGGACCGCGCTCGCGCTGCTCTGGGCCTTCGTCGTTCTCTCCGCTGGCTACGACCCGGTGACCACATCTTACTCTGGTCTCACCGTAGCATCCCTTGCTAAGCGGCAGGAGCTATGGCTTGCGGCCGCCATCACCTTCTTCACCATCCTCCCATGGCTCGCCGTACGCCGCGTGCCAGTCACGGTCACCACGCCGTCCACCCACGCGTCCATCATAACCTTCCAGGGCGGCGTGAAGGCCGGCCTGCTCGGCCGCATCAGCCGCTCCCCGCTCTCTGAATGGCACGCCTTCGGAATCATATCCGACGACGGGGACGCGCACGCCATGCTCGCCGGCGCTGTCGGCGACTTCACCCGAGCCCTCGTCTCGGACCCGCCCAGCCACCTCTGGGTGCGTCGAGTCCACTTCGCCGGCTTGCCCTACCTCATCAGCATGTACGGAAAAGTAACAATGGTAGCCACTGGCTCTGGCATATGCGTGTTCCTGTCGTTCCTGATGCAACCGAGCTCCGCAGAGGTGTCACTGGTGTGGGTGGCCAAGGGGATCGACGCTAACTACGGCGAAGGGATGACTGCGATGGTGGCCAGCAACAAGATCCTTGGAGGGCGTGTTGTCGTGCACGACACCGCGACCATGGGTCGGCCGAACGTCGCGGAGCTGGCCGTCGACGCAGCGCGACGGTGGAATGCGGAGACGGTGATAGTGACCAGCAACCCGGAGGGGAGCAGGGACGTCGTGAGCGGCTGCAAGAAGGCCGGCATCCCGGCGTTTGGGCCGATCTGGGATTCTTGATGTGGAGTTTGGAACTCTCCAAAACCCAAATGAACAAATTTTAAGCCTGTTTGTTCTCCTAGAAAATCGGACTTGCCGTTATATTAACGGAAGCTATGTTTAAGTGTTAAGTTTGGTAACTCAAATGTCCTTCTTCTCTCGAAGAGGAGCTATATATTCAGATGTTAATATGGTCTCATTTCAGGTTCCTCCTGTTGTACGATATGAATGGTTTTTGTTCTGATGTCGCGTTTACATAATCGTATGCGACATTACAACCCGGCCTCTGTTCCTTTTTTTTCTTTTTTGAGAAATGAGCATATATCAATGCATTAGCCTATTGATATAACGCATGCACACAACTAAAAAAAAGAATTATAAGAAAAAAATAAAAGCCCCGCTAGAACTATCCATTTTTTTCGAAACGGAGGTGTTACCCCCGGCCTCTGCATCAAAAAGATGCACACAGCCAGTTTTATTTATTATTCAACGAAACCTTACAAAGAGAATACAAAGATCAATTGAAGCCACCTCTCTAAACCAACTTGATGAAGAGGGTGGCCATGTCAGAACAGTCTAACCGCACACCAACGCACATCATCAACATATCGGAGGTCCCAAAGCCGCCCCACGGCGGGTCAGGAGCACAAACCGCTCCATCTGATCTGTAACGCACACCATCATGCATGCTCAATCTTCTGCTGCCGCCAACCCATCTTTAGAAGGATCAAAATAATTCCCTTATCAGCCCTGCCGTCAACGCCACCAAGATGCCAAACAGCGCCACCACCCTGCACGTGTCCATCAGATACACGCGCGGTCGCCTCCGAGACCCCTCGTCACCATGTTGCTGAGTCCCGTCAACCAACGCAGCTAGAAATCCCCGGAAGATCCGTCATGTGTAGCACCTACCGAACCAGGCATGACATAGCGTAGCACCTGGCGGCTAAGAATGACTTGACATCTCCGCCGAAGACTCCGTGCAAGATGAAGCCGCTCCACCTCCCAACTCTGCCATCCGGCGCCACTCCACAAACGATGCCCCCAAGAGGGATCGCGACACCGCAGCGCCGCCATTGTCCAATCCGAAGATCTTAGGGTTTCCCCAGGAGCGGCACGAGTGGGTAGACGATAATTGTAGGACAATTCCCTCAACAAGGTTACGTCACGAGAGCACCGCCATCGCCCGCCTTGACCGAAGTCGCAACCCGGTTTTCACCGGCAACCACACTGCCCCAACTCGCTGCCGGGGTGGAGATGTGGTATGCACCACACCGAGCTACAAACTGGCCGACCATCTCCGGCGAAGAAGACGACCGCCGCCACCATGCCCGGAGCTGCTGCCCGACGCTCTCAGTCATGCGAAAGTAGACTAGGGAGTCCATCCACATCGTCGACGGGCAATAGCAGCTGTGAAGATTCCATGGCCAATCTAGGTCCAACGGACCCAGATATGGTCGGGATCCTCGCCGCCCCTACCAGCCCTGCCGCCGACCGTGGACGTCCTGGTCGCTGCCACCCGCACCACCAACATTGGAGATGGAGAGGAGGAGCCGCTGCCACCTCTACCAGCTGCCGGCTGGAGGGAAACCGCCGCCACCGCCGTCGCGCCCGCGGGCCTTTGCCCGGCGACGCCTATGGTGGTGGCGGCGCCAGGGAGAGGGGGCGCGGGGAGGGCCTGGAGTTGGCGAGGAGGGGCACCCGGGGGCGGCAGCGGCACCACCTCGGGGGTGGGATGGGAGTCGGGGGTGATGAACATCCCTGCTACAACTATCTAAGCCTTACAACAGCGGACCAAACACCACCGAGACAGTACCAGAAATCCATCCTATCCAAAAGTGACGCCTCCAAGAAGGAAACAGTGCACAAGCACCATCATCGCCCAGATCATCGATCATGGGTTTCAGTTCGGAGAAAGTTCGTGCTCAAAAAACAATGCTTTTAACAAAGCTATTGTTAGGCACAACCAATTAAGGCCAGACCTTAGATTTTCACCCTTCAAGTTTGAACTCTCAAATCCTCCTGTACTGTCACCCCCACTTTCCGATGTCGTTGCTCCAAGATCTAGATCACCAAGGCAAACATCATCGCCACCAAGATTCAAACCACCATTACCAGTCCCCAAACCTCAGCTTTCAGGTCATTCTCCACGACTGACTTCACCATGGGACTAAAGACATGTCCTTTATGGGTTCGCTCACTCTAAAACCAAACGGTCAGATAATAACATGGTTGCATGTCGTCCATTGGAGTTCACCGGCGGAGCCTTCCGGAACTCGACACTCCAGCCAGAGAGAGGAAGACTAGCATCAAGTAGATCCTCGTCTTGACGTGAGAGGGATCCTAGGACTAGACCGAATCGCCTTTATTTGAAACGCCGACATCGCACTGCGCTCTCCAAATCCACTAGGGCCGCCGCCGGGGGCTCAGCACCCGCCTAGCCCACCGTCGGCAGCACCACCATGGTACCACGTCGAGCATGCAGTCAGGCACCGCCATGCCGCCCACCTCCGTAGACCTAGACCCATAGACCCACCCATAGGGCGGATCAGGATCCAAAGGCCATGGTCATGGGGGCACAACCTCCAAGATGGATCCCCACCTCCACCGTCGAGACACCGAGATCATCGCAAGGAGAACCACGGCACCACGCCACTGTCATCCTATGAATCCATCACCGCCACCATCGGGGATTGGTGACCCTGCCCGACGAGAAAACGCCCCGCCGCCGCCGTCAAAGGCACGGGCTTTGCCCTGCCATGACTCCGGGCGGCGGCAAGGGGAGGAGTAAGGTTGGGGAGGGGGCAGTAGCCGACGGCACGGTTGCCCCCATGCCGCCTAGGTTGGTAATAACTATATGTCTGCTTTACTCAAGTGAAGATGATTACTCTTTTCTTGAGACTACGAATGTTTGTTTGTTTTTCGTAACAGAACAGCGTTTACTTTCATATACAGTTTTGATTGTTGTTCTTTTGTTATAACGAGGGGAACTAGATGATGGTAGGCTTTTGTGTTTTGCCTATTAGGACTTTTTTATGTTTATTGGTTTTACTTCTGGGTTTTTTGTATTATTTCGGTTAGGCTTTTTTGTCATTTTGATTTTGCTTGAGCCCTTTCAGCTCCGGTCTTCTTATTTTTTATCGTCCTAGGCTTCCTTTGATGGTGAGAGATTTACTCGCTGGAGAAGGGAGACAAAGCAGATAATTGTTTTCTACAATAGCATGCAATTAAAAAATTATCCCCTTATAATTGCAGTTGCAGTTGTCATAATTTTTTTGTCTGCGGTTGAATATATGTGTAATTAAAAACTTATTATTTTTCACATGCAATTCTATGCACTAGAAAAATCTATGTGTTTTTTCTCGTAGACGTATAATTCCATGTGGATGTCTGTTAAACAATAGATACAGTATATTTTGGGTGTAACTGGCTCAACGCTCCGGGGGCGTGGCCTATCTTATTATATAGGGGTACCAAGAGGTACGTACAGGTTAGAGGGTACATATACAGGAAATATACAGTCTAACACCCTCCCTCAATCTTAACTGTGGCCTAAAGTATTCAATAAGTTAAGATTGTGTCTACATCCTGTGAACAACGGAAGCGACAACGGTTTGGTGAAGATATTAGCAAGTTGGTCCTTGGAGGAGATGAACTTGATCTGCAGGAGCTTCTGTGCAACTCGTTCTCTCACAAAATGATAGTCAACTTTGATGTGTTTCGTTCGGGCATGGAATACCGGGTTTGAGGACAGGTATGTAGCACCGATGTTGTCACACCAAAGGACATGTGGCTGGCCTTGGGCAATCTTCAACTCATGCAACAAAGATTGGACCCAAATGAGATCCATGGTGGCATTGGCAACGGCCTTGTATTCAGTTTCAGTACTACAACGAGAAATTGTAGCTTGCTTACGTGCACTCCAGGCGATCAAATTAGGACGGAAGAAGACTGCATAGCCCCCCGTTGATCGTCGGTCATCTAGGTTATCATACCAATCCGCATCACTGAAAGATGAGAGCACGCCAGAGGGCGTTGGCTGAAGGTGAAGACCATATGTGAGAGTGGAACGAGCATAGCATAGGATGCGCTTAACAGTAGACCAATGAGTATCCCGTGGTGCATGAAGATACTGGCAGACACGGTTAAATGCATAGGAAACATCAGGCTGGGTGATGGTGAGATACTGGATACCTCGAACAACACTCATGCACTCAGTAGCATCATCAACAGACAACAGAGTACCATCAGTAGCAGACAGGGTCTTAGTGGAAGACATATGCGTAGTGGCAGCCTTGCACTCAAGCATACCAGCATGACGCAACAGATCTTGAGAGTACTTCTACAGAGAGAAAGCAAGGACATCACCGGGATACGTGACCTCCAGCCCAAAGAAATAGTGTAACTTGCTCAGATCTTTGATAGCAAAATCAGAACCCAGAGCTATAATGAGACGATCTGTAGCTGCAGCAGAGGAGCTAACCAGAATAATACCATCAACATAAACCAGAAGATACATAGTGACCTCTGGGCGTTGAAGAAGGAACAGTGAAATGTCAGCTGTAGAGGGCACAAAGCCATGAGTGCGGAGTGGAGTGCCAAGCTGTGCATGCCAGGCACGAGGGGCTTGTTTCAGACCATAGAGCGCTTTCACCAAGCGATAGAGATGCTGAACCAGGAGGCTGACGCATAAAAACCTCTTCCTCCAAAACACTATGGAGAAAAGCATTCTGAACATCCAACTAACGAAGATTCCAACCCCAAATAATAGCTAGCAAAAGAAGCAGATGAATAGTTGTGGGTTTAACCACGCGACTGAAAGTATCCTCATAGTCGAGCCCATACCTTTGCTTGAATCCTTTAGCAAGCCATCAGCGTGCTTCTTAACTTTAAAGATCCACTTGGAGTCAATGATGTTGACACCAGGATGGGGAGGAACCAGCTAGCAGGTACCATTCTAACAGAGAGCCTAAAACTCAAGGTCCATAGAAGCGCGCCAGTGCGGAATGCTCATTGCAGCCTGGTAGTGACGAGGCTCAGCAGAGGGATCAAACTGCGCTTGAGCTAAGCAGGCAGCGATCCAGGCAATAGTACCATCAGTGTGTTCCTTTGGCCGGTGAACACCGCTGCGACTGCGAGTGTGAGGACGTAGCACAACGGTGGCAGGAGGTGGTAGGGCAGAAGCATCGCTCAAAGTAGACGGCGGCGACGGTGCAGCCGGAGATGGCGGCCCAGAATCAGGCGGCGTAACTGAGCGCTTGGGCGATGCATATGTCGGCCCTGGCGATGGTGGCCTAGCTAGGGAGGAGTGCACGGGAGACGCGTAGGGCGATGCACAGGGCAGCTCCGGCCCAGCAGGAGGCGTGGAGACGGGAGATGTCCCAGGTTTGGGCGGCCCACCCGTGGGCAGAGGCGAGGGCGGCCGTGCAAGAAACGCACCGGTCGGCCCAACAAGTGGTGGCGTGAGCGGACTAGTAGAGGCGCCTCAGGGCGCGGCGCAGGTGCATGTGCCATGCACCGATCGATGTCGGTGTCGACAGGGGCATCCAGGAGCTCTAGACGGGCTCCACGACCAGTACCTACACCGTGGTTAGGCAATAACACAGGTGAATATGCAGCTTCATCAAATTGGCCAGGACTAACAGGAGTAGAATTTGTGGATGGCACAGAAGGAGACAGTGGCATATTCGAAAAAGGAAACAGATTCTCCTCGAAGACAATATCATGAGAGATATAAACACGATTACTAGGAATGTGTAAGCACTTATAGCCTTTGTGTGGAGCACTATACCCAAGGAAGACATATTTTTTAGAATAAAACTCAAGCTTACGGTTATTGTAGGGCCTTAGATGAGGCCAGCAAGCACAACCAAAAACTTTGAAGAACATGTAGTTAGGAAGTTCCTTAAACAAAAGTTCAAGAGATGTCTTCATGTTTAATACTCTAGTGGGAGTTCTATTAATTAAGAAACGGGCAGTGGAAAAATCATCACTCCAAAAGCGGAAAGGCACAGTAGCATGAGCAAGAAAAGTGGGACTAGTTTCAACGATATGATGGTGTTTGCGCTCAACAACACCGTTTTGCTGATGTGTATGTGGACAAGAGACACGATGTGAGATCCCAAGTTTATTAAAGAAGGTGTTGAAATTGCGATATTCGCCACCTCCCCCCCAATCCGACTAAACATGAATAATCTTATGCTTGAGAAGACTCTTGATATGCAATTGAAATTGCACGAAAACATTAAACACATCAGCTTTACTCTTAAGTAAATAGAGCCACGTAAAGCGACTATAAGCATTAATGAAACTCACATAATAATTATGACCACTGATAGAGGTTTGGGAAGGGGCCCATACATCCGAGTAAACAAGTTTAAATGGATTCTTGACTACATGAGTAGACGAAACAAAAGGTTGCTGGTGAATTTTTCCCTACTGACAAGCATCACAGACTGCTAGACTTTTATTACTAGACGATGTAGGAAGCTTATGGCGACGAAGAACATGGCTCACTATAGAGGACGCAGGATAACCAAGGCGCGCATGCCAATGAGCAGATGACACGCGCACACCACTGAAAGCCTCCGGGGGCGGTGGTGTCTCCAACGCATACAGGCCCTGGTGAACCCAACCTCTAAGCAGAACCTCCCGCGTAACTCGGTCCTTAATGAGAAGATAAAACGGACGAAACTCACAAAAAAATCATTTCCATAAGTAAACTTACGAACAGATAGCAAATTGCAAGTAACTTGTGGGACACAAAGAACATTACGAAGGTGGAGTCTACAGGATAAGATATAAAGGAGAGATGCCTGGTCAACATGAGTGATGGGCATACCTGAACCATCAGTGGTGCGGACCTTGTCATGCCCATGGTAGGGCTCCAGCGAGTTGAGCTTGCCCATCTTGCTAGTCGTGTGATCCGTCGCACCGGTGTCGAAGTACCAGGTGGGATCAACTGAGTAGGACGGGGGGGTGGCCGGAGTAGCTGTCAGCTATGGCGGCCTGTTTGTCGTTGCTACACCCGTCGTTTCTGATGCCGAGAAAGACACGTTTGAAGCGACAGTGGAACTTGGACGCGAGGTGGCCGGGGATGCCGCACAGCTTGCAGGTGGGATGCTGATGGCTGCCGGTGGCCGGCGGGGGCTGCTGGCGTGGCTGCCACTGACCGCCGCCTCCAGCAGGCGGACCAACGGGCAGACGGGGTGATGACTACAAGTGCACAGATCGTTTGTAGCTAGTTTCGAAATAAATATATCGATCTCACAGGGAGCAGTAGGCGAAAGACTAAAATGCTTTTAACTATAACTAAACGAAGCACTTAAGAAATAACTTTAAGATGCAAGTAAAGTAGAGTTGTTTTTGGATTTTTAGTTGAACAAGGTATTTTAAAGTAAAGCAAAACTTAATGCAGAAAGTAAGAAATAGAACTTTGGAACTACAATAGGAAAAAGGCGTTCTCAGGGAATAGTGGAACACCGCTAGCAATTTAGACTAAATAATCGAGAGTATTATAACGAATATTCTCATAATATGTATGTATATGGGAGGAGCTCCATATATGGACGAATAGCCAGCAACCGCTGCACACATCGTCCTCATAACCACAGCAGACAACAATCGACATCAATCGATTTACTGCGCTATTAAGAGATTTCTCCCATGGCATGGACATGGCTTTGTGAGTTCTCCTTAATTCCCCAAGTTAGTACGTAAAGAATGATAACAGCTTTATAGTTATAGTAAGTGTTATCATCCCTCCGTCTACCAACAATAATCACCTTCATCGAGTCCCCATGAGAGGAAAATGTTAAGGAGGTGCACAACTCCCAACATCAAGATAAAGACAATTAACACGTGCACATAATGATGTATAACATAATAATCTCTATCTCGTCTTAGTCATATGCTAGGGTTTCTCCATCTCCCTAAGAACTAGAGATCTACTTAGACATGGAGGCAATCAATAGCATAGCAATGATAATAGAAACAATCATAGATGAATAGTATTTATATAAATCCACAACGAGTATAGGAATTACAACAAGATCTAGACAAGATGTAGATGGGATGGATGGAGATGGTGGTGATGCACCAGTGGATGATGAAGATCGATGCCTTAGCCTCCTAGATCTGCGTAGGGCGAATATGGATCCCTTGCGGATGAGTTTCCCCTCCAGATGCCTTCCGGAGGTGAGGTTTCGATGATTTCTAGGTGTTTTGTATGTCGTCTCCCCGAACCAATTGCATGGGGTGAAACTATTTGACGAGGCGGAGGCGGCGCCAACTATACGACCGGAGCTATATGACCAGAAAAGTTGCTCCAATCGTATAGTTGGTCGTTGGACTCTCTGCCTCCCTTGTTCGCTTCTGGTTTTCTTCTGGTATTATTAATATTTTCCAAATAAGCGATTTACATTGTTTTTGACTCTTTTTCTCCACAGTACAATTGCTTCAAGAATTGTATCCATTTGATCCATCATCTGTCCTGATCCTGATGAAAACATACATAAATATGCGTGCGAGCGCCGTAAAATACCAAGATCCTACATCTACAATGCAAAATAATAATGTAAAACATGATACAAATATGCACTCATCAACTTCCCCAAGCTTAGACTCTTGCTCGTCCCAGGCAAGTTTTAGCTTAATGGATGTGATCCTCATATTCATGAAGCTGAGTCGATAAAATAAATGAGGCAATTGCAGCATGTGTTTATCATGTACGATATATAAGAATAAGTTCATGAATAGTACCTTACTCGAACCATCTGAATAGTATTAGTAGGCTTCCACACCTTAGTGATCAATGGTTCATAAAAGATGAATCTCAACATAATGTAAAAGTATACGGTTCAACCGAATGAGTTAGCGAGGTAGTCCCAAGTGTTTTAGGATCAACGTATTCACTTGGGATTCAGAATCTCAAAAGTGTCTCTTTGTCATACTACAATACAGTGGTATATGCCTACTTGCTCTTTGCACATTCGCTCTTTTTCTTCTTATTTTTCTTTTATTTTGTATATATGCTCATACTTTTGTTTAAGTGTTGTGCAAAGGAGCTAGCCATACATTCCACTTCATGTAGGAATCCAAAGTTTAATGATCTCGATTACTGAATTCCAATTGTATATAAAGGATTCTTATGACTTCAAGATTCTACCTCCACTTGTTCTCACTCTATTTTGATAACACTTTCATTTTCCTTTGTTCAAGGTTTCTTTTTCAATTTAACTGTATAGATAATTTTCTTTGTAAATCAAACCGTAGACTTACAACATATCGACCAAATTATCTTTTGGTGTTCCATTAATACTAATGATGTGGAAGACTCCTATTGCTATCATCAAGTGCAAGTAAAATTATACTCAAGCCATTCATATATCAATAAAACAAACACAAACTCAAAATTGCTCCATATATAATAATAAACTCAGAATTTCATAAAAGGGATCGACTATTCCTGAAGGGAATCCTAATGATGCAAACTTTATTTGTAGTTTGAACTAATGCAAAACGATAATATAAAACTTGTAAGAAAGATTACAAGGTCTTTAAAGATATCCCCAAGCTTGGAATCAAGCCAGGCAGGATCAATTAACTCCTTGTTGGTACCTATTCCTCCTCCTGGGTAGAAAGAGCGTTGCCTTCTTCTTTCACGTTGCCTTCTTTAACTACGCTTGCAAAGCGAATGCTAAGCTCGGCCATGTCGTATTGGAGCTTTAACATTTTCCTCTTGAGGAATTTCTTCTCATCTATCAACTCAAAGATAGTTTTAATTAAGAAACCAACTCTACCATCGATGTCATCGACCTTCTTCTCAAGGTCTTTGCTCATCATCCAGTAGGAGTCAATCCCTTCTCCAATTGTTTCAACGCATGCCTTAGAAGCATTTTCTAACTCATAGATCTTATCATGAATCTCATCTTGCCGCACCTTCTTAGGTTTAAGAGGTGATGGACCAAGAGGAGGTTTATAATAGGATCCTATGTTGTAACAATAAGGATTAGGGAAGTACTCATCCTTGTTCCTTCCCCGCTCCGCTTGTCTCATCATATCCATCCTTTGCGGGAACATGTCCTCCTAATTTGGGAGAGGCTTGATCTCCGGGCTGGATGATGACGGTGATCCTTTTGGTTTTGCTTCTTCGATCCTCTTCACGGAATTCTCTTCTTTCTTCTTCCAGATCTTGTTGACGTGGAAGGGTTGCATGGCTTCGCTGCACGAATGTTGTTAAAGGGGCCTGTATAGGGATGACGAAGATCTTTCGAGGCTGGAGACTGTAGCTCTACGAAAACTTAATGAAAAGGTTAGATGCGATCTGCTTTAAAAGGAGAGGTCAAAAACCCTAGCCGCCTTGCGTAACGAGCAACTATACGGGCGCAACCCGTATAGCTCCCACCGTATAGTTATAAACCGACTATAGATTAGATCTACGATGAAACTTAACTATATGGCCAGAACTATACAGGCAGAATTTTTTAATTCCCGCTGTATAATTGGTCGTTAAACTCTCTGTATCTTAAATAAAAAAATTTGGAGAAGGGTCGACAACTGTACGACCGTGACTATATAGGCAGAATTTTTAATTCCAACCGTATAGTTGGTCGTTAAACTCTCAGTACTCTAGAAATTATTTTGTCAAAGGCGTTGACAACTATACGACCGCAACTATACGGACGGAATTTTTATTTCGGACATATAGTTGGTCGTTAAACTCTCAGTACCTTTTGTAGATGGAAGTGTTGATATCACAACAACTATACAGCTGGAAATATACGGCCGGAATTTTTATTACCGCCGTAATGTTGGTTGTTAAACCTTCTGTGTCCACCAAAAAATTTCTGCTTCTCCAAGAATTCTTTATTAATCTGAAACTTAACGAAATATCGAGTTTTGATAGAGACATGTCAGCTTAGATTTTTGACCAATTTTGGCATTATCAATTCTTCCTTCCTCTTTGTCAGAGCATGAATTGTTTCTCTTTAACATAATACTCAAACTAGGCTTTAACTGAAAATTTAAAAACTTACTCAAACCTTTATTTCACATGGGTTGCCTCCCATGAAGCGCTCTTTTATAGTCAATAGCTTGACCGTGGTACCGCTCATTCCGTCTTGAGTTCATTCTTCTTGTAATTGCCATTCTTCTATATCTTCGCTTTATTACTTCTTTAGGGGTGCTCAACTCTATGGTGATTGCACTTATATCTTCTTTTACCCGATAATGCTTCAAGCATTGTCCATTTCCCATCCATGCAAGAGAGGGTGTTTTTCCTTGGAGCTTCACTGTTCCCAACAAATAGGCTTCTTCAACTACATATGGACCTTCCCACTTCGATCTGATTTTTCCTGGAAACGGCTTAAGACGAGAATTATAGAGTAACACTTTGTCTCCACTTTTAAAAGTATTATTCTCTATTTTTCTATCATGCCATCTTTTAACTTTTTCCTTAAACAACCTAGCATTCTCATAAGCTTCACTTCTAAACTCATCTAAAGCATGAATATCTAATAAACGCTTCTCCCCTGCTGCTTTGAGATCATAATTTAGATTCTTGATTGCCCAAAAAGCTTGGCGTTCCAGTTCTAAAGGTAAATGGCACGCCTTACCGTACACCATGTTGTAAGGTGTCATACCCATTGGGTTTTTAAAAGCAGTACGGTATGCCCATAGAGTGTCATTTAACTTGTATGACCAATCCTTTCTTGATTTGTCCATCGTCTTCTCGAGTATGGTCTTCAGTTCTCTATTAGAGAGTTCCACTTAACCACTTGTTTGGGGATGATATGGTGAAGCAACACGGTGAGTTACTCCATACTTGCTGAGATTTTTCCTGAAAGTCCCTTTCATAAAATGAGAACCACCGTCAGTAATTAAAAATCTAGGAAATCCAAACTTGGGGATTATGATATCCTTGATCATCTTCACCGAGGTAGCTGCATCTGCGTGATTTGTTGGGATAGCTTCAATCCATTTAGTAACATAGTCAACAACAACAAGAATATGAGTATAACCATTAGACTCTATAAATGGTCACATGTAATCCATTCCACATACATCAAAGGGTTCAATTATGAGAATATAATTCATTGCCATTTCTTGTCTCCTACCTATATTACCTCTTCTTTGGCAAGCATCATAGTATTCCACATACATGTGTGCATCCTTGAGCAGGGTAGGCCAATAGAATCCGGATTGAAGTACCTTGGCAGCAATTCTCTTACCTGCATGATGCCCTCCATATGGACTGTCATGACAAGCTTTCAATATCGCATTCATTTCATGGTTAGGAACATACTTCCGAATCATCCTGTCAAGTCCATGATCATCCCAAAAGTAATATTTAAGATCATTAAAGAATTTCATTCTTTGATTTCTTGACATACCAGGAGGTATAAATTTTGTTGTTAGATAGTTAGCATAATCTGCATACCATGGTCAGCAATTTCTACCCTTGCTAAATATTCTCCCGGAAATGATTCATTAATAGGTACGGGGTCATTAATTATCCCTTCCATCCTAGAGATATGATCTGCCACCGGATTATCCTTACCCCTCCTATCTACTATTTGCAAATCGTATTCTTGTAGTAATAAAAGCCACCTAATCAACCTGGGCTTAGCATCATTTTTCACAAGAAGGTGACGCAAAGCTTGGTGATCCGTATGAATTATTACCTTAGAATTAATTATGTAAGATCTAAATTTGTCGCAAGCAAAAATTATGGCTAGAAAATCTTTTCTGTAGTAGCATAATGTTTCTGAATCTTATTAAGAGGTCTACTAGCGTAATAAATAACATTTAAATTCTTTCCATCTCGCTGTCCCAACATAGCCCCTAAATCATAGTCACTAGCATCACACATGATTTCGAAAGGTTCATCCCACTTTGGAGATTGCATGATAGGTGCTGAAACTAATTTATCCTTAAGGTTCTCAAAAGCTGCAACACAGTCATGATCTAAATAGAATAGAGTTTCTTTATCAAGAAGATTGGTGAGGGGCATAGCTAGTTTAGCAAAATCTTTTAGAAACCGCTTATAAAAACCTGCATGTCCCAGAAACATTTTCAAGTTTTTAATATCCTGAGGTATTGGGAGGTTTTGTATAGCATTTACATTAGTTTTATCTATTTCTATTCCCTTCTCCAAAACTTTGTGCCCAAAAACTTTACCTTCTCTTTCCATGAAACGACATTGTTCCCAATTCAAAACCAAGTTTGATTGCCTGCATCTCTGCAAAACTTTGGTTAGATTGTAGAGGAAATTATTGAAAGTTGTTCCACAAATAACAAAATCATTTGTTAGAACTTCCATAGTCTTCTCAACAAAATCATCAAAAATCTTCAGAACACATTCCTCAAAAGTTACTTCTGCTTTACATAAGCCAAATGGAATTAATCGATAAGCGTATGTGCCATAAGGACAAGTGAAAGTTGTTTTCTCTTGATCTTCCGGTTGTATGGCAATTTGAGAGTGTCCAGAATAACCGTCAAGGAAACAAAAGTAAGAATTATTACTAAGTCTTTCTAAAATTTTATCCATGAATGGTATAGGTTTATGATTTTCTGTGTCTCGCGGTTTAGCTTCCTAAAATCAATGCACATTCGATATCCTACAATTGGTCTTATAGGAACTAGCTCACCATTCTCATTCAAAGCAGCATCAAGACCACCTTGTCTTGGTATGCAATGAGCTGGGCTAACCCACTTACTATCAGAAATAGGATATATTATGCCAACATCTAGTAAGCGTATAACTTCTTTTCTTACTACTTCCTTCATTTTAGGATTAAGCCTTCTTTGTGTATCTACTATAGTTTCAGCATCATCAAGCATGGTAATCTTATGTGTTACGATAGAGGGATCTATTCCTTTAATATCAGTCAACGTATATCCAAAGGCTTCACGATGCTTAACCAAAACTGAGATACATTTATTTGTTTCATTTTCCGATAGATTCTTGCTAATAATAACAGGACATTTATTTTCATTATCTAAAAACTCATAACTCATATTGTCTGGAAGTTTTTTCAATTCTATTGGTGGAGGTTCTTCATATCCTATTCTTACCAATTCTTTATAGTCATGTGGATTTTGTTCTTCCGGAATTGAATCAAGGTAATCATCCATGTCTTCTTTCTTCTCATCATCTGGTGCTTCTTCCCAATTAATCAAACTCCTTTCTAATTCATCTTGTGGAGTACTGAAATGAATTGCTGCTAGCTCGGCAATCGTCTTTTCTTCCTTGATATCCTCAACTTCATATGGACTCTTCTTTAGTTTGGCAAACTGGAATGTCATTTCCTCTTCTCCAAACTTCAATGAAATAGTTTCCTTCTGATTATCTACTCGAGCCTTGGTGATAGAAATAAAAGGCCTGCCTAAAAGAATGGGACAAAAAGAATCTCCAGGCATATCAAATATATGAAAATCAAGGAGGTACATGAGCGAGCCAATAAAGACATAGATATTTTTGATTACTCCTTCCGGTTTTATATTGGTTCTATTAGACAATTTAATAATAGTGTCTACCGGTTCCACATCTGGATTATTTAAATTGTAGCAGAGTTCCTCATAAAGTGATGAAGGCATAATATTTATGGTGGAAATTGGTTCACAAATTCCATATAAGAAAGTTTCTCCACAATATATAGGGGTCATTGGTTTTGAAGTTTCGTTACCTCGAACCTTACCTTTGATAAATTCCGAGGTTTCAAGGTCTAACACAACCACTTCATCTTCCACTATTCGTGCTTCCATAAGATCCTTTATTATAACATTATTTATATTTGTAGCTTCGGAAATCCTTTCTGGTTTATTCGGTCTCTTCTTTATTTGTTCTTCCTCTCTTTGTCTTTTTTCAAAGATCCCTTGTATAGGTATCAAGGAGAACTCTTCCGTTAGTGCTCTTGCACGCTTCTTTTCTTCAAGGGGTTTACGAGGTTCTCATTCTGTAGGTACGTACAAATGCCCTGCATAATTCTTAATAATTTTCTTTACTGAGTAAGAATCAATACCGAGGGTTTTAATCATTGTATTTGTCCTCTCATCTGCAAAGAAATCGTTAATGCAAGCATATTCAGAAAAACTATTTATAATATTTTCCTATCTTTAAAATTTTCAATTGCTTCTCTCATTTTTATTATTAGATTTCAAGCCTCATCATAGGTATAAGATAGAAAATTGCCATTAGAAGCAGTGTCTAGATTCGTCCTATTTTCAATATTTGTCCCTCCATAAAAGGTATGGGTGATTAACCAATCAGGCAAATGATGATGGGGCAATTATCTAGGTATCTTTTATACCTTAGATATCCTTCATATAAGCCCTCACTAGGATTATTTTTGAAACTGATAATAATACCTCTCATCCTGTGAGCTTTGCTTTCAGAATAATATTTTGATAGGAACTTGGTTGTCAATTCCTCCCAAGTCCTTGGTGCTTCTGTACAAAAAGATCTGTACTAGTCGCAAACATTATTAGAGAGAGTTTGTCTAAACAACTGGATTTTAACCATATCAAGATTACAGTCGTCGAAAATAAAGGAACTAAGAATGTCTTCAAAGAATTGTAACTGTCCATATGGACTCTCTTCATTGGTTTCTGCAAATTTCTTAGAATGTAATAATTCAAATAATAAAGGATGGATCTTGACTCCATCCGGATTTATGCTTTTGTTGACAGTTATAAAAGTGTCCATGGGTGAACCTATTTTCCTTACTGCCTCAAGCTGGTTTAAATGCTGAGTGTTGTCCATTGTTGTGGTCCTGCAACTCAAGTAAAAATTAGTACAACGAAATTAAATAACTAAAAGTAAAGTGACTTATAGCGCTAAGATCCCCGGCAACGGTGCCAGAAAATAGCTTGATGACTGCAAGTGCACTGATCGTTTGCAGCTAGTTTCGAAATAAAGATATCGATCCCACAGGGAGCAGTAGGCGAAAGACTAAAATGTTTTTAACTATAACTAAATGAAGTATTTAAGAAATAACTTTAAGATGCAAGTAAAGTAGACTTGTTTTGCGGTTTTTTGGTTGAACAAGGTGTTTTAAAGTAAAGAAAAACTTAATGCAGAAAGTAAGAATCGCGTGTGTAATAGAACTTTGGAACTACAATAGGGAAAAGGCGTTCTCAGGGAATAGTGGATACACTGCTAGCAATTTAGACTAAGTAATCAAGAGTATTATAACAAATATTCTCATAATGTGTATGTATGTGGGAGGATCTCCATATATGGACAAATAGCCAGCAACCGCTACACACATCGTCCTCATAACCACATCAGACAGCAATCGACATCAATCGAATTACTGCGCTATTAAGGGATTTCTTCCATGGCATGGACATGGCTTTGTGAGTTCTCCTTAATTCCCCAAGTTAGTACGTAAAGAATGATAACAGCTTTATAGTTACAGTAAGTATTATCATTCCTCCGTCTACCAACAAGTAATCACATTCATCGAGTCCCCACGAGAGGCAAATGTTAAGGAGGTGTACAACTCCCAACATCAAGATGAAGACAATTAACACGTGCACATAATGATGTATAACATAATAATCTCTATCTCGTCTTAGTCATATGCTAGGGTTTCTCCATCTCCCCAAGAACTAGAGATCTACTCAGACATGGAGGCAATCAATAGCATAGCAATGATAATGGAAACAACCATAGATGAATAGTACTTATATAAATCCACAACGAGTATAGGAATTACAACAAGATCTAGACAAGATGTAGATGGGATGGATGGAGATGGTGGTGATGTAGCGGTGGATGATGAAGATCGATGTCTTAGCCTCCCGGATATGCGTAGGGCGAAGATGGATCCCTTGCGGATGAGTTCCCCCTCCAGATGCCTTATGGAGGTGAGGTTTCGGTGATTTCTAGGTGTTTTGTATGTCGTCTTCCCGAACCAATTGCACGGGGTGAAACTATTTGACGAGGCGAAGGCGACGCCAACTATACGGCTGGAGCTATACGGTCGGAAAAGTTGCTCCGGTCGTATAGTTGGTCGTTGGACTCTCTGCATCCCTTATTCGCTTCTGATTTTCTTTTGGTATTATTAATATTTCCCAAATAAGCGATTTACATTGTTTTTGACTCGTTTTCTCCACAGTACAACTGCTCCAAGAATTGTATCCATTTGATCCATCATCTGTTCTGATCCTGATGAAAACAGATATAAAATGTGCGCGCAAGTGTCGTAAAATACCAAGATCTTACATCTACAATGCAAAAATAATAATGTAAAACATGATGCAAATATTCACTCAGCACGGGGCGGGGGCGCACGGCCGCCGCGGTAGGCCGTGTTGGCAGCAGGGTCGTGGACGTGGTGAGTCACGCGGCGCTCCTCGACGCGTGCCTCCGTGTACATGAGGCGGGAGTAGAGGTCACGGGGCGCGATCAGTGTGTCGCGACTGTTCACGTGCTCCACCAGGTTGTCATAGTCGTTGTCGAGGCCGTGGAGGACGTACTATATGAACTCCGCATCACGGAGCGGCTGCCCTACGGACGTCAGTGTGTCCGAGAGCGTCTTGACCTTGTGGAAGAAGTCGTGCGTCGAGGAGTTGAGCTTCTTGCAGTCACTGAGTTGACGACGAAGGGCCGTACCGCGAGCTTCCGACTAGTGCGAGTAGCTGTGCTCGAACGTGCTCCAGATGTCGAAGGAGGACACGGCGAATAACACCAGGCCAACAACACTCTCCGTCAGAGAGGACTGCAGCGCGGAGACGATGGCCTGGTCCTGGGCGACCCAGGCGCGGTAGAGGGGGTTCGGCATAGCCACCCTTGTACCATCAGCAGTGTACGCCGTGACCGAGTGCGGCGGGCAGGGTAAGCTCCCATCCACGAAGCCGTCGAGGTGGCAGCAGGATCTGGGCGCGCCAGTACATGTAGTTTTCCTGTGTGAGGCGCACGGTGATGAGGTTCGCCAGCTGGTACGGGCCCGGGGCAGCAGCACCATCGGAAAACGCTCGGCGCCAAAACATCGGGGACAACGTGGGAGAAGGGCAGCACTTGGGCCTTGTAAGGCGCCGCAATGAACTCGGCCAGCGAGGGGATCGGCGGGCCGGAGAGGTTGGCCGGCGAAGCCGGCATCGCAGACTGTGATGAGGCCGGCGGCACGCGGGCGAACGGCACCAAGGGTGCGAACGTGGGCGGCGGGGGCGGGAAAAACCCGCCGGAGAACGCCTCCGTACCGAGGTGAAGGGGGCGCGAGGAGGAGGACGGAGCCATATGGCTCATGGTGCTCGTGGCGGTCGAGGCGAGCAGCGCCGCTAGGGACGGCGGGATGAAGGGGGTCGTCGAGGCGCCGGGGACCAGCGTGGCGGCCATGGTGGCGGGAAGTTTAGCGGAGGAGACCGAGGCGGCACCTGGCTCAGTCATGGCGGTGACCGAAGTGAGCAGCGACGGCGGCCAAGGTTAGGGTGGGACGACGGCTAGGATAGGAACTTTTAATCTAATCTGATACCACGTTAAACAATAGACGCACGATCTTTTGGGTGGAACTGGCTCTGGGTGTGGCCTATTTCATTATATAGGGTACCAAGACCGTTTACAGGTAATATATACAGTCTAACAATGTGTAGTTTTATATATATATATATGAAAAATACTTCTTACTCCCCGGTGTAACTACACCTACGTCTCATATACTACTTTACAGAAGTATTTGTAATACTTTATCTGTTTGAGTATGTTCATATACTATATCTAAGATACTTCTAAGCAAGTTAGGTGAAAAAATTGCAAATGCACCCATAGTTTTCAGTATATATGTAAAATAGCGTCATATTTGTCCGTACAAAAGGAGTATGTGAATAAAAATCACAAAAAAATAGTATATATACTATCCAAATATTCTTATATACTTCATACTACCTATATATAGTCTCTAGTATGATAGATACTGTCTAAATTACGTGAAACACACATGGGTGTAACTACAACCGGGTGTAGCATGAATATGTCCTATATATATATATATATACCTAACTTGTTTGGAAGTATCTTAGATATAGTATATGAACATACTCAAACAGATAAAGTATTATAAATACTTCCGTAAGGTAGTATATAAGACGTGGGTGTAGTTACATCCGGGAGTAAGAAGTATTTTTCATATATATATATATATATATATATATATATATATATATATATATATATATATATATATATATATATATGAAAAAGTGCCCATGTGTTGCACCGGGAGAAACAAGGTTCACTTATTATTTCTAAAAAAGTTCACTTATTATTTTAACTTGTATACGTATGCTTTTCATTATGGTAAAATATGTTACTAACATGGTGTTCTAATAAATAATTAAGAATATTCCCACGATCAACTTTATGTCTCTGATCCATAATCAGTTGATTAAACTAAAGAAACTATACATCAGACAAATACCACAAATACAGACTATGTGGTAGATATCCATATCCGTTAAGCAATCTCAATTTTTTTAAAGGAGATATACATTCGTGAATTGAGTTCCCTACGGCGTCTTGCTGATTTTTCAAGGGTTACTTTCTACTCAGCTTAATCACAAGTAACTGCAGGTTAGGTTGCATCATATAAAGAAATATCGAGTCTGGAACTCTGACATCGAGGCATATGTGCGGTGTTTCACCTGATGGTTATTCCCAAAGCCTAAATTACACACAATTGTGATGCGACCAACAGAACACAACGGGAGAGCCTTCTTTACCAAAGCCTTGGAATGGAATTGATATCACTTCTGATTTGCCATGGCCTCAGTATTCACCGTGGTTTGCAGCAACTGCTCCTTGGGCTCCTCTCGAGTTTCGGAAATCCAAGCGGAATCCTCCGCCCGTCAACCGTTGGGTGGCCTGACGACTCTACAGACATCGGCGGTATCAACACTGATGGCAACGACGACTACGATGAGACCGCGCTGCAGTCTTCTATTACAAAGGAGCCCTTCAAAGACAACATTGTATTAATCTCTAAGAAGAGCTAACAGATGCAAAAATATTTTTTATAATAAGCTAGTTCGTCATTGGTAAAAAAAATGCAAGATGAGAAAACAATAGTGCTATGAGAAAAGAGCCTTGATGCTCGTGAAATTACTTGCCAACAAAACTTGTCATCTTCCCATCGGTTTGATTGTATTTTGATTTGGAATAAGTTCTGCAGTCAACATCTCCCGCATTGTCTATCTCTTCGCCGCATCAATCTAAATGGTCAAACAATAGGAATTCATGTCTGCTCATCGAGAAAATCAGAGCAGGCACCAATATATATTTTAACCAAGCCACAAAGAAGAGAAAGTACATTGCTAAAAAAAGGAACCCGTAAATTTAGCTAGTAACAAGGACGGATGGGTCTACCTGGACATCAGCATCAGAAGAAGTAAGACTTTTGTTGTATGCAGCTGTGAAAACAATTCCTTTCGTCCTTAGGAATACGATCTCTAAATGGTTCCCATGCTGCATATTAAACATGAAGTAAGCAATCTATTCGTCCAAGAATTTCTCAATATAAAATGTAATGCTTGTATTTCAAAGAGAAACTTCAGTGGTTTTATCTAAAAGGACTGTCTGCTCATAAATCTTCCGCTTTATTTTGGATAGCTTCAACTCTGTGAGTGGAATTGCTCAGGGGGGCATGATAACAGAAGTAAACGTATTTTTCAACAAACTGATAATGTTTAACAAAGTTATCATTTTATGATTATCATAACCATCTGGCATTGCCGCTGCACCACCCTCGTAGAACCAATCAAGCTCTTTTTCCTAAGGATACCAGTGACCTAGAAAAGAATCCATCATGATATTAATTTGATCTAACTCTTTCAGTGGCCAGTTTCAGGTTAGCACGAAATTGCAATAGACGATGACTGCTAACCTTGTTAGGGAGAGTGTGGTTGTACGCAAGGGCCAATGTGCTTCCCCATGAACTGTCAAACACCTACACTATTCTCATATGGCTAGTGAACTTGTTTACTGAAGGTCATACATACAAGCAATCATGGTTTTAAAGGCGTCCAGGCGTCCAGGCGCTGGGGGGGGGGGCGCCTCAGCGCTTAGGCGCCCAAGGCGTGTTGCAAGGCGACGCCTTTGTCAGGTTTGAGCAAATAAGGCAGAACAAATTCAGTAGCCATGAACATATATACATACCTTGAATTTTCTTGTTCTTGAGCCCACAAAGCCCCCATTTCTTGTTTCCACAACAGAAATCTGCACAGGGATGAACATATATGCTTAGAAAACTGACCACCATTGGTAAAAAAACCGAGAAATAAATGGATGGACAAGTGCAAATGTGCAATGACAAACAAGAGTGCATTACATATTACATAACCAAATGTCCAACTACTCAAATAGGTTCGACAACCACAACCACAAGGTCCACAACATAAATTAGGTTCACAAATCACAACAAACAACATAAATAATTAGCCAACTAGGTTCATAGGGCAAGGCTGGCCACTCTCAATCAAACATATCCATCATCAAACTCATCAATGGTTGCATTTGTGTCATCTCCACCCTCTTGGCCAGCATTAGTGGGATCTTCATCATCATCGGTCACCTCAAGATCATCATCAAGAAAGTCAGAATCATGATCCTCTCCAATGGGAATACTTGAGTGTTGTTCATGGTTATCCTCTTGGTCACTTTCATCAAGAATGGTTGGAGCTGGCCTTTTGCGCTGCCTTTGGTATTGGAGATTGACAGTTGAGGGGCCCCTTTCCCTATCCACGGTTCTAGAAGCTCTAGGAAAATTGCGACCTTGCAGCGATGAACTTGCACCAACAGCCTCATCAACAAGCCCCAATCAATGTCATCGGGACACCTCGAGCACCTTGGGGTGGAGGCAATGTTGGTCAACCCACTCATTGCCCCAATCAAAATCCTCAATGATTAGAGGATCATAGCTTTTGTCCCCTATCTTCTCACGCCTCTTTTGAAACCTATCCATGTTCTTCCGGTTGTATGAAACAAAGACATTGTCATTCAAGATTCGGTGTTGTAACCGGTTCCTTTTCTTGGTATGGATCTACAAATAGCAAATAGAATGAATAAATAACTTGCTGAAATTACTTGCCATTGCTCACTAGCTATTGCTGAAATAAAGACAAAGAAGTTATCATGCTCACAAATTCAAATGTGCTCCAATTCCTCTCACAACCGGATGATGAAGCACAAAGACTAACAATACGCTTTGCAAACCTTTGTAGCTCAATTGCACGACCACCATATGAACGCCACCAATCAACTAAAAATGTGAAAACACATATGCATTAGGAGTTTCTTGCAGAAATTAACATGCTGAAATTAACTTGCTTGCTGAAATTAAATCGAGTTCACTTACGAGGGTTTCTTTTGACCATGTTGTCGATTGCCATCACATTAGCAAAGGCTCTCGCTTGTCCTCATAGAGAATGGCTTGTGCATCAATCTTGTTGCGAATATCGACATCAAGTACCATTCGTGCAAGGACATCATTAAAACAACTTCTTAGCTCTCCAACTAGGGCATCATCACCGCTCTCGACAATAGAGAAGTATTTTCCAGGGTTCAAAAACAAAGCAGCCCCATACAATGGATGATCCATTTGATTCTCCCAACGTTTGTCAACAATTCCCATGATCTTCTTGAGCAAAGCTTGCTTGTTTTGTTGAGGAAAACTTTGAGTGATCTTCTCCTTTGCATACCTCATTAGTGCTGTAATTTCTGGCATGGCAGGAATCTCATCACCATCCGCTAGCCTAAGGACTCGAAGTAGTGGCCCAGCAGCTCTAAGGCAGTCCTCAACTGAATGCCACCATTCCGCGGAAAGCACAATGTCTTGGACATTCAAACCAGCTGCAGTTTTGGCCAATTTGTTTCCAACCCATCCTTGACATGTAAATAGGCTCCTCAATTCTTGCTTGTGCTTGACCAAACTCTTAAGAGCAAGATAAGATGTGGCAAAGCGAGTGGCTGCTGGTCTCACAAGATCCAGCCCACCCGTTGCCTTTCTCATTAGACTAAGAATTCTGCCATGCCTATAGATGAAATTAGTGACTCGTTTACCCCGTGCAATAGGCCTCTTAAATTCCTTTAGCTTCCCTACATCCTCCAACATTAGGTCCAAGCAATGGCATGCACATGGACTCCAATATAGTGTAGGGATCCTCTCCATTAGAATCTTGCCCGCAGCCTTGTAGTTAGCACCATTGTCTGTGACAACTTGGACAACATTCTCTTTGCCCACATCTTCAATTCTCTTCTCTAGCAAATCTGCTATCATCCGAGCATCTTGGCATTCACTTGATGCATCAACCGACTCCAAGAAGAAAGTTCCCTCTGGGCTGTTTACAAGGAAGTTGATCAAATGGCGACCCCTTCTATCCGACCAGCCATCTGACATTAGTGTGCAGCCATATTGCTTCCATGCTGCCTCGTGCTTCGCCCTCAACAGTTTTGTTTCCTTCACGCAATCCTTAAGCAATGGCTCACGCAGCTCATGAGGAGATGGAGGCTTGTAACCCGGGCCATATTGGCAAGATGCTTCTATTGCAATCTGAAATTGCCTAGAGCTTGCAACATTGAAAGGTATGCCGCACTCATAAAAGAACAGCGCCCACTGCATACTCACATAATGCCTCTCTTCCACTGTCTTTGTGCTCGACTCCATGGTGCTTTGAGAGCACCCGGAGCGTCTTTAAATCACAACCACAACCTCCGGCTTTTCCTAAGCATTGAAACAACTGACTTGGCTGCAACATGCTCTTTTATTTTAGTAGCAAATGCTCTCTTATTCCTTTTGGCTGCTGTCCCTGAACTAGGTCTTGTAGTGGAGTATTGAACTCTTGACGTCCCTGCTGCATCCACCTCCACAACCTCATCAAGATCAATTGGCTGGTTTCTCCTGTTCTTCTCCAAATATGCTATCATCTCCCTCCTGACTTGGTGGAAACTCTGGACAGCCTATTGCATCTCCACGGTGCCAGCGAGATGTTCTTTGTGCCTCTTGATACCTCCTTGAGTCACCTTGCCACAGATATTGCACTTAACAATATTCTGTTGCCAGGTGTCACCATATAGCCATAGTTCCAACCCGGATCAGTTGTCCTCCGTGGCTTGAGCAATGGATCCTTCATTGGATCATAACTGGCATCATCCCCATCATCCATTGTGGCACTGCAAAGCAAACCATGTATAGCAGTTCAGCACAACACAAGCACAAGCACATAGGCAGTACCAGTACAGCAATCAGCATAGGCAGTACCAGACTACCAGTACAAGCAGCACATATAGCAGTGAGGCACAACAATCAGCATAGGCAGTACCAGTACAGCAGCACATATAGCAGTTCAGCACAACACAAGCAGCATAGGCAGTACCAGTACAAGCAGCAGATATAGCAGTGAACTAGTTCAGCACCAGCACAAAGCAGCAGATAGCAGTTCAGCACCAGTACAAGCAGGCAAGCAGCACACAACACATAGCAGATAGCACTAACAGTTCAGACTTCAGACTTCAGAGAAACAGAGGCAGAGCAAGCCGCCAGAGAGAAAAGAGAGCAAGAGGAAGGAGGAGGAGCAGTACCTTGATACCCTGCTGGGGAATGGCTGCGCCAGGGGGTGGAGATGCCTGGTAGGTTGGCCAGAGAGGAGGAGGCCGGCGGAGGAGGGAGTATTCCGGCGGAGGAGGAGGAGATCTGGGCGGAACAGGAGCTGGCCGCCAGAGGAGAGGAAGGTCCTCTCTCTCTCTCAATCGACCTGATTTAGGTCACGGTAGGTTCCCCTCCCTCTCTTCTCTCTTTTCCCTCTCAATTGCTCCCAGTTTCCCTCTAAATCGCCCCCAATTCCTCTTTTTCCCGCCGCTTCCCGCCAGCCCTCTCAATCGCCCCCAATGGCGTCCAAAGCGACCACAGCGTCGCCTTTACCTGAATAGGCGACGACTTGGACGCCTGGCGACGCTTTCTGGACGCTTTCGTCAGGAATCAAAGGCGACGTCGACGCTCTGCCATCTCTCAGCGCTCAGACGCCTAAGCGTCGCCTAGGCGACGCCTATAGGACGCCTTTAAAACCATGCAAGCAATAAGTTCTGGAGAAAAGTATAGTTGCAATTAACTGTCACTCTGTAATGTCCAGATGCTCTCAAAGCTTCTCAATGTCAGCAAGGAATTAAGGTCCCACACTCGTTGAGTTGTGCAGCTTCGTGGACAATCATCAACTCTAGAAGACTTGACTTTTCAGACTTCTTGAGCAATTGGCCAATACCAAAAGAAGATATATACATCTGCACACCATATAACCTGAAATAGCTGGAAAATGCAAGATCTTATCCAAGACAAAGCATACTATATCAACTCTGTTGCACAATTTGCGTTAAACCACGACTCCTCCAAAAAAAAATCCCACCTCACCTTCGCAGGGCTGGCTGCGGACTGGAAGATAACAGCATGGCGGCGTCGCCGCCGGTGACCATGGGGATGGGCGAGGTTAGGGGTGGGCTTCCCCTTCCTCCCGCTGGAGATAGGTAGCCACCGGCGCAGTCTAGGCTGTCGGTGTTGGGGAGCTCGCAGGAGAGGCCGTGCATGGTACGGGCGACGTGGGTGATGTTCCCGTTCCTCCCGCTGGGGAAGGGCGGCGGCTTCTCTATGGTTCCTTTCAGAATAATGAACTGTCCAAAATGAATCAGTCGATGGACGGTCGTGCTCCTCCGCCGCAAGAAACACGCCGCCAAGCTACTCCCTGGCTCCCTGCCCGCCACGGCCCAATTTTACCGCGTGCTCCCAAAAAATCTGCTGACCGCGCACGCGCGGTGCCGCCTGGACCTCCTCCTGCTGCTGCCACCGGCCATCATCGGAGTCCATCTCCCCCTGCTGGATTCAGTCGTGGGTGGTCAATTCCGATCTGGATCCAAAATCGGGCCTCATCGATCCCGTATTGGAGCCCCGCATCGTACCTGTAGAACAGGGATACTCCCGTCGACCACCTTAGCCGTCGGCGCTGGGGGCAGAGATAGGCCGGAGCCATGGGGGCGGAGAGAGGCCCGAGCTGGAGTGGAGAGGAGGAACGCAAGGCGGCGACGGGGGAGCAGGAGGTTCGAGACCTTTTTCCCAAACGAACCTTTCATGCTACTCAGAGGTGGCAGTACCTGTAATTCCTCCTAACACGCGAGGGTAAAAAGGTCTTTTTTGGACGGACGATGCACTACAACCTTGCGTAAGTATAGATATACGTGCAATCTTATTTTTTGTGCAATTCTAATTTTTTTGCATCCCTTTGTAATTGCTTTTCTTCTTACTTATTTACTCCATTCATTTCAAAATATAAGATGTTTTAACTCTGTGAAAGGGTGTATCGAGATCACTTTTAGTGTATAGGTTAATTTCAAACCAAGATGAACCTACACTCTAAAAGGTCTATACTTCTTTCACAGAGCTAAAATATCTTATATATTTTAAAACGGAAGAAAAGCCTAACGAAGAAAAGCCCGTATAAAATAAAGTGGATTTATCTATCTATCTATCTATATCTTCTATCTTCTATCTTCTATACTATAATTTGTTCTGTGGTAGGTTCGTTCTCGAAATATATTTCGTCCGCCCTGTTGTTTGGATGATTTTACCCCTGACTTTTCAGGCATATTGCAAGGCATGCCACCGCCAAGTGAAGAAGTCAACGATCGGTCGGTGTCGACCGAGCGATCCCCTCCCTATCCACTCACCTCCGCGCGATCCCCTCCCTATCCACTCACCTCTGTGCGATCTCCTCCCTTCTCTCTCGACGGGAGAAAGCGGCGATGCTGGGTATGGGGAGCGGCGGTGCCGCGCGCGCGACTGGGATAGGGCGCCATGGAGCTTGCCCCTGGCATGACGAGCTCGAAGGTGAGCGGTGCTTCACTGGACGAAAGGAGGCGGCCGGCTACCTGCCGCCACGCGCGATTGAAGACGAGCAGGGGCGCGCGGGGTGAAGGAGAGCCATCAGGCGGTACAAAAGCAGAGGAGGGACGAGGCTGGAGCGACGGGCGGTCGAGCTGGCCGGCAGCGGTTGCTGAAGGAGGGCCGGCAACCTGACGAAGCGTGTCGGAGGCGAGAAGGAAGACTTGGACGCGCGGCCGTCGGCACGGTGAGGTATAGCCGAGCGGCGCTCGTTCCAGGCTCTGTTTTGTTGATTTCTGTGTCTTTAATCTCAAAGATTGATCTTTATTTCTCTCTGCATCTGGTGGAGAACCGAGGTAGCAGGCCTCTTCGGTATTGATTTCCTGTCAAATTGAGTGCAAAAATCTACACTTAATCTATACAATAAATTGCAAATAGGGGGAGGAGAAGTTCACACATGTTCTCTAGAGGACTTTTTGGTTTCGTTTGAGCAGCTCAAGTTGAATAATAGCCCATGCGTTTTAGAAGATGGCAGCAGCATAGGAAAATTTTGTTCAGAATCTACTTAGTTTCTTAGAATTGGCAACTTTGTAAGTTACTCAGCTACTACATTCTTTCTGTAACACGTTGCTAAGCCCGACTTAGAGTCGACAAGAGTTAGTACAAGTTGCAGATTCGCTGCTTTGTTCTGTTAAGATATTGCCTATAGGTGGAACCTAGACGGAGCTGTGCAGATTAGTATCATAGTGTAATTATTATATATATTTTTAATAATAATATTTGGTCCTAATACTTTTGTGCCTGAACAATTTGTCTCATCAGTATATAAGGATACACTATGTTCTTAGCTTGTAACATGTTGCCTCCTCATAAGCATATAGCATATCGTTAGAATATTTGGTCCTAATACTTCTGTGCCTGAACAATCTGTCACATCAGTATATAAGGATAGACTATGTTCTAAAGCTTGTAACCTGTTGCCGCCTCATAAGCATATATCATACCTTTGGACAAGTTCACAAGCCAGAGAGTTTTCAGCTGCTGTGTTGCATTCGAAAGACATAACCACACAAAGAAGGCAGTAAGCTGTGTATGAAAGTTCATGTTCTGCAATAGTTTTCCTCTTTGCTATATTTGAAGACTGTTCTTTTTCGTACTGTTGATACAATATAGCCACTGGTCCTTGACGTCCGTTGCTCTATATTTAAAGGTTGCACTGATGTGTGGTCCTTCTATCTCTACCAAAGTCATGAGAGTTCTCAATGATGGGGACCTTGTGCCAAATGATTTCGTATGTAGCCCAACTTCAGTGGTGTATTTCCATGCTTTACTTGTCTTTATAAGGATAAAATATAAACCACATTTGTAACAGTCTGAACAATAATAATATTGTTTAGGTTGATAATTATTATCTAGATCATAGTGTAATTATCGTTTACATTGATTTATTGATATTAATATTTGTCCTAACTTTTCCGAGCCTGAACGATCTGTCTCAGTGTATAACGATGCATATTGTTTTTGTTTCTGTGTTTAAGGATAAAGTACGCTTTGCATTTTTAGTCTAGGAAAGCGATATTTGAAGTTTGGTTGTATATGTTGGCTCTTGCTAGAACAGATATGTCAGAGGCAATCTGTTGTGGACTTTTATCTAATGAAGCTCCTTGCTATCGTAGCATAACATCTACATTATGATCCTTTGGAGTTCAGACTGTTCTACTGTTAAATAGGATGAGTATAAAACATCACAGATCTATTGTCCCATTTCTCATTTGTGATGATACTTTATCTCTATCGATCATATGTGTTCAATCTGGTATGCTTTCTATCGATGCTCTGAATAATTCTGAGTTTCTGACTGTAGAGAAGTGCATGACTCTAGAGAAGTGCATATGAATATTGTAATATACCTGGATGAATCAACGGCTCAAGATTTTGGTGGAATCAAAGGCCTGTTTGTGAACTAGATTTCACTCCGGTAAATGCTAAGAAGCCTTTGTGTGTGCGTGTGTGCGTGCGTGAAATTTGCAGTCAGTGATTGCTTTAGCTAATTTCAATCTTCTATTTCTGAGTTAAGTGTCCGTATATGTGTCCAATTACTTTGTATCTGCTAAAGTGTGACGTCCAAGTCCTCTAGGTACATGGGCATATATGCAGGCTGCAACTGTTGTCATAACATGATTGACATTTCAGTGTATTTGCAACATTAATGTTTCAGGTCGCAATGTTATATCTCCCCCCAAAAGTACACCTCCTAGCTGGATCGATCTGTTCCTTGAGTCTCCGGCACACACTCTTACCAGTCGCCTCAGCACACCAAGTAGTTGAAGGTGTAATACCCGCTTACTGATCTGAAGGCATCTTTGCTGTCTGATCAATACCAACATTTAAAGCCCTGGTCAGCCGCCGCCTCTCTTCCTTTCTCCTGCATCGACAGCGCTGCACTAGAGCACCTTGCTCTCAGTCGACCCCCATCTACCCTAGCTCCGGCCATCCTTGTCCCTAGGTGTACCGGAAAATTCTGAAAAGCCCATTGTGTATTGGAATTTTTTTCATGTCTATTCATAGTTTCAACACAACCTGTTTAAACATTGATTAAAACCTGCAGTATATGTTTTCACTTTACTTGCGTACTATTGTTGTTGTTACTGCCACTTGGATTGTCAATGCACGTTCTAGAAACTCGCTCCATTTTCATTTTCTCAATTTGTTGCATTATCTTTGTTACAAATTTGCCGACAATTTTTTCATTTGGAATACAAATGCAGCAATTAATTACCATGATCATGAAAGACGAGTATTTTTCTACTATTATGCTTACACGTGTAGCAGAAAAAATCTTACAACCCGTAACAACGCACGGTTATTCAGCTAGTACATAATAAAAAAGGTAGTACTCGACCGAGAACATAATAATTCTGGACCAGCCGAGTTCTAGCCGTGTATATTACGCGAAAGGACAAGAAATTTTTACATGCCGCATCCGCATAGTCTCCATTTCAATTTTGCGTGTGTTGATGTCAGGCTGACGTGGTGATCAACTAGAAACATAGAAGTGGGACAAGTGAGATAAGTAGAATCTCACTTCTACAACCTGCTCTAACTCTAAATAAAGTGGTACATGTTGACGAGGTTTAATCTTGTCAATGCCCATTGTTATGGACTTGGGTTTTGGAGAAGATGGGGATGCTGGAGATCGTGGTACGGTTAACAGACAAGCAACCAGGGGACACGAGATTTACCCAGGTTCAGGCCCCCGGAGGGAAAACCCTACTCCTGCTTGTCTGCTCTTTGATTACGGCGGAACCGAAGGTTACATGGTGCGCAGATTCGATCTGGCGTGGATGCGTGTGCGAAAGTATGAGTCGAGTTCTCTAGGTCTATTGTGGTCTAGTCTATCGGGGGTATGGCGTCTGTAGGTTGTGTGTGTAGTCGTGCCCTCCTCATTGGACCCTCCTAGCCTTTATATATGGGGAGACTAGGTCTCGGGTGCCAATACGAGTAGGTTACAAGTTGTATTCAAACTCTAGTCTTGAGGTATCCTTGTCTTGTGCGCTTTGGAGTCCGTGTCCATATGTGCTTCATGCAGCCGAAATGTCTTGGGCGTCATGGACCCTGGCAGGTCGTCAAGTGGGCCTTCCGTCGGGCTGGACCAAGTATGCTAACATCGGGTACCCGTAGGGCATATCCATGTCAGTAGCCCCAAAGTGTCCATCCGAAACATAGATTCGGGTGGAGACTTAGTTGTCTTGAACCTTATATTTGGATGTCGGAGTCGAAAGTTGTGTCGAGTGCGAAGCACTTCACCCGGAAGTTCATCGGGTCAGCTGAATTTGTTCGGCTGTTGTAAAGGAATCGACATCATGGACGTAGTCAACACAATGGACTATAGGGTGCGCGACCAGCGCTCCCTATGGGAGTAGCCCCCGAGTGTCTGTTCGAGTCGTAGACTCGAACGGAGACTTTTAGTTCAAGCATTGTTTCAATCATTAGGTCCGTAGGACTCAAAAATTTATGGATGCTTAAATCCATCCTCCCTATGGGAGTAGCCCCCGAGTCCGTAGTGGAGTCGTAGACTCGGCGTAGGACTCGAAGATCTTGTGTGTGCGCGACCATCGCTCTAGTTTGGAGTAGCCTCCGAGTGTCTGGCGGAGTCGTAGACTCGGGCAGAGACTCGAGTCTTGTATCATGTAGTTGTAGCCGAATATCTTGTGGGCGTACCGCTGACCCGGAAGTACATCGGGCGCGCGACCAGCGCTCCTGATAGGAGTAGCCCCCGAGTGTCTAGTCGAGTCGCAGACTCGAGTGGAGACTCATGAGAGGAGAAACCACTGACCCGGAAGTGCATCAAGTCAGCGTCTCACGCATAAGGAGCAGGGAGTCAATGTAGCGGGGTGATGCGGCATTTTAGCCGGAAGGACTCGACGTTGCGGATGAAGTCGACGTCGTTTCTTCTGTCGGGTGAGCGGCCAACGCCACGTCTTCGTAGCATCAAGCGATGCAACCATCCGAGGAGGGACTCGACTCGGGTCTTGAGTTTATGGCGTAGCCAGTCGTCAACTCCTGTTGGAGGACTAGATAGAATAGCTCGGCACAATCGGCGTCTTTGTAAGCTGCAGAAAACATGAATAATTGTGAAGTACTTGTATCTTGTAAGGAATATTTGATTTCGGCTTGTATAGTAAGATTCTGGTGCCGATCGAGTCGACATTTTGCACTGTATGCTAGGCCTTTTCGTTAGCGTGATTACCCTTAGTCTCAGTACCTTGGCGAGGCACTCGGAGTTCAAGGATTCGACAATCAGGCAGAATCAGCTACTCGGGCTGTCGCGTTCGAGGTGCTCGAGTGCGTGGAGCCGATGGCACATTAGGTTACTCGAAGAGGGCGCAGCCCCCGAGTGTTTCGAGTGCGAGTTAAGAAGGAAAACAACTCTGAGTAGAGGGAAACTTAGCTTTGTTGGTAGTTGTCGTGGACGGAGTCGACGCGGTAGCGGGTCACACGGCGGACGTAGTCGACGCGGCGGACCACGATCATAGCAGCGACGGGTTCCTGGGGTCGATGGCGGCAGCGAATTCCGCATCCGAAGATTGTCGCGGTCGAAGACCGCACGGGGTCGCCACATCCGAAGGATGTATCGGGTCACCGCAGCCGAAAGCCGTATTGGGTCGCCGATGTCGATGGAGCCCCTGAGCCCCCGAGTCGTTGGAGTCGAAGATCGTAGAGGACCCCCGAAGTATGAGATCATGATGGGTTTCCCACGGACGACGCCAATTGTCGAGGTTTAATCTCGTCAATTCCCATTGTTATGGACTTGGGTTTTGGAGAAGATGGGGATGCTGGAGATCGTGTAGCGCGGTTGGACAAGCAACGGGGGACACGAGATTTACCAGTTCAGGCCGGAGGGAAAACCCTACTCGCTTATGCGCTCTTTGATTACGGCGGAACCGAAGGTTACATGGTGCGCAGATTCGATCTGGCGTGGATGCGTGTGCGAAAGTATGAGTCGAGTTCTCTAGGTCTATTGTGGTCTAGTCTATCGGGGGTATGGCGTCTGTAGGTCATGTGTGTAGTCGTGCCCTCCTCGTTGGACCCTCCTAGCCTTTATATATGGGGAGGCTAGGTCTCGGGTGCCAATACGAGTAGGTTACAAGTTGTATTCAAACTCTAGTCTTGAGGTATCCTTGTCTTGTGCGCTTTGGAGTCCGTGTCCATATGTGCTTCATGCAGCCGAAACGTCTTGGGCGTCATGGACCCTGGCAGGTCGTCAAGTGGGCCTTCCGTCGGGCTGGACCAAGTATGCTAACATCGGGTACCCATAGGGCATATCCATGTCACATGTTGGATATTATTTTATTATAAAAACAGGGCACGTCAAGAGAGCTCAATTGTCTAAGAATTAACTAAATCTCAATCGACCGGCATCGTCGTCTTAGTATTTGTGGCACATGAATATTTGTGTACCTCATAAACAAAAAATAATTATACTGCACGAACAAGAAAAAATGTATTACGGGAAAAATTCTTAGTTCTTTCGAAATAGGCTTTCGCTCTACTACATTAATATAGCAACCACATGATACAACTGTCGGCCAGCAGCACAATCAAGGCCAAAGCGAAAAAGGAGAGAAAAAAAGAGAAACGAAAGCCAACAATGGCAGATCGACAAAACAAGGGAGACCCGCAATCGTTGCGCCCTCCGGTGATGTACCACCATGATCCTAGCATTCCGGAGCGCCGCGTACCAAGTAACACCTTCAAGAAGGGGTGGGACGACGACGACGCTGATGTTACCCGAACTAGTCCTAGGGGTTTCCCCCGGTATGCGGAGGGGAGCAGAGAAGGGGTACACCTGATGCCCTCCAGGAAGGAACGGTGGCACCCGCAGGCGTCACCGCGTCGGTGCCAGACGAGCCGTCATGGATTTCTCTTGACCCCCCAAAAACCACTCCCCGAGACCTCAGAAATGATCCACCACGCTTTTCCGCCCACCAACATGCGCCACCACGATCGAGACGCTGCCCTTGCCGTCTCCCTGAGATCGCCAGCACGAGGCCTAGAGGAGTAGGACAACACCACAGGAATCTGAGGTACCAGCAGTGCCACCGGCGGGAGGGAACTACCTCCACCGTTTCGCGGTAGCCGACCGGACGTGGTAGTAGGGTCACACCAGGCCTAGATCGGGCCCGCAAAGCCTCCACTGCCTCGCTGCAGCATGCCAGCAGCACCGTCACCGCCACCCAGATGCCCACGCGAGCAAGACCTCCACCTCCAGGAGCCATTGCCACAGCCCGACGTCTGCCCGCTGGACGGATGGGCCCCAAGGGCACAGCCTGGCCGGCTGGGCGGCCGCCGCCTCGCAGAGGTCGCCTGTGTCGCCCTGCGTCGTCGAGCTCCTAGTCGGCGTCGAGCTGCCCCGCCGCCATGCCGAACAACCATCGCAGAGGTGCACCGCCGCCAGCCGACCCTCCCGAGTCGAGCCCCGTGCGCGCGGGAAGAGGAGCGCCCGTTGCCACTGGCACTGCACGGGCAACGCCCGGTGGCGTCCACCCGCGACGGCGGGGAGGGAGAGGTTGGGGAGGTGCTGGGGGAAGAAGGGATTGGGGTTCGCCACTCCAGCCGCCTACACAGGGAGCAACGCTGAGCGTTCTTCTTTTTTCTGTCTCCATCTAGACTTCTTTCAGAAAAAACTCTTAGTTGCAACCCATGTATAACTTCTCAGACTGCACGAATCGCGAGACAAATCAAATGATGAGAGAGGTGTCAACACCCGGATTTTTAATCCCAGATGCCCGTTATGCCATACCTCGCAATCCCAGGATTACCATTTTTGCGAGACATAACGGATTGGATATCACAGTACATCATCCATTACAAACCATACATAAGGTTTTACACAAATAAGGATCTCATGATCCAGTCTTTAATACAATAAGCAGCGGAAATAAACTTTAGCTTAGCGGTTGGGTCCATCTTCAGGTGCATAGGCAATGCGGACGAAGGCAGATAGTCCTAGTTATCATAGCCATTCTGTGACCATCATCTTGATAATCTCCTTCATAGTCCGCCATGATAATAGGGGACAAAAGCCATGAGTACTCTTTAAGTACTCGCAAACTACTACTAACAAGGGTTATAATTCTAAGTTAAAGTGCTGAATTTAATGAATAACTATCAAGTTAAGTTTGAAACCTAAGCTGAGTTCTGAAGCAAGAAAAGATAAAGTAAAGTTCTAGAATCACTTAAGTTGGGAAGCTATTATCATTACCACAACCCTGTTATGGTCAAGTCAAAGTTCATCATTCATTTCAAGTTATTTAGAAAACATCTGACAACAAAACAGTATGGCCATTCCAACTGCCCATAATCATGACGCCGCTATTCAATAGTTTGACACTCTCTGAGGTGGTACACTTTCACCACAAGATTCAATACATCTGTCAGGGATAACCCTGAATCATCATACTTAGTATGCAGATAATCAAACATAACCTTCCCTTTACACACCCTAGTACAAGCACCTCTCCTATGAGCATGGCCTCCCAACCATGACCATCAGTCATCTTGGGCACTGCATAGGTGGACATCATTGAGAGGTAGCCTCAGCTCAAACCTCTCCCGTGAGGGAACTAATACTAATGCATATAAATTTCCAGCTAAGCCTTACCCAATTCAGGTAATGTGGTTGTACGGTAAATTTGGAATGGTATCGCATCCAAATCCAACCATCAGTTTTATAAAAGGGTTAAGGCTCATGCATCATCATTTTCATCATCATAAACCAATTGTGTTTCTCAACACATGTCAAAACATCTCAATAGAATGACTCATCATTCCAAGGTTTTCATAACTCATTTTCACCAAGTGTTCCCATCTAAAGTGACTCAAGTTTTTGAGCTATTCTAAAATACTAAGTTAAGAGTGTTCACTAAGGGGGAAAGATGGGATCAATCTCATGCCATAGAATGACATCTAAAGGTTTCTAAGTAGGTCAAGTTTTATACTCTTTATGCTACCTTCAAAATTAATTAAAGAACTTTGTGTAAACTAAGGGAGGTAAAACTTGTCAATAAGACTTGGGGTACTAATAGTTAAAGGGGTGTGATCAAAGCATGCTTAAGGCATCTTTACTAAACCATCTAGTTTTATTCTAGCTTGCTAACAATAGCTTACTAAAGCATGTTTGCAAGGGTTAGCTTGCCACTAATAGCTTGCCTTGGTTGGTGCAGTGGTTGAAGTTTTCTTCTTCTTCTTCTTGGTAGAACTCCTCCTCCTCGAAGGCTTGGTCGGTACTATCGTCTAGAAATACATAGGGAGTGCACAATCACCAAACAATACTTAACTAGGCTAAGTAGTATTCTAAACCACACAATTGATGATCTATTATCATCCCAAACATCACAAGTTTAATTCAATAGTTTCAACCTTTTCATTTTGGAAAAGTAATTTCTACTCATTGAAATATTAAATAAAATTTAATATTCACCACCAAAATATGGGATCATGTGGACACATGTCCTCACCACATATTCTAACCTGTGGGAATGAGATTTAAAGGTTGGATCAATATTACTTTGGTTTAAGTTCATTATTTAATGATTTAAAGTGACTAGAAATGCCTATATAGAATTATTTTGGTACTAGTCCAAAGTCACTACCTGTAAACCTTAATATTATTACATATTTGGATAGATATGATGAAATGTGATTTTTGAGAGTTGGGATCAACTCAAAAGCTAACTTGGTTGATTTTATAAAAATGTTTCAAGTTGCAAAAGCTTCTGTCTTCTTATTTTTATTAGGAGAAATCTATAACACTAAATGAATTAAATCCAACGGGCTTGGATAGAGCATTTCAATACCTTTCAGAAAAAATTAGTTTCATGTAATTTGGATTTGTCAAACTCACATAATTGAATTTTGAAACAATGGACAGAAACTATATTCTAACTAAAAAGAAAAATCCAGATTTGAATCTACGGGCTCGCGCGGGAAAAGAAATGGGCCGGTCCAGTGACGCTACGCGGCGTGGGGCTCAGCTGACAGGGGGGTCCCACTTGTCAGCGGCACTTAAAACGCGAAATGGTACGCGCGCTGTGGGCCGTGCGATTAGAGGCTAGATCTACGGCTGAGGGTCATCGTCGACGATGGACAGGTCGCCGGCGAGTTCGAACCCTAGCGGCTCGGTGGGGGTCTACTTGGGGCGTACCAGGGCTCCAGCGGGGTCGGTGATGCGGGCGAACGAAGTGGAAGACGACGGCGAGGCGAGGCGTGGTCGCGGCGGAGGTTGGGGTGGCCGGAATCAACGGCACCCTTCTTCTCCAGAGGCGGCAGCTCCGGCGAACTGCTGCTCCACTTGCTCTGGCGAGAGGTGGGTGAGGTTCAGAGAGGTGAGGGGAGTGGAATGGTGTGAGTCTTTGGTGCTGGGGAGGGATCCTTTTATAGGCTCGACGGTAAGACCGAGCGGGATGGGCGGTCGACGGTGGCGACATGGCTATGGCGAGCTAGCGGCATGGCTGGGGGTTGCGATCGATGGGCGGTTCCTGGCGGTGCTCTAGTGCTTCAATGCGGCCGTAGGGGCGGTGGCACGAGGTCGGGGCGAGGTGGCGCTCTACGCGGCCGAAGCGGCTGTGTCCACGGCGAGTGGTGGCTGTGGGGCTTTGGGCGGCGAACGGAGGTGTCTGGGGTGTTCTCCAGGTCGAGGCGGAGCGGTGGGCGCGGGCTGGTGCCAAGGGGCGGTCGGTGCGAGCAGGGACAGTGCGCGCTCTGCGGGCGGCATCGGCATGGTTCGGTGGCACTGGGCGCGGGTTCTTCTCTGTGGTCCATGGCTGCTCTTGGCTCGGGCAAGGGACAGAGAGGGGCGGTGCGGTGCTGGCTACCTCCTAGACATGGAGAGGAAAGGGGAGGTGGTCTGCTGCAGTGGGGCAAGTTTGGCCGGCCAGGGTGGTGCTCGGCATGGCATTGCCTTGCCACTAGGGTGTAGGGGATGGGTTGCAAATGGCATGGTTTGATCAGAGGGGGACATAGAGATTAAATGGAGATCAATTGGGGGCAAAACTCTGTTCAAAACAGTGAGCTAGGATTAGAGGTGTGATTCTGCCTGCCAAGTGTTTGATGAAATGGTCGCAAGAGAAAAAGTTTTGAATTTTGAGTTCAAAAATTTTGGGTGATCTCCACTAGTGATAGGTAGTCTCTGGTTGCAAGGGTTTTGAAAATGATGCTCAATTAGATGGTTTTTAAAATAGGGGTGATCTATGCATATGCATTAGATTCAATTTTAAACTGTCATTTAAAATAGTTTACAGAATGTTTTTAGTAGATCAAGAGGTGGGCCTTGGTACCTCATTATGTGTACTTGCAAGGGGTGCAAAGATCAAGAATTGTTTCTGTTAAGCCAAAGTAGGCATGAGAGTTAAATTTGTCAAAATGACCATTCCTTCATTTTAATTCTTTTTGATTTGATTTTCTTTAGGAAAAGTTTGGGAATGATGTAGATGATGTTTAAATCACCTAAGAAACATTTTACAAGCATTGGATCAATCAATCATGGCAATTCAAACAACTCCTATTTTAAATGCACACATATATGAATGCTTTCATTTTAAATTTGGAAAAGTTTTTGTTAACCCCATTTTTGGATGATTTGATCTTGATAAGCTTGGATTGAAGTTTTGGGATGTTACAAACCTTCCCCCCTTAAAAAAAAATCTCGTCCCGAGATTTACAAGGAAAACTAGGAACTAAAGAGATCTGGGAACTCTGTCCTAATGTAATCCTCGCGCTCCCAAGTAGCTTCCTCCTCGGTATGGTTGCTCCACTGAATCTTGAGAAACTTGATACTCCTGGTCCTGGTGGTTCTGTAGGCTTCTTCTAAGATATGGATGGGCACTTCCCGATAGGTCAGGTCATTGTTGATTTCCACTACTCGATGATCGATATTCTTGAAAACTTCAGTCTTCTCAGGAACCTCCAAGCATTTGCGAAGTAACGAGATATGGAACACATTGTGGATGGCTGACATCTCTTCAGGCAGTTCCAGTTGATACGATACTTCTCCTCGGTGGTTCAGAATCTTGAAAGGTCCGATATATCTGGGAGTTAACTTTCCCTTCAGACTAAAGCGTTGAGTTCCCTTCAATGGTGAAACCTTGAGATATACGAAATCTCCGACATTGAAAGTCAGGTCTCTCCTTCTCTTGTCGATAACTCTTACATGCGGATTGGGCGGTCTTGAGGTGCTCACAAACTTTGTGAACTTTCTCTTCTGCTTCTCGGAGAATGTCGGGTCCAAAGATCTGACTCTCTCCTACTTGCGACCAATTCAAATGGGTATGGCACTTCCTTCTGTATAGGAATTCAAATGGTGCCATCTGCAAACTATCTTGATAACTGTTGTTATATGAGAATTCTGCAAAAGGCAGGCAATCTTCCCATTTTGACTCATATTCCAACACACAAGCTCTAAGCATATCCTCCAAGATCTGGTTGACTCTCTTAGTCTGTCCATCTATTTGCGGGTGATACGCGGTGCTGAAGTTCAACTTGGTTCTTAATCCTTCCTGAACTTTCTGCCAAAATCTTGAAGTAAACTGAGTTCCTCGATCTGATACGATGGTCTTGGGGGTTCCATGCAGGCTAACAATTCTAGCAATGTACAGCTCTGCTAGTTTTGTACTCTGGTAGGTTGTCTTGACTGGTATGAAGTGGGCTACCGTGGATAGTCTATCAACTATGACCCAGATTGAGTCATTTCCCCTACTAGAAGTAGGTAAACCGGTGATAAAGTCCATTCCGACGGAATCCCATTTCCATTCCGGAATCTGCAGTGGTTGTAACAATCCTGCAGGTCTCTGATGCTCTGCTTTGACTCTTTGACAGATGTCGCATTTGGCGATGTAGCTTCCGATCTCTCTCTTCATCTTGTGCCACCAAAATTGCTCTTGCAAATCCTGATACATCTTTGTTCCTCCGGGGTGGATAGAATAAAGGGTATCATGAGCTTCCTTCATGATAACCTCCTTCAGCTCCGAATCTGCTGGCACACAGATACGTCCTTTGTACCACAGTACACCTTCTTCATCTTCGGTGAATCCAGGTACTTTGCCTGTACCAATACGACGTTTGATTCCGTCGATACTTTCATTCCCCTTCTGGGCTTCCTTGATTTGGCAAATCAAAGTGGGTTGAAGTTCAATGCTAGCTAGGAATCCTTTGCTAACTAACTCAGTCCTGAACTGCTCCAACTCCTCATACAAACTTGGTTGCTTCTCTTTGATCATGGTGTTTAGCCTACACGGCAATCTGCTAAGAGCATCCGCTACCACATTGGCTTAGCCAGGGTGATAGTGAATGTCAAGGTCATAATCCTTGATTAACTCTATCCATCTTCTTTCCCTCATATTCAACTCCTTCTGGATGAAGATATACTTCAAGCTCTTATGATCTGATTAAATCTCACAGCGATTACCCATCAAATAATGACGCCATGTCTTCAATGCTAGAACCACGGCTGCTAGCTCAAGATCATGGGTCGGATAGTTCTGCTCATGATGCTTCAGTTGTCGAGACAAATACGCGATGACTTTTCCTTCTTGCATCAATACACATCCTAGACCAATCTTGGATGCATCACAATACACATCAAACGGCTTCTTGATGTCGGGCATGATCAAAATTGGGGCTGATATCAATCTCTTCTTGACTCTGAAACTGGCTTCACACTTGTCTGTCCATTCAAACTTCTTGTCCTTCTTCAACAATTGGGTCATTGGTCGGGCTATGCTCGAGAATCCTTCTACGAACTTGCGGTAATATCCCGCTAATCCGAGAAATGAGCGAACTTGGGTTTGATTGGTTGGGGCTTCCCATTCTTCGACATCTTTGATCTTGGTGGGATCAACAGAGACTCCTCCGGCAGACACAATATGTCCTAGGAATCCTACTTCTTTCAGCCAAAACTCACACTTGCTGAACTTGGCATATAACTGATGCTCTCTCAGGGTTTCTAGGATGATTCTCAGATGTTGCTCATGATCTTCTTCTGACTTGGAGTAGATAAGGATGTCGTCGATAAACACAACTACAAACTTATCTAGGAAATTCATAAAGATCTTATTCATGAGATTCATGAAATAAGCAGGGGCATTGGTTAATCCAAAAGAAATAACCGTATACTCGTATAAACCACAGCGAGTAGTAAAGGCGGTCTTCGGAATATCCGTTGCACGAATCTTAAGTTGGTGATAACCAGTCCTAAGATCAATCTTTGAGAATACCTGAGCTCCAGTCAACTGATCAAATAGATCCTCTATCTTTGGCAAGGGGTACTTGTTCTTGATGGTGACATCATTCAACTTTCTGTAGTCTGTACATAGACGGTTGCCTCCATCTTTCTTGTCGACGAATAACACTGGTGATCTCCATGGCGATGCACTTGGTTGAATCAAGCCTGTTGCTAACATGGCATCCAACTGCTTCTTCAGTTCTACTAACTCTGAGGGGTTCATGGTATAGGGTCTCTGGGCTATAGGTCCGGTTCCGGGGATTAGTTCGATAATGAACTCTATATCCCTATCTGGGGGCATACCTGGCAATTCATCTGGGAATACGTCGGGGTATTCACAGACTACTCTGACTTGGTCAATGGTAGGCAGGGCTACACTTTTGTTGCATTTGAATTGACGGGGTAAGGTTTCAGAGATATGTTCTACTATTACTCCAGAACTACTGGTCATGGTGATGGCTTTCTTAGCACAGCCTATCAGTCCTTTATGCTTTGACATCTAGTCCATACCTAGTACTACTTCCAAACCTTTGGTTCCAAGTACAATTAGGTTGGCATAAAAATCTATCCCATGTATTCTGATAGGTACAACTTTGCAAGTTTTTCTAGCTTTTGTAGTTGAACCAGGGATTTGAACTATCATGACATGCTTCAGGTTGGTTGGGCGAATCTTACTAGTGCATACAAATTCTTGGTGACAAATGAATGATGCTCGTAATCAAACAATACTCTTGCTAAAACTGAGTTGATGAAAACATACCCAGACTACATACGGTGCTTCCGGCTTCTACGCATTCATGTGGAAGAGACGACCGTTCTTGGTGTGCGGGTTTCTGGGAAAATCTCCGTCCTGGTTGAACATGACGCCTTTGCTGATTTGGGACATTCACAGGGGGGCATTGGCGGCGATCTTCTTGGGACACTCATTGGAGTAGTGACCCTTCACTCCACACTCAAAACAAGTGATCGGGACTTGTCCTTGATCATGCAGTACAACATTGCTGCCAGTTCTGGGGGCAGTGTTGTTGTTGCTCTTGGGAGGGGCACGGTTGAAGTTGTTGGCATTGACGTGGTGATGATTGTTTCCTCCGGACTTCACATTCCCTCCTCTACGGTTGGGGTAGCTTGGGCGAGAATTTGGGGGTCGGTTGTTCCTTGGTGCATATCCTGGTGAGGGGTTAGGACGGTACTTCTGGTGACTCTTTGGATCGATCGCTGCATCATCTGACGTTTGTGGTTGTCATTTGCTGGTTAATCTTCCTTCCATCTGAATGGCGAGTCGACTAGCTCTTGAGATCCCGAAGCGGATGTTGGCGAGACGATCGCATCTCATCATGCAGTCCGTTTAAGAATCTCTCTTTCTTCTTGGCCTCCGTGTTGATCTCATCCGGTGCATATCTGGCAAGTGACAAGAATTTGTCACGGTACTCTACCACAGTCAATCTTCCTTGCTTCAGTTCACGGAATTCATCTCTCATCCTGTTGACAAGACCTTGCGGCACGTGGGTGCGGCTGAACTTGACCTTGAATGCTTCCTAGGTCATCACCTGGCCATGGTTCATGTTGCGGATGCTATTCCACCAAGGTCTTGCATCTCCCGCCAGATAGTGGGTGGCGAAGAGAACTTTCTCATTCTCCTCAACTCCTGCAACTTCGAGGTTGTTTTCCATGGTGCAGAATCAGTCATCGACATCTAATGGGTTTTCAGATTGGTTGAAGATTGGGGGATTGGTGTTCTGAAATTTTTTGAGTTTAGATCCATGGTGATCCTGATTTCCATGTCCTTGGTTGTTGAGAGCCATTTGGGCGATCTGCTGCAATGTTGCTAAGTTGGCTTGACGCTCGGCCCTGCTTGCTTCACGGTCTGCGATGAGATTCTGCAAGATTTGCAGCATTGGGTCCTGCGATGAGCTGCTCCCTCCTTGGTTTCCATGAGTCATCTGAAGATTGAGATAGATATAGGGGTAAGAGGGAAATTCTAAGGTTCATGGTTTTGGGTTTTCAAAGCTAAAACTTTGAGTTAAACTCAGGTTTTTCAACTAACTTCTTTTTCATTCATGCAAGCAAGCACACGATACAACACACACCACAACAAGCAAAGGGGAAAGCAGATGGTTTGAAGAACCATTCTGCAAGCTACGATATAATGAGATGATACATCTCATGCTACGACAGTGCTCTAGTGCATCTACTCATCGTCGATGAAGTCGGAGTCTTCATCGTCAGTGTAGAAGTCCACAGCATCCTCTTCCAGAAAGTCATCATCGTTGCTGAGGTAAGAATCCATATCTCCCTGGATGTCTTCACCCTCATCATCTTCTTCTTTGGCGGCAAGATGAGCTTCCTGCTCCTTGACGGTCTTCTCGAGGTCGGCCACCTTCTTGCGAAGATGGGCGATGATGTGATCCTTCTTGGCACATTGGCGACAAAGAGACTGTCGATCTTGGACGAGCAGTGCAAAAGTCTGGGCCTTCTGGTCGGCAATGGCATGGTTCTGGTTGGCTAACTCTCTGGCATTGTCCAGTTCCTGCTATCGGTCATGAAGCAAGAAGTCAAGGTTCTCCACTTGACGCCTCAACTCTGGGTGACTTGGCATCTCCATCGGCATTCCCATGAAGTCACGTCTTGCATAGTGGGCAAAACGGGTTCCTTGAATCTTGTTGACGCTGAGGGCACATAGGCGTCGCGAGAGCTTCATGCATTGCCACAGCTAATCCATCTAGCGATTGTTCTCTCTCACAGAGAACTGAATTCTTCCGGAAGTTGGTGCTTCAATGCTTCCTCGAAGATCTGCGGTGACTAGCCATTGTAGGTCTCCTCCTGGGGGTCCTGGAAGTTGAGCTCCAAGAAACTCCGGATGCGGGCGTCCTAGTAACTCTAACAGTGAATCCAGATCCCTCTCGAAGATCAGCTGACCTCCGTTTCCCCAACTGGTAAAACTTGCTGAACTGAGTCTCCATCTACAAGAATTTAGGATGAGGAAATTTGTAATGTGATCAAGGGTGTCAAATTTTAAGTAGTAATGTAAGAATTTTGAGGAACATGTATTTTTGAGAAAGAATGAGTTCACAAGGGTAAGAGGGGAAATAGTTTTTCATAAATACTCACTTTGGTTTTGAAGCTAAGTTTTTGGTTTGGACGTCCATTCTAACTAGGGTCTCCTATGGTCGATGGCTCGATACCAACTTGTCAACACCGGATTTTTAATCCCAGATGCCGTTATGCGATACCGCAATCCCAGGATTACCATTTTTGCGAGACATAACAGATTGGATATCACAGTACATCATCCATTACAAACCATACATAAGGTTTTACACAAATAAGGATCTCATGATCCAGTCTTTAATACAACAAGCAGCGGAAATAAACGATTGCGTAGTGGTGGGGTCCATCTTCAGGGACACAGGCAATGCTGACGAAGGAAGATAGTTCTAGTTATCATAGCCGTCCTGCTGACCATTATCTTGATAATCTCCTTCATAGTCTGGCCATGATAATAGCCAGGGACAAAAGCCATGAGTACTCTTTAAGTACTCGCAAACTACTACTAACATGGGTTATAATTCTAAGTTAAAGTGTTGAATTTAATGAATAACTATCAAGTTAAGTTTGAAACCTAAGCTGAGTTCTGAAGCAAGAAAAGATAAAGTAAAGTTCTAGAATCACTTAAGTTGGGAAGCTATTATCATTAACACAACCCTGTTGTGGTCAAGTCAAAGTTCATCATTCATTTCAAGTTATTTAGAAAACATCTGACAACGAAATAGTATGGCCATTCCAACTGTCCATAACCGTGGACGTGGCTATTCGAATAGTTTGACACTCTGCAGAGGTGGTACACTTTCACCACAAGATTCGATACATCATGGGGATAACCTGAATCATCATACTTAGTATGCAGATAATCAAACATAACCTTCCTTTACACACCCTAGTACAAGCACCTCTCCTATGAGCATGGCCTCCCAACCATGACCATCGGTCATCTTAGGCCTTTGCATAGGTGGACATCATTGAGAGGTAGCCTCAGCTCAAACCTCTCCGTGAGAACTAATACTAATGCATATAAATTTCCAGCTAAGCCTTACCCAATTCAGGTAATGTGGTTGTACGGTAAATTTGGAATGGTATCGCATCCAAATCCAACCATCAGTTTTATAAAAGGGTTAAGGCTCATGCATCATCATTTTCATCATCATAAACCAATTGTGTTTCTCAACACATGTCAAAACATCTCAATAGAATGACTCATCATTCCAAGGTTTTCATAACTCATTTTCACCAAGTGTTCCCATCTAAAGTGACTCAAGTTTTTGAGCTATTCTAAAATACTAAGTTAAGAGTGTTCACTAAGGGGGAAAGATGGGATCAATCTCATGCCATAGAATGACATCTAAAGGTTTCTAAGTAGGTCAAGTTTTATACTCTTTATGCTACCTTCAAAATTAATTAAAGAACTTTGTGTAAACTAAGGGAGGTAAAACTTGTCAATAAGACTTGGGGTACTAATAGTTAAAGGGGTGTGATCAAAGCATGCTTAAGGCATCTTTACTAAACCATCTAGTTTTATTCTAGCTTGCTAACAATAGCTTACTAAAGCATGTTTGCAAGGGTTAGCTTGCCACTAATAGCTTGCCTTGGTTGGTGCAGTGGTTGAAGTTTTCTTCTTCTTCTTCTTCTTGGTAGAACTCCTCCTCCTCGAAGGCTTGGTCGGTACTATCGTCTAGAAATACATAGGGAGTGCACAATCACCAAACAATACTTAACTAGGCTAAGTAGTATTCTAAACCACACAATTGATGATCTATTATCATCCCAAACATCACAAGTTTAATTCAATAGTTTCAACCTTTTCATTTTGGAAAAGTAATTTCTACTCATTGAAATATTAAATAAAATTTAATATTCACCACCAAAATATGGGATCATGTGGACACATGTCCTCACCACATATTCTAACCTGTGGGAATGAGATTTAAAGGTTGGATCAATATTACTTTGGTTTAAGTTCATTATTTAATGATTTAAAGTGACTAGAAATGCCTATATAGCATTATTTTGGTACTAGTCCAAAGTCACTGCCTGTAAACCTTAATATTATTACATATTTGGATAGATATGATGAAATGTGATTTTTGAGAGTTGGAATCAACTCAAAATCTAACTTGGTTGATTTTATAAAAATGTTTCAAGTTGCAAAAGCTTCTGTCTTCTTATTTTTATTAGGAGAAATCTATAACTCTAAATGAATTAAATCCAACGGGCTTGGATAGAGCATTTTAATACCTTTCAGACAAAATTAGTTTCATGTAATTTGGATTTGTCAAACTCACAGAATTGAATTTTGAAACACTGGACAGAAACTATATTCTAACTAAAAAGAAAAATCCAGATTTGAATCTACGCTCGCCGCAGGAAAGAAATGGGCGGCCCGGTGGCGCTCTGTGGCGAGGCTCAGCTGACAGGGGTCCCACTTGTCAGCGGCACTTAAAGCAAACGCAGCGTATGGGCGTGTGATGTGATTAGAGGCTAGATCTACGGTTGAGGGTCGTCGTCGACGACAGACAGGTCGCCGGCGAGCTCGAACCCTAGCAGCTCGGTGGGGGTCTACTGGGGGCATACTAGGGCTCCAGCAGGGTCGGCGATGCGGGCGAACAAAGTGGAAGACAACGGCGAGGCGAGGCGTGGTCGCGGCGGAGCTTGGGGTGGCCGGAATCAACGGCACCCTTCTTCTCTAGAGGCGGCTCGGCTCCAATTCGGCGAACTGCTGCTCCACTTGCTCCGGCAGAGGTGGGTGAGGTTCAGAGGTGAGGGAGTGGAATGGTGTGAGTCTTTGGTGCTGGGAGGCTCCGTTTATAGGCTCGACGGTGAGACCGAGCGGGATGGGCGGTCGACGGTGGCGACATGGCTTCGGCGAGCTAGCGGCATGGTGGGGAATTGCGATTGGTGGGCGGTTCCCTGGCGGTGCTCTAGTGCTTCAATCTGAGTAGTAGGCGGTGGCATGCGGTCAGGCGAGATGGCGCTCTGCTTGGCGGCAGCCATTTGTGTCCACGGCGGCGGTGGCTGTGGGGCTTTAGGCGATGTGAAGGTGTCAGGGTGTTCTCAGTCGGCGGGCGGTGGCGCGGACTGGTGCCAAGGCGGTCGGTCTGAAGGGGCAGTCTGGCTTGCAGGCGGCATCGGCATGGTTCGGTGGCACTGGGCGCGGGTTCTTCTCTGTGGTCCATGGCTGCTCTTGGCTCGGGCAAGGGACAGAGAGGGGCGGTGCGGTGTTGGCTACCTCCTAGACATGGAGAGGAAAGGGGAGGTGGTCTGCTGCAGCGGGGCAAGTTTGGCCGGCCAGGGTGGTGCTCGGCATGGCATTGCCTTGCCACTAGGGTGTAGGGGATGGGTTGCAAATGGCATGGTTTGATCAGAGGGGGACATAGAGATTAAATGGAGAACAATTGGGGCAAAACTCTGTTCAAAGCAGTGAGCTAGGATTAGAGGTGTGATTACGCCAAGTGTTTGATGAAATGGCCGCAAGAGAAAAAGTTTTGAATTTTGAGTTCAAAATTTTTGGGTGATCTCCACTAGTGATAGGTAGTCTCTGGTTGCAAGGGTTTTGAAAATGATGCTCAATTAGATGGTTTTTGAAATAGGGGTGATCTATGCATATGCATTAGATTCAATTTTAAACTGTCATTTAAAATAGTTTACAGAATGTTTTTAGTAGATCAAGAGGTGGGCCTTGGTACCTCATTATGTGTACTAGCAAGGGGTGCAAAGATCAAGAATTGTTTCTGTTAAGAATTGAGTACTAGGAATAGCCAAACTAGGCATGAGAGTTAAATTTGTCAAAATGACCATTCCTTCATTTTAATTCTTTTTTAGTTGATTTTCTTTAGGAAAAGTTTGGGAATGATGTAGATGATGTTTAAATCACCTAAGAAACATTTTACAAGGATTGGATCAATCAATCATGGCAATTCAAACAACTCCTATTTTAAATGCACACATATATGAATGCTTTCATTTTAAATTTGGAAAAGTTTTTGTTAACCCCATTTTTGGATGATTTGATCTTGATAAGCTTGGATTGAAGTTTTGGGATGTTACAAGAGGTGACCGAGATTTAGCAAATTATGAGACGCGGAACTAGCAAAAGTGGAATCCTATCTGCTTGTCTCAGAGACATAGAAGTAGGTTCTCACTTATCCCACATGTGCATCCTATTGTCAATTGGTCATTGCGTGGAGCACACACCATAGTAGGTGTCACACCAAGCGCACCCCTAAAAGTTTAGAGAGAAGAGGGAAGTAATGAACAGGACATCTAGGGGTTGTTTGGTTCGGGGGATATCCCCAAATGGTTAGGAGTAGTCAATGAAAAAAAATGGTTGCTAGCCGTTTGGTCCAGGGACGAGAGAGGATGGGGATAACCAGATTTTAGGATTATTCGCCCAAAATGCTAGCTCCTCTCATCCCTCAAAATCTGTCGGATGAGCTCAACCGCTTGTGTCGTTAGCCTCACCCGGAAACAGTTTCGTTGCTCACCGCCCTATGTATTTTCCTCTCATCCTGAGGTAGAGAGTCGAGGCGGCAAGAAATCGAGTGACGCGGCGTCAGGAATCGATGAGAGACAAGGAGAGTAGTTCCACCTCGTGCTCTGGGACAAGAAATCAAGCAGCGCGATAACAAATCAATCACCAAGCTCCGCTGTGTGCTCTGCGGAGAGCATCTCTAGGGACCGCCCTCTGTCCATGTTCCTCAGGACCACCTGCACACTGCTGAGCTTCGCCGCGTGCTCCGTGGATAGCAGCTCTAGGGGTGACGGTGGCAGTGGCCTGGGATGGTATGGGCGACGATGGAGCCAGGGAAGGTCCAGGGGCGGACGATGGTGGAGCCGAGGAAGGGCCATGGTGGTGGCAGGGAGAACGACTAGAGAGGTGCCAACCTGCCAGGGGACGGGCGATAGGGGAGGAGCAGGGGGCGATGGGGCGGTGGCTGGGAGGAGGCTAGGATGGGCGGCGACGTAGGGTAATCTACCATCGTAATAAACCACAACCTCTCATCCACTTCTCAACCGTTGAACCAAACAAAAAAAGGCTATCCCTAACCATATCTCTTCAAGCCCAACCAAACAGAAAAAATGGCTACCCCTAACCAGATGGTCAGGGATATCCCTATCCCAAAAACTTATCCCCTAAACAAACAGCCCCATAGACTACTCCCTCCGTCCCTATTTAAAGGACACATACAGCAAATCGATGGGCTCTAAGCATCGTCTGATTGGATCTAATTTATCTAATTGGCTATTCCTCTGAAATTGAAATTAAATAATTATGTGCCTAGAAGGTGGAGGCATTTTTGGATTGCGTGATTTTCAATATGTGTCCTTTAAACCGGAACTTGGAGAGAGTAGCTAAGAGAATTTAGAGGAGACGTGCGTCTTCAATTTCGGAGAGGCTCCCTCCCCTCTACATTTTTTATACTTAGGATGGTCATAGTGCATAGTAACTTAGACTAGTAACATACACATATTACTAGTTCAAGTTACTAGTAACATGCACATGTTACTAGTTCAAGTTATTGTTAGACATATATTTATGGTACGTATACGAGATGGTGTAGTACACCACTCGTATACGTACCGAACTCTGTATTGTGCCACATGAGTGGCTATTCCTCGTTCTATAACACCTAACAGAGAACCACCGAAAGGGGTTATCTCGTTCCACCTAGGAAATTCGACATGGTATACAGAGCCCTTCTTCTCTCTAGCTAGCCGTTGCCACCGGTTTCCTCCAAGCCGTGCTGCCAAGGATACCGATCCAAGCCGATCGGAAGGACTAGGACATAGATCGCCGTCGGGACAGTCAATTCTGGCCTCCGATTTTCTCTTCAAGGACCCCTGCTGATCGGAAGGACTAGGGCATAGATCGTCGTCTGGACAGCCAATTCCTGGCCTCCGATTTTCTCTTCAAGGAACTCTGCTGATCGGAAGGACCAGGTCATAGATTGCTGCCAGGACAGCCAATTCCTAGCCTCCGATCTTCTCGCCAAGGACCCTTGTTGTTCTTCTTTTTCCGCGAGGATCTCATCGGGACTGTTCCTCTGGAACCGATCTTGACTTCCACACCACACCAACGACCTACAGATTCCCTTCAAACAAATCTCCTACAATTTTTTGTTCCACCCTTCCCATCCCTACCAAGCTACTCGATGGCAACTTCATCATCCTCCTCGGTGTTGGCTGCCATCGGTGCGCCGCCTGCCATTAAGCTGACCCAAGAAAACTTCATGTACTGACGAGCTCTTGTGCTTCCCACCCTTCGCAGCGCATGTGTGATGGATCTCCTCGAGGGTACTGACCTTGCATCGCCAGAAAAGCTTGAGGCTGAAGATGAAAATCACAAAAAAGTGTCGGTCCCCAACCCGGCATATGACATCTGGATTACCAAGGACCAGCAGGTGGTTAGTTTCCTCGTCAACTCCCTCTCCGATGATGTGATGCCCCATGTTTTCGGCCTCCATCACCTTGTCGACATGTGGCGTGTGCTTCATGCCATGTACTCAACTCAATCCAAGTCCCGTGCCTCCACCCTACGTGGAGCTCTTACTGTTGGGAATATGCCCTAGAGGCAATCATGTATGATATTATTTCAAATGTATTCATAAATTTGTTGTCCATGTATGAACTACTGATATATATCATTGAATATGTGATTCGATTGTGAAACTATATATTCATGTTGTTTATACTGATAGTCCTTGGTCGTTGAGGTTGTGCTGGACACACAACTTAGAATAATGTGAAAGTCGGCTGATGTCTCGGTTCCACTTGTCATGGGCATAGAGATGCCATTCTGACTTACACGGATTCGGCTAAAGAGTTTAGCGAGTTGGACTGACCCATATTGAGATGCAATGAACAAGTCGTCATTTGCATGTATCAATCAATGTAATCCTTAGACCTGAGCTTATTGCACAGTCCGAGTTGAGGATCACCGGCTTAGGTTACATCAAGCGTTGTTACATCCTTTGGGCTTATAAAGCGGAGTTGGTCGGAGAATCAAGCTGCGTGATGTGAATAACCAAGATGGGATTTTGCCCCTTCGTCTGGAGAGATATTCTCTGGGCCCTCTCGGAAGATATGATTCGGAAAGCATGGCCATGCGTGACAACCGAGACGATCGACTAAGAGTTAGTCGGATGAATCACTTATCTCCGATTAAGAAAGAGAGTCGAACTATTTAAGTGATGACGATTATTCTCCTATAGTTCGACAAGGTATATCGTGAGGCAAAAGGGACTCATACGAAAGTCGCATTGGAAGGTATGTCGTCATGACTCTTTGGTACTTGGGAGTTGGCACGTTCTGCTAGGAGCCGCTACCAACTGATCGGTCACGAGTGAGACTCGGATCGTGTCCGGGTCACCATGAGCCTGTCGGGTCACACACTTAAGAGCAGGAGCATATTTGGGTTGGATCCAAAAAGGAAACGGACAGAGTCAGTGAGTTGGACTCGCAGTGACTAATATAGGCCTTTTAGTGAATGGGCCACAAGTTAGGGGAGCCCACTTTCACTCCCTATATAAGCTGGGGCGTGTTAGAGATATGCCCAAGAGGCAATAATAAAAGTGGTTATTATTATATCTTTGTTTATGATGAATGTTTACATCCCATGCTATAATTGTATTATAAGGAAACACTGATACATGTGTGTTTTGTAAACATAAAAGAGTCCCTAGTAAGCCTCTTGTTAAACTAGCTTGTTGATTAATTGATGATCATGGTTTCCTGATCATGGACATTGGATGTCATTAATAACAAGGTTGTATCATTAGGAGAATGATGTAATGGACACCTCACCCATAGTAAGCGTAGCATTAGATCAAGTCATTAAGTTCACATTGCTATAAGCTTTCGATACATAGTAACCTAATCCTTCGACCATGAGGTTGTGTTAATCACCATCACCGGATGAGTACTTTGATGACCTCAAACACCACTTCGTGGCGGGTGGTTATAAAGGTGTCATTAGGTATTCTGAAAGTATGTGTTGAAGCGCATGGACCAAGATTGGGATTTGTCCATCCATATGACGGATAGATATGCTCTGGGCCCTCTCGGTGGAATGTCATCTAGTTAGCTTGCAAGCATGTGACTAGGTCACAAGGGATGGCATAACTCGAAGTGAGTGAAGAGTACTTGTCGGTAACGAGGTAGGACTAGGTATGGAGATACCGATGATCAAACCTCGGATAAGTAGAGTATCGCGTGACAAAGGGAATTGGTTTCAGTATGTTAATGGTTCTATCGATCACGAAGTCATCGTTGAGTATGTGGGAGCCGTTATGGATCTCGGATCCTGCGATGGTTATTGATCGGAGGTGTCTTCATCATGTCCACTTATTCATGAACCGTAGGGTGACACACTTAAGGTTGAAGTTGTTTTAAGTAGATATTGAATGTGCGTTGGAGACCGAATGTTGTTGGTCTCGGATTGGATCCGAGACATCACGAGGAGATCCGGAATTGTCCGGAGAATAAGATTCATATAATGGGGATCATTTTCTAAGTTAGGAAATGTTCCAGAGTGTTTGTATGGGGATTCTAGAAGGTTTGAATGTTAGGAAGGTTCTAGAAGATATCTTGGAGTTTATTTGAAAACGAGATAAGATAAGATAAGATAAGATAAGGGAGTTTAAAGGGGAAACTTGGGGGAAGGACTCTCCCCCAAGCTCCCTAATCTTGCCCCCTAAGGGGTGGGCCTAGGGGTGGGAACCTAGGCCACACCCTCCTCTATATATAGAGGGTGGGCGCCACCCTCCTTGCCCTTCCCACTCCAAACCCTAGCCGCCTCTCTCTTCCTCCTTCCACCTGCTCGGCTTAGGCGAAGCCTGCAGATTCTCTCCACCACCACCACCACCACGTCGTGCTGCTGGGATTGCGTGGAGAAGATCTACTACCTCCATTGCTCGCTGGAGCAGGAGAGGAAGGTCCGCCGACTCACGTGTGACCGTCTGTGAAGCGCTGCTGAACGCAGCGCGGAAGGATCATCTACTCGATCTTGAGATCGGCAAGTGATCGACTACATCATCCACGAGATCTAATCTCGTTAACGCTTTCGGTTCTACGAGGGTTAGTACCGATCTATCTCGTTGCTCATGTCTAGTAGATTAGATCTTGGCTTTTATCTAGATTAGATTTGGGTTTTGTTCGTTCTTGCGGTAGAATTTTTTTGTTTTCCATGCTACGAACCCATCAGGGCGCAGGTGCTTAGAGCACACGGTTAGGTCACTCCATGTGTTGGAAACCCTAGCTCCAGTCTAGTCCTGTCCTGTCGCCGCCGTACCGGACCTAGCAGTCCATCACTAGCGCTCCTCCTCGTACATGTGGATACTGGCGGAGGTGCTGTACGTTCAACACTTCGACGATTGTGGATCAGAATGGATCGTGCAGACTGCACTGCATCAAGCGACATGCTTCATCGATTCCGCAACCGCGCGTCTAGTGGTAATTCTCGTGGTCTATTACCTCAGCTAGATCTTGGGATCACCGCGTAGGAAAAAGTTTTGTTTTCTCTACGTGGCCCAACACTTACCAACACAAAAAATCTCGAGATGACTGCTCAACAATACATCACGAAGATGAAAGGTTTTTCCTCTGAGTTGGCTGCTACCGGGAAGATGGTCGACGATGATGAGCTGAAGGACTATATTCTGAACGGTCTTGATGGTACGTTCAACTCGCTTGTTGCTGCCATTAACGACGTTCCCACTATTATCCTCAATGACATGTGCTCGCAGTTGCTCTCTTATGAGAATCGTGATGCTATGCTTCTCTCGACAGGCCAAGCTTCTGGTGGTTTACCTCCTCTATCAATGCTTCCTAGTGCTCCCCCTCCCAATTATGGGGTCACTCCACCACACCCACCACCACAACCGTACATGCAACCTCCACCTAGCTATCGGCAGCCATACATGCCTCCTCCACCCTCATATTAGCAGCCCCCTGCTTACTCAATATGTAGAGCTCGTTGGGGAACCCCAAGAGGAACGTATGATGAGCACAGCAACAAGTTTTTCCTCAATTATGAAACCAAGGTTATCAAACCAGTAGGAGCAAGAAACACCTCCAAGGTGTTGTTTCCAACTTGGAATCCCGCACAACACAATCACAGAACTTTGCCCCCAACTTACAGTGAGGTTGTCAATCTCACCGGTTGCTAAAAACAAAGGATTAAACGTATTGTGTGGAAGATAGTAATTGCTTTGCAGAAAGTAAACAGAAAACAGTAAATAGATTATAGATTGATGGTAAAAGAATGGACCGGGGCCCATAGTTCACTAGTGATGATTCTCCTTAAGATAGATGACATGTTGGGTGAACAAATTACAGCGGGGCAATTGACAAACATCGAGAAAGCATACGTGCATATACTAATCATCATGACTCCTATGAGATTTGATTGGACATTACAACATTTTACATAGACCGTAATCCAACTACATCTATGACTAATAATCCACCTTCAGGTTATCATATGAACCCCCTCTAGTATTAAGTTGCAAGCAACAGATAATTGCATTAAGCAATGTGTGTAAAGTAAACAATACGATTGTTCTATGAACAAAGGGTTGTTGTTTTCTCCCTAGTAGCAACAACACATCTAGTACCTTAGAGATTTCTGTCACTTCCCCAGATTACTAGAGGCATGAACCCAGTACCGAGTATAAATACTCCCTCTTGGAGTTGCTAGCATCTACTTGGCCAAGATAGCTACTAACAATGGAGAGCATGCAAGATCACAAATAACAAATACATGATAGAATCAATAATCAATCTGAAATAGCATCTCAATATCCATCGGATCCCTACAAACACAATATGTATGATTACAAATAGATGATCTTGATCATGAACAGAGCTCACAAGATCTAAACATGGTAGCACAAAGGAGAAGAACCAACCATCTAGCTACTACATGGACCCGTAGTCCAGAGATGAACTACTCATGCATCACACCGGAGGCATGCATGGTGATGAAGAAGGCCTCCAGGGTGATCTCTCCCCCCCGACAGGGTGCCGAGAAGAGCATCAGATCCCTCCCGATCTAGGGATGGAGATGACGGCGGCTATAGACTCTTTCGTGGAGTTTTGATCGGGTACTTAGGGTTTTCATCCCAGAGGCAATATATAGGCGAAGGGGTAAGGTTGGTGGAGTACCAGGGGGCCCACACCACCTGGTGGCACGGCTAGGGCTGGCCGCGCCACCACTAGGTGTGGCCGGCCTAGCTCCCCTCTTCGTCTCCCCCCGGACTCCATGTTCCTTCTAGTGAAATATTGACTTGGGCTTTTGTCCGGTCCAATTTCGAGAATATTTCCTTACTAGATTTTCTAAAACCAAAAACAGCAGGAAACAGGCAACTGACAATGTGGCATCTTGTTAATAGGTTAGTTCCATAAAATGTGTAAAAATACTCCAAAGTGTGGACAAAACATAAGAAAGTAGATATAAAACAAGCATGGAACATAAAAAATTATAGATATGTTTGCAACGTATCACCCCCTCCACAACAGTACATGCCTAAAGTGTATCTGCAATAGCCACAATATTTTATAGCCCAATTTCCAGCTTATCCACCTTCACCCATGCCCTATATGCCTCCGCAGATGCGCCCTCCTACTCCACCTCCACAGCGCCCACCCCCTCCTCCGAACCGTGGCCCAACTAAGCCTGATCAGTAGAGCAGGCCCAAGGGGGGCCTGACGACCCACAAGTATAGGGGGTGTATCGCAGTATTTTCGATAAGTAAGAGTGTCGAACCCAACGAGGAACAAAAGGTGCTGGTTAGTGGTATGGATCAGGAATTCTCTGCAAATACTTAGCAAACTGATTTTTAGGGGTTTTTGATAATGCAAGTAAATAAAGTACGAGTAAATAAAAGACAATAAGAATAAATGCAGCAAGTGGCCCAATCCTTTATTCAGCAAAGGACAAGCCGGTTGTATTACTTAAGATGACCAAACATTCTCGAGGACACATGGGAATACCGTCAAGTGCTTTCGCTTCATATAGTTGATTAATCTTCTTTAGTTTGCTAAGTGTTGTGTGGGTGAACCTGTGCTAATGTACCGACCTTCCTAGGACTAATACATACTTGTGATTATACCCCTTGCAAGCATCCACAAGTACAACAAAGTAATTAAGGTAGAAACCTAACCACGACTTTAAACTCTAAGACCCCGACATCCCTTGTGCAATGGTTTCCTCACAGAGGTTTAGGTTTCTGTCACTCCGGCAACCCCTACGATTAGTAGCCAAATACACAATGCATTCCCCTAGAAGAAGTACACCACAACTTAAATATCAAACTATTGAATGTTTCTCAACACAATTCCACTACTAACAACATGACTTCTCCCATGTCATCAAGAACAAAACGAACTAGTCACAAGACATCATATGGATCATGATCAGAGATGAAATGATGATGTATAACAATCTGAACATAAACAATAATTTAACGGTTCACTCAATAGCATCAACTACAAGGAGTAATCAACACCGGGAAAGTTTCCCCTAAGAACTATGCAAGATTCAACCCAATTGTTATAGCGGTATGGAGATGGTGATGATGGTACTGGTGGTGATGACGGTGATGATGATGATGATCCCGATGAAGTCCAGCTTGATGGTGGTGTTGATGGCGACGATCTCCCCTCTTCGAGAAGGAATTCCCCCAGCAGAATTATGTCTGCCAAAGAGATATTTCTCTCTCGGTGTTTTTTCGCCCCGCAGAGGCGGCGGAATCTTTCTGTGGTCGCCCCCAGTCTTAGGGTTTCAGGAGGATAATATACGCCAGAGGGGAGAGCCAGGGGTGGACCAGGGCGGCCACACCACCTGGTGGCGCAGCCTAGGGTGGCCCACGCTAGGGGGTGGTGTGGGCCCCTTGTGGCCCATCTCAGCTTCCCCTTCTGGCTTCCTTCGTCTTCTGAAAAAATAGGATTTTCCATATATTTTCCCAGATTTTCTGATCTTCACGAATTTTGCCTCCAAAAAGCACCATTTCCATCAGAATCCTGACTACAGCGGTCCATACTCCAAAAGTCATCAACCATGCAAAAATAGATGAAATAACATAAGTATCATCCCTTAATATGAAATATATCAATGAATAATAGTAAATTATGATATAGAATAGTGATGACAAATGGACGTATCAACTCCCCCCAAGCTTAGACTTCGCTTGTCCCCAAGCGAAAACTGAGCTCAATAAACATGGCCTCAGGTTTATGGAGTGAAGAGTCGACAAAAGAATACGGATAAGAAGCATCACATTCATCAATACATAAGTCATAATAGAAGACAACTGACTATTATATAACTTAACTTGCAATAAGTAAAGGAAACACAATAAAGATACATAAAGTGAATCACAATTGGTAATGGCAAACTTAGCTCTTGGTCTAAGAATAGTTGACAATTTACTGGAGTTCACAAATAACTGATTTTCAATGATAGCTTTCAAAGTAGTAAACACCAAGATAAGAGCAATGTGCAAAACAAGGAACATAAGAAACATGATTGAATAAATCATCATATGAATGAATGAAACACAACGACTCAAAATACTTGCTGAGATAGAAAGGAATAGGTTTACTGACTCAACTAAAAAGTAAAAGAAAGGCCCTTCGTAGAGGGAAGCAAGGATTTCAAGTTTCATAAAGAGCTTCCAAAAATTATGATACTTATTAGCTTTCAGCTCTCGTTTCCCCTATCATAGGCATCTTTAGGTGATTAAGGTTAAAGTGATCAAATATGAGGATATGCTTGACAAGTTGTAAGTTGAAAATCTCATGTCCCTTGAATACGAGGGCCGCTCCTCATGCTACTCAAGTTTAGTCACCGGTAAGTTCTTGTCATAGTAAGCACATGTGTATCATGGAGAACCGCCAACGGGGTACCCCTTTCCCGATGATACAGAAGAATCCCCATATCAAAATGACAAGGCAAACAGACAACAAGCATCTCAACAATCTTCTTATTTACCATGCGAATATGGTGCTTTTTTCTCTCTTTCCTCTTTTCTCGTCTTTTTTTCTTTTCCTCTTTTTCTCAATCTCAATCTCTTTTTTATAAGAAGAATGCTTCATAGATGCTCATTATGGTTACGCTGCAGGTTTCCACCATGACAACATGGGTTAGACCGGCGGCCCAGGCGTTTCTCTAACACACATGCATAACTCCATGGACTTACAAGCTCCCCTTTCATTTCACACGGACGACATCCATAGACAAAAGAACATGATATCAACTAGGTACAAAGTACCAGTGCAATGTTGAAAGCGTTCCCCATGAAAGCATGGTTCTGCTAATTCACAACTTACAAAGCGCAAGCATATACGCACCATAGATGGGCACAATGGTTCAAGTTTATTAAATGCAAGAAAGTAAAGTGTGCCATCAAGTTCGTGAGAGCTTTAATCACTAATTTTCACATAACAAGTTTAATTTGGAAGGTAGATAAAAACATGAATTTACTTGGAATAGCAATAGTGCTAATAGGTAGGTATGGTGGACACAAATGGCATAGGTTTTGGTTTAAGGATTGGATGCACGAGAAGAATTCTCTCTCAGTACAGGTTTTTGGCTAGCAAGGCTGGGTAGCAAGTATAAAAGTTGAAGGAAACAAACAAACATACAAGTGATAAAAACAAACATGCAATCTTCCTTAGAAGCACAAAAGATCTTAACTAGAGAATACTAAACTTATGAGCAAATCAAGAAAGAAAGATGATGAAATTATATTTCTTTAAGAGTACTTTTATGTTTTTCATTCAACCCTCAAAAATAGTGTTGCTACTGACCGAGCCAGGTTTTCCAAAACCAACTAAATTAACTCAATGATCCCGATGTGATACTAATACTAACAACAAGATCAATCATATAACCACAAATTGAAAACTAATATAAGATATTCAAAAGAGTAAATGATAGAACTTCTCATTTATATTCCATAAAGGCAACTCACACCAAGGGATACATATCTAACGAGAGAGGGGACACTTCCATAATGCGAACCATCCTACATGATAACTTCTCTATTCATGATATGACTCTACTAAAAAGGTAAAAAGATAGAAGATAGTGATGTGATACCGCAACACTCCCCCAAGCTTGGAACAAACCAAGGGGATGCCAAAACCTGATGACGAATTACTCCTTTGGTGGTGGTGGTATTCTCTTGTCATCGTCTGACTTCCAAGGTAAGGGTGATGACCCACAAGTATAGGGGGTGTATCGCAGTATTTTCGATAAGTAAGAGTGTCGAACCCAACGAGGAGCAGAAGGTGCTGGCTAGTGGTATGGATCAGGAATTCTCTACAAATACTTAGCAAACGGATTTTTAGGGTTTTTTGATATAGCAAGTAAACAAAGTATGAGTAAATAAAAGATAGTCGAAATAAATGCAGCAAGTGGCCCAATCCTTTATGCAGCAAAGGACAAGCCGGTTGTATTTCTTAAGATGACCAAACGTTCTTGAGGACAGATGGGAAGGCTGTCAAGTGCTTTCGCTTCATATAGTCGATTAATCTTCTCTAGCTTGCTAAGTGTTGTGTGGGTGAACCTGTGCTAATGTACCGCCCCATCCAAGACTAATACATACTTGTGATTAAACCCCCTTGCAAACATCCGTAAGTACAAGAAAGTAATTAAAGTAGAAACCTAACCACAACTTTAAACTCTAAGACCCTTACGTCCCTTGTGCAATGGTTTCCTAACGGGGGTTCAGGTTTACATCCACAACCCCTACGATTAGTAGCCAAATACACAATGCATTCCCCTAGGCCCATATAGGTGAAGTGTCATGTAGTCGACGTTCACATGACACCACTAGAAGAAGTACACCACAACTTAAATAACAATCTATTGAATCTTTCTCAACACAACTCCACTACTAACAACAAGACTTCTCCCATGTCCTCAAGAACAAAACGAACTACTCACAAGACATTATATGGATCATGATCAGATATGGAATAATGATGTATAACAATCTAAACATAAACAATAATTCAATGGTTCACTTAATAGCATCAACTACAAAGAGTAATCAACACCGGGAAAGTTTCCCCTATGAACTATGCAAGATTCAACGCAATTGTTACAACAATATGGAGATGGTGATGAGGGTGCTGATGGTGATGATGGTGGTGATGATGATGATGATCCCGATGAAGTCCAGCTTGATGGTTGTGTTGATGGCGATCTCCCTCCGGAAGGAATTCCCGTGAAATCTATCTGCCGAAGAGATCTTTATCTCTCGGAGTTTTCCGCCCCGTAGAGGCGGCGGAATCTTTCTGTGGTCGCTCCTCGAGTCTTAGGGTTTCGGGAGGTTGATATACGCCAGAGGGGAGAGGCTGGAGTGGGCCAGGGCGGCCACACCACTCCCTAGCGTGGCCTAGGCCTGCCCGCGCCATGGGGTGGTGTGGGCCCCCTATGGCCCACCTCCACTCCATCTTCTGGCATCCTAAGTCTTCTGGAAAAATAGAATTTTCTGTATATTTTCCCGGATTTTCTGATCTTCGCGAATTTTGCCTCCAAACAACACCTTTTCCATCAGAATCCTGACTGCAGCGGTCCATGCTCCAAAAGTGATCAACCATGCAAAAATAGATGAAATAACATAAGTATCACCTCTCAATACGAAATATATAAATGAATAATAGTGAATTAAGGCATAGAATAGTGATGCAAAATGGACGTATCAACTCCCGCAAGCTTAGACTTCGCTTGTCCCCAAGCGAAACTGAGCTCAATAAACATGACCTCAAGTTTATGGAGTGAAGAGTCGATTAAAGAATACGGACAAGAAGCATCACATTCATCAAATACATAGATCATAATAGAAGACAACTCACTATTATATAACTCAACTTGTAATAAGTAAAGGAAACACAATAAAGATACACAAAGTGAATCATGATTGGTAATGGCAAACTTAGCTCTTGGTCGAAGAATAGTTGATAATTTGCTGAGTTCACAAATAGCTGGTTTTTCAATGATAGCTTTCAAAGTAGTAAACATCAAGATAAGAGCAATGTGCAAAACAAGGAACATAAGAAACATGATTGAATAAATAAACATATGAATGAATGAAACACATCAACTCAAAATACTTGCTGAAATAGAAGGGAGCAGGTTTACTGACTCAACTACAAAGTAAAAGAAAGGCCCTTCAAAGAGGGAAGCAGGGATTGCAAGTCTCATAAAGAGCTCCCAAAAATTATGATACTTACTACCTTTCAGCTCTCATTGCCCCTATCATAGGAATCTTTAGGTGATTAAGGTTAAAGTGACACAACTGAGAGGATATGCTTGACAAGTTATAAGTTGAAATCTCAAGCCCCTTACTTATGAGTACCGATCCTCATGCTACTCAACTTCAGTCACGAGCAAGCTCTTGTCATTGTAAATATATGCGTATCATTGAGAACCGCCAACGGGTACCCCTTGCACATGACACAAGAGCTATCCCATAATCAAAATGACAAGGCAAGCGATGTTGAGCATCTCGTGATCTTTTATTTGCTATTTGCATAGGTTTTATTGAGGATGCTTCATAGAATGCTCACTATAGTTATGCTGCAAGTTTCCACCATGATTAGGCATGGCTTAGGCTAGCGGCGGTATGCTTTCTAACACACATATAAACTCCATGATCTTATAAGTTCCACTTTTATTTCACAATCACGGATCCATAAGCAAAAGAACATGATATCAACTAGGTACAAGTACCAATGAAGTGTTGAAAGCGGTCCCCATGATACATGGTTCGGCTAACTTCAACTCATAAAGCGCAAGCATATACGCAGCAAAGAAGGACCCAATGGTTCAAGTTTATTAAATGCAATAAAATAAAGTGTGCCATAAAGTTCGTGAGAGCTTTAATCACTAATTTTCACATAATAGGTTTAATTTGGGAGGTAGATAAAACAAGAATTTACTTGGAATAGCAATAATGCTACTAGGTAGGTATGGTGGACACAAATGGCAAAGGTTTTGGTTTAAAGGAGGTGGATGCACGAGAAGAATACCCTCTCAGTACAGGTTTTTGGCTAGCAAGGCTGGGTAGCAAGTATAAGAGTTGAAGGAAACAAACAAACATACAAGTGATAAAGGCAAACATGCAATCTTCCTTGGAAGCTCAAAAGATCTTAACTAGAGAATACTAGACTTATGAGCAAATCAAGAAAGAAAGATGATGAAATTATTTTTCTCTAGAGTACTTTTATCTTTTTATTTCAACTCTCAAAAATAGTGTTGCCACTGACCGAGCCAGGTTTGCCAAAACCAACTAAATTAACTCAATGATCCCAAAGTGATACCAATACTAACAACAAGATCAATCATATAACCACTAATTGAAAACTATCATAAGCTATGCAAAAGAGTGAATGATAGAACTTCTCATTAACATTCCATAACGGCAACTCACACCAAGGGATACATATCTAACGAGAGAGGGGACACTTCCATAATGCAAACCATACTACAAAATAACTCCTCTATTCATGATATGACTCTACTAATAAGGTAAAAAGATAGAAGATAATAATATGATACCGCGGCACTCCCCCAAGCTTGGAACAAACCAAGGGGATGCCAAACCTGATGACGAATTACTTCTTAGGTGGTGGTGGTATCCTCTCATCTTCGTCCGTCTTCCAGGGTAAAGGATTCCCATCAACAAAGGACATCGTGGTTTCCATCATCCTGAAACTTGCAGCAGCACTTATGCGTTTAAACCTAGCCTCATACTCACAGTTTTGATTTTGAACATCATAGAACTGTGCTCGCAGTTTGTTGGTTGTTTGGCGGAGTGAGAGGACTTCGTCTTTGAGTTCAGCAGTTTCCTTTTGGTGCTCGGTGATGAATTCGGAACAAATCTTATGGATGATGTCCACTTCACGCTCCGCCATCTTCCTGTACCTAAAGACTTCTTGCTCCAATGCTTCCATCCTGTCCTCCAGACTTCCTTCACCTTTAGGGCCTTGAACCTCCTTAATCCGGACCTCCCCACCTTCGAGCAACAACTCCTTGGGATGAATCTTCAATTCTCTCATGTATGGGTTGATGATATCCTCTAAATAATCTCCCTTGGATGATACAGAGGAAGACATTGTGGCTCCAAATCTGGGATTCTACCTGGCAGAAACAGATCGAAACAAAAACACGGCGAAAACACGATATACGAACCTCGGGAGATCCGGGGGGTTATATATTATGAAGTTTCATATCAAAAGGAAGGTAATGGGAGAAAACGAGTCAGAGGCGGAGTCCTGGGTGGCCTCACCACCTGGTGACGCGGCCAGGGGTGGGCCCGCGCCATGGGGTGGTGTGGGCCACCCTGGCTCCGTTTCTGTCCCTTTTTCTCTTCGTAGCTTTCCTTATTGACTGAAAACTACAAAAATATAGTTGGATTGTATTTTCACGGAACTTTTCTTACCAGAACTGTTACCTAGTTGGAAACAGACTCTGCAGGTCTCTGAATTTGGTCCTTAATGAATTTATCTAGAGTTATAACTTGAAAGGCATCAACATCTTCATTGTAAGAATCTCCAGCAATATAGTGTTTGAGTCGCTGTCCATTCACTACTTGTGTAGTATTATCTTTTAGAGAGGAAATTTTTATTGCTCCTGAACGGTATACTTCTTCAATGATAAAAGGTCCTTCCCATTTTGATAGTAGCTTACCTGCAAAAAATCTAAGACGAGACCTATACAATAGAACTTTCTCACCAACATGAAACTCTCTCTTAACTATTCGCTTATCATGCCATCTTTTAACTTTTTCCTTAAAGAGCCTAGCATTCTCATAGGCTTCACTCCTCCATTCATCTAAAGAACTTAAGTCAAATAATCTTTTCTCAACAGCGAGCTTACAATCTCTATTTAGTTCTTTAACTACCCAGTAAGCTTTGTGTTCTAATTCTAAGGGTAGGTGGCAAGCTTTCCCATAAACCATTTTATAAGGAGACATTCCCATAGGATTTTTGTAAGCCGTTCTATAAGCCCATAAAGCATCATTCAACTTCTTAGCCCAGTTTTTTCTAGACCTATTAACAGTCTTTTGCAAGATAGATTTAATTTCTCTATTTGATAACTCTACTTTCCCGCTAGTTTGGGGGTGATAAGCTGAAGCAATTCTATGATTAACATCATACTTATCGAGGGTCTTTCTAAAACCGCCATGAATGAAATGAGAACCCCCATCAGTCATGAGATACCTAGGCACTCCAAACCTAGGAAAGATAACGTCCTTAAGCATTTTTAGAGAGGTTTCCCCGTCAGCACTTTTCGTAGGAATGGCTTCTACCCACTTAGTAACATAATCAACGGCAACAAGAATATGAGTGTAACCCTTCGAAGGAGGGAAAGGACCCATAAAGTCGAATCCCCAACAATCAAAAGGTTTAATAACTAGAGAGTAGTTCATATGCATTTCATTGCGTCTAGAAATATTACCAACACGCTGATATTCATCACAAGATAAAACAAATTTTCTTGCATCCTTAAAAAGGGTAGGCCAGTAGAAACCTGATTGTAGTACCTTTTGTGCAGTTCTATCTCCTGCATGATGTCCTCCATAGGCGCTACCATGACATTTACGCAATATCTCTTTTTGCTCATATTCTGGAACACATCTTCGCATAATACCATCAACTCCTTCTTTGTATAAGTACGGGTCATCCCAAAAATAATGCCTCAAATCATAGAAGAACTTTCTTCTTTGCTGAGCTATAAAAGTTGGAGGCAAATACTCGGAGACAATAAAGTTAGCATAATCAGCATACCAAGGGCTTGGGTTTCCTCGCGAGCTCACCCCCACTGCAGCTAACTGTTCATTCGGGAAACTATCATTAACAGGCATAGGATCAAAAGAGATGTTTTCCAAACGAGATAAATTATCAACTACAGGATTTTCGGCACCCTTTCTATCTACTATATGAAGATCAAACTCTTGTAAAAGCAGTACCCATCTAATAAGCCTAGGCTTAGCGTCCTTCTTTGTCATAAGATATTTAATAGCAGCATGATCAGTATGAATGGTTACTTTTGAGTCCACAATATAGGGCCTAAGCTTATCACAAGCAAAAACAATAGCTAGAAATTCCTTTTCAGTAGTAGCATAATTCCTTTGAGAAGCGTCTAAAGTCTTACTAGCATAATGGATAACATTTAACTTTTTATCAATACGTTGCCCAAGGACAGCCCCTACAGCAAAATCACTAGAATCACACATTATTTCAAAGGGTAAACTCCAATCAGGTGGTTGAACGATAGGGGCTGTAGTTAAAGCCTTCTTAAGAGTTTCAAAAGCTTCCTTAAAATCATTATCAAAAACGAAGGGTACATCTTTTTGAAGATGGTTAGTAAGGGGTTTTGATATCCCAGAAAAGTCTTTAATAAACCTTCTATAGAAACCAGCATGACCAAGGATACTACAAATACATTTGATGTCTCTTGGGCATGGCATCTTCTCAATTGCCTCAACCTTAGCTCTATCAACTTCTATGCCTCTTTCAGAAACTTTATGACCAAGAACAATCCCTTCATTAACCATGAAGTGGCATTTCTCCCAATTAAGAACAAGATTAGTTTCTTCACATCTCTGCAAAACTTTATCAAGGTTGTGCAGACAATTCTCAAAATAAGTTCCATAGACAGAAAAGTCATACATGAACACTTCTACAATTTCCTCACAAAAGTCATGAAAGATAGCAGACATGCACCTTTGGAAAGTAGCAGGAGCATTACATAAACCAAAAGGCATACGTCTATAAGCATAAGTTCCATAAGGGCAAGTAAAAGTAGTTTTTTCTTGATCTTGTTGTTTAACAGCAATTTGAGAGAAACCAGAATAACCATCAAGAAAACAAAAATGGGTCTTTTTAGACAACCTTTCCAACATTTGATCAATAAAAGGAAGTGGGTAGTGATCTTTCTTAGTAACTTTATTGACTTTCCTAAAATCGATGCACATCCTATAGCCTACCACTATTCTTTGAGGAATAAGCTCATCATTATCATTAGGGACAACGGTAATACCTCCCTTTTTAGGAACAAATGAACAGGACTAACCCATTCACTATTAGCAATAGGGTAAATAATACCAGCATCAAGGAGTTTCAATACCTCATTCCTTACCACTTCCTTCATCTTAGGATTTAAACGTCATTGGTGCTCCACTACTGGCTTCACATCTGGTTCTATGTTGATAGAATGCTGACATATAGTAGGTGAAATCCCTTTCAAATCATCTAGAGTATAGCCCATAGCTCCTCGGTGTTTCCTCAAAACCTCCAATAATCTTTCTTCTTCCTCCCCTGAAAGTTTAGCGCTAATAATAACAGGATATATCTTTTTATCATCAATAAAAGCATATTTAAGATCACCAGGGAGAGGTTTTAGATCAAAAACCGTATCCTTTTTAGGTGGCATCGTGGTACCCAAGTCTTCTACAGGCAAGTCGTGCTTAAGCATCATAGGTTGATCTCAGAGAATCATGTCAATCTCGTTCCTTTCTTCCATGAAGATTTCACTTTCATGTTCTTCCATAAATTGCTGCAAAGCATTGTTAGGAGCAAGAGAAATAGAAGCAAGTTGTTCAACCCTAAAATCCTCATTATGGGTTTCCTCTTCGCAAGGTTCTTTAGCAAATTTCGAAAAATTAAACTCATAAGATTCCCCATCAAACTTAGTCAAGATTTTCTCCCTCTTGCAATCAATAATAGCTCCACAAGTACTCAAGAAAGGACTACCAAAAATGATAGGATAAGTTTTACTAGCAGCTGAACCAAGCACTAGAAAATCAGCAGGGTACTTAATCTTACCGCAAAGAACTTTCACGTCTCACACAATACCAATTGGAGAGATGGTCTCTCTATTAGCAAGGTGAATAACCACATCAATCTCTTCCAACTCGCAAGGACTGATCTCATGCATAATTTCTCTGTAAAGCTCATAAGGAATAGCACTGGAACTTGCACCAATATCACATAAACCATAATAGCAATGATCACCAATTCTAACAGAAAGCACAGGAACACTAGCCTTTTTAGTTCTATTAGGATGTGAAACAATATTAGAAGCATCCTCACAAAAGACTATGTGCCCATATTCTACGCTTTTAGTGACAAGGTCTTTCACAATTGCTACCACAGGTTCAATGTTTATTTGTTCATCAGGTTTTACAGTTCTTTTTTCACTTTTGGTGATTACATTAGTTATCATTGGATGGTCCTTTACCTTTTCGGGGGAGGGAATCTTCTCGATATAAGGTTTAGGTAAGATGGGCTCGATGATGCAATACTCAGCACTTCCAATAGGTACATAGTCAACAATATCTTTATAAGGTGAATGGTACTTGTTCCATCCTCTTTTTGGGATTTCGATATAGGAAGCAAAAGCTCTAAAGCAATTCGTAATAACTTGCAAATCAAGACCATAAATATTACTACTATTTTGAAAGTCATCAGTTCCCATAAAAGATTCAATGCATTCATAATCATAATTTATACCTGACTTTCTACCTTTGTCATTCTCCCAAGCTTCAGCATTGTCTTGAATACGATCTAGAAGGTCCCATTTAGCTTCTTCTTCCATGCAAGTGAATGATCCAGCACAAGAAGCATCCAAAAAATCCTTATCATGTAGAGGGAGACTCGCATAAAAGTTGTTGATAATAATATTGTTGGGGAGGTCATGAATGGGACATTTGAGCATTAGTAACTTCAATCTCCCCCAAGCTTGAGCTGTACTGTCTCCATCAAGAGGCCAAAAGTTGTATATTTGATTCCGATCTTTATGAATCTCACTAGGAGGATAAAACTTTGAATAAAAGAGAGGCACTATTTCCTCCCATTCTAGAGCTTGACCATTCTTCAACAGCTTATACCATTCCTCAGCTCTTCCTTTTAGTGATAATGAGAATAACTTCTTCTTAACTTGATTTGTAGTAATACCTGCACACTTGAACAACCCGCATAATTCGTGTATAAAGAGTAAATGATCACCGGGATGGACAGTTCCATCCCCAACATAATAGTTATCCATAACACGGTCAATAATTCTTGTAGGTATTTTGAAAACATCTTTCTCAGCAGGTGGTGGCTTATCTACTACCTTAGCAGTGGTAGTAGCATTACCAAATAAGAAACTCTGCGAATTATCCATAACCAAAATAAAGCAACTAGCAGAAGTAAACAATACACACAGTAGAAGTTTCCTTTACCAATTCCACTCTCCAATAGCGCTTCACTCCCCGGCAACGGCGCCAGAAAATAGTCTTGATGACCCACAAGTATAGGGGGTGTATCGCAGTATTTTCGATAAGTAAGAGTGTCGAACCCAACAAGGAGAAGAAGGTGCTGGCTAGTGGTATGGATCAGTAATTCTCTGCAAATACTTAGCAAACGGATTTTTAGGGGTTTTTGATATAGCAAGTAAACAAAGTACGAGTAAATAAAAGACAGTCGGAATAAATGCAGCAAGTGGCCCAATCCTTTATGCAGTAAAGGACAAGCCGGTTGTATTTCTTAAGATGACCAAACGTTCTCGAGGACACATGGGAAGACTGTCAAGTGCTTTCGCTTCATATAGTCGATTAATCTTCTCTAGCTTGCTAAGTGTTGTGTGGGTGAACCTATGCTAATGTACCGCCCCATCCAAGACTAATACATACTTGTGATTAAACCCCGTTGCAAACATCCATAAGTACAAGAAAGTAATTAAGGTAGAAACCTAACCACAGCTTTAAACTCTAAGACCCTTACGTCCCTTGTGCAATGGTTTCCTAATGGGGGTTCAGGTTTCTGTCACTCTGGCAACCCCTATGATTAGTAGCCAAATACACAATGCATTCCCCTAGGCCTATATAGGTGAAGTGTCATGTAGTCGATGTTCACATGACACCACTAGAAGAAGTACGCCACAACTTAAATAACAATCTATTGAATCTTTCTCAACACAACTCCACTACTAACAACAAGACTTCTCCCATGTCCTCAAGAACAAAACGAACTACTCACAAGACATCATATGGATCATGATCAGAGATGGAATAATGATGTATAACAATCTGAACATAAACAATAATTCAATGGTTCACTCAATAGCATCAACTACAAAGAGTAATCAACACCGGGAAAGTTTCCCCTATGAACTATGCAAGATTCAACACAATTGTTACAGCAATATGGAGATGGTGATGAGGGTGCTGATGGTGATGATGGTGATGATGATGATGATGATCCCGATGAAGTCCAGCTTGATGGTGGTGTTGATGGCGACGATCTCCCCTCTTCGAGAAGGAATTCCCCCGACAGAAATCTGTCTGTCGGAGAGATCTTTCTCTCTCGAGTTTTCCGCCCCGCAGAGGCGGCGGAATCTTTCTGTGGTCGCTCCTCGAGTCTTAGGGTTTCGGGAGGTTGATATAAGCCAGAGGGGAGAGGCTGGAGTGGGCCAGGGTGGCCACACCACTCCCTGGCACGACCTAGGCCTGCCCGCGCCATGGGGTGGTGTGGCCCCCTGTGGCCCACCTCCACTCCATCTTCTGGCATCCTGAGTCTTCTAGAAAAATAGAATTTTCCGTATATTTTCCCGGATTTTCTGATCTTCGCGAATTTTGCCTCCAAACAGCACCTTTTCCATCAGAATCCTCGATCACGGTCCATGCTCCAAAAGTCATCAACCATGCAAAAATAGATGAAATAACATAAGTATCACCTCTCAATATGAAATATATCAATGAATAATAGTGAATTAAGACATAGAATAGTGATGCAAAATGGACGCATCAAAGGGCTCCCATCAACAAAAGACATAATGGTCTCCAGCATCCTGAAACTTGTAGCAGCACTTATGCGTTTAAACCTAACCTCGTACTCATAGTTTTGATTTTGAACGTCGTAGAGTTGTGCTTGTAGTTGGTTGGTTGTTTGGCGAAGTGAGAGGACTTCATCCTTGAGCTCAGCAGTCTCCTTTTGGTGCTCGACGATGAGTTCGAAACAAATCTTATGGATGATATCCACTTCGCGCTCCGCCATCTTCTTGTACCTAAAGACTTCTTGCTCCAGTGCTTCCATCCTGTCTTCCAGACTTCCTTCACCTTTAGGGCCTTGAACCTCCTTTATCCGTACCTCTCCATCTTCAAGCAACAACTCCTTGGGATGAATCTTTAACTCTCTCATGTATGGGTTGATGATATCCGCAGAGGAATCTTCCTTGGCTGATCCAGAGGAAGACATTATGGCTCCAAATCTAGGACTCTACCTGTCAGAAACAGATCGAAACGAAAACACGACGAGAACACGATATACGAACCTCGGGGGATCCGGGGGATTATATATTACGAAGTTTTATAGCAAAAGGAAGGTACTGGGAGAAAACGGGTCGGAGACGGAGTCTGAGGTGGCCACACCACCTGGTGGCGCGGCTAGGGTGGGCCCGCGCCACAGGGTGGTGTGAGCCACCCTGGCTCTATTTCCGTCCCTCTTTCGCTTCGTAGCTTTTCTTGTTGGCTAAAAACTACAAAAATATAACTGGACAGATCTTTCATGGAACTTTTCTTACCAGAACTATTACCTATTTGAAGATGCACTCTGCAGGTCTCTGAGTTTGGTCTTTGATAAATTTTTCCAGAGTTACCACTTTAATAGCATCAACCTCTTTGTTGTAAGAATCTCCAGCAATATAGTGCTTGAGTCGCTGCCCATTCACCACTTGTGTAGTGTTATCTTTTAAAGAAGAAATCTTTATTGCTCCTGAACGGTACACTTCTTCAATAACGAAAGGTCCTTCCCATTTTGACAGTAGTTTTCCTGCAAAAAATCTGAGACGACACCTATACAATAGAACTTTCTCACCAACATGAAATTCTCTCTTAAGTATTCGCTTGTCATGCCATCTTTTAACTTTTTCCTTAAAGAGTCTAGCATTCTCATAAGCTTCACTCCTCCATTCATCCAAAGAACATAAGTCAAATAATCTTTTTTCACCAACAAGCTTACAATCTCTATTAAGTTCTTTAACTTCCCAATAAGCTTTATGTTCTAATTCTAAAGGTAGGTGACAAGCTTTCCCATAAACCATTTTATAAGGAGACATCCCCATAGGGTTTTTATAGGCAGTCCTATAAGCCCGTAAAGCATCATTCAACTTTTTAGCCCAGTTTTTTTAGATGTATTAACAGTCTTTTGCAAGATGGATTTAATTTCTCTATTTGATAACTCTACTTGCCCACTAGTTTGGGGGTGATAAGCTGAAGCGATTCTATGATTAACATCATATTTAGCAAGGGTCTTTCTAAAACCACCATGAATGAAATGAGAACCCCCATCAGTCATGAGATACCTAGGCACTCCAAACCTAGGAAAGATAACATCCTTAAGCATTTTTAGAGAGGTCTCCCCGTCAGCACTCTTCGTAGGTATGGCTTCTACCCACTTAGTAACATAATGAACGACAACAAGAATACGAGTATAACCTTTCGAGGGAGGAAAAGGACCCATAAAGTCAAATCCCTAGCAATCAAAGGGTTTAATAACTAGAGAGTAGTTCATAGGCCTCTCATTGCGTCTAGAAATATTACCAACACACTGACACTCATCACAAGATAAAACAAATTTCCTTGCATCTTTAAAAAGGGCAGGCCAGTAGAAACCTGATTGTAGCACCTGTTGCGCAGTTCTATCTCCCGCATGATGTCCTCCATAGGCACTACCATGACATTTCCGCAATATCTCCTTTTGTTCGTATTCTGGAACACATCTTCGCATAATACCATCCACTCCTTTATATAAATGTGGGTCATCCCAAAAATAATGCCTCAAATCATAAAAGAAATTCCTTCTTTGCTGAGCTGTGAAAGTTGGAGGCAAATACTTGGAGACAATAAAGTTAGCATAATCAGCATACCAAGGGCTCCCTCGTGAGCTTATCCCTATTGCTGCCAACTGTTCATTCGGGAAACTATCATTAACAGGCATAGGATCAAAAGATATATTTTCCAACCGAGATAAATTATCAGCAATAGGATTTTCAGCACCTTTCCTATCTACAATATGTAGATCAAACTCTTGTAAAAGCAGCACCCATTTAATAAGCCTAGGCTTAGCATCCTTCTTCGTCATAAGGTACTTAATAGCAGCATGATCAGTATGAATGGTGACTTTTGAGTCTACAATATAAGGTCTAAACTTATCACAAGCAAAAACGACAACTAGGAATTCTTTTTCAGTAGTAGCATAATTCCTTTGAGAAGCGTCAAGAGTCTTACTAGCATAATGAATAACGTTTAACTTTTTATCTATTCGTTGCCCAAGGACAGCACCTATAGCAAAATCACTAGCATCACACATTATTTCAAAGGGTAAACTCCAATCATGTGGTTGAACGATAGGAGCTATAGTTAAGGCCTTCTTAAGAGTTTCAAAAGCTTTCTTACAATCATCATCAAAAACAAAGGGTACATCTTTTTGAAGAAGATTAGTGAGGGGTTTTGATATCTTAGAGAAATCTTTAATAAACCTTCTATAGAAACCAGGATGACCAAGGATACTACGAATACTTTTGATGTCTCTTGGGCAGGGCATTTTCTCAATCGCCTCAACTTGAGCTCTATCCACTTCTATGCCTCTTTCGGAAACCTTATGCCCAGGGACAATCCCTTCATTAACCATGAAGTGGCATTTCTCCCAATTAAGAACAATATTAGTTTCTTCACACCTCTACAAAACTTTATCAAGGTTGTGCAGATAATTATCAAAAGAAGTTCCATAGACGAAGAAGTCATCCATGAACACTTCCACAATTTCCTCACAAAAACCATGAAAGATAGCAGACATGCATCTTTGAAAAGTAGCAGGAGCATTACATAAACCAGAAGGCATACGTCTATAAGCATAGGTTCCGTGAGGGCATGTAAAAGTAGTTTTTTCTTGATCTTGTTGTCTAACAACAATCTGAGAGAAACCGGAATATCCGTCAAGAAAACAAAAATGGGTCTTTTTAGAAAACCTTTCTAACATTTGATCAATAAAAGGAAGTGGGTAATGATCTTTCTTAGTAACTTTGTTAACTTTTTGCTGAAATCAATGCACATCCTATAGCCCACTACTATTATTTGGGGAATAAGCTCATCATTATCATTAGGAACAACGGTAATTCCTCCTTTTTTAGGAACACAATGAACAGGACTAACCCATTCACTATCAACAATAGGGTAAATAATACCAACATCAAGGAGTTTCAATACCTCATTTCTTACCACTTCCTTCATCTTAGGATTTAGACGCCATTGGTGCTCTACTACTGGCTTTGCATCTGGTTCTATATTGATAGCATGCTGACATATAGTAGGAGAAATCCTTTTTAAATCATCCAGAGTATAGCCCATAGCCCTTCGGTGTTTCTTCAAAACCTCTAATAATCGTTCCTCTTCCTTCCCTGAAAGTTTAGAGCTAATAATAACAGGATATATCTTATTATCATCAATGTAAGCATATTTAAGATCGTCAGGGAGAGGTTTTAGATCGAAGACCGAATCCTTTTTAGGTGGCAACGTGGTCCCCAAGTCTTCTACATGCAAGTTGTGCTTAAGCATCTTAGGTTGACGACGGAGAATCTCGTCAATCTCATTTCTTTCTTCCATGAAGATTTCACTTTCATGATCCTCCATAAATTGCTGCAAAGCATTGTTAGGAGCAAGAGAGATAGAAGCGAGTTCTTCAACTCTAAAATCCTCATTATGGGTTTCATTTTCACAAGGTTCTTTAGTAAATTTTGAAAAATTAAACTCATAAGATTCCCCATCAAACTTAGTCAAGATTTTCTCCCTTTTGCAATCTATAATAGCTCCACAAGTACTCAGGAAAGGTCTACCAAAAATGATGGGATAAGTTTTGCTACCAGCAGAACCAAGTACTAGAAAATCAGCAGGGTATTTAATCTTACCACAAAGAACTTCTACATCCCACACAATGCCAATTGGAGAGATGGTCTCTCTATTAGCAAGGTGAATAACCACACCAATCTCTTCCAAATTGCAGGGCCTGATTTCATGCATAATTTCTTTGTAAAGCTCATAAGGAATATCACTTGAACTTGCACCAATCTCACATAAACCATAATAGCAATGATCACCAATTCTAACAGAAAGCACAGGGACACTAGCCTTTTTAGCTTTATTAGGATGTGAGACAATATTAGAAGCATCCTCACAAAAGACTATGTGTTCATCTTCTATCCTTTTAGTGACAAGGTCTTTCACAATTGCTACAACAGGTTCAATGTTTATTTGTTCATCAGGTTTTACAGTTCTCTTTGCACTTTTAGTGATTACAGTAGTTATCATAGGATGATCCTTTACCTTATCCGGGAAGGGTATTTTCTCGATATAAGGTTCAGGTAAGATGTGATCGATAGTGTAAAACTTAGTACTCCCAACAGGAACACAGTCAATAATATCTTTATAAGGTGCATGGTACTTGCTCCATCCCTTTTTTGGAATTTCAATATAAGAAGCAAAAGCCTTAAAACAATTTGTAATAACTTGTAAATCAAGACCATAAGCATTACTAATATTTTGAAAATCATCAGTTCCCATAAAGATTCAATGCATTCATAATCATAATTTATACCTGACTTTCTTCCTTTGTCATTCTCCCAAGCTTCAGCATTATCTTGAATATGGTCTAGAAGATCCCATTTAGCTTCTTCTTCCATGCGAGTGAATGATCCAACACAAGAAGCATCCAATAAATCCTTATCATGAAGAGAAAGCCTTACATAAAAGTTATTGATAATAATATTGTTGGGGATCTCATGAATGAGACATTTGAGCATTAGTAACTTGAATCTCCCCCAAGCTTGAGCTGTACTCTCTCCATCAAGAGGCCAAAAGTTGTATATTTGATTCCGATCTTTATGAATCTCACTAGGAGGATAAAACTTTGAATAAAAGAGAGGCACTGTTTCCTCCCATTCAAGAGCTTGACCATTCTTCAGCAGCTTATACCATTCCTCGGCTCTTCCTTTCAGTGATAATGAGAATAACTTCTTCTTAACTTGATCTGTAGCAATACCTGCACACTTGAATAACCCGCATAATTCGTGTATAAAGAGTAAATGATCACCGGGATGGACAGTTCCATCCCCAACATAGTAGTTATCCGTAACACGACCAATAATTCTTGTAGGTATTTTAAAAGTATCATTCTCAGCAGGTGGTGGTTCATCTACTACATTAGCAGTGGTAGTAGCATTACGAAATAAGAAACTCAGCAAGTTATCCATATTGAAAATAAAGCAACTAACAGAAGTAAACAATACTCACAGTAGAAGTTTCCTTTACCAGTTCCACTCTCCAATAGCACTTCACTCCCGGGCAACAGCGCCAAAAATAGTCTTGATGACCCACAAGTATAGGGGGTGTATCGCAGTATTTTCGATAAGTAAGAGTGTCGAACCCAACGAGGAGTAGAAGGTGCTGGTTAGTGGTATGGATCAGGAATTCTCTGCAAATACTTAGCAAACGGATTTTTAGGGGTTTTTGATAATGCAAGTAAATAAAGTACGAGTAAATAAAAGACAATAAGAATAAATGCAGCAAGTGGCCCAATCCTTTGTGATTATACCCCTTGCAAGCATACTTGTAAAGGACAATAAAGACAATAAGACTAATACATACTTGTGATTATACCCCTTTTAAGCATCCGCAAGTACAAGAAAGTAATTAAGGTAGAAACCTAACCACAGCTTTAAACTCTAAGACCCTGACGTCCCTTGTGCAATGGTTTCCTAACGGAGGTTTAGGTTTCTGTCACTCCGGCAACCCCTACGATTAGTAGCCAAATACACAATGCATTCCCCTAGGCCCATATAGGTGAAGTGTCATGTAGTCGACGTTCACATGACACCACTACAAGAAGTACACCACAACTGAAATATCAAACTATTGAATCTTTCTCAACACAATTCCACTACTAACAACATGACTTCTCCCATGTCCTCAAGAACAAAACGAACTACTCACAGGACATCATATGGATCATGATCAGAGATGAAATAATGATGTATAACATTCTGAACATAAACTATAATTCCATAGTTCACTCAATAGCATCAACTACAAGGAGTAATCAACACCGGGAAAGTTTCCCCTAAGAACTATGCAAGATTCAACCCAATTGTTACAGCGGTATGGAGATGGTGATGATGGTTCTAGTGGTGATGATGGTGATGATGATCCTGATGAAGTCCAGCTTGATGGTGGTATTGATGGCGACGATCTCCCCTCTCCGGGAAGGAATTCCCCTGGCAGAATTCTGTCTGCCGGAGAGATCTTTCTCTCTCGGTGTTTTTCTGCCCTGCAGAGGCGGTGGAATCTTTCTGTGGTCACCCCTAGTCTTAGGGTTTCGGGAGGATAATATACGCCAGAGGGGAGAGCCAAGGGTGGACCAGGGCGGCCACACCACCTGGTGGCGCGGCCTAGGGTGGCCCGCGCCAGGGGGTGGTGTGGGCCCCCTGTGGCCCATCTCAGCTTCCCCTTCTAGCTTCCTTCGTCTTCTGGAAAAATAGGATTTTCCATATATTTTCCCGGATTTTCTGATCTTCACGAATTTTGCCTCCAAACAGCACATTTTCCATCAGAATCCTGACTGCAGCGATCCATGCTCCAAAAGTCATCAACCATGCAAAAATAGATGAAATAACATAAGTATCATCCCTTAATATGAAATATATCAATGAATAACAGTAAATATGATATAGAATAGTGATGCAAAATGGACGTATCAGGGCCGTGGGAAGATCCGTGACCGTGGTCGATCGCTGTCGCCTCCCTCGCACCCATGTGCTGATGATGTGTCCTTGGGTTCCGTGTCGCGTGTGACCCCCTAGGATTCTGTCTCGCAAGTGTCACCATCACCACCGGAAAAGGAAGCTACGTCCAGCAGCTGCCGTGACACTGCCACAACTTCGCCAGATGCTTCGTCTGATGATTCATCTGTAGCAAATCTGCACCAGGAGCACATATCAGCTTCAGGATCTTCTGTGCAGTCCGAGTCTGCACCACTTCCTGTTGTTGGGGTCCAAACACGCCTACAAAAAGGTATTCGACAACCGAAAAATATGCGGACAGTATTGTTAGATATGCTTTACTCATGTCTACATGAGAACCAAAGAATCTGTCAGAGGCTCTCACGGATGATGGAAGTTTGCTATGCAGGATGAGTATAATGCACATCTTGCTAATCACACATGGCACCTTGTTCCTCCAAGATCCAACAAAAATATTATTGATTACAAATGGGTTTATCGTATCAAAAATATGTTGATGGCACTATTGACGGATACAAAGCTCGTCTTGTTGCAAAAGGATTCAAACAAAGGTATGGCATCGACTATGAAGATACTTTTAGTCATGTTGTCAAGGCTGCAATTATCAGACTTGTTCTATCCATATCAGTCTCTAGAGGATGGAGTCCACGACAGCTAGATGTCAAGAACGCGTTTCCACATGGTTTTCTGGAAGAGGAAGTCTACATGAAACAACCACCTGGTTTTGAGTCTTCTGCTAACCCAAATTACATTTGCAAACATGACAAGGCATTATATGGTCTAAAACAGACACCTCGACCTTGGTATTCTCGTCTTAGTTCCAAGCTTCATGCTCTTAGATATATTCCATCCAAGGCAGATACATCATTGTTTATTTACAAGAAGTCGGGTGTTACTATGTTTATTCTAATTTATCTTGATGATATCATCATGATAAGCTCGTCTGATTTAGCCATCTCAGCTCTTCTTCATCATTTGAGTTCAGAGTTTGCCCTTAAGGATCTTGGTGACCTGCATTTCTTTTTAGGACTTGAGGTTCACAAAACATCAAATGGTTGCACTTCATGCCTAACACCTCTCTCTATGACACATACGCTGTCATTAACAGATGGGTCTCCTCTTGGCCCTGAGGATGTTACTCGGTATAGGAGTATTGTAGGTGATCTTCAATATCTGACACTGACAAGGTCTGATCTTTGTTTCTTAGTGAATAAAGTTTGTTAGTTTCTTCATGCTCCTACTACACACTGGACCGTAGTTAAGAGGATTTTGAGGTATATTCATGGCACATGCAAGGTTGGTCTTATTTTTCAAAGGTCAAATTCCACTCTTCTTAGTGCCTACTCAGATGCAGACTAGGCAGGTGATTTAGATGACAGACGCTCTACTAGTGGTTTTGCTATATTTTTTGGCTCTAATCTCATATCTTGGAGTGCCAGAAAATAGCCTACAGTGTGTAGGTCAAGTACAAAGGCGGAGTATAAAGCCCTTGCAAATGCCACAGCTAAGCTTATTTGGGTTGAAGCACTGGTTCGTGAACTAGGTGTTTCACTCAAAGAAAAACTATGTCTATGGTGTGATAATCTTGGAGCCATATAGCTATCTACAAATCTAGTTTTTCATGCATGCACCAAGCATATTGAGAATGATTTTTTCTTTGTTCGAGAACGAGTTGCTAGCAAGTAACTTGATGTCAGGTTCATGTCCAGCAGGGATCAGATTGCGGATGGTTTTACAAAGATTTTGTATACTAAGAAATTAGATGATTTTAAACGTAATCTAAACCCCTCTCACGTCTAGATTAAGGGGGTGTTAGACATGTATTATAGTACGTATACGAGATGGTGTAGTACACCACCCGAATATGTACCGAACTTTGTATTGTGCCACACGAGGGGGCTATTCCTCGTTCTATAACGCGTAACCGAGAACCACCGAAAGGGGTTATCTCGTTCCACCTAGGAAATTTGGCAGTTACTACCTTCATAGTGGGTAGTGTCATAGGTGTAGTAACATAGAAAACCTCATTTATTATTTTGTAGACTCATCTTTTATTGGTAAGTGTGATGTTATAGTAACATATTATGTTACTCCAATTGTCTCTCTCCTCATTAATTACATGACACATCATATTTTTTGCCTAGTTCGCATGCATGTTACCACTGAAGTTACTTCCACTATGAATAGCTTTAAACCCTCTCTTTCTCAAAACACAAAGCACGTATGACACGCAGGCGAATACAAGCATATGGATGCTATATTTGTGGTCAGTATGACGATCATATGGAAGAAAATGTGGCATCCTTGCTGACACCATCAAATTCGGATGAGTCATGTTCCTACTGTGACAACACCGATTATATACATGAATAATTGGGTTGTCATTCTGCTACTGCCATAGTAACTGGTTCATGTCATGAGGATCAGGTAGTGCCATCGAGTATCGCATACGAATTACCACACGTATCGGATAATGACAGTGTTAATACAGTTATACAATTGGACTATTCGCTTACATAGTTCCAAATCGCGCAAGATCACCTGAGATGAGTATATATATATGGCTTTAGCACACAACGCATTTACATATGATAATATGCGTCTCCAACCTAACTTAGCCAGCGATGTTGTGCGGTCTCGAATTACGGAAGGAACAATTTTATATATATATATATATATATATATATATATAGGTAAAATAACTATTCAGGAACCTCTGTTTCCTGTCACGCGAACAGCAGGAACACCTTGTTAACTTCCACGCGAACATGAGTTAACTTTGTTTTCTTTCGAAGTGAACTTTCAGTCTATAGCAGTAATAATAAATATTAACTTCCGTCTATGCAAGTTAACTTCCGCGAACATCTTAAACCCCCCCCCCTTTATACAAGTTAACTTCCACTTCTATGCTACTTAAATTCCTGATGGAGCACCTATTTTCTTTCAGGTGAACGCACAAGAACTCTTGTTAACTTTCACGCAAACACGAGTTAACTTCTTTTTCTTTTCAAGTTAACTTCTAGACTGTAGCAGTAATAATAAATGTTAACTTCCACCTGTGCAAGTTAACTTTCACGAACTTCTTAATTGTCCCTTGTGTATAAGTTAACTGCCTCATTCTATGCTAGTTAACTTCTTAACGGAGCATCGTTTTTCTTATTTTTTTGCGGACTGAATATTAACTTCCGCATGTGCAAGTTAACTTGCGCAACCCTTCTTAACTTCCCCATGTGTACAAGTTAATTCCCTCTTTTTCTATACTAATTAACTTCCTAAAAAGCACTGAAGAGGGGCCCTGACGACAAGGAGAGGAGGAGGAAGAAGGTAGTTAGGTGGGAAGGAGGGCACGGTGGCGCGCGGGCCGGAGGGTGCGTACGGCGGAGGAGGCCGGTGGCACGCGGGGAGGAAGGTGGCCGGCAGCGTGTAGGGAGGAAGGTGGCCGGCGGCGCGTGGCGGAGGAGGCCTGGTGGGAGGAGGGCGCGCGAGTAGGACGGCGCGCGGGGAGGACGGCGCGGCGACACATGGGCCGAGGCGGAGGAGGCCGGTGGCGTGATGTCTACACATGCTTCTATTCTTGTAGGCAATGTTGGGCCTCCAAGTGTAGAGGTTTATAGAACAACAGCAAGTTTTCCTTAAGTGTATCACCAAGGTTTATCGAACTCAGGGAGGAAGTGGTCAAAGGTATCCCTCTCAAGCAACCCTGTAATCAAGATACAAGAAGTCTCTTGTGTCCTCAACACACCCAATACACTTTTCAAGTGTATAGGTGCACTAGTTCGGCAAAGAGATAGTGAAATACAAGTAATATGGATGATTATAAGTGGTAATTGCAATCTAAAATAAAAGTGGCAGCAAGAAAACATGTAACATAACTGATTGTAAACGATGTTTCAATGCTTAGAAACAAGGCATAGGGATCATACTTTCACTAGTGGACACTCTCATATAAATATCTTCTCTACATGATGCTATCCTGAACTACTCTCCGGTTGGATGATGTAGGGCTACAACAGCACACCTTAAAGTTCGTTTTCCCCATCTAGATAACCCCTCACTATCACTTTGAGCACTAGATGGTTCCAACAAACACCACAATCTTATAGAGATATCCAACTCAAATTATACTCATGATAAGTATTTATGTAACCTTAGCCAAAGTGCCACACGGTGTGCACACTGTCAACTTCACACACGTGGGGATAAGAAGAGATTAATTAAAGCACTTGAGTAGCAGAATAGATCTATAGATTACAAAGCTCATGATCTCAATAAGATCATGCATAGAGAAAGAGATGAACACATAGCTACTTGTAGAGCCCTTAGCCTCGAGAGAGAACTACTCCCTCCTCATCATGGGAGTCAGCAACAACGATGGAGATGGCGGTGGAGTCAATGGAGATGGATCCGGGGGCACTTCCCTGTCCCGGCAGGGTGCCGAAACAGAGACTTATGTCCCCCAAATCTCCTCTTCGGTGGCGGCGGCGCTGCGGAACTTTTCGTGGAATTCTGATCTGGTACTTAGGGTTTTCGTCTCGGGGGGAATATATAGGCGAAGAGGCGATGCCAGAGGTGGGCCAGGGTGGCCGCACCACCTGGTGGCGCGGCCAGGGGTGACCCACGCCACCCTAGGGTGTGCCTGCCTCTGGCTCCCCTCTGTCTCCCCTTTGGACTCCGTGTCGTGTCGGGAAAAATAGGAACTTCAGCTTTTGTTTCGTCCAATTCTGAGAATATTTATTTTCTGGCTTTTCTGAAACCAAAAATAGCAGAAAACAGGCAACTGGCACTGTGGCATCTTGTCAATAGGTTAGTTCCAGAAAATGTATAAAAATGCTTCAAAGTGTGAACAAAACATAAGAAAGTAGATACTAAACAAGCATGGAACATCAAAAATTATAGATACATTTACGACGTATCAACATCCCCAAGCTTAACTCCTGCTCGTCCTTGAGTAGGTAAGTGATAAAAAGAATAATTTTTTAGGTGACATGCACCATCATAATCTTGATCAAGGTATTTGTAAATCATTGATGGCTGGGATCAAAGTACTCTAACATGAACATGAAAGACAGAGTTCTAACAATAAGACATATCAACTATGTTGTAACATGAAAAAGGTACAAACAAAAGATTCATGAATAACAATGCATTAAAAGACGTTTGTTTGTTTCACATATAGAAGACATAATAAGAATGGTATTCAGCTTGTCCCTCATGGTATAGCAAAACATAAATGCATAGGACACCTTCAAAGTTCATAAGGGTGACTAGATACAAATAATTTAAGAACAAGCAATATCATAGTTATGAATCAATCAACACGTTTTGGAACAATGCACATTAAACTAAGAATGGTCACTATGCTCTCTCAATTGGTGCATAAAGATATAAGATGGAGACTCAACACAAAAGTAAAAAAGAAAGGCCCTTCATAAGAGGAAAGCAGGGATTTCAAGTTTCATAAAGAGCTTCCAAAAATTATGGTACTTATTAGCTTTCAGCTCTCATTACCCCTATCATAAGCATCTTTTAGGTGATTAAGGTTAGAGTGAACAAATATGAGGATATGCTTTGATGGGGATATGCCGAAGGGGGTATGCTCAGCAGTAGGTTTCGAGTGGGCCGGAAGGCCCGCGAGTACGCCTAGAGGACAGCGATTGGACTCTGAGGAAAGGAGAGGCCCATCGACTAGCGACTAGGAGCCCAGAAGCGTAGCAGAAGCCTAGTCGGATTAGGTCAAAAGCCCCTGGATCCTTATCTTGTTCGGGGATAGCTTGTAAACCCTAGCGAGGTGCTTCATATATAAACCTCCCTAGGGTATCGTAGAGACTTATGTTCCATCATACACCCCCTCAAGCGACTCGCTGCCTAGCCGCCGAGCTCGCCACCCCTGTAACTCGCTCTCTCATAATCTAATCTAGCAGGAGTAGGTCTTTACCCTCCGGGGGGCCGAACCTGGGTAAACCCTTGTGCATCTGCCCCCATCTCGCACCGCAGATGGCCGCCAACTCTTCCTCACGAAACTCTCAATCGCTGCCTATGGCAGCGACTGGCGTGGCCATTTCCACGACAGTGGCGCCCACCGTGGGGCATAGCGAGACTGGCCTGAGTTCTGCGGCGAGACCCTACTCGCTGATCGACCGGCCGTTCGCCACCGGCCGCATGATTGCCTTTGGCGGGACCTTGCAGATCCTGCCCAGCAGCTACATCCCGGCGCCGCACCCGGTCACACACACCACGGTGATGCCGGTCGGCTCCATCAACCTCTTCGTTGGCTTCACCGGCGCGATCGACCCAGCCGCGACGGTGATCGTCGGTGGGTCGCCTCCACACCGCGATCTGCTTTCGGAGGAGCAGGTCCGCTCCATCAGGGGCCTCGTCGCTGAGTACGACTCGGCCGCTAGCGACGCGGTCGAGACCAACGTCGCCACCAACGACGACGCCCTAAACGACGACACCGATTCCGCGACCCCTGCATCGGCCAACGGATCCATCATCGCCGCGTCGCGGGAGGAGTCCATCACGCGAGTCTCCAACCCCGAGGATTTCGAGGATCCCTCCATTCTGGGGATCTTCGACTCTGACTCCGGCTCGGAATCCCCTGAGGATTTTCGCGCCAGATCCAATCGCTTCAACGCGATCTACATGGCGGGTAGCACGGCCGCCCCGCCAGATCCGTTCTCCATGCCGATTCCGCCAACCGCGACGGCCACGGAGGTGGAACAAGCCCGCCTGCGGCTCCAGGAGGCGCAATGCAACAAACTCACCGAGCGCGAGAAGTACCGCCTCGAACGAGAGACGGCGAAGGAGCTGTCACTCTATCACCAGCGCCGCATCAGGACCCGCCTGAACCCCAATGTTCAAGGCCGCGTCCTGAACTTCAATGACGAGGGCGACCCCACACGCGCCGCCGAGCGCGAACATGGCGAGAACGTGCCGCCAGGAGGAGGCAACCCTGCAAGACCACCACCTGGAGCACCGGCGAATGGGGCCCCTCCACCACCCATGGGCCGTGCGCCCCCACCAGACCAACCACGGATCATCATCTCGCCTCAAGGCGGGACGCCAACGGGCTACCACTGTACTCCACCCCGATGGACAACGTCGTCACGGCCGATGCCGTTATCGCCAACCTCGATGTCCAAGGCAACGGCACGCTATAGATCCAGTACGCCAAGGCCCTACTCGTCGGGGCCGTCGAGCAACAAGCCACGGGAGTCGACCCGCAGGGGCGGATGTATTCCCGCTCGTCAGCAAGCAGGGCGGCATCAAGTGGCCACCCCACCGTGGCCAACGCAATAGTTTGCCCACTACCCCAACCCCTGGCAAACCAACCGCGGGCCGCCAACCCCACGTTGTCGACCAACGAGCCACAACCTGCGAACAACACCGTCACCGCAAACGGGCAACCACTCGACGCCCGAACGCACATCATCAACAATCAGGCATGGCGATCGCGCTAACCCTACGACCTGCGACACACCCTTGCCAACCACGGCGACCCGGAGCCAAGAGGCTCGCTCAGCCGAGTCGGGCCACAATGCTTTGGACCCATGATACGCGGGAAAAATACCCCGCCAACTTCAAGGCCCCCAAGGAGATCGAGAAATACGACCCGATGTACGACCCCGCCGTTTGGCTGGATACATATCTCATGGCAATGGGGATCGCAGGCCACACCGACCTGCTCGCCGCTCGCTACCTCCCCCTGATGATGGAGGGTGCGACCCGACAATGGATCAACACGCTACCCGCCGACAGCATCGACTCCTAGGAAGAAATGTGGGACGCCTTCGTCAGGCACTTCGAGGGCTCCTACACCCGCGCCACCACCATCGAGGACCTGGAGCGATGCATCCAGGGACAACGCGAGTCGACCCGTCGGTGGACCAAAGGTGGCAAGAGCTATGGATAAACGCCTCTGGCATCCACCCAGACATGACGATACACTGCTTCAAGAACGCGTGCCGGTACGAACCTCTGGTCGCCAAGATCAAGAGGGTCTACCGGACGCTCGATAACATCCCCGACCTCCTCGAGATCGCCAAGCGCTACGCGGAGGAAGACCCCAAGCAAGACTCCGAAGACGAGTCGGGAGGAAGACGGCGCACTAGCATCCACGACAGCGGGCGCCTACGCGACATGCGCTACAGCAACACCCACATCACCGGCAAGCGCCGGACCGACGGGCGAGTTGAATTCGTTGCCAACGCCAGCTACGGCCAATGCGACTCCAAGAACTACCGCCGTGACGGAGGAAACTACCGCGACAGTGGGAACTACCGCACCAACAACGAGACGAGGCCGAAATTCGACCCTGCCGCCCTGCTCAATCAGCCCTGCATCTACCACAGCAGGGAGGGGAAACCCGCCACCCACACCACCGCCGATTGCCACTCTCTCAAAGAGATCGAGAAGGCAAGACGTGCAAGGGAAGACCCCAACAACAACCAACCGCGGGACAACGGGAACGGCGGTGGCTTCGGAACCGCCGTCGGGTCGCTACACACCTTCACTGGGCTCGGCACCAAGCGTGAGAAGAAGGTACTCGCCCGCGCGGTCGCTGTCAATGCGGTGATGCAGGTCGACATCCCCCGCTTCCTAAACTGGTCCGAGCAGAGCATCACCTGGAGTCGCCAAGACCACGCGCCAAGAATTGAATATCCAGGGCGAGTCGCCCTGGTGGTCAGGCTAAAGGTGGCCAACTACTGGCTGCCCAAGACGTTGATGGACGGTGGGAGCTCCATCAACATCCTGTACCTTGACACATTCAAAAGGCTCCAGCTCCCAGAAACAGCCATCGAGCCAACACTGATGACCTTCCACGGCATCGTCCCCGGTCGGAAGGCGTACCCGATTGGGAAGGTGACACTACCAGTCACCTTCGGCACCCCGGCGAACTACCGCACGGAGAGAATCATCTTCGAGCTGGTAAACTTCCGCAGCCCCTACCACTGCGTCCTGGGCCGCCAGGCATTCGCAAAGTTCATGGTGACCCTACACTACGCCTACAATACGATGAAGCTCCCTGAGCCGAGCGGCATCATCACCGTCCACGGCGACCCCGATATGGCCGTGGAATGTGAGGAAAAGGGCGCCGAACTCGCCGACGCCGTCATTGCCGCGGAGACTGACCACGCGGAGGAGCTCGCGAAATACGCGGGCAACATCAACAAGGATGACCCCACCATCTTGAAGAAACCGATCGCCGCGAACTCCGCGTTCGAGGCGACCACGCACACCCGCACCGTCGAGCTCGTCCCAGGCGACTCCAGCCAGACGATCACCATCGGGGCGCACATGAGCCCCGCATAGGAAAGCGTGCTCATCGGGTTCCTCCGTGAGAACCGCGACATCTTCGCATGGAAGCCATCTGACATGCCAGGTGTCCCGAGGGAACTTGCTGAGCACAAACTGAATGCCGACCCCAAAGTGCGACCAGTAAAACAGTCGCTACGGCCCTTCAATGAAGAGCGCCGTCGAGCAATCGTCGAGGAAGTCTAGCGCCTGCTAGCCGCAGGATTCATCCGGCCAATTAAGTACTCCAAGTGGCTGGCAAACCCAGTCCTGGTTCTCAAAAAGAACAACACCTGGAGAATGTGTATAGACTACACCAACCTCAACAGCGCCTGCCCGAAGGAGGAGTTCGTCCTACCGCGCATCGATCAGATCATCGACTCGACCGCGGGATCGGAGTCGCTGTGTTTTCTCGACGCTTACTCCGGTTACAATCAGATCAAGATGGCGGTCGAAAACAAGGAGAAGACGACGTTCATCACGCCATTCGGCACGTTCTGCTACACGACCATGACATTTGGCCTCAAGAACGCAGGCGCCACATACCAGAGGTGCATGCAGGAGTGTCTAGCGAGCCAAATTGGCTGCAACATTCACGTCTACATCGATGACGTGGTGGTAAAATCCACCCGCCAGGACGATCTACTCGCCGACCTAGCAGAAACCTTCACAAATCTGCGGAGGTACAACATCAAGCTGAACCCCGGAAAATGCACCTTCGGTGTTCCCACCGGACAACTTCTGGGGTACGTAGTCTCCAAGCGAGGCATTGAGTCCAACCCCACCAAGATCGACACCATCGCGCGACTCGGGAAACCCGAGTGCCTGCGCGACGTCCAAAAGTTGGCAGGGCGAGTCGCGGCTCTCAGTCGCTTCATCCCCCGGCTAGGCAAGAAGGCAATGCCCCTATACCACCTGATGCGCAAGAACCCAACATTCCAATGGGACACAGAGTCCGACAACACACTGAAAGCACTCAAAGAAGTGCTACTCGCGACACCACTACTCGCCGCGCCACTCGACAGAGAGCCAATGCTCGTCTACGTCGCGGCCTCCAATCGGGTCGTCAGCGCCGTGATGGTCGTCGAACGACCAGAAGAGGGCAAGGAGAACCCCATACAACGCCCAGTATACTACATCAGTGAAGTCTTAACAGACTCACGACAGCGCTACCTGCAATACCAAAAACTTGTGTACACGGTATTCCGAGTACAGCGGCGACTCCCGCACTACTTCCAGGAGCACCCAATCACGGTGGTATCCTCCGCGCCCCTGCAAGACATCATACGCAATCGCGATGCGACTGGGCGAGTCGCCAAGTGGGCTGTCGAGATCGGCATTCACAACATCAAATACGAGCCCCGAAAAGCGATCAAGTCGCAAGTCCTGGCTGATTTCCTCGTCGACTGGGAAGAGGCACAGCAGCCAGAGAAGCTCCCATACCTCCACTATTGGTCGCTCCACTTCGACGGCTCCAAGAACGGCGACAGCGTGGGGGATGGGGTCATACTGACCTCCCCCAAAGGAGACAATCTCCGCTACATGCTCCACCTCAACTTCAAACCCTGCACCAACAACATGGCGGAATACGAGGCCCTCCTCCATGGTATGAGAGTAGCCAAGAAGATGAACATCAATCGCCTGCGATGCTACGGCGATTCCGACCTAGTCGCCGACCAAGTGGCCGGGACATGCGACGCTGTTTCCCCAACAATGATAGCATACCATCAGGTCGTCGACCAATTGGGAGGACACTTCGACGGCTATTCCATCGAGTGGATTGACAGGCGTAAAAACGAGGAGGTAGATGCCCTTTCCCGCATCAGATCGACTCGACAGGCGCCACCAGTAGGCGTCTTCCTCGACATCATCCACAAGCCCTCTGTCAGCCCACCGAAGGAGATCGACGTCGGGATCCCACTGCAACCAGAACCGGCCTTAGTCGCCATGGTTGTGGAACCTAGCGACTGGACAACGCCATACGTCGCCTTCCTGGAACACAAACTGCTATCGAGCAACGAGACAGAGGCGCGAATGATCGTGCGCCGATGCAAATCCTTCATCATCATCAATGGCGAGCTCCACAAGCGCAGCGTGACCGGCGTGTTCCAGCGCTGCGTACAGCCAGAGGAAGCCGCAAGATCCTCCAGGACATTCACACCGGCGACTGCGGCCATCACGCCGGCGCCAAATCGCTAGTCGCCAACGCCATGCGGCACGGTTTCTACTGGCCCACTGCACACGCCGATGCCACTGACGTCGTCCAAAGATGCGTCGGATGCCAGAAGTACGCCAACCAGACGCACCTTCCTAGTTCGGCGCTCAAGACAATACCCATCACGTGGCCATTCGTCATATGGGGCATGGACATGGTAGGCCCATTCAAGAAGGCCCCATCTGGGTTCACTCACCTCCTGGTCGCAGTCGACAAGTTCACCAAATGGGTGGAGGCCAAGCCGATCAAGAAGTGCGATGGCAAGACGGCTACCAAGTTCCTCCGCGAACTCATTTACCCATACGGCTACCCACACAATGTCATCACAGACAACGGCACCAACTTCGCCAAGGGAGCCATGGCGGAATTCTGTGAGGAGCACGGCATCCGACTCGACCTTGCATCAGTCGCCCACCCGGAGTCAAACGGCCAAGCAAAGCGCGCCAACCAGAGCGTCCTCCACGATCTCAAACCGCGACTACAGGTGCCCCTCGAGCGCACCCCAGGATGTTGGGTCGACGAGCTCCCCTCTGTGATATGGGGGATCCGCACCTCCGTCAACCGATCAACCGGGTTCACGCCTTTCTTCATGGTGTATGGCGCCGAGGCTGTAATGCCAACAGACCTGGAGCACGACTCCCCTCGAGTCGCTAACTATGTAGAGGCGGCCAATGAAACCGCCCGCCAAGATAGCGTCGATTAACTTGACGAAGCATGCGACCTGGCTCGCTCCCGCACCACCATATACCAGCAAGGACTTCGCCGTTATCACAGCCGTCGAGTGTGAACTCGCACCTTCCAGGAAGGCGACCTGGTCCTACGATTGGCCCAGGACAAGAAGGGCATGCACAAGCTCTCCCCTCCATGGGAGGGGCCATTCGCCATAGACCGAGTCCTTGGCAACGACGCCTACTACCTCATCGACATACGGGGTGATGGCCAGTTGGAGGTCGGGAGGCCATGGAATGTCAACCTCCTCCGGAAGTTCTACACCTAGAACCACACAATGTACTCTGTCAGAATATATAAATGAAATTCATTCGAATCGCACAAATTGTGCCCACTCGCCATATTCTTGTGCCACTCGCACTCGTACACGCAAGCAATACACCATTCACGGAAGTCAACCTCTGGTCGAGCGACCGGCACGGCAAAGTAGTGCGGCACAAGGGCACCAGAAGTATTCGGGCCTTGTGTCGTCCACGAAAAACGCCAACCCGGAGCCGCCATTGGAGTCGCCTAGCCCGACTGGCCCACCGAGCCAAGACATCCGATACATGCTTCCCACAGCGACCTGTCCCCCCCAACCTCGAGCAAAGCGACTCGAACGGTTAAGTACCACGCACGGGGACTCCGCAAAACGGGAACCCCACGCGGCTCGGGAACACACCTAGTAAGAGAGCTGCCTAGGGCTCGCCAAGCGACTGGCCCTCCGGGCTAGGGGAGGAGACGCGTTACAAACAACGCATTCACAACCTGCAACAGGATCACGACCAATACGTTCTAGCACAATGCTCGGGGACTCGTTCACAAACGAACCCCACTCGCGCTCGGGGACTCGCCGCTCAGGAGACGCGAGGGATAAAAACAAACGTGAAAACAAGTCAAACACATAGAAATACACAATCAAGTTATACCCCATTAAAGGGCGGACGCGCTCGGGGACTCGCTCAAATTGTTGAACAAAACACTCCCTTAATCATAACACAAGTCGACCAAGTCCCTGCGACATGGATTACAAAAACATGATACAATGTTCGCCACTTGGCATCTATTATAACTATTACATTTACTTACTCCACAGGCTCTGACGAAGAAGAAGCGCCACCACCCTTGACGTGCACAAAAGGCCGCCACGGGTTCGCCGGGTAAGAGGTCAGCGACTTTGCCAACGATGACCGGAAGGGCTGCTCTGACTTCATGTCGCGGTGCTCCGGCTCGGGGTCGCCAGGTGCTAGCACCGTCTCCTGGTACGGCAGAAGATCCCCCATCGCCAAGACACGGTCGGCATAAGGAGTGGCCTTCGCAGTCAGCTTCAGCACCTCCGACATCTCCACCATGTCGGTCGCCGAAGGATAGCCACTCGTGACGTCGTCCAGATCGAAGTCGTCCGGGAAGTGCGCGAGGCCCAAGCTCAACGTTGTGGCGGCCCCGCGCCTGAACGCGGAGCGCGTCATCCACTCCACAACCGCGGGCACCTCCTCCAGATAGTGCCACACCTCCGTGAGTCCCCCAGAGATGACTTCGGTGGGAGACATGCCCTGGAGAGCCGCCTGGACACACAACGCCGAGGCCATGGCAGCATTCACAATGGCAGTCACACACTGCGAAGCGGTATACGTCTGCACCACCGGGTCGCTTGGGCCTACCACCGCTAGAAAGTCAGATGTCAGTGAAACAATGAAACCCCCAAAAGCGGAGAACCGACAAAAGGATAAGGCAAATGACAGAAACTCACCAAGAAGCTTGCGGTAATTCTCCTTGACGTGCTTCTCCAAAGCGGCTTGGTCGTTATGCAGCCCCACGATAATGGAGTCCGTGGCCTTGCGTTCCTCTTCAGCGGCGACGACGGCAGCCTTCGCACGTTCTTCCGAAGAAATTGAGGCCGCCTTAGCATCCTCCAACTCCTTGACTAGGGAGGCCACTCGCTCATTCGCTGCATCCAGTTCGGCGAGTGGGACATACCCCTCACGAGCCTTGGAGACCTCATCCGAGAAACCATCTGCAAGTGGAGATGTCAGAGTATTGCACAAAACCAGCTCATAACAAGCAAAGAAGAACAACGTCAAACACTCACCGATCCTCTCCTGAAGCCGCCGGTTCACCTCTTGCGCCTCGCGCAAATCATGCTCCAGGCGCTCTCGCGTAGCCTGCCGATCAGTCGACTCCCGCTGTAACCCCTGCAACACAACGAGGCCAGCTAAGCATTGGGAGGAAAAGAAAGACCAGTTCCTAGCCGCTGAAATTCAGCGACCAGGAACTCGGGGACTAGAGAAGGAAGAAAAAATTAAGACCAGTTCCTAGCCGCTGAAATTCAGCGACTAGGAACTCGGGGACTGGAGAATACAGGAAAAATTAAGACCAGTTCCCAGCCACTAAAATTCAGCGACTAGGAACTCGGGGACTAGAGAATACAGAAAAAATTAAGACCAGTTCCCAGCCGCTGAAATTCAGCGACTAGGAACTCAGGGACTAGAGAATACATGAAAATTAAGACCAGTTCCCAGCCGCTGAAATTCAGCGACTAGGAACTCGGGGACTGGAGAATACAGGAAAATAAAGACAATTCCCAGCCGCTGAAATTCAGCGACTAGGAATTCGGGGACTGAACATACCTGAATAGCAGCGCCGAGCATCTTGTGAAGTTCAGCAGCGTCAGTCGACGGGACCGTGAAGGAGGTGAGCCATGGGCCTCAATCTCTGTCCACGATCTCCGAAGCTGCGGAGATTGCGATCCGCACCGCTTGAAACCCTCGCCATAAAGCGAGGGAACGCCGACGCCTGGCAGGGCGCGCCGCGGGACCGGCACCTCCGGCGCGGACGCAGTTGGTGCTGGCTCTGATCGCGTCGCCACCCCCTCTTCGACGAGCGCCGCAGCAGCTGGCTTCACGGCGCTTCCCCCGGTCGCGGCGTCGTCAGCGCCCCCCTTTTGTTTCTTCGCGACTTCAGCAGACGTGACATCCTCGGAGGCCTTCCTCTTCTTGGGCAGATCACCCTCCCCCGCGACAGTGGCTGGGGGAATCTTGGCAACCGAAGGGCGACCAATCTTCTTAGCCCCCGACCTGCACGAGCCCTTCTAATCAGCACAACCACGACACGAAAGAAGCAAAGCAAATGGGGACAAGGAAGTATAACTTACTTAGCGACTGGAAGAACGCGAAGCCCGGTACTGATATGGGAAGGCTTGTCCAACTCGGGACCCAGCTTGCGACTGAGCCCCTGCTCAAATACCTCCGAAGCCCACGAAACCGAGGGCTTCCTTGACGATGAAGTCGCAGTCGCCGGGATCTCCGGCTCCGAAGCAGCTACCTTCGACGGCAGTGGCGACTTGGGCGGCACTACGTCGGTTGCTCCTTGGCTTGGGACCCCCAAGGTCGACAGCGCGATCGAAGCCAGGGGAGCCTCTACCACCACCTCCGCATCCTCGCCCTCCAACCCCTTCGTCGGGATTGCGGCCCTCGGGACCTTGTGCGAGACTTCAGGAGACCCTTCGCCGTCGGAGTCGTCGTCCGACCCGAGCACCACTGACGACCTGACCGGTGATGCAGGCCTTTTTGCCGGCGACTTGGGCAGGCGTGGGGGCTTCGATGGCGTAGCGGTGCGCCGGGACGTCTGCTCCTGGGCGACCTCGTCGCCTTCTTCGAACTCGTCCAGGCTGCGGCTCGCTTCGACCTCTCGCTGTTTCTGCATTCGGGTCTTGCAGGCCACGGGCGCTGGGGGAGCGACTTCTTCTTCTTCCCCGTCGCTATTGGAAGGATCCCCCTCGGAATCTTCCTCCAGTTCCTGGGGAACTTCTTCATCAAGCGGAGGGAGCCAACCCTCCAATACCTGAAACAGCTGAGAACCACTGCGAGTCAAAACACGCCAAGCAAAAAGAATGAAATTGGAATACGAACGCAGCGATTGGAAAGAAGACTTACTGAAGGGGCATCGTTCTTCACGGGAGTATACGGGGCGACTCCAACCGCTGCGCCCGTGAACTCCACGTCGGTGATCTTCTTCAGGGCGGCCTTGTAATCTTCAGCCTCCCACGACTCCGTGCTGGTGCGAGATAGATCATGTTTCCCGCTGTACTCGTACATCCAGTGTGGACGAGCCGCCAGCGGAACCAGGCGCCGCCCGAGCCAACAATTGTAGAGGTTGATCGGAATCAACCCCTGGTCCTTCAGCTTCTGGATCTGATCCATCATTTTTGCGATGGCCTTCCGCTGATCTTCAGGGAGCTTCTTTGGCGCCAGTCGGTGGGGCTCGCTCCTCTCGGCGACGAATTTAGGAAGGGAGACCTCACCGGAGGGAGTAGCTTCCTTGACGTAGAACCAGCTTTTCTTCCACTCGCTGGCGGCCTTCTTTGGCAGGAGGAGCTTGACGAAGTTGGCCTTTGGCTTCAACTGGAAGGTGACCCCGCTTGCGGCCAGCATCAAGCCGCCGGATGCCTCACGCCCGATGTGGCCGTGGAAGAGCTCCAGCCACAGTGGGAAAGTATGGCCTGCAGCCGAGGTAGCACTCGCAGAAGGCGATGAAGATCGCCAGCTGCTCGATGCTATGCGGACCAAGATCTGAGGGCTTGATGGCGTAGTACGCGCAGAAGCGGCGGAAGAAGAGCGAAGTGGGGAACCCTAAGCCCCTCTCGAGATGGCTGGTGAAGCAGATGAACTTCATGGCGCGGTTTCGCTCGGTCTCAAGAGGGGAACTCGCCAATTCCCTTATGGAGCACCAGCGCCCTCGAAGGATTTCAGCTGGGCTGTGGTGCACTTGGATTTCCCCACGAGCCTTTGGGAGGCGCCATTGAGTGAAAAGTGGAATCGCGCAACGCGAGGAGAATAGGTCGGGAGAGAGAAGAAAGGAAGAGCAAATGAGGAAGGATGAAGAATGCGAAGCAGGATCGCGAAGCTGATCCATCACTCCCCTTATATGGGAAAAGTCACCCCTTCAAAATCGGGATAGCCGTTACCCACGGTAATTGCACCGTAGTTACCGTTGGAAATTCCAACGGATAGTTTGACTAAGGTTAACGGTCCAACTCCTGTGGTCCACTCGCCACTCGCCAATCTCTCTTCTTGCCGAAATGACGACTGGGCAGCAATGATGTTCATTAAAGTGACGAGTGGGGCTGTGGGGAAATTCTCCTAGGCATTAATAGAGTCCATCGCCGATTCGACTGGACGCCCAAATTGGGCTCGCCTACTTCAAGTACCAAAGGACGCCCGCGCCTGCATCAACGATGGCCTCGGGGACTACTGATGGGGATATGCCGAAGGGGGTATGCTCAGCAGTAGGTTTCGAGTGGGCCGGAAGGCCCGCGAGTACGCCTGGAGGACAGCGACTGGACTCTGAGGAAAGGAGAGGCCCATCGACTGGCGACTGGGAGCCCAGAAGCGTAGTAGAAGCCCAATCAGATTAGGTCAAAAGCCCCTGGATCCTTATCTTGTTCGGGGACAGCTTGTAAACCCTAGCGAGGTGCTTCATATATAAACCTCCCTAGGGTATCGTAGAGACTTACGTTCCATCATACACCCCCTCAAGCGACTCGCTGCCCAGCCGCCAAGCTCGCCACCCCTGTAACTCGCTCTCTCATAATCTAATCTAGCAGGAGTAGGTCTTTACCCTCCGGGGGGCCGAACCTGGGTAAACCCTTGTGCATCTTCCCCCATCTCGCACCGCAGATGGCCGCCAACTCTTCCTCACGAAACTCTCAATCGCTGCCTATGGCAGCGACTGCCGTGGCCATTTCCACGACATGCTTGACAAGTTATAAGTTGAAAATCTCATGCCCCTTGCCTACGAGTCCCGGATCTCATGCTACTCAACTTTAGTCACAAGTAAGTTCTTATCATTGTAAGTACATGTGTATCATGGAGAACCGCCAATGGGGTACCCCTTGCCCCATGATACAGGAGCTATCCCATGTCAAAATGACAAGGTAACAGGCAATGAGCATCTCAGCGATCTTTTTATTTGCTATTTGCATAGGTTTTTATTGAGGATGCTTCACAGAATGCTCACTATGGTTATGCTACAAGTTTCCACCATGATTAGGCATGGCTTAGGCTAGCCGCCCAGGCGTTTCTCTAACACATATACAAACTCCATGAGCTTAAGAGCTCCCCTTTTATTTCACACCGCCGGGATCCATAAGCAAAAGAACATGATATCAACTAAATAATGTGCAATGTTGAAAGCGTTCCCCATGGTAACATGGTTCTGCTAATTCACAACTTATAAAGCGCAAGCATATACACAACATAGATGGGCACAATGATTCAAGTTTATTAAGTGTAAGAAAGTAAAGTGTGCCATCAAGTTTGTGAGAGCTTTAATCACTAATTTTCACATAAAAAGTTTAATTTGGAAGATAGATAAAAACATGAATATACTTGGAATAGCAATAATGCTAATAGGTAGGTATGGTGGACTCTTTGGAATAACTTGGTTTTATTTAGAGTTGGATGCATGACTGGAACTCATACTTGGTACATGCGGAGGCTAGTAAAAGACTGGGCGCGACCAACTAAGAGAGCAATAATGGCCATATTCATGCAAAGCGACAAAACATTATTAATTAAAGCATAAAGTAATATTACAAGTCGAAAACTAAATGATCATAGAGGCTATGGTGACTGGTATAGTCTTAACATGGTGTGAGCATGCGCCAAGTCAACCCAAATAAAGCATCAAAGGAGAATACCACAATATTATGCTTTTGTATGCTAAAACAACGCATGATCCTTTCAAGGCACAGTAAGCAATCTCAATTGTTTGAAACAAGTCATGCTACAACAATAATCACTAAGAATAAAGTCAAAGCAATATCAAACATGACATGATAAAGTCTAGGCTACATGGGTGGCATCCCCAAGCTTTAACGCTTGTACTTCTTGAATATTTCTTAGGGTGACATGGGTGGCATACCCAAGCTTGAGCTTTGTCCATACTTCATCTCATCACATTGTTCTTCCCTACACTTTAAAATTCCCTTCATACAAAACTTCACACAATCTTCATTAGCAACATTAGTGTATTCAAGATAATAAGTCTGTAGGTTCAGTTTCAATACAAATAAAACTTCAATTAAAACACAAGATACTATAGAAATTCCTTATAAAAGCTCAAGTGATCAAAGAGAACTCAAAGAGAAAGAGATTAAGAGGCAAATGCAAATAATGGCAGAAATCTGTCAAAACAGACCAGCAGGTAAAAACCGAATTTTTCGAAGACCTTATGTTGCTCAAATCGAAAAGTGCTACCCTATCGAAAGTTGGAAAATAACCTGGAGCATAAGCACAAAAATTTATAGCTCAATCCGACATACTGAGATTTTTCATGATTGTTTTACAATGACGCACAGAAATCTGTTTCGGGACAGCAACTTCCCCATATCTTAGTTCCCTCTCATTAGAGGTTATTCTTGGCACAAAAACCAAACAAAAAGGATAATAAGAGGTTATTACTGAAGCAATAACTTCCAATACTCAACAAAACAAAAATAAACTGAAAGTAAAAATATAATGGGTTGTCTTCCAAAAGCTCTTTCTTTATAGCCATTAAGCTAGGCATGATAATTTAGATGATGTTCACATAAGAAATATGAATTGAAGTAAAAGAGAGCATCAAGAAGCAAATATGGAACAAATTTAAGTCTAACCCACTGAAAGGATTATTTTTTCTCCTTATGTTTTTGGTGCTGATGACAACTCCTTTTGTGGTTTAATCGTTTGTCCAAGTTTCAGGTTTTACCTTCGGACGTGTTCGTGGATGTTGTCTCTCAAGGAAGAGCTTGTAGTCGATAGCTCTTATTTTTCACTTTCTCTTGTTTTCATTTTAGGCTACCGTACTATCAAGAGGGAGTCCATCTAGGAAGGTTGTGGGAAATCAATTTTTCATGCACAGACCATATATGCACCTCCACAGCCATCCCAGTTTTCGAGTGAGAGAGTGTTTTCTGAGTTGTTGGAGGGGTTTCTTCCCTGACCGGTAGTACCGGCCACGCAGCGGTAGTACCGCCTAGGGGTTTTCCCAGGGCTGTTCGAGCGGTACTTCCGGCTGAAGATCCGGTCCTATTTCTGATGAAGATTTTTTGGGTTCAGTAAGACTTCTGTCTAACTGTGCCTATTTGATGGAAATAGCATCAGATCTTGGATCGGTAGTACCGGCCTGACCAGCTCCTCCCCCTTGAGCGGTAGTACCGCTCCCTCACCGGTAGTACCGGCCAGCATCGGGGAACGGTAGTTTCGGGTCCAGTTCCGCTCCTATTTCCGACGCTAGGCGGTGCGGGTCAGATAACCTTCTGCCTCGCACTGCCTATTTGACGGAAATAAGGGCGGAATTTGAACTGTATTACCGCCACTTTCGGGTCCAGCAGTCTTTTCGACCGTTACATGGCCTGGGCTGGACCGGTGGTGGCTCGCCCGCCGGTACTACCGGTCAGTCACCGGTAGTACCGACAGCGTCGGGCCTGGGCAGATTCTGCCCATTTGAAGGGGTGCTATTTAAGCCCCCTTCTTCCTCCTCCAACCTAATCTCTTTGTTCTCTCTCTCTCCACCATTTTCACAAGAGCTTGACTTTGCTAGATATCTCTCCCCACCCACTCAAATCTCTTGATCTTTTGAGGATTGGGAGAGGTGACCTAGATCTACACCTCCACCAAAGGAATTTTGATTTCCCCCACTCATCCTTCGTGGATTTCATTTCTTGGGTTCTTGGAACCCTAGATGGTGTAGGGCATCCTCGGAGCTGGGGCATTTGTTGTAAAGCTCCGGGGTGTCGTTGAGGGCCTTCAATTGAGTTGTGAAGCCTCCCCTCAACCTTGTTGTAAAGGTTTTCGGTTGGCGCCTTCAAGGTCACCGGTTAGTGGATTGTGAGGCCACCTTTGTGGTGGTGCTCACCGGAGAAGAAGGTGAGGCCTTTGTGGTGCTCGGGAGACCTTGTGTGGCCCCGACACCTCTCCAACGTAGACGTAGCTTCTTTGGAAGTGAACTACGGGAATTACATCACCGTGTCCCCTCGCCGGTTCTTTCGCTCTGCTCCTTTACTTCTTGCCTTTACTCTCTTGTTTACCTTTGTGCTACTTGTCATTTAGGTTGTTCACGTAGTTGCATCTATAGTGAACCTTACTTTGTGCTAAGCCTTAAAAGTGGGATAAAAGTTTAAAAATTGGTAGTCTCCTATTCACCCTCCCTCTAGTCGACCTAAGTTGGGCCTTTCACTTGGTATCAGAGCCTCGGCTCTTACTTCGGGCTTAACCGCCTAAGAGACTATGGCCGACGAAGAGGGAAGTGTGGGTGCAGCCACCAAGAACTTGGCCTCCATGGATGACCTCAATCGATTGGAGACATCCATGATGACCAAGTTTGAGGAAATGATGACTCTTTTGCAATCCCTTAAGCCTACCCCCATGCTAGAAACCCCTCATGATGCATCCCTTTGGGCCGAAGCCCCCTGGGCTCCCGTGCAAGTGGTTGCCCCTAGGGTGATTCCCGTGGCAGCCCCAAAACACTTGGGTCTAGGCTTTGTGGCTCAAACCACCAAGCTCCCAACTGAGAGCACCGAGGGGCTAGGTGACTCCTCCTCCAAAGAGGGAGATAGGGATAAGGATTACTCAGCGGTTCCACCACCGTTCAAGTATACGCCGGACCCTCCCATTCCCATGCCACACATCATACCTCAAGGAGCACCTCCCATACTAGATACTTCTAACTTCGCCAATTGGCAATATCTAATGCAATCTCATATCTCCAGCTCTTCGATTGAATTGATGAGGATTGTGGAGGAAGGTTTCTCTCCATATGATGCTAAGAAGTTGACTCGGGCCAAGGTCGTGGACAAGCAACTCAATGCCACCGCCTTGGGTATGATTCAAAAGGCGTTGACCCCCAAGGACTTTGCTCACATTCGCCAATTCTCCACCGCCAAAGAAGCTTGGGATCATCTCACCGAGTTGTATATTGGAAATGCGAGTATTCAAAGCTCCAAGTTTGATGAAGCCAACAATGAGTCCGATGGCTTTACTATGCAAGATGATGAGACACCCGAAGACATGTATCGTCGGCTCAAGGTTCTTTGTTGTACCTTGAGGGACCTTGGAGCTACCTATGCTGACGACAAGTTCATGAAGAGGAAGTTTGTTCAAGCTCTTCTTCCCTTCGAGGAACAAAAACTCAACTCTATCAAGGGGAGAAGCAACTACCATACCATGACCTCTCAAGAGGTGCTGAGTGAAGTTATTGCCATGACCATTGCCAAGAAGAATGCAGAGTCAGCTCGTGCTCGTGCTTATGGGTCTCAAAAGTTGAACCTTGCCTTGAAGCTCAAGTGGTGGAAGTTGATGAAGACGGCAACTCAAGTGAGTGGTCTCAAGAGGACATCAAATATGCTTTCAATGAGCATTTGGCTTTAGCATCAAGGGCGTTTTGGAACAAACCGGGCATGAAGTCAAGGTCAAGGGACAACCCAAGATTCAACTCAACCATGAAGACTCCAAAGACTAGACCTTGTTACAATTGCAATGACAAGAGTCACTTTGTAGCTCAATGCCCCTTCGAGAATAGAGAAGACAATGGAGGTCGCCTCATTCGCAAGAACAAGCCAAGACCTCCTCATCCTTTGAACAAGAACTTCCCCAACAAGAACTTACCTACCAAGGAAAGGGCGATGGTGGTCCATGAAGAGTACTTTTCGGGCGATGATGATGATGTTGAGAATGAAGGTCAAGGTGGAGAGATCATGGGAGTTGCTGCTATTGCTACTTCATCTACTCCACGAGTGTCTCTCTTTGACTCCCCAAACGAGAACATCACCAACCGCAACCAAAAGTGTCTCATGGCTAAGGCCACCGAGGTAACTCCCGCTTCCAAGTCCTCCCCAAATGAACTTCCCTTGCATGATCTAGATGGTTTAGAGGTTAAGAAAGAGATGGTAAGCATGTGTGAATCCATGGAGCATCTAGATGATGATACTAGGATGTGCTTTGAAACACTTGTAAACCAACTTGACCATGCTAGGGAAATGCTAGATGAGAAAGAGGAAGTTATTGACATGTTAGGTAAAAATGAGAGAGAGGCCACCGATAAGATTGCCTCTCTATCCCAATCTCTTGAAGATGAACATAACATGAGAATAACTCTTGAGGAAAGTGTGGCTAAACTTGTTGATCACCATAATGCCTTTATATCGCAACTTGTTAAAGAACGAGATCATGCTATTGCTCCATTGAATGTCCTTAAAAATGAAAAGGTTGAGTTTGGTGTTGGTCATGAATGCCTCAAGGATTTTGAGAAACTCAAGGAGGAACATCATGCCTTGGAGAGTAAATTCTCAAGTATCTTTGAGGCTCATAAGCAACTCCAAACGCTCAAGAACATTCAAAGGCTTCCGCTACGTCTATTGTGCATTTTTCTTGTTCGTCTAACCCTTGTTGCAAGCATGAGAATCTTGTTAAGGAGAACAAGACATTGAAAGATCAACTTGCAAAAGGGAAAGCCACTATCAAGAGGAAGAACAAGAGAAGGAACAAGAAAAGGAAGAAGAGCAAGAACCTTGCTCTAGTATCCTCTCATGATTCTATCTTTGAGCAAAGTGATAACTTTGCCGGGAAGAATAATCCCTCCTACATTCTTTGCAAGTCTTTTGATGGTCATGTTTATGCTAAGTACATTGGAACATCTTACACTCATGATTATCATTGGAACATTTGGGTACCTAAGACCCTTGTGACTAACAAAAGGGGACCCATTGCAAAATGGGTACCTAAAACCAAAGCTTGATTTTCTTGTAGGACTTTGCTTCCGGAGGTGCAAAATGGGTGCGTGATAGTGGAGCTACAAGCCATATGACCGGAAGCAAGTCTATCATGTCAGAGATTAGGCCAAATTTTGCCAATACTTTAGTCTCCTATGGTGATAAAACAAGCTCTCAGGTATTGGGTTTTGGTAAGGTGGTAGTTTCCCCGGATGTATCCTTGGTAAATGTCATGCTTGTCAAAACCCTTGGCTACAATCTCCTTTCCGTTCGTGCTCTTGCTATCATGGGTCTTTCATCTTTCTTTAGTGAGCATTCTGTGGTCCTCATGTGGAGCAAGTCTCTCATGGTGGCTTTCGTTGGATACGTAGAGCATGACTTATATGTAGTGGATTTCTCTGGAAAGCCATCTACACATGCTATATGTCTCTATGCGAAAGCTGACGTGGGTTGGTTGTGGCATCGCCGCCTAGCCCACGTTAACATGAAGGCTTTGCAAAGTCTCTACACAGGGGGCATGCCCTTGGACTAAAACACATTTCCTTTGCCAAAGATCGTGTGTGCAGGGCATGTATAGAAGGGAAGATGCATGAGAAGCCCCACAAGATTCTCAATCAAATCACCACTGAACGGTGCCTGGAGCTTCTTCACATGGATCTCTTTGGTCCTCCATCTCATGATAGTCGTGGTGGGAAGAAGTATTGTTTGGTGATTGTTGACGACTTTTCTCGTTATACTTGGGTCTACTTCTTCAAGTTCAAGAGTGAGACTCAACAAACCGTCAACGACTTTGCAAATCAAGTGCAACGGCAACTCAATTCCACTATACTCACCATTAGAAGTGACAATGGCACCGAATTCAAGAACTACACATTGGATGAGTTTCTTAGTGATGAGGGGATCAAACATCAATACTCTACCCCCTATACCCCTCAACAAAATGGTGTTGCCGAAAGGAAGAACCGTACTTTGATGGATGCGGCCCGGACCATGATGGCGGAATTCAAGTCTCCATATAACTTTTGGGCCGAAGCCATTTCAACCGCTTGTCATGCAACCAATCGCCTCTATCTCCGCAAGAAGAAGAACATGACTCCATATGAACTTCTCACCGGTCACAAGCCAAATGTCAAGTACTTCCGGGTGTTTGGGTGTAGATGCTTGCTTCTCAAGAAAGGTGTCCGCTTATCAAAGTTTGAATCTAGGGCTCAAGAAGGGATCTTTGTTGGGTACTCAAATCAGTCCCATGCCTATCGAGTCTACAACAAAGCAACGGGAAGGGTTGAAGAATCTAGCAATGTCGAGTTTGATGAAGATCATGAGTCTCTTGTGCGGCAAGATGGTATTCGTGATCCAAGTGATGAAATTCCTCCCCAAGCCATGAGAAGAATGGGTGTGGGTTTCTTCCACCCCATTGAGGATCCCCTTGTGGCCGAAGGAGAAGGACCAAGCTCCACTCAAGCGGAGCCTTCACTCTCACAAGACCTTCTTGCCCCTAAAGGTCAACTTAATGCTTCTCAAGCTTCGACAAGCTCCTCTCAAGATCTTCATGTTCATGACTCTTCAAGTCCAAGTCTACCTCAAGTTGATCAAGCTCCACCCCTCCAAGTTGTTGAAGCTCCTCATGTCAATGACTCTCAAGATCAAGTTGAAGATTGTTAAGTTGACAATGACCAAGGCCAAGCAAGTGTCTCTCCGCCAAATGATGATGTCTCTCCCTCGGTTGATGTTGATGAAGATAGTGATCAAGTTCGTTCATATAGTCAAGGAGGGCTCTCGGATCGTGGTGACGATCAAGTGGTTGCTCAAGAATATCATCTTAAGACCCAAGCTCGTCGTCAAGCATACCGTCTCGCCAAGCTCATCAAAGATGGACATATCCTTGATAATGTTTATGGAGATTTCAATAGGGACTCCACTACTAGGAGACAACTAACCTCTTTTAGTTCTCATCATGCGTTTATTTCTCATGTTGAGCCCCAAAAGGTCTTCGAAGCTCTTGAAGATGATGATTGGCTCGATGCTATGAACGAAGAACTCCACAACTTCAAGAGGAACAAGGTGTGGACTCTTGTGAAAAGACCCAAAGATTGTCAAAATGTGATTGGGACCAAGTGGATCTTCAAGAACAAGAAGCATGCAAATGGTATAGTCGTTTGCAACAAAGCAAGGTTAGTTGCCCAAGGATACTATCAAGTTAAGGGCATAGACTATGGTGAAACTTATGCTCCCGTTGCTCGTCTAGAATCCAATCGCATGCTTCTTGCCTTTGCTACCCATCATAACTTCAAGTTGCAACAAATGGATGTCAAGAGTGCTTTTCTTAATGGTCCTTTAAAAGAATTGGTGTATGTCAAGCAACCTCCGGGCTTTGAGGACCCCCTCTTCATGGACCATGTCTACAAACTCGATAAGGCACTATATGGTCTCAAGCAAGCCCCTCGTGCTTGGTATGAGTGCCTTAGAGAGCTTTTGTTAGACCGTGGTTTCGAAGTAGGCCTCATTGATCCCACTCTTTTTACTAAGAAAGTTGGAGGAAACTTGTTCATTTGCCAAATCTATGTTGATGACATTATTTTGGGTCTACTAACAAAGCTTTCAATGAGGATTTTGCTAAGCTCATGACCGACCGCTTTGAGATGTCCATGATGGGGGAGTTGGAATTCTTTCTTGGCTTCGAAGTCAAACAATTGAGGAAAGGGACTTTCATCAACCAAGCCAAATATGTCCAAGATATGCTCAAGAAGTTCAACCTTGATCAAGTAAATGGAGTCAAAACTCTCATGCCCACAAAGGTTAATCTTGATCTTGATCCCAAGGGTAAGGATGTGGATCAAAAGCTTTATCGCTCGATGATTGGTTCTCTACTCTATCTTTGTGCTTCTCGACCGGATATTATGTTGAGTGTGGGTATGTGTGCAAGATTTCAAGCCGCGCCAAAAGGAAATCCACATGGTGGCGGTCAAGAGAATCTTTCGATATTTGGTTCATACCCCTAACTTTGGGCTGTGGTACCCAAAGGGGGCCAGCTTTGATCTCATTGGTTACACTGATTCGGATTGGGCAGGAGACAAAGTGGAGAGAAAGTCTACTTCCGGTGCTTGTCAATTTCTTGGGAGGTCCTTGGTGTGTTGGTCCTCGAAGAAGCAAAACTGCGTGTCTTTGTCCACTGCCGAAGCTGAGTACATCTCCGCCGCGAGTTGTTGTGCTCAATTACTATGGTTGAAGCAAACCTTGAAGGATCTTGGACTCTCTTTTGACAAGGTGACACTCTTGTGTGACAATGAGAGTGCTATTGCTATTGCTCAAAACCCAGTTCAACACAACAAGACCAAGCACATTGAGATTCGTCATCATTTCATTCGGGATCATGTTGCTAGAGGAGACATTTCTTTGGAGTATGTTCCTACCAAGGCCAATCTTGCGGATCTTTTCACGAAGCCTCTTGATGAAGCAAGGTTCCAGGAGTTGAGGCATGAACTAAATATCATTGATTCAAGCAACGTGGCTTAAGTATCTTGCGCACATACCCGGGTCTCAAAGGATATCTTGTTTGGATGTACGCATGGTTTTAGGGGGAGTGTGGTTCCCCAAATGAACCATCACTCCTCCTATTATGCACACATTAATGTATTCATTCTCTATGGTCTCTCAAGGAGACAAATTGAGCTTAAATGATGAGTTTTGGTAATGAACCCAAGATACATCTTCGCGGTTTCAAGCCAAGTATACTCATATATGGTGGCCTAGGCCACCGACCTGGTGATATTTGGCTCGCAGTCGTTGTTTTGAGTTTTATTCTTTCGGGTGGATCTGGTTCTTTTCAGTTTTTGCACAAGGTCGTTTTTCCCTTGCCAATCATAATCTGGAGTTTGCATTCTAGGAATCGTCGGTAGTTCTGGTCGGAACCGGTACTACCGGTCAGGGCTAAAATTTCTCTCAGAAATTCTGCCTTGATCGGAAGTATCACTTCTCCCAGAACTTCCGGTGTCGTCGGTAGTTCTGGCTCTGGCTGGTACTACCGGTGAAAGGGGCCCCCGTTAAGTGACGGGCCAAGGGGGGCACGGGGTCATCTTCCCCATTTGCCTCCCGTTGACCCCATCTTACCACCCCTAGTTCTCAAGGAGCTCTCCACGGTGACGCCGCCGGCCACACCGATTCCAGCCGTCCCTCCTCAGATCGACTCCGTGGGATTCTTCCCGTCCTCAATTCCCCGCCATGGACCCTGGTATTTGCTCCTCTCGTGCTCCATTCATGGAGATCTAGTCACTTTTGTGCTTGAGTAGGACATGCCATGTGTAGGGCCCTTCTTTGGCTAGAACTACTTGTTGGGTCCCCAGCATAGAAAACAAAAAAATTCCTACGATGAGAACTATACGCCAAGATCTATCTACTAGATACAGAGCAACGGGTGGACATACATCCATGGAGAACTTACCCTCGAAAACAACGAGCTTTGTTAACGAGTAGGAACACGTGGTTGATGTAGTCGTACACTTGCCGATCTCAAGATCGTGAGGAAGTCCGAGTGCCGCAACTCAGCAGCGCATCCGCACTCGCACACACGTTCAAGCCACCGGACAACCTCCACCTCCTCGCTCCAGCGATCCAAATGGAAGCAAAGAACCTTCCTGCATTTAAATGCCACTGAACATGTATCTCGCTAATCCGAGACCATGGGGGAATAATTCTAGAGGGGGAGAGAGATCCTTCACAAGGAGGTGTGTGGATGAAGGAGGGAATGGGTGGCCTTTTATAGGAGGAGGGGGTGCCCCCTCTCTCCATGGCCAGCGCATGGGGGGTGACCCCTCACCTCCCTCATTCATGTGGTGGTAACCCCTCCATATTAAAATGCCTCTTCACATTCCCTTTTAAAGTCTCCACTTTAAATGCATTAAATTTCTCCAAATTTAATGCTCTCTCATTTAATAAAACTCTTTTTATTAAATTTATTCAGAATTTTGTTAATTACTTTAATTAACAAACATTCACATATAGCCCCTTGCAATATTTCAATATCACATGCAGAACCACCTTCTGCAATTTCACCCGAAACAATTTCCGATTTCTATTGAAACAATTCCTGCGCTTTGTAATTCTTTCGTCTGAAACATATGTGCTCCAAAATGGTGTCCGGTAACTCTTAAGTGTGCCACCCTACGGTTCGCGAATAATGCAGACATGATCGAGACCCTTCTCCGATCAATAATCAGCAGCGGGACCTGGAGATCCCATCTTGACTCCTACACATTCAACGATGACTCCTGTGATCGTGAGAACCTTTAACGCTTGTAACTAAATTCCTTTGTCTCTCGATATATTACATGTCCGAGATTCGATCATCGGTATCTCCATACCTAGTTTGATCTCGTTACCGACATGCACTCTTTTCTCGTTCCCGTGATATAACATTCTAGTGATCACATCACTTGCTTGCAAGCTATCCTAATGTGATATCACCGAGAGGGCCCAGAGTATATCTATCCGTCATCTGGATTGATAAATTCCACTCTTGATCCATGAGCCTCAACATAACACCTTCGTAGTACTGAACCCATCTTTATAGTCACCCTGTTACGGTGTGACGTTTGATGTTATCAAGATACTCTTCCGGTGTTAGCAATTAACATGATCTCATGGTCTAAGGATAAAGATTACTTCGTATGATGTTATAGCAATATAAACATAATGACTTGATCGTAATGCTATACTTCGGATGAATGTTCATCACATGATTTCACAAATGTCGTGACCTTGTTATTAACAACATCCAATGTCCATGATCAGGAAAACTTGATCATCTTGTTAATCAACAAGCTAGTCTATAAGAGAGGCATAACTAGGAACCCTTTTTGTTTATTAAACACACATGTATTGATGTTTCCTATCAATACAATTATAGCATGCAAAATAAACATATATCATATACAAGAATACATAATAACAACTTTATTATTGCCTCTCAGGGCATATTTCCTTCACTACTATGGGGAGTCTTGGTAGGGATAGGATTCTACTTTAGATTGTTTTGCCTCAGTACATAGTCTAGATGTCATCAATTTGTGCATCAAGTTTCATCGAATCTGGGATTTGGACCCAGTTTTGAACTGCCCTGTTCGTGCCTTGATCGGTACTACCGGTGCGGATCCGCCGGTACTACCGGCGTGGTCCTCTCACCAGTACTACCGGTGAGGCAGCGGTAGTACCGCCCAGGGGCAGGGCCTGACCGGAACTTCCGGTGCATCCCATGCGACCGGTAGTTCCGGCCGCCAGGCGGAACTTCCGATGCACTAATTTCTGATATATGTCTCTGTACCGTGTCAATTCAGTCTAGTTGCTTTCGTTTTTCTTCGACCTTGTGCACTTATCCTCTAGTTCCTCCTTTCTATTTGCTTTTCTCTCAGGGCAAGGGGGTTCCCGTGGCAGATCCAAGCGGTCTCGTGCTCCCTCTCGTGGACCGTCAGAGATTGATGAGGATGATCTTGAGGTTGTGCGCCCTCCCAGTCAGACTGCTCATCAGAGGGCTACAGCTGAGCATCGTAATGCTGCTGCGGAAGGCAAGAGGCTTGTTCTGGCAAGTCAAAAGAAGACCACCTCTGGACCAGATTCTAGCAAGAATAAGATTTCCTCTTGGCCGCAGCTTGCTTATGAGGAGTTTCGCAAGGTTGATCCCTACGTTGTTCCTCGTGACCGCCTGGCTCAGGATCCTTTCTTCCACACCGTGCATCAATAGGAGATCTATTATGAGGTTTATGCTACTAAGAAGAAAAATGTGTGTGCTCCTCAGAAGCACATCAACATTGCAAAGATGGAGAGCAACCCTGAATACTTTGGTGAAGCTCTTGATATGTGCAGGAGGTTTGGGCTCATCAAGCTGATGCAACACCATGAGAACTTTGATGAGAGGGCCATTGCTCAGTTTTACTCCACTCTCTACTTTGATAGTGACCCTAATGATCGAACCATGAAGTGGATGACCCAAAACCACTATCTGTCTGCTAAATGGTCTGAGTTTGCCGCCCTTCTTGGCTACCCTATTCAGGAAGGCGGCCGTCGTGCCAATGGGTGGTGGATGCATAGGGGCAAGGCCTCCGAGCCGGAAGTTCTTGAGCCTCTTTACATTGAGGGCCGTGGCGTTGCTGGAAACGTTGCCCATCTCCTTCCCACCTATGACATCATGCGCAAGGTCTATCAGAACACCATTGCTCCCAAGGCAGGTAACTTTGATCACCTTCACGCCTTCCAGATTGATCTCATGTTTCAGACTTACCGCCACAGAAACTCTCATGAGCCCCTTGATGTTATGGATTATATCTTTGAAGAAATCTGGTCCGCTATGATTGAGAAGAGGTCTTGTCCATATGCTCCTTACATCCAGACTCTTATCAATGCCAAATGGAGGGAGGCAACTGGCTCTATCTACCCTCAGGATGTTCTCACTATTCATGAGGAAAAGACTCTCCGTGTGATGAAGCACAAGTTACCTCGCTCTCAGGCTGATGAAGAAGCTGCTGCTGGAAGGACTGCCTCGGATTCTAGTGATGGGGACCGTGCTGAGGCTTCTCCTCCACCCCGACTTGTGGGCAACCCTCTTGGGCTAAAAAGCTGCTGAAGAAGGTGAAGAAGACTTTCTACTTCATTCGGGACTGTGAATATCAGTCCTACGTTGCTCAGAGGCACAGTGTTTGCCGGGAGAAGGCCATCATGAGGAAGCTTGATATTGATGTGTCACCTAAGTCTAGCTCCGTCACCGTGCCCAAGGATGAGTGGATCAACACACATTGCAAGTGGACTAATAGTGATGACGAGCCAGAGATCTCCAGTCAGTTCCCGCCCGCTTGGAACAATGACTCTTGGGACCCCGAGCCGCCTCCTCCGTTCTTTGGTGGGTGGGGCGCGTAGTTTGGCTTCTTTATCCCTTTTTGGCATCTTGATGCCAAAGGGGGAGAAAGTGCTCCGTTAGGATCTCGGGATTTGCATGGGTTGTGTCACGAGCTTGCTTTTTCTTTGATCCTTTTATGCTCGTGCACACTTTATTCTGTTATGTAATGTTTGTGGACCTCTATTATTGTCTGTGGACCTCTTGTATGGTTGCTACCTTGTTGGTGAATCTATGTGGTAAGGTATCTCTGTGGTATCTTTGTGGTATTCTCATGAGGATATGTGGTGGACTATTCTTTATTGTCCAATCTTTGTCTCACCACAATTGTGTTGGTGCAAGGTATGAGCTCCACTCTTTTCTCGGTTGGGAGAGCTCTCTCCCATGTCTTCAGGGGGAGCCTCTCTCACCTTTGGTTATACTACCTCTTTGTGCAAATCTTGTGGGGTTGTCATCAAGCACCAAAAAGGGGGAGATTGAAAGGATTATTTTTTCTCCTTATGTTTTTGGTGCTGATGACAACTCCTTTTGTGGTTTAATCGTTTGTCCAAGTTTCAGGTTTTACCTTCGGACATGTTCGTGGATGTTGTCTCTCAAGGAAGAGCTTGTAGTTGATAGCTCTTATTTTTCACTTTCTCTTGTTTTGATTTTAGGCTACCGTACTATCAAGAGGGAGTCCATCTAGGAAGGTTGTGGGAAATCAATTTTTCATGCACAGACCATATATGCACCTCCACAGCCATCCCAGTTTTCGAGTGAGAGAGTGTTTTCTGAGTTGTTGGAGGGGTTTCTGCCCTGACCGGTAGTACCGGCCACGCAGCGGTAGTACCTCCCAGGGGTTTTCCCAGGGCTGTTCGAGTGGTACTTCCGGCTGAAGATCCGGTCCTATTTCCGATGAAGATTTTTTGGGTTCAGTAAGACTTCTGTCTAACTGTGCCTATTTGATGGAAATAGCATCGGATCTTGGATCGGTAGTACCGGCCTGACCAGCTCCTGCCCCCTTGAGCGGTAGTACCGCTCCCTCACCGGTAGTACCGGCCAGCATCGGGGACCGGTAGTTCCGGGTCCAGTTCCGCTCCTATTTCCGACGCTGGGCAGTGCGGGTCAGATAACCTTCTGCCTCGCACTGCCTATTTGACGGAAATAAGGGCGGAATTTGAACCGGTACTACCGGCCAGCCCTTTCGGGTCCACTGACAGTCTTTCGACCGTTACGTGGCCTGGGCTGGACCGGTGGTGGCTCGCCCACCGGTACTACCGGTCAGTCACCGGTAGTACCGATGGCGTCGGGCCTAGGCAGATTCTGCCCGTTTGAAGGGGTGCTATTTAAGCCCCCTTCTTCCTCTTCCAACCTAATCTCTTTGTTCTCTCTCTCTCCACCATTTTCACAAGAGCTTGACTTTGCTAGATCTCTCTCCCCACCCACTCAAATCTCTTGATCTTTTGAGGATTGGGAGAGGTGACCTAGATCTACACCTCCACCAAAGGAATTTTGATTTCCCCCACTCATCCTTCGTGGATTTCGTTTCTTGGATTCTTGGAACCCTAGACGGTGTAGGGCATCCTCGGAGCTGGGGCATTTGTTGTAAAGCTCTAGGGTGTCGTTGAGGGCCTTCAATTGAGTTGTGAAGCCTCCCCTCAACCTCGTTGTAAAGGTTTTTGGTTGGCTCCTTCAAGGTCACCGGTTAGTGGATTGTCAGGCCACCTTTGTGGTGGTGCTCACCGGAGAAGAAGGTGAGGCCTTTGTGGCGCTCGGGAGACCTTGTGTGGCCCCGACACCTCTCCAACGTAGACGTAGCTTCTTTGGAAGTGAACTACGAGAATTACATCACCGTGTCCCCTCGCCGGTTCTTTCGCTCCGCTCCTTTACTTCTTGCCTTTACTCTCTTGTTTACCTTTGTGCTACTTGTCATTTAGGTTGTTCACGTAGTTGCATCTATAGTGAACCTTACTTTGTGCTAAGCCTTAAAAGTGGGATAAAAGTTTAAAAATTGGTAGTCTCCTATTCACCCCCCCCCCCTCCCCTCTAGTCGACCTAAGTTGGGCCTTTCACCCACTAACTATGAAAAATAAACCTGTAAAGAAACAAGTCATGAAAGCACAAAGTAACAAGCATAGGAAAGCAAAACAAGTGTAACTTCAAAAATTTCAACATAAAGAGAGGAAACTTAATATTGTTGAGATATATAAAACCATGTTTCCCTCTCTCATAATAACTTTCAGTAGCATCATGAATAAAATTAACAATATAACTATCACATAAAACATTCTTATCATGAGCCACATGCATAAAACAATTAATACTCCCCACATAAACATAGTCATTCTTATTAATTGTAGTGGGAGCAAATTCAACAAAATAGCTATCATTATTATTCTCATCACCATAATCATCAAATATAGGAGGCATATTGTAATCATAATTAATTTTCTCCTCAATATTAGGTGGACTGAAAATATCATATTCATTATTGTAATCATCATATATTGGAGGTATAGTATCATCATAAGCAATAGAATAGTTGTCGTCCAAAGTGTGTTCATTTGTAAACATATCATCATCGAAAGGAACATGGATAGTACTAATAGTGCAGCAATTATTAACATCATCATTTTCAGAATTGGTACTGAAGAGATTTTCAATATCAAAAGTAGTGTGTTTTTCCCAATCATGATCACTACTATAGGTAATAGCCATAGGAACATCATCGAGTTCAGACTCACCAAAAACTATAATAGGTGCAACATGCTTAGGGGAAATATCATTTCCTCCCTCCTTTTACTCCTCATCTTCTTCTTTTTCTTCTTCTCTTTAGGAGCGAGAGGCTTGAAAGGAAGCTTCTCTATATACCATGGTTTATTGTTAGATACAATAGAAGAAACTTTGGAGGATTCCTCCTTTTCATTAATGAGATCAAAGCACATATTAGTCAAGTCATATTTTGGTAAAATCTCATCTTTTATAATATTTTGTATGTAAGTATTTGTGTGGCAATTATCAACACAATAAAGATGACAACCATGCAGGACGCTTTTCATACCAAAAGCTCTCATATCTACCAAAGAGGTTTTTCTTGATAACTCTTCATACCCCAAAAATAATGTAAGTTCATCATGCTGATTAGGAGTGACCATGTCATCACAATACAAACTTGCAGTACTCATTGGATTCGAAGGGCTATTATTATGGCCTGAGCATTGAAAATTGAAATGACCCACTTCAAAGCAAAGTTCACAAATAAAAGGATAGAGGGCACAGACTTTTTTACCAAGATCATTTAGATCCCTATACCACGTTCTAGTTTTTTCATTCCTGTGGGTGATACAATATTCTTCTTCAATTTGATTATTCTCACAAGGTCTATGCATTCCACAAAAATTAACATGCTTATAAGAAATGGTACTTTCAAAGGTTTGAGCATGTTTATTACTATCATTAATAACAATTTCATTTTCCATGCAAGTGTCTTTAAAAGGCTCATGATACATGTCCCATTTTTCTTTATGAGCATTAATATGAGAAGCAAAGGCTCTACAACAATCAACAACAATTTGAGGATCAAGACCATATTTAGCACTAAGCTCTTGAAAATCAGTAGTTTCAGCAAAAGACTTAATGCAATCATACTCATAGTTTATACCTGGTTCTTTACCTTTGTCGTTATCCCAAGCTTCTGTATTGCTTTGAATTGTTTCAAGAAGATCCCACTTAGCTTTGACCTCCTTACTTGTGAAGGATTCCTCTAAACATGTATCTAGATAGTCCTTGTAATGTCATGAAATCCTTGCATAAAAATTAGAAATAACAATATTACTGGGGAGCTCATGAATGGGATATTTGAGCATTAGTGATTTCAATCTCCCCCATGCTTGGGCAATACTTTCTCTATCATGAGGATGAAAATTGTAAATATAATTCCTATCTTTATGAATTTCATGAGGAGGATAAAATTTAGAGTAAAAGAGAGATTCAAGTTCCTTCCACTCCAAATGATGAGGGTCGTCTAGTAGCTCATACCACTCCCTTGCTTTGCCCTTAAGTGATAAAGAGAATAGCTTCCTCTTAACTTGGTTCATTAAAATACCTGCACAGTTGAACAACTCGCATAATTCATGTATACAGAGTAAATGATCACCAGGATGGATAGTTCCATCTCCAAAATAACAGTTATTCATAACACATTCAACAATTTCCATAGATATTTTAAAAGGGACGCTTTCAGTATGTGGATTTAAAATATCATAAGTATCATTAGAATTACCACATATGGGAGATAAAGTATCATCAGAGCAAATTTTCTCCTTTAAAACTAGGGAACTAAAAAGATCATTTTCATAAAAACTAACTTTCCCAAGCTTAGATGTCTCCATAGCATTAGTAACAAAGGTGTTCAAAAAATTCATACTAATAACATTGCTATTAGCATGCAAAGAAAGTTCCATGGGTTTTTTAATTTTCTTTTCAAACCATTTATGTTCTACCTTAGGAAAATTACTAAAAAGCTCTCTAATTTTTTTGTTGTTTTCCATTAAGCCTAACTAGTGAAAATAAAAACAAGAAACAAAAAGATATAATTGCAGAATATAAAGGAAATAACTTCGAGCACTCACACACCAGCAACAGTACTAGAAGATAGCTTGGTAGCCAGAGGATGTGAGTACCTTTTATCTTACCTCCCCGGTAATGGCACTAGAAAATAGCTTTGATGGCACGTAGTTCATGTGGGAGCTTCTTCTTCTTCAATCCCTGGCAACGGCGCCAGAAAATAGCTTGATGTCTACACACGCTTCTATTCTTGTAGACAATGTTGGGCCTCCAAGTGCAGAGGTTTGTAGAACAACAACAAGTTTCCCTTAAGTGGATCACCCAAGGTTTATCGAACTCAGGGAGGAAGTGGTCAAAGGTATCCCTCTCAAGCAACCCTGCAATCAAGATACAAGAAGTCTCTTGTGTCCCCAACACACCCAATACACTTGTCAGGTGTATAGGTGCACTAGTTCGGCAAAGAGATAGTGAAATACAAGTAATATGGATGATTATAAGTGGTAATTGCAATCTGAAATAAAAGTGGCAGCAAGCAAACATGTAACATAACTGATTGTAAACGGTGTTTCAATGCTTAGAAACAAGGCCTAGGGATCATACTTTTACTAGTGAACACTCTCATATAAATATCTTCTCTTCATGATGCTATCCTGAACTACTCTCTGGTTGGACGATGTAGGGCTATAACAGCACACCTTAAAGTTTGCATTTCCCATCTAGATAACCCCTCACTATCACTTTGAGCGCTAGATGGTTCCAACAAACACCACAATATCATAGAGACATCCAACTCAAATTATACTCATGATAAGTATTTATGTAACCTTAGCCAAAGTGCCACACGGTGTGCACACTGTCAACTTCACACACGTGGGGATAAGAAAAGATTAATTAAAGCACTTGAGTAGCAGAATAGATCTATAGATTACAAAGCTCATGATCTCAATAAGATCATGCATAGAGAGAGATATGAACACATAGATACTTGTAGAGCCCTTAACCTCGAGAGAGAACTACTCCCTCCTTATCATGGGAGTCAGCAACAACGATGGAGATGGCGGTGGAGTTGATGGAGATGGATCCGGGGGCAATTCCCCGTCCTGGCAGGGTGCCGGAATATAGACTTCTATCCCCTGAATCTCCTCTTCGGTGGCAGTGGCGCTGTGGAACTTTTCATCGAATTCTGATCTCGTACTTAGGGTTTTCGTCCTGGGGGAATATATAGGCGAAGAGGCGATGCCAGAGGTGGGCCAGGGTGGCCACACCACCTGGTGGTGCAGCCAGGGGTGACCCGCGCCACCCTAGGGTGTGCCTGCCCCTGGCTCCCCTCCGTCTCCCCTTTGGACTCTATGTCATGTCGGAAAAAATAGGAACTTCAGCTTTTGTTTCGTCCAATTTCGAGAATATTTCTTTTCTGGCTTTTCTAAAACCAAAAACAACAGATAACAGGCAAATGGCACTTTGGCATCTTGTCAATAGGTTAGTTCCAGAAAATGTATAAAAATGCCTCAAAGTGTGAACAAGACATAAGAAAGTAGATACTAAACAAGCATGAAACATCAAAAATTATAGATACGTTTATGGCGTATCACAACACACGGGAAGGAGGATGTTCGGTGGCACGGGGCGGAGGAAGCCTGCGGGGAGGAGGGCGCGCAAGGAGGATGGCACGATGGCGCACGGGCCGGGGCAGAGGAGGCCGGCGGCACGCGGTGAGTAGGATGGCCGGCAGCGCAGGGCAGAGGAGGCCGACGACACGCGGATCAGAGGAGGTAGGTGGTGCGCGGGGTAGGAGGAGGGGGCTGACGACGCGGGAGAGGAGGAGGAAGAAGGTAGTTAGGTGGGGGTTGCTGAATAAGCTTATTTAGGAATCTCTTAAGGGGGTTCTTGAATAGTCATGTCATATATATATATATATATATTAGCAAGGACGAGGATTGTAGGTTGTTCCGACGTGTTGACTTCAACAAAAGTGTAGAATTGTATAGAATAATAATCGATAACAATATTGTTGCAATTATAAGAGGTATATATGAGGGTCTAGGTGCAACGGTCTCGCCCTATAACAAACCGACTAGGACTTTTAAACCTAACAAGAGTTGTATTCTAACATCCCCGCAGTGTCAACGGTAGGCTCGACGACGTTGAGACTGAAACGAATGTCTTGAAACAGAGTAGTCTTCAGGCCTCTAGTAAAGATATCAGCGAACTGAGCTGAAGTAGGCACATGTAGAACACGAACTTGACCGAGAGCCAGCTTGTCTCGAACAAATGAATGCCGATCTCTATATGCTTGGTATGACGGTGTTGAACCGGATTTCCTGACATGTAAATAGCTGAAATATTATCATAGTAAACAATAGTAGCTTGCTCAATAGGGCGATGCAGCTCTGACAGCAACTGGCGCAACCAAACCGTATCAGCAACCGCATGAGCCACAACGTGATACTCAGCTTTGGCTGACAAGCGAGAAACCGTAACCTGCCTTTTTGAAGACAAGAAACCAAATTGTTACCAAGAAAAATACAAAATCCGGATGTGGATCGTCGAGTATTGGGGCAACCAACCCAGTCTACATCAGAGTAAGCTTTTTAATTAGTGCAGGAGCTACAAGAACATCGTGAAGAAGCAAATGTTTGATTGGAGACTGGATTTGGGCTTGACCGACATAGTAAATAGGATTAGATGATCCGTCACCGAGAGTAATAGATGGAAAAGGCGATGGTGTGCAAGAAGACAACAAATTACTTGATGCAGACATATGACTAGAAGCACCAGAATCGAAAATCCAATATGTACCTGAGTTTCCTTGTGCAGCAAAGATGTTCATGGCTTGTAGAAAAGCAGTTTGGTCCCAGCTCGGAGTCAAAGTAGAGGCCAGTATAGACATGGGAGCTGGCGGGTGTGGCGGCGTCGGCAGTAGGGCCGACATCGGCGTATAGATAGGGCCACCATCATTGTACTGCGACATATTGTACTGCGGCAAGTAGGGTAAGGTTGTAGCGCCATATGAAGCATAAGGAGCAGCGTTGTAGATTGTTGGCACATAGGAGGGGGCGGCGTGGTACGCGGTCATCGGTTGTCGCGGCGCGAGGACGGGAGCGTCGGTGTGAGGGCGGGCACCGGGCTGCCAGCCACCAGTGTAGGCAGGCGGGGCACCATAGGGCGTCAGGGCAGACCAGGGCATAGGCCACGCCTGGACTAGCCCAGTCCACGGATCAGGAGAAGTACGCCAGGCGGGGGTGGCGGTGATGCGGTCGGTGGTGCAGACGGTGGAGCCGGAGCCGAGGACGGAGGAGGAGCAGGCGCCGTACAAAACTGTGGCGGTTTAGGGTTTCGACCCCTGTAGTTGGAACTTGGACGCCAGCCCGATGGTTGAGGAGGAGCCATTAGAGGAGGTGGCGGTGGCGGCGGTGGTGCAGGCGGTCGAGGAGCAGCAGTGAAGACCTGAGGACGGGAGTCCTTGTTGGTTTGGGCATGATCGGCCCATTGCAGCATCGAACGAACCTCGGCGAAGGAGGGGCGCGGACACATCATAGGGATGAAGGAGACCTGTTTCTCGAACCGCTCGCTGAGGCCAACGAGGAGGACGTTGATGAGCTGCCGATCATCGATCGGATCACCGAGTTCGTGGAGTTCATCCGCGATCGCCTTAAGGCATTGGCAGTAGACGCCAACGGGTGGATCACCTTGCACCGTGTTCTGAAGCTCGGTGTGGAGATTGTTGGCGCGAGCATCGATGTTGTCCTGGAAGAGCTGACGAAGGGCTGCTCACAGATCGACGGCGGAGGCACCATCATGATGTACAAGATTGAAGATTTCTGTGGAGACTCGCATGCAGATCCATTGAATAATGGCGAGATCATCCATGACCCATTGTGGATCGTGAGGTTGAGGGCGAGCATCGTCGGCGACATGAGAGCGGAGGTTACACCGCCCGAGGTGGACGTCGAAGAGGTGATGCCAATGGTAGTAGTTGTGAGCAGCGAGGTCTAGGGTTACGGGTATGTAGAGGCTAATATCGGATATGGTGTCGGTGAAGGAGATTGAAGGGGCTATTGGTGGAGGTAGAGGTGGAGGGAGCTGTGGCCGCGGCGACCTTGGCGGCGCGCCGGTCGAAGTAGCCGGGCGGCGGCGGTGGCGGCGGCGGCGGGTGAGCCATACCCTAAAATCGGAAGTCTGATACTATATAGAATTGTATAGAATAATAACCGATAACAATATTGTGGCAATTACAAGAGGTATACATGAGGGTCTAGGTGCAATAGTCTAGCCCTATAACAAACCGACTAGAACTCTTAAATCTAACAAGAGTTGTATTCTAACAAAAAGGTATAAACTAGCCATATTTGTCTTTGAAGATTTAATTCAACAAAAATGATAGCACTACTAGTATGGACAGTCTTGGTTGTAGGCAGGACCGCAGGAGTATGTTCTTGTTAACACTTCGATGCAAATAGTCTTGGTGTTAAGGATATAATCTCACAGTCATAGCATGGCATGTCATGTCCGATAGCAATGTTGCTGACATAGAGAGGGTCAAGAATTGATCTTTTCTAAAGGTGAAAAAGGTAAATAGGTGTGACCAGATAAGTCCGAGTGTCTGACAAGGTCTTCTCTCAACACAAGGACCCTAGTAATACTGGCTGTAAACTTTGCACCGCATACTGATGGTTAAAAGAAGAATACAAACCCAAGCTGTGACTTGGGTACCGGAATGGCCTCAGATTGTAGCAACTTGACCTTGATTCGGTCCTGTGTGAAGGTTCCCTTCTTAATTAGCAGAAATACCAGCTCAGTGGCAAACTGTTAGCGGCGCCTACCATCAATGGTCCAGCTTGACGGATATATTCACGTGTAACTTTGAACAAAAGCCAGAAGAGTAGCTCAATGTTGGCAGAAATTCAGATTTCTAGTCGCAGCTACGGTAGAAATTCAGTTCTACTCCTTCCGTTTTAAAATATAAGATGTTTTAGCTTTGTGAAAGGAGTGTATCTAGACCTCTTTTAGTGTCTAGGTTCACTCTAAACCTTGAACCTAGACATTAAAAGAGGTCTAGATACACTTTATTCACAAAACTAAAACATCTTATATTTTGAAACGGAGAGAATACTTTGTTATACTATATAGATATTGCTGCCCCGAACTGAATGAGTATGATCACAGATGTATAATTGGCGAGTACTGTTGGAATTTGATGAGTTTTGGGCTGCTAGCCTATTAGACAAATTCATAAATTCCCTTTGTTCCATTTGTGTATGGCAACATATGGCTGTGCTAGTAGTGCTAAAGTTTAGTCTCACATTGCTAGTTAAATGAGAGATACACCTTCTTGTATATTAGGCTGTTCCGTCACTCACTAAGGTGTGATAAGAAGAGCAGCTCTCGCGCGCTCCTCCTCCGACACAACCCACCTCGCCACGACGCGCGCGCCGCGGGTTGCGGGTTGCGGGAATCTCGTCGAGTCGAGCCTTATTTTTGCTAGTCGGGAAAATTAATCAGATTAATTACGAGTCATTAACCGTTTATATAAGCGTCTGCGCTAAACCTTATCGGCACGTGTCTCCTTCCAGTCTATTGCGCTGCCGTCTTCGTCTTTCCTATCTCGGCTTGTGGCGTGCACCACAGATCGGGACAGTAGGCCTCCGGAACCCCGCCTCTTATGAACTTGTACGGATGAGGGACGATCAGGTTTTTGGGTAGCGCTTAAGCGCGACTACTTACGCCATCACGGACGACTCATTTCCTGACGAGGATTTCTTCCCGGACATCAGCAGCCTCTACATCGACGACGTTGTTGCTGCCGCCGTTGTACCGTCGTAATGCTGAACTTTCTATTTCAGATTCTGCTAGAGTTCTTTATTCTAGCGTTTGGTATAGATATGATAGGTTTATCTTATTTAGATGTAATCAGTTCATCTACTTTGTTGATCTGCATGATTAGTTTTGGTACTGTATGTATGATCATGTTTTATCAGTTTATTATTTGAATTAAATCATATGAATTATTGCTTATATTTTTAACAAGTACTATTTAGTATATTCCCTCCGGTTCTTATTAATGTTCTCAACTTGTTTACATACGAATGCATGTACATTAAATGCTTAACCAGATACATCCGAATCTAGATAAAGTTGAGAATATTTTTATACCATGTAGGATTGTGGAGAATTCGATTCTCCTTGCATTGATTGGCAGAGCTCCCGTCGCGGTTTGCGTGGGAAGAGAAAAAAATTGAGTCGTATAATATGTGAAGCATGTGTATGTTTTTGAACTAAATGGATAATTTGTCTCATTTTATTAAAAAAATAGGAGAGAGTTTACCAGTCGGAAACCGGCCAAAAACCGCTACAAAGTAGTGTTGTGGCGTTTGCACTCTTGAGGACGTTTTTTTTAAGCTCAATGCTTCTTAGTTTTTCTTATTTTCTTTTGATCTGCTTGTAAGAGAAATTTTTCATCACTTTGTCTCTATTATGGCGTTTAGCTTTATTATAAAGCGGGACGAAAACATTTTTTAAGGAGGTCAAAAAGAGTACTCTTTTCTTCAGATGGATATGGAGTTATTACGGACTAGTTCTTCTTGCCGGACGAGTTTATACTTTGAAATGCGGTGAAAGTCTCGCTTTATTGAACTTGTCGGTAGGCCTTTTCAGCAAGAAACCAGTGAGAGTTTGCTGGACGCAGAGCAGTAGACGAAAACCTACGTGATCGAATGACCTTAGGTTGGACCGTTTCAACACATAGATACGCTACGCTGTCAGGACTGGATGGAGTCAGCACACCTTAGAGAATCACGCTGTCACATACAGTAAGTAGTATCTATCGATCAGGACGCAACCGTTCGGAAAAAATTCCACTTTGTCAGGTTGTGTGGAGTTGTGTAGACCGGCGCAAGTTTGTACTCTTGAATTTCACATCTTGAACGGTTCAACTAATTATTGTTGTTTTTTTACCCGTAAAAAATTACCAATTGTTGTTTCGCTCTTCTGCTCTTCTGCGTACTTGTCCACAGTTTGCCTGTGCTGTGCAAATCAAACCCGGCGTCTTTCTCGAATCAGGCTTTCGACCCGCTATATTAATATAACAACCAACACAACCGGTACAAACACGATATCACTGCTGGGCAGACAGCACAACAAAGCCTAAAAAGGAAAAACAAGAAAAGAATGCCGACAGCGCCGGATCGACAAAAGCGATGATGGCCCGCAACCGTTGTGCCCTCCGGAGAATTCCCACCACACTCATATGCCTTTGAATCGCCGTGCACTAAGCAGCACCTTCAAGAAGGGGTGCGACGACGACGAGCTGTTGTCCGGATAGCTCCTAGGATTTCTCACGATACACGAAGGGGGGTGGGAGGGAGTACACCCGACGCCCTGCACGGGGGAGGTGGAGCCTGCATACGTCACCGCATCGGTGCCAGCAACGCCGGCAGGGATTTCTCCCGACCCCCGGAACCCACCACCCGGACAGTCCAAAGCGCTCCCCCAAGCTTGCCGCCGACCAACATGCACCACCACGGTCTTGAGGCACCACCGTCGTCTCCCCGTGGCAAACAATGTGAGGCCGGCCGGACTAAAAAGAGAGACTGTAGCAAGGAGCATCAGTACAGCAGCCCCTTAGGAGGGAACAACCTCCACCGCGAAAGACGGTAGCCATCCGGATGCAATGACGAGAGCAGACCTGGCCATTAGGAGCCGAAGGGTGGCAACCGCAGAGCCATCTAGAGGGCATCCTCCACCGCAAAGGCGAGTGTCGGCCGGACGCGGTAGCAAGGACATACCAGGTCAGAGGCCCGGCCGAACCCAAGAGGGGTCCATAAAGTCCTCGCACCATGCCGGACCACATAGGCATGCCGCCGCTACCCTCATGTTCAGCGCCCTAGGCCCGCTCGGGCAAGCCCGTGAAGCTCCCGCCACCTTGTTGCAGCACGCGTGGTGTCAGTGTCACCACCCTCGTCACGATCTCTACCTCCGTCCAACCAGAGTTGGCACAACAGGACCTGACCCAGCCCGTCCTGACCCAGCTCGAGGTCCCCGCCGCCGCCTGTACCACCAACTAGCAGCACCCGCCACCTCGCAGCCACCCGTATCGCGCCAGAGCGCCGCCGACCTATATGAAACGCCGTCGAGATGGCCCTCTCGAGCGGAGCAACTCGGCTAGGGGGTGAGCATGGCACCGCTGCCTCCCGGAGGAGTCCAGGCCAGCCACGACTAGGCCCAGCGATCGAAGCCCAGCTAGCCCAGATCGAGCCTGAATGGGCCTAGATCTGGGCCGCAGCGGCTCCACCACAGCACACCGCGCCGCCCCCAGCAACCGCCGCAGCCAGCTGCGCCGCCTCACAGCATGTCGCCCCCGCCACACAGTGATGCCCGACGCCCTCCTCGAGCACCGCCGTCTAAAGAACCGGTCCTGCGCTAGCCCTCATGCTCCGGGAAGAGGCAAACCCGCCGCCGCCAACACCGTTCGCGGGCTTTGCGCCGGCGACGGCAAGGAGATGGGAGGAGGAGGGGAGTGGGGGGAGGCGGTGGAGGGGAGCGGCTCCATCGCCCGCGTGATGCGACGAGAGACGCAGTTTTTTTTTCTTTGACAGCTCGCCCTTGGCTTCTCTGGTAACCTGACGGTGTTGGACAACTACCTATAAATAAACCACGGACGCTTGAATTTCGTGCTCCCAAGCATATCATGTAAGAGCATCTCCAGCAGGCGTGCTATATAGGCCGCGCGCTAAAAAAACCGCCGGTATGCAGCGCGTGGAGCAAAAAACGCCCTTCCAGCAGGCGCTGTAAACCGCGCGGCGTTGTAAATTTTTTTGGGCGGCTGCGTTTTGCACTATCCGGAGCGCCAAATGTGATGCATCGGCTGAAGAGCGCGCCATCTTCCCCCACGCGCGCGAACCCCCAACGGCTGAAAAATCATCCCGCGCTCGCGCCTCCATTTTCCCCACCGCTTCCGGTGCCTATTTCGGGTGTTTGGCGCTCCGTTGCTGTGCCAGGCGCGAAGCGCCGCCATGGCCGACGCTACTGCCCAGCAGCGGCTCCTAGCCTTCCTCCGCTTTCTCTAGCGGCGTGCTCCAGCAACGACCATATCGTCCTCAAGCCTACTTGCAACATGGCGTCGCCAAGATGCTCGCCGATTTGCTCGCAAGGTATGCGCCTCCTAGGCCGCAAACATTTTTAGCTAAAAAGTAGTAGTAGTAAGTCGTCCCATATGTATATTTGTAGAGTTCATCATACGATTCTTCGGACGACGAGTATGATATATAGGAAGAAGAGAACATATCCATATTATTGGCATACCGCGCCATTAAGAACCGAAAATAGGAGGATCGGTGTTCGGTAGACAGAAATTGTGCAGAGAAAGGATTGAAGGGCATGAGAAGTTGATGCGATCGTATTTCAATGAAAATCCGATATTTCCCGAAAGCTATTTTTGTCAGCGTTTTCGGATGAGCATTAACTTGTTCAAGCACATCGCAACAGAGGTGATGAAGTATGATCGGTTCTTTGAGCAACGAAGAAATGCCGCCAGAGAACTTGGTCATAGCACCTATCAGAAGGTGACCGCTGCCTTGCGTATGTTGGCATACGGTATACCGGCGGATCTTATTGACGACCACTTGGCCATGGGTGAGAGCACTTCTATCATGTGTGTCAAGCGCTTTGTCGTAGCAATTGTGAAAATTTTCGGATCCACATACTTGAGAGCCCCCAATGCTCAAGACACGGCGAGACTTTTGGAGTTCAACGCTGACCGGGGATTTTCAGGTATGCTTGGTACAATTGATTGTATGCATTGAAGTTGGAAGAATTGTCCAGCGACATGGCATGGACAATTCAAAGGATACAAAAAGGATGATACTATAGTCCTTGAAGCGGTCGCCGATCATGAGACTTGGATATGGCATGCATTTTTTAGAATGCCCGGGTCTTGCAATGACATCAGTGTTCTTCAACGGTCACCACTAATGACAAGACTTGCAATGCGAGAAGGTCCATTGGTGGAGTTTGGAGCAAATGGCCACAAGTACAACTATGTCTACTTTCTTGCCAACGGCATCTATCCAAGGTGGCAAACATTTGTGAAGCCGGTTATTCAACCATGAGGTAAGAAGCAAACCCAATTTCACTGTGCACAAGCGGCGGCTAGGAAAGATGTAGAGAGAGCATTTGGGATTTTGCAAGCCCAATTTGCCATTGTGAGGGGGGGCGACTAGATTTTGGGACCAAGAGTGCCTTTGGTATATCATGAATGTTTGTGTCATCATGCATAACATGATTATAGAGGATGATCGTGGGAAAAATATGGATCATACCCACTACGAATTGATGGGATTTCCCGTGCAAGTGAGGAGGAACGCACATAGGATTGCCCGGTTTATTGCCTCGTATCATTTCATTCGTTCCAACGAAACACATGATGAGCTCCAAAAACATCTCATGGAAGAATGGTGAAATTGGCATGGACAACAATAGTTTCTACTTCTAATTTGCATTTTTGTCGTATTGTTTGAAAACTATGTTATATTGTTGATTCATTAAACTTGTTGTATTTGTTGTAAACAATTGGATGTACTTGTTGTATTTGTTGTAAACAATTTGATGTACTTATTGTATTTTTGGTGCATTTATTCGTTAATTATAGAAGATTGTTTGATCTTGTTGAATTCATAGCGCTGTGTGAATGTTGTTTTCCAGCGCTGCTGCGCGCGGTAGTTTTGATCGCCTGGTGGAGCATCCTTTTTGCGGCCGCGCACGCGCTGCGGTTTAGCGTCTCCAGTGGAGAAAAACAGTGCGCGTCACGCTTTAAAACTATACAGCGCAGACGCAGCGACGTTTACAGCGCTGAAATATAGCGCGCATGTTGGAGATACTCTAAGGCCTGTTTCTCAGTCACCTCGGTGGCAACTTGCTTGACTTTTTTTTTTGCCTGGTTATATACGATGCGGTGCGGCATATGCTTCTCCAGCCAGCAAGAGCTGCCTGTCCTGCTAGCGTGGGCCGCTGGCCTTTGTTTTTTCCTATGAAGATTTGCTAGGCCCACGGATTGGGTGGGTTCATTTTCATCTCGTACATGATTTTTTGTTGACCTTTTTGTTTCTGTTTTCCTGTCACGCTCTTTTTAATGTGAAGTTGTGCATTTTGTTTTTAAAGGATTTGGTGCCCACTCAGCCTACGGACTATGTTGTTTCTTTTTCAAAGATTCTGAGTATTTCTCAAGTTGTAAGAAGGTTGTAACTGAGTCTTTTCCAGATATAAATGACATACAAAATAAGATTTTTCTATTACAGCTGGGTTACAACTAATATTATATAGTTACAAGTGGACTACAATTGAGAATTTTTAGTCACAAGTCGTTATAACCGAGTCTTTTCCATTTGTCGGTGGGTTGCAAATAATATGCAACCGAGTTTTTTAGTTGCAAGTCGGTTGCAGCTGATAATTTCTGGTTACATGTGGGTCGCAACTAAGAATTTTAAACTACAAGTGGACCGGCAACTGGATTTTCTTCCGGTTGCAAGAAAGTTGCGACTAAGATTTTCCAATTTGCGGGTGGATTGCAATTAAGTTTTTTCTTCTAGTTGTAAGTGAGTTACAACCGAGAAAGATACACCCTTTACACGTAGATTTGTGCCGTTGTTTGTCTTTCTTTTTCCGCTGTAAATAGAAGAGTGAAGGGAAAAAATACCCAAACATGGATGGACTCTAGCATAGTACCGTATGTACTATTTTCACGCCAAAAAGAAGTTATGGGTTCATCGTGGAATCAAATGGACCAACTGACCGAGCAAACGGTGCTAACAGGCCTGTACTAAAAGCTGTGGGCAGCATTCACGTGGGGAAAGCTCCACAACTTAATTGGAGGCCCCAAGAAATCCACAAATCTGCAATAGAACTAAATAGTCTAGGGTCCAAAAACCTAAGTGAAAGAGCATGTGGGCCCCCATTTGTGGTTTTGATAATTAATGATAATCTTTATGGACGAATGTTTGCATTAAGTTTCACTTGTAGTAATTGTCTATCGGCATCACTTGGATCATGCGTTGGTTTCAAGGTAGAAGAATTAAAGAAGAAGAAGCAATGTCCAAAGGCTTTGGGCGTATTGGAATCGTGTAGAAGAAAAAGAATAAAGAAAAGACCATCATCCAAATTAAGTTAGAAGAAATAATGTGCAAACTAAAGTTGCGCCATGTCTAGAAGATATCATGCTTGAAGCTTTCCATCCTCGGTGATCATGGATCAATGAAAACAAGCTAAAAAAAGGTTTCCCCATGGTGTATGGGGGAGCAAGTCGCAAGTCTTCATCAAGTGAGCGTCAGCAAGAGCAATCAAGAAAGTTCTTCCATCTTGAGAAGGACAAGATCTTGTACATCAAGCTCAAGTGGAATGCTCAAGGCAAAGATATGATCTTGATAGGTTTCCCCTTTTACCAGTCTCATATTGGGAGACCGGGTTTAGGATAGTTAACCGTACTATCAAGAGGGACTCTCGAGTGAGTAAGTCGATCTTATCTTTTGGACAGAGTTCAAACCTTTGCATACTTAGCATCATCTTTCTTGGTTGTTATGTGTACTGTATCCATGTGAGTTTCTAGATATTGTGGTAATCTTCATAACAAGCTCTAGTTCATCAAAAAGGTTTTCCCTTGTATCTCTATTGCGTTTTTATCTTGCGGGTTTTCCGGCTCCACACCTTGGGAGACATCTCACATATATATATTCTTGATATCTTCTCCCTTGGTGGTATACCATAGTTCCATTTTTGTTGGATGCTACTTGTTTATATCTTTCCAAAAAAATTGGTTTCAACTTAATCGGAGTTTTCAAGGTCAAGTTATTGTGTTTTGCATTTTGGAGGTTTTATCGGCTCGTCTCTTTTAGAGAGGTCAAACCTTTCTTCTTGTGGTTTTCTCTCTGTGGTTGTACAATGATGTATCTATGCATGATCTTGTAGAGCTTGTTCTCCTCTTTGAAACGAGCCCAAAATTATCGAAATCGGAGTCCGGATGCAAAAGTTATTGCCGTTTTTGTACCGAGTGTCCCGGTGCTAAGAAAATCCGGTAGTAGCGGAAAAAGTCCGATAGTACGGGGATTCACAGAGAAAATACGTTTGGGCGATCCGGGAATACCAGGAAGTCTGGTAGTACCGGGATTCACATAGAAACGTGCGTTTGGGTGACCCGGGAACCCCAGGGAATGTCCGGTAGTGCCAGGAATGTCTGGTAGTACCGGGAAAAAGTCCGGTAGTAGCGGAAATCATGCCTTCTTCCCAATGGTTCACCAATCATGCTTGCAAGGTTTCCCCTCCATTGTTGACCTTCCCAAGCTTGCTATCTCTCAATCCCTCCAATGATTATTGCATCTTCTTGAGAGAAAAGAGAGAGGAGATATATATCTACATTTCCACCAATCAATCTCTCCTCTAAGTGAGGGGAACCCATTGGATCTAGATCTTGGAGTCTTTTGTGGATTTTCTATTGTGTTCTTCCTCTCTTATTCCCCCAATAGCTTTTGTAGATTTGGTGGAATTTGGGAGTGAAGGACTTGCCATTTGCATTAGGTGCATCGGTTTGAGTTCAGCTCAGAGGATTTGGTTGGTAAATTCAAGAAGATTGCCCCTCTTGGGTTCTTGGAACCCAAGACGGTTGTGTGGCCTTTGTGGTGAGTTCTTGGGGCCTTCAATTAAGTTGTGTAGCTCTCCCCAAGATTGTGGCCTTGGTGGTGATTATTGGGAGCCTCCAATTAGGTTGTGGAGATAGCCCTAATCTTGTACGGCTTTGGTGACCGCCCTCAAGTGTCCCATAGTGGAACGGGTGCTTGTCACGTGGTGGGTGCTCAGGAGAATAGGGTGAGGCCTCTCGCGGCGTTGGTAGTCTTAATACCGCTCACCCCTCCAACAAGACATACTCCCTTGTTGGGAGAAACTCGGTAAAATATCATCGTCCCCACGTGTCTCGATTATCTCTATTCCCGAGATCTTTACTTATGCACTTTACATTGTGATATCCTTCGTGCTTGAAGTAATCTATCTTTCTATCACATTGTTGCTTGTCTTGATTAGCATAAGTTGTTGGTGCACATAAGTGAACCTTAGTATATCTAGGCTTTGTGCTTGACAAAAGAAAACGCTATTTTTTTGCACCATTGTTAAGCCCATCTCGTAAAAGTTTTAAACCGCCTATTCACCCCCCCTCTTGGCAACATCCGTGATCTTTCACCAAGAGTAAAAAAATTCTCACCTTTCACCCAATCAAATCCTCACCGAGAACTCAAACTGATGCACCAAATGCAATGGCAAGAACACAAGAAGTGCTCAAGTACTTCACTCCCAAATTCCACCAAAGCTACAAAAGCTTATGGGGGAATAAGAGAGGAAGAACAATGGAGGAAATCCACAAAAGACTCCAAGATCTAGATGAAGGGAATATGCCCGAGAGGCAATAATAAAGTGGTTATTATCTTATTCCATGTTTATGATAAATGTTTATTTTACATGCTAGAATTGTATTGATCGAAAACATCAATACATGTGTGTTTAATAAACAAAAAGGGTTCCTAGTTATGCCTCTCTTATAGACTAGCTTGTTGATTAACAAGATGATCAAGGTTTCCTGATCATGGACATTGGATGTTGTTAATAACAAGGTCACACCATTGGTGGAATGATGTGATGAAGATTCATCCGAAGTATAGCATTACGATCAAAGTCATTATGTTTATATTGCTATAATATCATACGAAGTAATCTTTATCCTTAGACCATGAGATCATGTTAATTGCTAACACCGGAAGAGTATCTTGATAACATCAAACGTCACACCGTAACAGGGTGACTATAAAGGTGGGTTCGATTACTCTGAAGGTGTTATGTTGAGGCTCATGGATCAAGAGTGGGATTTGTCCATCCCGATGACGGATAGATATACTCTAGGCCCTCTCGATGATATCACATTGAAATAGCTTGCAAGCAAGTGATGTGATCACTAGAATGTTATATCACGGGAACAAGAAAAGAGTGCATGTCGGTAACGAGATCAAACTAGGTATGAAGATACCGATGATCGAATCCCGGACATGTAATATATCGCGGGACAAAGGGATTTAGTTTCTAGCGTTAAAGGTTCTCACGATCACAGAAGTCATCGTTGAATGTGTAGGAATCAGTATGGATCTCCAGGTCCCGCTGCTGATTATTGATGGAGAGGGTCTCGATCATGTACGCATTATTCGCGAACCGTAGGGTGACACACTTAAGGGATACCGACACCATTTGGAGCAAATATGTTTCAGATAAAGATTTAAGAAAGCGCTAGAATTATTTCAATAGACACCAAAACTGTTTCGGGTGAAAATGCTGAAATTGGTTCTGCATGTAATATTGAAATGTTGCAGGGGGTTTTATGTGAATGTTTGTTAATTAAAGTAATTAACAAAATTCTGAATAAAAATAATAAAAGAGTTTTATTAAATGAGAGAGCATTAAATTTGGAGAAATTTAATGCATTTAAAGTGGAGACTTTAAAAGAGAATGTGAAGGGGCATTTTAATGTGGAGGGTTACCACCACATGAATGGAGGAGGTGAAGGTCACCCCTCCATGCGCCGGCCATGAAGGAGGGACACCCCCCCTCCTCCTATAAAAGGTCACCCCCTCCTCACTTCTCACTCACACCTCCTTGTGAAGGATCTCTCTCCCCCTCTAGTATTATTTCCCCATGGTCTCGGATTAGCGAGATACATGTTCCCGGTGGCTTTATCTGGAAAGGAGTTGCTGCTTCCGCTGCTTTGCTGGAGCGAGGGATGGAGGTTGTCGGGGTACCGGACGTGTGTGCGATCACGGATGCACCGCTTTGCTGCAGTCTGGACTTGGTGGTCTTTGGAGCTGGATCGATGGACGTCTTTGGGCGGACCTGCTGGACTTCATCACGATCTTGAGATCGGCAAGTGTACGACTACATCAACCACGAGTTCCTACTCGTTAACAAAGCTCGTTGTCTACGAGGGTAAGTTCTCGTTGGATGTATGTCCACCCGTTGCTTTGTACCTAGTAGATAGATCTTGGCATGTAGTTCACACCGTAGGAATTTTTTTTGTTTTCTATGCTGCGGACCCAATAGTGGTATCAGAGCCTGATCTATGCGTAGGTGATTAGCACGGGTAGTACACATATGTTGATATGTGGGCGATGATGATCATGTTATTGCATCTTCTATGTATTTTGGATATTGGTGGCATAGTGGGATGAAGCGGCCCGGACCAACCTTACATGTCATCATACATGAGACCGGTTCCACAACTGACATGCAACTTGTTTTGCATAAGTGGCTGGCAGGTGTCTGTCTCTCCTACTATAGTCAATATCTGATTTACAACGAGTTGCTAATAACTTAGTTATCCTCGTTGTGGTTCATGTTCGTAGGTAAGAACGGTTCTATCTCCGAAAGCCCTAAGCTACGTAAAACTTGCAATTGATAAATTAGAGGCGTCTAGTTTAGATCGTTGCTGGGCTAGTGTATTGATATGGTATTGTTGTAAGTAGATGTATGATAGATACTCTTACAACACACTCAACGTGTAAGTTCCATAGACCTTGGCCTTACACACAAAGCAATGATAGAGATCATACCACGATGCAAGTGATAGAGATCAAATGCATGGACCATATCATCTCACTTTACACATTAGATGTTAGCATCTTATACTGCTAGTTTGGCGCTTTTTGTAGCATTGTAAGATGATCCCTCTTTTAGATATCAAGATAAAAATGTGTTCTTCCTTAAGTATGCACCGTTTTGTGGATCGTATTTCGAGACATCACGTGATGATCGGGTGTACTCGACTCTACGCTTTCATACAAACGGGTGTAAGACAGTTTTACACATGCGAGTACTAAGGTTCTTGGCGAGCCTAGCATGTACAGACATGGCCTCGGAACACGGACCGAAAGGTTAAGCATGAGTCATATAGTTGATATGATGCCCATATAGATGCTCGCCTTTGAAGCTACATCAACTCACGTGATGATCGGACTTGGTGTAGTGAATTTGGTTCATGTAATCACCAAAAAGGCACGAGGGATGTCGTTTTTGAGTGGGAGTTCATTTCTAATTTAGATTAGTCAAACCAAATTTGTCATAAATTAAATCAAAGTGAATTTGCATAGTTTGTTGTAGTCATTGGCATTCGTTTTCTACCTTATGCTTAGTTTTTATTTGAGATAATAGAACTATAGAATTCTGGATATTTCTTTCTGTTGGTATCATATTGTTTCGAATGTCAATTTAAAGTTTATAAGTCCTATTGCAAACTTTCAGCAAACTCTATTTACTCCATGAAGTTTAATAAGTAGTATTAAATCAAGAGTAAGAATTCCAATGTTAGTATCTAAAGTATCATGTTTGCCTCCATGATTATTGATATTCAAAAGTTGTTTTAATATCAAGATTATCTTGGAGCTGAAATTGTTTGAAACCATCATGTGTGAAAGATATTGTGATATCTGAAACAATGTTTTTGGTTGCATTATGATAGAGTATAATTTAGCAAAATACATGTTCTCATATTGTATGAGAATTTGTGAAGGATGGAGATGCTAGGCATCCGAATCTATGAAAAAGGTTTTGGGAACTGATATTATACTCGTGATTCTTCCTTATAAGCTATAGTAGCTTGATCATGAAAGTTGTCATGATAAGGATGAATAGAAGATGTAAGTAAAATGTTTACTACACTAATAGATTACTAAAGAATGGATTTTTGAAAGAACACCAAACATTTGATGATGGTGATCCACTTCAAAGTGCAAGTCCAAAGGTATTAGTAGTTGACTATATACGCTTTATACCATGTGTCATGTTGATGACACCACTATTTATGTTGATAGATTCTTTTAAAAGAAAAAGGAATTGCTAAAAGAGAATCTATAAAATATTTGGCAGAAAATAAAAGGTTGGAGATGTCCAACTTGGGTATATAGAAGATATACATGTTATGGCTATATTCCTTGCTTGTTAAACAGTGTGGTTATGAGGTATTGGATACCAGTATTGGATACCGAATTGGTTGGTATGAAGTGTCATACAGGACAACGCAATTCATGAACTACAATGGCCTAAGTAACCAGCAAGAGAATGAGTGATGATGTTCATCGAAAACAAATAAAGTGTTATTGTGTTTTTCGTTGTCATCAAACCAAGCCTTCAAGATTTGTTTAAATAATTGTTATTTTTCCGGTATTATGAGAACAATGGTTGTTCAAATAATTACCGTATTCCATAAAGGATGGATGAACTTTTACAAGTCTAGTTGGAGAAATCACATCCATAAACACTATTGCTAAAATGTCACAAGACAAATGATTGAAAGATCACTTATGAAGTGACATCGCTGTTTAAATTATATTTGAAAGAAAACATGAAGAAACTCCATGTTGATGGATTTTTGGAGCCTTTGATTTTGATCAATTGACGCATGTGAGACTTTCCTCGAGATAATTGAAACTCCGTCCATAGGCCAGAGAGGAACGGATGACTAGCTTATTGGAAATTGTGCATGCTGATATGCATAGTCCATTATGTGTAGCCATATGCGATGGATCTTTTTGCTTCATATGCTTTCTCTGAAAATTTGAGTGAATATATCTGTATATTTACTTAATAAGGAAGAAGTATGAAACATTTGAAAATTGTTCAAAGACTTTCAAGATGAAGTGGAAAATCATTGTAACAAGAAAAAAAAGAGTTTATGATTCGATCATAAAGGAAGATATTTGAGTTACATGTTTAGCAAAAACACCTAAGACTTGAGGAATTGTTCCATGATTTGTGTTTCCCGATAAACCATAGGAGTATGGCATATTCGAGAGATAAAATCAAACCATGTTTGACATGGTAAGATCAAGGGTGTCATTTATAAAACTGCCATTATGTTTTAAGGATTGAAGCTTTAGAGACTACCGCTTTTACACTGAAAAGAGCACCATCGTGATCCGTTGAAATGACACCATATGAGTTATGGTTTGGGATAAAACCCGAATTGTCTTTTCTTAAATTTTGGTATGCTATGCATAAGTAAAATGTTTACAAACAAAGTCGGATAAGCACGTCTTTGTAGGTTATCCCAAAGAATTTTTTGGGAATTTCTCCATAACACCAAGGACAAAAGAGTTTGTTACTTGGAACGTCAAATTTCTTGAGAAGGAATTGTTCGTGAAAAGTTAAGTGGGAGGACAATAGAACTTTGACAAGGTTGTTGAACCTTAGCTATATGTGCTAAGTAAGCGCGGCGCTTGAAAAGTGTCGATGGGGCCACCACAATGCTCATGGCTCTCGTGATTACAAAAGGTGTGATCTCGGAGATTAAAGTTCCTATAGAACCGTGTGGGTCGGTAAGAATCAAATAGTAAGATTTGATAAGCAAGTCGTTATTGTTTTGACAATGATGAACCGACTACATGCAAAGAAGCGATGATGGGCCCTGACTCCAAAAAATTACTAGAAGTCAAAGAAAACGTGATAGTATACAAACACGAGAAAACAACTTTATGAACGTGGAAGACCCTCGGAAAGGCGTGAAGCCTATCGGTCGTGTTTGGATCTATAAAGAAATAGACATGAATGTTTGACATCTATGAAATAGTCGACATGTCGGAAAGAAGTTTACGGCAATGTTCAAGGAGTTGACTATGACAAGATATGATCTTTCATAGCGATATATAGTCTTGACGGATTAATGTAGCAACCACTACATATAATTTGGTATATGGTAGTTGAATAAACAAAACAAGGTTCTTCTAATATAACGGTAACCTAGGACATGTACATGACATGGTCCGAAGGGTTTTGTTAATTCAAAGGGTGCTAAAAGGGCATGTAAACTTCAATAGTTGAAGTAAGCATAGTGGAGTTGGAATCTTCACCATGATGAAACTGTTAAAAGAGTTTAAATTCATCGGAGATGATGAAGATGCTTGCATTTGCAAGAAATTAAGTGGGAGCGCTAAGACATATTTCTAATAAATTATGTAGAGGACATATTGTTGATTGGAAATGATGTATCTTGAATTGACACAAGTTAAGGATTTCATTAAAATAAGATTTCGATGAAAGACTTGGGAAAACCCAGAATATTAGGCATCAGTATCTATATGGATAGATTAAGGCGCTAATATGGTTGTGCCAGACATACATATATAAGATATTGAAAGGGTTCAATATGAGATATTGAAAGGGTTCAATATGGAAACAACAAGAAAGGTTCTTGCTGCATGGAAAGAATTGTATTCAGATTCAAGTGTTTCAACACTTGGTGAGTAAAATCACATGAAGATTCTGATCGATTATACCATGATATGTATATATCCAGAATGTCCTATGATCTAAATGTTATGAGCATATACCAGAATGATTCATAAGATGATCATTGGACAATAGTAAAGATATTCTTATGAGCTTTGGAAGAACTAAGAATATATCATGTATAAGTGACAAATAGTTAAAGGTAGTTCATTGTAAAGTGTTACATTGATACTAGTTTTGTCACAAGATACAAATTAAATTTATCTCAATTTAGACTATGGGTGGCACAATATAATGGAAAGGATGTTCCATGATGGATTTGGATGATTTCCAAAGTTGAGATATTGTGACGGATACTACAACAAAAGGCTAAGTATATAACTGCTATAGTAGCAGCAAAGGAGGGCATTTGTGTTAAGTAGTTTGTTATCAAACTAGGTGTGGTTCAAAGTGGGCTAATACTATGAAGATATATTGTGTGACAATAATATCAACATATTTGAGCCGAACGAACTAAAGGTCTCACCAAAGGACCAAATCTATACAATGCCATCTCATTTGAGAATGAGTGATGCGTAGAGACGCAGAGACATGCAAATACACACGGACCTGAAACTGTCAGATCCAAAGATTATGTTAACCACTAGCAATAGCGTATATGCAACACCAGAAAGCCATAAGTGTTCAATACGCAAAGTTTTTCAAACTAGATTATTGACTCTAGTGCAAGTGGGAGACTAAAGGTAATATGCCCGAGAGGCAATAATAAAGTGGTTATTATCTTATTCCATGTTTATGATAAATGTTTATTTTACATGCTAGAATTGTATTGATCGGAAACATCAATACATGTGTGTTTAATAAACAAAAAGGGTTCCTAGTTATGCCTCTCTTATAGACTAGCTTGTTGATTAACAAGATGATCAAGGTTTCCTGATCATGGACATTGGATGTTGTTAATAACAAGGTCACACCATTGGTGGAATGATGTGATGAACATTCATCCGAAGTATAGCATTACGATCAAAGTCATTATGTTTATATTGCTATAATATCATACGAAGTAATCTTTATCCTTAGACCATGAGATCATGTTAATTGCTAACACCGGAAGAGTATGTTGATAACATCAAACGTCACACCGTAACAGGGTAACTATAAAGGTGGGTTCGATTACTTTCTGAAGGTGTTATGTTGAGGCTCATGGATCAAGAGTGGGATTTGTCCATCCCGATGACGGATAGATATACTCTGGGCCCTCTCGGTGATATCACATTGAAATAGCTTGCAAGCAAGTGATGTGATCACTAGAATGTTATATCACGGGAACGAGAAAAGAGTGCATGTCGGTAACGAGATCAAACTAGGTATGGAGATACCGATGATCGAATCTCGGACATGTAATATATCACGGGACAAAGGGATTTAGTTTCTAGCGTTAAAGGTTCTCACGATCACAGAAGTCATCGTTGAATGTGTAGGAGTCAGTATGGATCTCCAGGTCCTGCTGTTGATTATTGATCGGAGAGGGGTCTCGATCATGTCTGCATTATTCGCGAACCGTAGGGTGACACACTTAAGGTATACCGACACCATTTGGAGCAAATATGTTTTAGATAAAGATTTAAGAAAGCGCTAGAATTATTTCAATAGACACCGAAACTGTTTCGGGTGAAAATGCTGAAATTGGTTCTGCATGTAATATTGAAATGTTACAGGGGGTTTTATGTGAATGTTTGTTAATTAAAGTAATTAACAAAATTCTGAATAAAAATAATAAAAGAGTTTTATTAAATGAGAGAGCATTAAATTTGGAGAAATTTAATGCATTTAAAGTGGAGACTTTAAAAGAGAATGTGAAGGGGCATTTTAATGTGGAGGGGTTACCACCACATGAATGGAGGAGGTGAAGGGTCACCCCTTCCATGCGCCAGCCATGAAGGAGGGGCACCCCCCTCCTCCTATAAAAGGCCACCCCCTTCTCACTTCTCATTCACACCTCCTTGTGAAGGATCTCTCTCCCCCTCTAGTATCATTTCCCCATGGTCTCGGATTAGCGAGATACATGTTCCCGGTGGCTTTATCTGGAAAGGAGTTGCTGCTTCGGCTGCTTCTTTGGAAGCGAGGGCGGAGGTTGTCGGGTACCGAGCGTGTGTGCAATCACGGATGCACCGCTGCTTTGTGGTGCTGGACTTGGTGGTGCTGGAGCTGGATCGATGGACGTCTTTGGGCGGACTGCTGGACTTCATCACGATCTTGAGATCGGCAAGTGTACGACTACATCAACCACGAGTTCCTACTCGTTAACAAAGCTCGTTGTCTACGAGGGTAAGTTCTCGTTGGATGTATGTCCACCCGTTGCTTTGTACCTAGTAGATAGATCTTGGCGTGTAGTTCACACCGTAGGAAATTTTTTTGTTTTCTATGTTGCGGACCCAACACTAGATCCCAAAATGTTCCCGTCACTTAGAGGAGAGATTGATTGGTGGAGTTGTAGATCTAGATCTCCTCTTTCAAATCCCTCAAGAATATGCAAGAATCATAGGATGGATTGAGGGATAGCAAGCTCAAGAAGGTTAATAATGGAGAGGAAAACTTGCAAGAATGGGTGTCTTACCATTGGGGAAGAAGGGCCCCTTATATAGGCCCACTCACTTTAGACCGTTTTCTGCCCATTGGGGAAAAACCACACCAAAGATTCCGGTCTGCAAGCAACTCACACTGGAGATTCCGGTCCATCTCCGGACAATCTCTGAACCCCTATACAGTCTGGCACGGACTTGGTTTGATGATCACCTAGAGACTTGTGTCGAAACTATGGTTCTGGGAACACCAGAAACTCTGGTATTTGCACACCGAGATTCCGGCCTGCGACTTCACACCGGAGATTCCGGACAAAATCTGGCCTGAGGCAAAACTGGTAGAAACAACAAAACTGTAACGAACATAACTTTTTCATCCGGACTACGATTGACCCCGAAACCATTTTTTTGGAAAGAGGATGACAAGAGCTACCACCAAGTGAGGATATTTCATGTATTAATGTGAGATACCTCCCTTGGTGACAAACAAAAAACCTCCAAGATCAAAAATGCAATAAGATATAAAGGGAAATCCATTTTTTGATGAACTATAGCTTGTTATGAATATTACCACAAGCTCTAAAACCTCACATGGATAAGATACAAATAACAATCAAGAAATATGATGCTAAGAATGCAAAGGTTTGAGTTCTCTCCAAAAGATATGATCAAGTTACTCACTCGAGAGCCCCTCTTGATAGTATAGCTATCTAAAAACCTATCAAGATTATACCTTTGTCTTGAGCAATCCACTTGAGCTCGATGTAGATGACCTAGTCCCCCTCAAGATGAAATACCTTTCTTGATTGCTCTTCCTTGCGCTTGCTTGATGAAGACGTGCACCTTGCTCCCACACCATGGGGAAACCTCTTCTTTTACATTGTCTTCATCAATCCATGATCACCGAGGATGACAAGCTTCAAGCATGAGATCTTCTATATATGGCGCATATTTATCTTGCACAACAATTCTTATTTCTTCATCATGTTGGTGTATTGAAGGTAAACAAGAGATATCACACCATCTTATTATTCAAGACACACTTTCCATAGGCTCAACTCTCACATGACCAATCTTTGTATCACTCCTTGAACATCTTGGTCATCACTTGATCTTCTTCACTTTCTTGTCCTCTCAACCTTGAAGCCAACATATGGTTCAAGCATTGTCTATGGACAAATCCTACAAGTAAAACTCAATGCAAACATAAGTCTATAAAGATTGTCATTAATTACCAAAACCACACATGGAGGCACATGTGCACTTTCGCTAGTGCTTTGGACATCGCATGTCCGACGACACTGGGTAGCCTGCATCCCACGGTGCCCGAGTCTCAGATGCACGTAGGGAGCGCTTCCCAAAACCGTTCACGGCGGCTCCATCTCTGTGGTACCTCTCCATGGCTGGCGCTTGGTGGTTGGGAAGAATGGTTAGGAGGCGAAATGGAGGCGAAGAGGAGGGAATGCGGTGAAGGAGTGAATGAAGAAGAGGTTTTTAACAGTAGATGGCTATTGAATGCATGGGAGTGACAGACGAGGAGGGAGGCATGGCGGACGGGACGCATCAGCTGCTAGCTTGCAAAGTCTTACCGATGAGCAACGCCATTACTAGGTGCGGTAGGCGAGGAGGAAGACGAACCGAACTCATCGGCCGCAGACGCTGACAAGGGTGGCTCGGGACGACCAACTGTTTCGTGCGCCTTCTTCTCCCCTCCTTCCCACTAGAAATGCACCATCCGTCGTCCCCACTTTCCCCCGGTGGGTTGGGTTCGGCCTGGGGGCGCTGGATAACAAAATGGGCCGCGTCGATTCCAAAAAAGAATTGGGGGATGGGCTGGGTGTGATTTTACGCGCCAGCACCGTCGATAGCCGCTTAGGGCATCTTTAGGTCCCGAGTGAATATGCTCTTAGAGCATCTCTACTTGGGGGCCCTAAAGGTCCCCTAAAGGGTTATCGGCGGTGGCGGCGGCCAAATTCATGCCTAGCCCACCTCCCAAATTGTTTTGGTGCCGGCGCAGCCTGTTTTGTTATCCGGTGCCCCCAGGCCGGACCTAACCCATGGGGGGGCTAGCGGGGGCGCCAGATGCCACGTTTTGGCAGTAAGGAGCAAAGAAGATGGCGGGCAAAACGGTTGGTCGTCGCGGGCCACCCCTGTCAGTGTCAAAGGTCGGCACGTTCGGTCAATTTTACTCCTCGCCTGTCGTACCACAGTAATGGTGCCGCTTCCCGCTAATCGGCCTTTTGCAGGCGAGCACCCAATGTGTCCCGTCCGCCACGCCCCTCCTCGCTTGCCGCACCACCGCCCACGCATTCAATGGTTGCCTCCCTTCCCTGGGTGTTAAAAACCCTTCTTCCCCGCTCCTTCAACACATTCCACTGTCGCAGCCTCCTCTCCTGTCTTTTCCCAGCCACCCAACCGTCGGCCATGGAGAGGTTCCCTGGAGATGGCACCGCTGCTAATGGTTTTAGGCGTCGCTCATTGTGCGTCCATGAGGCATGGGCGCTATGGGAGGCAGGCTACCCAACACCACTAGACATGAGGTGCCCTCACGACTAGGTCCTCAACGTCGCTGGCCTACCCATCCCGTCGGTCCCCCATGGCCAGCTGCGTCAGGTGGAGATCTACCGGAAGTACTGGGACATCCTCTCGCCAGAGGAGCGAAATGATCCCGCCTGCGATCCCAACAATGTGGCGGCTTGGGGCACGTTCTTTGAGGACCAGCGCCAGGCCCGCCTCGAATCCTACGAGAGCAACGACCCTTCCACCAGAGGATAATAACCTCAAAGGGAGGATCCGGTGGTGGAGTGCCCTTGGCAGGATGCTAATCTGGGTCCTCTCCTACATCGACGCTAGAAACAACCCACCGCTAATGATGCCTCCGCGGCAGAGGCCGCGCTACCCGGACCAGCGGTGGGCGCCGCGCCACGCCGACCGCTCTTCCTCGATGTCTTCCTCATCGAGGTCTCCGTCGCCTTCAACTCGTTAGTCCCCGTACTCCATGCCGTATCCGCGCTTCTCCACTCTCCTCGCCCCGGTGAAGGACGAGTACGAGGAGACCCTGCCATAGCAGCAGTCGTGCAGGCACTCCGGCAGCATCGCAATTTGGGGCTGACGCGAACCATCCCCTCCTCGTGGCCGCCTGCGCCTCGCTAGGCCCTAGTGCTAGGTGAAGGACTGGATGTCGCTGCCGGAGTACAAGGCAGTCGCCCTCCAGTTGAATATCGACGAGGACCCGGAGGAGTTTGATGTCTACGCACTTCTATTCTTGTAGACAGTTGTTGGGCCTCCAAGTGCAGAGGTTTGTAGAAGAGCAACAAGTTTTCCCTTAAGTGGATCACCCAAGGTTTATCGAACTCAGGGAGGAAGTGGTCAAAGGTATCCCCTCTCAAGCAACGCTGCAATCAAGATACAAGAAGTCTCTTGTGTCCCCAACACACCCAATACACTTGTCAGGTGTATAGGTGCACTAGTTCGGCGAAGAGATAGTAAAATACAAGTGTCATGGATAATTATAAGTGGTAACGGTGATAGAAAATAGCTTGCTGGTGTGTGGTTGACGTGGGAAAAGACTAAAGGCAAACTGGAATAAAGAAGGAAGCAAGCAAACATGAAACAGATCTAGTTGCAAACGGTGTTTCAATGTTTAGAAACAAGGCCTAGGGATCATACTTTCACTAGTGAACACTCTCATATAAATATCTTCTCTTTATGATACTAGTCTTAACTATTCTCCGGTTGGACACTCTAATCCATGGTAGGGCTATAACAGCACACCTCAAAGATCATCTTTCCCATCTAGAAAACCCCACACTGTCACCTTGAGCATTAGATGGTTCAAAACAAATACCACAATTTCATAAAGACATCCAACTCCAAATATAACTCATAACAAGTATTTGTAATCTCTAGCCTAAGTGCCACCATGGTGTGCACACTGTCAACTTCACACACATGGGGAGAGCAGAGATCTATTAAAGCACTTGAGTAGCAAGGTAGATCTATAGATTACAAGCTCATGATCTCAATAAGATCATGCATAGAGAGAGAGATGAACACATAGCTACCGGTAGAACCCTTAGCCTCGAGAGAGAACTACTCCCTCCTCATCATGGGAATCATCAACGGTGATGGAGATCGATAGAGATGGCTCCGGGGGCACTTCCTCAGGATGGCAGGGTGCTGGAATAGAGACTTTCTGTCCCTCGAATCTCCCCTTCGGTGGCGGTGGTGCTGCGGAACTTTTCGTGGATTTCTGATTGACGATTTAGGGTTTTTGCCTCGGGGGAGATATATAGGCGAAAGAGGCAAGGTCGGTGGCCGGCCAGGGGGCCCACACCATGCCCTGGCGCGTCCTAGGGTTGCCTACGCCAAGGGGGGTGTGGACACCCTGTGGCCCCTCTCCGACTCTCCTTCTGGCTCCGTGAGTCTTCCGGGAAAATAACAACTTTGAATTTGTCCAGTCCAATTCCGAGAATATTGATTTTCTGACTTTCTTGGAACCAAAAACAGCAGAAAACAGGCAACTGGCACTGTGGCTCTTGTTAATAGGTTAGTCCAAGAAATCATATGAAAAGTACTCCAAAGTATGGACAAAACATAAGAAAGTAGATAAGACCAAGCATGGAACATCAAAAATTATAGATACATTTTCAATGTATCAACATCCCCAAGCTTAACTGCTGCTCGTCCTCGAGTAGGTAAGTGATAAAAAGAAAGAATAATTTTTGAGGTGACATGCACCATCATAAACTTGATCAAAGTACTTGTAAAACATTCAAAGCTGGAATCATAGTACTTCAATCATAACATGAAATACAAAGTTCTAGCAATAAGACAAAGAAACTATGTTGCAACATGAAAAGGCACAAACAAAAGATTCATGAATAACAATGCTTTCCAAGACGTTTGTTTGTTGCACATAAAGAAAACATAGCATAGTGGCATTTAGCTTATCCCTCATAGAGTAGCAAACATAAATGCATAGGACACCTTCAAAGTTCATAAGACTGACTAGATACAAATAGTTTAAAACAAGCAATATCAAAGCTATGCATCAATCAACAAGTCTTGGGACAATGCACATAGAACTAAGAATGGCCACTATGCTCTCAAAGTAGGTGCATAAAGATAGAAGGTGGAGACTCAACATAAAAGTAAAAGAAAGGCCTTCATAGAAGGAAGTAGGGATTCAAGTTTCATAAAGAGCTTCCAAAAATTATGGTACTTATTAGCTTTCAGCTCTCATTTCCCCTATCATAAGCATCTTGAAGTGATTAAGGTTAAAGTGAACAACCTATGGAGTATATGCTTGACAAAGTATAAGTTGGAAATCTCATGTCCCTTGAATACGAGGGCAGCTCCTCATGCTACTCAAGTTTAGTTACCGGTAAGTTCTTGTCATAGTAAGTACATGTGTATCATAGAGAACCGTCAACGGGGTACCCCTTGCCCGATGACACGGAAGAATCCCCATATCAAAATGACAAGGTAAGCAGACAATGAGCATCTCAGCAATCTTCTTATTTACCATGGGAAAATGGTGCTTTTTTCTCTCTTTCCTCTTTTCTCATATCTCTTTTTTTCTTTTCTTTTTCAATATCTGACTCTTTTTTTATAAGAAGAATGCTTCATAGACAGCTCATTATGGTTACGCTGCAGGTTTCCACCATGACAGCATGGATTAGACCAGCGGCCCAGGCGTTTCTCTAACACATATACATAACTCCATGGACTTACAAGCTCCCCTTTCATTTCACACCGACGACATCCATAGACAAAAGAGCATGATATCAACTAGGTACAAAGTACAAGTGCAATGTATAAAGTGTTCCCCATGACAGTATGGTTCTGCTAATCCCCAACAAATAAGTGCAAGCATATACGACATAGACGACACAATGGTTCAAGTTTATTGAGGGCAATAAAAGTAAAGTGTGCCATCAAGTTCGTGAGAGCTTTAATCACTAGTTTTCTCATAACAAGTTTAATTCAGAAGGTAGATAAACACATGAATATACTTGGAATAGCATAAGCTAGTAGGTAGGTATGGTGGACTCTTTGGAATAACTTGGTTTTAGGAGTTGGATGCATGAGTGGAACTCATACTTGGTTACGGAGGCTAGCAAAAGACTGGGAGCGACCAACTAAGAGAGCAATAATGACCATAATCATGCAGAGCGACAAAACATCATTAATCAAAGCATAAAGTGATACTACAAGTTGAAAACTAAAGGATCATAAAGGCTATGGTGACTTGGGATAGTCATAACATGGTGTGAGCATGCGCCAAGTCAACCCAAATAAAGCATCAAAGGAGAATAGCACAATACTATGCTTTAATATGCTAAAACAACGCATGATTCATCCAAGGCACATTAAGCAATCTCAATTGTTTATAACAAGTCATGCTATAGCAAATAATACTAAGCATAAAGCCAAAACAATATCAAGCATGGCATGACAAAGCATATGCCACAGTCTTAAACAAGCTATCTTTACCACTTAAGCATGAACTTTCCTACTCTTTTCCAATCCAAACCAAACTATTTGAAAACCAATGCATGAAAGAGGGGGTCCAACCAATTTATTCAGCAAACTAAGAAAACCAAGCAAACGAAAACCAAAATGAAAAACGAAAAAGAAGACGCTCCAAGAACAACACAAATGTGCATGAAACAATAAAAATGAAGTGTTTGGAAGGAACCTGGAATTTTTATTGATGAAGAAGGGGATGCCTTGGGCATCCCCAAACTTTGACGCTTGTACTTTTTGGATATTTCTTGGGGTGACACGCGTGGCATCCTCAAGATTGAGCTTTAGTCCATCCTTTATCTCATTACTCATTCCTTCCATACACCTGAAATTTTTTCTTCATACAAAACTTCACACGATCTTTATTAGCAACATTAGTGCACTCAAGATAATAAGTCTTTAGGTTCAGTTCCAACACCAATAAAACTTCCATTAAAACACAAGATACTATAGCACTTCCCTCAAAAATCTCAATTCTCCAAAAGAACTCAAAAAGGAACCAACAAGAAGCAAATGCAAATAATGGCAGAAATCTGTCAAAACAGACCAGCAGGTAAGGACAAATTTTTTCGAAGACCTTCTGTTGCTCAAATCAAAAAGTGTTGAACTAACGAAAGTTAGATAACAACCTAGGGTAGAAGCACAAAAATTCACGCCTCAAAAGGACTTACAGAGATTTAACACGAATTTTTACGGTGAAGCACAAAAATCTGTTTCGGGACAGCAACTTTCCCAAGCATTACTTCTCTCTCATTAGAGGTTACTCTTGGCACAAAAAGCAAATAGAAATTATAAGGAGCGGTTATTACAGAGGTAATAACTTCCAAGACTTATCTAAAACTTTTGGGTTATCTTCCAATAAGTACTTTTCTTTAACGCCTTTAAGTTAGGCATGATAGTTTGGGAGGATGCTCACATAAGAAATATGAATTGAAGTAAAAGAGAGCATCAAGAAGCAAATTCAAAACACATTTAAGTCTAACCCACTTCCTATGCATAGGAATCTTGTAAAGAAACAAGTCATGAAAGCACAAAGCAACAAGCATAGGAAATCAAAACAAGTGCAACTTCAAAATTTTCAACATAAAGAGGGAAAACTTAATATTGTTGAGATATATAAAACCATGTTTCCCTCTCTCATAATAACTTTCAGTAGCATCATGAATAAAAGTAACAATATAACTATCACAAGAAACAGTCTTATCATGAGCCATATGCATAAAAGAATTAATACTCCCCACATAAACATAGTCATTCTTATTGATTGTAGTGGGAGCAAATTCAACAAAATAGCTATCATTACTATTCTCATCACCATAATCATCAAATATAGGAGGCATATTGTAATCATTAATTTTCTCCTTAATAGTAGGTGGACTGAAAATATCATATTCATCATTGTAATCATCATATATTGGAGGTTTGGTATCATCATAAGAAATATAATAGCTATCTTCTAAAGCTGGGGAACTAAAAAGATCATTTTCATAAAAACTAGCTTCCCCAAGCTTAGATTTTTCCATAGCATTAGAAATAATGGTGTCCAAAGAATTCATACTAACAACATTTCTATTAGCATGCAAATAAAGTTCCATAGATTTTTTAATTTTCTTTTCAAACACTTCATGTCCTAACTCAAGATAAATACTATAAAGCTCTCTAATTATTTTGTTGTTTTCCATTAAGCCTAACTAGTGAAAACAAGAAACAAAAAGACAAAATTGCAGAATCTAAAGAAAATAACTTCGAGCACTCACACCGGGGGGTGAGTACCTTTTACCTTACCTCCCCGGCAACGGCGCCAGAAAATAGCTTGATGTCTACGCACTTCTATACATGTAGACAGTTGTTGGGCCTCCAAGTGCAGAGGTTTGTAGAGCAGCAGCAAGTTTTCCCTTAAGTGGATCACCCAAGGTTTATCGAACTCAGGGAGGAAGTGGTCAAAGGTATCCCCTCTCAAGCAACCCTGCAATCAAGATACAAGAAGTCTCTTGTGTCCCTAACACACCCAATACACTTGTCAGGTGTATAGGTGCACTAGTTCGGCGAAAAGATAGTAAAATACAAGTGGTATGGATAATTATAAGTGGTAACGGTGATAGAAAATAGCTTGCTGGCGTGTGGTTGACATGGGAAAAGACTAAAGGCAAACTGAAATAAAGAAGGAAGCAAGCAAACATGTAACAGATCTAGTTGCAAATGGTGTTTCAATGTTTAGAAACAAGGCCTAGGGATCATACTTTCACTAGTGAACACTCTCATATAAATATCTTCTCTTTATGATACTACTCTTAACTATTCTCCGGTTGGACACTCTAATCCATGGTAGGGCTATAACAGCACACCTCAAAGTTTATCTTTCCCATCTAGAAAACCCCACACTGTCACCTTGAGCACTAGATGGTTCAAACAAACACCACAATTTCATAAAGACATCCAACTCCAAATATAACTCATAACAAGTATTTGTAATCTCTAGCCTAAGTGCCACCATGCTATGCACACTGTCAACTTCACACACATGGGGAGAGCAGAGATTTATTAAAACACTTGAGTAGCAAGGTAGATCTATAGATTACAAGCTCATGATCTCAATAAGATCATGCATAGAGAGAGATGAACACATAGCTACCGGTAGAACCCTTAGCCTCGAGAGAGAACTACTCCCTCCTCATCATGGGAATCAGCAACGGTGATGGAGATCAATGGAGATGGCTCCGGAGGCACTTCCCCGGGACAGTAGGATGCCGGAACAGAGACTTTCTGTCCCCCGAATCTCCCCTTCGGTGGCGGCGGCGGCACTGCGGAACTTTTCGTGGATTTCTGATTGACGATTTAGGGTTTTTGCCTCGGGGGAGATATATAGGCGAAAGAGGCAAGGTCGGTGGCCGGCCAGGGGGCCCACACCATGCCCTGGCGCGGCCTAGGGTTGCCCGTGCCAAGGGGGGTGTGGCCACCCCGTGGCCCCTCTCCGACTCTCCTTCTGGCTTCGTGAGTCTTCCGGGAAAATAACAACTTTGGCTTTTGTCCGATATAATTCCGAGAATATTGATTTTCTGACTTTCCTGGAAACAAAAACAGCAGAAAACAGGCAACTGGCACTGTGGCTCTTGTTAATAGGTTAGTCCAAGAAATCATATGAAAAGTACTCCAAAGTATGGACAAAACATAAGAAAGTAGATAAGACCAAGCATGGAACATCAAAAATTATAGATATATTTGCAATATATCAGAGTTCCCGGGCCAGCGCGTCATCGAGTGTGCCTCCTTCGAGGTCGTGCCGCTAGCGACAGATGCCTTCGCTGAGGCTTGGTCCGCGGAGGAGTACCGGCGCGAGTAGGCCGAGCGCGCGCTGCCTCAGCCTGTTCATCGACCTAGAGGATGACGACGATGGGGCCGACTGCTCGTGCTGGAGCGGTGGTGGCGATGATTCGGGCCAGGGCTGCAGCGCCATGCCATCGCTGAAGCAGGAGCCTAGCGACGACGATGACGATGACTACACGATGGTGATGTACCGTCGCCTTGGACTAGGAGGGCTGGCCGGGCCCGCTACTAGATTTTAGTTTTTTTTAAGTTTTGTACAAACATGTTTGAGTTGCTGTGAAATCCAGAGTATTTTCGTATTTGCCCTAATTTTCAAATGTTTAAATTTTTTGTATAGAAACATGGTCAACGCCCCCAAATTGTGAACCAATCCGACACCACCCCATACAGCTCAAAATCAGGCCGCGCCGGGACGCCGTATTGGGAGACGAGGGAGATATTCTTAGGGCATGCACATTGGTTTAGACAGATGGTGTCTGTATAGATAATATTATAGACAACTTATACAATAGTCTATCTCTAAGATATCTATTTTTAGCCAGCTATGTGTGAGTATAAATTACAGACACCACTCATACAACAACAAAATACCGTATGTAAATTGTATGTAAGATGACTACAGACTGTCTAAAACTTTACAGACAGTCTTACTCTCTCTCCTCTCCACGTCATCAAAACCATCTATAACATCTCGTTGCAGACAGCTGACTCGGCACTATTATACATGCCCTTAGACGGAAATTTGGAACTGCAACGTGTTGCGGATCGCCTCCTAAGACCTATAGTTTCCTTAGTACTACTTACATATTTTTTGTAATCTAATTAACTCTGTCAATTACTCTGAATCTGAGACGCTACAACCGATTTTTTTTTTTGAAAGATACGACCGAGTTCAAAATGTTCTAGGTTACACTCTGCCCGGAAATACAACACCACGCCTATGTTAGGATCCTGGTACCATTATTACCATTGATTTGTTGGAGATTCATGTAAATTATATTATAGAAAGACTCTTTCATCTCAGTTAGATTTATACTAGATTTGTTAGGGATCTGAAACTGCTTTGAATTTTACAGACACATACACGATTCATACACGATTCAATAGCAACCGTAGAATAAATAAATAAAACCAAATTAATAGTATAAAATTAGAAAAATAACACTACAAATTTCAACAGATCCAGTCAAGAAACATACAAGTTTCATTGCCAGGTGAAGCCTGGATTATTTTAACTTTTTGAGGGGGTTTAAGTGTAAATGTGTGATGGTTAATGACCGTGGACTTTCCACGAATCTCCGACAATCCTAGGATACCTGGGGACTAACCTGCTTGCGTTGAAGCCTTGAATCCGCTCTCCACTTTGCCCCGCGTCATCCACAAAACCTTACCTAGGTTTGTGATCTAGATCTAATATAAGCACACATTGCCGCCATCGAGCAAGAGCGCCGCCGCTGATCTCACCGTGATGGCAACGACGACGAAGGCTAGTGCTCGTCGGGAGGCCGGCGGGATGTCGTTCCAGTACCCGACGCTGACGAGGAGCAATTACATCGCCTGGGCGATGAGGACCAAGGCTATCATGCGGGCGGAAGGTGTGTGGCAGGCGATCGAGCCCACCGGGATGTTTCGCGTCAAAGACGATCGCGCAGAGCGGATGGCGCTCGCCGCCATCTACCAGGGGATCCCCGACGACGCCGTCCTCTCGCTGGTCGGGAAACCGACGGCCAGGCAGGCGTGGGAGGCGCTGGAGAGGATGTACCTGGGCGACGCTGGCGTTAGAGAGGCCAAGGTGAGAACCCTGATGGCGGAGCTCGAGGTCCTCCGGATGGAGGAGCGGAGTCGATCTGCGACCTCGCGTGGAAGGTCAGGCGCATCCTCGGTACGATCCGTTTCTTGGGGGCGGATGTGGAAGACTCCGTCGTCATCACCAGGATCCTCGTGGCGCTGCCTCGCAGATTCGCGAGCATGGTGACCATGATCGACATAGGTGGAAAGATGATGACCGTGGAGGAGGTCATTGGGAGGCTACAGGTCTATGAGGAGATGCTGCTCACTAGGGGCCGGTGAGGCTAACCTCTCCAAGGTCAAACGTCGCTGCTCAAGGTGGCGGTGAATGACATCCGAGACTTCAAGTTTTTCTCTTTTTTGAGGGGGACTTCAAGTTTTATGAACACGTGGTTTAAACTACTCCCTCCGTCCAGAAATAACTGACTTAAATTTGTCTAAATTCAAATGTATTTATATACTAAAATACGTCTAGATACATTTGAATCTAGACAAACTCAAGTCGGTTATTTCTAGATGAAGGGAGTATGGTTGCAGAATGCTGAAGAAGCAAGCTTCAGAAAGCATATTTTAATAAGTTCAAAAAAAAGTACTCTACGCATGGTTTTGATTTGTTATATAAGTATCAAGTGCTGTTACTACTTGCTGAATACATTGCCCTCGGGAACAGGGAGACCAAATCTAGTTTCCTACATAGCATCGCCACCTGGACAGGGTGCAATGTAATCTGTACTGTGTACTTCCTACTTCATGTTGCAGGCAGTTGCTAGTATATAAGGAGCCGCACAAAGCAGTGGAAACCAGCAGCGGTGATTTTCAGTTCTGCTCTACAAAATTTCGTCCTCCTTAGAAGTACAGGCTTCCTCACCACTGCTCTTCTCGACTTTGAGAAGAGTCCAAGGTGATCCATGGAACCCTGTGAAGTCTATATATATTGCTGCTTGTCTAGGTGCGCCACAGCTCACATGATCAAATAAAAGAGCTCATGGCATCGTATGTTACACTGTTCGTAGGATTGTTATCTGTACAATGATGAAGTTGGGAGATTTTGAACTCTCCACCCCGACAGGTTTCTGAAAGAGGAGGAACAGCGTAAGACCCCAGCACTCCTTGGATGATAATTTTGTACGTCGCCTCGGTGAAGTGTAGTCCATCCCATGAGATGTACTTTGAAGGGTCAGGGCACACAGAAGATCCAGGGTTTCCGCACATTACTGACAGAGAACAGTTATGCGGGGCATCGCTCCCGCAGCATGAGTTCAGTGGGACAGTGAAGCCTGCAATACAATTAGTATTTTATTTAGTACCTGTGAATGCTCAGCCCTGCTTCCCAGACACGGGAAACTAAAAGCCAGCGTGTACATGTTCTATGTGGATACGCGATTTTGAATGGCTACTATGTATTAGTAGAATTTAAGATATCAGAAGTATGTAGTAAAGCCTATGCACAGGAGGAACAATACAATGTTGATTTAGATCTCTGCTTGTAGGACCACAGGGGTGGGTTACATCGTTAGGATCATAATTCTACAGATAAACAAAGTAACAACAAATAGGCAACCGCAGAATACTACTGCCTACACAGGTAAAACAAGGACTGGTTCTCGTTGTGCCGTACATTGGATACGAATTATCTAGATTCATCATTCATCACTAGTCAAAAACATAACCCAAAATGATATACCCCCTCTGTCCTAGAAAGGATGTCACAGATTTTTCTAAATTCGCATGTATCTATACACTAAACACATCTAGATACATGCGAATTTGTCTCCTTTTTAGGACGGAGGGAGTACTACTTAACAACCACTTCTCTATTGCAGACATGTTTATCTACAGATTATAACTGTGGTTGGTTCACAGAATCCCTACGTCTAGAAAACATGCTTTCCCAGAGGGAGTAAGTTTGTGTATCACTGAATGCCAATACAGGCACTATAGGCAGTCTATAACCATGTATAAGATTGTGTATCACTGAAGGCCAATACAGGCACTATAGCAAGTCAATAACCATGGGCTCAATCTTAAGAAATACAACTGGCATACAGTCACGTACTATCAAATATGTCTTGCCTATAATGCTATTATCATCAGTTTTCCCTAAGCAGTGTCCATTGATAAAATTAACGAACTGCATCCAGTTTTGGCATAAAATTTTCGAGGTCCATTTAAATAAGCTAAGGCCTATATGAACTACTTATAACATAGTAATAAATATGTTTAACACTTTACAGCGTGCTCTCTATTTTATTATTACTATACTTTGGAGGCAGAACTCACCAAACTGTAGTGGGGCACGATATATGTCCAGTGTTGCACCATAATAATCGGCATAAATGACAGATACATCAGGATGTAGTTTCCTGATTTTCTCCAACTCCTCCTGGAGCAATCGATTGTGGTACTCGGCAAATTCGTTTAACCACTCGATGCACTCTATTTCTTTATTATAGTAACCCTCCTTTTCGCTTGGAAATATTGCGAGATACAGTGGGACACATCCTATTGGGAAATTTCCAGGAACAACAAATTTCTTTGCTCCAAGATTTATAAGCTCCTGCAAAATAAATTGTAAATACAGATACATGCAGGCTACCCACTAAAACCTCGCAGGAAAGGCATGCACATCTACATACCGTGATAGCTGAGCTTATGGCGCCAATAACATTAGGAACAAGCTCGTGTAGCTCATCAAGTGATTTGCCCCTGACAATTAGATGGTTGTAATCATTCCCACCTACCTCTCCAAGTAGGAAAAGCGATTTGGACATCATATCACTGCGTTCTGCACAGAAGTAAAAATAATAATGAACTTAGTAATTTTGGAGTATTACTTACACTACAAAACTGGACAAGTGAAAATTATATTCATGGTATTTAAGCAAGAACTAATTCGTAACATGAGAGATGGAACAAATTGGGACACTGTTATCAACTTGCCAGTATGTTTTGTGTCTTCTTTATAATGCATGCAACTTGTAGCTATTCAACAAAACAATCAGATGATACGACTTTACTTTGTAAACTTAATAAACATTTCCTAACACGGTGCTTCCTGAAATATCTTCTACCAATATGCCTCGGGCCACTCCGCAGAAAGCTCTAAACCCAACAAATTTAAGGACACCCATGTTACACCTCATCAGAAGGATCAAACTAGAGAATTGCAGCAGCATATATCTTTGAAATTTCGCTTTCAATAGTCAACTAACGCAGTGTGACAACTATCAACTGTAACACATACACCTTTTCGGTTTGGTTTCCACTAAATGCAGCAAATTTATCTCATTGGACAGACATTCAGGCCAGCTTTTCAGCATGTGTGCTACTGTCTGAGTTCTCAGTCGGCACGTGAGCGTGTATCACTTGCTTTACATTTATTCCTACATCTGTAATAAACAAGTAACGGTTGCAATTGTGGGGCATTTCACCGATTACATTGCTGGAACAGGAAGTTTTGGCCAAACAAGATAAGCATAATAAAAACTCAGGAAGGTGCATATATACCGGACTCAGTCGAGGCGATGGATGGAAGCAGCTTCTTGAACCACTGCATTTGCTCATTAAGGGAGTGTGGTGTCCATGTAGGCTCCACGCCACGCTCCCGGAAGAAGGAGTTGTGGAGGGCAGTCGCTCCGCCAACCGCAAAATTGGCTCCATTCAGGAAGTCACCGCCGCCAAGATACGGTGGCACGTATGGCAGCCCAAATGCTTCAGCTGGTCATACGTGATAACAAAGAAGCAAGCGCACGTCAACGAACCATTGAGGAAAGTGGGTAAGATGCAGAAAACATGAAGAAGCACCCAAAAAGTAAATGAAAACATGAACACTGAAAGTCTGTTATGGAAAGGGTTGACCACGTGATGATGCTAATGGCAATAGATTGGTGGTTGGAGGCACCAATTGTGTATGTCTGTTCAAAGAGATATGCCATGATGGTCCAGTGGTTGGGGAAAAACTTTTGGGGATACACCCTGTATAGGCTTGGTATTTGCATTTAATTCGTTTCTTCCCACCTGTTACAGCCCACAGCATCGTTTTGCATTACAGTAATGGAAGGAACTATGCTAGTACTAGTAAGGAACTACTGATACAGTTTGCAGAAATGCCCAGGCTATTGAAATTGCAACCTGGAAACATGTTCATGTTGGAGTCAGGCATACAAAAGTAGCAGGAATCGGGCATATGGTATTATATTGCCAGCAGACCCCGCTTGCAGCGGCCCCTAAAAAGGAAGGATGATGAATCCATTACTTGAAGAGAAATGAAGCGCGTCGCGACTCCACCGACCACCGTCCACACAAGGGATGGTACTCCGGAAGGTGACAGAGGAGCTAATCACCTCTGTTACTACCGTTGAATAGAATCCAACATCATCAATTAGCAATTGTACTCGCTTGAGGAAATAATTGCGTGAATTGGAAAAGAGAAGACCATTAACTCTTGGGTTAATTGGATCTATGCCACTCCAATTTTCACCACTTGGAGATATGCCATTACAAAAACCGAACTTGGAGATATGCCACTCCAACTTCTCTATACCTCTCTCAATGCCATTTTCTCCACTTAAAGAGAATAACAGTTAAAAAATACATGTATTTCGGTCGCATACTAGTACATGATGAATCGTGAGCTACAGCTCGCTAGACATGCACTACTAGTACATACCCAAGTAGTATACGTATAGCAGGCATGCACTGGTGTATAGGAGCCTCATCTCGTATCGATTCGATGGGGTCCATCAGCTGCAGGAGGTCTACGCAGCTACAGGGGCAACCTGACTTCCTCCTCTTGGCCGTGAGATGGGCAATCGAGGAACCTGCAGCTTGAGGAGACGCGCGTTGGGAGATTCTTCAGTGTGGTGTACTCGCTGGTAGTCCTGACCCGGTGTACTATGGAGGTCAGAGGACGGGCTCCGAGGCGGTGGGCTACGGCCGATGGCACCATGGGAGCGGGGCACCAGAGGCGAGGGGAATTGGCAAGCTGCAGGAGATCGTGCCGGTGGAACGGAGCAATAGAGGCGTCAAATCGGGGCTGTGGTGCGGGTAGATCGGGGAAGTTTCAGGCGCGCCTGTGCGATGGTTTTGCTGGGCTAGGCCGGCGGGGGGGCTCGCGGTGAATCTTGGTGCCGGCGGCCTGCTGATGAGCAGGAGCGGAGCTCGCAACAGGAGAAGCTGGATTGGGATTTTTTTTCTTAAAATGTGGGGAACGAGAGGTTGACGAAGGGAGACATTGTGCAGGACCTTGGACGTAGCTGCGTTTCGAAGTACGGTATTTTGGAAGTATATTAGCTGTATATGGTTTGGTAATGACTAGAATGGCATCGATAGAAGTATGGTGGAGTTAGAGTGGCACATCTCCAAGTCCAGTTTTTGTAATGGCATATCTCCAAGTGGTGAAAATTTTGGAGTGGCATAGATCCAATTAACCCTTAACTCTTTGGCGCAATGAAGTGGATGATCCAACACCAGCAGAAGAAACAAAACACATATGTCAAGGGTCCCCGGAACAGCGAGACAATACATATGTGGGGTAATCGATGAGAGAGAACCAAGGAAACAAGCAGTAGTTTATTTTATACCGAAGAAATCGAGGAGGTTGCGGCCGTCGGAGTATCTGCCCGAGGGGCGTCCGAAGAAGGTCTGGCCGTAAGGGAGGCGCTTAGCGGGGTCCGGGAAGTCCTCGGGCACGGAGAGGATGAAGTTGCCCGTGTCAGTGAGCGAGTCCCCGAAGCTGAATATCCTGTCGAAGCACACGCCTCCCGCCGCCGGCGCCGGCATCACGAGTACCGCCGCCACGACGCCGGCGACGAGTGCGGAGGCGGCGAGCCGCACCGCCTGGGCCGCGAATGCCATGGCCGGCCAGACGGGAAGCGAGCCCCCGATTCGTGGGAGGAGGAGAAGGGAAGGGAGGAAGGGAAGGGGCAGGTTTGGCCGTTGACGTAGGGGGGACAGGAGGCGAGGGGGAGGTGTGGCGTGGCCGCGGTTTTAAAGGGGATCCCGTTCCTCCAGTTGCTTCGCTAGCTACTTATTTGCTTGCTCCTTCGATTTGGATTTTTTTCTTTTTTTTGAAATAGCTGGGCCATGGGGACTTGAAAAACGAATTATTTTCGCGACCTTGTAATTTGGGTTTCTGGGCCCAGCTGTCCTTTCTGTGTGGTTGCGTGGCGGGCGGTGGTTGGCAGGAGGCTTTGGCCGTAGCCCCATGCGCTGACTGGCCGCGGCCGCGCTGCCTCGCTCCGGGCTCCATGGTTCGGGTTCTCCGCCCGAGTCCCTCCCTTCCTCCCGTGCTTCCGCGTCGTTTTAGGCACATTGATCTCATGGACGTTACGCAACTCGCGGTCGCACTCAGCGTTGGAGCAGTCTGCCATGGATGCTAGTACTACTGCTCTCCCACTTTGTTTCTGGTTGCACCGTACCCCTATGTTGCAAAACTCCGAGGCGACATTTCGCGCCGGCCGAGAGGACACGCCTTACGTACTCGACTCGACTCATGGCCAGGCCGACGTCTCGCAAATGCTCGATCAGAGCATCTCCACCGGCGTGCTCTAACCGGTGTCGACAGTATCGGCGGTGGATTTTTGGTGGTGTCAGTCAAAATTGCCGGAGGTTTAGGGAGGCCGTCTCACACCGACGTCCCCAATGATTGCGATTCGAAAGAAATTTAAAATATAATAAAATTCCGTTCAAACTTAGGGTATTTACACTGTTTGAACGTGTTAAGTATGATACGTACATGGTTATTGTGATAGTTTAGGATAGTTAGGATTCTAGGGTTATTGTGGTAGTTTAGAATAGTTAGGTTTCTAGTCTAACTCGTCTTGTACGCCAAGTTGATCCTTGTACGCCTATATATATTCGCCTATGAGGCTCAATAATATATCCATCATATTCCGCTAAACTCATACTCTTTCATGGTATCATTCTAAATTGATCTCAAACCCTAACTTTCGCCGCGCTGCCTCCGGGGAGGTCGATCTCCATGATCTCCGCCGGGGGCTGCGCAACCCGTGTAAGTCTTTTTCTCCGATCTCTTAATCGGCTTTCTTTTTGTTTACCGATCTTAGATCGGATTGAGTCGCCCACCGCCGTCGTCAACGCTGCGCCTCTACTCCGACCATCGGCATCGAGGATCTACATCGGCGTTGCTTTGGCCCCTCATTGCGTATGCGCCTCGTTGCCACGCCTTCTGGAAGGCTACCGCGTCTCTCGGATCCTCTCTTCGCGTCATCGTCAGGGACTTCACCGACAATGTCGCCATCGACCGATCTCGTGTCGTCCACACCATGGCGATACGGTGCACCGTCGGTCGATCAACCGATCCCGCTGCTCACGTAAGCACGTCCCCGAGCACGCGCCTACCACCGATCTAGCTACGGGTTGCCGCTGTGTCGCCCCGTCGGGCTGTAGTGCCGCCGCCTTTGGACCACGCTACCGGCTTCCAACACGCCTTTCTTGGCATGTACGTCGCTGGTGGTCTCCCAGCCGCTGCACCGACTTGCGCCGCTTTATGCCACCCTCTCGTCAGCGTGGCGTGGTACGCCGATCTGCCGCTATCCTCGTGCATCGATGGCCTCGACTTTCACTACGCCATCTCCTACGGCGCGGATCGCCGCCGTCTGCACATGGTCTTCGTCACGTCGCCGGGTCTTTCTCGCCTACTTCGAGCACCGCCGCCGCGCTTCACAAGGTAACTTGCAGGACGCCCTCTCACCGTCGCAGGTCCCGCCGACTACCCCATCACTACTCTAGGCATCCAACATGACTAACTCAGGTCATCGCTGGTTTCGCCGCCTTCTACGTCTTCGTCCACTACAACTTGCCGCCAGCGTCATCGCCTCATCCCCGACTACACCACCTACTACTCTACTCTGACAACTGCGGACAGTGCCGGCATCTCTCCCTTAGCCGCTCTGCGCGTCCCCAACTGCTCTGGATGCTTCATCTGCTAGTCTTTCTGTTGGAGATATGCCCAAGAGGCAATAATAAAGTGCTTATTATTATATCTTTATGTTTATGATAAATGTTTACATCCCATGCTATAATTGTATTAACCGGAAATATTAATACTTGTGTGTTTTGTAAACATAAAAGAGTCCCTAGTAAGCCTCTTGTTAATCTAGCTTGTTGATTAATGGATGATCATGGTTTCCTGATCATGGACATTGGATGTCGTTAATAACAAGATCATATCATTAGGAGAATGATGTGATGGACACACACCCATAGTAAGCATAGCATAAGATCAAGTCATTAAGTTCGTTTTGCTACAAGCTTTCAAATGCATAGTAACCTAATCCTTCGACCATGAGGTTATGTTAATCACCATCACCGGATGGATACTTTGATGACATCAAACACCGCTTCATAACTGGGTGGTTATAAAGGTGTCATTGGGTATTCTGAAAGTATGTGTTGAAGCGCATACCAAGATTGGGATTTGTCCATCCATATGACGGATAGATATGCTATGGGCCCTCTCGGTGGAATGTCATCTAGTTAGCTTGCAAGCATGTGACTAGGTCACAAGGGATGACATATCATGGAACGAGTAAAGAGTACTTATCAGTAACGAGGTAGAACAAGGTATGGAGATACCGACGATCAAACCTCGGATAAGTAGAGTATCGCGTGACAAAGGGAATTGGTTTCGTATGTTAATGGTTCTATCGATCACGGAGTCATCGTTGAGTATGTGGGAGCCGTTATGGATCTCCAGATCCCGCTGATGGTTATTGATCGGAGAGGTGTCTCCATCATGTCTGCATATTCACGAACCATAGGGTGACACACTTAAGGTTCGAAGTTGTTTTAAGTAGATATGGAATGTGCGTTGGAGACCGAATGTTGTTTCGGAGTCTCGGATTGGATCCGGGACATCACGAGGAGATCCGGAATTGTCCGGGGAATAAGATTCATATATTAGGGATCATTTTCTAAGTTAGGAAATGTTCCGGAGTATTTGTATGGGGATTCTAGAAGGTTTGAATGTTAGGAAGGTTGGAAGATTTCTTGGAGTTTACTTGAAAACCAAGAAAGGATCAAGGAATCCTTGTGGGGTAAGACAAGGATTAGTGGGGAGTAGGACTCTCCCCACCTCCTTGATCCGCCGCCAAGGAGAGGGGAGTCCTACAAGGACTCCACCTCCCCATGGCGCCTCCTCCTTTAAATAGAGGGTGGAGGCACAAGCCCCTTGCCCTTCTATTCTCTAGATCTTAAGTTGCCTCTCTCCTCCTCCTTCCTCTGCTCGGCTTAGGCGAAGCCTGCAGAATTCTCTACTCCACCACCACCACTGCCGTCGTCTGCTGGGATTCCGTGGAGATCTACTACCTCCATTGCTTTCATGGAACGGGAGAGGAATGTCCGCTTCGACCCGCACGTGACCGACTACTGAAGCGCTGCCAACGCTTGCCGGAAGGATCGTCTACTCGATCTTGAGATCGGCAAGTGATCGACTACATCAACCATGAGATCCGATCCCGTAACGCTTTCGGGTCTACAAGGGTTAGTACAGATCTATCTCGTTGCACATGTCTAATAGATTAGATCTTGGCTTTTATCTAGATTAGATCTGGTTTTGTTCGTTCTTGCGTAGAGAATTTTTTGTTTTCCATGCTACGAACCCATCGGTGGTATCGAGCCGTGTCTGTCGTAGATCTGTTGCACGAGTAGAACACAATGGTTTTGTGGGCGTTGGTGCTCGTCTAGTCTTTTGCTTTTGTACTTTGCATCTTGCGGTATGGTGGGATGAAGCGGCTCGCTAACCTTACATGTCATCGCACATGAGACTTGCTCCACAGTTGACGCAACTCGTATTGCACAAGTGGCTTTATGGGTGTCTGTCTCTCCCATCATAGTATAGATCCAATATACACTTTGCACTTGATAGCACTTGTATCAACGTTGTGGTTCAGTTTAGAGGTAAGATCCGTTCTTATTGAAAAGCCCCAAACCACGTAAAACATGCAAAGAAAATTAGAGGCGTCTAACTTGTTTTTAGGGGGTTTTGTGATGTGATATGGCCATCATGTGATTGTGATTATATTTGATGTATGCAATGATCCTTGTTGTAATATGGCAACGGCAGAGCCTAATGGTTGTCTTTAATTACATTAAGACCTGCGTGTCTATTCATCTTGTAATAGCTTTATTCCAAGTAGTTGTAATAGTTGCTAGTGATGATGGACATCCATGAAGCGGCGCCCTTGACCTTGACGTAATCTTTGGTGATGATGGAGATCATATACGTGCTTTGGAGATGGAGATCAAAGGCATAAGAAGAAAGGGCCATATCATATCACACTAATTATGAATTGCTGTGATGTTAATCCTTTATGCATCTTGTATTGCTTAGATCATGACGGTAGCATTATAAGATGACCCTCTCACTAAATATCAAGTAATAAAGTGTTCGTCCTTAGTAGGCACCGTTGCTAAGACTAAATGCGTTTGAAGCATCTCGTGATGGTCGGGTGTGATAGATTCTACGTGTGCATACGACGGGTGCAAGCCAGATTTGCACATGCGGATACTAAGGTTAACCTTGACGAGCCTAGCATGTACAGACATGGTCTCGGAACACGGAATACCGAAAGGTAAAGCATGAGTCATATGGATGATATGATGAACATGTTGATTGTTCGCCTTTAAAGCTACATCATCTCATGTGATGATCGGACTTGGTGTAGTGGATTTGGTTCGTGTAATCACTAAAACAACTCGAGGGATGTTGTTTTGAGTGGGAGTTCATTTGTAATTTGGATTAGTCAAACTCAATTTATCATAAACACAATCAAAGTGAATTTGCATAGTTTGTTGTAGTCATTGGCATTCGTTCACCACCTTACGCTTAGTTATAGTTGAGATAGTGGAACTATAGAAATTCTGGATATTTGTTTTACGAACTGGTATCGTATTGTTTTGAGTGTCAATCTAAAGTTTAAAAGTCCTATTGCAAACCTTCAGCAAACTCCGTTTACTCTGTGAAGTTTAATAAACAGTATTAAATCAAGAGTAACAATTCCAGTGTTAGTATCTAATGTATCATGTTTGCCTCCATGATTCTTGATACTCAAAAGATTGTTTTTAATATCAAGTTTATCTAAGAGATGAAAGCAATGTTTCAGAAACCATCATATGTGAAAGGTATTGCGATATCTAAAACAATGTGTTGGTTACAACATGATAGAGTATATGTCCTCATATTTGATGAGAATTTATGAAGGTTGGAGACGCTAGTCGTCCTAATCCTCCAAAAGGTTTTGGAAAAGAAACATTATACTCGCAATTCACCTTTATAAGCTATAGCAGCTTGATCATAAAAGTTGTCATGATAAGGATGAATAGAAGATGTAAGTAAAATGTTTACTACACTAAAAGATTACTAAAGAATGGAATTTTGAAAGAATGCCAAACATTTGATGAAGGTGATCCACTTCAAAGTGCAAGTCCAAAGGTATTAGTATTTGACTATACACACTTTGTACTATGTGTCATGTGAATGACACCACTATTGATGTTGATAGATTCTTTTAAAAGAAAAGGAATTGTTGAAAGAGAATCTATAAAATATTTGGTAGAAAAGAAAAGATTGGAGATATCCAACTTAGGTATATAGAAGATACATGTTATGGCTGTATTCCTTGGTTGTTAAACAATGTGGTTCTGCGGTATTGGATACCGAATTGGTTGGTATGAAGTGTCATATAGGACAACACAATTAATGAACTGCAATGGCCTAAGTAACTAGCAAGAGAATATGTGATGATGTTCATCGAAAACAAACAAAGGGTTGTTGTGTTGCTCGTTAACATCAAAGCTTACCTTCAAGATTTGTTTCAATAATTGTTATTTTGATCAGGTATTATGACGACAAAAGGTTGTTCAAATAATTACCGTATTCCATAATAGATGGATGATATACAAGTCTGGTTGGAGAAATAACGACCATAAAACTAATGCTAAAATGTCGCCAGACAAATGATTGAAAGATCACTTGCGAAGTGACATCACCGTTTAAATTATATTAGGGATACATGAAGAAACTCCATGTTGATGGATTTTTGGAGTCTTTGATTTTGATCAAATGACGCTTGTGATACTTTCCTGGAGATAATTAAAACTCCGTTCGTAGGCCAAAAGAGGAACGGACGACTAACTGATTGGAATTTATACATATTGATGTATATAGTCCATTATGTGTAGTCGTGGGCGATGGATTTAACCTTCATATGCTTTCTCCGAAGATTTGAGTGAGTATATGTATATACTTACTCAATAAGGAAGAAGTATGAAACATTTGAAAATGTTCAAAGACTTTCAAGATGAAGTGGAAAATTATTGTAACAAGAAAATAAAAAAGTTTATGATTGGATCATAAAGATGTTTGAGTTACAAGTTTAGAAAAACACCTAAGATTTGAGGAATCGTTCCATGGATTTGCATTTACCAAAACACCATAGGAGTATGGAGTGTTCAAGATATGTAATGAAACCTTGTTTGACATGGTAAGATCAAAGGTGTCATTTATAAAACTGCCATTATATTTTAAAGATTAAAGCTTTAGTGACTACCGCTTTTACACTGAAAAGAGCTCCATCGTGATCCGTTGAAATGACACCATATAATGATGGGTTCGTAGCATGGAAAACAAAAAATTTCTACCGCAAGAACAAACAAAACCCAGATCTAATCTAGATAAAAGCCAAGATCTAATCTACTAGACATGAGCAATGAGATAGATCGGTACTAACCCTCGTAGAACCGAAAGCGTTAACGATATTAGATCTCGTGGATGATGTAGTCGATCACTTGCCGATCTCAAGATCGAGTAGATGATCCTTCGGCAGCTGCTTCCGCAGACGGTCACACGTCTGAGTCGAAGGCACCTTCCTCTCCCGTTCCAAATGAGCGTGAGGTAGTAGATCTTCTCCACGCAATCCCAAGAGCACGAGGCGTGGTGGTGGTGGTGGTGAGAGAATCACAGGGCTTCGCCAAGCCGAGGGCAGTGGAAGGAGGAAGAGAGAGGCGCTAGGGTTTGGAGTGGGAAGGGTAAGGAGGGTGGCGCCCACCCCTCTATATATAGAGGAGGTGTGGCCTAGGGTTCCCACCCTAGGCCCACCCCTTAGGGCAAGCACTAGGGAGCTTGGGGAGAGTCCTTCCCCCAAGTTTCCCTTTAAACTCCCTTATCTTATCTTATCTTATCTCGGTTTTCAAATAAACTCTAAGATATCTTCTAGAACCTTCCTAACATTCAAACCTTCTAGAATCCCCATACAAACACTGAACATTTCCTAACTTAGAAAATGATCCCCATTATATGAATCTTATTCTCCTGACATTCGGATCTCCTCGTGATGTCTCGGATCCAATCTGAGACTCCGAACAACATTCGGTCTCCAACGCACATTCAATATCTACTTAAAAACAACTTCGAACCTTAAGTGTGTCACCCTACGGTTCGTGAATAAGTGGACATGATGAAGACACCTCTCCGATCAATAACCATCAGCGGGATCTGGAGATCCATAACGGCTCCCACATACTCAACGATGACTTCGTGATCGATAGAACCATTAACATACGAAACCAATTCCCTTTGTCACGCGATACTCTACTTATCCGAGGTTTGATCATCGGTATCTCCATACCTAGTTCTACCTTGTTACTGATAAGCACTCTTTACTGCTCTGTTATGCCATCCCTTGTGACCTAGTCACATGCTTGCAAGCTAACTAGATGACATTCCACCGAGAGGGCCCAGAGCATATCTATCCGTCATATAGATGGACAAATCCCAATCTTGATCCATGCGCTTCAACACATACTTTCAGAATACCTAATGACACCTTTATAACCACCCAGTTACGAAGTGGTGTTTGAGGTCATCAAAGTACTCATCCGTGATGGTGATTAACACAACCTCATGGTCGAAGGATTAGGTTACTATGTATCGAAAGCTTATAGCAATGTGAACTTAATGACTTGATCTAATGCTACGCTTACTATGGGTGAGGTGTCCATTACATCATTCTCCTAATGATACAACCTTGTTATTAATGACATCCAATGTCCATGATTAGGAAACCATGATCATCAATTAATCAACAAGCTAGTTTAACAAGAGGCTTACTAGGGACTCTTTTATGTTTACAAAACACACATGTATCAGTGTTTCCTTATAATACAATTATAGCATGGGATGTAAACATTCATCATAAACAAAGATATAATAATAACCAGTTTTATTATTGCCTCTTGGGCATATCTCCAACAGTCTCCCACTTGCACTAGAGTCAATAATCTAGATTACATGGTAATATACCTAACACCCATGGTGTTCTGGTGTTGGTCATGCTTTGCTCTAGGGAGAGGTTTAGTCAACGGATCTGCCACATTCAGATCAGTGTGTACTTTGCAAATCTTTATGTCACCATCTTGAACATACTCGCGAATAGCATGGAAACGTAGCTTGATGTGCTTCAGCTTGCTATGTGACCTTGGCTCCTATGCATTAACTATGGCACCTGTGTTGTCACAATAGATGGCCATCGGGTCCAACGCACTAGGAACCACGCCAAGTTCAGTAATGAACTCCTTCATCCATATGGCTTCTTGTGTAGCCTCTGAAGCAGCTATGTATTCCGATTCAGTTGAAGATTTCGCCACAACGCTTTGCTTGGCACTCCTCCAGCTCACTGCAACACCATTCAAAATAAATACGTATCCAGACTATGACTTCGAGTCATCTGGATCGGTGTTCCAACTAGCATCAGTGTAACTGTTTACAACAAGCTGTTCATCACCTCCATAAGAAAGAACCATATCCTTAGTCCTATTCAGGTACTTAAGGATATTCTTGACCGCTGTCCAGTGCTCCATTCCAGGATCACTTTGATATCTGCTAGTCAAACTAACAGCATGTGCTATATCCGGTCTTGTACACAACATGGCATACATGATAGAACCTATGGCTGAGGCATAGGAGCATTATTCATCTTCTCTCTATCTTACGCCATAGGACTTTGAGTCTTACTCAAGGTCTTACACGACAACATGGGCACGAACCCTTTCTTGCTCTCTTCCATTCTAAACTTCTTTAGAACTTTGTCCAGTATGTACTTTGTGAAAGCGCTAAGCGTCTTGATCTATCTCTATAAATCTTGATGCCTAGAATATATGCCGCTTCGCCAAGATCCTTCATTGAAAAACTATTATTCAAATAGGCTTTGACGCTATTAAGAAGTTCTACATCATTCCCAATCAACAGTATGTCATCTACATATAGTACTAGGAATGCTACAGAGCTCCCACTCACTTTCTTGTAAATACAAGCTTCTCCATAAGTTTGTATAAAACCAAAATTTTTGATTACTTTATCAAAACGTTGATTCCAACTCCGGGATGCTTGCTTGGTCCATAAATGGAGCGCTGAAGTTTGCATACCTTGTCAGCATCACTAGGATCGACAAAACCCTTGGGTTGTACCATGTACAACTCTTCCTCAATGTCACCATTAAGGAACGCTGTTTTGACATCCATCTGCCATATCTCATAATCGAAATATGCAGCAATTGCTAACAAAATCCTCACAGACTTTAGCTTCGCATCTTGGTGAGAAAGTCTCATCATAGTCAACACCTTGAATTTGTTTGAACCCTTCGCGACAAGTCGAGCTTTATAAACGATAACATTACCATCAACATCTATTTTTCTTTTGAAAATCCATTTGTTCTCGACAGCCTTATGACCATCCGGTAAGTCCACCAAAGTCCATACTTGGTTTTCGTACATGGATCCTATTTCGGATTTCATGGCTTCTAGCCATTTGTCAGAATCTGGGCTCACCATAGCTTCTTCATACGTCGCAGGATCATCAGTGTTGTCTACCAACATGGCGTTCAAAGCGAGTCATACCACTCGAGTGGTACGAACCCTCGTTGACTGCGAGGTTCAGCGACAACCGTTCAAAGTTTCATGATCACCATCATTAGCTTCCTCTCCGGTTGGTGCGGCGGCACAAAAACATCTTCGGTCTGCGCTACTCTCAGCCCGAGAGAAGGTTCAATAACCTCGTCGAGTTCTACTTTCCTTCCAGTCACTTCTTTCGAGAGAAACTCCTTCTCAAGAAAGGATCCATTCTTGGCAACGAAAACTTTGCCTTTGGATCTTTGATAGAAGGTATACCCAATTGTTTCTTTAGGGTATCCTATGAAGACGCATTTCTCGCTTTGGGTTCTAGCTTATCAGTTGTAACTTCTTTACATAAACCCGCAACCCCAAACTTTGAGGAGCGACAACTTAGGTTTCTTTCAAACCACAATTCGTATGGTGTCGTTTCAACGGTTTAGATGGTGCCCTATTTAAAGTGAATGCGGTGTCTCTAATGCATAGCCCCAAAGCGATAGCGGTAAATCTGTAAGAGACATCATAGACCGAACCATATCTAAGAGAGTTCGATTCTGACGTTCGGACACACCATTCTGTTGTGGTGTTCCCGGTGTCAATCGTGAAAGTATTCCACATTTCTTTAAATGCATGCCAAACTCATAACTTAGATATTCACCTCAGCGGTCGGAGCAGAAACTTAATCTTCTTGTTACGATGATTTTCCACTTCACTTTGAAATTCCTTAAACTTCTCGAAAGTTTCGGACTTATGTTTCATAAAGTAGACATACCCATATCTACTTAAGTCATCCGTGAAAGTGAGAACATAACGATATCCACCAGCGATGCTACACTCATTGGACCGCACACATCGGTATGTATTATTTCCAATAAGTCGTAGCTCGCTCCATTATTCCATAGAATGGAGTCTTAGTCATTTTCCCATTAGACATGCTTCAATTTTCAAGTGATTCAAAATCAAGTGATTCAAGAAGTCCATCGAATGGAGTTTCTTCATCGCTTCACTCCAATGTGACCAAGGCAGCGGTGCCACATGTATGTAGAATTATCATTCAATTTTGTTCGTTTAGCATCTATGTTGTGAACATGTGTATCACTACTATCGAGATTAAGAAGAATAAACCATTCATCTGGTGCATTACCATAAAAGATATTACTCATATAAATCGAACAACCTTTATTCTCGGACTTAAAAGAGTAACGTCTACTTAATAAACAAGATCCAGATATAATGTTCATGCTTGCGGGCACCAAATAACAATTATTCAAATTTAAAACTAATCCCGAAGGTAGATGTAGAGGGCGTGCGTGGCGATCACATCAACATTGGAGCCATTTCCAACGCATCGATCACCTCGTCTCTCGCGGTCTTCGTTTATTCCGACTCTGTTTCAAGTTACAAATATGAGCAACCGAACCGTATCAAATACCTGGCACTACTACGATTACTAGTAATATACACATGAATAACATGTATATCGAATATACCTTTCTTCTTGATGTTGCCGTTCTTGGATCTGCCGGTACTTGGGGCGATTGCTTCGATGACCGGCACCCTTGCGAGAAGCATTCAGTTTGAGGCTTAGGACCAGCCTTGGGCTTCTTAGCAGTCGCGGCAGCTTTCTTCGTCCTTCTTGAAGTTGCCCTTGTTCTTAGGCTTGCCTGTTTCTTGAAATTGGTGGTCTTATTAACCATCAACACTTGGTGCTCCTTCTTGATCTCCACTTCAGAGTTTTCAGCATGGGCGATAGTTCGAGCAACGTCTTATTCATGCGATTGCATGTTGTAGTTCATCACAAAGTTCTTATAACTCGGTGGCAGTGATTGGAGGACACGGTGAATCCCTAACTCATTAGGAATCGTTATCCCCAACTCTTGGAGCTTGTTTGCGTGCCCAGACATGGTGAGCACGTGCTCGCTAACGGAGCTTCCCTCTTCCATCTTGCGGGTAAAGAACTTTTCGGAGGCCTCATAGCTCTCCACGGCCGCGTGAGTCTCAAAATGAGCTTGAGCTCCTTAATGATCTCGAGCAGTCGTGGTGCTCAAAGCGCTCTGAAGCTCCATTTCTAAACCGTCTGAGGATGGCACACGAGCGTGGAGTAATGATTTTTCGAGTGGGCGTAAACATTTTTTACGTCATCGGTGGCATCTTCTGCGGTGGGTCACCTAGCGGTGCATCGAGCACATAGGTCATTTGACCAGCCACGAGGACAATCTTGGACCACGGACGGTCCGTGAAGTTGCTTCCATTGTTCTTAAGTTTTTCTTTCTCTAGGAACGCATTGAAATTGATGGAGAGGTTCGCCATAATCTACAACAAATTTGTAAGTAGTTTAGACTAAGTTTATGATAAATTGAGTTCAACTTTAATTCTTAAATTAAACAGGTGAACTCCCACTCAAAACAACATCCCTCACATTGTCTTAGTGATTACACGAACCAAGTCCACTATACCAAGTCCGATCTTCATGAGAGAAGATGTAGTTTCATCGGCGAACAGTCTTCATGTTCATCATATCAATCATATGACTCGTGCTCTACCTTTCGGTATTCCGTGTTCCGAGACCATGTCTGCACATGCTAGGCTCGTCAAGATTAACCTTAGTTTCCGCATGTGCAAATCTGGCTTGCACCCGTTGTATGCACACGTAGAATCTATCACACCCGATCATCACGAGATGCTTGAAGCAGCGAGTCTTAGCAACGGTGCCAACTAAGGAAGAACACTTTTATTACTTGATATTTAGTGAGAGGGATCATCTTATAATGCTACCGTCGCGATCTAAGCAATACAAGATGCATAAAGGATTAACATCACAGGCAATTCATAATTAATGTGATATGATATGGCCCTTTCTTCTTGTGCCTTTGATCTCCATCTCCAAAGCACGGACATGATCTCCATCATCACCAGCATTGCGTCAAGATCAGTGGTGCCGCTTCATGGTTGTCCATCATCACAAGCAACTATTACAACTACTTGGAATAAAGCTATTACAAGATGAATAGAACCAGGTCTTAGCGAATTAAAGACAACCATTAGGCTCCTGCCGGTTGCCATATTACAACAAGGATCATTGCATACATCAAATATAATCACAATCACATGATGGCCATATCACATCACAAAAAACCCCTGCAAAAACAAGTTAGACGCCTCTAATTTTCTTTGCAAGTTTTACGTGGTTTGGGGCTTTCAAATAAGAACGAATCTTACCTCTGACTGAACCACAGCGTTGATACAAGTGCTATCAAGTGCAAAGTGTAGATTTGATCTATACTATGATGGGAGAGAGGACACCCATAAAGCCACTTGTGCAAAAGCAATTTGCACGTCAGCGTGGAGCAAGTCTCATGTGCGATGACATGTAATGTTAGCCCGAGCCGCTTCATCCCACCATACCGCAAGATGCAAAGTACACACAGCAAAAGACGGCACGAGCACCAACGCCCACAACACCATTGTGTTTTACTCGTGCAATAGATCTACGCATAGACATGGCTCTGATACCACTGATGGGTTCGTAGCATGGAAAACAAAAAATTCTACCAGAACGAACAAAACCGGATCTAATCTAGATAAAAGCCAAGATCTAATCTACTAGACATGAGCAACGAGATAGATCGGTACTAACCCTCGTAGAACCGAAAGAATTAACGAGATTAGATCTCGTGGATGATGTAGTCGATCACTTGCCGATCTCAAGATCGAGTAGATGATCCTTCCGTGCCAGCGTTCGGCAGCGCTTCCAGACGGTCACACGCGTGAGTCGAGCAGACCTTCCTCTCCCGTTCAGTGAGCAGCGGAGGTAGTAGATCTTCTCCACGCAATCCCAGTAGCACGGCCAGCGTGGTGGTGGTGGTGGTGGAGAATCTCAGAGCTTCGCCTAAGCCGGGCAGTGGAAGGAGGAAGAGAGAGGCGGCTAGGGTTTGGAGTGGGAAGGGGCAAGGAGGGGTGGCGCCTCCACCCCTCTATATATAGAGGGAGGGGTGTGGCCTAGGGTTCCCACCCCTAGGCCCACCACTTAGGGCCGGCGCACTAGGGAGCTTGGGGGGAGAGTCCTTCCCCCCAAGTTTCCCCTTTAAACTCCCCTTATCTTATCTTATCTTATCTTATCTCGGTTTTCAAATAAACTCCAAGATATCTTCTAGAACCTTCCGGAACATTCCGAAACCTTCTAGAATCCCCATACAAACACTCTGGAACATTTCCTAACTTAGAAAATGATCCCCATTATATGAATCTTATTCTCCGGACAATTCCGGATCTCCTCGTGATGTCTCGGATCCAATCCGAGACTCCGAACAACATTCGGTCTCCAACGCACATTCAATATCTACTTAAAAACAACTTCGAACCTTAAGTGTGTCACCCTACGGTTCGTGAATAAGTGGACATGATGAAGACACCTCTCCGATCAATAACCATCAGCGGGATCTGGAGATCCATAACGGCTCCCACATACTCAACGATGACTTCGTGATCGATAGAACCATTAACATATGAAACCAATTCCCTTTGTCACGCGATACTCTACTTATCCGAGGTTTGATCATCGGTATCTCCATACCTAGTTCTACCTTGTTACTGATAAGCACTCTTTACTCGTTCCATGTTATGCCATCCCTTGTGACCTAGTCACATGCTTGCAAGCTAACTAGATGACATTCCACCGAGAGGGCCCAGAGCATATCTATCCGTCATATGGATGGACAAATCCCAATCTTGGTCCATGCGCTTCAACACATACTTTCAGAATACCTAATGACACCTTTATAACCACCCAGTTACGAAGTGGTGTTTGAGGTCATCAAAGTACTCATCCAGTGATGGTGATTAACACAACCTCATGGTCGAAGGATTAGGTTACTATGTATCGAAAGCTTATAGCAATGTGAACTTAATGACTTGATCTAATGCTACGCTTACTATGGGTGAGGTGTCCATTACATCATTCTCCTAATGATACAACCTTGTTATTAATGACATCCAATGTCCATGATCAGGAAACCATGATCATCAATTAATCAACAAGCTAGTTTAACAAGAGGCTTACTAGGGACTCTTTTATGTTTACAAAACACACATGTATCAGTGTTTCCTTATAATACAATTATAGCATGGGATGTAAACATTCATCATAAACAAAGATATAATAATAACCACTTTTATTATTTCCTCTTGGGCATATCTCCAACATATAAGTCATGGTTTGGGATAAAACCCAGGTTGTCCTTTCTTAAATTTTTGGTATGCTAGGCATAAGTAAAAATGCTTACAACCAAAGTCGGATGAGCATGTCTTTGTAGGTTATTTCGAATAACCATTGGGTATTCCTCCATAACACCGAAGACAAAAGTGTTTTTCACTTAGAATGTCGAGTTTCTTGAGAAGGAATTTTTGGTGAAAAGTTAAGTGGGAGGACAATAGAACTTTGACAAGGTTGTTGAACCTTGGCTAATATGTGCTGAGTTGCGCAGCGTTGGTAAGTGTCCCAGAGGCAGCAACAATGCTCATGGCTCACGTGCCTCAAAGGATGTGGTCACGGGGATCTAAGTTCCTATTGAACCAAGTAGGTCGGGTAAGTAATCAAATGCCAAGATTTGAGAGTTAAATCATTGTTGTTTGACAATGATGAACCGACTACATGCAAATAATCAATGATGGGCCCTGACTTTGTTAAGTGGCTTGAAGCCATAAAATCCGTGATAATTCCATACACAAGAAATCAAGCTTTGAATTTGAAAAACCCTCTGGAAAGGTGCAAGACCTTACAGTCATATATGGATCTATAAATAAATAGGCATGGATGTTTCACATCTATGAAATAGTCGACATGTCGAAAAGAGTTTACGACAATGTTCAAGGAATTAACTATGATAAGATTTGATCTTTCATAGCGATATTTAGTCTGGACGGATTAATGTAGCAACCACTACATATATTTTGGTATATGGTAGTTGAACAAACAAAACAAGTTCTTCTAATAGAATGGTTACCTAGGATGTGTCCATGACACGATCCAAAGGGTTTTGTTTATTCAAAGGATGCTAAAAGAGTATGCAAAACTTCAATGGTTAAAGTGAGCATCAGGGAGTTGGAATCTTCACCGTGATGAAACCGTTAAAAGGTTTAATTTCATCAGAGACGATGAAGATGTTTGCATTTTGCAAGAAATTAAGTGGGAGCGCTAAGACATATTTCTAATACATTATGTGAAAGACATATTGTTGATTAGAAATGATGTATATTTTATTGACACGGGTTAAGAATTTCATTTCGATGAAAGACTTAGGCATAACCCAAGAATTAGGCATCAATGTCTATATGGATAGATTGAGGCGCTAATATGGTTTTGCCAAATGTACATAGATAAGACGTTGAATGAGTTCAATATGGAAACAACAAGAAAGGTTCTTGACGCACGGAAAGGACTGAATCAAGATTCAAGTGTGTTGACACGAGATTCAAGTGTTTTGACACTTGGTGAAATCACAAGAATATTTTGATCAATCATTTTTTGAGATGTACACATCCAGATATGTCCTATGCTCTAAATGTTATGTGCATATACCAGAATGACTCATAAGATGATCATTGGACAATAGTAGGGATATTCCTATGATCTTTGGAAAAACTAAGAATATATTATTTATATAGTGGTGACAAATAGTTCATTGTAAATTGTTGCATTGATACTAGTTTTGTCACAAATTAAGTTTATCTCAATTTAAACTATGGGTGGCACAATGTAATGGAAAGGAAGTTCCATAACGGATTTGGTTGAGTACCAAAGTTAAAACATTGTGACAGATACTACAACAAAAGGCTAAGTATATGACTGCTATTGTAGCAGCAAATGAGGGTATTTGCGTCAAGTAGTTTGTTATCAAACTAGGTGTGGTTCATAGCGGGATAATACTATGAAGATACATTGTATGACAATTGTATCAACATGATTTAATCCCGAGGAACTAAAGGTCTCACCAAAGGACCAAATTTATACAATGCCATCTCATTGGAGAATGAGTAATGCGTAGAGACGCAAGGACATGCAAGTACACACGGACCTGGAAGTATCAGATCGGAAGATTATGTTTACCACTTGCAATAGTGTCTATACAACACCAGAAAGCCATAGGTGTTGAATGCACAAGTTATTAACTAGATTATTGACTCTAGTGCAAGTGGGAGACTGTTGGAGATATGCCCAAGAGGCAATAATAAAGTGCTTATTATTATATCTTTATGTTTATGATAAATGTTTACATACCATGCTATAATTGTATTAACCGGAAACATTAATACTTGTGTGTTTTGTAAACATAAAAGAGTCCCTAGTAAGCCTCTTGTTAAGCTAGCTTGTTGATTAATGGATGATCATGGTTTCCTGATCATGGACATTGGATGTCGTTAATAACAAGATCATATCATTAGGAGAATGATGTGATGGACACACACCCATAGTAAGCATAACATAAGATCAAGTCATTAAGTTCGTTTTGCTACAAGCTTTCAAATGCATAGTAACCTAATCCTTCGACCATGAGGTTATGTTAATCACCATCACCGGATGGATACTTTGATGACATCAAACACCGCTCAGAATCGGGTGGTTATAAAGGTGTCATTGGGTATTCTGAAAGTATGTGTTGAAGCGCATGGACCAAGATTGGGATTTGTCCATCCATATGACGGATAGATATGCTCTGGGCCCTCTCGGTGGAATGTCATCTAGTTAGCTTGCAAGCATGTGACTAGGTCACAAGGGATGACATATCATGGAACGAGTAAAGAGTACTTATCAGTAACGAGGTAGAACAAGGTATGGAGATACCGACGATCAAACCTCGGATAAGTAGAGTATCACGTGACAAAGGGAATTGGTTTCGTATGTTAATGGTTCTATCGATCACAGAGTCATTGTTGAGTATGTGGGAGCCGTTATGGATCTCCAGATCCCGCTGATGGTTATTGATCGGAGAGGTGTCTCCATCATGTCTGCATATTCACGAACCGTAGGGTGACACACTTAAGGTTCGAAGTTGTTTTAAGTAGATATGGAATGTGCGTTGGAGACCGAATGTTGTTTGGAGTCTCGGATTGGATCCGGGACATCACGAGGAGATCCGGAATTGTCCGGGGAATAAGATTCATATATTGGGGATCATTTTCTAAGTTAGGGAATGTTCCGAGTATTTGTATGGGGATTCTAGAAGGTTTCGGAATGTTCCGGAAGGTTCTGGAAGATTTCTTGGAGTTTACTTGAAAACCAAGAAAGGATCAAGGAATCCTTGTGGGGTAAGACAAGGATTCGTGGGGGAGTAGGACTCTCCCCCCACCTCCTTGATCCGCCGGCCAAGGGAGAGGGGAGTCCTACAAGGACTCCACCTCCCCATGGCGCCTCCCTCCTTTAAATAGAGGGGTGGAGGCACAAGCCCCCTTGCCCCTTCTATTCTCTAGATCTCAAGTTGCCTCTCTCCTCCTCCTTCCCTCTGCTCTGGCTTAGGCGAAGCCCTGCAGAATTCTCTACTCCACCACCACCACCACCACGCGTCGTCTTGCTGCTGGGATTCGGTGGAGAGATCTAGTACCTCCGCTTTCATTTGGAGCAGGAGAGGAATGTCTGCCGACTCCGCGCAGACGTGTGACATCGGAAGCGCTTTAACGCAGCGCCGGAAGGATCGTCTACTCGATCTTGAGATCGGCAAGTGATCGACTACATCAACCACGAGATCCGATCTCGTAACGCTTTCGGGTCTACAAGGGTTAGTACAGATCTATCTCGTTGCACATGTCTAATAGATTAGATCTTGGCTTTTATCTAGATTAGATCTGGGTTTTGTTCGTTCTTGCGGTAGAATTTTTTTGTTTTCCATGCTACGAACCCATCACTTTCTGACATGGCGACAAGTTCATGATGGTCCCTGCCCCCGCATGCCTGGTACTGGCAACACCGGGAGTGCCTTCGTCCCCGACGCGTTCCCGAATCTGTCAAACTCGGATCGGCGCCTCGTCTTCATCGGCTTTGACAACGTCTTCTTCGCATCGACGACGTATCGCCTCGACCGCGTCACCGACGAGTTCTTCTTTGCATACTCGGTTCTGGCAAAACCGGAGTGTGCGTTCGTCCCCGACATACGCCTAGTTCTGGAAAAAGTATGGCCGCACCTCGTCCTCGACGGCTCAGACTGCATCGACTTCGGCATCGACACCCTCAACGACTGCCTCAACGCGTCTCCGTCATTCTCCTCGCATACTATGCGCATGCGGCTTCACGTGTGGCTACCTCGACATGGGCATCCCCGACCACAACATCGACCACGACGACCCATCGCACGGCTACCTCGATCATGGTACCACCTCACGCTCTTGGCTCCCTCGACATTGGCACAAGGGCTATCACCTCGCTTGAGCATCACCAGCTTCCTCTATAGTTCAAGCTACCGCGACGCGATACCGTCCAAGACGTTTCCGCTATGACTGCAGGGGGATGTCAGCCTACTGAATGCTACTTCGGTTTATATCTAGTCTGACCGTCCGCGATGTTCCGGTTGTTCACGACGCTACCGCTACGACTGCTGGGGAAGTGTTAGAGTATGTTACGTACACGGTTATGGTGGTAGTTTAGGATAGTTAGGATTCTAGCCTAACTCGTCTTGTACTCCAAGTTGATCCCTGTACGCCTATATATACTCGCTCATGAGGCTCAATAATATATCCATCATATTCCACCAAACTCATACTCTTTCAGAATGAAATTTGACCTAATACAAACTAAACTTAATTATAAAAATAACGACTTGCGGCCACGAGGCTAGAGTTTGGGTCACGGCGTCCTACTGGTCCTCGTGTCATAGACGAGGTTGATCCACTCTCGCGCTGCCTAGGGAAATGTCCAGGGCTAATGGTGTTGGGCCGAGGTGCTGGACGGGCGATAGAGGTGACAATGACGGTGGAGGGTTGCCCTAGGCAACCAGCGTGAAGGCATGCAGCACCTAGAACGTTCTCACCCAGCGCGCCTCCTCCTCCAGCGTCTCTTGCTCCTCCGATTTGTGTAGCGCCCGCTAGTACGCCTCATCCTCGTCGAGGTCCGGCGGCATGATGGGTATGGCTGTAACACCCCGTCCACCCAGGCCCCGCTGTAACACCCCGTCCACCCAGGCCCCGGGGGTGTCACTCCTGCCAGCTTACTAGGATCTCTAGACTAGCTTGTCTTTTCAGCGTATTTTGTCCTCACTCGTACGCACCCGGGAACAACTTTCAGATCGGTCACTCATCCTCAGATCGCTCTAGGCCAAACATGCTTAACCTTGGAGTTCTTTTCAGATGAGATTCCGAAAAATAAGTTGCAACTTGCTGGTATGAGTATCCTATCAATTCTATTAATCTATGCGCTAGTATCTCACATACACCCACTCTTAGAAGATCGATACCCTTTTTTAGATAGCAGGCACAACATGCTTCGCTTTAAATTAATAAATCCAGAGTTCCATACAGGTTCAGTACATGCTGCGGCATACAGCTTCGGCAACACAGGAGAAAGAGAGGGGGAGTAGGAGACTAACAAATATGCTGTGGCGTACAGCTTAGCCAAAGGGAAAACAAAGCTAAAACGACCAAGCACCACAACCGGCGACGATCCCCTTCTCAGGAGGGAGGCAGCTGCTGAGGAATGAAAGTCTAAATCATATTAGCCGCATGGAGGTGCCTTAACTCGCTTGCTATCTCCACCAGCCTTGGGGAGTCCTATGCCTTTGCTGTTGGGGACCAAAGTTGTATAAAGATCATGGTTTCAAAGATAATATCAACAGGTTGCTTAATAACTTTCGACTCGATAGTCATTTTATTGCTAATATGCCACATAGCCCAAGATTGTGCTAGGAATAAGACCCAAAGAGTCCTACGCTCGGGTTTAGGGCACCTAGCCAAATTCCCGAATAGTCAGGTGACGTTTGCAGGGCACCGGTTGTATCCCACAACCTGGCGGAAAACGCTCCAAGCAAACTTTGCCACCGAGCAGGAAAAGAAGATATGTGCCGCATTCTCTGGAGCACCACATAGTGCACAACTACCGTCCGTTCTGCTGTGTGGCGCTGTAATCTGCAAACTAGGTGGGAGCTTGCCCAAGATAAGTTGCCAAGAAAAAAGACAGATTTTAAGTGGCAGTTTAGCCGCCCAGACCTGCTTGAAGTGCGCAATTGTCGCCCCTTGTGACAATTTAGTGTACATAGAACTGACAGAGTACCTGCCTGAGGGGTCTAAGTGCCAGGAGATAGAGTCTCTATCGTTATTCAGCGAGATGGCATCCAGGATGGTGTGCAACTCCCGCCACTGCGCCAACCCTGCTGGGTCGAGGGAGCGATAGAATCTGATTTCAGAGCTCGCAAGCGCAACCAAGATATGTTCATCCCCACATATAGCAAAAAGCCTAGGGAAATGGTCGCACAAAGGTCCCAACTCGTGCCACCAGTCCGTCCACAATCTGGTCCGTCGCCCATCGCTAATCACATGTTTGGCCCCTAGCTTGAAGAAGTGTTTAACCTTGTGTATGCTTTTCCAGAAAGGGAAGCCCCCGCGCCTGTTTCCAGCAAAGATGACATCGGTGTTTGAGTACTTAGCTCTCACGATTGAGGCCCAGATCAAGTCTTCATTTTGGAAGAGCTTCCAAACCCATTTCAGCATTAGAGCTATGTTCATTTTCTTCGAGCAGAGGATACCCAATCCTCCGCACTATTTTGGGCGGCACACTGCTGGCCAGTTAACTATGTGATATTTTCTTTTGTCCCAGCTCATTCCCAAAAGAACCTGGCTCTGTGGAAATCAAAAGCTGCGTGAATCCCATCTTGCAGCAAGAATAGACCCATAGCAAACATCGGAAGGCTGATCTGACAAGATTTTGAGAGAATCAGTCCTCCTCCTGATGACAGGAACCTCCTGAGCCACGTTTCAATCTTAGAAGCCAACTTGAGAACAGGATAGTTCCACTACTCTATCGTAAGTTTCCGGTCAGACACGGGGAGACCTAGATAGATGAAGGGGAAAGAGCCCATTTTACAATTGAGCTTGTTTCCCACCCTCATTTGATCTTCCACGGGTAAGCCCATAGTCATGACTTCACTCTTGTGGTTATTGATTTTTAGGCCAGACATATCTTCAAAGCACATCAGAAGAAACTTGAGGTTGGCAATGTGCAGATCCTCATTATGTATCATAATAAGCGTGTCATCGGCATATTGAAGGTGTGTGATCCCCTTGGGATTAAGTGGGGCACTAGACCGTGAATATGTCCCGCCACGGCTGCCGATGACAAAATACCGAGAGCGCTTAACCCCACAAAGTTGAACAACAGAGAGGCGATAGTGGGTCCTCCTGTCTGATCCCGCGTTTGTTCCGGAAGAAAGGACCCATCTCCCCATTAATGGAAATCGTTGTTTGTCCCCCGAGACCAGTTGGGCGATTCTGTGGATGTAGCCCTCATAAAAACCCTTGTAGTGAAGGACTTCCGATAGGAACCCCAGTTACCCTATCGTAAGCCTTCTCAAAGTCCAACTTTAACAAGATCACACTGAGTTTTTTGGCCTTGATTTCATGTACAATCTCTTGCAGTGCAAGTGACCCATCAAGGATGAACCGAGCCTTAATAAAAGTAGACTGGTGTTGACTGGTGATTCTATTGGAGATGGGGTAAGTCTGGACGCAAATGCCTTGGAGATAACCTTGAAGACCACATTGATTGGTGCAATTGGGCGATATTGGGAATCTGCTTAGCAAACTGCACTTTCGGTATCAAAGACAGCACTCCAAATTCAGTCTCGCAACATCAATCCTTCCTAGGACAAAATCGTTAAGAATGTGGAGCACCCCCAGCTTCAGCATAGGCCAAAATTTCTTGAAGAAGATTTTCTGCGGAAGCCGTTAGCCACGACATGGAAATGGGCCGTATTTGTATCCCCTTGCAAAGCCCATTGCACACGACCCCGCTGACGCCAATACTCCTCCTCTTGCCTGAAAATCTGAAGAAGTTGGTCCTCAAGATGGTATCGCAGGGACCAACTGTCTTCGTCAAACCCCGCCAAGTTTGCTTGGTCGTCAAGCGCCTTAATTTGTAGCAAAAGCGACTCCTTCTTAATCATGGCATCTTTTCCCAAGTTAATGCTCCACCCACGAATCCCGTGAAGTAGGGAGCCAAGACCAGTAGAACTTGTCTCATATTTTCATACTAAGCAATTCCGCATCGGTGAACTACTATTTGATCGTTTCTTGAAGGAAGACAATATCGATCCTGTGCTTTTGGAGGAATTCCTTGCGTAGGGTTCGCCCCCTCCCCTGACGACCAAGCCCCCTAATATTCCAAAAAAGACTCTCATGGATCACCAATGGTTGCCCGTGCTTGGCGGGTTATGGGTCTCCTCCCCGGAGGAGCCATGTAACATCCCAATTTTTCAAAATTTTGCATCTCATTGCATTCCTTGAGCATATCAACATGCATGCATATCGTTTTACTAGAAATTCTCTAAACCCCATTAGAAATGGGTAAAACCCTATTTACCTCCCTTCAAAGAAAAACACCTTAAACCCTAGCTTCCTCTTTACAAAAAAATAAATAAATCGTTTGATATGAAACAAATAGACTAAAGCGTGTTCATTAAACACATTTTAACACCCCTTATTTTTCTGGATTTTTATTTAAGTATTTTGGGGCAGATATGAGCTATAAATGGAAAACTGTTAAAATAAAAAGGGTTTGAAAAAAAAGGGGTAGACGCCCTAACGGGCCGACCCAGCCGGCCCACCTGGAATCCCCGGCGACCCCGCGCCTCCTCGTGACTCACCGCCCGCGCGTCGCGCAGCCTGATCCAGCCCACCGCAGCCTATCTCCCCTCTCCCTCGCTGGCAAGCCGATCCCACCCTACGTTCGTCTCCAACCTCCACCCGAGCGAGGCGGAGATCGCTCCCGCTCGCCAGCGCCCACTCGCCCCACTTCCCCCACACCGCCCGAGCCGCAATGGCATGCCCCGCGCCTCGCCTTTAAATCACCACGACCCCCTCTCCTTTTTCCCCAGCACGCGTGCACTCATATGTCGTCAAGCTGACCGAATTTCGAGCCAACGCCGTCGTGGTCCGCAGCAACTCCGACAATGATTCCGGTGAGTCTGAGCCGCTTCGCGCCCTCTTACCTACTCCTCTCACATCCTCTGCCCCTTGCACTTCTTCTAATGCACTCGGTTCGGCCTAGGGAGCCCCAGAGCAACCGCCTACAGAAGGAACCGAAGAACCACCGCTGCGGCTACAACTCCGGCGAGGAATCGCCGACGCTGCCGTCCGCCATCGTCTACACCGCAGCCACCAGTAGACTTGGTGTCTTCTTCCGCTTCGCTAGGTAGTTGTCGCGCTTGCCAAAACCCCCTGTACCGCCGCCTAGGACCACCGCTGGTAGCGCCGCCGCCGCGCGCCGCCACTTCCAGGTTGCCAACGACGTGACTCGACCATGGTCGGCGTGGCCGTCTCCCGGCCGTATGATATTCATAACTCCGGCGGCCCAGATTTGTTCAGGACCAAACCGGTATCGTCCAATCGGACGCCGCCACGTTAGCAGGCCAGGTCAGCGTGCTGCGTCAACCGCGCCAGCCAACCGCATGCCGCCGCGTGGATCCCTTTATCCACTCAACCTATGTTTCTTTTAAAATAGGCAAAAAATGTTTTAAACTTGCAAAATCTATAGAAATTAATCTGTTCATCAGAAAAATGCGTATAATATACCGTTGGATTTAGAAAAATGCGTATAATTTATCTATGAAATAAAACATAATATTTGCCAAAGATTTTTTGTTTAAAAACTAAATCCCCTCAATGAAGTAATTAAATCATAGAAAATGTTATGTATATTCTTTTTGAACAAATGATATGTTTCTAGAAACCTCTTGAGTAACACTACAATACCGTACAAAAGGTTTTCGGTGTTGAACATTAGAACTTTTTTAATACTACAAGTTTGTCGTTTTGGTATAATAGACATAACAATTATTGTTAAAATACCAAATAAATCATAAACCCAACATTCATGTGTGTTGGGAAGCTTTTAAAAGGTGGTCATGGGGCATTACGTGACATGCATGAGCATAGTTGTTTTGCTTTATACATGTTGTTGATTGTGTGACCTCGACGTGTAGATTGTCCGGAGTGCAACCTTTGTGACTGTGAGGACTGTGTTCCAAGCAACTCTACCCAATGCAAGTTCACTACATAAATGTCCTAATATTTTCCTATGCACTTAGTGTTTTCTTAGTATGCATGTGTAGTCTTATATAGTATTATGCAATGCAACCCAGTTAGGTTAGTCATATGAACCCCTGACTGTTGAGTAGAAGATAATGTAGGAGTTGAATGCTTAGTCCTGAAGTAGTTCCATGAATAACTTCACAACAAGTTTGTGATATTGAAAGTGTTTTTTCAAAGGTTGAAAAAACAACTTAATTTAATGAACTACCTGGGTGTTGGAATTAATATTTTATGGTGGGTGCCAATCAAGAGTCCGCCCTTTCAATAGCTCGCTCTTATCTTATGTGCGCATGCGGAAAGCCACCTAGGCTTAAAGAGATTGGAGGCGCCCAGTGTTTTAGAAACTTCCCTGTATAGCCACATGTCACATGGCTCTGTCCTGACTAAGTATGTTGTGGAAACCCTGCCCGACGTGACTAGTAGTTGTAGATTGGGTAGGTTATATGGGTCCGTCAGTGGATCGGAGGACTACTTCTGAAAGGTCTTGTCTCTGTCTTCTCCCGGCCATGCCACATCTGGGTGGTATGTGTGTGGGGGATAACTGGGTCTTGTGGGTAAAATATACAAACCTCTTGAGAGTGTCAAATCTAAGTACTTATCCATGTCCCTAGTTATAGAAAACTTTGAGTGACTTGACTTTAAAGCTAACCGAGAATCTCATCATTCCAATTTCTTTAATCAAAATTTTGATGGGTGTACAAGGGTAGGAGGGTTCACCGGTTTCTATCGGTGGTACCCAGGTTCACTGCTTTCAACCAGTGGTACTGCTTAATTAGAACTAAAATGTGTTTACCAAATGATAGGATAAAACCATGGCTTTGTGCAAAATCTCAGCCAAACCCCCACCTGGCTAGAAGGCATGTACAGTTTAGGATGAGACATGTGTCCACTATAGATAGTGAATTTGCCAATACATTCAAAGTATTGACCATTCGTGGCTGCAACCTTTCATGTTGCAGGATACTCTGATGACGAGTGAGGTACGAAGTAGGGTCACGAGTCTCCACTCAACATGCTTCGCCTATGGCACTTTGAATGGATGCTCCTTATCTTTTATTGTCTTCCGCTGTTGAACTTTGATTGTAAGGATCTAGCCCTTCTGCTATGCAACTTGTATAAGACTATGTTATTTTATATCTGGATTTGTGCGATGTAATAGAAATTTGATCTGTGTTATCATGATATTCCATTTCTGAACTGTGTGTGCTAGCGAGTCGATCTAGGGACTAGCACTATATAGCACAACGACTTGTACCCCTACCAGGTCAGGTCACTTCAGATGGTATCAGAGCACTGTGTTGACTGTAGGTTCGTGGCCCTATAAATGGTTTAGTATTAGGAGAGCCCCTAGGAATTTATGGTTTCAAATATATATATATATATATTCGTTTTCTACTCTCTATTTAAAACTTTGGGTGTGCATTTTCATCTCTTGTAACCTTTACATTATCAAAAGTTCTTACTCTCTTCTCTACTTTTAAAATGTAGATGGACGAGTTCACGGTGAAGACCTTTGCCTAGGAGAAGAGTGAGCTTCCTTTCGGTGAGCAGCTATTCATACTGGCGGAGTTACTGGGCCTTCACCCACCGGAGTTCAAGGGTAGGAAACAGTCACCCATGGCACCTCACCCTAACAAATGGACCATCGAGGCCACCGTGAGAGGACAACGCATCTACCCACGCACTAGAGATCCGACCTTCACCGCAGAGTACCCCAACCGGGAATTGGGTCGTCAGATGGCGATGCAGGAGGCATTGGCCCGGACTGTCGAGGCCTACTATCACCAGATACTTGAGGATAGTACCTTCCGGGAATTTGGAAGGTGCCGTTTTGATGGGACCGCCATCAAGACCGAAGGAGGCCGAGGCGGGATGGACTGGAAGGACATCCAGTTGGAGGACATGGAGATACATGTTGACGACTTGGAGGGTGGCCTCAGTGACGAGATGAAGAAGGTAGTGGACACCGAGACAAGGGTCAAGATCACTGTGGATAAGATGAAGAAGAGCAATCATGACTTAACCTTTGAGCTTATGGAGATGGAGAGCAGGATAGTGGCCAGAGATGCGCAGATTGCGCACATGGCAAGGACCTGGACGCCCTCGGCTATCCCACAGGAGAAATCGGAGGAGGAGCCCATGGAGAGGGTTTGCATGTTGCCAGGAGGGTTGGAGGTGCCTATTGCACCTCCGGAGGAGAGTGGACCGAAGGAGCGTCACCCAAGAAACGCCATAGAGTACAAGAGACGCCTCGGGCCCCGAGCTTAGGATGGACTACCACTTCTAGTTTGTTTACCTTTTTCATCGTTGTCGTGTTAGGGTATTGACTATATCATACTATGAGATATAACAATACTAGATCGTTTATTTTTCCACTATTGAACTTTACTTGTGAGATTGGATGTTTGTTGAACCTTGTTTGGTGTGTCAATGTTGCTTGTGTTGTGATGTCTTACCTTGTTGTGATGAGTATTATTTTGGCTTCGGGGTAGATCCTTAGCTAGGTTTTTCCTATGTTCATGTACTCATCCATTCTAGCCTAAACAGATGCCTCCAAAACATGCCAATGCTATTCCCCCGGGTGTGCAGCAGATACTGGAGAGACAAGGTCAGATGATGGAAAGGCAAGGACAGTTGCTGGAAAACCATGGACAGATGATGCAAGCCATGTTGTAGAATCTGACAAACAACAACAACAACAACAATAGTGGAGGAAACAACAACAATGCCAACAACAACAACAATAGTGGAGGAAACAACAACAATGGCAACACCAACAACAATAGTGGAGGAAACAACAATAATGGAAACACCAACAACGGTGGAGGAAACAACAATGGTGATAAAAATAACAATGGAGGCAACAACAATGGTGGCTATAATAACCACCCACCACCACAGGTGGATAGACTCACCAGATTCCTGAGGCTGCGACCACCAACTTTCTCAAGTGCCGTTGATCCAATTATGGCAGATGACTAGCTGCGCTTTGTCAGCAAAAACTTAGTGACTATGGACTGCACTGATGCAGAGAAGGTGAGGTTTGCCGCTCACTCACCTATTGGAAGGCCCTACAGCATCATGGTGGGAGAACTATCAAATCACCCACCCCATTGAAGAGGTGAACTGGGACATGTTCAAGGAGGGTTTCCGCTCCTATCACATCTCTGTTGGAGTTATGAGCCTAAAGGAGGAGTTTCACAAGTTCCACCAAGGGAACTGCACCGTTGCTGAGTACATTGACGAGTTCAATAGTCTGGCTCGCTATGCATTAGACAATGTGGACACCGATGCTAAGAGAAGGGAGAAGTTTATGTATGGACGGAATGATGATTTATCAGTCCAACTGTCCATGGTCTACACCCCAAACTTTCAGGCATTGCTAGACAAAGCCATTATCCCTGAGAACCATAAGATGGAGAGCCGCAAGAGGAAGTCCAACACTCAGGGGAAGTTCCACTTAGGACCACCTCACAAGTCCCGCCACTTTCATGAAGGTGGTGGAAGCTCTGGTTTCAACAGGTCTGGGAACCATAGCAATCACTCTAACAATGGGAATGGACACAACCACTCTGGAGGGCATGGCCACACTAGAAACGGCCATAAGCATCAGGGTGGTAACCACCATGGACATGGCAATGGTGGCCACAATGGCCATGGTAATGGAAACAACACCAACAAGAACCGCAATAACAACTCCAACAAGAAGGATTTTAGCCATGTTACCTGTTTCAAGTGCGAGAATACAAGGCACTATGCCAATGAATTCCTAGAAGCAAGGAAGGATGATGGATCCAAGCCCAACCCACTTCAGAAAGGGCATGTGAACCACATCAATATGGAGGAGATCATGGATGAACCTGATGCTGTAATAGGTACATTCCCTATTAATACCTTTACTGCACTCGTTCTTTTCGATACCAGTGCATCCCATTCATTCATATCAAGAGCATTTGTGGATAGACATAAGATACCTATTCAAGCACTTAGCAAACCCCTTAGAGTCAAATCACCGGCCGGCGAGATGGTAACAAACTTTGGATGCCACCAGTTAACCTTGAGTATAGGGAATCATGGTTTCCCTACAAACCTGATAGTGTTGGAATATCAGGGACTAGATGTGATATTAGGCATGAATTGGATGTCCAACTACCAAGGGGTTATAGATTGTGCCAAGAGAACCATTATGCTCACCTCCCCTGGAGAGAAGCGAATCTGATTTAGGTCTACAATGAAGATGAAAGGAAGTAAGCTCAATTCTCTTAAGGGGGTTAGTATGGAGAATGTACCCGTAGTAAGGGAATACCCATACGTGTTTCCGGAAGAACTGCCCGGAATGCCGCCGGATCGATACATTGAGTTCCTCATTGACCGGATGTCGGGTAGTGGACCCATAGCAAAAAGACCGTATAAGATGGTTGTGGATGAGTTAAAAGAGCTAAAGAAGCAACCGGGGGAACAATTGGCCAAAGGTTTTATTCGACCAAGTTCGTCATCTTGGGGAGCGCCAGTATTGTTTGTGGAGAAGAAGGATAAAAGCCAAAGGTTATGTATGGACTACCGATCACTAAACGAGGTGAATATTAAGAATAAGTACCCACTGATGGTGATCAGCGATTTGTTTGAACAACTTAAAGGAGCAAAAGTTTTCTCCAAGATTGATCTTTGATCAGGTTACTTCCAATTGAAGATTTGGGAGCAAGATATTACCAAGACGGCATTCACCACTAGATATGGATTGTATGAGTACACAGTGATGCCATTCGGATTAACCAATGCATCGGCATACTTCATGAGTATGATGAACAAGGTCTTCATGGAGTACTTGGACAAGTTTGTAGTAGTATTCATCAACGACATTCTTGTATACTCCAAGAACAAGGGGAACATGAGGAACATCTCCGTATGATCATGGAGAAACTTAGAGAATACAAGTTGTATGCCAAGTTTAGCAAGTGTGAGTTCTGGCTAAAGGAAGTAGGATTCCTGGGACACATCGTGTTTGGGGCAGGAGTCGTAGTCGACCCCGCCAAAGTGGCAGCTGTGACGGAGTTGGAGTCCCCCAAGAATGTGGGAGATATCCGTAGTTTCCTGGGGTTAGCAGGTTACTACTGAAGGTTCATCGAGAACTTCTCTAAGATAGCCAGACCCATGACTGAATTGTTGAAGAAGGATAAGAAGTTTGTTTGAACCGGTGCTTGTGAAGAAAGCTTCCAAGAGCTAAAGAAACGTCTTGTGTCTGCACCTATGTTATGTCTACTCGACATCGAGAAGGATTTCCAAGTTTACTGTGATGCTTTTTGTCAAGGACTTGGTAGTGTGCTAATGCGAGGAGGAAGAGTGGTGGCTTACGCATCGCGTCAACTCAAGGTGCACGAAGGAAATTACCCCACTTATGACTTGGAATTGGCATTAGTGGTGCATGCACTCAAAACCTGGAGACACTATCTGCTGGAAAGCATTGCGAAGTGTTTACAGATCACAAGAGTTTGAAATACATATTCACCCAAAAGGAACTGAACTTGAGACAAAGGAGGTGGTTAGAACTGATAAAGGATTATGATATGAGTCTACAATACCACCCAGGAAAGGCAAATGTAGTAGCTGATGCACTCAGCCGCAAGGGCTATGTGAACGGACTCATAGTAGGAGAGATACCCTCGGTCTTTGTGATTAATTCAAAGATCTCAGGTTGGAGATAGTGACAGAAGGGTAGCTAGCATCGTTAGAGGTGCAACCAACATTGATGGACAAAATCAAAGAAGCGCAGTTGGAAGACTCAGAAATTTGGGAAATAAAGGAGAACATGGGAAAGGGCAAAGCTCAAGGGTTTCCTGAGGATAACCAAGGTGTTATTTGGTTTGGAAGTCGTGTATGTGTACCCTGTAATCCCGAGATCAGAAATCTAATATTCCAAGAGGCCCACGATTCCCCTTATTCAATTCACCCAGGAAATACCAAGATGTATATGGACCTCAAGGAAAGATTCTGGTGGACTAGGATGAAGAGAGATATCGCCAAGTACATCGCCTTGTGTGATGTGTGCAATAGGGTCAAAGCAGAACATCAGAAACTAGTCGTGGTTGCTTCAACCACTACCTATCCCAGACTGGAAGTGGGATACGATAGTCATGGATTTCATCATAGGATTACCCATGACCAAATCCGGTTATGACTCCATTTGGGTAGTGGTCGACCACCTAACCAAGGTTGCTCATTTCATACCCGTAAGAACCACGTACACAAGCGCCAAACTGGCTAAGATCTATATGTCCAGAATTGTGTGCCTACATGGAGTACCAAAGGAGATCATGTCTGATAGAGGCACCCAATTCACTTCACATTTTTGGCGCCAGCTGCATGAGTCACTAGGTACTAGGTTGGAGTTCAGCACAACATTTAACCCACAAACAGATGGACAAACCGAGAGGGTAAACCAAATTCTTGAGGATATGTTGAGGACATGTGCCTTGGACTATGGTTCAATCTAGGACGAGAATTTACCATATGCAAAATTCTCATACAACAACAACTATCAAGCTAGCATTGGAATGTTACCCTTCCGAAGTATTGTACAACAAGAAGTGTCGGACCCCCTTGTTGTGGGATGGTGTTGGTGAGCGAAGTCTTTTTGGACCGGATATGATCAAGGATGCTGAAGAGAAGGTCAAGTTGATTTGTGACAGGCTGAAGATAGCTCAACCGAGGCAGAAAAGTTACGCGGATACTAAGCGTAGGGAAGTGACCTATGAAATTGTTGATAGAGCATACCTCAGGGTTTTACCTTTGCGAGGAGTGAAGAAGTTTGGAATTAAGGGAAAGTTAGCACCATGTTTCGTGGGACCCTACAAGATCCTAGCTCACAAAGGAGAGGTTGCATATCAGCTAGAACTACCAGAGGTGCTGTCAAGTGTGCATGATGTGTTCAATGTTTCACAACTCAAGAAGTGCCACCCAGAACTAGTGGACACCCCGTTAAAGGATACAGTCCCTATTGGGGAAGTTCAGCTAAAGGATTATCTCACATACGAGGAGAAACCTAACAAAATCTTGGAGACTGCAGAAAGTTTCACGTGTACCAAAACAATCAAGCTCTGCAAGGTTCAGTGGAACCACCAAACTGAAGAACAAGCCACGTGGGAGCGCGAAGAGGATCTTCGAGAAGACCACCCTCACCTCTTTGCTAGCCAACCCGAATCTCGAGGGCGATATTCATCTTAAAGGGGTTAGGTTTGTAACATCCCAATTTTTAAAAAAATATGCATCTCATGGCATCCCTTGAGCATATCAACATGCATGCATATCTTTTTACTAGAAATTCTCCAAACCCCATTAGAAATGGGTAAAACCCTATTTACCTCCCTTTAGGGAAAAACACCCTAAACCCTAGCTTCCTCTTTACAAATAAATAAATAAATCGTTTGATATAAAAAATATAGACTAAACATGTTCATTAAATATATTTTAACACCCCTTATTTTTCTAGATTTTTATTTAAGTATTTTGGGGAAGATATGAGCTCTAAATGGAAAACTGTTAAAAGAAAAAGGTTTTGAACAAAAAAAAGGCGGGCAGACACCCTAACGGGCCGACCCAGTCGACCGAGCTGGCCCACCTAGAATCCCCGGTGACCCTGCGCCTCCTCGCTACTCACCACCCGTGCGTCGTGCAACCCGATCCAGCCCACCACGGCCCATCTCCCCTCCCCCTCGCTGGGAAGCCGGCCCCACCCCACGTTCATCCCCAACCTCCACCCGAGCGAGGCAGAGCTCGCTCCCGCTTGCCCAGTGCCCACTCACCTCACTTCCCCCACGCCGCTCGAGCCGCAACGGCACGCCCCACGCCTAGCCTTTAAATCACCGCGACCCTCGCTCCTTTTTCCCCAGCACGTGTGCACTCATACGCCGCTAGGCTAACTGAATTTCAAGCCGACACCGCCATGGTTCGCAACAACTCCGGTGACGATTCTTGTGAGTCTGAGCTGCTCCACGCCCTCTTACCTACTCCCCTCACATCCTCTACGCCTTGCACTTCTTCTAATATACTCGGTTCGGCCTAGGGAGCCCCGGAGCAACCACCTGTGGAAGGAACCAAAGAACCACCACCGTGTCCGCAACTCTAGTGAGGAATCGCCAATGCTGCCGTCCTCCATCGTCCACACCGCAGCCACCAGCAGACTCGGCATCTTCTTCCGCTTCGCCAGGTAGTCGCCGCGCTTTCCAGATCCTCCTGTACCGCCGCCTAGGACCACCGCTGGTAGTGCCGCCGCTGCGCGCTGCCACTTCCAGGTCGTCGGCGATGCGACTCAACCATGGTCGACATGGCCGTCTCCCGGCCGTAGGATCTTCGTAACTCCGGCGTCCCAGATCTGTTCTGGACCGAACCGGTATCATCCAATCGAACATCACTGCGTCAGTAGGCCGCGTCAGCCGCGCTAGCCAACCGCATGACGCTGCGTGGATCCCTTTATCCACTCAGCCTCTGTTTCTTTTAAAATAGGGAGAAAATATTTTAAACTTGCAAAATCCATGGATATTAATCTGTTCATCAAAAAAATGCATATAATATACCGTTGGATTCAGAAAAATGCGTAGGATTTATCTATGAAATAAAACATAATATTTTCCGAAGCTATTTTGTTTAAAAATTAAAACACCTAAATGAGTAATTAAATCATAGAAAATGCTTTGTATATTCTTTTTGAACAAATGATATGTTTCTGGAAACCTCTTGAGTAACACTATAATACCATACAAAAGGTTTTCGGTGTTGAACATTTGAACTTGTTTAATACTACAGATTTGTCGTTTTGGTATAATAGACATAACAATTGTTGTTAAAATACCAAATAAATCATAAACCCAACATTCATGTGTGTTGGGAAGCTTTTAAAAGGTGGTCATGGGGCATTCCATGGCATGCATGAACATAGTTGTTTTGCTTTGTACTTGTTGTAGATTGTGTGACCTCGACGTGTAGATTTTCCAGAGTGCAACCTTTGTGACTGTGACGATTGTATTCAAGCAACTCTACCCAATGCAAGTTCACTACATAAATGTACCAATATTTTTCTATGCACTTAGTGTTTTCTTAGTATGCATGTGTAGTCTTATATAGTTGCAATGCAACCCAGTTAGGTTAGTCATATGAACCCTGACTGTTGAGTAGAAGACAATGTAGGAGTTGAGTTTTTAGCCCCGCAGTAGTTCCGTGAATAACTTCACGACAAGTTTGTGATATTGAAAGTGTCTTTTCAAAGGTTGAAAACAAATTAATTTAATGAACTACCTAGGTGTTGGAATTGATATTTTATGGTGGGGTGCCAATCAGGAGTCCGACCTTTCAACGGCTTGCTCCTGTCTTATGTGCGCATGCGGAAAGCCACCCATGCTTAAAGAGATTGGAGGATCCTAGTGTTTTAGAGGCTTTCCAGTATAGCCACATGTCACATGGCTCTGTCCTGACTAAGTTTGTTGTGGAAACCCGGCCCGGCGTGACTAGTAGATGTAGATTGGGTAGGTTGTATGGGTCCGCCAGGGGATTGGGGGACTACTTCTGAAAGGTCTTGTCTCAGTCTTCTCCCGGTCGTGCCACATCTGGGTGGTATGTGTGCAGGGGATTACTGGGTATTGTGGGTAAAGTGTACAAAACTCTCGAGAGTGTCAAATATAAGTACTTAGCCATGTCCTTGGTTACAGACAACTTTGAGCGACTTGACTCTAAAGCTAACCGAGAATCCCATCATTCCAACTTCTTTAATCAAAATTTTGATGGGTGTACAAGGGTAGGAGGGTTCACCGGTTTCTATCGGTGGTACCCAGGTTCACTGCTTTCAACCAGTGGTACCTCTTAATTAGAACTAAAATGTGTTTACCAAATGATAGGATAAAACCATGGCTTTGTGCAAAATCTCAGCCAAACCTCCACCTGGCCAGAAGGCATGTACAGTTTAGGATGAGACATGTGTCCACTATAGAATAGTGAATTTGCCAATACATTCAAAGTATTGACCATTCATGGCTACAACCTTTCATGTTGCAGGATATTCTGATGACGAGTGAGGTATGAAGTAGGTTCGCGAGTGTCGTGGTGGTGGCACGACAGATGCCATGTATAGGCTAAAGATGGGGCCAATGAGCACTAGAGGAATCTAGGGAGGGATAGTGTGGTGATTCCACACACAGATGTTTGTATTTCTTTCTTATCAATGGTGGATTACAAGGGCTCCTTGAGATGTTCATCGGAAGGACACTACCGCTCTTACTACCCACAACTACCTCTCTAGGGTTTTCCCTTATTAAAATGGCTGACCTCCTCTATGGAGATCCTGCCCCTCGTTATATAGGGGGCCTAGGTTACAGGTTAGGGCATACGTGGAAGGCATATTCTCTGAATATTCCTCTCCCAAAATAGCGAAGCGGTGCTCCTCTTTTCTCTGTCTAAGCTAATCCAGACTCAGGGCATTGATACGTTGCTAATGTATCTATAATTTTTGATGTTCCATGCTTGTTTTATATCTACTTTCTTATGTTTTGTCCACACTTTGGAGTATTTTTATACACTTTCTTGGACTAACCTATTAACAAGATGCCACAATGCCAGCTGCCTATTTTCTGCTCTTTTTGGTTCCAGGAAAGTTAGAAAATCAATATTCTCGGAATTGGACCGGACAAAAGCCAAAGTCGATATTTTACCGGAAGACTCATGGAGCCAGAAGATGAGACGGAGAGGGGCCACAGGGTGGCCACACCACCCCTTGGCGCGGGCAGCCCTAGGCTGCACCAGGGCATGGTGTGGGCCCCCTGGCCGCCCACCGACCTTGCCCTTCGCCTATCAGATGCCTCCCGATGCAAAAACCCTAAATCGAACAGCCTCCAGCCACAAAAAGTTCAACAGCGCTGCCGCCACCGAAGGGTAGATTCGGGGGACAGAAAGTCTCTGTTCTGGCACCCTGCCAGGACGGGGAAGTACCCCCGGAGCCATCTCCATCAATCTTCACCACCATCTCCATCATCGTTGCTGATTCCCATGATGATGAGGGAGTAGTTCTTCCTCGAGGCTGAGGGTTCTACCGGTAGCTATGTGTTCATCTCTCTCTCTATGCATGATCATATTGTGATCATCATCTTTGTAATCAAGTAGATCTACCTTGCTACTCAAGTGCTTTAATAGATCTCTGCTCTCCCCATGTGTGTGAAAGTGACAGCGTGCACACCATGGTGGTACTTAGGCTAGAGATTACAAATACTTGTTATGAGTTATGTTTGGAGTTGGATGTTTCTATGAAATTGTGGTGTTTGTTGGAACCATCTAGAGCTCAAGGTGACAGTGTGGGTTATCTAGATGGGGAAAGTGAACTTTGAGGAGTGCTGTTATAGCCCTACCATGGATTAGAGTGTCCAACCGGAGAGTAGTTAAGAGTAGTATCATAAAGAGAAGATATTTATATGAGAGTGTTCACTAGTGAAAGTATGATCCCTAGGCCTTGTTTCTAAGCATTGAAACACTGTTTGCAACTAGATCTATTACATGTTTGCTTGCTGCCATCTTTATTTCAGTTTGCCTTTAGTCTCTTCTACACCATCAAGCTATTTTCTGGCACCGTTGTCTTATATCCATACCAATTGCATTTCACTATCTCTTCGCCGAACTAGTGCACCTATACACCTGACAAGTGTATTGGGTGTGTTGGGGACACAAGAGACTTCTTGTATATTGATTGCAGGGTTGCTTGAAAGGGATACCTTTGACCACTTCCTCCCTAAGTTCGATAAACCTTGGGTAATCCACTTAAGGGAAACTTGCTGCTGTTCTACAAACCTCTGCACTTGGAGGCCCAACAACTGTCTACAAGAATAGAAGTGCGTAGACATCAAGCTATTTTCTGGCGCCATTGCCGGGGAGGTAAGGTGAAAGGTACTCACATCCTCCGGTGTGAGTGCTCGAAGTTATTTCCTTTAGATTCTGCAATTTTGTCTTTTTGTTTCTTCTTTTCACTAGTTAGGCTTAATGGAAAACAACGACAAAATTAGAGAGATTTTTAGTATTTTTCCTAAGTTAGAACATGAATTGTCTGAAAAGAAAATTAAAAAACCCATGGAACTTTCTTTGTATGCTAATAACAATGTTATTAGTATGAATCTTTTGAACACCTTTGTTACTAATGCTATGGAAACGTCTAAGCTTGGGGAAGTTATTTTTTATGAAAATGATCTTCTTAGTTCCCCAGCTTTAAAGAAGAAAATTTGCTCTGATTATACTTTATCTCCCATATGTGGTGATTCTAATGATACTTGTGATATTTTAAATCCACATACTAAAAATGTCCCTTTTAAAATACCTATGGCAATTATTGAACATGTTATGAATAACTCTTATTTTGGAGATGGAACTGTCCATCCTGGTGATCATTTACTCCTTATACATGAATTATGCGGGTTGTTCAAGTGTGCAGGTATTTCAATGAACCAAGTTAAGAGGAAGCTATTCTCTTTATCACTTAAGGGCAAAGCAAGGGAGTGGTATGAGCTACTAGATGATCCTCATCATTTGGAGTGGAAGGAACTTGAATCTCTCTTTTACTCTAAATTTTATCCTCCTCATGAAATTCTTAAAGATAGGAATTATATTTATAATTTTCATCCTCATGATGGAGAAAGTATTGCCCAAGCATGGGGGAGATTAAAGTCACTAATGCTCAAATGTCCCATTCATGAGCTCCTTAGGAATATTGTTATTAATAATTTCTATGCAAGGCTTTCAGGAAATTACAAGGACTATCTAGATACTTGTTTAGAGGGATCCTTCACAAGTAAGGAGGTCAAAGCTAAGTGGGATCTTCTTGAAACAATTCAAAGCAATACCGAATATTGGGATAATGACAAAGGTAAAGAACCAAGTATAAACTATGAGTATGATTGCATTAAGTCTTTCTCTGAAACTGCTAATTTTCAAGAGCTTAGTGCTAAATATGGCCTTGATCGTCAAATTCTTATTGACTGTTTTAGAGCCTTTGCTTCTCATATTAATGCTCCTAAAGAAAAATGGGACATGTATCATGAGCCTTTTAAAGACACTTGCATGGAAAATGAAATTGTTATTAATGATAGCAATAAACATGCTCAAACCTCTGAAAGTACTACTTATAAGCATGTTAATTTTTGTGAAATACATAGACCTTGTGAGAATAATCAAATTGAAGAAGAATATTGTATCACCCACAGGAATGAAAAAACTAGAACGTGGTATAGGGCTCTAAATGATCTTGGTAAAAAAGTTTGTGCCCTCTATCCTTTTATTTGTGAACTTTGCTTTGAAGTGGGTCATTTCAATTTTCAATGCTCAGGCCATAATAATAGCCCTTCTAATCCAATGAGTACTGCAAGTTTGTATTGTGATGACATGATCACTCCTAATCAGCATGATCAACTTACATTATTTTTGGGGTGTGAAGAGTTATCAAGAAAAAACCTCTTTGGTAGATATGAGTGCTTTTGATATGAATAGCATCCTGCATGGTTGTCATCTTTATTGTGTTGATAATTGCCACACAAATACTTACATACAAAATATCCTAAAAGATGAGATCTTACCAAAATATGACATGACTAATATGTGTTTTGATCTTATTAATGAAAAGGAGGAATCCTCCAAAGTTTCTTCTATTGTCTCTAACAATAAACCAGGGTATATGGAGAAGCTTCCTTTCAAGCCTCTCCCTCCTAAAGAGAAGAAGAAAAAGAAGAAAAGGAGGAGTAAAAGGAGAGAGGAAATGGTATTTTCCCCTAAGCATGTTGCTCCTATTATAGTTTTTGATGAGTCTGAACTCGATGATGTTCCTATGCCGGTTACCTATAGTAGTGATCATGATTGGGAAAAGCACACTTCCTTTGATATTGAAAATCTCTTCAGTACCAATTCTGAAAATGATGATGTTAATAATTGCTGCACTACTAGTACTATCCATGTTCCTTCCAATGATGATATGTTTACAAATGAACACACTTTGGAAGATAACTATTCTATTGCTTATTATGATACCAAACCTCCAATATATGATGATTACAATAATGAATATGATATTTTCAGTCCACCTACTATTGAGGAGAAAATTAATTATGATTACAATATGCCTCCTATATTTGATGATTATGGTGATGAGAATAATAATGATAGCTATTTTGTTGAATTTGCTCCCACTATAATTAATAAGAATGACTATGTTTATGTGGGGAGTATTAATTCTTTTATGAATGTGGCTCATGATAAGAATGTTTTATGAGATAGTTATATTGTTAATTTTATTCATGATGCTACTGAAAGTTTTTATGAGAGAGGGAAACATGGTTTTATGTGTCTCAACAATATTAAGTTTCCCCTCTTTATGTTGAAAGTCTTGAAGTTGCACTTGTTTTGCTTTACTATGCTTATTGCTTTGTGCTTTCATGACTTGTTTCTTTACAAGATTCCTATGCATAGGAAGTGGGTTAGACTTAAATGTGCTTTGAATTTGCTTCTTGATGCTCTCTTTTACTTCAATTCATATTTCTTATGTGAGCATCTTCTCAAACTATCATGCCTAACTTAAAGGCGTTAAAGAAAAGTACTTATTGGGAGATAACCCAAAAAAATTAGATGAGGCTTGGAAGTTATTACCTCTATAATAACCTGTCAACACCTGGATTTTTAATCCCAGATGCCTGTTATGTCATACATCGCAATCCCAGGATTACCATTTTTGCGAGACATAACAGATTGGATATCACAGTACATCATCCATTACAAACCATAAATAAGGTCTTACACAAATAATGATCTCATGATCCAGTCTTAATACAACAAGAAGCGGAATAAATAATAAGCATAGCAGTGGGGTCCATCTTCAGGGGCACAGGCAATGCTGATGAAGGTAGATAGTCCTAGTTATCATAGCCGTCCTACTGACCATCATCTTGGTAGTCTCCTTCGTAGTCTGGCCATAGGAATAGCCATGGACAAAAGCCATGAGTACTCTTTAAGTACTCGCAAACTACCACTAACAAGTAAGATAGTTCTAGGGTAAAGTGCTAACTCTAAGTTTATTGGTAAAGTTAAGTTTGAATCCTAAGCTGAGTTCAGAAACAAAGAAAGATAAAATAAAGTTCTAGACTCACTTAAATTGGGAAGCTAGTGTCATGGTCACAACTCTGTTGTGGTCAAGTCAAAATTCATCATTCATTTCATAAGTTATTTTGAAAACATCTGACAACGAAACAGTATGGCCACTCCAACTGTCCATAACCGCGGACGCGGCTATTTGAATAGTTTGACACTCTACAGAGGGGGTACCCTTTCACCACAACATTCGATACATCTGTTAGGGATAACACTGAATCATCATACTTAGTATGCAGATAATCAAACATAACCTTTCCTTTACACACCCTAGTATAAGCACCTCTCCTATGAGCATGGCCTCCCAACCATGACCATCTGTCATCTTGGGGACTACATAGGTGGACAACATTGAGAGGTAGCCTCAGCTCAAACCTCTCCCGTGAGGGAACTAATACTAATGCATATAAACTTCCGGCTAAGCCTTACCCAATTCAGGTATTGTGGTTGTACTGTAAATTTGGAATGGTATCGCATCAGAATCCAACCATCAGTTTTTGTAAAAGGGTTAAGGCTCATGCCTCAACATTTTCATCATCATAAATCATTTGTGTTTCTCAACACATGTCAAAACATCTCAATAGAATGACTCATCATTCCAATGTTTTCATAATTCCTTTTCACCAAGTGTTCCCATCTAAAGTGACTCAAGTTTTGATCTAGCTCTAAGCTACTAAGTTAAGAGTGTTCAATAAGGTGGAAAGATGGAATCAATCTCATTCCATAGAATGAAATCTAAAGTTATCTAGATAGGTCAAGTTTTATACTCTTTATGGTACCTTCAAAACAAGTAAAGGACTTTGGTAAAGTAAGGAAAGTAAAGCTTGGAAATAAGACTTGAGGTAGGTAATAGTCAAAGTGGTATAACCAAAGCATGCCTAAAGCATCTTTGCTCAAATCATCTAGCTTAATTCTAGCTTTCTAAGCATTATACTTGCAAGTGTTAGCTTGCATTGTTAATGATGGCTTGCCTTGTGCAGTGCAGCGGTTGAAGTTTTCTTCCTCCTCTTCTTGGTAGAACTCCTCCTCCTCGAAAGCTTGGTCGGTACTATCGTCTATAAATACATACGGAGTACACAATCACCAAACAATGCTTAACTAGTCTACTTAGCATTCTAAGGCACACATTTGATGATCTATTATCATCACAAGCATCACAAGATTTTATTAACTAGTTTCATTCCTTTTATTTAAGAAAAGTAATTTCTACTCATTGAAAATAACTAAGATTTAATATTCACCACTTAAAATATGGGATCATGTGAAAACATGTCCTCACCACATATTCTCACATGTGGGAATGTGATTTAAGGGTTGGATCACATTTTAATGGGTTTAAGTTTAGAATTTAATGATTTAAAGTGACTAGAAATGCCTATATAGCATTAGTTTGGTACTAGTCCAAAGTCACTGCATGCAAACCTTAATATTATTACATATTCAGATAGGTATGGTGAAATGTGATTTTTGAGAGTGGGAATCAACTCAAAAGCTATTTTGGTTGATTTTATAAAAATGTTTGAATGTACAAAAGCTTCTGTCTTGTTATTTTCACTAAGAGAGATCTCTAACTCTAAATGAATTAAATCCAACGGTCTTGGATAGATCTTTTCAGTAGCTTTCTAACACAATTTGAATCACTCCATTTGGATTTGTAAATCTCTATGAACAAATTTTCAAACTAGGGGACATAACTAAGTTCAAACTAAATTAGAAAAATCTAAGTTTGAATTGATGGGCTAGCGAGGGAAGGAAAACGGGCCGGCCCAGTGGCGTTCCGCGGCGCAGAGAACAGCTGACAGGGGGGCCCACATGTCATTGGCTCTTTACACGCGAAGCGATACGGGGCGATGTGGGCCGTTAGATTAAAAGTGAGATCTACGGCTGAGGAGTGTCGTCTCCGACGAACAGGTCGCCAACGAGGACTAACCCTAGCGGCTCGGTGGGGGTGCACAGGGGGCATACCAGGGCTCCAGCTACTGCGGTGATGGGGGCGATCGAACGTGCTGTCGACGGTGGACTCAGGGATGGTCGCGGCAGCTCTTGGGGTGGAAGAAATCGACGGCGCCTTCTCCTCCTCTGCAGCGGGCTCCTCCGGCTAAATTCTGGCAAACTATGGCTCGAGCGGCTCCGGCGAGAGGTGGGGAAGGATCAGTGATGAGAGGGGAGTGGAGTGGTGTGAGTAGTTTGTGCTGGGTAGGGCTTCTTTTATAGGGCGACGAGGGACCAAGCATGACGGGCTTCGCTTGTCTGACGACTAGAGGTATGGGCGGCGTAGGCGGACGGTGACCTGCCTCCTGGCGATGCTCTACGGCTTTCATGTGCGGCTAGGGGCGGTGGCGTTTGGTCGGGAGCGTCCCGCGCTCTGGGAGACAGAGGCGATGCTCGACGCGGCGCACGACAACTATGGGTCGCGCGGCGGCGCACTGCCATGTCTGGCGGGGTGCTAGGGTCGAGGCGGAGCGACGTGCGGGATTTTATGTCTAGTGGCGGTCTGCTGCATGCTGGCGATGATCGCGCTCTGGCGCGCGTTGAGCACGGCCCAGAGAGAATGGGCGGCGGCGCTGGGGTGTGGTCCAGGGCCTAGGGGTGATCAAGGGTGGACAGGGGGCGGTGGTAGCGTTAGGCGGAGCTAGTGGTGGCGCTGGAATGGCGCGGCGTGGTCTGTGGCGCTCTGTCCACGATCGGCCGGCGGCAACCACAAAGTGGCGGCGCTCCACTGCTACTGCAGCTTAGGGGTAGGCCGGTGACCACTTGGTTGGACTCAGGTGGGACAAGGGAGTGCAGAGGGGGTCAAATGGGGGACAATGGCTTAAGTACAAACAATAATAGTTAGGCAGTTTATTTTCTGCATGCCACCTGTTCGACACAATGGCCGCATGAGAAAAGTTTTTAAATTTTTGGTTGAATTTTGGTGGAGTTGCTAGACACATGCTTAAGCCTCTGTGGTTGCTTGGGTTTTGAAAATGGAGCTCATTTGAGTGGTTTTTGAATAAGTGGGATCTTCCCATATGAACTACATTCAATTTTCAATTGCCATTTAAAATTAGTATTTGAAAGTTTTTGGCAGATCACAAAGTGGGCCTTGGTACACTACTACATGTACTAGCAAGGGGTGCAACGATCCACATTTGTTTTTGTTAAGTTTTGAGTCCTAGGAATTGCCAAAGTAGGCATGTTGATTAAAATGGCACAAATGACCATTTATTTCTTTTATTCATTTTGATTTGTTTTTCTTTGGGATTTGTTTAGGAATGATCTAGATGATGTTTATTTCACCTAAGAATCATTTTACAAGTAATGGATCACTTAATCAAGGCAATTCAAAACAACTCCTATCTAAATGCACACACGTATGAATGCTTTAATAATTTTAATTGGAAAAGTTTTTGTTAACCCTAATTTTGATGATTTGGATATTAATAGCCTTGGGTTAGAGTTTTGGGATGTTACAAACCTTCGCCCCTTAAACAAAATCTCGTCCCAAGATTTACGAAATAAAACTAGGAACTAAAGAGATCTGGGAACTCTTCCTAATGTAATCTTCTTGCTCCCAAGTGGCTTCCTCTTCGGTATGGTTGCTCCATTGAATCTTGAGAAATTTGATACTTCTGGTCTTGGTGGTTCTGTAAGCTTCCTCCAAGATATGGATAGGCACTTCACGATACGTCAGGTCTTTGTTGATCTCAACAGCTCTATGATCGATGTTCTAGAAAACTTCAGTCTTCTTCGGCACTTCCAGGCATTTGCGAAGTAACGAGATATGGAACACATTGTGGATGGCTGACATCTCCTCTGGCAGTTCCAGTTGATACGATACTTCTCCTCGGTGATTCAGAATCTTGAAGGGCCAGATGTATCTGGGGGCTAACTTTCCTTTCAGACTAAAGCGTTGGGTTCCCTACAATGGCGAAACCTTGAGATATACAAAATCTCCAACATTGAAGGTCAGGTCTCTTCTTCTCTTGTCAGCATAACTCTTTTGTCTGGACTGGGCGGTCTTGAGGTGCTCATGGACTTTGTGCACCTTTTCTTCAGCTTCCCGGAGAATGTCGGGTCCAAAGATCTGACTCTCTCCTACTTGCGACCAATTCAAAGGGGTGCGACACTTTCTTTCGTATAGGAACTCAAATGGTGCCATTTGCAAACTAGCCTGATAACTGTTGTTATATGAGAATTCTGCGAAAGGCAGGCAGTCTTCCCATTTTGATCCGTACTCCAACACACAAGCTCTGAGCATATCTTCTAAGATTTGGTTGACTCTCTCAGTCTGTCCATCAGTTTGCGGGTGATACGCGGTGCTGAAGTTCAACTTGGTGCCTAATCCTTCCTGGACTTTCTGCCAAAATCTCGAGGTAAACTGGGTTCCTCGATCTGATACTATGGTCTTGGGGGTTCCATGCAGAATAACAATCCTAGCAATATACAGTTCTGCTAGCTTCGAACTCTGGTAGATTGTCTTGACTGGTATAAAGTGAGCTACCTTGGACAGTCTATCAACAATGACCCAGATTGAGTCATTTCCCCTACTAGAAATAGGCAAACCGGTGATAAAGTCCATTCCGACGGAATCCCATTTCCATTCCGGAATCTTTAGTGGTTGCAATAGTCCCGCGGGTCTCTGATGCTCTGCTTTGACTCTTTGACAGATGTCACACTTGGCGATGTAGCTTCCGATTTCTCTCTTCATCTTGTGCCACCAAAATTGCTCTTTCAAATCTTGATACATCTTCGTTCCTCTGGGGTGGATAGAATAAAGAGTATCATGAGCTTCCTGCATGATGACTTGCTTCAGCTCCGAATCTGTTGGCACACAGATATGTCCTTTGTACCCCAGAATTCCTTCTTCGTCTTTAGTGAATCCAGGTACCTTTCCTGTACCAATACGACATTTGATTCCGTCGATACTTTCATTTCCCTTCTGGGCTTCCTTCATTTGGCTAATCAAAGTGGGTTAAAGTTCAATGCTAGCTAAAAATCCTTTGCTAACTAGCTCAGTTCTAAACTGCTCCAACTCCTCATACAAACTTGGTTGCTTCTCTTTGATCATGGTATTTAGCCTACACGACAATCTGCTAAGAGCATCCGCTACCACATTGGCTTTGCCGGGGTGATAGTGAATGTCAAGGTCATAATCCTTGATTAACTCTATCCATCTCCTTTGCCTCATATTCAGCTCCTTCTGAGTGAAAAAATACTTCAAGCTTTTGTGATCTGAGTAAATCTCACAGCGATTACCCATCAGATAGTGACGCCATGTCTTCAATGCCAACACCACGGCTGCTAATTCAAGATCATGGGTCGGATAGTTCTGCTCATGCTGCTTTAGTTGTCGAGACAGATAAGCAATAAATTTGGCTTCTTGCATCAATACACATCCAAGACCAATCTTGGATGCATCACAATATACATCAAACGGCTTCTTGATATCTGGCATGATCAGTATTGGGGCTGATATCAATCTCTTCTTCAGCTCCTGGAAACCGGCTTCACACTTGTTGGTCCATTCAAACTTCTTGTCCTTCTTCAGCAATTGGGTCATGGGTCTGGCGATGCTTGAGAATCCTTCTACGAACTTGCGGTAATATCCCGCTAATCCGAGAAATGCACGGACTTGGGTTTGAGTGGTTGGGGCTTCCCATTCTTCGACATCCTTGATCTTGGCAGGATCAACAGAGACTCCTCCGGCAGACACAATATGTCCTAGGAATCCTACCTCTTTTAGCCAGAACTCACATTTGCTGAACTTGGCATATAACCGATGCTCTCTCAAGGTTTCTAGGATGATTCTCAGATGTTTCTCATGTTCTTCTTATGACTTGGAGTAGATAAGGATATCGTCGATAAACACAACTACAAACTTATCTAGGAAATTCATAAAGATCTTATTCATGAGATTCATGAAATAAGCAGGGGCATTGGTTAATCCAAAAGACATAACCGTATACTCATATAAACCATAGTGAGTAGTAAAAGCGGTCTTCAGAATATCCGTTGCACGGATCTTAAGTTGGTGATAACCAGTCCGGAGATCAATCTTTGAGAATACCTGAGCTCCAGTCAACTGATCAAATAGATCCTCTATCTTTGGCAAGGGGTACTTATTCTTGATGGTGACGTCATTCAGCTTTCTGTAATCTGTGCACAAACGGTTGCCTCCATCTTTCTTGTCGACGAATAACACTGGTGATCTCCATGGCGATGCGCTTGGTTGAATCAAGCCTGTTGCTAACATGGCATCCAACTGCTTCTTCAATTCTACTGAGGGGTTTATGCTATAGGGTCTCTGGGCTATGGGTCCGGTTTCGGGGATTAGTTCGATAATGAACTCAATATCCCTATCCGGGGGCATACCTGGCAATTCATCTGGGAATACGTCAGGGTATTCACAGACTACTTAGACTTGGTCAATGGTGGGTAGGGCTAGACTCTTGTTGCACTTGAATTGACGGGGTAAGGTTTCAGATATATGCTCTATTGTGACTCCAGAGCTACTGGTCATGGTGATGTCTTTCTTAGCACAGTCTATCAGTCCTTTATGCCTTGACATCCAGTCCATACCTAGTACTACTTCCAATCCTTTGGTTCCAAGTACTATTAGGTTGGCATAAAAATCTATCCCATGTATTCTGATAGGCACAACTTTGCAAATTTTTCTAGCTTTTGTAGTTGATCCAGGGATTTGAACTATCATGACATGCTTCAAGTTGGTTGGGTGAATCTTACTAGTGCATGCAAATTCTTCGGTGACAAATGAATGCGATGCTCCCGAATCAAACAATACTCTTGCTAAAACTAAGTTGACAGAAAACATACCCAGCACTACGTCTGGCGCTTCTTGAGCTTCCTCGGCGTTCATGTGGAAGAGACGACCGTTGCGGTTGTGAGGCTTCCCTGGGGCAAATCTTCTCCCTGGTTGAACATCATCCACTGATTTGGAATCGACTTAAAGAATGATCTTCCTCCCTTTTTTATTAGTATTTCCTCCACGCATATTAGATAGATTTCTTCTCGTGGACTTTTGAAATTGAGAGAATAAGCTAAATAATTTTGACTTTACTTTTTTTTATTTTGAAATCGTCTTCAGCAATTAGTACTCCTGTGAAATAATAGGTCCAACAAAAGCATACTTTTTGAGTACTCTAAAGAAATATAGCCTCTCCGATCGCCATCACCGACTCCGCCATCAGAGAATCAAAGCTTTTAGTCAGTTCTTCTTGGAGCTCTAGCAATTGCGCTCCCTAGACCACTACCATTTAGTTAGGTAGGGACAATCAATCCATAGTTACGGGAATAAGACCTGAAGAAATACTAAGTTCGTCTGTTGAAAGCTCAGTTGTTGGTAATGTTGATGGAACATGGCCAACTTCTATTTAAGAAGGAAAGGAGGTTCAGGCGGAAGAAAAAAGGGATAAATGGTTTTTGAGTTGGGCATGATGAAAGCGGGTACAATGGCATTACTTAGAAGCTTTGGCAGAATGTGAAAGATTACCTTTTGATTTACCAGAAGCAGAGGAAGAATTAGTAACAGGTTATCAAACCGAATATTCCGGTATAAAATATGGTTTATTTTAATGGAAAAGGAGAATAAAGTGGATTTCTAGTCACAGGCCGCATTCACAACTTATCAATGGATATAATCCTTTTGGGATGAATAGTTTATCGGTATGGGCCTGTTTTATTCTCTTTGATTGATTCTATCTCAATCCGCCCCTTATCCAGCTAAAGGATTTTTCTCTTTTTTCCATTCATCATTAGTCTATTTATTCTGACCTCCATCAAACGATACAAGTCTTGGATAAGAATCTACAACACACCTTTTTTTCTTTCGTAAAATTAACTTCAACTATTTGCCAAAGCCAAAGCAAGCCACCCCTGGAAGAAATAAATGAATTCCAAAGATCTTGGGCATCTCTCTTAGACCAGATGATAAAAGAGAAACTAGACGCTGCTGTTGAGCTGGGGCATTCACATTGGCAGTGGCGGTAGTCTTCTTGGGACACTCATTGGAATAGTGGCCCTTAACTCCACACTCGAAACAAGTTATCTGAGACTTGTCTTTGTCTTTGCAGTACAAAGCCTGCTGCAAAGGTGATGTTGTTCTTGTTGCTCTTGGGAGGGGCACGGTTGAAATTGTTGGTGTTGCTGGATTGTGGTTGTTTCCTCCAGACTTCACATTGCCTCCGCTACGGTTGGGGTAGCTTGAGCGAGACATTGGGGGTCGGTTGTTTCTCGGTGCATATCCTGGTGAGGGGTTGGGACGGTACTTCTAGTGACTGCTAGATCCAGATTGCTGCATCATATGACGTTTGCGGTTGTCATTTTCCTGGTTAATCTTCCCTTCCATCTGAATGGCAGAGTCGACTAGCTCTTCGAGATCCTCGAAACGGATGTTGACGAGGACAGTATGCATCTCATCATGCAGTCTGTTCAGGAATCTCTCCTTCTTCTTGGCCTCCGTGTTGATCCCATCAGGTGCATACCTTGCAAGTGACAAGAATCACATCAGACTCTACCATACCATTCCGCCTTGCTTCAACTCTCCGAATTCATCCCTCATTCGGGTGACTAAGCCCTGCGGCACGTGGGTGCGGCTGAACTTGATTTTGAAGGCTTCCCATGTCATCACTTGACCATGGTTCATGTTACGGATGCTAGTCCACCAAGCTCTTGCATCTCCTGCCAGGTAGTGGGTGGCGAAGAGAACTTTCTCATTGTCATCAACTCCTGCTACTTCTAAGTTGTTTTCCATTGTCTGTAACCAGTCATCAGCATCTAGTGGGTTTTCAGCCTGGTTAAAGATTGGGGGATTGGTATTCTGAATGTTTTTGAGTTTGGATCCATGATGATCATGATTTCCATGCTCTTGGTTGTTGAGAGCCATTTGAGCGATCTGTTGCAATGTTGCTAGATTAGCTTGGCGCCTCGCTTGCTTCTCTGCTCATGATGATATTCTCGCAAGATCTGCAGATTGGGTCTTCTTGACGAAGCTGCTCCCTCCTTGGTTTCCACGAGTCATCTGAAGATTGAGGTAGATAAAGGGGTAAGAGGGAAAGTTCTAAGGTTCATGGTTTTGGTTTCAAGAATAAAACTTTGAGTTTGGCTCAGATTTTGCAACTAAATCCATTTCATTCATTCAAACAAGCACACGATACAAACACACACCACAACAACAAAGGAAAACAGATAGTTTGAAGAACCATTCTGCAAGCTACGATACAGTGGGACCGATACATATCATGCTACGACAATGCTCTAGTGCATCTACTCATCATCGATGAAGTCGGAGTCCTCATCGTCAGTGTAGAAGTCCACGGCATCCTCCTCTAGAAAGTCATCGTCATTTCTGAGGTAAGAATCCATATCTCCGTGGATGTCTTCACCCTCCTCTTCTTGTTCCTTTGCTGCAAGCTGAGCTTCTTGCTCCTTGATTGTCTTCTCGAGGTCAGCCACCTTCTTGCAAAGATGGGCGATAGTGCGATCCTTCTTTTCGCGCTGGAGGCAAAGAGACTGACAATCCTTGACAAGCAGTGAGAAAGTCTGGGCCTTCTGAGCGGCAATGGCACGGTTGTGGTTGGCGAACTCCCTAGCATTGTCCAATTCCTTCTAGCGATCGTATAGCAGGAAGTCAAGGTTCTCCACTTGACGCTTCAGCTCCGGGTGACTGGGAATCTCCATAGGCATTCCCATGAAGTCACGCCTTGCATAGTGAGCAAAACGGGTTCCTTGTATTTGGTTGACACTGAGGGCACATAGACATGCGAGAGCTTCATGCATTGCCCTAGCTAATCCATCTAGCCAGCTGTTCTCTCTTACAGAGAACTAGATTCTCCCGGATGTTGGTGCTTCTGTGCTTCCTCGAAGGTCGGCGGTGACTAGCCACTGCAAATCTCCTCCTGGGGGTCCTGGAAGTTGAGCTCCAAGAAACTTTGGATGTGGGCGTCCTAGTAACTCCGACAGTGAATCTAGGTCCCTCTAGAAGATCAGCTAGCCTCCGCTGCCCAATTGATAGAACTTGCTGAACTGAGTCTCCATCTACAAGAGTTAAGGATGAGGAAGTTAGTGAAGTGATCAAGTGTGTCAAATTTTAAGTAGTAATGTAAGAATTTGAGGAACATGAATTTTTGAGAAAGGATGAATTCCCAAGGATAAGAGAGGAAATAGTTTTTCATAAATAATCACTTTGGTTTTGAAACTAAGTTTTTGTTTGGACGTCCATTCTAACTAGGGTCTCCTATGGTCAGGATGGCTCTGATACCATCTTGTCAACACCCGGATTTTTAATCCTAGATGCCTGTTATGTCATACATCGCAATCCTAGGATTACCATTTTTGCGAGACATAATAGATTGGATATCACAGTACATCATCCATTACAAACCATAAATAAGGTCTTACACAAATAAGGATCTCACGATCCAGTCTTAATACAACAAGAAGCGGAATAAATAATAAGCATAGCAGTGGGGTCCATCTTTAGGGGCACATGCAATGCTGACGAAGGAAGATAGTCCTAGTTATCATAGCTGTCCTGCTAACCATCATCTTGGCAGTCTCCTTCATAGTCTGGCCATAGGAATAGCCAAGGACAAAAGCCATGAGTACTCATTAAGTACTCGCAAACTACCACTAACAAGTAAGATAGTTCTAGGGTAAAGTGCTAACTCTAAGTTTATTGGTAAAGTTAAGTTTGAATCCTAAGCTAAGTTCAGAAACAAAGAAAGATAAAATAAAGTTCTAGAATCACTTAAATTGGGAAGCTAGTGTCATGGTCATAACTCTGTTGTGGTCAAGTCAAAATTCATCATTCATTTCATAAGTTATTTTGAAAACATCTGACAACGAAACAGTATGGCCATCTAAGTCCATAACATGACGCGGCTATTCGAATAGTTTGACACTCTGCAGAGGGGGTACCCTTTCACCACAAGATTCGATACATCTGTCAGGGATAACCCTGAATCATCATACTTAGTATGCAGATAATCAAACATAACCTTTCCTTTACACACCCTAGTATAAGCACCTTTCCTATGAGCATGGCCTCCCAACCATGACGATCTGTCATATTGGGCACTGCATAGGTGGACAACATTGAGAGGTAGCCTCAGCTCAAACCTCTCCCACGAGGGAACTAATACTAATGCATATAAACTTCCGGCTAAGCCTTACCCAATTCAGGTATTGTGGTTGTACGGTAAATTTGGAATGGTATCCCATCCGAATCAAACCATCAGTTTTTGTAAAAGGGTTAAGGCTCATGCCTCAACATTTTCATCATCATAAATCATTTGTGTTTCTCAACACATGTCAAAACATCTCAATAGAATGACTCATCATTCCAAGGTTTTCATAATTCCTTTTCACCAAGTGTTCCCATCTAAAGTGACTCAAGTTTTGATCTAGCTCTAAGCTACTAAGTTAAGAGTGTTCACTAAGGTGGAAAGATGGAATCAATCTCATGCCATAGAATGACATCTAAAGTTATCTAGATAGGTCAAGTTTTATACTCTTTATGCTACCTTCAAAACAAGTAAAGGACTCTGGTAAAGTAAGGAAAGTAAAGCTTGGAAATAAGACTTGGGGTAGGTAATAGTCAAAGTGGTATAACCAAAGCATGCCTAAAGAATCTTTGCTCAAATCATCTAGCTTAATTCTAGCTTTCTAAGCATTATACTTGCAAGTGTTAGCTTGCATTGTTAATGATGGCTTGCCTTGTGCAGTGCAGCGGTTGAAGTTTTCTTCCTCCTCTTCTTGGTATAACTCCTCCTCCTCGAAAGCTTGGTCGGTACTATCGTCTATAAATACATACGGAGTACACAATCACCAAACAATGCTTAACTAGTCTACTTAGCATTCTAAGGCACACATTTGATGATCTATTATCATCACAAGCATCACAAGATTTTATTAACTAGTTTCATTCCTTTTATTTAAGAAAAGTAATTTCTACTCATTAAAAATAACTAAGATTTAATATTCACCACTTAAAATATGGGATCATGTGAACACATGTCCTCACCGCATATTCTCACATGTGGGAATGTGATTTAAGGGTTGGATCACATTTTAATGGGTTTAAGTTTAGAATTTAATGATTTAAAGTGACTAGAAATGCCTATATAGCATTATTTTGGTACTTGTCCAAAGTCACTGCATGCAAACCTTAATATTATTACATATTCAGATAGGTATGGTGAAATGTGATTTTCGAGAGTTGGAATCAACTCAAAAGATATTTTGGTTGATTTTATAAAAATGTTTGAATGTACAAAAGCTCATGTCTTGTTATTTTTACTAGGCGATATCTCTAACTCTAAATGAATTAAATCCAACAGGCTTGGATTGATCTTTTCAGTAGATTTCTAACACAATTTGAATCACTCCATTTGGATTTGTAAACCGCTCTGAAAAGATTTTCAAACTAGGGGACAGAACTAAGTTCAAACTAAATTAGAAAAATCTAAGTTTGAATTGCTGGGCTAGCGCGGGAAGGAAAACGGGCCAGCCCAGTGGCGTTCTGCAGCGCAGAGAACAGCTGACAGGGGGGGGGGTCCACATGTCATTGGCTCTTTACGCGCGAAGCGGTACGAGGCGATGTGGGCCGTTAGATTAAAAGTGAGATCTACGGCTGAGGAGTGTCGTCTCCGGAGAATAGGTCGCCGGCGAGGACTAACCCTAGCGGCTCGGTGGGGGTGCACAGGGGGCATACCAGGGCTCCAGCTACTGCGGTGATGGGGGCGATCGAACGTGCTGTCGACGGCGGACTCAGGGGTGGTCGCGGCAGATCTTGGGGTGGAAGAAATTGACGGCGCCTTCTCCTCCTCTGCAGCGGGCTCCTCCGGCTAAATTCCGGTGAACTATGGCTCGAGCGGCTCAGGCGAGATGTGGGGAAGGATCAGTGATGAGAGGGGAGTGGACTGGTGTGAGTAGTTTGTGCTGGGGAGGGCTCCTTTTATAGGGCGACGAGGGGACCGAGCGGCACGACGGCGAGCTCGTCGGTGACGCTGATACAGGCGGCTAGAGGTATGGGCTGCGTAGGCGGATGGTGACCTGCCTCCTAGTGATGCTCTACGACTTTAATGCGCGGCTAGGGGCGGTGGCGTTTGGTCGGGAGCATCCCGCGCTCTAGGAGAGAGAGGCGATGCCCGATGCGGCACACGACAACTATGGGTTGCGCGACGGCGCACGATCATGTTGGGTCCGCAGCATAGAAAACAAAAATTTTCCTACGGTGTGAACTACACGCCAAGATCTATCTACTAGGTACAAAGCAAACGGGTGGACATACATCCATAGAGAACTTACCCTCGAAGACAACGACCTTTGTTAACGAGTAGGAACTCGTGGTTGATGTAGTCGTATACTTGCCGATCTCAAGATCGTGAGGAAGTCCGAGCGCCGCAACTCAGTAGCGCATCCACACTCGCACACACGTTCAAGCCACCGGACAACCTCCACCTCCTCGCTCCAGCGATCCAGTGGAAGCAGCAACTCCTTCCAGACGAAATGCCACCGAGAACATGTATCTCGCTAACCCGAGACCATGGGGGAATAATTCTAGAGGGGGAGAGAGATCCTTCACAAGGAGGTGTGAGGATGAAGAAGGGAATGGGTGGCCTTTTATAGGAGGAGGGGGGTGCCCCCTCTCTCCATGGCCGGCGCATGGGGGGGGGGGTGACCCCTCACCTCTCCCATTCATGTGGTGGTAACTCCTCCACATTAAAATGCCTCTTGACATCCCCTTTTAAAGTCTCCACTTTAAATGCATTAAGTTTCTCCAAATTTAATGCTCTCCCATTTAATAAAAACTCTTTTATTAAATTTATTCAGAATTTTGTTAATTACTTTAATTAACAAACATTCACATATAGCCCCTTGCAATATTTCAATATCACATGCAGAACCACCTTCTGCAATTTCACCCGAAACAGTTTCCAGTTTCTATTGAAACAATTCCTGCGCTTTGCAATTCTTTCGTCTGAAACATATGTGCTCTAAAATGGTGTCCGGTAACTCTTAAGTGTGCCACCCTACGGTTCGCGAATAATGCAGACATGATCGAGATCCTTCTCCGATCAATAATCAGCAGTGGGACCTGGAGATCCGTACTGACTCCTACACATTCAACGATGACTCCTGTGATCGTGAGAACCTTTAACGCTTGTAACTAAATCCCTTTGTCTCTTGATATATTACATGTCCGAGATTCGATCATCGGTATCTCCATACCTAGTTTGATCTCGTTACCGACATGCACTCTTTTCTCGTTCCTGTGATATAACATTCTAGTGATCACATCACTTGCTTGCAAGCTATCCTAATGTGATATCACCGAGAGGGCCCAGAGTATACCTATCCGTCATCTGGATTGACAAATTCCACTCTTGATCCATGAGCCTCAACATAACACCTTCGTAGCACTGAACCCATATTTATAGTCACCCTGTTACGGTGTGACGTTTGATGTTATCAAGATACTCTTCCGGTGTTAGCAATTAACATGATATCATGGTCTAAGGATAAAGATTACTTCGTATGATGTTATAGCAATATAAACACAGTGACTTGATCGTAATGCTATACTTAGGATGAATGTTCATCACATCATTCCTCCAATGGCGTGACCTTGTTATTAACAACATCCAATATCCATGATCAGGAAACCTTGATCATCTTGTTAATCAACAAGCTAGTCTATAAGAGAGGCATGACTAGGAACCCTTTTTGTTTATTAAACACACATGTATTGATGTTTCCTATCAATACAATTATAGCATGTAAAATAAACATCTATCATATATAAGGAATACATAATAACAACTTTATTATTGCCTCTCAGGGCATATTTCCTTCAGTCTCCCACTTGCACTAGAGACAATAATCTAGTTCACATAGTGATAAATCTAACACCCATGGAGTTCTGGTGTTGATCATGTTTTGCGCTAGGGAGTACTTTAGTCAATGGATCTGCTACATTCAGGTCCGTGTGCACTTTACAAATCTTTATATCTCCATCCTTGACATGTTCGCGGATGGAGTGAAACCGACGCTTAATATGCTTGGAATTCTTGTGAGACCTTGGTTCCTTTGCGTTGGCTATGGCTCCATTGTTGTCACAATAGATCACCATCGGGTCCAACGCACTGGGAACCACACCCAATTCCGTAATGAACTCCTTCATCCAAACCGCTTCCTGCGCCACTTCTAAAGCAGCAACATATCCCGCCTCTGTTGTTGATCCAGCCACCACAGGTTGTTTGGAGCTCCTCCAACTAACTGCTGCTCCGTTCAAGAGAAATACGTATCCGGATTGAGACTTAGAGTCATCCGGATCGGTGTCAAAGCTAGCATCGACATAACACTTAGCGACTAGCTCTTCTTCACCTCCGTATATAAGAAACATATCCTTAGTTCTTCTCAAGTACTTAAGGATATTCTTGACCGCTATCCAGTGTTCCGAACCTAGATCAGATTGGTACCTACTAGTCAAACTAATAGCATGTGCCACATCTGGTCTTGTACATAGCATGGCATACATTATAGAGCCTATGGCTGAGGCATAGGGGATCCTATCCATTATCTCTCTTTATTCCGCCGTAGCCGGACTTTGAGTCTTACTCAATGTCTTGCCTTGCAACATAGGTAAGAACCCCTTCTTACTTCCGTCCATATTAAACTTCTTTAATATCTTATCAAGGTATGTACTCTGCGATAACCCAATTAGGCGTCTTGATCTATCTCTATAGATTTTAATGCCTAATATATATGAAGCTTCACCAAGGTCCTTCATCGAAAATTTCATCAACCATGAAATTCACAACAGGATTGCCATACAGTTCAGGAGCTGCACGTGTCCTGCTTGACCTGCGAGGTTCGGTAGTGTCCTCTTTCGGAGTTTCATGATCAATATCATTAGCTCTCTCTTCATTAGGTGAAGTCAACTCCGAAACAACTTCCGGTGCTGCGCCACTCGCCATTCCATGAAGAGAAGGTTCAATAACCTCTGCGAATTCTACCTTCTGACTACTCACACCTTTTGCGAGAAACTCCTTCTCAAGAAAGGATCCATTCTTGGCAACAAAGACCTTGCCCTCGGATCTGTGATAGAAGGTATACCCAATCATTTCCTTAGGGTATCCTATGAAGACGCATTTTTCTGGTTTGGGTTTGAGTTTATCCGGTTGAAGTTTCTTCACATAAACATCGCATCCCCAAACCTTAAGAAATGACAGCTTAGGTTTGTTTCCAAACCATAATTCATACGGTGTCGTTTCAACAGATTTAGATGGTGCCCGATTTAAAGTGAATGCAGCTGTTTCCAGTGCATAACCTCAAAATGACAGTGGCAAGTCAGTCAGAGACATCATAGATCGAACCATATCCAATAAAGTACGATTACGACGTTCTGACACACCATTACGTTGTGGTGTTCCGGCAGGCGTGAGTTGTGAAACTATTCCACAGTCTTTCATATGTGTGCTAAACTCGTAACTAAGATACTCTCCTCCACGGTCAGACCGCAGAAATTTGATCTTTCTGTTATGATGATTTTCCACTTCATTCTGAAATTCTTTGAACTTTTCAAAAGTTTAAGACTTGTGTTTCATCAAATAGATATACCCATATCTACTTAAATCATCCGTGAAAGTAACAAAATAACGATATCCACCTCGCGCCGACACACTCATTGGTCCACACACATCTATATGTATGATTTCCAATAGATCTGTCGCCCGTTCCATTGAACCGGAAAACGACGTTCTAGTCATCTTGCCCATAAGGCATGGCTCACATGTATCAAATGATTCAAAATCAAGTGATTCCAAAAGTCCATCAGAATGGAGTTTCTTCATGCGTTTAACGCCAATATGACCTAGACGGTAGTGCCACATATATGTAGATATATCATTATCAAGTTTAATCCTTTTAGCATCAACATTATGAATATGCATAATACTACTATCGAGATCCAACAGAAATAAACCATTCAACATAGGTGCATGACCATAAAAGATATTATTCATATAAATCGAACAACCATTGTTTTCAGACTTAAATGAATAACCACTTTGCATCAAACATGATTCAGATACAATGTTCATGCTCAGTGCAGGCACCAAATAACAATTATTTAGGTTTATAACTAATCCCGATGGCATATGGAGAGGCAGCGTTCCGACGGCGATCACATCAACTCTTGATCCATTGCCGACCCGCATCGAGACCTCATCCCTTGCTAGTTGTCGCTTGTTGCAGCCCACGAACTGAGTTACATATATTAGCAACGATCCCGTATCAAATACCAGGTGCTACTGCGAGTACTAGTCAAGTACACATCAATAACATGTATATCACATATACCTTTGTTTGCCTTGCCGGACTTCTTGTCCGCCAAATACTTGGGGCAGTTGCGCTTCCAATGGCCAGTCCCATTGCAATAGTAGCACTTGGTGTCAGACTTAGGGCCAGCTCAGGGTTTCTTTTTAGGCGCGGCAATAGACTTGCCACCCTTCTTTCCCTTGTGCTTGCCTTTCTTATCCTTCTTGAAACCGGTGGTCCTATTGATCATCAACACTTGATGTTCTTTCCTAATCTCCACTTCTGCAGTCTTAAGCATTGACAGAAGCTCGGGAAGAGACTTCTTCATGCCCTGCATATTATAGTTCATCACGAAGCTCTTGTAGCTAGGTGGCAGAGATTGGAGAACATGATGTATGCCTAAGTCAATGGGAATCGTTATTCCCAAGGACACAAGCTTATCGGCGCATCGGACATTTTGAGTACGTGCTCACTAACGGAGCTGTTTTCCTCCATCATGCAGCTAAAGAACTTTTCTATAGCATTATAACTCTCTACGGCAGCATGGGTATCGAAAATCATTTTCAATTCTCCCATGGTATCAAAGGCATTGCCATTTTCGAAACGCTTTCGAAGTTCTGGCTCTAGCCCATACAGTATGCCGCAATGAACTAAGTTGTGATCCTCCTGACGAGTTATATAGACGTTCTTTTCCTCGTCAGGGGCATCAGGAGATGGTGGGGGGCCTAGCGGCGCATCTAGCATATATTGCTTTTGTGCAGCAGTGAGGAGAATCCTCAAATTCATAGCCCAGTTTGTGAAGTTGCTACCATTCGCAGCAAGTTTCTCTTTCTCCATGAACACATTGAAATTAAAAGCAGGTGGTGCCATCTACAACAGAATTTGTAAAGTATATTTAGACTAAGTTTATGATAGATTGAGTTCAACGAATCCAAATTACTAATGAACTCCCACTCAAAAACGACATCCCTCGTGTCCTTTTGGTGATTACATGAACCAAATCCACTACACCAAGTCCGATCATCACGTGAGTCGGTGTAGCTTCAAAGGCGAGCATCTATATGGGCATCATATCAACTATATGACTCATGCTTAACCTTTCGGTCCGTGTTCCGAGGCCATGTCTGTACATGCTAGGCTCGTCAAGTAAGAACCTTAGTATTTGCGTGTGTAAAACTGTCTTACACCCGTTGTATGAAAGCGTAGAGTTGAAACACCCGATCATCACGTGATGCCTCAAAACACGATCCACAAAACGGTGCATACTTAAGGAAGAACACATTTTATCTTGATATCTAAATGAGGGATCATCTTATAATGCTACCAAACGCACCAAACTAGCAATATAAGATGCTAACATCTGATGTGTGAAGTGAGGTGATATGGTCCATGCATTTGATCTCTATCATTTGCATCGTGGTATGATCTCTATAATTCCTTTGTGTGTAAGGCCAAGGTCTATGGAACTTACACGTTAAGTGAGTTGTGAGAGTATCTATCATACATCTACTTACAACAATACCATATCAACACACTAGCCCAGCAACGATCTAAACTAGACGCCTCTAATTTATCAATTGCAAGTTTTACGTGGCTTAGGGCTTTCGGAGATAGAACCTGTCTAACCTACGAACATGAACCACAACGAGAATAACCAAGTTATTAGCAACTCGTTGTAAATCAGATATTGACTATAGTAGGAGAGACAGACACCCGCCAGCCACTTATGAAAAACAAGTTGCATGTCAGTCGTGGAACCGGTCTCATGTACGATGACATGTAAGGTTGGTCCGGGCCGCTTCATCCCACTATGCTACCAATATCCAAAGTACATAGAAGATGCAATAGCATGATCATCATCGCCCACATATAAACATATGTGTACTACCCGTGCAAAGCACCTACGTATAGATCAGGCTCTGATACCACTATTGGGTCCGCAGCATAGAAAACAAAAATTTTCCTACGGTGTGAACTACATGCCAAGATCTATCTACTAGGTACAAATCAAACGGGTGGACATACATCCATAGAGAACTTACCCTCGAAGACAATGAGCTTTGTTAACGAGTAGGAACTCGTGGTTGATGTAGTCGTACACTTGCCGATCTCAAGATCGTGAGGAAGTCCGAGCGCCGCAACTCAGCAGCGCATCCGCACTTTTCAAGCACACACGGACAGCCTCCACCTCCTCGCTCCAGCGATCCAGCGGAAACAGCAACTCCTTCCAGACGAAATGCCACCTGGAACATGTATCTCGCTAATCCGAGACCATGGGGGAATAATTCTAGAGGGGGAGAGAGATCCTTCACAAGGAGGTGTGAGGATGAAGGAGGGAATGGGTGGCCTTTTATAGGAGGAGGGGGGTGCCCCCTCTCTCCATGGCCGGCGCATGGGGGGTGACCCCTCACCTCCCCCATTCATGTGGTGGTAACTCCTCCACATTAAAATGCCTCTTCACATTCCCTTTTAAAGTCTCCACTTTAAATGCATTAAGTTTCTCCAAATTTAATGCTCTCTCATTTAATAAAACTCTTTTATTAAATTTATTCAGAATTTTGTTAATTACTTTAATTAACAAACATTCACATATAATTTCAATATCACATGCAGAACCACCTTCTGCAATTTCACCCGAAACAATTTCCGGTTTCTATTGAAATAATTCCTGCGCTTTGCAATTCTTTCGTCTGAAACATATGTGCTCCAAAATGGTGTCCGGTAACTCTTAAGTGTGACACCCTACGGTTCGCGAATAATGCAGACATGATCGAGACCCTTCTCCGATCAATAATCAGCAGCGGGACCTGGAGATCCGTACTGACTCCTACACATTCAACGATGACTCCTGTGATCGTGAGAACCTTTAACGCTTGTAACTAAATCCCTTTGTCTCTCGATATATTACATGTCCGAGATTCGATCATCGGTATCTCCATACCTAGTTTGATCTCGTTACCGACATGCACTCTTTTCTCGTTCCCGTGATATAACATTCTAGTGATCACATCACTTGCTTGCAAGCTATCCTAATGTGATATCACCGAGAGGGGCCAGAGTATATCTATCCATCATCTGGATTGACAAATTCCACTCTTGATCCATGAGCCTCAACATAACACCTTCGTAGTACTGAACCCATCTTTATAGTCACCCTGTTACGGTGTGACGTTTGATGTTATCAAGATACTCTTCCGGTGTTAGCAATTAATATGATCTCATGGTCTAAGGATAAAGATTACTTCGTATGATGTTATAGCAATATAAACACAATGACTTGATCGTAATGCTATACTTCGGATGAATGTTCATCACATCATTCCACCAATGGTGTGACCTTGTTATTAACAACATCCAATGTCCATGACCAGGAAACCTTGATCATCTTGTTAATCAACAAGCTAGTCTATAAGAGAGGCATGACTAGGAACCCTTTTTGTTTATTAAACACACATGTATTGATGTTTCCTATCAATACAATTATAGCATGTAAAATAAACATCTATCATATATAAGGAATACATAATAACAACTTTATTATTGCCTCTCAGGGCATATTTCCTTCAGACCATGTCTGGCGGGGTGCTGGGGTCGAGGCGGAGTGGCGTGCGGGATTTTATGTCCAGGGGCGGTCTGCTGTGTGCTGGTGATGATCGTGCTCTGGCGCGCGCTGAGCACGACGCATAGAGAATGGGCGGCGGCACTGGGGTGTGGTCCAGGGCCTGGGGGTGATCGAGGGGTGGACAGGGGGCAGTGATAGCGTTAGGCGGATCTAGTGGTGGCGCTGGAATGGTGCGGCGTCGTGGCGCCTGTCCCACGATCGCGTGGCGACCACACAAAGTGGCGGCGCTCCACTCTGCTTGCGGCTTAGGGGTAGCCGGTGACCACTTGGTTGGACTCGGGGGACAAGGGAGTGAGGGGTCAAATGGGGGACAATGGCTTAAGTACAAACAATAATAGTTAGGCAGTTTATTTTTGTGATGCCACCTGCTAACACAATGGCCGCATGAGAAAAGTTTTTGAATTTTTGGTTGAATTTTCGTGGAGTTGCTAGACACATGCTTAAGCCTCTGTGGTTGCTTGGGTTTTGAAAATGGAGCTCATTTGAGTGGTTTTTGAATACGTGGGATCTTCCCATATGAACTACATTCAATTTTTAATTGCCATTTAAAATTAGTATTTGAAAGTTTTTGGCATATCACAAAGTGGGCCTTGGTACACTACTACATGTACTAGCAATGGGTGCAAATATCCACATTTGTTTCTATTAAGTTTTGAGTCCTAGGAATAGCCAAAGTAGGCATGTTGATTAAAATGGCACAAATGACCATTTGTTTTTTTTATTCATTTTGATTTGTTTTTCTTTGGGATTTGTTTGAGAATGATCTAGATGATGTTTATTTCACCTAAGAATCATTTTACAAGCAATGGATCACTTAATCAAGGCAATTCAAAACAACTCCTATTTAAATGCACACACAAATGAATGCCTTAATAATTTTAATTGGAAAAGTTTTTGTTAACCCTAATTTTGATGATTTGGATATTAATAACCTTGGACTAGAGTTCTGGGATGTTACATAACCGCTCTTTATCATTTTTATTTGCTTTTTGTGTCAAGAGTAACCTCTAATGAGAGAGAAGTAATGCTTGGGAAAGTTGCTGTCCCGAAACAGATTTTTGTGCTTCACTGTAAAAATTCGTGTAAAATCTCTGTACGTCGTTTTGAGGCGTGAATTTTTGTTCTGCTGCCCCAGGTTGTTATCTAACTTTCTTTAGTTCAAAAAATTTCGATTACAGAAGGTCTTCGAAAAAATTGGTTTTTACCTGCTGGTCTGTTTTGACAGATTTCTGCCATTATTTGCATTTGTTTCTTGTTGATTCCTTTTTGGGTTCTTTTTGGGGAATTGAGCTTTTTAAAGGAAGTTCTACAGTAGCTTGTGTTTTAATGAAAGTTTTTCTGTTTTAAAACTAAAAACCCAAAGGTTTATTATCTTTTGAATGCACTAATGTTGCTAATAAAGATTGTGTGAAGTTTTGTATGAAGGAAAAATTTCAGGTGTATGGAGAGAATGATGTAATGAGATGAATAATGGACTAAAGCTCAAGCTTGGGGATGCCACCCGTGTCACCCCAAGAAATATCCAAGAAGTACAAGCGTCAAAGCTTGGGGATGCCCAAGGCATCCCCTTCTTCGTCAATAAAAATCCCAGGTTTCTTCCAAACACTTCATTTTTATTATTTCATGCATAGTTGTGTTGTTCTTGGAGCGTCTTCGTTTTTTGTTTTTGGTTTTCGTCTTTCATACATTGGTTTTCAAATAGTTTGGTTTGGATTGGAAAAAGAGTAGGAAAGTTCATGCTTAAGTGGTAAAGAGAGCTTGTTTTTGACTGTGGCCCATGCGTTGTCATGACATGCTTGATATTGTTTTGGCTTTATGCTTAGTGATATTTGCTGTAGCATGAAATGTTATAAACAATTGAGATTTCTTAATGTGCCTTTGAAGAATCATGCGTTGTTATAGCATATTAAAGCGTAGTATTATGGTATTCTCCTTTGATGCTTTATTTGGGTTGACTTGGCGCATGCTCACACCATGTTATGACTATCCCAAGTCACCATAGCCTTTATGATCCTTTAGTTTTCGACTTGTAGTATCACTTTATGCTTTGATTAATGATGTTTTGTCCCTCTGCATGATTATGGCCATTATTGGTCTCTTAGTTGGTCGCTCCCAGTCTTTTGCTAGCCTCCATAACCAAGTATGAGTTCCACTCATGCATCCAACTCCTAAAACCAAGTTATCCCAAAGAGTCCACCATACCTACCTATTAGCATTTGCTATTCCAAGTATATTCATGTTTTTATCTATCTTCCGAATTAAACTTGTCATAAGAAAACTAGTGATTAAAGCTCTCACGAACTTGATGGCACACTTTACTTTTCTTGCCCTTAATAAACTTGAACCATTGTGTCGTCTATGTTGTATATGCTTGCACTTATATGTTGGGGATTAGCAGAACCATGCCATCATGGGGAACACTTTCAACATTGCACTTGAACTTTGTACCTAGTTGATATCATGCTCTTTTGTCTATGGATGTCGTCGGTGTGAAATGAAAGGGGAGCTTGTAACTCCATGGAGTTATGTATGTGTGTTAGATAAACGCCCGGGCCACCGGTCTAATCCATGCTGTCATGGTGGAAACCTGCAGCGTAACCATAATGAGCTGTCTATGAAGCATTATTCTTATAAAAAAAGAGTCAGATATTGAGAAAAGGAGAAAAGAAAAAAAAGAGATATGAGAAAAGAGGAAAGAGAGAAAAAAGCACCATTTTCCCATGGTAAATAAGAAGATTGCTGAGATGCTCGTTGCCTGCTTGCCTTGTCATTTTGATATGGGGATTTTTCCGTATCATCGGGCAAGGGGTACCCCGTTGGCAGTTCTCTATGATACACAAGTACTTACTATGACAAGAAGTTACCGTAACTAAACTTGAGTAGCATGAGGAGCAGCCCTCGTATTCAAGGGACATGAGATTTCTAACTTATACTTTGTCAAGCATATACTCCATTGTTTGTTCACTTTAACCTTAATTACTTCAAGTTTCTTATGATAGGGGTAATGCGAGATGAAAGCTAATAAGTACCATAAATTTTGGAAGCTCTTTATGAGACTTGAATCCCTTCTTCCCTTCTATGAAGGATTTTCTTTTCCTTTTATGTTGAGTCTCCATCTTCTTTCTTTATGCACCTATTGAGAGAGCATAGTGGCAATTCTTAGCTCTATGTGCATTGTCCCAAGACTTGTTGATTGATGCATAACTTTGATATTGCTTGTTCCTAAACTATTTGTATCTAGTCATCCTTATAAACTTTGAAGGTGTCCTATGCATTTATGTTTGCTACTCCATGAGGGACAAGCTGAATGCCACTATGCTATGTTTTCTATATGTGAAACAAACAAACGTCTTGGAAAGCATTGTTATTCATGAATCTTTTGTTTGTGCCTTTTCATGTTACAACATAGTTGCTATGTCTTATTGTTAGAACTTTATCTTTGATGCTATGTTGAAGTACTATGATCCCAGCTATCAATGTTTTACAAATACTTTGATCAAGTTTATGATGGTGCATGTCACCTAAAAAATTATTCTTTCTTTTTATCACTTACCTACTCGAGGACGAGCAGGAGTTAAGCTTTGGGATGTTGATACGTTGCTAACGTATCTATAATTTTTGATGTCCCATTCTTGTTTTATATCTACTTTCTTATGTTTTATCCACACTTTGGAGTATTTTTATACACTTTCTTGGACTGACCTATTAACAAGATGCCACAGTGCCAGCTGCCTGTTTTCTACTGTTTTTGGTTCCAGGAAAGTCAGAAATTAATATTCTCGGAATTGGACCGGACAAAAGCCAAAGTCGATATTTTACCGGAAGACTCACGGAGCCAGAAGACAAGACAGAGAGGGGCCACAGGGTGGCCACACGACCCCTTGGCGCGGGAAGCCCTAGGCCATGCCAGGGCATGGTGTGGGACCCCTGGATGCCCACCGACCTTGCCTCTTCGCCTATAAGATGCCTCCCGATGCAAAAAACCCTAAACCGAATAGCCTCTAGCCATGAAAAGTTCCACAGTGCCGCCGCCACCGAAGGGGAGATTCGGGGGACAGAAAGTCTCTGTTCTGGCACCCTGCCAGGATGGGGAAGTGCCCCCGGAGCCATCTCCATCGATCTCCACCACCATTCTCCATCACTGTTGCTGATTCCCATGATGATGAGGGAGTAGTTCTTCCTCGAGGTTGAGGGTTCTACCGGTAGCTATGTGTTCATCTCTCTCTCTCTTTGCATGATCATATTGTGATCATGAGCTTTGTAATCAAGTAGATCTACCTTGCTACTCAAGTGCTTTAATAGATCTCTGCTCTCCCCATGTGTGTGAAAGTGACAATGTGCACACCATGGTGGCACTTAGGCTAGATATTACAAATACTTGTTATGAGTTATATTTGGAGTTGGACGTTTCTATGAAATTGTGGTGTTTGTTGGAACCATCTAGAGCTCAAGGTGACAGTGTGGGGTTATCTAGATGGGGAAAGCGAACTTTGAGAAGTGCTGTTATAGCCCTACCATGGATTAGAGTGTCCAACCGGAGAGTAGTTAAGAGTAGTATCATAAAGAGAATATATTTTTATATGAGAGTGTTCACTAGTGAAAGTATGATCCCTAGGCCTTGTTTCTATGCATTGAAACACCGTTTGCAACTAGATATGTTACATGTTTGCTTGCTGCCATCTTTATTTCAGTTTGCCTTTAGTCTCTTTCACGCCATCAAGCTATTTTCTGGCACCGTTGTCTTATATCCATACCACTTGTATTTCACTATCTCTTTGCCGAACTAGTGCACCTATACACCTGACAAGTGTATTGGGTGTGTTGGGGACACAAGAGACTTCTTGTATCTTGATTGCAGGGTTGCTTGAGAGGGATACCTTTGACCACTTCCTCCTTGAGTTCTATAAACCTTGGGTAATCCACTTAAGGGAAACTTGCCGATGTTCTACAAACCTCTGCACTTGGAGGCCCAACAACTATCTACAAGAATAGAAGTGCGTAGACATCAGGCGTAAGCCTCACTGAGCCCCTCTGTGGCGCGGTGTCAGCCGACATGGGCAACGTCACCTTTGTCAGCCTGTACTCGCTGGTCCATCCCTCTGTCCGCTTCGCTCATGCTATAGTGGAGAGAGAAAACCTTTGATCAAGAAGATTCCTTCCTTCCCTTATAAGCCAAGTGGTAACCCGGCTCAGGAGTGGTTAACTCGGCCCTGTGGGGTACCTGCAGACAAGTTACAAAAGGCTAGCCGGCATATGTTATATGTCGGCCGGGTTAACGTTAGACGAACATCCTTTGGGCCGGGTCATGCTGTAAATCGGCCTGCCTTGAGGTGACTTGGCCAGCTTACGCTTTGATCTTGTCGTACCTCTGCTAACATGGCCTTTATACCCCGGCATGACCCTACCCAGGGTTATCCCCCCAATAGCGAGTCTCCACTCAAGATGCTTCGCCTGTGGCACTTTGAATGGAGGCTCCTTATCTTTTATTGTCTTCCGCTGTTGAACTTTGATTGTGAGGAGCTAGCCCTTCTGCTATGCAACTTGTATAAGACTATGTTATTTTATCTCTGGATTTGTGCGATGTAATAGAAATTTGACATGTGTTATCATGATATTCCATTCTTGAACTGTGTGTGCTAGCAAGTCGATCTAGGGACTATATAGCACATCGACTTGTACCCCTACCGGGTCGGGTCACTTCAAGCTAGTTTCTTGGGGCCACGTTTTCTGGATTGCTTCAAACTCTGATCATGGGCCACAGGGCTCGCATCACCCCTACTGGTATAGGCACGTGGTGGCCAACTATCGAAGTGCCAGGAAGGGTTCCTACCGCCTCAGTTTTAGCCTTTTCCTTTTATGCTTTTCCTTTTTCAGCCTTTTCCTTCTCAGCATGCTCCTGTTCTAAGCGAGCTCTGGCCAAGGCCAGCTTAGCCTACGCTATCTCCTTCACTTGCATCATGGAAATCACTTCGGTGGGTGTGCGTGTAGCAGATGGGAAGATAACACAAGAATCATGCACAACTGCTAGGAAGTGATCTAAAGGAAGCTCTTGTAGAATGGAAAAGTTCGAGAAGGAGGGGGAAGGCCTACCTGGGAGGTTATTTTCTCTGGTTAGGCACATAGCACGTTCATTCATGGATCCTTCCATCAACCTTGCTCCCCTAATGCTCTTGTGCTGAGATTCAGCTGGCACAACTTTGCTATGGACGGCCTTGCTGACCGGCTCCGCAACTTCCTAGGCCGCTAACCCGAGAGGGCCCAAGTGGGTGCTGCCAGTCTTCTTAGTCATGCCCGAGTCGCTCGAACCTTCTAGAGCATCTTCTGGCTCCTAGCAGACCACTCTGGCCACACTGTCCATGTTGCTCTCACTTCGCCTTTCACGCTCTCTGGAGGTCTCTTCCCCTGAGACCCGCTCGAAAACCTTCATGGGGGTGCAGAAACGTTGGTCAACTCCCGCTACACCCTCAGTCGATGTCGCCTCCAAAGTGAGGGAGAGAGACAGAGGAGGGAGGTCACTAGGGAGCAGAACGGGAGAATCCTACACCAGTTTATCCGACATCAGAGCGTTGCCCATGATGGAAAAGATGTCACCACGAGGAGTCGGGTTGGAGCCATATTGACTAAAGGCTGACGCCGGTAGAAGAAGAGATGGGGAAAAAGCAGCATTAGGCACCATAACCGGTGCCACTATTGGCTAGGACGGTGCCTCCAGGCCTGCATCCATAGCCAAGGATTTGTGTCCCTTGCCAGCGTCCTAGCCCTACCCCTGCGGAGTGGCTGTATGCATGTCCTTGCTTTGATGGCGTCCCCTAGGCCCATTCCAATGGTTGTCATCCGAGATCCATTCCCCCGCATCTGTCTCATCCTCCTCATTGTCCTTTCCCTTGTTAGGCGGCGGCGACTGATGTCTAAGCACGCTTCTATTCTTGTAGACAGTGTTGTGCCTCCAAGTGCAGAGGTTTGTAGAACAGCAGCAAGTTTCCCTTAAGTGGATCACCCAAGGTTTATCAAACTCAGGGAGGAAGTGGTCAAAGGTATCCCTCTCAAGCAACCCTGCAATCAAGATACAAGAAGTCTCTTGTGTCCCCAACACACCCAATACACTTGTCAGGTGTATAGGTGCACTAGTTTGGTGAAGAGATAGTGAAATACAAGTAATATGGATGATTATAAGTGGTAATTGCAATCTGAAATAAGAGTGGTAGCAAGCAAACATGTAACAGGACTGATTTTAAACGGTGTTTCAATGCTTAGAAACAAGGCATAGGGATCATACTTTCACTAGTAGACACTCTCATATAAATATCTTCTCTTCATTATGGTACCTTGAACTACTCTACGGTTGGACGATGTAGGGCTATAACAGCACACCTTAAAGTTCATGTTCCCCATCTAGATAACCCCTCACTATCACCTTGAGCGCTAGATGGTTCCAACAAACACCACAATCTCATGGAGACATCCAACTCAAATTATACTCATGATAAGTATTTCTGTAACCTTAGCCAAAGTGCCACACAGTGTGCACACTGTCAACTTCACACACATGGGGATAAGCAGAGTTTAATTAAGCACTTGAGTAATAGAATAGATCTATAGATTACAAAGCTCATGATCTCATAAGATCATGCATAGAGAGAGATGAATACATAGCTATCGGTAGAGCCCTTAGCCTCGAGAGAGAACTACTCCCTCCTTATCATGGGAGTCATGAACGGCGATGGAGATGGCGGTGGAGTCGATGGAGATGGATCCGAGGGCACTTCCCCGTCTTGGCAGGGCGCTAGAACAGAGACTTCTATCCCCCGAATCTCCTCTTCGGTGGCGTCGGCGCTATGGAACTTTTTATGGAATTCTGATCTTCCCCCCAGGGTTTTCGTCTAGGGGGGTTTATATAGGCGAAGAGGCGAGGTCGGTGGCCGCCCGAGGGGCCCACACCAGGGCCTGGCGCGCCCAGGGGGGCCGTTCCACCCTATGGTGTGGCCGCCTCATGGCTCTCCTCCGTCTCTGCTTTGGACTTCTGTCTCGTGTCAGAAAAAATAGGAACTTCGACTTTTGTTTCGTCCAATTCCGAGAATATTTCTTTACTACCTTTTGTGAAACCAAAAACAACAGAAAACAGGCAACTAGCACTGCGACATCTTGTCAATAGGTTAGTTCCAAAAAATGTATAAAAATGCCTCAAAGTATAGACAAAACATAAGATAGTTGATACAAAACAAGCATGGAGCATCAAAAATTATAGATACGTTTACGACGTATCAAGCATCCCCAAGCTTAACTCCTGCTCATCCTCGAGTAGGTAAGTGATAAAAAGAATACTTTTTGAGGTGACATGCACCATCACAATCTTGATCAAGGTATTGTAAAACATTGATAGCTGGGATCATAGTACTCTAAATATGAACATGAAAGATAGAGTTCTAACAATAAGACATAGCAACTATGTTGTAACGTGAAAAGGTACAAACAAAAGATCATCAATAACAATGCATTCAAAGACGTTTGTTTGTTTCACATATAGAAAACATAATAAGAGTGGTATTAAGCTTGTCCCTCATGGTATAGCAAAACATAAATGAATAGGACACCTTCAAAGTTCATAAGGGTGACTAGATACAAATAATTTAAGAACAAGCAATATCAAAGTTATGAATCAATCAACAAGTTTTGGGACAATGCACATTAAACTAAGAATGACCACTATGCTCTCTCAATTGGTGCATAAAGATAGAAGATGGAGACTCAACATAAAAGTAAAAGAAAGGCCCTTTACTGAGGCAAGCAGGGATTTCAAGTTTCATAAAGAGCTTCCAAAAATTCTGGTACTTATTAGCTTTTAGCTCTCATTGCCCCTATTATAAGCATCTTGAGGTGATTAAGGTTAAAGTGACACAAATATGAGGATATGCTTGACAAGTTATAAGTTGAAAATCTCATGCCCCTTGCTTACGAGTACCGAACCTCATGCTACTCAACTTTAGTCACAAGTAACTTTTTGTCATTGTAAGTACATGTGTATCATGGAGAACCGCCAACGGGGTACCCCTTGCCCCATGACACAGGACCTATCCCATATCAAAATGACAAGGCAACAGACAATGAGCATCTCAGTGATCTTTTTATTTGCTATTTGCATATGTTTTTATTGAGGGTGCTTCACAGAATGCTCACTATGGTTATGCTGCAAGTTTCCACCATGATTAGGCATGGCTTAGGCTAGCCGCCCAGGCATTTCTCTAACACACATACAAACTCCATGAGCTTACAAGCTCCCCTTTTATTTCACACTGTCAGGATCCATAAACAAAAGAACATGATATCAACTGAATAATAAGTGCAATGTTGAAAGCGTTCCCCATGGTAACTGTAACATCCCAAAACTTTAATCAAGGTTATTAAGATCCAAATCAACCAAGTTAGGGTTAACAAAAACTTTTTCCCATTTAAATAATTAAGAAGGCATATGTGTGTTGCATTAATATGGAATTGTTTTGAATTGCCATGTTTGTTTATTCTAATGGATGTAAAATGATTCTAAGATGAATGCCACATCATCTAGATCATTCCCAAGCAAAATCCAAAGAAAAAGAAATCAAATAGAATTAATAAATGGAAATGGTCACTTTGGCCATTTTAATCAACTAGGTCACTTTAGGTGTTCCTAGCACTCAATTTCAAACAGAAACAATTATGGATCTTTGCACCCCTTGCTAGTACAAGTAAAGATGTACCAAGGCCCACCTTGTGATCTTCCAAAAACATTCAAACTCAAAATTTAAATGACATTTGAAAATGGAATCAAGTGTATGTACCTAGATCCCACTTTTTCAAAAACTACTCAAATGAGTTCAACTTGACAAATCCCAGCAACCAGAGATGCTCAAGCATAAGACAAATAACTCCACAAAAAACCATTTCAAAATTCAAATCTTTGGTTCATGTGGCCATTGTGTCGAACACCTTATGATCAGAATCAAACCTGCCTAACTAACACTGTTTTGATCAAGGTTTTGTCGAGCCATTTGACCCCAATTAACTTCCCTTGTCTCCCCTAGCTCCAACTAGACCAGCAAAGAGCTACCCTTTGGCCTAGAGCAGCAGTGCCGCACCACCCTAACGCCACGATCGCCGGCCGACAATGCCCACATCGCAGGAGCATGCCCCGCCCTCTTTCGCCGCAGCAGAGAGGTAGGCGTGGTAGCACCGCCACCCATGGTCCCTTCCCCAAGCACAGCCAGCCCCTAGACCACCACAGATAGCCCGCGCCCTAAGCCTCTACGCCGTGCCCAGCTCACACCAGAGCGTCGTCCCCGACAGGCTCGCACAAGCTTTGCCCTCACTGAAAAGGCCATTCGCCCATAACCCCAGCACCCGCTGACACGCCTTCTCCATCGCGACCAGTAGCCACCGCCCGCCGCGTCGAGCACCGCCTCTACCACGCAGAGCGCCAGCCATTCCTGACCAAATGCCACCACCCCTAGCATCGCCATCAAGCCGTAGCTGACCGCCAGGAGGCAAGCCACCATCTGCCTACCCTGCCCACACCTCTAGCACCCTGTACCGTTGTCACCGCCGAGCTCACCGTCGCCCGCACGGTCCGCTCGTCGAGCCTATATAAGGATCCCTCCTCAGCACCATTTCTTCACACCACTTAGCTCCCCTCTCACCACTGATCATTCCCCACCTCTCGCCGGAGCCGCCCGAGCAGCCAGTCGCCGAAATTGCGCCGGAGTTAGCCGCAACAGAGGAGGAGAAGCCTCCAGCGATTCCGTCCACCCCAGGAGTTGCCGCGACCTCGCCTAAGTCCGCCATCGTCTCCTCGTTCGATCGCCCCATCGCCGTACTCGCTGGAGCCCTGGTATGCCCCCACTACACCCCCACCGAGCCGCTAGGGTTCCATCTCGCCGGCGACCTGTCCGTCATCGACGACAAGCCACATTCGTAGATCCTAGTTCTAATCATGCGGTCCACATTGCCCCGTACCGCTTCGCGTTATAAGAGCCGCTGACATGCAAGACCCCCTGTCAGTTGTCCTTTGCGTCGTGGAGTGAAACTGGACTGGCCCGTTAGTGTTCCCGCACTGGCCCTATAATTCAAATTTAGATTTATCTATTTAGACTAAATCTAGTTTTTGCCCATTAGTTTGAAAATCATTTCAGAAAGATTTACTTAACCAAATTGAATGATTCCATTTTTTTGGAAATATAATTTAAATCTCTATCCAAGACCGTTGGATTTAAATCAATTAGAGTTAGAGATCTCTCCTAGCAAAAATAATAAGACAGTGCCTTTTTCACATTCAAACATTTTTCTAAAATCAACCATAATAGCTTTGGAATTGATTCCAACTCTCAAAAATCACATTTGACCACACCTATCTGAATATGTAATAATATTGAGGTTTGCATGCAGTGACTTTGGACTAGTACCAAAATAATGCTATATAGGTATCTCTAGTCACTTTAAATCATTAAATATTAAACTTAAACTTATTAAAATGTGATCCAACATTTAAATCACATTCCCATGTATTAGAATATGTGGTGATGACATGTGTCCATATGATCCCTTATTTTAATTGGAGAATATTAAATCTTAGTTATTTTCAATGAGTAGAAATTACTTTTCTCAAATAAAATAAATGAAACTAGTTCATTAAACCTTGTGATGAATGTGATGATACTAGATCATCAAATGTGTGCCTTAGTGTGCTAAATAGACTAGTTAAGTATTGTTTGGGGATTGTGTATTCCGTATGTATTTATAGACGATAGTACCGACCAAGTCTTCGAGGAGGAGGAGTTCTATCCCAAGGAAGAAGAAGAGAATTTCAACCACTTCACCAACCAAGGCAAGCTAGAATTATACAAGATGACCTAAGCAAGATGCAATAGGCATGCTTGGTTAAACATTTTGACTTATACCTACTCCAAGTTTTATTTACAAGCTTTACTTTCTTTTACTTTACCAAAGTTCTTTACTTTGTTTATAGATAGCATAAAGAGTATAAAACTTGACCTATCTAGCTAGATTTAGATGTCATTCTATGGCATGAGATTGAGATTAGCATCCCACCTTAGTGAATACTCTTAACTTAGTGTTCAGAGCTAAACCAAAAACTTGATCACTTTAGATGGGAATACTTGGTGAAAATGATTATGAAAACCTTGGAATGATGAGTCATTCTATTGAGATGTTTTGACATGTGTTGAGAAACACAAATGGTTTATGATGATGAAAATGTTAAGGCATGAGCCTTAGCCCTTTATAAAAACTGATGGTTGAGTTCGGATGCGATACCATTCCAATTTTACTGTACAACCATAATGCCTGGATTGGGTAAGGCTTAGCCGGAAGTTTATATGCATTAGTATTAGTTCCCTCGCGGGAGAGGTTTGAGCCGAGGCTACATCTCAATGTTGTCCACCTATGTAGTGCCTAGGATGGCAGATGGCCATGGCTAGGAGGCCAAGCTCATAGGAGAGGTGCTTATACTAGAGTGTGTAAAGGAAAGGTTATGTTTGATTATCTGCATACTAAGTATGATGATTCAGGGTTATCCCTGGCAGATGTATCGAATTTTGTGGTGAAAGTGTACCACCTCTGTAGAGTGTCAAACTATTCGAATAGCCACGTCCATGGTTATGGACAGTTGGAGTGGCCATACTATTCCGTTGTCAGATGTTTTCAAAAAGACTTATGAAATGAATTGTGACATGACTTGACCACAACAGAGTTGTGACTATGACAACTAAGTTCCCACTTAGGTGATTTCAAACTTTATTTTATCTTTCTTTGTGTCTTAACTCAGCTTAGGTTTCAAACTTAACCTTACTAATAAACTTAGAGTTAGCATTTCCTACTAGAACTACCTTACTTCTTAGTAATAGTTTGCGAGTACTTAAAGAGTACTCATGGATTTTGTCCCTGGCTATTACCGTGGCCAGACTATGAGGAGGAATATATGGAAGAAGGACATCGGGATGGCTACGACAACTAGGATCATCTCCCATTGTCAGCATTGCTTGTGAAACTGAAGATGGACCCCACCGCTATGCTTATTATTCCGCTACTTGTTTGTACTAAGACTGGATCATTAGATCCTTTATTTGTGTAAGACTTTATTATGGTTTGTAATGGATGATGTACTGTGATATCCAATCTATTATGTCTCACAAAAATGGTAATCCTAGGATTGCGATGTATGGCATAACAGGCATCTGGGATTAAAAATCCGGGTGTTGACAAGTTGGTATCAGAGCCATCCTGACCATAGGAGACCCTAGTTAGAATGGCCGTCCGAAAAAAAACTTAGTTTCAAAAACAAAGAAGTGAGTATTTGTGAAAACCTATTTCCTCTCTTACCCTTGGGATTCTGTCTCTCAAAAAAATACATGTTCCTCAAAAATTCTTACATTACTCCATAAAATTTGACACACTTGATCACCTCACTAACTTTCTCATCCTAAATTCGTATAGATGGAAGTTCAGTACATCAAGTTCTACCAGTTGGGCAATGGAGGCCAACTGATCTTCGAGAGGGATCTTGATGCACTGTCTGAGTATTTGGAGCGCCCACATCCGGAATTCTTTGTAGCTCAACTCAATGGTCCCCTAGGAGGAGATTTACAATGGCTAGTAGTTGCTGATCTTCGAGGCAAGTTAGAGGCACCAATGTCTGAGAAAATTCAATTCACCATGAGAGAGAACAACTGGCTAGATGGATTAGCCAGGGAAATGCATGAAGCTCTCGCTCGTCTTTGCGCACAGAATGTCAACTTGATCCAGGGAACTCGCTTTGCTCACTATGCAAGGCGTGATTCTATGAGAATGCCTCTAGAGATGCCAAGTCACCCGGAGTTGAAGCGCCGAGTGGAGAACCTCGACTTCCTACTGTATGACAGACAGAAGGAATTGGACAATGCTAGAGAGTTCGCCAACCACAACCTTGCCATTGCCGCCTAAAAGGCCCAGACTTTCTCACTACTAGTCAAGGATCGTCAGTCACTTCGCCGTCAGCGCGCGAAGAAGGATCGCACCATCGACCGTCTTCGCAAGAAGGTGGCCGACCTCGAGAAGACCATCAAGGAGCAAGAAGCTCAGCTTGCAGCAAAGGAAGAAGAGGAAGAAGGTGAAGACATCAGGGGGATATTCACTCGTACCTCAGCAATGATGATGACTATCTGGAGGATGACGCCATGGACTTCTACACCGACGATGATGACTCCGACTTCATCGATGATGAGTAGATGCACTAGAGCACTACCGTAGGAGTGAGAAGTATCGGTCCCATTGTATCTTAGCTTACATAATGGTTCTTAAAACCATCTATTTTCCTTTTGTTATGGTGTGTGTGTGTTTGTATCGTGTGCCTTGCTTGAATGAATGAAAAGAAATTAGTTGCAAAACCTAAGTCAAACTCAAAGTTTTAGCTTTGAAACCAAAACCATGAACCTTAGAACTTTCCCTCTTACCCCATTATCTATCTCAATCTTCAGATGACTCGTGGAAACCAAGAAGGGAGCAGCTCATCGCAGGACCCAATGCTTCAGATTCTATAGACGCTCATTGCAGACCGCAAAGCTAGTAGGGCAGAGCGCCAAGCAAATCTAGCCACCCTATAGCAGATCGCCCAGATGACTCACAAGAACCAGGGCCATGGAAATCAGGATCATCATGGATCCAAACTCAAAAGCTTCCAGAATACCAATCCCCCAATCTTTAGCCAGTCTGAAAACCCACTAGATGCTGATGATTGGTTATATACCATGGAGAATGATTTAGAAGTCGCCGGAGTGGATGCCAATGAGAAAGTTCTGTTTGCCGCCCACTATCTGGCAGGAGATGCAAGAGCATGGTGGAACAACACCCGCACAATGAACCATGGTCAAGTGATGACGTGGGAAGCCTTCAAAGTCAAGTTCAGCCACACCCATGTGCCGCAGGGTCTAGTCACCAGAATGAGAGATGAATTCAGAGAGCTAAAGCAAGGCAGAATGACTGTAGTGGAGTACCGTGACAGATTCTTGTCCCTCGCCAGGTATGCACCTGATGAGATCAACACGGAGGCCAAGAAGAAGGAGAGATTCCTGAATGGACTGCATGATGAGATGCAGACAGTCCTCGTCAACATCCGTTTCTAGGATCTTGAATAGCTAGTCGACTCTGCCATTCAGATGGAGGGGAAGATTAATCAAGCGAACAACAACCGCAAATGTCGGATGATGCACCAAGAAGGATCCAACAGTCACCAGAAGTATCGTCCCAATCCGTCTGTCGGGTATGCCTCGCGGAACAATCGACCCCCAATGTCTCGTCCAAGCTACCCCAATCGTAGCGGAGGAAATGTGAAGTCCGGAGGAAACAACAACAACCACCCTAGCAAATCCAGCAATTTCAACCATGCACCGCCCAAGCCCAATAACAACAACAACAACAACAACAACACTGCACCGAGAACTGGAAGCAATCTTGTGCGCATGGCAGCAAAAGACAAGTCCCAGATTACTTGTTTCGAGTGTGGAGTGAAGGGTCACTACTACAATGAGTGTCCCAAGAAGATTGCCGCCACTGCCAATGTGAATGCCCCATCTCAACAACAGCGTCGTGTTCAGCCTGGAAGAAGATTCACCCTAGGGAATCCTCACAACCGCAACGGCCGTCTCTTCCACATGAACGCCGAAGAAGCCCAGGAAGTGCCAGATGTAGTGATGGGTATGTTTTCTGTCAACTCCGTTTTAGCTAGAGTGTTGTTTGATTCTGGAGCATCGCACTCGTTTGTCACCGAAGAATTTGCATGCACTAGTAAGATTCACCCAACCAACTTGAAGCATGTCATGTTAGTTACAATACCCGGTTCAACCACAAAAGCTAGAAAAATTTGCAAAGTTGTGCCTATCAGAATACATGGGATAGATTTTTATGCCAATCTAATAGTACTTGGAACCAAAGGTTTGGAAGTAGTACTAGGAATGGATTGGATGTCGATGCATAAAGGATTGATAGACTGTGCCAAGAAAGCCATCACCATGACCAGTAGCTCTGGAGTATCAGTAGAGCATATATCTGAAACCTTACCCCGTCAATTCAAGTGTAACAAGAGTCTAGCCCTACCCACCATTGACCAAGTTAGAGTAGTCTATGAATACCCCGGCGTATTCCCAGATGAATTGCCCGGTATGCCCCTAGATCAGGATATTGAGTTCATCATTGAACTGATTCCTGGAACCGGACCCATAGCTCAGAGACCCTATAGCATGAACCCATCAGAGTTAGTGGAACTGAAGAAGCAACTGGATGCCATGTTGGCAAAAGGTTTGATTCAACCAAGCGCATCGCCATGGAGATCGCCCGTGTTGTTCGTCGACAAGAAAGATGGAGGCAACCGTTTGTGCACAGATTACCGGAAGTTGAATGACGTCACCATCAAGAACAAGTACCCTTTGCCCAAGATAGAAGATCTGTTTGATCAGTTGACTGGTGCTAGCGTGTTCTCTAAGATCGATCTTAGGACTAGTTATCACCAACTTAAGATTTGTGCAACGGATATTCCAAAGACCACCTTTACCACCAGATATGGATTATATGAGTATACGGTCATGTCTTTTGGATTAACCAATGCCCCTTCTTATTTCATGAATCTCATGAATAAGATCTTTATGAATTTTCTAGATAAGTTTTTCGTTGTGTTTATCGACGATATTCTTATCTACTCCAAGACAGAATAAGAGCATGAGCAACATCTGGGAATCATCCTTGAAACCCTTAGAGAGCATCAGTTGTATGCCAAATTTAGTAAATGTGAGTTTTGGCTGAAAGAAGTAGGATTCCTCGGACATATTGTGTATGCCGGAGGAGTCGCTGTTGATCCCGCCAAGATCAAAGATGTCGAAGAATGGGAAGCCCCAACCACTCAAACCCAAGTCCGTGCATTTCTAGGATTAGCGGGATATTACCGCAAGTTCGTAGAAGGATTTTCGAGCATCGCAAGACCCATGACCCAGTTATTGAAGAAGGACAAGAAATTTGAATGGAACGACAAATGTGAAGCAAGTTTCCAAGAGCTCAAGAAGAGATTGATTTCAGCCCCAATATTGGTCATGCCAGATATCAAGAAGCCGTTTGACGTGTATTGTGATGCATCCAAGATTGGTCTTGGATGTGTATTGATGCAAGAAGGCAAAGTCATCGCATACCTGTCTCGACAACTGAAGCAACATGAGCAAAACTACCCTACCCATGACCTTGAGTTAGCAGCCATAGTTTTGGCATTGAAGACATGGCGTCATTACCTTATGGATAACCGCTGTGAGATTTACTCAGATCACAAGAGCTTGAAGTATATTTTCACTCAGAAGGAGCTGAATATGAGGCAAAGGAGATGGATAGAGTTAATCAAGGATTATGACCTTGACATTCACTATCACCCCGACAAAGCCAATGTGGTAGCGGATGTTCTTAGCAGATTGCCATGTAGGTTAAACACCATGATCAAGGAGAAGCAACCAAGTTTGTATGAGGAGTTGGAGCAGTTTAGAACTGAGCTTGTCAGCAAAGGATTTTTAGCTAGCATTGAACTTCAACCCACTTTGATTAGCCAAATCAAGGAAGCCCAGAAGGGAAATGCAAGTATCGATGGAATCAACCGTCGTATTGGTACAGGAAAGGTACCTAGATTCACCGAAGACGAAGGAGTTATATGGTACAAAGGACGTATCTGTGTGCCAGCAAATTCGGAGCTGAAGCAAGTTATCATGCAAGAAGCTCATGATACTCTTTATTCTATCCACCCCGGAGGAACAAAGATGTATTAGGATTTGAAGGAGCAATTTTGGTGGGACAAGATGAAGAGAGAAATCGGAAGCTACATCGCCAAGTGTGATATCTGTTAGAGAGTCAAAGCGGAACATCAAAGACCTGTAGGACTGTTACAACCATTGCAGATTCTGGAATGGAAATGGGATTCCGTCAGAATGGACTTTATCACCGGTTTGCCGACTTCTAGTAGGAGAAATGACTCAATCTGGGTCATCGTTGATAGACTGTCCAAGGTAGCCCATTTTATACCTGTCAAGATAACCTACCAGAGTTCGAAGCTAGCAGAGTTGTACATTTCTAGAATCGTCAGTTTGCATGGAACCCCCAAGACCATAGTATCGGATCGAGGAACCCAATTTACCTCGAGATTTTGGCAGAAAGTCCAAGAAGGATTAGGAACCAAGTTGAATTTCAGCACAACTAATCACCCGCAGACCGATGGATAGACTGAAAGAGTCAACCAAATCTTAGAAGATATGTTGAGAGCTTGTGTGTTAGAGTATGAATCAAAATGGGAAGATTGTCTGCCATTCGCAGAATTCTCATACAACAACAGTTATCAAGCCAGTTTGCAAATGGCCCCATTTGAGTTCTTATATGGAAGAAAGTGCCGTACCCCTTTGAATTGGTCGCAAGTAGGAGAGAGTCAGATTTTCAGACCTGACATCCTACGAGAAGCCGAAGAGAAGGTTCACAAAGTCTGTGAGCACCTCAAGACCGCCCAATCCAGACAGAAGAGTTATGCTGACAAGAGAAGGAGTGACCTGACTTTCAATGTCGGAGATTTTGTTTATCTCAAAGTGTCGCCATTGAAGGGAACGCAACATTTTAGTCTGAAAGGAAAGTTAACCCCTAGATATATCAGACCCTTCAAGATTCTGAATCGCCGTGGAGAAGTATCGTATCAACTGGAACTGCTAGAAGAGATGTCAGCTATCCACAACGTGTTCCATATCTCGTTACTTTGCAAATGCTTAGAAGTGCCGGAGAAGACCGAAGTTTTCAAGAAAATCGATCATCGAGCAGTTGATATCAACAAGGATCTGACGCATCGTGAAGTGCATGTCCGTATCTTGGAGGAAGCTTACAGAACCACAAGGACCCAGAGTATCAAGTTTCTCAAGATCCAATGGAGCAACCATACCGAAGAAGAAGCCACTTGGGAGCGAGAAGATTACATTAGGACTGAGTTCCCAGATCTCTTTAGTTCCTAGCTTTCTTTCTTAAATCTCAGGACGAGATTTTGTTTAAGGGGGGAAGGTTTGTAACATCCCAAAACTTTAATCAAGGTTATTAAGATCCAAATCAACCAAGTTAGGGTTAATAAAACCTTTTTCCCATTTAAATAATTAAGAAGGCATATGTGTGTTGCATTAATATGGATATGTTTTGAATTGCCATGTTTGTTTGTTCTAATGGTTGTATAATGATTCTAAGATGAATGCCACATCATCTAGATCATTCACAAGAAAAATCCAAAGAAAAAGAAATCAAATAGAATTAATAAATGGAAATGGTCACTTTGGCCATTTTAATCAACTAGGTCACTTTACGTGTTCCTAGCACTCAATTTCAAACAAAAACAATTATGGATCTTTGCACACCTTGCTAGTACAAGTAAAGATGTACCAAGTCCCACCTTGTGATCTTCCAAAAACATTCAAACTCAAAATTTAAATGACATTTGAAAATGGAATCAAGTGTATGTACCTAGATCCCACTTTTTCAAAAACTACTCAAATGAGTTCAACTTGACAAATCCCAACAACCAGAGATGCTCAAGCATAAGACAAACAACTCCAACAAAAATCATTTCAAAATTAAAATCTTTGGTTCATGCGGCCATTGTGTCAAACACCTTATGATCAGAATAAAACCTGCCTAACTAACACTGATTTGATCAAGGTTTTGTCAAGCCATTTGACCCCAATTAACTTCCCTTGTCTCCCTAGCTCCAACCAGACCATCAAAGAGCTACCATTTGGCCTAGAGAAGTAGTGTCGCGCCACCTCGGCGCCATGATCGCTGGCCGACCATGCCCACGTTGCAGGAGCACGCCCCGCCCTCTTCCGCCGCACCAAGAAGGTAGGCGTGGTAGCACCGCCGCCCATGGTCCCTTCCCCAAGCACAGCCAGCCTCTAGACCACCATAGATAACCCGTGCCCTAAGCCTCTGCCCAGCTCACGCCAGAGCGCCGTCCCTGACAGGCTCGCATAAGCCGCGCCTTGCCCTCCTCGTGCGTGCCGCTGCGCTGAACCCTAGCACCCGCCAGAACGCTTTTCTCCTCATTGCGCGACCGGTAGCCACCGCCGCCGGCCGAAAACACGCCTGCTGCCAGAGCGTGGGCGCCAGCCCTTCCCGACCAAATGCCACTGCCCCTAGCATCGCCATCAAGCCGTAGCTGACCGCCAGGGGGCAAGCCACTGTCCGCCTACCCTTCCCACGCCTCTAGCACCCTGTACCGTCGTCACCGACGAGCTCACCGTCGCCCGCATGACCCCCTCATCGAGCCTATATAAGGAGCCCTCCCTAGAACCATTTCTTCACACCACTCAACTCCCCTCTCACCACTGATCATTCCCCACCTCTCGCCGGAGCCACTCGAGTAGCCAGTCGCCGGAATTGCGCCGGAGTTAGCCGTAGCAGAGGAGGAGAAGCCGCCGGCGATTCCGTCCACACCAGGAGCTGCCGTGACCACGCCTGAGTCCGCCATCGTCTCCTCGTTCGATCGCCCCATCGCCGCACTCGCTGGAGCCCTGGTATGCCCCCACTACACCCCCACCGAGCCGCTAGGGTTCCATCTCGCCGGCGACCTATCCGTCGTCGACGACGAGCCACAACCGTAGATCCTAGTTCTAATCGTGTGGTCCACATTGCCCCGTACCACTTCGCGTTATAAGAGCCGCTGACATGCGGGACCCCCTGTCAACTGTCCTCTGCGCCGCGGAGTGAAACTGGGCCAGCCCGTTAGTGTTCCTGCGCTGGCCCTGTAATTCAAATTTAGATTTATCTATTTAGACTAAATCTAATTTCTGCCCATTAGTTTGAAAATCATTTTAGAAAGATTTACTTAACCAAATTGAATGATTCCAATTTTGTTGGAAATATAATTTAAATATCTATCCAAGACCGTTGGATTTAAATCAATTAGAGTTAGATATCTCTCCTAGCAAAAATAATAAGACATAGGATTTTTCACATTCAAACATTTTTCTAAAATCAACCATAATAGCTTTGGAGTTTATTCCAACTCTCAAAAATCACATTTGACCACACCTATCTGAATATGTAATAATATTGAGGTTTGGATGTAGTGACTTTGGACTAGTACCAAAATAATGCTATATAGGCATTTCTAGTCACTTTAAATCATTAAATATTAAACTTAAACTTATTAAAATGTGATCCAACATTTAAATCACATTCCTATGTATTCGAATATGTGGTGATGACATGTGTCCATATGATCCCATATTTTAATTGGAGAATATTAAATCTTAGTTATTTTCAATGAGTAGAAATTACTTTTCTCAAATAAAATAAATGAAACTAGTTAATTAAACCTTGTGATGAATGTGATGATACTAGATCATCAAATGTGTGCCTTAGTGTGCTAAATAGACTAGTTAAGTATTGTTTGGTGATTGTGTATTCCGTATGTATTTATAGACGATAGTACCGACCAGGTCTTTGAGGAGGAGGAGTTCTATCCCGAGGAAGAAGAAGAGAATTTCAACCACTACACCAACCAAGGCAAGCTAGAATTATACAAGATGACCTAAGCAAGATGCAATAGGCATGATTGGTTATACATTTTGACTTATACCTACTCCATGTTTTATTTACAAGCTTTACTTTCTTTTACTTTACCAAAGTTCTTTACTTTGTTTATAGATAGCATAAAGAGTATAAAACTTGACCTATCTAGTTATATTTAGATGTCATTCTATGGCATGAGATTGATATTAGCATCCCACCTTAGTGAACACTCTTAACTTAGTGTTCAGAGCTAAACCAAAAACTTGATCACTTTAGATGGGAATACTTGGTGAAAATGATTATGAAAACCTTGGAATGATGAGTCATTCTATTGAGATGTTTTGACATGTGTTGAGAAACACAAATGGTTTATGATGATGAAAATGTGGAGCATGAGCCTTAGCCCTTTATAAAAACGGATGGTTGGGTTTGGATGCGATACCATTCCAATTTTATCGTACAACCACAATACCTAAATTGGGTAAGGCTTAGCCGGAAGTTTATATGCATTAGTATTAGTTCCCTCACGGGAGAGGTTTGAGCCGAGGCTACCTCTCAATGTTGTCCACCTATGCAGTGCCCAGGATGGCAGATGGCCATGGCTAGGAGGCCAAGCTCATAGGAGAGGTGCTTATACTAGAGTGTGTAAAGGAAAGGTTATGTTTGATTATCTGCATACTAAGTATGATGATTCAGGGTTATCCCTGACAGATGTATCGAATTTTGTGGTGAAAGTGTACCACCTCTACAGAGTGTCAAACTATTCGAATAGCCATGTCCGTGGTTATGGACAGTTGGAGTGCCCATACTGTTCCGTTGTCAGATGTTTTCAAAAAGACTTATGAAATGAATTGTGACATGACTTGACCACGACAGAGTTGTGACTATGACAACTAAGTTCCCACTTAGGTGATTTCAAACTTTATTTTATCTTTCTTTGTGTCTTAACTCAGCTTAGGTTTCAAACTTAACCTTACTAATAAACTTAGAGTTAGCATTTCCTACTAGAACTACCTTACTTGTTAGTAATAGTTTGCGAGTACTTAAAGAGTACTGATGGCTTTTTTCCCTGGCTATTCTCGTGGCCAGACTATGAGGAGTACTATTTGGAAGAAGGACAACAGGACGGCTATGACAACTTGGATCTTCTCCCATCGTCCGCATTGCCTGTGATGTTGGGAATATGCCCTAGAGGCAATCATGGTTGATGATATTTCCCAAAGTATTCATAAAGTAAAGTTGTCCTTGTATGAACATCAGATATGTATCACTGAATACGTGATTCAGTTGTGGAACTATATATTCATGATTGTTCATACTAGATTGTCCTTGGTCATTGAGGTTGTGCTGGACACACAACTTAGACCAATGTGCAGGTCGGCTGATGACACGGTGATACGTTGCTAACGTATCCATAATTTTTGATGTTCCATGCTTGGTTTTATCTACTTTCTTATGTTTTGTTCCAACTTTGGAGTACATTCTATACACTTTCTTGGACTAACCTATTAACAAGAGCCACAATGCCAGTTGCCTGTTTTCTGCTGTTTTTGGTTCCAGGAAAGTCAGAAAATGAATATTCTCAGAATTGGACCAGACAAAAGCCAAAGTCGTTATTTTCCTAGACGAAGGGGGGGCCACAGGGTGGCCAAATCACCCGTAGGCGCGGGTCCCCCCAGGCCGCGCCAGGGCATGGTGTGGGCCCCCTGGCCACCCACGACCTTGCCTCTTCGCCTATAAGATGCCTCCCGATGCAAAAACCCTAAAGAGTCAAGCCTCCAGCCACGAAAAGTTCCGCAGCGCCGCCGCCACTGAAGGGGAGATTCGGGGGACATAAAGTCTCTGTTCCGGCACCCTACCGAGACAGGAAAGTGCCCCCGGAGCCATCTCCATCGATCTCCACCACCATCTCCATCACCATTTCTGATTCCCATGATGATGAAGGAGTAGTTCTTCCTCGAGGCTAAAGGTTCTACCGGTAGCTATGTGTTCATCTCTCTCTCTATGCATGATCATATTGTGATCATGAGCTTTGTAATCAAGTAGATCTACCTTGCTACTCAAGTGCTTTAATAGATCTCTGCTCTCCCCATGTGTGTGAAAGTGACAGCGTGCACACCATGAGGCTAGAGATTACAAATACTTGTTATGAGTTATATTTGGAGTTGGATGTCTTTATGAAGTTGCGGTGTTCATTGGAACCATCTAGAGCTCAAGGTGACAGTGTGGGGTTATCTAGGTGGGGAAAGCGAACTTTGAGGAGTGTTGTTATAGCCCTACCATGGATTAGAGTGTCCAACCGGAGAGTAGTTCAGTGTAGTATCATAGAGAAGAATATATTTATATGAGAGTGTTCACTAGTGAAAGTATGATCCCTAGGCCTTGTTTCTAAGCACTAAAACACCATTTGCTATTAGATCTATTACATGTTTGCTTGCTTCCATCTTTATTTTAGTTTGTCTTTAGTATTTTCCACGCTATCAAAGCTATTTTCTATCACCGTTACCACTTATAATTATCCATACCACTTGTATTTCACTATCTCTTCACCGAACTAGTGCACCTATACACCTGACAAGTGTATTGGGCGTGTTGGGGATACAAGAGACTTCTTGTATCTTGATTGCAGGGTTGCTTGAGAGGGAATACCTTTGACCACTTCCTCCCTGGGTTCGATAAACCTTGGGTGATCCACTTAAGGGAAAACTTGCTGCTTTTCTACAAACCTCTGCACTTGGAGGCCCAATAACTGTCTACAAGAATAGAAGTGCGTAGACATCAAGCTATTTTCTGGCACCATTGCCGGGGAGGTAAGGTAAAAGGTACTCACATCCTCCGGTGGGAGTGCTCGAAGTTATTTCCTTTAGATTCTGCAATTTTGTCTTTTTGTTTCTTGTTTTCACTAGTTAGGCTTAACCGAAAACAACAAAAAAATTAGAGAGCTTTATAGTATTTATCTTGAGTTAGGACATGAAGTGTTTGAAGAGAAAATTAAAAAACCTATGGAACTTTATTTGCATGCTAAGAGCAATGTTGTTAGTATGAATTCTTTGGACACCATTATTGCTAATGCTATGGAAAAGTCTAAGCTTGGGGAAGCTAGTATTTATGGAAATGATCTTTTTAGTTCCCCGGCTTTGGAAGATAGCTATTCTATTGCTTATGATGATACCAAACCTCCAATATATGATGATTATAATGATGAATATGATATTTTCAGTACACCTACTATTGAGGAGGAAATTAATTATGACTACAATATGCCTCCTATATTTGATGATTATGGTGATGAGAATAATAATGATAGCTATATTGTTGGATTTGCTCCCACTACAATTAATAAGAATAACTATGCTTATGTGGAGAGTAATAATGATTATATGCATGTGGTTCATGATAAGAATGTTTCTTGTGATAGTTATATTGTTAATTTTATTCATGATGCTACTGAAAGTTATTATGAGAGAGGGAAACATGGTTTTATGCATCTCAACAATATTAAGTTTCCCCTCTTCATGTTGAAAGTCTTGAAGTTGCACTTGTTTTTATTTACTATGCTTGTTGCTTTGTGCTTTCATGACTTGTTTCTTTACAAGATTCCTATGCATAGGAAGTGGGTTAGACTTAAATGTGTTTTGAATTTGCTTCTTGATGCTCTCTATTACTTCAATTCATATGTGAGCATCCTCTCAAACTATCAAGCTAACTTAAAGGCGTTAAAGAAAAGTACTTATTGGGAGATAACCCAAAAGTTTTAGTTGAGTCTTGGAAGTTATTACCTCTTTAATACCTCTCCTTATCCTTTGTGTGTGGTTTTTGTGCCGAGAGTAACCTCTAATGAGAGAGAAGTAAAGCTTGGGAAAGTTGCTGTCCCGAAACAGATTTTTGTGCTTCACCATAAAAATTCGTGTAAAATGTCTGTACGTCGTTTTGAGGCAAGAATTTTTGTGCTTCTGCCGCAGGTTGTTATCTAACTTCCGTTAGTTCAACACTTTTTGATTTGTTCAACAAAAGGTCTTTGAAAAAAATCGTCTTTACCTGCTGGTCTGTTTTGACAGATTTCTGCCATTATTTGCATTTTCTTCTTGTTGGTTCCTTTTTGAGTTCTTTTGGGGAATTGAGCTTTTTGAGGGAAGTGCTACAGTATCTTGTGTTTTAATGGAAGTTTTATTGGTGTTGAAACTGAACCTAAATACTTATTATCTTGAGTGCACTAATGTTGCTAATAAAGATTGTGTGAAGTTTTGTATGAAGGAAAAATTTCAGGTGTATGAAAGGAATGATGTAATGAGATGAAGAATGGACTAAAGCTCAAGCTTGGGGCTGCCACATGTGTCACCCCAAGAAATATTCAAGAGGTACAAGCTTCAAAGCTTGGGGATGCCCAAGGCATCCCCTTCTTCGTCAATAAAAATCTCAGGTCTTTCTAGACACTTCGTTTTTATTGTTTCATGCACAGTTGTGTTGTTCTTGGAGCGTCTTCTTTTTCCTTTTTTGTTTTGGTTTTTCTTTTGCTAGGTTTGCTTAGTTTGCTGAATAAATTGGTTGGACCCCCTCTTTCATGCATTGGTTTTCAAACAGTTTGGTTCGGATTGGAAAAGAGTAGGAAAGTTCATGCTTAAGTGGTAAATGTTGGAGATATGCCCAAGAGGCAATAATAAAGTGGTTATTATTATATCTTTATGTTTATGATAAATATTTACATCCCATGCTATAATTGTATTAACCGGAAACATTAATACTTGTGTGTTTTGTAAACATAAAAGAGTCCCTAGTAAGCCTCTTGTTAAACTAGCTTGTTGATTAATAGATGATCATGGTTTCCTGATCATGGACATTGGATGTCATTAATAACAAGGTTATATCATTAGGAGAATGATGTGATGGACACACACCCATAGTAAGCATAGCATAAGATCAAGTCATTAAGTTCGTATTGCTGTAAGCTTTGAAATACATAGTAACCTAATCCTTCGACCATGAGGTTATGTTAATCACCATCACCGGATGGGTACTTTGATGACATCAAATGCCGCTTCATAACTGGGCGGTTATAAAGGTGTCATTGGGTATTCTAAAAGTATGTGTTGAAGCGCATAGACCAAGATTGGGATTTGTCCATCCATATGACGGATAGATATACTCTGGGCCCTCTCGGTGGAATGTCATCTAGATAGCTTGCAAGCATGTGATTGAGTCACAAGGGATGACATAACATGGAACGAGTAAAGAGTACTTATCAGTAACGAGGAAGAACTAGGTATGAAGATACCGACGATCAAACCTCGGATAAGTAGAATATCGCGAGACAAAGGGAATTGGTTTCATATGTTAATTGGTTCAATCGAGCATGACGTAATCGTTGAGTATGTGGGAGCCGTTATGGATCTCCAGATCCCGCTGATGGTTATTGATGGGAGAGATGTCTTCATCATGTTTGTATATTCACGAACCGTAGGGTGACACACTTAAGGTTCGAAGTTGTTTTAAGTAGATATGGAATTTGCGTTGGAGACCGAATGTTGTTCGGAGTCTTGGAATGGATCCGGGACATCACGAGGAGATCCGGAATGGTCCGGAGAATAAGATTCATATATTGGGAATCATTTTCTAAGTTAGGAAATGTTCCGGAGTGTTTGTATGGAGATTCTAGAAGGTTTCGGAATGTTCTGGAAGGTTCTAGAGGATTTCTTGGAGTTTACTTGAAAACCAAGAAAGGATCAAGGGAGTCCAAGTGGGGCTAGACACGGATTCGTGGGGGAGGAGGATTCCTCCCCCCTTCCCACCGCCGACCCAAGGAGGGGAGTCCTACTAGGACTCCCCCTCCCTAGGCGTGCCTCCCTCCCTTAAATAGAAGGGAGGGGGCGCCCCCTCTTGGCTCTCTTCCATAACATCCAATCTCTGCCGCCTCTCTCCTCCACCTTTCTTCTGCACAGGCATAGGCGAAGCCCTGCAGAATTCTATACTCCACCACCACCACCATGCCGTCGTGCTGCTGGAATTCCATGGAGAAGATCTACTACCTCCGCTGCTCGCTAGAACGGGGAGAGGAAGGTCTGCCTTCGACCTTGCGTGTGACCGTCTGCAGGAAGCTGGAGCGTGGCGCCGGAAGGATCGTCCACACGATCTTGAGATCGGCAAGTGATCGACTACATCATCCACGAGATCTAATCTCGTTAACGCTTTTCGGTTCTACGAGGGTTAGTACCGATCTATCTCGTTGCTCATGTCTAGTAGATTAGATCTTGGCTTTTATCTAGATTAGATCTGGGTTTTGTTCGTTCTTGCGGTAGAAATTTTTTGTTTTCCATGCTACGAACCCATCAGTAAAGAGAGCTTGTTTTTGACTGTGGCCTATGCTTTGTCATGCCATGCTTGATATTGTTTTGACTTTATGCTTAGTATTCTTTGCTATAGCATGACTTGTTATAAACAATTGAGATTGCTTAATGTGCCTGGAAGGATCATGCGTTGTTTTAGCATATTAAAGCATAGTATTGTGGTATTCTCCTTTGATGCTTTATTTGGGTTGACTTAGCGCATGCTCACACCATGTTATGACTATCCCAAGTCACCATAGTCATTATGATCCTTTAGTTTTCAACTTGTAGTATCACTTTATGCTTTGATCAATGATATTTTGTCGCTCTGCATGATTATGGCCATTATTGCTCTCTTAGTTTGTCGCTCCCAGTCTTTTGCTAGCGTCCACAACCAAGTATGAGTTCCACTCATGCATCCAACTCCTTAACCCAAGTTATTCCAAAGAGTCCACCATACCTACCTACTAGCATATGCTATTCCAAGTATATTCATGTTTTTATCTACCTTCCGAATTAAACTTGTTATGTGAAAACTAGTGATTAAAGCTCTCAGGAACTTGATGGCACACTTTACTTTTCTTGCCCTTAATAAACTTGAACCATTGTGTCGTCTATGTTGTATATGCTTGCACTTATATGTTGGGGATTAGCAGAACCATGCTGTCACGGGGAACGCTTTCAACGTTGCACTTGTACTTTGTACCTAGTTGATATCATGCTCTTTTGTCTATGGATGTCGTCGGTGTGAAATAAAAGGGGAGCTTGTAAGTCCATGGAGTTATGTATATGTGTTAGAGAAACGCCTGGGCCGCTGGTCTAATCCATGCTGTCATGGTGGAAACCTGCAGCGTAACCATGATGAGTTGTCTATGAAGCATTCTTCTTATAAAAAAAGAGTCAGATATTGAGAAAAAAAGAGAAAAAAGAAAAAAGAGATATGAGAAAAGAGGAAAGAGAGAAAAAAGCACCATATTCCCATGGTAAATAAGAAGATTGCTGAGATGCTCGTTGTCTTCTTGCCTTGTCATTTTGATATGGGGATTCTTCCGTATCATCGGGCAAGGGGTACCCCGTTGGTGGTTCTCTATGATACACATCTACTTACGATGACAAGAACATACCGGTGACTAAACTTGAGTAGCATGAGGAGCGGCCCTCGTATTCAAGGGACATGAGATTTCCAACTTATACTTCATCAAGCATATACACCATAGTTTGTTCACTTTAACCTTTATCACTTCAAGATTCTTATGATAGGGGAAATGAGAGCTGAAAGCTATTAAGTACCATAATTTTTGGAAGCTCTTTATGAAACTTGAATCCCTACTTCCTTCTATGAAGGCCTTTCTTTTACTTTTATGTTGAGTCCCCACCTTCTATCTTTATGCACCTACTTTGAGAGCATAGTGGCCATTCTTAGTTCTATGTTCATCGTCCCAAGACTTGTTGATTGATGCATGCCTTGATATTGCTTGTTTTAAACTATTTGTATCTAGTCACTCTTATAAACTCTGAAGGTGTCCTATGCATTTATTTATGCTACTCTATGAGGGACAAGCTAAATGCCACTATGCTATGTTTTCTTTATGTGAAACAAACAAACGTCTTTCAAAGCATTGTTATTCATGAATCTTTTGTTTGTACCTTTTCATGTTGCAACATAGTTGCTATGTCTTATTGTTAGCACTTTATCTTTCATGCTATGTTGAAGTACTATGATCCCAGCTATCAATGTTTTACAAATACTTTGATCAAGTTTATGATGGTGCATGTCACCTTAAAAAATTATTCTTTGTTTTTATCACTTACGTACTCGAGGACGAGCAGGAGTTAAGCTTGGGGATGTTGATACGTTGCTAAGGTATCCATAATTTTTGATGTTCCATGCTTGGTTTTATCTACTTTCTTGTGTTTTGTTCCAACTTTGGAGTACTTTCTATACACTTTCTTGGACTAACCTATTAACAAGAGCCACAGTGCCAGTTGCCTGTTTTTTGCTGTTTTTGGTTCCAGGAAAGTCAGAAAATGAATATTCTCGGAATTGGACCGGACAAAAGCCAAAGTCGTTATTTTCCCAGAAGATTCACGGAGCTAGAAGGAGAGACGAAGGGGGGCCACAGTGTGGCCAAACCACCCCTAGGCGTGGGTCCCCCAGGCCGCGCCAAGGCATGGTGTGGGCCCCCTGGTCGCCCATCGACGTTGCCTCTTCGCGTATAAGATGCCTCCCGATGCAAAAACCCTAAAGAGTCAAGCCTCCAGCCACGAAAAGTTCCGCAGCGCCGCCGCCACCGAAGGGGAGATTCGGGGGATAGAAAGTCTCTGTTCCAGCACCCTGCCAGGACGGGGAAGTGGCCCCAAAGCCATCTCCATCGATCTCCACCACCATCTCCATCACCATTGCTGATTCCCATGATGACGAGGGAGTAGTTCTTCCTCGAGGCTAAGGGTTCTACCGGTAGCTATGTGTTCATCTCTCTCTCTCTATGCATGATCATATTGTGATCATGAGCTTTGTTATCAAGTAGATCTACCTTGCTACTCAAGTGCTTTAATAGATCTCTACTCTACCCATGTGTGTGAAAATGACAGCGTGCACACCATGGTGGCACTTAGGCTAGAGATTACAAATACCTTTTATGAGTTATATTTGGAGTTGGATGTCTTTATGAAGTTGTGGTGTTTGTTGGAACCATCTAGAGCTCAAGGTGACAGTGTGGGGTTATCTAGATGGGGAAAGCGAACTTTGAGGAGTGCTGTTATAGCCCTACCATGGATTAGAGTGTCCAACCGGAGAGTAGTTCAGCGTAGTATCATAGAGAAGAATATATTTATATGAGAGTGTTCACTAGTTAAAGTATGATCCCTAAGCCTTGTTTCTAAGCACTGAAACACCGTTTGCTATTAGATCTATTACATGTTTGCTTTCTTCCATCTTTATTTTAGTTTGTCTTTAGTGTTTTCCACGCTATCAAAGCTATTTTCTATCACCGTTACCACTTATAATTATCCATACCACTTGTATTTCACTATCTCTTCACCGAACTAGTGCACCTATACACCTGACAAGTGTATTGGGTGTGTTGGGGACACAAGAGACTTCTTGTATCTTGATTGCAGGGTTGCTTGAGAGGGAATACCTATGACCACTTCCTCCCTGAGTTCGATAAACCTTGGGTGATCCACTTAAGGGAAAACTTGCTGCTTTTCTACAAACCTCTGCACTTGGAGGCCCAACAACTATCTACAATAATAGAAGTGCGTAGACATCACACGGTTCCACTTGTCATGGGCATGGTGATGCTATTCCGACTTACACTGATTCGGTTAAAGAGTTTAGTGAGTCGGACTGACCCACAGTTGAGATGCAACAACCATGTTGTCATTTGCAGTCTCAAGCAATGGAATCCTTTGACCTGCGGTGATTGCATGATCCGAGTTGTGGATCGCCAACTTAGGTTCTATCAAACGCTGTTTCGTAAATGGGCAGTTATAAAGGTAGAGTTCGGGTTGGTTGTGAAGCAAGCTGCGTGACGTGGATTACCAAGATGGGATTTGCCCCTCCGTAATGGAGAGATATTCTCTAGGCCCTCTCGTGTGATATGATTCGGAAGCATGGCCATGCGCTACTCAATTAAGTGTTAACTGAGGAGTCGGACTAAGAGTTAGTTTAGTGAATCACATATCATGGTACGAGAAGAGAGTTAAGCTATTAAAGGGATGGCAACTACTCGCCTATAGCTTAATGGATATATCGTGTGGCAAAGGGACTTGGACTAAAGTCACATTGAAGGTTCGTCTTCTGACTTTACGGCACTTGGGAGTTGGCATGTCTTACTAGAGGCCGCTACCATCTATCGACTTAAGACCGAGAGTTCATGGGAGTGAGTTGGACTCAAAGCCATGACGGGATACTTGGAGGAGTAGCTCATGTCGTGTCTAGGTGTACGTGAACCTACAGGGTCACACACTTAAGGGTAAGGAGCCCATGTGGATTAAATCCATATGGAGATTGGAGTACAACCTAGATGGGCCTCAAGCGTTGAGCCCAACTAGGAGTGTATATAAGTGGAGTGACAAGGGATTGTTCCTGACCTAGCCGTCACTTTCTCCTCTTCCATTTCGGGCTAGACAGGATCTAGCAATCCTCTATCCGAAGCTCCTTCCTGTATGTGTGGATACCGGTAGAGGCGTTGCACGTGCGGCGCTGGAGACAGGGAAGCTCGTGGGGATCTGGCGAAGGAGTTCGTGGGATCCGGTGTGGCTGTTCGTGGGATCATTCGGCACTCCTTTGACACACTACATCAACTTCCGCATCTGTGCGTCTAGCGGTAATCTCGTGGCCTATAACCTAAGCTAGATCTTGGGAGTACCGCGTTAGGGAAAAAGTTTTGTTTATCTCTGCATGGCCCAACATGTGACACTGAAGATGGACCCCACCGCTACGCTTATTATTCCGCTACTTGTTTGTACTAAGACTGGATCATGAGATCCTTTATTTGTGTAAGACCTTATTATGGTTTGTAATGGATGATGTACTGTGATATCCAATCTGTTATGTCTCGCAAAAATGGTAATTCCGGGATTGCGATGTATGGCATAACAGGCATTTGGGATTAAAATCTGGGTGTTAATAGTAACATGGTTCTGCTAACTCACAACTTATAAAATGCAAGCATATAGGTAACATAGATGGGCACAATGGTTCAAGTTTATTAAGTGCAAGAAAATAAAGTGTGCCATCAAGTTTGTGAGAGCTTTAATCACTAATTTTCACATAACAAGTTTAATTTGGAAGATAGATAAAAACATGAATATACTTGGAATGGTGTAACACACCTTGCATAGGAATTTATAGTGGACTCTTTGGAATAACTTGGTTTTCTTGGGGGTTGGATGCATGAGTGGAACTCATACTCAGTACAGGTGGAGGCTAGCAAAAGACTGGGAGCGACCAACTAAGAGAGCAATAATGGCCATAATCATGCAAAGCGACAAAACATTATTAATTAAAGCACAAAGTGATATTGCAAGTCAAAAACTAAATGATCATAGAGGCTATGGTGACTGGTTCATAGTCTTAACATGGTGTAAGCATGTGCCAAGTTAACCCAAATAAAGCATCAAAGGAGCATACCACAATATTATGCTTTTGTATGCTAAAACAACGCATGATTCTTTCAAGGCACATTAAGAAATCCCAATTGTTTGAAACAAGTCATGCTACAACAATAATCACTAAGCATATGGTCAAAGCAACATCTAGCATGACATGATACAGTCTAAGTCACAGTCAAAACAAGCTTCCTTTTTGTACCACTATAAACATGAAACTTCCTACTCTTTTCCAACACCAATCGACTTATCTGAAACAACTCTCAAAGATAATAATCAATAAAGACCAGAGAGCATGTCTCACCCATATACAAATAAGAACTAAAAAGTTCTAAGCCCAAAGAATAAGAAAACTAAAGCTAAACGCAGTGCTAGCAAAGGGGAACACTCACAGAACAATAAGAGTGAAAACTAGAGTGTTCTAGGCAATGAATAACATGGTGTCTCTCTCTCTCCAAAAGAAGTGTGTTGGGATCCAACCAACTTATTGCGGCAAATAAAGAAAAATAAAACTAAAAACAAAAACAAATACGCTCCAAGAACAACACATAGTGCATAAGGTAATACAAATAAAGTGTCTTGAAAGAAGACCTGAGATTATTGATGAAGAAGGGGATGCCTTGGGCATCCCCAAGATTTGATGCTTGTACCTCTTGAATATTTATTGGGGTGACACGGGTGGCATTCCCAAGATTGAGCTTTTGTCCATACTTCATCTCATCACATTATTCTTCCCTACACTTGAAAAATTCCTTCATACAAAACTTCACATAATCATCATTCGCAACATTAGTGTATTCAAGATAATAAGTCTTTGGGTTTAGTTTCAACACAAGTAAAACTTTCATTAAAACACAAGCTATTGTAGCAATTCCTTCTAGAATCTCAAGTGATCAAAGAGAACTCAAAAAGAAACCGATTAAGAGGCAAATGCAAATAATGACAGAAATTTGTCAAAACAGACCAGAAGGTAAAGACCGATTTTTTCGAAAATCTTCTGTTGCTCAAATCGAAAAGTGCAAAACTAACGAAAGTTGGGTAATTAACTCGGGTGTAAGCACAAACAATTACAGCTCAATCCGATGTACTGAGAGTTTTCACGATTTTTTACAGTGATGCACAGAAATATGTTTCGGGACAACAACTTCCCCTTATCTTACTTCCCTCTCATTAGAGGTTATTCTTGGCACAAAAACCAAACAAAAAGAATAAGGAGAGGTTATTACAGACAATAACTTCCAAACCTCAACAAAACAAAAATAAACTGAAAGTAAAAATATAATGGGTTGTCTCCCAAAAGCTCTTTCTCTATAGCCATTAAGATAGGCATGATAATTTCGATGATGCTCACATAAGAAATATGAATTGAAGTAAAAGAGAGCATCAAGAAGCAAATATGGAACAAATTTTCCAATCCACTTCCTATGAAAAATAATCTTGTAAAGAAACAAGTCATGAAAGCACAAAGCAACAAGCATAGGAAAGCAAAACAAGTGCAACTTCAAAAATTTCAACATAAAGAAGGGAAACTTAATGTTGTTGAGATACATAAAACCATGTTTCCCTCTCTCGTAATAACTTTCAGTAGAATCATGAATAAATTAACAATACAACTATCACATAAAACATTCTTATCATGAGTCACATGCATTAAATAATTATTACTCTCCATATAAGCATAGCCATTCTTATTAATCGTAGTGGGTGAAAATTCAACAAAATAGCTATCATTATTATTCTCATTGCCATAATCATCAAATATAGGAGGCATAATGTAATCATAATTAAATTTCTCCTCAATAGTAGGTGGACTAAAAATATCATATTCATCATTGTAATCATCATATATTGGAGGTATAGTATCATCAAAGTAAATTTTCTCCTCCGTGCTTGGGGAACTAAAAATATCATGCTCATCAAAACCAGCTTCCCCAAGCTTAGACTTTTCCATAGCATTAGCAATAATGGTGTTCAAAGAATTCATACTAATAACATTGCTATTAGCATGCAAATAAAGTTCCATAGGTTTTTTAATTTTATCTTGAAACACTTCATGTCCTAACTCAAGCTAAATACTATAAATCTCTCTAATTTTTTTTATTGTTTTCCATTAAGCCTAACTAGTGAAAATAAAAACAAGAAACAAAAAGATATAATTGTAGAATCTAAAGGAAATAATTTCGAGCACTCACACACCAACAACAGTATTAGAAGATAGCTTAGTAGACAGAGGATGTGAGTACCTTTTACCTTACCTCCCCGGCAACGGTGCTAGAAAATATCTTGATGTATATGCATGCTTCTATTCTTGTAGACAATGTTGGGCCTCCAAGTGCAGAGGTTTTTAGAACAGCAGCAAGTTTCCCTTAAGTGGATCACCCAAGGTTTATCGAACTCAGGGAGAAAGTGGTCAAAGGTATCCCTCTCAAGCAACCCTGCAATCAAGATACAAGAAGTCTCTTGTGTCCCCAACACACCCAATACACTTGTCAGGTGTATAGGTGCACTAGTTCAGCGAAGAGATAGTGAAATACAAGTAATATGGATGATTATAAGTGGTAATTGCAATCTGAAATAAGAGTGGCAGCAAGCAAACATGTAACATGACTAATTGTAAACGGTGTTTCAATGCTTAGAAACAAGGCATAGGGATCATACTTTCACTAGTGGTTACTCTTGTATAAATATCTTCTCTTCATTATGCTACCCTGAACTACTCTTCAGTTGGACGATGTAGGGCTATAACATCACACCTTAAAGTTCACATTCCTCATCTAGATAACCCCTCACTGTCACCTTGAGCGCTAGATGGTTCCAACAAACACCACAATCTCATAGAGACATCCAACTCAAATTATAGTCATGATAAGTATTTCTGTAACCTTCGCCAAAGTGCCACACGGTGTGCACACTGTCAACTTCACACGCGTGGGGATAAGCAGAGTTTAATTAAGCACTTGAGTAGTAGAATAGATTTATAGATTACAAAGCTCATGATCTCATAAGATCATGCATAGAGAGAGATGAACACATAGCTAACGGTAGAGCCCTTAGCCTCGAGAGAGAACTACTCCCTCCTCATCATGGGAGTCAGCAACGGCGATGGAGATGGCGGTGGAGTCGATGGAGATGGCTCCGGGGGCACTTCCCCATCCCGGCAGGGTGCCGGAACAAAGACTTATGTCCCCCAAATCTCCTCTTCGGTGGCGGCGGCACTGCGGAACTTTTCGTGGAATTCTGATCTTCCCCCCAGGGTTTTCGTCTCGGGGGTTTATATAGGCGAAGAGACGAGGCTGGTGGCCGCCCGAGGGGCCCACACCAGGGCCTAGCCTGCCCAGGGGGCCACGCCACCCTATGGTGTGGCCGCCTCGTGGCTCTTCTCTGTCTCTACTTTGGACTTCTGTCTCGTGTCGGGAAAAATAGGAACTTTGGCTTTTGTTTCGTCCAATTCCGAGAATATTTCTTTACTAGATTTTCTGAAACCAAAAACAACAGAAAACAGGCAACTGGCACTACGGCATCTTGTCAATAGGTTAGTTCCATAAAATGTATAAAAATTCCTCAAAGTGTAGACAAAACATAAGATAGTTGATACAAAATAAGCATGGAGCATCAAAAATTATAGATACATTTACGACGTATCAGCGGCGGAAGGGGAGGAGCAGCCCCTCACAAGCCAAGAACCTCACCTCTTGGCACACGTATGTGTGTCCAGTGTCGGCACATGCGCCATGTCGTGTCCACTCTAGGCCACACGCATCGTGATCCACATGCCCGCCACTAACCCGCGTACTCCCGTGTAACCGCGAGGATCTGCTCTCATACCACTTGTATAACACCCCGTCCACCCAGGACCCGGGGCTGTCACTCCTGGTAACTTACTAAGATCTCTAGACTAGTCCCACAAACCAACACTTGTTTTTTCTACGCACTTTGTCCTCACTCATGCGCACCCTGGGAACAACTTCTCGGCCGGTCAGCCATCCTCAAATCACTCTATGGGAAGCACGCTTAACCTTGGAGTTCTTTTTAGATGAGCTTCCGGAAAAGAAGTTAAAACTTGTTGGTATGAGTATCATAACAATCCTATTAAGCCCACTGATGAGTCCAAAATTGAAGCATATTTACCTTTTGTTTTTGCATAAATAGAGTAGGGATTTTTGTATTTCACTGTGTTTGCACGCACCTTTTTTGTCCTTGTTTCGACAGGATCCCGAATCATTAAGTCTTATATGAACATATCAATTGGAACTGTCATATTATGCTATAATATGATATTTTAAATGATAAAAGTCATTTTATGGATTTACTTTCGCTCCTAGGAGAAAACTAAACGAGGGGAAGTCACCAGCACCAATAACGACTAGTGGTACGGGTGGAGCCTGCCCGTACCATACGCCCGTACTGAGTGGCAACACGTCTGCCTCGTCAAATACTTTCTCCTGGCAAAGATAGCAGAGGGATCCAACATTCACAACCACCAGAAACTACGAAAAACCACATATGAAAGGGATCTAAAGGAGGAACTTGGCTGGGGGCAAATCCCTGCTGCTTCACGGATCATTGGAGGACATCGCATCATCCCCTTCACCATCAACCACTGCATCTCCATCACCATTGCTACCCCCATCTCTCATCTATTAGATCTTGTCGTCATTCCAGATTCAATTGTGGTTTGCATTAGATCTACCTCCGTACTTCTATCCATCCATTTGATTATGATGATGTTGTTGATTGCTTCCATTTGTGAGTAGTTCCTTTGTTCTTAGGGAGATGGAGAAACCCTAGCACTATTATGAACTTGCAATAAAGATGATATATTCTTGTGTCTGTATGACTGGCTGGTCTATGTTAGATTTATGATTTGTGTTTGATCTCTCTCTTTAGATGGTATATGTAGTCGGCCACATATCATTTGCCCTCGAGACTAAAGGGAGGGAGAAATCCTTTGGAAATGTTTGGGATCATGCCCAGAATAGCTTCGTGACAATTAGCGCCAGCTCGTAACCTACATGGTCAAAGGAGGATAAAGAGAGACTCCCTAAGCTAATTACGATATCCACGGGGAAACCCTTGATTGTGGTGGTTTGTATGGGTGTTTTCTCTCATACATCGCAATGGTTATTTAGAGGTGACCTCGCTCTTGGCTCAACAAAGTGGTTTCCTACGAGCCTCGTAGTGAACACCTTATTATGGAGCTCCCTCCACACATCTCATGACACAAGAAGTGTATTATCTTAATTAATAATAATAATATCATGCTAGTGGTGTATACTACATCCCCGAGAATGTTCTAGCCCTATTGAATTCAACCATGCTTTCACACGACCTTGTTACTTGCTTTCTTTTACTGTTTTTAATTTACTTTTCTACAAACAACCAAAAACCTTTCAAACACCCTTTACTTGAGATCAAAGGCAGCTTATAAGTATCCTTTGGTAGATAGTGACGAGGGGCATAAAGACTTTACCAATAGCTCTCTATGGGTTCGATACTTTTACTTTGAAACTAGCTTCAATTGATCAGTGCACTTGCAGTCATCAAGCTATTTTCTGGCACCGTTGCCGGGGAGTTAAGCGCTTTTGGTCTTTGTTCTTAGTTGCTTATTATACTAATTGTTTTACTAAAGTTGCTTACTAGTTTTAGGTAAGCACCATGACTACACTTGGACTGATGAATCAGCTCGATGCAACTAAATACCTCGGGAAGTTCAATAGAGAACTCGTCAAAGAATTCCTGAGTGGGAGCAAACCACAATACAAGGTCAACCCTCGCTTTATCGCTATTATTAAAGAAAAAAATTGGAGGAGATGATCCCGATGAGGATCCTTACACTCATTATGCATTTTACTGAGTTATGTTGGACACTTAAATTCAGAGGCTATTCGGATGATGAACTGAAACTTAAACTATTTAGCCAATCTATAACCAACACTACTTTGGCTTAGTTTAGAATTTGCCCTGTAGAGAAAATTGATACTTGGGAAAACTCAAAGGAGAATTCGTGTTTCAATTTTTTCCTAAGGTAAAAACTGTTGAAGTAAGAAGGGTAATTACAAACTTCAAGAACCGCCCAGGTGAAGGCTTGGTAAGGGCCTTCAAAAGGTATACGCCTCTACTTAATAAATGTCCCCATCATGATTTACCTGAATGGTATGTTTAAAATATTTTCTATGGGGGACTTAATCAAGAAATTAAGCATGAGCTTTACACAAATTCTGTAGGATCCCTTATGGAGTTAACTATAATAAAAGCTTGGAAACTTTTATAACGAATTCTCCGTAATAGAGAAACATGAGGATTTGATTTAGGCGGCGAAGGAGGTATAGAAACTGAATATGATTATCTCAATGCTTATAAAGAATCTGGTAAGTAAAGGAAACTGCTGATGAACTTCAACTTGATGATGGTCTTATTTTGCAAATCCTTTAGTATTTTATAGAACACATTGAGGCCCCTAAGAAGGATTGGCTTAATTACACTCTGTCACCTAAGCCAGCTGAAGAAGATGTCCCAATAATCACAGCTCATGTTGATCCATTAGGGGAAGTATCCCCATATGTTGAACCCCTACCTTTCCCAAGGATAGCGAGAAAACATATGATGGCTCAGCAGCTCGAAGATCAACGTGAGGAAGAAAGGCTATTCCTCAAGACACTGGAAGAAGAGGCACAAAAAAGAAAAACTGAAGAAGTAAGTGTACAGGAGACCGGGAAACCAATAGAGGAAGATATCTTAACCATGTTTGCGCATTGCAACGTGATTGAGCTAGATACTGAAGCTTCATAGTTCGTCAAAGGAAAGGTAAAGGCTAAATAAGTTGGTAAACCTATTCTCCCTTGTACTTTCGGAGGAACTTCCTATTATGGCCTCTACGACATCGAAACAGTTGTTAACGTAATCCCTTTTATATTTTATTTGAAAATCCAAAATGAAATAACACAAGCCGAATTAGAGGATACTGACATGACTATAATGCTTGTAGATAAGAAACTTAGAGTTCCTATGGGAATAATTAGAGATGCTCCAATTTGTGTTGAACCATATAAATACCCCGTTGATTTTGTGCTTATTGATATGCCTACTGACGTTTATTGTCCCATCATTTTTGGAAGAACCTTTTTAAATACTGCAGGAGAAAACATAGATTGCAAGAGACAAATAGTGTCTCTCAAGTTTGGTGAAGAGAAAATGGACTTTCACTTCTCCAAATTTGACCATAAGCTGGTTATCAAAGATCTAAATGATGATGAGTACGAATAAGAGTAAGAAGGTAATATTGTTAATCTAGCCTCAGTAGTCATTGAGACTCCTGATGATGATTTATCAAGATGCTTAGCCAACAATAATAATATCCTTCAGGACATAGAAAATTTTGAAATGGATGATTATCTTGATTCCACACCTGAGGTGGATGCCGAGATTAACCAAAATTATGAAGAACCCATAAGGAAGGGAGATGAGGCACCTGCGCCTCCTACCCTCAAAACTTTACCCAAGGAATTAAAATACAAGTTTCTTGATGAAATGAACATTTTTCGTGTTATTATAAGTTCTAACCTTGCAGAAAAAGAGGAGGAAAATTTGATGATGGTTCTCTAGATGCATCGGAATGCTCTTGGGTATTCATGAGTTACTTGAAAGGGATTAGTCCCTCGATATCCCCCCATAGAATATTTATGGAAGAAGGAGCCCAGCCGGTCGCAGACTTTCAGAGGCGACTCAAACCTCACATGAAAGAAGAGGTAAGGAAAGAAATAATATGTTTCTTAGATGCAGGGGTGATCTTTCATGTAGAAGAAAGTGAATGGGTAAGTCATGTTCATTGTGTCCTAAGAAAGGTGGATTTACTGTTGCTAAAAATGAACATAATGAGATGATACCTACTAGAACTGTTGTTTGCCATAGGATGTGCATTGACTATAGAAAACTTAATGAGGAAACTAGGAGGATCATTACCCTTTACTATTTATAGATCAAACTTTAGAAAGGCTTGCTATCCATTCTTATTTTTGTTACTTAGATGGTTATTCCAGTTTTTCTCAAATTTCATTTCACCCTGATGATCAACTTAAAACAACTTTTATTTGTCCATATGGTATTTATGCCTATCGCTGTATGCCTTTCGGTCTCTGCAATGCTCCTACCACTTTTTAGAGGTATATGACTACTATATTTGCTGATTATGTTGAAAGTAATATGGAAGTATTCATGGATGACTTCTCTGTTTATGGAACTTCCTTTAATCATTGTCTCCATAATCTTCATAAAGTTTTGCAGAGATGTGAAGACACTAACTTAGTCTTGAACTGGGAGAAATGTCATTTTATGGTTCAAGAAGGTATAGTGCTTGGTCACAAAATCTCAGGTAAGGGCGTAGAAGTTTATAAAGGAAAGATTGAAGAAATAGAAATACTTCCCACTCTTCGAGATGTAAAAGTCATAAGGTGTTTCTTAGGCCATGCTGGATTTTATAAAAGGTTCATTAAGAATTTTTCAAAAACTGCTAGACCTTAACTAACCATCTTCAAAAGTATGTTGATTTTAATTTTGATAAAAAATGTCTCACTGCTTTCAATGTATTAAAACAAGCCCTCCTTGAAGCCCCCATTATAAAAGCACCTAATTGGAAGAAACCTTTTGAGCTATTCTGTGGGCCTAGCCATGAATCTATGGGAGCAATTCTTGTTTAGTATGATGGTGATGATCTTAATATCATTCATCATGCTAGTCGCACCTTAAACGAGGCTCAAAAGAATTACCCTATGGCATAAAAAGAATTTTTTGCTGTGTTTTTCTCCTATGACAAGTTTAGATCTTATATCATTGACTCTAAAGTAAGAGTGCATACTGATCGTGTTGGCTTAAAGGAGATTCTTAAAAGGACTGACATTAAGCCAAGAATGATCCATTGGACTCTCCTTTTGCAAGAATTTTCTATGCAGATTCTCCAAAGGAAAGAAGAGCCAGAGGAAGAATCCATGAACATTCAAGAAGCTGATCCACCTGAGGCAGTGTCATCCATTTGCATACCTGTGGGAACTAAAATTCTGAAAAGAAAGTTCTCGGCTTCTCCTTGCAATGGTCTTGGTAATTTTCTACAACCGACCTTGTTCAAAGGAAAGAAGAAACAGTTGATCCAAAAAGGAGAAGGTACCTGAATAAACTCATGTTCTCTCGATGATCAAAGCGTATGAAATCCCGAACGCATCTTTGTTCTAGACGATTTTCTGTTGTTTATTTTTGCATATCTGTATTCTCTTTGTTTTTCTAAGTTCATTGCCGGTCTTACGATATTGGTATGAGAGGGCAGTACGGCCAGCTACGCACGTACCACTAGTCGTTAAGGTGGCAGTAATCTTCGTTTCATTTTTGCATATTGGTACGACCGTGTAGTATGGTCGCATCCCCCGTACGGCTGGTCGTTACCAGTTCTGTGCCCTTTTTATCCAATCTTTGTTCGTTTTGTTTCGTAAAAATGAAAAAAGAAAAAAAATGAAGTCAGTAAAGTTAGTACGGACGGGAAGTACGGGCGGGACCTGCCCGTACCACTTAGTTGGTTGACTAGTTATCGACTTCTGGACGTCGAATTTTTGGAAACGACCCGGTATAGGCGCACCGTATGGGCATCCGTCCGTACCAGTCTGTCGTTACGATCGTGATTTCTTCCTTTTGCACCTATTACTTTCCATATTTGTTGGGATTCTTTTCTTGGCCGACCTTTTTCCTTCCAGTACGAGTTTCCCTTCTTCTAACCCCTTTTAAGCCTTCCAAAAGGCCGATGTACTTCTTTTGACAAAACAGATCTTATCCACATCGCTCTTCCTTCTCGAGGACTTTGGAACCATGTCCTACTCATGGGATATCGTTCGAGAGAAGGAGGATATCTGCAGATCATCCTCATGGGTTATAGAAGAGGTCAAAGCTGCTACACCAAAGGAAAAAGAGTTAGAAACCGAGGATGGATTCCAACTGATGGAAGCAATAAAAGATGGGCATAAGGTGTTCAGCCTCAGTGTGGGTAAAGAAGTCGACTTTGAAGAAGTTCAACTTGATTTAGAAGAATATGGGGAATCCTACTTAAAGAGGGTGAAGAAACAAGGGGAGGACATCCAAGCCTCCCTAAACAAACTTGACTGATGCATTAAGAAAACTGAGGTAAAATCTCCAAGGTCTTCTAAGCATATTGAACTTTTGCATTATTATCTAGACCAGATGGATCTGAAGATAATGAAAGAGATAGAAGCCAATCTCGACATCAGCCTTCGGTCCATCAATGCACAAAAGCAGACGGTATATGTACAAAGCTCTTGTGTATCAATTGGAGAAAATTGGCGAGCATCGCTGAATCCGCGTCTTGATCTTGGAAGCATCAAACAAGATGCTTCGTGCAAGCCTTTGTAATTCCCGGGTTTCTCCTCCTACAAACTAAAGACGCACCACGGTATCAAATAATCGCAAGGAATTATTTGATCCGCCCGGTTTGTCTCCAAGATTTGGAGGATCTGTGAGGACCTTGTAATCTATCTTACGGTTTTTAGCATGTTTACTTTCTGGCACGCATGTTAGGTTTTAATTCCATAATTTGCATTAGCTGCATCAAATTTGAGCTCCCTTTTGTTCAAGAGAAGAATTATATCCGTTGAGTTGCGAGATTTTATGATATTTGAAGTTGTCTTTTGATTCATGATTATTATATTAGATGATTGAACTAGGTTGAGTGTTATGATACTTGTACAACTTTCATGATTTTAGGGACTTCCACACCAATAAAAGTATTGATTAGGCTATGAGAAGAAAAAATTTGGTAGAATATTATAGTCATGAGTTTTGAGAGCCATAAAAGTAGTGAGCATGATCAAATAGTTGTACTAAAAAAGAGAGAAGAGGAGAAAAAAAAAGAAAGTAAAAAAATATAGAGGGAAGAAAGAAAGAAGTAAGAAGTGCACGTATCAAAAGAATCAAAAGGTAGAAAGAAAAGATGAAAGGAAAAGAATGATCATGAATCTTCATTACTGAATCAAGTGCTCAATTATTTTGAACTTTATGATTATATGATATGTTAAATCATTAGAAGCTTATTATAACTTCATTAATACTAAAAGGGTGTGGAAGCCTCTAAGTCATGTGATGTGTAAGGGTATGATAATACCCCCGAAGTATCTCTACATCCGATGGTGTATTCCTATTTCAATTTCTACCTCATTTATTGTAACGACTCATGCCTCATGAACATGATGATCTTGTCCATAAGCCACCATCTTGCTCGGGGATGAGAAAGTGTCTATCTTGGGGGAGTTGATGAGTCCAAAATTGAAGCATATTTACCTTTTCTTTTTGCATAAATAGAGTAGAGATTTTTGTATTTCACTATGTTTGCATGCACCTTTTTGTCCTTGTTTCGACAGGATCCCGAATCATTAAGTCTTATATGAACATATCAATTGGAACAGTCATATTTGCTATAATATGATACTTTTAAGTGATAAAAGTCATTTTATGGATTTACCTTCGCTCCTGGGAGAACACCAAACAAGGGGAAGTTACCAGCACCGATAACAACCAGTGGTACGGGCGGAGCCCTCCCGTACTGTCCACCCATACTGAGTGGTAGCGCGTCTGCCTCGTCAAATACTTTCTCGTGGAAAATACAACAGAGGGATCCGACATTCACAGCCAACAGAAACCATGAAAAACCACATCTGAAAGGGATCTAAAGGAGGAACTTGGCTAGGGGCAAATCCCTGCTGCTTCACGGATCATTGGAGGACATCGCATCATCCCCTTCACCATCAACTGCTGCATCTCCATCACCATCGCTACCCCATCTCTCATCTATTATATCTTGTTGTAATGCCAGATTCAATTGTGGTTTTCATTAGATCAACCTCCGTACTTTTATCCATCCATTTGATTATGATGATATTGTTCATTGCTTCCATGTGTGAGTAGTTTCTTTGTTCTTGAGCAGATGGAGAAACCCTAGCACTATTATGAACTTGTAATAAAGATGATATATTCTTGTGTCCGTATGACTGGCCGGTCAATGATAGATTTATGATTTGTGTTTGATCTCTCTCTTTAGATGGTATGTGTAGTCGGCCACATATCATTTGCCCTCGATACTAAAGGGAGGGAGCAATCCTTTGGACGTGTTTGGGATCGTGCCCGGAATATCTTTGTGAAAATTGGCGTCGATTCATAACCTACACTGTCAAAGGAGGATAAAGAGAGACTCCCTAAGCTAATTACGATATCCACGGGAAACCCTTAATTGTGGTGGTTTGTATGGGTGATTGCTCTCAGACATCGCAGTGGTTATTTAGAGGTGACATTGCTCTTGGCTAAACAAAGTGGCTTCCTACGAGCCTTGTAGTGAACACCTTATTATGGATCTCTCTCCACACATCTCATGACACGACAAGTATATTGTCTTAATTAATAATTATAATATCATGCTAGTGGTGTATCCTACATCCCTAGCAACGTTTGAGCCCTATTGAATTCAACCAAGCTTTAACATGACCTTGTTGCTTGCTTTATTTTACTCGTTTTAATTACTTTTTTGAAAAAAATCAAAAACCTTTCAAACATCCTTTACTTGAGATCAAAGGCATCTTCTAAGTATCCTTTGGTAGATAGTGATGAGGGGCATAAATACCTTTACCAATAGCTCTCCGTGGATTCGATACTTTTACTTCAAAACTAGCTACAATTGATTTGTGCACTTGCATTCATCACCCGCTAGTATCTCACAACGGCCTCCTCCTCCTCCTATTTGACACTGGCGGCCTCCTGCTCCACCGACTACGTCATGGGTCCCTCGTATTTTGTGCGGTAGTTGACCGCTCCCTCCTCCTCCTCCTGTGCGGGCGGTTATGCCACCATGGGGCGGAAGGATATCACACAAGCCCTCTAAGGTGGCTGTGTCCGCCACACCTACGAACAGAAGAGGCCATGGAATAGGTCACAATGAGGAGACGATGCCTGGCGATGCGGTGGATACGGTGCTAGCGTCGTTGGACGATGCAACCCGTAGAAGGCGTGAAGGCCCTGATCTCTACACCGCGACCGCAGACACTAGCCACACTCTGTCAGGATGGTGTCGATGTCGGGATCATCCGAGTATGCGTGGCAGCCATCATGGTTCCTCGAGGTCCTAGTGGAGGATCACCGCCCTGATACTTGCATTTTGCATCATCATAATAGCAACATACATGATCATTATAGAACGTTATTTGCATTGTTCTATCATTATTTTGCATATTTAGATGATTTATGAGACTTTCCTACAAAGTACCCTTTATTGGTATTTAATTTCTGGGAGGCAGAAAACCTCCCTTTTTTATTTTTTTATTTCAGGGACCTTTTAGACGTCAATAAATCGAAAAAAATACAAGACCAGTTTTTCATCAAGAGAAGGACACTGGATCAAAAAAACATGCGAGGCAGGCCACTACGACCAAAAGAGGCCAGGTGGCGCAGCCTACCTGGGTGCACGTGTCAGCTGGGCCCATTTGGCTCTCGAGCATCATCTCAGCTTCCCCTTTTTATAGCGTCTTCGTTTCACTAAAAAACCTACGCCATATTTTTCACGATTTATAGAGGCGGTGGTGAAGGAGAAAGTCTTCTCCTACTCCGAGAGAGGGCAGATCCTGCTGTGAAGGAGCCTCCGATGAGGGTAAATCGATGCCATCGTTATCACTACTCCTACTTGGCATAGGGGAAAGCCTCTCTATCAACATCTCCATTAGCACCAACATCATTACCATCTCCATCTCGAAGATCCATCTTGTTCCCTTCATAGTTTATGATTGATTGAACCCTAGATATTATTTAATTGCTATTTGCATGTTTGTGATTGGCAACTTGTCTTTATTTGTGGGGAATTATATTTTTGGATTATGTCGTAATCCATATGCCACTAATCCATATCATGTTTGACACTTGTGAGTAGATCCCCATGTTCCTGACGGCATATGATGAATTGGTTGTGATTTCCATATAATATGCAATGAATATTTAGTCAAGTTTATATCTTTTATGTTGTTCTATGATGGTAATGTGTGAACATTGACTACATATCACTTCACCTATATGGGCTCATATGGCTGCACTTTAATGTAATAATGAGGTTTGGAAGGGACAGAATGATAGAAACCGTTTTCTAATGCTTTGAGTTACATTGGAGGGATTTATATCGGGGACCCATGAACTTACTGCTATGGTGGGCCATTTAAGTCTTAATGATTCCTATGTTTTCTCATTAAAATGGTTATATGACCCCTCATAATGGGTGTAATTTCTCATATTTATGGCTGCACCTAAACTAGGCTCCATCCTAAGAGAACTAAACTTTACAAGATATTCACCATATTCTATAGAAATTTGTATGCTAAGTAAATCCATGATGCCCTCGGGAACACTTGTCACATATAAGAACACACACTTGATCTTGTACTCTTACTACATAGATGATTGGTCTTTCTCTTATTAAGAGCATCTATTTACTGAAATTTACTTTCAGAAATCCATATTACTGCAAATTACAAACCCAAAACATAAAACCACTACATCTTTTATTGCTTTACTTGTCAAACTTTCTAACCAATACCTTCAAATCCTCGTGGGTTCGATAACCTTTTCTTATTGAAAGGTACTACAATTGATCTCCTACACTTGGGAGTCATCAAGATACTTTTCTGGCGCTGTAGCCGGGGAGCGTCGTTCTATTGGTAGGTTTGTTTGGTATGGAAACTTGAAAGCTGTTTTTTTACTTTTGCTATATTATCTTATCATGGCCTTCCTTGGCCGCGAAAGTATGAAATTTTCTTTATATGAGTATGTTAATGTTGTTAAGAACAAGGTTGATAAACCTCCTGAGACAGAAATAGAATATCAAATTCCTATTGGTATTGCCAAAGAGGTTAGAAAACAAACTTTCACTAGAGATGGAAGTAAAACTGCTCAGGGGCATGCATATACAAATGATTGAAGATCTATGATCTCTATTTAAACTCTCTGGTATTCCTCATCACGAAGTGAAAAGGAAATTATTATATTTATCTCTTGCTGGTAATGCTCGCATATGGTTTAGAACTTTGGATGATAAATATCGTTTTGATTGGGAATTTCTGAAGAAGATTTTTTATCTCAAGTATTATACTCCTAAAGAAGTTTATGATGATCATTAACATATTTATAACTTTTGGCCTCATGTTGGAGAAAGTATTACTCAAGCTTGGGGGATATTAAAGGAACTCCTTTGTAAGAATCCTTGTCATGGTCTTCCTAAAAGCATTATATTGATCAATTTCTATGGGAGGCTACCATAGCATCATAAGGACTTTCTGGATAATTCATTGGGAGGAAGTTTCACTAATATAAGTGAAGAAGAAGCATTGGATTTATTGGATACTATTTTTGAAAATACTGATAATTGGGATCTTGACAAAGGTAACAAACCCCGTTTTGAATATGATATGCATGCATAGAGAACTTCTCTACTTCTATATTGTTTGAAGAGCTATGTAATAGGTTTGGCCTTGATCCTTATGTTTTAGAAGAAGTTACTAAAAGTTTTGCTAATCATCTTTCTATTCCTAAAAAAAGGATTTGATGTTTATGCTGAGCCTATTAAACACTCTATTGTTGTGCCCAAAGTTATCAAGTAGGTTAATCAAGTATCATCTACCAAAATTGAGGAGTATGTTGAATCTCCTCCATATCCAAGTAAAGTGAAGGAAAATTTACTCACTGTTGTTGCAAACAAGAGTGCTAGAAGATGTAGTGAACCATATAAACATATTGAAGTTCAACATCAAATCTCTTCCATCAAAGAACTAAATGAAGAAAATCCTTGTGATATCTATCTATGTGAAGATTCCACCAAGGTAATTCAATGGAATAATACCACCAAACTTGGTAAACATATTATATCATGTTCTATTGGAACTTCATGTTATCATGATATTTATGATATTGGAGCAAGTATAAGTGTAATTCCATATTCTCTATATCTTGAAATTAAGCCTGATATTGATCCCATACACATGGAAGAGAGAGGTATAACTATCTAACTTGCTAATAAAGAATATATATGTCCTCTTGGTTTGGTTAGAGATGTTGAAGTATTAGTAGGAAAAATTAAATACCTAGCAGATTTTACCATGCTTGGTTGCTCCCAAGATCCATTTTGTCCCATCATATTTGGCCGACCATTCTTACATTATGTGGGTTCTGAAATTAGTTTACCTAAAGAAAAAATGTTCATTAAATGTGCTGGTGAAAGATTGGAGTTTCACTTTTCCAAGTTTACTAATAAACATTTAGAAAAACAAAATATTTCTAAAGATATAGTGGAAACTCTTGCTTCTGTGGTAGTTGATTCATCGAACGCGATGGAGCGATATGTGCTTAACCAAGAGGAAGCTTTTAGTGATGAAGAAAAATAAGCATTAGAAAAATACTATCTCAACAACCACCTCAACTAGAGTTACATATTCCACCTGATGATTTAGGAGAATTACCTCCACTTAAGGAATATCCTAGTTTTGAACTGAAACCCTTGCCCGAAGATATGAAATTTGCATTCCTTGATGAAGATAAGACATATATTGTTATTATTAGTGCTAACCTTTCAATTGAAGAAGAATAAAAGTTACTTGAAGTACTTCGAGCTCATAGGCCAGCCATTGGCTATTCACTTGATGACTTGAAAGGTATAAGCCCAGCTTTATGTATGCATAAAATTAACTTGGAAGAAGATGCAAAGCCTGTTGTTCATTATCAATGATGTCTTCATCCAAAGATGAAAGAAGTGGTAAGTAAAGAGGTAATCAAACTCATTGAAGTAGGTATTATCTACCCCATAGCTGATAGTAAATGGGTTAGTCATGTTCATTGTGTGCCTAAAAAGGGTGGAATAATGGTTGTCCCAAATGATGAGAATGAACTTGTAGCTCAACAAACTGTTATTAGTTATAGAATGTGCATTGATTTTAGGAAACTTAATAAAGCTACTCATAAATATCATTACCCATTGCCATTCATTGATCAAATGCTAGAAAGGTTGTAAAAACATTCACATTTTTGCTATCTATATGGTTACTCAGGTTTCTCCCAAATTCCTATGCATAAATATGATCAAGAAAAGACAACTTTCACATGTCCCTTTGGTACTTTTGCTTATAGGCGAATGTCATTTGGTTTGTGTAATGCTCCTGCTACTTTACCAAGATGCATGAAAGTTATATTCACTTATTATATTGAGAAAATTGTGGAAGTATTCATAGATGACTTTTCTATGTATGGTACCTCTTTTGATAATTGCTTGCTCAATCTTAACAAAGTTTTGCAGTGTTGTGAGGACCAACACTTAGTCTTGAGCTGGGAAAAGTGTCATTTCATGTGACATAAGGTGTTGTTCTTGGACACTGTGTTTCAGGAAGAGGCATTGAAGTGGACCATGCCAAGGTAAAAGCCATAGATAAGCTACCATATCCCAATGATATCAAAGGTATAATAAGCTTCCTTGGACATGCATGTTTCTATATAAGGTTTGTTAAAGACTTCTCTAAAATATCAAAGCCTCTAACTAACCATTTGCAAAAGGATGTTCCATTCTTTTTTAATGATGATGATTACGTAGAGTCATTTAATGTCTTAAAGAATGCTTTAAAAAGTGCTCCTATAATTCAACCACCTAATTGGAATCTACCATTTGAAATCAGGTCTGATGCTGGTGATTATGTTGTAGGGGTTGTTTTAGGCCAAAGAGTTGATAAGAAATTAAATGTTATATACTATGCTAGTAAAATACTTGATGGTCCTCAAAGAAACTATGCTACTATTGAAAAATAAATATTAGTAGTAATCTTTGCACGTGACAAGTTTAGACCTTACATTGTTGATTCAAAAGTCATTGTGCACTTTGATCATTTTACTATTAAATATGTCATGAACAAGAAAGATGATAAGCGTAGATTAATAAGATGGGTTCTTTTACTTCAAGAATTTTATTTTCAGATTGTTGATATGAAAGGTGAAGATAATACGGTAGCTGATCGCTTTTCTAGAATGGAAAACATTCCAGTTGACGCTATTCCCATTAATGGTAGATTTAAAGAACAACTTGCAGACATTAATGCATCTTGCAGTAGAGTAGCATCCCCTTGGTTTGCTGATTGATGACCAAAAGTGCTTAGCTCCCCGGCTACGATGCTAGAAAATAGCTTGATGACTACAAGTGCATAGATCAATTGTAGCTAGTTTCGAAGTAAAAGTATCGAACCCACAAAGAGTTATTTGGTTAAGGTATTTAGCCCCTCATCACTTTCCACCAAAGGATACTTGTAAGCTGCCTTTGATCTCAGGTAAAGGGTGTTTGAAAAGTTTTTGGTTGTGTGCAGAAAAGTAATTAAAACGAGTAAAAGAAACCAAGTAACAATGTTGTGTGAAAACGTGGTTGAACTCAATAGGGCTAAAATGTTATCAAGGATGTAGGATACACCACTAGCATGATATTATTATTATTAATTAAGATATCATACTTCTTGTGTCATGATATGTGTGGAGAGAGCTCCATAATAAGATGTTCACTACAAGGCTCGTAGGAACCCACTTTATTGAGCCAAGAGTGAAGTCACCTCTAAATAACCACTGCGATGTCTGAGAGCAATCACCCATACAAACCACCACAATTAAGGGTTGTCCTATGGATATTGTAATTAGCTTAGGGAGTCCCTCTTTATCCTCCTTTGATCATGTAGGTTGCAAGCTGGCACAAATTTGTCAGAAGCTATTCCGGGCATACTCCCAAACACGTCCAAAGGATTTCTCCCTCCCTTTAGCCCCGATGGCAAATGATATGTGGCCAACTACACATACCATGTAAAGAGAGAGATCAAGCATAAATCATAAATCTATCATAGACCAGCCAGTCATATGAACACAAGAATAGATAATCTTTATTTCAAGTTCATAACAGTTCTAGGGTTTCTCCATCTCCCTAAGAACAAAGGAACTACTCACACATGGAAGCAATCAGCAACATCATCACAATCAAATGGATGGATAAAAGTACAGGGATAAATCTAGTGCAAACCACAATTGAATCTAGAATTACAACAAGATCTACTAGATGAGAGACGGGGGTGATGATGGTGATGAGGATACAACGGTTAATGATGAAGGGGATGATGTGATGTCCTCTAATGATCCGTGAAACAGCAGGGATTTGCCCTCCACCAAGTTCATCCTTCAGATCCCTTTCAGATGTGTTTTTTCGTCGTTTCTAGTGGCTGTGTATGTCGAATCTCCCTGCTGCCTTTGCCAGGAGAGAGTATTTGATGATGTCGCATGGTATGGGCGGACGGTATGAGCGGGCTCTGCCCGTACCACTGGTCGTTATCGCGGCTGATGCTTTCCTCTCGCTTGGTATTCTCCCAGGTGCGAAGGTAAATAAATAAAATGACTTTTATCACTTAAAAATATCATATTATAACACAATATGACAGTTCCAATTGATATGTTCATAATAGAGTTAGTAGTTTGGGATCCTGTTGAAACAAAGGCAAAAGGTACATGCAAACGCGGTGAAATACCTAAATCCCTATTCTATTTATACAAAAATAAAAGGTAAATATGCTTCAATTTTGGACTCATCAACTCCCCCAAGCTAGACTCTTGCTCGTCCCCAAGCAAGATGGTGGCTTATGGACATGATCATCATGTTCATGAGGCATGGGTCGTTACAATAAATGAGGCAGAAATTGAAATAGGAATACAATATCAGATGTAAAGTTACTTTGGGGGTATTATCATATCCTTACACATCACATGACCTAGAGGCTTCCACACCCTTTTTAGTATTAATGAAGTTATATGAAGCTTCCAGTCATTCAACATATCATATAATCATAAAGTTAGACTGAGTGAGCACTTGATTTCAGTAATGACGGTTCATGATTATTATTTTTCTTGTATCTTTCTTTTTCTTGGGCTTCTTTTGATAATTGTTCTTTTATTTCTCCTCTCTTCTCCTTTTCCTTTTCTCTTCTTTTTATTCTTTTCTCTCTTTTTTTAGTATAGCCACTTGATCATGCTCACTACTTTTATGGATTTTTAGAACTTGTGACCATAATATGCTACCAAAATTATTTTTCTCATTATTTAATCAATACTTTTATTAGTGTGGAAGTCCCTAAAAATCATGACAGATGTACAAGTATCATAACACTCAACCTAGTTCAATCATCTAATATAATAATCATGAATGACAAGATAACTTCAAATATCATAAAGTCTCGAAACTCAATGGATATAAATATTCTCCTGAACAAAAGGGAGCTCAAAGTTGATGCAACTAATGCAAATTATGGAATTAAAACCTAACATGCGTGTGGGGAAATATATATGCTAAAACTATAAGATAGATTACAAGGTTCTCACTGATCCCCCCCAAAGTGGACCATCTTACAAAGTGGGTGGAAGGAATCCCAACCAAAAGTGTAGATCATGTTACAACAATTAAGATGCTTAAAGACATAAATTTTCCCATGTTTGGAGTACATAGGTGTCTAATTATTGATGGTGGTTCTCATTTCTTACATGGTATTATTAGGAAGACTTTAGATAAGTATGGTTTTAATCACAGAGTAGCATCTCCATATCATCCTCAAACTAGTGGGCAAGTCGAACTAAGTAATATGGAAATCGAACTCATATTGGAAAAGACAGTTAATAGAGCTAGGTCTGATTGGCCAACTCAAATTAATGATGCTATGTGGGCTTATAGGATAGATTTTAAAAATCCAATAGGTATGTCTCCTTATAAGATGGTTTATGGTAAATCTTGTCACCTCCTAGTAGAGTTAGAACATAAAACTAGATGGGCTATTGAGCAACTTAACTTTGAATTTAAGACAGCATGAGAGAAAAGAGTTCTAGACCTAAAATTGTTAGATGAATGGGGGAACGAACCTTATGAAAGTTCTAGGTTGTTTAAAGAAAACATTAAAATTTGGCATGACAAGAAAATAAAAGAAAGAAATTTAAGGTAGGTGGTCAAGTATTATTGTTCAACTCTTTTTTCAAGTTTTTTGCAGGGAAGTTGACATCAAAGTGGAAAAGTCCATTAGTTGTGAAGGAGGTGTACCCCTTTGGATCCATCCGCCTTCATGGAGACTACAAAGGTAAACCTCATGTGGTTAATGGACAAAGTCTTAAACATTATATTGCAGGACAACAATTCGTTGGAAAGGTGGAGGAGCTAAACTTCCAGAAGCCCGAGGACGTGATTGCAAAAAAATATCCCCAACCAAATATCATAAATCATTAAAAAGAAACTTTTAGGTACGTAATCATATCGGAATATCTAGATACTTTGGGAAACTTGTTACTTTTGGAAAATTGAGGCATGCAGCAAAAGAATTGGACGAAACGGAGTCATGGAGAGGAAAAGAGGACAGGTGGCATGCCCACCACCAGTGCATGCGCTACCTAGTCTCTTTTCCCCTCCAGACCTCGTTTTGCCTCCGTTTCAACTCCAACTCTTTGTCTTACCTTAAAAACTGCTAATATATACCTCCCTCTGCAGATCTAATCTTGCACCAAGTCTTTTCGGGGTGAATTTTGTTTTCTGTACATGTCTTCCAAATATCATCTCGGCAACTTTACCATGTCCTCGCGGTGGAGCACCCCAATTGGAGGATTCCCATGAGAAAACGTTAGGATCACGTGGTGGGGGTCTCCACCGAGGAGCCACCCGCAAAGAGAAGAAGGAGGCCCAAGGGGTAATGGCCATTGGAGCCCCCAATTCGAAGAAGGAGCAAGGAGGATGAGGGAGATCGAAGAACCGCAACTCGGAGGCTTAGCTGACCCCGATCTTCAAGCATAGACTGACTTCCTTCACCGACAAATTGCCATCAAAGAAGAGTATTCATCCATCTCTCGCTGTCATATTAAATTGTTGTGGGATTATGAGGAGGCGGTGAACATAAAGTATGTGAGGAACATGCATACAAGCTCAACAGTTTGTATGGAGACCAATGCAAGGCTGGAGGAGAAGATCAAGAGTTACATGGGCAAGTTGTAGGAGCAAATTGAGCTTAATAATAAGTTAGGTGCAACCTTGGTGAAGATTAGGGATACTACCAAAGATTATTTCATGAAAGCTATCGCTTAAAGACCTGCACCAACAACTCAAGCTTGGGGGAGTTTCACGTAGTCTTTTATGCCTTTTCATTAATCATATTGAATCTAGTCGTGAATCTTTAAGTTTGGCATTGCTTGAATCTATTAGGTATCTATTATATTAATGCTTAAAAATCTCTTATAGTATCATCATGTATCCTTGGTTGAGTGGTTTTTAATGAAATATAAAGTATGGTGTTATCCATGATTCTCTTGTTTGGATATTTATGAATAACACTCATGCAAATGTGCACATCATATCTAGAAGTTTCAACTACATCTTTCCTAGAACTATATAGAATTTATCTCAACAAATAAAGCAAAAAACTTGTGACAAAAAGAAAAAACCGAGCAAGTGAAATCAAGAAAAGTCTTGCTACAAAAAGAAAAATCCAACCAAGTGAAAATTTAAAGAAAAGAATATCCTGAATTTGGAATGGAGATGTGATTTTATAGAATAAAAATTTAGGAAGATATGGCAACAACTAGACATGAGATACTCTTGTTTAACTTAGTAATCAATTAGTAAACCGAGGGTCATGGATATTTCAATACGTATACTCTATGGGAAAAGTGAATGAAAAGGCAAGCGCCCGAGGATTCGGTTAGCCATGGACAGAGAAAGGCAAAGGATGAATAAAGTATATGACATGACTGAAAGATCCATGAATAAGGTTTATACTTGTTACTAAGAGACAAGACCGTTAACTAATGCCATTACAAAGATAGTTAAAGTGTTTGACAAAGTTGAACTTCATGTCTATCTTGTTGGTTAAAAACTTTCTTCTTTTAACTAGTTATTCTATAAGAGTTTATCTTTGTTGCAAAGGAAAGAAGTAAAGTAAAAAATAGCATGGTAAATACCATGCAATCAAAAATAAAATAAAACGAGATATGTTCAATTGTCTAACATACAATGGTTAGTCTTGTTCAAAAGCAAGGAGTAGTTGCTAGAGATCCTATTTATGTTGCCCTCATTTGTATGATTATTAGGCTATAAATCTTTTAAGACAAGTGAATATGCATAAGTTGATGATGCCATGCTCGTATTTTATTTTATCAATAAGTTCATTGATGCATGATATGATCTATTCACTTATTTGATCGAGGGCGAGTAAAGGTTTAAGCTTGAGGAGTTGATACTTGCATTTTGCATCATCATAATAGCAACATATATGATAATTATAGAATGTTATTTGCATTGTTCTATCATTTTTATGCATTTTTAGATGATTTATGGGACTTTCCTACAAAGTCCCCTTTATTGGTATTTAATTTCTGGGAGGCAGAAAACCTCCTTTTTCTTTTCTTTGTTTCAAGGACCTTCTAGAATTCAATAAGTCGAATGAAAAATACCTGACCAGTTTTTATCAAGAGAAGGACATTGGAGGAAATAAACACGCGGGGGGAGCCATGAAGGACAAAAGAGACTAGGTGTCGCAGCCTACCTAGGTGCACGCGCCTGCTGGGCCCATTTGGCTCTCAATCGTCGTCTCGGCTCCCCCTTTTTGCAGATGCCTTTGTTTCACCAAAAAACCTACGCCATGTTTTTCCCACAATTTATAGAGGTGGTGGCTTAGGCTAAAGTCTTCTCTTACTCTAGGAGAGGGCAGATCCTGATGTGCCAGAGCCTTAGGTGAGAGGAAAATCAACGCCATCATCATCATCAATACTCCTCCTTGGCATAGGGGGAAGCCTCTTCATCAACATCTCAATCAATACCAACATCATCACCATCTCTATCTCGAAGATCCACCTTGTTCCCCTCATAGTTTGTGATTGATTGAACCCTAGACATTGTTTAAGTGCTATTTGCATGTTTGTGATTGGAAACTTGTCTTTATTTGGTGTGGAGATTGTATTTTCGGATTGTGTTGTGACCCATATATCGCTGATCCATATCATGTTTGACACTTTTGAGTAGATCCCCATGGGGCTTGTTCGTCTGCGGTACCAAAGTTGGCAGGCCAGCGCATGGCGGTACCTAAGTTTCCTAAAATTACCGCGTTTCGAAAAGTTGGGCCGCCAACTACTAAGAGGGGCCATTTCGAGGCAAACTCATCTCACCCCTGCCAAATACAAACATTCCGTTAAACCGCCCCGTGAAGTAGACGGTCGGGACCCACATGTCGGTCATCTGTCCATGACGCAGGCGCCAACGCAGCAACCTCTTAGGCAAATCGAGAAGCTAAGTAGATTGGATGCATTGACCAATTTCACAAATCCATTCCTAGCTTTCCCCTAGCACCGGCGGCATCGGAATCCACCCTCTAGGCAGGACGATCCCTTCGAACATTTGACTTCTGGGGCCAAGTTGTTGCGCCCAGTTGGTGCGCCTAGTCACTGCGAGGCCGTTGAGCTCCAATGGCGCATGCCGTAGCCGCCATTGCGAGGCTCTAGCCCGCCTCCGCCGCCGACAAGCCGAGCAGTTTGGAGGATGGCAGATCCTACTATCAAGGAAGAAGAAGTTCTGGCTACAAGCGGGTGAGCTACCCTTCTCTTTGCTATTCGCACTAATTACAACTGCTAGCTGGCTACTGAACCTCAAATTGTTTGTTAGCCCAACACTGACAAACATATTTTGTCCACAGTTTTCTGTCAAGTGGGATCTGCGTGGACCTCCCTTACCTGGTTATGGTAGTCCTTTATAGGTACGACTCTAAGGGAAAGTGGTATGGAAGCCATTGTTTCACGATGGAAGAAGCGCCTGCGTAGATCTGCACTATATCTGGTATGGTTGCTGCTCTACGTAATCATGTTGAATTACGGCTGAAGCAGACAGCAAAGTTCAGCTTCATGGATGAACGTGGCATCATGGTTCCTATAACGTGTGATAGTCAGCTAATTAGGTTGATGAAAAGGTATGCTTCGGCTGCCATGTTTGACCTGAAATGTCATGTACTGGATGTGGAAGCTGCTGCAACTGGGAGTCGCCCTTCTATTCTTGGACAGGGTGGTTGCTCGAACCCAATTAGCTCCTGGTAAGCAAAGGTCGCTTTGGGTTCACATGTTTGTGCTGAATTGCAATTTTTGTTTTATTTACTCTGTAGATATTGGGCAGTTATGCAACAGTCTTGTTTTTTTGACAGGAAGCGCTGCAAGGTTAGAAACATGACTGCCGGGTCAGTCATTTTGCTGCCCAAAGAAATTAAAAACGAGTGGAAAGATGATGCTGGACACGATTCTGATGCCCATTGTCCCGACGATGCAGAGTACGTGAAACTAAGAAAATTGGCACCAAGGAAGAGGAAGATGGCAGGAAATAAAGAAGCCAATGGACGTGAAGGCTTGGCACCCAGGCTGCGGAAGAAGGCTACTGGCAATGAAGATGCATAGTAATGTGTTGAACTTGAACCTATATATGTAATTCTGTTAAATTCTGGAGCTCTGTGTGTGGCATGTTGCTGGGAGAAACAATCTACCCACGTTCTCTGAGTAAAATGTAGCGCGAATTAGGGTTTGGAAACGCCCGAGTTAGTAGTTGAATCCGAAATTGTGATTGTGACACTGCTATCTGAAAACAAGGATCCACCGGTTCCACAATTGCTGAGGGGCAGGAGGTCTCCAAATACGACGGAATGTAAGTGGCACAGAAATAAATTATTTAAGCTGCCACACTCCACGAAGCAGCAACTTATTTCAGATGCTGCACAACGACATGGCAACATAAACAACAATGTTCTCACCGATAATGCCCAGATGGGGAGGAAATGGGTACCACTTTCTGGCCTAATCTTGAGCCCGTCTATCTCACCGCCTCTCTGCTCCTGCATCCCTTGCATCTAGCGAAGCTCCCGGATCTCCAGTAACCGGGTGTACGTGCTTCCACTTTATAAATTGTGATTGTGCCATTTGCATGCAACCAAATCGACGTAGATTACGTTTAAACAAACCACCAATGTCAGAATACACTAGTAGAAAAGGGGTCTTTGATCCACGGTCACGTTCCCAATCCGGGACAGAGATCTAAATCGAGGCAGAAATTGATCTAAATCACAAATTCTTCCACAAATTAATCGAGACAGACATCTAAATCGAGGCATTTCATTAATTCAACCACAAATTCTTCTAAAAAAGGTGGGATTTCACATCCTACATTAATTCAACCACTAGTCAACAATTTCACTTCCGCTGCCACTATCCTCCGAGCCGCTGGCTTCCTCGTCTTCGTCGGACGGAACCTCCACGATTTCCGCATTGTACGTGAGACGGAGCACCTCTTCGCAGCGAGCGGCGGCAATGACAGTGAACTTGGTCCGTCCAGGGACAGACCAGAACCTCTCCCGCCATTCTCGGTTGTGGAGATCTCGGTGCACCACGCGCCCGTAAACGATGTGGTTGCCTATCTTGGCCTTCCGCTCCTTCTTGAATAGCGCCGGCCAGTACGGGCTGGCCGCCGCGTACCGGGGCAGCGCCCTCTTCCACGCGGGCATTTGGCGGCGGCATGCCACGATTTCGATCTCCATCACGGCTCCACCGGGGACGAGGAGCGGAGCCACCTGCACCCCCGCATAGCTCATGCGCCATCCGTGGGGCACCGTCGCGGCCGGCGGCACGAGGATGTCGAAGTGCGTGAACATCACCACCTCGTAGAAGTTCAGTGAGGGCATCTCCATGGCGGCGTGGTGGAGATTGGAGAGGGAGCGAGGGGGTGGACGGCGTGGTGGATATTGGAGAGGGCGAGGGGATGGGCGAAGAAGTGACGAGCTGTGGCGCCTCCAATTTGTACACGAGGACAACAAAGCGACGGGCGGAATATCCAAGGGGCATTGGTCAGACAAAAGGAAGTAATGCAGGGTTAAGACAGATTAACGGGCGACCATTTTTACTCCTAGGACTCCGAGGCCAATAGTTCAGACCGCTAGGTCAACAGGTACAACTATTATAACTTAAAAAAGGCACGGAGCTTAAGCTAAATAGAACTAGTTATCACACATCTCCTTGATCTTCCTAATCTTAGCCCTATGTGCATCTTCCTACGAGAGCACGGATCGAATCGTCTGCTCCTTCCTTTTAGCATCTTCCTTGCACAGCTTCAATTGTTTCTCTACATCTTTCCTCATGCACTTGTCAATACTCGTAGTTGTGAACTACATGACTTTGGCCTGGTGAAGATCCTTCCTTGCTTGAGTCAGTTCTTGCTCTACTTTAGCCTTCAGGGCCAACGTCGCGTCCCTCTCCTTCTTGACTTTGCTAACCTTGTCTTCCACCCCCATGAGATCTTGCTTATGCTTGGTCGTGTCAACTGGTTCCCATAGCTTCATCTCAACACTGTCAAGAAGTGAGCTGACTGCGGATTCTTTCAACTCAATAGTCATTTCCCATAGTTTGTCCAGCGTTTTCTGCATCGATTTGGGCCACTCTGGATCTACCCATTTGACAACACCGCAACTTCCGCCTCACATCATTGCACGATGTCCTTGACCCGTAGAAACCTCCTGCCTGTGTTTCGTCCTTCGAACGCTACAAATTTAGCGGGCACATATCCATGTTTACATAGCAGAGGACTATCTTCATCCGCTAAACCGTGATAGTCGGCGCCATACATCATCTGGTTGGCCTAACACATCATACACGCATGAGTAAACGGAGTAGATATGGCTCAAAAAATAGATAACTGGCCACGGATGATAGAGATAGAGATGAGACGGCTCACATCAAAATCACCATCCCTGTCATCACGACGCGTTTCCTCACCGTCTCCCCTTGAACCCATGGCGAGAGGGCAGGGGGGTGGCTGCCGGAGAGGGGATCGGGATGGAGGCACCGTCGGCTTGTGGCTACGGCAGGATGGGAGTGAAGTGGGGAATGTGGCTTCGAGGGGAAGGAAGTGAAGTACGGGGAGGAAGAGAAGTAATGGGGACGTGACACTGGGATATATCCCGCTCAACTCGTGAGTCGTGACACTCGCAACAGGGGAGCCCACGGTGTTCCCGGTTTGTCTAGAGCAAGCGTGGCCAATCATGCCGCAGAACAGACTACTCGCGGATCGATCTCACGAAAACCATCCCAATCGTCCAAGCGCTCCGATCGAACGGTATGTAACAATCGTCAAGCAGAACAACTTTGTTTGGGCGTGCCTTCTAGAAGACTCGGTCTAACAGTAAGGTTAGGGCTCTCCTAAGGTTAATTAGTATCCATATGCGGTTTATGAAAAGAACATGCATCCAATGACACTGGTGGATCTAGCTGTGGTTAATGAGAAGAGCAGACATGCAATGACACTGGTGGATCCATGTGTGGTTAATGAGAAGAACACACATGCAATGACACCGGTGGATCCTTACGTGGTTTGTGAGAATAACACACATGCAATGACACTGGTGGATCCATGTGTGGTTCATGGGAAGAACACACATGCAATGACACTGGGTGGATCCATGTGTGGTTCATGGGAAGAACACACATGCAATGACTCTAGCTGTGGTTCATGAAAAGAGCAGACATGCAATGACACCGGTGGATCCATGTGTGGTTCATGGGAAGAACACACATGCAATGACACTGGTGGCTCCATGTGTGGTCCGGGGGAAGAACACACATGCAATGACTCTAGTTGTGGTTCATGAAAAAAGCAGACATGCAATGACTCTAACTGTGGTTCATGAAAAGAGCAGACATGCGATGTCACCGGTGGATCCATCTGTGGTCTATGAGAGGAACACACATGCAATGACACTGGTGGATCCTTACGTGGTTTGTGAGAATAACACACATGCAATGACACTGGTGGATCCATGTGTGGTTCATGGAAATAACACACATGCAATGACACTAGTGGATCCATGTGTGGTCTGTGGGAAGAACACACATGCAATGACACTGGTGATATGTGGTTTGTGAGAATAACGCACATGCAATGACTCTAGCTGTGGTTCATGAAAAGAGCAGACATACAATGACACTGGTGGATCCATGTGTGGTTCATGGGAAGAACACACATGCAATGACACCGGTGGATCCATGTGTGGTTCATGGGAAGAACACACATTCAATGACACTGGTGGATCGATGTGTGGTCTGTGGGAAGAACACACATGCAATTACACTGGTGATATGTGGTTTGTGAGAATAACACACATGCAATGACTCTAACTGTGGTTCATGAAAAGAGCAGACATGCAATGACACCGATGGATCCATGTGTGGTCTATGAGAGGAACACACATGCAATGACACTGGTGGATCCTTATGTGGTTTGTGAGAATAACACACTTGCAATGACACTGGTGGATCCATGTGTGGTTCAATGAAAGAACACACATGCAATGACACTAGTGATATGTTGTTTGTGAGAAGAACACACATGCAATGACTCTAGCTGTGGTTTATGAAAAGAGCAGACATGCAATGACACCGGTGGATCCATGTGTGGTTAATGAGAAGAACACACATGCAATGACACTCGTGGATCCATGTGTGGTTAATGAGAAGAACACACATGCAATGACACTGGGTGGGGTTCATGATATGGTTTGGGAGAAGAACACACAGGAAATGACTCTAGCTGTGGTTCATGAAAATAGCAGACATGCGATGACTCTAACTGTGGTTCATGAAACGAGCAGACATGCGATGCCACCGGTGGATCCATGTGTGGTCTATGAGAGGAACACACATGCAATGATACTGGTGGATCCTTACGTGGTTTGTGAGAATAACACACATGCAATGACACTGGTGGATCCATGTGTGGTTCATGAAAAGAGCAGACATGCAATGACACTGGTGATATATTGTTTTTGAGAAGAACACACATGCAATTACTCTAGCTGTGGTTCATGAAAAGAGCAGACATGCAATGACACTAGTGGATCCATGTGTGGTTCGTGGGAAGAACACAGATGTAATGACACTGGTGGATCCATGTGTGGTCTGTGGGAAGAACACACATGCAATGACACTGGTGATATGTGGTTTGTGAGAAGAACACACATGCAATGACTCTAGCTGTGGTTCATGAAAAGAGCAGACATGCAATGACACCAGTGGATCCATGTGGGGTTAATGAGAAGAACACACATGCAATGACACTGGGTGTGGTTCATGATATGGTTTGTGGGAAGAACGCACATGCAATGACTCTAGTTGTGGTTCATGACAAGAGCAGACATGACTCTAACTGTGGTTCATGAAAAGAGGAGACATGTGATGCCACCGGTGGATTCATGTGTGGTCTATGAGAGGCACACACATGCAATGACACCGATGGATCCTTACGTGGTTTGTGAGAATAACACACATGCAATGACACTGGTGGATCCATGTGTGGTTCATGAAAAGAATAGCATTGCAAGGACACTGGTGATATGTTGTTTGTGATAATGACACACATGCAATGACTCTAGCTGTGGTTCATGAAAAGAGAAGACATGCAATGACACTGGTGGATCCATGTCTGGTTCATGGGAAGAACACACATGCAATGACACTGGTGGATCCATGTGTGGTCTGTGGGAAGAACACACATGCAATGACACTGGTGATATGTGGTCTGTGAGAAGAACACACATGCAATGACTCTAGCTGTGGTTCATGAGAAGAGCATACATGCAATGACACCTGTGGATCCATGTGTGGTTAATGAGAAGAACACACATGCAATGACACTAGGTGTGGTTCCTGTTATGGTTTGTGGGAAGAACACACATGCAATGACTCTAGCTATGGTTCATGAAAAGAGTAGACATGCGATGACTCTAACTGTGGTTCATGAAAAGAGCAGACATGCGATGCCACCGGTGGATCCATGTGTGGTCTATGAGAGGAACACACATGCAATGACATCAGTGGATCCTTACGTGGTTTGTGAGAATAACACACGTGCAATGACACTGGTGGATCCATATGTGGTCTGTGAAAAGAACACACATGCAATGACACTGGTGGATCCATGTGTAGTCTGTGGTAAGAACACACATGCAATGACACTGGTGATATGTGGTTTGTGAGAATAACACACATGCAATGACTCTAACTGTTGTTCATTAAAAGAGCAGACATGTGATGCCACCGGTGGATCCATGTGTGGTGTATGAGAAGAACACACATGCAATGACACCGGTGGTTTCTTACGTGGTTTGTGTGAATAACACACATGCAATGACACTGGTGGATCCATGTGTGGTTCATGGAAAGAACACACATGCAATGACACTGGTGATATGTTGTTTGTGAGAAGAACACACATGCAATGACTCTAGCTATGGTTCATGAAAAGGGCAGACATGCAATGACACCGGTGGATCCATGTGTGGTTAATGAGAAGAACACACATGCAATGACACTAGGTATGGTTCATGATATGGTTTGTGAGAAGAACACACATGCAATGACTCTAGCTGTGGTTCATGAAAAGAGCAGGCATGCGATGACTCTAACTGTGGTTCATGAAAAGAGCAGACATGTGATGCCACCGGTGGATCCATGTGTGGTCTATGAGAGGAACACACATGCAATGACACTGGCGGATTGATACATTGCAAATGTATCTATAATTTTTGATGTTCCATGCTTGGTTTTATCCACTTTCTTGTGTTTTGTTCCAACTTTGGAGTACTTTTCATATGATTTCTTGGACTAACCTATTAACAAGAGCCAAAGGCCAGCCTGCTTTTCACTGTTTCTGCTTTTGGTTCCAGGAAAGTCAGAAAATGAATATTCTCGGAATTGGACGGGACATTAGCTAAAGTCCCTATTTTCTAGAAGTCATCAAGTGCTAGAATACGAGACGGAGAAGGGCCAGAGGCCGGCCACACCACCTGGCCACGCGGCTAGGCTGGGCCCGCACTAGGGGGTGGTGTGGTAGCCCCTAGAACCCCCTCGGCCTCCCCTTCCGACTATAAGATGCCCTCGGGACGTAAACCCTAAGTACCCGATCAAAAATCCACGAAGAGTTCAGAGCCCGTCATCTCCATCCCTAGATCGGGAGGGATCTGAAGCTCTTCCCGGCACCCTGCCGGAGAGGGGAATTCAGCCTGGAGGCCTTCTTCATCACCATGCAAGCCTCCGGTGTGATGCGTGAATAGTTCATCCTTGGACTACGGATCCATGTAGTAGCTAGATGGCTGGTTCTCCTCCTTTGTGCTTTCATGTCTAGATCTTGTGAGCTCCGTTCATGATCAAGATCATCTATTTGTAATTCTGCATGTTGTGTTTGCGGGGATCCGATGGATCTTGAGCTGCTATTTCAGATTGATTATTGATTCTATCATGTCTTTGTTATTTGTGATCTTGCTTGCTTTCCGTTGTTAGTAGCTATCTTGGCCAAGTAGATGCTAGCAACTCCAAGAGTTAGTATTTATGCTCGATAGTGGGTTCATGCCTCCGTAACTGGGAATTGGGTAAATCTCTAAGGTACTAGATGTGGTGTTGCTACTAGGGAGAAAACAACAATCCTTTGTTCATAGAACAATCGTATTGTTTACTTTACACGCAGTTCGTAAAGCAATAATCTATTGCTTGCAACTTAATACTGGAGGGGGTTCGGATGATAACCTGAAGGTGGATTATTAGTCATAGATGCAGTTGGATGGCGGTCTATGTATTATGTTGTAATGCCCAATCAAGTCTCAAAGGAGTAAAGATGATTAGTATATGCATGTATTGCTTTCTCGGTGTTTGTCAATTGCCTCGCTGTAATTTGTTCACCCAGCATGTTATCTATCTAAGGAGAGCCACCTCTAGTGAACTATGGATCCCGGTCCTTTTCTTTACATACAATCTATAAACTTTTACTGCTTTGTGTTTACTTTCTGCAAACTTTTACTTCTTTCCATTCGATACGTTTAATCCTTTGTTTTCTGCAAAACACGGTGAGATTGACAACCTCATCGCAAGTTGGGGACAAAGTTCTTTGGTTGTGTTGTGCAGGTCTCCACGTTGCTACTAGCGCCGGTAGTGCGCCCTGGCAAAGCTCAGCTAGTAACACCTTTGGGGTGTTTCCTTGCTCCTACTGGTTCGATAAAACCTTGGTTTCATAACTGAGGGAAACTTGCTGTTGTGCTCATCATACCTTCCTCTTGGGGTTCCCAACGAGCTCTACATCATCATCGCACTAGCACTTTTCTGGGCGCCATACACAGACCTATCAAGCATTTTTCTGGCGCCATTTCCGGGGAGTCAAGGATATCTTCACAAGGGGAGTCCCTCATAACCAATATCTTTACTATGTTATTTTTGTTTTGCTTAGTTTCTTTTTGCTTTGTTTGCTTGTTTTGTTATTCAAAAACACAAAAAATATAGTTCTACTAGTTTGCTTTCTTATTTGAAAACACAAAAAAATGACTACTCTTGAAAACACTAAGTTGTGTTACTTCACTAGCACCAACAACAATGATTTTATAAGCACACCTATTGCTCCACCTGTGGCTGAAAATACTTTCTTTGAGATAAAACCTGCTTTGCTCAATCTTGTTATGAGAGAACAATTTTCTGGTATTGGTAATGAAGATGCTGCTTCCCATCTAAATAACTTTGTTGAACTTTGTGAGATGCAAAAGCATAGGGATATAGATGGTGATATTATTAATATGAAATTGTTTCCTTTCTCTTTGAGAGGAAAAGCTAAAGAATGGTTGAATTCCTTAACTAGGAATAGTATTGATTCTTGGACTAAGTGCAAAGATGCTTTCATTGGAAAGTGTTATCCTCATGCTAAGATTATATCTATGAGAAGTGAAATAATGAAGTTTAAACAACTTGATAATGAGCATGTTGCTCAAGCTTGGGAAAGAATGAAATCTTTGGTAAAGAATTGTACCTCTCATGGACTAACTGCTTGGATGATCATCCAAATTTTTTATGCAGGATTGAACTATTCTTCAAGGAACCTATTGGATTCTGCTGCTGGAGGTACCTTTATGACCATCACTTTGGGTGCTGCAACAAAACTTCTGGACAATATGATGGTTAATTATTCTGAATGGCATACTGAGAGAGCTCCACAAGGTAGGAACGTAAATTATGTTGAGGAAACCTCCTCCTTGAGTGATAAGATTGATATTATTATGTCTATGCTTGTTAATGGGAAAGCCCTTATTGATCCAAATAATGTTCCTTTGGCTTCTTTGGTTGCTCAAGAAGAGCAAGTTGATGTGAACTTCATAAGAAATAACAATTTTGGCAACAATGCTTATGGTAACAATGCTTATAGGAACAATTTTGGTAACAACAATTATAAGCCATATCCTCCCAACAATGGTAATTCTTATGGAAATTCTTACAACAATAATAAGAGTGCTCCCTCTGAACTTGAAGTTATGCTTAAAGACTTTATTAGTAAGCAAACTGCTTTCAATAAAACTATTGAGGAAAAACTCTCTAATGCTAAAAGAAATATAGCATCTTTGGCTGAAGCTCAATCTACTTTGAATTAAATGGCTGCTAAACCTGAAACTAATGACAATCCCTTTGCAGCTACCAATGCTATACAAGTTAGAATTGATGAAAATGTTAGACTATTAGCTGAATTACATGCTAAGTGGGAAAGAGAAGATGAAATTGCTAGAAACATTAGTGTTTCTACTATTACCACCACTAGTGTTGAGGCTAGTAATAGTTCTACTACTTTAGATGATAAATTTGACTTTGAACTTGATGGTTGTAATATCTCTAAAGTTATTAAGTTCCTACAAAAGCTTGCTAAAAGTCTTAATGCTAGTGCTATGAACATGGCCTTCGCTAAACACATTACTAATGCTCTCATAAAGATTAAAGAAGAAAAGATGAAACATAAAGCTTCTATTCCTATAAAACAAGAAGATGGTTGGGAACCCATCATTAATATGAAAGTGAATGACTTTCATTTCAAAGCTTTATGTGATCTTGATAGTAGTGTTTCTATTATGCCTAGAAGGATTTATGATATGCTTGATTTGCCTCCTCTTGAAGATTGTTATTTGAATGTCCCACTTGATGATAATGCTAAAAAGAAACTCATGGGGAGTCTTAATGATGTTCTTATTATGGTTAACAATGCCTATGTCCCTGTTGATTTCTATGTTTTGGATGTTGAATACAATGCTTCTTGTCCTATTACTTTGGGAAGACCTTTTCTTATAATTGTTGGTGCCATCATTGATATGAAAGAAGGCACCATTAAATACCAATTCCCACTCAAGAAAGGTATAGAACACTTCCCTAAAAAGAGAGAAAATATTTCTTTTGCTTCTCCTATGGAAACAAAATTTGGTCTTAATGCTTCTTTATTTGAGAACACTTGATTCTTTCTTTGCTTCTTATGCCTAACTTAAAGGCGTTAAAGAAAAGTACTTATTGGGAGATAACCCAAAAGTTTTAGATGAGTCCTGGAAGTCATTACTTCAGTAATAACCGCTCCTTATCCTTTTTATTTGCTTTTTGTGCCAATAGTAATCTCTAATGAGAGAGAAGTAATGATTGGGAAAGTTGCTGTCCCGAAAGAGATTTTTGTGCTTCACCGTAAACATTCGCGAGAGAACTCTGTATGTCGGATTGAGCTGTAATGTTTTGTGCTTATGCCCCAGGTTATTACCTAACTTTCGTTAGTTCAACACTTTTTGATTTGAGCAACATAAGGTGTTCGAAAAAATTCGTGTTTACCTGCTGGTCTGTTTTGACAGATTTCTGCCATTTTCTGCATGTGCTTCTTGTTGGTTCCTTCTTGAGTTCTTTTGGGGAATTGAGCTTTTTGAGGGAAGTGCTACAGTATATAGTGTTCTAATGGAAGTTTATTTGGTGTTATAACTGAACCTTAAGACTTATTTATCTTGAGTGTACTAATGTTGCTAATAAAGATTGTGTGAAGTTTTGTATGAAGGAAAATTTTTAGGTGTATGGAAGGAATGAGTAATGAGATGAAGGATGGACTAAAGCTCAAGCTTGGGGATGCCACGCGTGTCACCCCAAGAAATATCCAAGAAGTACAAGCGTCAGATCTTGGGGATGCCCAAGGCATCCCCTTCTTCATCAATAAAAATCCCAGGTTTCTTCCAAACGCTTCATTTTTATTGTTTCATACATAGTTGTGTTGTTCTTGGAGCGTCTTCTTTTTCGTTTTGGTTTTGGTTTTTAGTTTTCTTGGTTTTCTTAGTTTGCTGAATAAATTGGTTGGACCCCCTCTTTCATACATTGGTTTGCAAATAGTTTGGTTTTGTTTGGAAAAGAGTAGGAAAGTTCATGCTTATGTGGTAAAAAGAGCTCGTTTTTGACTGTGGCCTATGCTTTGTCATGCCATGCTTGATATTGTTTTCGCTTTATGCTTAGTATTCTTTGCTGTAGCATGACTTGTTATAAACAATAGAGATTGCTTAATGTGCCTTGGATGAATCATGCGTTGTTTTAGCATATTAAAGCATAGTATAGTGGTATTCTCCTTTGATGCTTTATTTGGGTTGACTTGGCGCATGCTCACACCATGTTATGACTATCCAAAGTCACCATAGCCTTTATGATCTTTTAGTTTTCAACTTGTAGTATCACTTTATGCTTTGATCATTGATGTTTTGTCGCTCTGCATGATTATGGCCATTATTGCTCTCTTAGTTTGTCGCTCCCAGTCTTTTGCTAGCCTCCACAACAAAGTATGAGTTCCACTCATGCATCCAACTCCCTAACCAAGTTATTCCAAAGAGTCCACCATACCTACCTACTAGCTTATGCTATTCTAAGTATATTCATGCTTTTGTTTACCTTCCAAATTAAACTTGTTATGAGAAAACTAGTGATTAAATCTCTCACGAACTTGATGGCACACTTTACTTTACTTGCCCTTAATAAACTTGAACCATTGTGTCTTCTATGTTGTATATGCTTGGACTTATTTGTTGGGAATTAGCAGAACCATGCTTTCATGGGGAATGCTTTCAACATTGCACTTGGTACTTATACCTAGTTGATATCATGCTCTTTTGTATATGGATGTCGTCAGTGTGAAATGAAAGGGGTGCTTGTAAGTCCATGGAGTTATGTATATGTGTTAGAGAAACGCCTGGGCCCCTGGTCTAATCCATGCTGACATGGTGGAAACCTGCAGCATAACCATAATAAACTGTCTATGAAGCATTCTTCTTATAAAAAAGAGTCCTATATTGAGAAAAAAAGATAAAAGAGAAAAAAAAGAGATACTATGAAAAGAGGAAAGAGAGAAAAAAAGCACCATATTCCCATGGTAAATAAGAAGAATGCTGAGATGCTCGTTGTCTTCTTGCCTTGTCATTTTGATATGGGGATTCTTCTGTATCATCGGGCAAGGGGTACCCCGTTGGCGGTTCTCTATGATACACATGTACTTACAATGACAAGAACTTACCGGTGACTAAACTTGAGTAGCATGAGGAGCGGCCCTCGTATACAAGGGATATGAGATTCCTAACTTATACTTCGTCAAGCATGTACACCATAGTTTGTTCACTTTAACCTTAATCACTTCAAGATGCTTATGGTAGGGGCAATGAGAGCTGAAAGCTATAAGTACCATAATTTTTGGAAGCTCTTTATGAGACTTGAATCCCTACTTCCTTCTATGAAGGCCTTTCTTCCACCATTATATTGAGTCTCCACCTTCTATCTTTATGCACCTACTTTGAGAGCATAGTGGCCATTCTTAGTTCTATGTACATTGTCCCAAGACTAGTTGATTGATGCATAACTTGATATTGCTTGTTTTAAACTATTGTATCTAGTCACTCTTATGAACTTTGAAGGTGTCCTATGCATTTATATTTTCTACTCTATGAGGGACAAGCTGAATACTTTTATGCTATGTTTTCTTTATGTGAAACAAACAAACGTCTTGCAAAGCATTGTTATTCATGAATCTTTTGTTTGTGCCTTTTCATGTTGCATCATAGTTTCTTTGCTTATTGCTAGAACTTTGTCTTTCATGTTATGATTGAAGTACTATGATCCCAGCTTTGAATGTTTTGCAAATACTTTGATCAAGTCTTTGATGGTGCATGTCACCTCAAAAATTATTGTTTCCTTTTTATCACTTACTTACTCGAGGACGAGCAGGAGTTAAGCTTGGGGATGTTGATACATTGCAAATGTATCTATAATTTTTGATGTTCCATGCTTGGTTTTATCCACTTTCTTGTGTTTTGTTCCAACTTTGGAGTACTTTTCATATGATTTCTTGGACTAACCTATTACAAGAGCCACGATTGCTTTTCACATTTCTGCCGTTTTTGGTTCTAGGAAAGTCAGAAAATGAATATTCTTGGAATTGGACGGGACAAAAGCCAAAGTGCCTATTTTTCCGGAAGTCATCAAGTGCCAGAATACGAGACGGAGAAGGGCTAGAGGCCGGCCACACCACCTGGCCGCGCGGCCAGGCTAGGCCCGCGCTAGGGGGTGGTGTGGTGGCCCCTGGCACCCCCTCGGCCTCCCCTTCTGATTATAAGATGCCCTCGGGACGTAAACCCTAAGTACCCAATCAAAAATCCACGAAAGAGTCTGTAGCCACCGTCATCTCCATCCCTAGATCGGGAGGGATCTGAAGCTCTTCCCGGCACCCTGCCAGAGAGGGGAATTCATCCTGGAGGCCTTCTTCATCACCATGCAAGCCTCCGGTGTGATGCGTGAGTAGTTCATCCTTGGACTACAGATCCATGTAGTAGCTAGATGGCTGGTTCTCCTCCTTTGTGCTTTCATGTCTAGATCTTGTGAGCTCCGTTCATGATCAAGATCATCTATTTGTAATTCTGCATGTTGTGTTTGCGGGGATCCGATGGATATTGAGATGCTATTTCAGATTGATTATTGATTCTATCATGTCTTTGTTATTTGTGATCTTGCTTGCTTTCCGTTGTTAGTAACTATCTTGGTCAAGTAGATGCTAGCAACTCCAAGAGTTAGTATTTATGCTCGATAGTGGGTTCATGCCTCGTAACTGGGAATTGTGAAATCTCTAAGGTACTAGATGTGTTGTTGCTACTAGGAGAAAACAATCCTTTGTTCATAGAACAATCGTATTGTTTACTTTACACGCAGTTCGTAAAGCAATAATCTGTTGCTTGCAACTTAATACTGGAGGGGGTTCGGATGATAACCTGAAGGTGGATTATTAGTCATAGATGCAGTTGGATGGCGGTCTATGTATTATGTTGTAATGCCCAATCAAGTCCCAAAGGAGTCAAGATGATTAGTATATGCATGTATTGCTTTCTCGGTGTTTGTCAATTGCCCCACTGTAATTTGTTCACCTAACATGTTATCTATCTAAGGAGAGCCACCTACCTCTAGTGAACTATGGATCCCGGTCCTTTTCTTTACATACAATCTATAAACTTTGATTGCTTTGTGTTTACTTTCTGCAAACTTTTACTTCTTTCCATTCGATACGTTTAATCCTTTGTTTTCCGAAAAACACGGTGAGATTGACAACCTCATCGCAAGTTGGGGACAAAGTTTTGTGGTTGTGTTGTGCAGGTCTCCACGTTGCTACTAGCACCGGTAGTGCACCCTTCCAAAGCTCAGCTAGTAACATCTTTGGGGTGTTTCCTTGCTCCTACTGGTTCGATTAAACCTTGGTTTCATAACTGAGGGAAACTTGCTGCTGTGCTCATCATACCTTCCTCTTGGGGTTCCCAACGAGCTCTACATCATCATCGCACCAGCACTTTTCTGGGCGCCATACACAGAGCCATCATAGATCCATGTCTGGTTCATGGAAAGAACACACATGCAATGACACTGGTGATATGTTGTTTGTGAGAAGTACACACATGCAATGACTCTAGCTGTGGTTCATGAAAAGAGCAGACATGCAATGACACTGGTGGATCCATGTGTGGTTCATGGGAAGAACACACATGCAATGACACTGGTGGATCCATGTGTAGTCTGTGGGAAGAACACACATGCAATGACACTGGTGATATGTGGTTTGTGAGAAGAACACACATGCAATGACTCTAACTGTGGTTAATGAGAAGATCAGACATGCAATGTCACCGGTGGATCCATGTATGGTTAATGAGAAGAACACACATGCAATGATACTGGGTGTGGTTCATGATATGGTTTGTGAGAAGAACACACATGCAATGACTCTAGCTATGGTTCATGAAAAGAGCAGACATGCGATGACTCTAACTCTGGTTCATGAAAAGAGAAGACATGTGATGCCACCGGTGGATCCATGTGTGGTCTATGAGAGGAACACACATGCAATTACACCGGTGGATCCTTACGTGGTTTGTGAGAATAACACACATGCAATGACACTGGTGGATCCATGTGTGGTTCTTGGGAAGAACACACATGCAATGACACTGGTGGATCCATGTGTGGTCTGTGGGAATAACACACATGCAATGACACTGGTGATATGTGGTTTGTGAGAATAACACACATGCAATGTCTCTAACTGTGGTTCATGAAAAGAGCAGACATGCAATGACACAGGTGGATCCATGGTGGTCTATGAGAGGAACACACATGCAATGACACCGGTGGATCCTTACGTGGTTTGTGATAATAACACACATGCAATGACACTGGTGGATCCATGTGTGGTTCAATGAAAGAACACACATGCAATGACATTGGTGATATGTTGTTTGTGAGAAGAACACACATGCAATGACTCTAGCTGTGGTTCATGAAAAGAGCAGACATTCAATGACACCGGTGAATCCATATGTGGTTAATGAGAAGAAAACACATGCAATGACACTAGTGGATCCATGTGTGGTCTGTGGGAAGAAAACACATGCAATGACACTGGTGATATGTGGTCTGTGAGAAGAATAGACATGCAATGACTCTAGTTGTGGTTCATGAAAAGAGCAGACATGCAATGACATCGGTGGATCCATGTGTGGTTAATGAGAAGAACACACATGCAATGACACTGGTGGATCCATGTGTGGTTAATGAGAAGAACACACATGCAATGACACTGGGTGTGGTTCATGATATGGTGTGTGAGAAGAACACACATGCAATGACTCTAACTGTGGTTCATGAAAATAGCAGACATGCGATGACTCTAACTGTGGTTCATGAAAAGAGTAGACATGCGATGCCACCGGTGGATCCATGTGTGGTCTATGAGACGAACACACATGCAATGACACCGGTGGATCCTTACGTGGTTTGTGAGAATAACACACATGCAATGACACCGGTGGATCCTTACGTGGTTTGTGAGAATAACACACATGCAATGACACTGGTGGATCCATGTGTGCTTCATGAAAAGAGCAGACATGCAATGACACTGGTGATATGTTGTTTTTGAGAAGAACACACATGCAATGACTCTAGCAGTGGTTCATGAAAAGAGCAAACATGTAATGACACTGGTGGATCCATGTGTGGTTCATGGGAATAACACACATGCAATGACACTGGTGGATCCATGTGTGGTCTGCGGGAAGAACACACATGCAATGAAACTGGTTATATGTGGTCTGTGAGAAGAACAAACATGCAATGACTCTAGCTGTGGTTCATGAAAAGAGCAGACATGCAATGACACCGGTGGATCCATGTGTGGTTAATGAGAAGAACACACATGCAATGACGCTGGGTGTGGTTCATGATATGGTTTGTGGGAAGAACACACATGCAATGAGTCTAGCTGTGGTTCATGAAAATAGCAGACATGCGATGACTCTAACTGTTGTTCATGAAAAGAGCAGACATGCGGTTCCACCGGTGGATCCATGTGTGGTCTATGAGAGGAACACACATGCAATGACACCGGTGGATCCTTACGTGGTTTGTGAGAATAACACACATGCAATGACACTGGTGGATCCATGTGTGGTTCATGGAAAGAACACACATACAATGACACTGGTGATATGTTATTTGTGAGAAGAACACACATGCAATGACTCTAGCTGTGGTTCATGAAAAGAGCAGACATGCAATGACACTGGTGGATCCATGTGTGGTTCATGGGAAGAATACACATGCAATGACACTGGTGGATCCATGTATGGTCTGTGGGAAGAGGACACATGCAATGACACTGGTGATATGTGGTTTGTGAGAAGAACACACATGCAATGACTTAACTGTGGTTAATGAGAAGAGCAGACATGCAATGACACCGGTGGATCCATGTGTGGTTAATGAGAAGAACACACATGCAATGACACTGGGTGTGGTTCATGATATGGTTTGTGAGAAGAACACACATGCAATGACTCTAGTTGTGGTTCATGAAAAGAGCAGAGATGCGATGAATATAAATGTGGTTCATGAAAACAGCAGACATGTGATGCCACCGGTGGATCCATGTGTGGTCTATGAGAGGAACACACATGCAATGCCACCGGTGGATACTTACGTGGTTTGTGAGAATAACACACATGCAATGACACTGGTGATATGTGGTTTGTCAGAAGAACACACATGCAATGACTCTAGCTGTGGTTCATGAAAAGAGCAGACATGCAATGACACTGGTGGATCCATGTGTGGTTCATGGGAAGAACACACATGCAATGACACTGGTGGATCCATGTGTGGTTCATGGGAAGAACACACATGCAATGACACTGGTGGATCCATGTGTGGTCTGTGGGAAGAACATACATGCAATGACACTGGTGATATGTGGTTTGTGAGAAGAACACACATGCAATGACTCTAACTGTGGTTAATGAGAAGATCACACATGCAATGACACCGGTGGATCCATGTGTGGTTAATGAGAAGAACACACATGCAATGGCAGTGGGTGTGGTTCCTGATATGGTTTGTGAGAAGAACACACATGCAATGACTCTAGCTTTGGTTCATGAAAAGAGCAGACATGCGATGACTCTAACTTTGGTTCATGAAAAGAGCACACATGCGATGCCACCTGTGGATCCATGTGTGGTCTATGAGAGGAACACACATGCAATTACACCGGTGGATCCTTACGTGGTTTGTGAGAATACCACAAATGCAATGACACTGGTGGATCCATGTGTGGTTCATGAAAAGAACAGACATGCAATGACACTGGTGATATGTTGTTTGTTAAAAAACACACATGCAATGACTCTAGCTGTGGTTCATGAAAAGAGCAGACATGCAATGACACCGGTGGATCCATGTGTGGTTCATGGGAAGAACACACATGCAATGACTCTGGGTGTGGTTCATGATATGGTTTGTGAGAAGAACACACATGCAATGACTCTAGCTGTGGTTCATGAAAATAGCAGACATGCGATGACTCTTACTGTGATTCATGAAAAGAGCAGACATGCGATGCCACCGGTGGATCCATGTGTGGTCTATGAGAGGAACACACATGCAATGACACCAGTGGATCCTTACGTTGTTTGTGAGAATAACACACATGCAATGACACTGGTGGATCCATGTGTGGTTCATGGAAAGAACACACATGCAATGACACTGGTGATATGTTGTTTGTGAGAAGAACACACATGCAATGACTCTACCTGTGGTTCATGAAAAGAGCAGACATGCAATGACACTGGTGGAACAATGTGTGGTTCATGGGAAGAACACACATGCAATGACACTGGTGGATCCATGTGTAGTCTGTGGGAAGAACACACATGCAATGACACTGGTGATACGTCGTTTGGGAGAAGAACACACATGTAATGACTCTAACTGTGGTTAATGAGAAGATCAGACTTGCAATGACACTGGTGGATCCATGTGTGGTTAATGAGAAGAATACACATGCAATTATACTAGGTGTGGTTCATGATATGGTTTGTGAGAAGAACACGCATGCAATGACTCTAGCTGTGGTTCATGAAAAGAGCAGACATGCGATGACTCTAACTATGGTTCATGAAAAGAGCAGACATGTCATGCCACCGGGGGATCCATGTGTGGTCTATGAGAGGAACACACATGCGATTACACCGGTGGATCCTTACGTGGTTTGTGAGAATAACACACATGCAATGACACTGGTGGATCCATGTGTGGTTCATGGGAAGAACACACATGCAATGACACTGGTGGATCCATGTGTGGTCTGTGGGAAGAACACACATGTAATGACACTGGTGATATGTGGTTTGTGAGAATAACACACATGCAATGACTCTAACTGTGGTTCATGAATAGAGCAGACATGCAATGACACCGGTGGATCCACGTGTGGTCTATGAGAGGAACACACATACAATGACACCGGTGGATCCTTACGTGGTTTGTGAGAATAACACACATGCAATAACACTGGTGGATCCATGTGTGGTTCAATCAAAGAACACACCTGCAATGACACTGGTGATATGTTGTTTGTGAGAAGAACACACATACAACAACTCTAGTTGTGGTTCATAAAAAGAGCAGACATGCAATGACACCGGTGGATCCATGTGTGGTTAATTAGAAGAACACACATGCAATGACACTCGTGGATCCATGTGTGGTTAATGAGAAGAACACACATGCAATGACATTGGATGTGGTTCATGATATGGTTTGTGAGAAGAACACACATGCAATGACTCTAGCTGTGGTTCATGAAAATAGCAGACATGCGATGACTCTAACTGTGGTTCATGAAAAGAGCAGACATGCGATGCCACCGGTGGATCCATTCGTGGTCTATGAGAGGAACACACATGCAATAACACCGGCGGATCCTTACATGGTTTGTGAGAATAACACACATGCAATTACACTGGTGGATCCATGTGTGGTTTATGAAAAGAGCAGACATGCAATGACACTGCTGATATGTTGTTTTTGAGAGGAACACACATGCAATGACTCTAGCTGTGGTTCATGAAAAGAGCAGACATACAATGACATTGGTGGATCCATGTCTGGTTCATGGGAAGAACACACATGCAATAACAATGGTGGATCCATGTGTGGTCTGTGGGAAGAACACACATGCAATGACACTGGTGATATGTGGTCTGTGAGAAGAACAGACATGCAATGACTCTAGCTGTGGTTCATGAAAAGAGCAGACATGCAATGACACCGGTGGATCCATGTGTGGTTAATGAGAAGAACACACATGCAATGACACTGGGTGTGGTTCATGATATGGTTTGTGGGAAGAACACACATGCAATAATTCTAGAGCAGACATGTGATGAATCTAACTGTGCTTCATGAAAAGAGCAGACATGCGATGCCACCGGTGGATCCATGTGTGGTCTATGAGAGGAACACACATGCAATGACACCGGTGGATCCTTACGTGGTTTGTGAGAATAACACACATGCAATGACACTGGTGAATCCATGTGTGGTTCATTGAAAGAACACACATGCAATGACACTGGTGATACGTTGTTTGTGAGAAGAACACACATGCAATGACTCTATATGTGGTTCATGAAAAGAGTAGACATGCAATGACACCGGTGGATCCATGTGTGGTTAATGAGAAGAACACACATGCAATGACACTGGGTGTGGTTCATGATATGGTTTCTGAGAAGAACACACATGCAATGACTCTAGCTGTGGTTCATGAAAATAGCAGACATGCGATGGCTCTAACTATGGTTCATGAAAAGCGTAGACATGTGATGCCACCAGTGGATCCATGTGTGGTCTATGAGAGGAACACACATGCAATGACACCTGTGGATCCTTACATAGTTTGTGAGAATAACACACATGCAATGACACTGGTGATATGTTGTTTGTGAGAAGAACAGACATGCAATGACTCTAGCTGTGGTTAATGAGAAGAGCAGACATGCAATGACACCGGTGGATCCATGTGTGGTTCATGGAAACCACACAAATGCAATGACACTGGGTGTGGTTCATGATATGGTTTGTGAGAAGAACACACATGCAATGACTCTAGATATGGTTCATGAAAATAGCAGACATACAATGACACTGGTGGATCCATGTGTGGTTCATGGGAAGAACACAGATGCAATGACACTGGTGGATCCCTGTGTGGTCTGTGGGAAGAACACACATTCAATGACACTGGTGATATGTGGTTTGTGAGAAGAACACACATGCAATGACTCTAACTGTGGTTAATGAGAAGATCAGACATGTAATGACACCGGTGGATCCATGTGTGGTTAATGAGATGAACACACATGCAATGACACTGGGTGTGGTTCATGATATGGTTTGTGGGAAGAACACACATGCAATGACTCTAGCTGTGGTTCATGAAAAGAGCAGACATGCGATGACTCTAACCGAGGTTCATGAAAAGAGCAGACATGTGATGCCACCGGTGGATCCATGTGTGGTCTATGAGAGGAACACGCATGCAATCACACCGGTGGATCCTTACGTGGTTTGTGAGAATAACACACATGCAGTGACACTGGTGAATCCATGTGTGGTTCATGGAAAGAACACACATGCAATGACACTGGTGATATGTCGTTTGTGAGAAGAACACACATGCAATGACTCTAGCTGTGGTTCATGAAAAGAGCAGACATGCAATGACACTGGTGGATCCATGAGTGGTTCATGGGAAGAACACACATGCAATGACACTGGTGGATCCATGTGTGGTCTGTGGGAAGAACACACATGCAATGACACTGGTGATATGTGGTTTGTGAGAAGAACACACATGTAATGACTCTAACTGTGGTTAATGAGAAGATCAGACATGTAATGACACCGGTGGATCCATGTGTGGTTAATGAGAAGAACACACATGCAATGACACTGGGTGTGGTTCATGATATGGTTTGTGAGAAGAACACACATGCAATGACTCTAGCTGTGGTTCATGAAAAGAGCAGACATGCGATGACTCTAACTGTGGTTCATGAAAAGAGCAGACATGTGATGCGACCGGTTGATCCATGTGTGGTCTATGAGAGGAACACACATGCATTTACACCGGTGGATCCTTATGTGGTTTGTGAGAATAACACACATGCAATGACACTGGTGGATCCATGTGTGGTTCATGGGAAGAACACACATGCAATGACACTGGTGGATCCATGTGTGGTCTATGGGAAGAACACATATGCAATGACACTAGTGATATGTGGTTTGTGAGAATAACACACATCCAATGACTCTAACTATGGTTCATGAAAAGAGCAGACATGCAATGACACCGGTGGATCCATGTGTGGTCTATGAGAGGAACACACATGCAATGACACCGGTGGATCCTTACGTGGTTTGTGAGAATAACACACATGCAATGCCACTGGTGGATCCATGTGTGGTTCAATGAAAGAACACACATGCAATGGCACTGGTGATATGTTGTTTGTGAGAAGAACACACATGCAATGACTCTAGCTGTGGTTCATGAAAAGAGCAGACATGCAATGACACCGTTGGATCCATGTGTGGTTAATGATAAGAACACACATGCAATGACACTGGTGGATCCACGTGTGGTTAATGAGAAGAACACACATGCAATGACACTAGGTGTGGTTCATGATATGGTTTGTGAGAAGAACACACATGCAATGACTCTAGCTGTGGTTCATGAAAATAGCAGACATGCGATGACTCTAACTGTGGTTCATGAAAAGAGCAGACATGCGATGCCACCAATGGATCCATGTGTGGTCTATGAGAGGAACACACATGTAATGACACCGGTGGATCCTTACGTGGTTTGTGAGAATAACACACATGCAACGAAACTGGTGGATCCATGTGTGGTTCATGGAAAGAACACACATGCAATGACACTGGTGGTATGTTGTTTGTGAGAAGAACACACATGCAATGACTCTAGCTGTGGTTCATGAAAAGAGCAGACATGCAATGACACTGGTGGATCCATGTGTGGTTCATGGGAAGAACACACATGCAATGACACTGGTGGATCCATGTGTGGTCTGTGGGAAGAACACACATGCAATGACACTGGTGATATGTGGTTTGTGAGAAGAACACACATGTAATGACTCTAACTGTGGTTAATGAGAAGATCAGACATGTAATGACACTGGTGGATCCATGTGTGGTTAATGAGAAGAACACAGATGCAATGACACTGGGTGTGGTTCATGATATGGTTTGTGAGAAGAACACACATGCAATGACTCTAGCTGTGGTTCATGAAAAGAGGAGACATGCGATGACTCTAACTATGGTTCATGAAAAGAGCAGACATGTGATGCGACCGATTGATCCATGTGTGGTCTATGAGAGGAACACACATGCAATTACACCGGTGGATCCTTACGTGGTTTGTGAGAATAACACACATGCAATGACACTGGTGGATCCATGTGTGGTTCATGGGAAGAACACACATGCAATGACACTGGTGGATCCATGTGTGGTCTGTGGGAAGAACACATATGCAATGACACTAGTGATATGTGGTTTGTGAGAATAACACACATCCAATGACTCTAACTATGGTTCATGAAAAGAGCAGACATGCAATGACACCGGTGGATCCATGTGTGGTCTATGAGAGGAACACACATGCAATGACACCGGTGGATCCTTACGTGGTTTATGAGAATAACACACATGCAATGACACTGGTGGATCCATGTGTGGTTCAATGAAAGAACACACATGCAATGACACTGGTGATATGTTGTTTGTGAGAAGAACACACATGCAATGACTCTAGCTGTGGTTCATGAAAAGAGCAGACATGCAATGACACCGGTGGATCCATGTGTGGTTAATGAGAAGAACACACATGCAATGACACTGGGTGTGGTTCATGATATGGTTTGTGAGAAGAACACACATGCAATGACTCTAGCTGTGGTTCATGAAAATAGTAGACATGCAATGACTCTTACTGTGATTCATGAAAAGAGCAGACATGCGATGCCACTGGTGGATCCATCTGTGGTCTATGAGAGGAACACACATGCAATGACACCAGTGGATCCTTACGTTGTTTGTGAGAATAACACACATGCAATGACACTGGTGGATCCATGTGTGGTTCATGGAAAGAACACACATGCAATGACACTGGTGATATGTTGTTTGTGAGAAGAACACACATGCAATGACTCTACCTGTGGTTCATGAAAAGAGCAGACATGCAATGACACTAGTTGATCCATGTGTGGTTCATGGGAAGAACACACATGCAATGACACTGGTGGATCCATGTGTGGTATGTGGGAAGAACACACATGTAATGACACTGGTGATATGTGGTTTGTGAGAAGAACACACATGCAATGACTCTAACTGTGGTTAATGAGAAGAGGAGACATGCAATGACACCGGTGGATCCATGTGTGGTTAATGAGAAGAACACACATGCAATGACACTGGTTGTGGTTCATGATATGGTTTCGAGAAGAACACACATGCAATGACTCTAGCTGTGGTTCATGAAAAGAGCAGACATGCGATGACTCTAACTGTGGTTCATGAAAAGAGCATACATGCGATGCCACCGGTGGATCCATGTGTGGTCTATGAGAGGAACACACATGCAATGACACCGGTGGATACTTACGTGGTTTGTGAGAATAACACACATGCAATGACACTGGTGATATGTGGTTTGTGAGAAGAACACACATGCAATGACTCTACCTGTGGTTCATGAAAAGAGCAGACATGGAATGACACTGGTGGATCCATGTGTGGTTCATGGGAAGAACACACATGCAATGACACTGGTGGATCCATGTGTGGTTCATGGGAAGAACACACATGCAATGACACTGGTGGATCCATGTGTGGTCTGTGGGAAGAACACACATGCAATAACACTGGTAATATGTGGTTTGTGAGAAGAACACACATGCAATGACTCTAACTGTGGTTAATGAGAAGAGCAGACATGCAATGACACCGGTGGATCCATGTGTGGTTAATGAGAAGAACACACATGCAATGACACTGGGTGTGGTTCATGATATGGTTTGTGAGAAGAACACACATGTAATGACTCTAGCTGTGGTTCATGAAAAGAGCAGACATGCGATGACTCTCACTGTGGTTCATGAAAAGAGGAAACATGCGATGCCACCGGTGGATCCATGTGTGATCTATGAGAGGAACACACATGCAATTACACTGGTGGATCCTTACGTGGTTTGTGAGAATAACACACATGCAATGACACTGGTGGATCCATGTGTGGACCATGGGAAGAACACACATGCAATGACAGTGGTGGATCCATGTGTGGTTTGTGGGAAGAACACACATGCAATGACACTGGTGATATGTGGTTTGTGAGAATAATACACATGCAATGACTCTAGCTTTGGTTCATGAAAAGAGCAGACATGCAATGGCACTGGTGGATCCATGTGTGGTTCATGGGAAGAACACACATGCAATGACACGGGTGGATCCATGTGTGGTTCATGGGAAGAACACACATGCAATGACACTGGTGGATCCATGTGTGGTCTATAGGAAGAACACACATGCAATGACACTAGTGATATGTGGTCTGTGAGAAGAACACACATGCAATGACTCTAGATGTGGTTCATGAAAAGAACAGACATGCAATGACACCGGTGGATCCATGTGTGGTTAATCAGAAGAACACACATGCAATGACACTGGGTGTGGTTCATGATATGGTTTGTGGGAAGAACACACATGCAATGACTCTAGTTGTGGTTCATGAAAAGAGCAGACATGCCATGACTCTAACTATGGTTCATGAAAATAGCAGACATGTGATGCCACCGGTGGATCCATACGTGGTCTATGAGAGGAACACACATGCAATGACACCGGTGGATCCTTACGTGGTTTGTGAGAATAACACACATGCAATGACACTGGTGGATCCATGTGTGGTTCATTAAAAGAATAGACATGCAATGACACTGGTGATATGTTGTTTGTGAGAAGAACACACATGCAATGACTAGCTGTGGTTCATGAAAAGAGCAGACATGCAATGACACTGGTGGATCCATGTGTGGTTCATGGGAAGAACACACATGCAATGACACAGGTGGATCCATGTTTGGTCTGTGGGAAGAACACACATGCAATGATACTGGTGATATGTGGTCTGTGAGAAGAACACACATGCAATGACTCTAGCTGTGGTTCATGAGAAGAGCATACATGCAATGACACCGGTGGATCCATGTGTGGTTAATGAGAAGAACACACATGCAATGACACTAGGTGTGGTTCCTGTTATGGTTTGTGGGAAGAACACACATGCAATGACTCTAGCTATGGTTCATGAAAAGAGCAGACATGCGATGACTCTTAACTGTGGTTCATGAAAAGAGCAGACATGCGATGCCACCGGTGGATCCATGTGTGGTCTATGAGAGGAACACACATGCAATGACACCGGTGGATCCTTACGTGGTTTGTGAGAATAACACACACGCAATGACACTGGTGGATCCATATGTGGTCTGTGAAAAGAACACACATGCAATGACACTGGTGGATCCATGTGTGGTTCATGGGAAGAACACACATGTAATGACACTGGTGGATCCATGTGTGGTCTGTGGGAAGAACACACATGCAATGACACTGGTGATATGTGGTTTGTGAGAAGAACACACAGCCAATGAACTCTAGTGGATCCTTACATGGTTTATGAGAAGAACACACATCCAATGAACTCTAGGAATCTATCTTGGGATAATTTGATGTATGCCATGATGTATTTCATTGTACAAGACACTCACTTTCCATTTTTATACTACTCAGTATCGCCCTTGGTTTTATGTGGTACTACTCAGTTTTGCCCCCCTCTCTCTATCTTTCGTGGAAGCACAAACATGTGCTCACCCTGTCTGTTACTCCCTGATTGGTTATCATAGTTGTCACGCGGATCGTGCGCACCGACCGTTGATTCTGTGAGATCCAACGATGATCGTTGCACACATCGTGCCCTTCACAGTATAGCGTGAGACAGCACGTACGTCTCCCTTAGCGAGACTTCTACAAGAAGGAACACGATGTCGTCCATGGAAAAAGTCGTCGAGCGGTTATGTCATGTTTAATCAAGTCTGAAAAGCCTACTACTGCTACTACTACATACAACACATGCGTCAGTGCGAGTGGTCGTCGATGGACAGCTGCAATTTATTGCCACTTGATTTTAATAAGACATATTCCATTTTTTACGCAGCGGCTCTCAATCGCCAATTTTAGGGCCGTGTCAAACTTCGTACATAGAAATTGTGTGTGCGCCCTTTGCATGCGGCTCAATACAGAACTGCCATGCATGGCCCGGGAAAAAACATGATGTACCGTGCGCGTGTCGCGGTGCACGGTGTAGTCGACTGCATGGCGCGTTGCACGGTGGTGCAATGAAACGTGCCTTGATTCTATCCACCTTAACTATAGAGCCCCTCTCCACACACCACTCCCACTCTTGCTCACTGTCCCCACACAACCCTCTCCACTGTCCCACCAGCATCCGCAAACTCCTGAGAATACCCCGTCCGTGCCGGCGATGGCTGAGGAGGATAAGGTGGCCATCGTCGCCTCCGTGGCCGCCGGCGAGGAGGCCCCCGTCTCCTCGCCGGTCCCCCTCGACGTGTTGAAAGCAGCCGTTGTCCCTGTCCAGGCCCCAGTCGAGGCATCGATGGCAGCCGCCATTCCCGTCTAGGCCCCCGTCCCCGCTACCGACGGAGCCGCCGAAGAGGAGCCTCCCGCCGGCGAGGAGGCCCCCGCCGGTCACAAGCAGATCACACACTTCTTGGGCACCTATGATCCAGATAAGTACATCGCTCTGCTGAACCCCTACGACACCGGCATCGACGACCTATGGTCAGAGGTAACTAGGGTTTGCTCCCCTCCCCTGGTTCTTCTACCGTTTGTTAGAAATAATGGGCTAATCTATTTAAAATTTAGTTGGTATTGTCATGTTTAATATTCTGGAATTAATCATGGAAATTGTGCCTAATTATCCAACACCATTCCCATCGTTGGATGCTAGATCTTGGTTTATTAGGATTCGCTTGTTCGCATTTCGATTGCTCGATCTTCTTACACCATCTACTCCCCCATTTTCCCTTTCTTCCAATAGGTTTCCGGTAGCGACGTCTGCAGCGATGACGAGTCCATTCACACCAAGGCTCGTCAGGTGCTGAGGAGGCTGCGGGCCGGCAAGTACGACGGCTTCCTCAGGGACCCCTACTACAGCTGCCCCTTCCACAAGGGGGACGCCTACTGCTTGACGAGTCGCTCCACCGATGGCACCGACTTGAACACCTTACTGAAGCATGCAGAGGCCGCGGGCTCCGGCATCCACAAAAGAGGCAAGCGCGAGACCGTGAACATCAACGCCTACATCGCTGAACACTGGGCTCTCTGCATTCACCTCCGAAACCTCCAGCGGGTGGCCATCAAAGAGGGTCGCATACCTCCAATCAGGCCCAAGGCCCCCAAGTCCAAGAAACTAGGTAGCAAGAAGTGGAGGAAGCGCCGGAGGGAGGAGGCGGAGGCGCGGGCGCTTGCAGGATGTGCCCATTCAGCGTGGCTGCTTCTTCAGCGACTTCTTTCTAGCTATATCCTATTTCTGGCTGAATGCATCGAACCTCGTTAAGCAACCTACTTTCTATCGCTATATACTATTTAGCTACGCACAACTATATCTACATTTGTTTTGTTTTCTGAATGAATGTATTCTGCCTGGTGTGATTTGCTGCTCTAGATTTGCTACCTGATCGGAGGCAAAAAGAGGTCCAAAAGGGAACGAAATATCGAAGTGAGAATCTTCTCTAGATTTGCTACCAATTTGGGCAAAATGAGACATTTATGTTTAGCGAGAGAGGAAAAGGGCACTCTTTCAAACTGCCAGTTAAGAAGCTACTATCTTGACAAGCTACAAGACACATACATAAACATCACACAACGAGGGTTAAATTTATTTTACTAGTATCACTTGAGGCGCTAGACATCTTGGCAAGCTAACTGAGTTCCACAAAATAGAAACATAACACTGACAAGTAAAATTTAATTCACTCCTCATCAGACCACTTGAGGCGCTTGCCATCGTTCCTAGGAGACGAACTGCAACCATTCCAGGTACTCCACATCTCACGAACTGCTTTGTCCCACCTGGCATCTGACCTGGCTTCCCTATCTTCAGCGTCCTGCGGCACAATTAGCGGTGCATCACAGGCCTGATTGTTGCCGCTAGAAGATGTTGTCTCTCTGTTTGCCGCTTCAGCTGCAGCCTCTCTGTCAGCTGCTTCTTCAGCTGCAAGCTCTCTTTCAGCTGCTTCTGCAGCCTCTCTGTCAGCTGCTTCAGATGCAGCCAATTTCTTTGCATATTCAACTTCAAACTCAGCTATTCCGCATTTTCTACAAAGGGCTCCCCTAAGCTCGTCTTCCCTCTTGCAAATAGGGCAAAACACGAGGTAACGTAGAAAAAAATGGATCTTCTTGTACAGCTGGTAGGTCACGTAAGCATCTATGACTGCATACTTCAGGTTTATATCAGACAACGGCCACTCGTCCCAGAAATCGTGCCTATCCGTAGGGAAATCTTCCTTCATTTTGTCGTACGACTCATCGAGGATTCTAGTTGCGAGTGATGCCATTCCATCCTTCCTCGAGCCCCCTAGGATCTTGACAAGACTCTAAATATCGATCCACTTGTGCGTAGGAATTATAATTTCCTCTTGATACAATTTAAAAAAATCAGTTCTTTTATCGACAGTGCAGAAAACAATTCCCTTTTCTACAAGGAACTGGCTGGCGCGGACATTTCTGTCGATCTGAAAGTATGTAGTTTGTCATCACCAAAATTTGTAACTACAAATATTTTGTCAATGCAAGATCATCATCTCAATATAATTTTAAAAAGTTTAGTAAATGCAAGATCAAGACTCTCAACATTGTATTGTCATAATTTATTCGGTTTTTCTATTTCTCAGTCGACTGAATGAGTTGCACATTTCTTTTAACTACGGTTGCACTTTCCTTAGGTGATTGAGACTAAAGAAAATCTCAGTCGATTGAGAGATAGGCAAACCCTAATTTATTTGGTCCTAAATAAAATCTAGTAGTTGCAAGATGAGCAAGTGGATAAAGAACAAGAGGAGAAAACCCTGAAAGCGGTTAGCGACAGAGAGCAGATCTACAAACCGGGAGAGGTGGTAGACGAGGACGTGTTTCCGCATGGCCAGTTGAACGACGGCGACTTCACTCCCTTTATATGGGTGCTCCGGGGTGTACTCGAGGTCCAATCCCTCAAACTTGTCCTCGTCTATCCCAAGCCAACCCTCGTACATCCTCAGGACACGCACCACTGTCTCCTTCTCGTTGGTGTAGACAACGTCTATCTTCTTGCTGTCATGGGTAGTGAAGCTTGTCTCTAGAGTGCGTAGATCTTCCATGGCGGCAAGGAGAAGATGAGAAGAAGATAGTAGATGACAGGAAGAAGAAGAGTGGTTTCTGCGAGGCAGGGGAACGGTGGAACCGTCAATGCGCTTTTATGGTAGGGGTTAACGATTGGGACGGAAGTCTAAGGAGAGACACGTGGTGGTGGCCGTTCCAGCTTCTGAGTAAACAAAAAATAATTATAACACCGATACATGGGCCCTGTTTTGTCACGTCAATACACTGGGTAGGGGGTGTTGTCCTATCCACTGTGTCAACGCTGCAAGCCTACGTGACAGCCACCCCGCCTAAGCGACGGGAGCGATATAACAGCGAGAACTGACAAGGGGGCCCAACTTGACGCCCGTTAGCCTGATTTTTGTTTTGAAACGTAAAGTTGAATTCGAGCCGAAAAAGACCCTCTAAGTATTTGGCACACCAACTGTAGTCATCCCAGCTGATTTCAGGGAACTTGGGTACCGTGTTGCCTATACACCCCAACTTTCGGGCCACAAAATGATATTCTCATCCCCATGTTCCTGAGGGCATAGGATGAATTGGCTATGATTTCCATATAATGTGCAATGAGTATTTGGTCAAGTTTATATCTTTTATGTTGTTCTATGATGGTGATGTGTGAATGTCGATTGCATATCACTGCATCTATATGGGCTCATAATGCTGCACTTTAATGTAATGAACAGGGTTGGAAGGGACATAATGATAGAAACCGTTTTCCAATACTTTGAGTTGCATTGTAGGTATTTATATCGGGGACCCATGAACTTACTGCTATGGTGGGACATTTATGTCTTAATGCATGTGTTTGCTCATGAAAATGGCTACAGGACCCATCATAAGTGGAGTACTTGTTCATATTTATGGCTGCACCTAAACTAGGCTCCGTCCTAAGTGAACTAAACTTGACAAGATATTCACCATATTGTGTAGAAATATGTATGCTAAGTAAATTCATGTTGCCCTCAGGAACGCTTGTCACATATAAGAACACACACTCGAGCTTGTCCTCTTGCTGCATAGAGGATTGAGCTTTCTCTTATTAAGAGCATCTATTTACTGCAATTTACTTTCAGAAATTCATATAATTGCAAACTAAAACCCAAAACACAAAACCATTGCATCTTTTATTGCTTTACTTGTCAAACTTGCTAACCAATACCTTCAGCTCCTCGTGGGTTCGACAACCTTTTCTTATTTAAAGGTACTACAATTGATCTCCTGCATTTGGGAGTCATCATTCCCAGATCCCAACATTGTACCATGCCGGGTCCACCTGCGTGATCGGCAAAAGTAGTGACTGGCACATAGCGATGACCTCGTCCAGGTCTTCATCATGCAAGAGGGTGGGATGGGATAGCCATCATTGGAGAGATTCCAACCACTGGAAATCCGCTAGTCTAGCAGCACCAGTAGGTTGTTCTCGTGCAACAATGTCGCCTCATCGAGGGTGAGGTTTTTTGACCTCGCGGCATGCTTACCGCTGCCACCGCACATGCTACCGGCCTCGTGTTCATGACGTCCCATAGTGAACTCATAAAGGAACTTGGTGGGGAGCAAGGAGGAGAATGAGAAGGACTAAAATCATGTTGGTGGAGGCACATGTGCTTCCCTTTTAAAATGGGAGTCATGGGTAGGCCAAACGGGTGCCTCACCATTATCTCCGACTCGTTGGGTGATGAGATGTCTATGCTTCGGCGTCTACATGTTGGCATCTGAACCCAGCGTCGCGCAGCGTGCGGGCAGCACAAAACCTACGCGGTTGATGGCCGTGAAAATAGGCATCTTTATTCGCATTTAAATATCATTAAGTTAAGCAATTGATAAAATATCTCCCTACCATTGCCACTAATGATTAATTATTGCAAAGATGTGCAAATCCTTGTTTTAAATTGCGATGTACGGTAAATCACTCTTTTATAGCAAATTTTGGAGCAATCAAGGGAGAATCACACGTTGCCAACACAACCAAGTCAATTGGAGTCGAAAGTCAATGTTCTGGAGTGTTAACGAGCACTGGTACGGGTGGATCTTGCCCATACCGTGTGTTAATACAATACAACACAGCAACACCTTCCCTAGATCAAATGGAGCAACTTCCGTGAAGGGCCATATATATTTCGAGACTCCCAGCTAGCGCAAAGAGAGCCGTCATTCTTAGGTTGTATCTAAAACACACTAAGAAAGTTCCACCACTTCACCACCACCATAGTACATCATCTACATCTCCATCTCATATCCATAGCCATAGCCATAACTTGTATTGAAGATCTTCTCATAGTTAGCGACTTTGTAAGGATATTTGGTATTAATCTAAGTAATTCTACAATGTTTTCTATCCTTGATCTTATTATGAGTGAGTAGTCCTCACGGGCTACGGGTTGGGGAATAACCCTGAAGTGATTATGTGCATGTAATTACATGGGAATATTGTGTGGTGATTGCATAGTAGATTTGTATTTGTATCAATGTCTCTTATCACTCGATCCTAGGACTTGTCAGGTACCCAAGACCCCGAGGATCAATCAAAGTTTAAGGTCAGATGTGTGGTAAACGACGCCTACGCGTGAAACCCAGTGATAGCAAGGGGAGTACAGTAGTCATTTAGTGATTCATTTGGGAACAACAACAAAATCATAGATCTTAATGCGTTGGTTTGTATTTTACTTAATAATCATTCATAGCTCGGTACTTCATTGTATAACGGTTGGACCAAGAGACTTTATACTATGCTTGTGGCTCGTAGGTGTTTTAGTATTTACGGACATGCTGCCCACAAATTCTATCTATATTAGATCATTTACACGTGTATGGATTGTTATTAATTATTGTTATCCCATATGTATGCATAGGTACAGGTGAAACCTCAACCCTAGTAATGAGGGGTAACCTCGGCAATGCCCATGGTGATGGACTTGGGGTTTTTCGAAAAAGATAACGCTGGGGATTTCGTCGGATGTCAGGCAAACAAGAGAATCGAAGTCGCCTGGTTACTTGATGAACAACTCTATTACAGATTGCTTAGTTTTTTTTTTCGATGCCTCCTCATAGGCTTATCCCATCCTATATATAATAGGCCGGATCTCAAAGCCATATACGGATAGATTACAGATGTACAATTACAACTCCAACACAATGTCGGTTCATATTTCTTTTCCTAATACAATTAAGGTTTTCACCAGTTGCTTCTTTGGGCCGTCATATTGAATATTCATGGGCCGTGAGCCTTTTATACAGTCAAGGTAGCAAATCATAAGCAACCTACCTATGTCAGTAGTCCCCGAGACTTTACCTGAACCGTAGATTCTGGTTGAGTCTCAAAGATACTTTTAGTTATGTCCTTTCTTTGCATTGTTTCTATCTATTTTTACTTTTTTGTAGGGATTTGGTACAAGAAGCCTAATGCTTCCGACGGGTCAGGAATCGATTAATTGCTCTTGGGGAAAAAATGTTGACCTACATCAATTTCAAGTCCCCAGGCATGAACTCAGAATTATTACTAGCGCAATTCAGTTTGAGCCACTGAGGTCTTATCGAATACTGAATTCCTATTCTAATTTTATCGGGCACCCAACGTGTCCGTCGGAATTTTTCGTCGTATCATTGATACGGATATTTTACAGAAAGAGCGCATTCTTGTGCGATTACCAGGCCACACAGGACGAATCCCAGGGTCTTACCTTCATGTCTTGGACACGACATTCAGAGTTTTATCGCGTTTGGTGCGATCCGAGATTTTAGTATTAACTTTTGTCAGCTGCCGTGTTTGGCTGATGGGATTTCTGAATTTTATCAGACTTTTTTGTTTTAATAATTTATAAAAATCTTCCGATGGGAGTAACCTTTTGATGATACTTTAAAGTAAAACTCATAGGTTTAGGTATCAATTAGGGATATTATAACTGAGTCAATTAGGAGCGCTCTCACGTAGCTCGCTACCAATACAAGGTACTACTGCGGATCACTCCGGACTCGTCTTCTTCTCAAAACTCAATAGCACTGCATGGCGTTTCTTGCTGAACTGGACTTAAGTGCGCGAAAGTACTAAATCGAAGTGAAAATTGCACCTGCAGTGGGCCCGGGCACTGTTGCACTGCGTGGCTACTAACATAACAGAACAGTTGTGCTATCAATTAAAGGTTCCTACCGGTAACCATTTCTGTCTTGTCTAGTAAATCTGGCAGGAACAGATGACCACACTGATAGCATTCCTTATTAAGGGAATTCCTCCCAAAGGTCGGATACTTATCTATCTTTGCCTTTCAATTTACAGGCACTAGACCTAGCTAAATATTAAGTACCTCAATCTTAAGGAACTACTTCTGCCTTACTTTTGAATGACATAAAACAGGATCCCAGATTAGCGTATAATGGTGATTCAGAGATCACCTGCTCGGATTCAAGTATTTGACATTTGAAGGAAACCTCTGCTCGGTCATTTGAAGATAGTTTGGTCTTACGAGGAATGTTTCAGGAATTTAGCCACCGCCCAGATACCTGTTCGTGCTCCTTGCCCCATCCTAAACCAATAATGCGCGAAAGAGAGGCGATCTCTTTTATCTGTACTCCCACTATGAATAGACCCGTGGAATAGGGGTTTGGAGGATACTATAGATCTAGTAAGCGCTTAATTTCGAGCTCGGAACACGATTTCTAAGGTAGAAAAGAGGCATCCACCAGTCATTTAGAACAGCAAATCCCGGAATTAGCAGGTCGGTATGCGAAAAGAAGTCTTTCGGTATTGAATCCGCGAAGCCAGGTGAAGAAAAGTCCGATATGGGTGGATTACCTTTTTATGAAGGATAAGTCTCTGGGACTGACTGAACTAAATGTATAGCGTAAAGATAAGAAGCACATTATTTGAAGATGTACCTTGTGGGGTGGGGTACAAGTAGACCAGACCAATGATGAAAAGCATAGATACGAGCATGGCCTCCCTGTCTCAAAAGCAGGCCGCCAAGGGTGCTCGCATGAAGCATTTCTCACTCATAAATAAGTAGTTATCACAAATTGAGAAACATGCTCTTATCGAATTTCATTCCGATTTTCCAGTATTCGGAGTTGCTTGGGAAAAGGTCTAGTTAGGGTCGGTTCTGTTCGGAGTTGGGGGTTGTCTGTACACCCTAATTAAGACTTTTGTATAGTTTGTGTCAACCTGAGTTTGGTTAAGTGCCCGCCCGCCTAGATAGATACATAAGTGTCAGTTTGAATGAAGTCAAATGTCAACCGTGTCAACAACGAGAAATTGAAGTGTAAATCTGGATGGTTTAAAGTGGAAACCTTAACATGCAAAAGTGTCTACCTCATTAGAAAAGCAAGTATCTACCGGCGATATATTCATTCGAGTATCAACCGGCGTCAACCAGTTGTCAAACTCAAAATATTTCGTTCGTAGGGGCATGAAGAAGTTGCTAAACCGGTTGTAAAGATCAAAACCATCATTGCTTTCTTTTTGACTTTTCATCTAGTAACGTGCATGAATGGATATGGTGGGTAAGATTTAAAAACGTTTGACATCAACCGGGCTCTACTTTGCTTTTACTTTACTTCACTTGCCAGGTCATTGTTGTCGATATTGAGGTCTCTTTATTCTCTCACGTACTCTCCCGATCTGTACATTTTTTAGCCGTTGGATTAATCATCACTGCTGTTCCTGGACGTTGATCTCTCTCACACGCGCACTAGGCCCGCTATCCCTAGGGGAAGATACTCTACCGGTAAAATCCGTTCGCGCTGGTTGATTGGCCTGTGCATCACGGCCCAATTAGATGATGTGTATCGGTGACTCCTTGTCGTAGAGTCTCCTCCGCTCCTACATCTCGTCGCAACCTGTCGCTTCTTCTTCTCTACTATTGCAATTGAAGGAGATGTCGAGTACCCAGATGTTGATCCACCGCCGCAGCCCATCTTGACCTCGAGCGGCTGTGCTTCTTCTTTGATCTCGACGTCAAGCGATGGTGCTTCTTCTCTGATCTCGACCTCGAGCGGCGCCGCCCCTTTCCCGATCTCGACCTCTACCAGATCCCCTAACCGCTACATCCAAGCTTTCCCGGCAGCGGCGCACGAGCACTAACATTTGTAGACGCGTGGCCATCCTCTCACTCATGTGGGATACCACGGACGCCTCTCCCTCACCACCGACAATAGCAACAACTGCGGAGCAGCCAGAGCCTTTCATGGCCATACTGTACAACAACTGCGGAGCAGCCAGAGCCTTTCATGGCCATACTGTACCGCGTCGCCCACCAAGATCCCTTTCCCAGGTGACCCCTCCTTCCTTCTTCTTCTCCTACTTTTATTTCCTTTTTTTGCTCACCGTCCTTCTAGCTGCCTCCAAGCCACCTATAATGATTGGCTGTGGATTTGGAGGAGGCGTGAATTGAGAATGGAAATATTACGCTGAATTTGGAGTGTTGGAACGAGGGGACAAATAGAAGGTTAACTCGAAAATACTAATGATTGCATTGTTTTTTTGTTGCTTCCACTGGTGTGTACTATTAGTGTTGCTCTTTAAATTTTCTGCTAAAACTAAAAGTAGGACAACGAGGGGTGCAACCCACCTCCGGATTCCCTAGCCGAAGTGCCATGCAAGACAATTGTCGGGCTTCCGCAGCTTCGGCAGTCTCTCTAAGGTAACTAATCTATGATTGTTTTCGCATGAATAGATATATTCTTATTCTTGATTGCCTGTTAGATGTAATGTGTTAGATGTAATGTTGATGACCACGTGTTAGGTTGCAGAAGAAAACTCTGCTCCTATCTTCCCAGATGCCCTTCCGCTCTAGCTGGTCACAAAATTTACAATTGCCCTGTGAGAAAGTGTAACTTATAAGTACTATGTTAACAGGTAGACATTCATACATATATTTGAGAGAAAGAAAATTCATACATATATTTACTACACATGCATCCTTCTGTTTAACTTCAACTTTAAGTGGTATTACTTCTCATATAGTTCTGGTCAGGATGGCATATGCTAAATGACAAGTTGATGCACTGTATGACCATGATTTGCAAGATGTGAATGTACTGCCATAATTTTTTGCTAACGTGTAATAAATTTCAATCATCAGATTTTTACCTGCCATTAAATTTGATTGCATTTTCTCAGGTTTCCGAAAGTGTTTTGACAAGGCTAGCACTTTCTCTATTTTCTCTTGATGAACTTAAGATATATATAATAGAGGATAGAATCTATAATAATTCAAGTTTTGTTGAACAACTCTCATTTTCTAAAAGCTTACAATGAACTTGCTGATATAGAAACCATATGGAACATAGCAAGGAAGTCATGTCAACAATGTTTTATTCCTACAACAGTTTTTATATTGTTGCTGTTAGAGTCTGACATCCCAAAGAAGATATTTTTTATGTTTTCCAAATTAATTGCTTGCTATAGTTCTATATTTATATCCACTTGCCAGAATGGCTTAAAAGACTCGTTTGAAATTAAAACTCCGCGGAGTTTGTCATGCCTTCCCTAAGGTCATCTAAAATTTTATATGAATCTCTTGCAGGTTTGTGTTGCAGGATATAGATATCATAGCATCCCATGTATGTGTAGAGCTGGTAGACCATCTATTTGTCAGATATATGTATGCCTTTTTCACTATGATCTTAGCATCTTTGTCATGTTCGATATGAGCTTGTTATTTATAATATTGAATGGTTTGAAGCACTAAACTGATGTTGAATGCCAACAAAATATTTTATAAATTACTACCGGACGAGCTTCAAAATTGACGGGCGCGGCGATACGCGCCAACATGATCTAGTTAGGGATATTAAAACTGAGACAAAGAGGAGCTCTCTCACGCCCTCTACACGTTTGACCATTAGATCATCCGTTCCGATCAATTTTGGCCGTTTGATCACCACTAAGTCATGCTGTGGGCCGACTATCCCTGAGCCAGCTACTCTACTGAACAAATCGGTGCTTTGTGGTAAACTGAGCCTGAACAGTGTCGCTAAAGCCCAAATTATCTCCTATTAGCGCTACGAATCGACACTTCAGGTCTTCAAGCGGCCGATGGTGGCGTATGGCAATTTGGAATCCCCGGCGGCCCCCGGAGGCGCCACCAAAGCTGGCACTGATGGCGGAGGGATAATCACCAATAGATGTCGATGGCAGTGAGCTTGACGGACCTCGAGTAGTGGTGCCTTTTCCCGGACTTCGACCTTGAGCAGCAGCCTGCACCTCGAATCATCACCATCAGGCGAGGAGCCAGCGAACCAATGCGTCATGGCTGCAGCGGCGCCCCTTTTCCGACCTCGACCTCGAGCGCCCCACCTTGCAAGACGGCCTTTGTGCCTCCGCCCTCCATGTCGCCTATGGCTGACCTGCAGGTATAGTCCTAGCTCCCATTGGCATATGATTCAGTTAATTATGGCACCGGCACAAGCTGCTGGAGTGCATCGCACGACACAAGATTCATTGCTTTGATGCATGCAGCCATCAGGAAAGTGAAGCCAATGCACCGCCAGAGATCTGAATTTTTCTGAGTTCTCCCCCCATTCGGCCAGATCACAAACGTCGGTGTTTGCTTCGAGGTGTTGGGCGTGCTTTCAGGACATGTATTATCTCTGTTCATGTCCCATTTTCTCCTTGCTTTGTTTCGTTTTTATTTCCTTTTCCGATTATCATTTTGAGTTTTATTGATTGGTCATTACTCTTACGTGTGTGGGCTGAGTACGTAATTTTAGACTTTCAGACTTGTTCAGATTTTTTGTTGCCCAGCTATTTTTTTGTTCAGGTAACAAGCTTAATATTTAAGATCGGGAGATAAGCATTATACATTATGCAGGTTTGTTTCAGATCTTCCAAAGTTCATCTAAGGATTAATTTGGATTTGCAAAACAATCTTGCTACTTGACGGTCTTCTGTAAAAAAGTTTTGGACATATGATTATCTTCCTTGGATAAGCTTTTGATGCTATCGCTGCTCCAGTCTACTCAACCGAAGCCTAATGTTACATTTTCTTAAGCAACATTAATTACATAAGGAAATATAATCAGATGATGGTAGGTTTGCTCTATACCCATTTGACAATTTTTACTTTGTTGTTCTATCCATAGTAGCCAAATTTGGAACCCTTAATTCTTTGAAACCTCATCAAGGGACACATCTAATTAAACTATTATTTTGAAGAACAAGATTTTAATAGCTCTTTCTTGACCTGGTTGCATACATCATGCAGTCCACAAATTTTTCTTTGAATGGTCTAAGTCTGTCATATCCGCTACAACTCATATTTCTTAAAATTGGTTGTCAAATATCACAGTCTCTCTAATAATGCTTGTGGGATTTTTCTTTTTAATTACGCCTAAGCAAGTCATGTTCATCCATATTGACCGGTCATCGGCATTTTATCTTAGTCGAGTATATAATTCTCAAATGATACTTGAATGGTATTAAACAAAGTAATGCATGTGAAATGGTCCGTCCTTGCTCTTCTTGGATAGCCACTTCCATTTTCTTTCTGGCTTAATTATATGTTCCTTGACGTGGTGTTTACATATATTCATATGTTACAGATGTAGCCAAAGGAAATTACTATGCATGTTTTAAATATTTTTCTCTAATGGGTTAATGTTGAATGGCCTGGAACATATTATTGATTTACTACTATTTTTGAATTATATGAATACCTATGACTCACGTTGTGTCCTTAGATAGGCATACTAGATAAGCTGAGCTGATGTCCCAAGTATCTTCTTGTCTGATGATGCTGGCCCTAGCTTCTGCCAACACTTTTTGTTGACTCTTTTATCTAGATCTATGTCATGATTTCTTACATTACGCCTGACAAATATTTAGTAAATCGAAGACTCGTGTGTGCTTTACAGGTTGTGCTTAATCATCAAAACCAGAGATGAAAAATTAGAACTAGGATTAATTTTTAACCAATGTTTGATTTGTAGTCTCAGTTCAAGAACTATTCTTGAAAGACAAGAATGATGCATGCTCAGTCTGCCATCGAGGCAATACAAGTTTTTCATCTATATTGAATGTCTTCCGAATTTGTAGTCAGTGATGTAAATTAACTTTGCAATCTCCGTAGAGGCGATGTCTCCTAACACGTTGTCACCAATTCCAATTTTTTGGTTATAGTTGATTGTATGATAAAAAGTGTCTATTGTTCGCTTTCATATATTGTATACAAACTTATGGAACTGACGAGTTGACAATCTAATGAAAGTGATGCCACCTTTCCAATCAAAAATGAAAATTCCCTAAAAAAATGAAAAGGGCACACTACATGTACCTTATTTATCTTAAACTTAAGTCATTGTTCTATGCTGCGTTATACGGCTCCACCTTTATTTCATCACCTAACCTATTTGTAGACATTATTCGAGTAATCTACTTCTAAACACGTGTTCATATCCAAAGGTTTCTATTATGTCTAACAGTACTGTAAACTACTATCAATATATTGACAAAAGCGACGAGCGCGGCAACGCGCGCCATCATCATCTAGTTGTCTTGATTTTGCATGCATAACCTTGTATCGGGTGCGCGTCAGTGCTCCCGATATGAGTATCCCCGAGGCTATGTTCGGATGCCTGTATCTGGATATAGACTCATAACTGTTGTTACTTTTATCAGAAGAACGTTCATATAAAAATTGAGATCCCTATTTTGGTGGCAAAAAAAGATATGTAATAAAGACTCAGAGTATGAAGAACTTATCTTTTATTCACATGCCAAAGCCGACGATACATTATTCAGCGGATTGCCACCTGGCCATTGGCCGAAATATTTTTTCAAAGAAGCCAGGTCATAGGCCTTATTGTAATTACTATTTGCGAGAAAAATATAATTCTTAAGGGTAAAAGCGTCATAATTGTGCGACGTTCCACGGATTTGAGTATTTGACTCCTGTCTTCTTGTCTTGTAGCCTATATGCTCCTCCGGGAATAACTTCTGTAACAATGTAAGGTCCTTCCCAAGGCGACTCCAATTTACGGTGACCGTCTTGTTTGAGGCGAAGAACTAGGTCCCCTACAACGAAGGACCAGGGACGCAGACGTCGACTGTGGTAATTGCGCAAGTTTTGTTGATATATAGTAGATCTTTATAGGGTCATATCTCGGGCTTCATCAAGTGCATCAACATCGTCTTCAAGTGCTTCTCTTGATGCCTCTTCGTCATATGCAGCTACTCGTGGAGATTCGTGTGATACTTCGACTAGAAGGACAACTTCCGCGTCGTGGACCAGAAAGAAGGGTGTTTCTTGTCTCGAGCTATTTGGAGTAGTACGCAAACTCCATAAAACGGATGGTAACTCATCAACCCGTGCTCCTTTTGCTTTGTCGAGTGGTGCTAGTAATCTCTTTTTGAGGCCAACAGTTACTAGGCCATTGGCTTTCTCCACTTGCCCATTGGTTTGTGGGTGGGCTACTGAGGCGTAGCTTACTTTGATACCCATCTCGTCACAATATTCCTTGAACTCACTGGAAGTAAAATTAGTTCCATTATCCGTGATGATGCTGTTTGGCACACCAAACCGGAATACTATGGATTTGATAAAATTCACAGTCGAAGTTCCATCCTGACTGGTAATAGGCATTGCTTCCATTCATTTAATAAATTTATCGACTGCTATTAGCAGGAAGACGTGTCCTCCTGGAGATGATTTATGAAATTTACCCACCATATAAAGTCCCCACTGAGCAAAAAGCCAAGCAATAGGTATGGCGTTTAACTTAGCGGTGGGTGCACCAGGCTTTGTCATGAATCGCTGACATGCCTCGCATGTTCTGACTATATCCTTTGCGTCTTGTATTGCTGTGAACCAATAAAATCCTGCCCTGAATACTTTGGCTGCGATTGCTCGGCTGCTAGCGTGATCGCCGCATACTCCTTCATGTATATCTTTGAGTATAATTTTTCCTTCGTAGGGTGTGACACATCGTTGTAGCACACCCGAAATACTTCTTTTGTTTAACTCTCCTTTGATGATTCTGAAGGCTTTTGATCTTCGAGTGATTCGTCGCACTTATATTACATCTTCGGGTAGCTCTCCCCGAGTCATATATGCTATGTATGGATACATCCATGTAGGTTCTATAATCATGACTTCATCAACTTCCGAATCTTCTTCGATGACTTCCTATGTATTTGTGCTAGCTGGTGGAGCTCCCGTGTCCCTTTGCGGCTTAATCTTTTTTCCTTCCTTCGGCGCTATGACCTCAGATACTCTCTTGGCCTTGATAGAACGCTCAATTATCTCCTCCCAAAAAAAACCGGGTGGCACTGGGAGGCATAAGGACCCGATGTTTGCTAGATTGTCGGCTTCTTAATTGCTTGCTCTTCCTATGTGCGATACTTCACATCCGTCAAATCGAGCCTCCATAATGCTATATAGATCTTGGTAGGTGTTATCACTGATAACATCACACTTGATCATTGCTTGTTGCGCTACAAGATTGGAGTCACCAAATATTTTGAGGCGAGTTGCACCACAAGCTTTGTCCATACACATACTGACGAGGGATTAACTCATCAATGCCCATCGTTGATGGACTTAGGTTCGAGGAAGTGGAGAGCGCTAGAGGAACCAATCGGCTAGCAAACAAGCGCACAGGTGACACGAGGTATTACCCAGGTCCAGGCCTCGTAGAGGACCCTACTCCTACTTGTCTACTCTTTGATTATGAGGGAGTCGAAAGTTACAAGGGTGCACAGATCCAATCTGGCGAGGTGTATGCAAGGGTGTGTGTATTGGTCCTCCTCGCCACCCCCTCATGGCCTTTATATAGAGAGGCTAGGTCTCGGGGTAGCAGGCCGAGTCGGTTACAGATTAGGGTTTCCCCTTTAATTTTCTATCTACACTTTGTCGTGTCCTTCAAAAAGTCGAACTCCAATGGGCCACATGAATCCTTGTTGGGCTTCGATTGCACCATGGAATCCTTCTTGTGATGAACCATATAGGCTAATCTCAAGTACCTATAAGGTATACCCATGTCACGTACCGTGCAACAAGGCCTCGTACTCAGATCATTATTGGACGCGTTTGCGAAGCTCATCCGAAGTATATATCACATTTTTTCTCCTTGTGGTGATACTAGTATGACGCCTGCCCTTGCTCCTTCTGTTCTTTTCGATCCATCAAAGTACATTGTCCATGCACTAGAAAGGTCCGGTGGACCCGCACATTGTAATTCAGTCCATTCAGTAATAAAATCAGACAGAACTTGTGATTTAATTGCTTTACGCTTCTCGTACGTGATATCTCGAGGGAAAAGCTCAATGCCCCATACAGAGACACGTCCAGTTGCCTGGATTATTGAGGATATTGGACAAAGGCGCTTCGTTGATCATTATGATCAGGTGTTCCAAAAAATAGTGTCGTAACTTTCGTGCTGTCATAAACAGTCCATATGCTAGTTTCTAATAATGCGGGCACCTTTGTTTGGATGGCGAGAGGAACACGCTCAAGAAATAAACTGGCCTTTGAACACCATGGGGTTTCCCTTCCTCGGGTCGTTCCACGATCATAATGCGGGTACCTTTGTTCGGGTCGTTCCACAGCCAGAACCGTGCTGACCACTTGATTTGTGGCAGCGATGTAAAGAAGTAATGGCTCCTTCTCGCGCGGAGACATGACAATGGGCGATGTTGAAAGTGTCCTTTTGGCATGTTCAAAGGTGCGATGTGCTTCTTCCGTCCATTTGAATTTATCTGATCATCCTCCTAACCGGGAAATAAAATGGCTGAGTGCTACGACTCGTCTAGCCAGCTGCTACATGTCCCGAAGATTCATTGGTTTTTTCATTGTCAGAATCGCCTATATTTTCTCGGGGTTGGCTTCAATCCCTCTTGCTGATACGAGGTATCCGATGAGTTGCCCTGCTGGGACTCCAAAGGAGCACTTTGTCGGGTTGAGTTTGATGCAAAATTTGTCGAGGTTCTCAAATGTTTCTTGGAGATCTTTGATAAGTGAAGACCCTAGATTTGTTATGACTATAGCATTATCAATATATACTTGTACGTTTGTGCCGATTTAGTTTCCTAGGCAATTTTGCATTAGCCATTCATATGTTGCCCCGTCGTTTTTGAGGCCAAAGGGCATCGTTGTATAGCAGAATACGCCATAGGGTATGATAAATGTTGTTTTCTCCTGATCTTCCTCCTTCATCCAAATTTTGTGGTATCCTGAATACGCGTCCAAGAAGGAAAGACATTCACACCCCGCAGTTGCATCAATTATTTGATCGATTAGCGGCAGTGGTAATTGATCTGTAGGACAATGTTTGTTCAACGCGGTGAAGTCAATGCACATCCGCAACTCTTTTGTGTTTTTATTTGGGATGCATACTGGGTTTTCGACACACTCTGCTTTCTTTAACTCCCTAATGAATTTGGCGTCAGTGAGGCGATGGAGCTCCTTTCCAATGGCCTTACGTTTTGGTTCTACGAAGCGACTATTTTACTGGCTTTGCCTTTGGATCCAAGTTTAGTGCGTGCTCAGCGAGTTCCCTAGAAATTCCCGGCATGTAAGAAGGTAGCCATGCGAAGATCTCCCAGTGCTCACGAAGGAACTCGATGAGCATGCTTTCCTATGCGGGACCAAGATTGGAGGCCACAAATGTCGTCTTCTTCGGGTCAGTGGGGTGTATATGTACTTCCTTTGTATCTTTTGCGGTGTCAAAAGCCTGATCGGGATAGACACATGCTATTGCTAGAGGTTCTATTGTTGCTGATGTTTTTAGATGCTCAAACTCAGTTGCCATCCCAAAAGATTCAGAGATTTTGTTGAACTCCCGATCGCAATTGTCGGATCGTGTGAAGCTTCCCTTTATTGTTATGATTCCCTTCGATGCTGGCATATTCATAACTAGATATGCATAATGCGGGACTACCATGAATCATGCAAAAGCTGGGCGTCTTGGGATCGCATGATACTGTGATGGTCAGTCCATGAACTCGAGCTTTTCTCGCCTGAAATTTTCTTTGGATCCAAAAACAACGTGAAGAATTTTTTTACCTAAGGGGATTTCGGTTTTACCTGGTACTATGTCGTGGAAGGATGTTTCTATTGGTGCTAGATTTGTCAAAGGGTAGTCTCAGTGTTTTGGCGTAGATAAAGTTTATGCTACTTCCTGCATCCATGAAAACTTTGCCCATGTTGAACCCTCCTACTTGTGCTTCAACTTATCAAGGCTGAATGACCCAGTCGTGGTACGCGAAGTGGGTGATCAGCTCTATTAAAGGTGATTTCCTATTCTGACCTGTGAGGATACTCTAGTGTGGCTGGTGGAGCCATCTCGGCCATGTTGACTTGTCTTGTGATTATCTTCTGGATCCTGTTAGATGGGCATCCTTTCTGAATCATTGACATTGTTCCCTTTGACCTAGGGTATTCACCACCTTGATCTGTTGTGTTTTGCGGTTGTTCTGCTGGCTGGTGTACCGGTGGTTGTGGTGCGCCGATGGCTAACGTGCCAGGCATAGTGGCGTATCCTCAGTTTGCTGCTTTGGTTGCCTTTGCGTTACACATCTCTTGCATCTTTAAAAATGTTTGGTAGTCTTTCATGAGACGATTTGATCGTATTTTGCTCGCTGAGTCGATGTAAAAGTGCATATTACAGGGTCCTTCCAGCATTTGCATTGCGGACATGGGTGGGTCCTTAGCTCTTGGCTGGTACCGCTGCATTGATTGGCTTCCTCCGACATCGTCGCTGCTATTGCGGTGCCCACCATTGTAATCGTCGTTCCTGAGATTGCCCTCTTCCGAGAAACTAGCTGCAACATAACTTGGTCCCGCGTGTCCATCGTTGTTCCTCTGTCTTCTGTCATTGTTGCGCTTGTCCCTGTCTTCTTTAGGTGAACATGTTCGTTTGTTATGTAGCGCGTACTCTTCATCAGCCCAGCGGTTTGCTATGTCCATTAGCTGTGAGGTTGTTTTGGGTTTGACCCGTCCTAGTTCTTCTATGAATTCTCTTGGCGGAGGCCGTCATTGAAGGTGTCAATGGCCCTTCCGTCGGATATGGCTTCGACTGATTTCTTGATAATGTTCCATTGCTGAAGGCTCTTATTGATTCTCCATGCCTCTATTGCACGCCTGTAAGTGCTCCAGAGATGTGGGTCGTTTTAATGTGGAGTGGAAGTGTCGGATGAACTTATCTTCAAGATCGTTCCAGATACTGATTGAATCTTCGGGTAGTTTTCTGAGCCATGACCTTGCGGCACCGGTTAAGTGCAGCTGCAAGATTTGCATTGCGGTGGCTGTGGAGCTGCCCTGCAGTTTGACGGTGGCGAAGTAATCTGTTAGCCAAGCTTTGTGTTCTTGTAGTCCATCGTACTTTTGGCGGTCAAACGGGAGTTTGAAGTCCTTGGGTACTGAAGTTTTACAAATCCATTGGGTAAAACAACTGGCTCCGCATAACTCGTGGTCATCTTCACTGTCGTCGTTATGATATCTTCGGCTATGGATCTCATCCCTTGATCCGTTGTTCCTGTGTTGCATTTTATTGTTTCTTATGCTGTTTCGCGGTTCAGATTCTGAGAAGTGCACCCAATGTGGTGACCGCGACCTTTGGTTGTGCCCTGATGTCTGCAAGTGCACAGATTGTTTTTAGCTAGTTTTGAAGTATAGATATCGATCCCATAGGGAGCCCAAAGGTAAGTGTTTATGGGTGAAGTCTCTATTACACTCAAAGTTGTCACAGTTCTTCGAGTGAATTGACTGCAAATGTGAAATAAGAATGAGATTTGGATTAAACTGGATGTATTTAAATAAAACTAAAATGTAAACTTCAGAAATAAAAAGCATAAAAGTAAAGAATGATTTGGTTGTTTGTTGTTTTCTGCAGATGACGGAAAAGGCGCGGGGAGATACAGTTCATGGTGATAGTGACTGTGCCAGGTGGACAAGTGATAAATGAAACAATTGTAAGCTTATAAGTATATGTGTAGGCGAGCAACCCATAATTAGCCGGAACTCCTCTTGGTAGATTTCATCCCAACTTCAATAATCCTACTAGCCTGTTACAAAAACCATGGTCAGACACTAGACGATTAAGACCCTTCAGGTTGCTGAGCAATTAAGCTCCTTGGATCGGACGAATGCAATAAGCACAGTGGTTCCTCGTTATCCTCGAGTGTACTATTTTTCCATTGATATCCCTGTGTCACTGGAGGGTTGCCGGTCTGCTAGCGAACAAGATCCTATCTATGTAGAACAAAGCATCATGTTGTCTGGGCCCTTAATTGGACAACAAGCATTAGACATCCCACAGATAGTCAAGCACAAATAATATAGTAATTAAAATTAAGCATAGACTAATGGAAAATATATGGAGGCACATCACATTTCACCAATCCCTTACATCTCCCATGCCCAAGGAACTTACTCACACATGAGAGAAGAAAGCATCATCAATATAATTAAGTAAAGGGAGTTCTTCTCGATATTACCGTGGAGATCCACAATAAGAATGGAAAAGTAATCCAACACAATTCAAGATAGGAAAAAACAATCTCAAACCCTAATCTTGCAAGGTGAAGATCTCTCTCTCTCTCTCTCTCTCTCTCTCTCAAGTACAAGTAATGGCTATGGGGGTGTGATGGCTAGGAGGTCGAAGATCGTGGAACGGGATGAAGAACGTCTTCTCCTTCTTCTTCGGATCTCTTCTTTCTCCCTTCTGGATGGGATGGTGGCTGATGTGTTATGATTTCGTGTCTGCCTCTTCACGGAAGTTGTCCCTTTTGACAAGACGGAGATGGTGGCAGCTATACGGCGGGAACTATACGGCCGGAAAAATGTTTCCGCCGTATAGTTGCTCGTTAAAGCCTCTGTGTGCTTCCCTCGATTGCTTCCAAAGAGAGACTTGCTTGTTTTCACCTAGATATTGTGTTTCTCTTGTTAAAACCTTCTGTTGACGTTCAGAACCTGAAACACACATTAAAACACAAGTATTCTTCACTACCGAAGTATTAAGGTTAGGTAAAGATAGAAAATGATCAAATTCGGGAGAAAACCATCAATAAAAAGCATAAAAATGTGTCTAATCTCACAGCTATCATGCCCCACCTACCAAGGGTTGCCGCGACGGCGTGGGGATCTGTCGGGTTGATGCGTGATTCCCTGTTCTGCTTGTGCCAGAGATGCTTCTACCATGCCGAGGTTCACTAACGCCGAGCGATGAAGAGCCGCCCGGGGATCGTCGGGTGTGGGTTGAGTTGTGAGCAAGTATGTTTGTGCGGCTAAAATTCCTGCCTGGGCTGTTTTTTCTTTGATATTTCCTGATTGATCTACTGATATAAATGATAGATCTAGGTCTCGGATCGGTTCATTTCTTTCAGCTTCGGGGATGTTCTGTAATCGAGATGTTCCCCTTCTTGGCAGTGCTCCCCCCAGTTATGCTTCCTGATGCTCTAGTAGAACTTAGTTGTGCTCGCCTTAGGCTGGATTCGTCGGCTAGTCTCTTTCTTTCATCGAGTTGCCTTTGCATCCTTAGTAGGTCTTTTTTATGAAGAAGGTATTGATATGCTAGTAAATCATCGTGCATGGCATTAGCTGTCATTATAGATGCACCCGAAATTGCTTCTCTTGCATTTTGCCATGCTTCGGCTGGTAGCTGGAGAGTTTGCCTCTTGCCTCTGCGTGGTTCTCCTCCTCCTTGGATTATGCGGTTGTCCATCGGGTCTCCTTCATTTCCACGGTTCCCTTTGTTGTTGTGAGTCCGTGCATTGTCATCTGATAGGATATCATCGGGGTTAAGAATAGGGTTACCGTTAGAGTCGCGTTGTGTCGAAGGGTCCCCGATGATTACACACACTTGGTGATGTGTTACGTATGGCTTAGTGACGTCGTTGTTAGATCCGATGGAGACACTATCCAGGGGACTAGTGAAGTCTAGTGGTTTTTGTTCTGGGTAGATCTCGGCTTTTCTAATTCTAAAGTCGATGTTTTATCTGCTTTCTTTGGGTTCTATATTTTTCCAAGCTTGGTCCTCGTGGCGTGGTTAACTGGTGGCCTAACCCAAAGGAGAGATCGTCATAGAGACCATCAAGATCCCCTAGATTTGCTGCAATTTCCTTGTTTTCTTCGACTGTCTCTATCTACATCATGACTTCTGCGGAAGATCGAGCGGATGACACAGCTATCACCATAGGCGCAATTTTCTGACCGGTGGTCCTGATGAGATTAGACTCGAGAGGTGTGATTCTTCTGGGTTTTCTATTTGGAAGTGGAAACTTCCGATGATGAGATCGGACCCACTGTTAAAATCGGCGGGTACCAAAACAGGGGTGGGCGGGCATTGTGCCGCTTCCATTGGATCGTTGCTTGAAGAAAAGGGGTCCGCTGAATCCATGACTCCAGCGTTCAGGTTTCCCACAGACTGCGCCAATCGACGAGGGGTAACCTCGGCAATGCCCATGGTAATGGACTTGAGGTTTTGCGAAAGAGAGAACACTAGGGATTTCGTCAGATGTCAGGCAAATACGAGAATCGAAGTCGCCTAATTACTTGATGAACAACTCTATTACAGATTGCTTGGGTTTTTATACCTCCCCATGGGCTTATCCCGTCCTATATATAATAGGCCGGGTCTCAAAGTCGTATACGCATATATTACAGATGTACAATTACAACTCCAATACAACGTCGACTCATATTTTCTTTCCTAATACAATTAAGGTTTTCACCGGTTGCTTCTTTGGACCGTCATCTTGAATCTTCATGGGTCGTGAGCCTTTTATACAGTCAGGGTAGCAAATCATAAGCACCGGAGTAACCGTACTTATGTCACCTAGCCTATCTCCATCCATTGATATAACCCCGATAACAAAACCAAACTGGAAAGGTCTGGTAAACAAAGATTGAAGCAAACTAATAATTTTTGCAGACGCTTATCAACCTATCGCAATTGTTTCTCAAGGTTCGATTAAACCTAGGTATTTTAGGGAAAAATCTATTGTACTGCATCCATAATCCGGATCAAAAGTATCAACAATGTGGCATCAAATCGGTTTGACCAACCTGTCGAGTGGTTGGCAATTTGGCCCAGAGTGATCGGGAGCGGCTAGTCCGACATTGCGTCCATTGTCTACAGACCCATCCCGGCCCCTGCTTGCTGGGGGTGACACGGGAGTGCCAGACGGTTTCCTGGACGACCCAACTTGCCGGTACAGGTTGGGGGTGCCAGTGCAGGACTTTTTCGCCTAGCACCCACAAAGGCCGTTGGGGGCTGGGTTTGGGGGTGCCGATGGAGATGCTCTCAACATATCATTCTCCCTTCCCTATTTACCTCCCTTCTACCATTCGTGATGTGTTGAGAATTTGGTTGATTTGTGTTGAAACCCCTGAATTTAACTTTTGGGATATTGCGGGGGTAAAATCATTTGGTGATTCAAAGTTTCACCCGAAGAGCTCAGCCTCTTACGTGAAAGAAAAGCATGTCAAAATAGTTGAAAAAATTTACACTTGTATACATTTGTCGACTTAAGTATCTTATATGCGTCAAAAAAATAATGGAAAAAAGTAAGTTTTTTACCTCCCTTGTCAAGAAAAAAAATCATTTTTAGTGTTTTAAACATTGTCTTCCAAATATCTCTAAGACCCATGAGGCCTTTTGGCATAAACCCTCTTTCCTACAAGTAAATAACTGGGGATGAATGGAGCAACTCTTAGGGTTGCATTGGCCAAGGAACATAAGGAGAAATAAGGCTAAAATGTGAAAAATATAGCTATTATAAAATACTATAATAGAATAAAATGCACATAATTTAAATTCAATTTTCCTTTTAAATATGAATTATAAAAATATCGTAGTCATGAACGTATTACCTATGGATGAGACAAGCGTTGCGCGTGCACTTTTACTAGTACCGATTCACATGTTTTTGTTTTCTTTATGGATGTAACGTTGCTAAAAGCATTTGTTCTTACTCGGCCCATGAATGAAAATGGAGTATTGGCATCGACCCTGATCGTACATCCCTCTCCTTTATATGGTTTCTTATGAAAGTTGACTTCCCCAACTTGTTAGCATGATCTATAATTCCCTCTGTCGTTTAGATCATGTGTCAGCATATAGCATCACACCTTTCTCTCTTCTTTCCTTTCCGTGGCATATCAACCAAGACCAACTAATTAACACATGGTCCATATCGTTTTGGCGGATTGTAAGGGTATCAATCCACTTGATCCCTCACTATGATTTGTTACATGAACGAATTGTTACTTTTTCTTTTGAAACACAGGGAGCCCCCCCGAAGGGGCTAGAAGCCTCTTTTTTCGAGAGTTGGGCTAGAAGACTTTTATTAAATCCACCAGTGGGTGTATAGGTATTTTACAGAGAACAAAATTAATACATAGGTCCCTGACAAATGCAGAAAGGATCTTGCAAAAAGATGACAGAATAAAATCAGGTCCTTCTCTTTCCCTACTGTCGACCCAGAAGCCACGCTTTCCGTTGCCGAACACCGTCATGGGGACATCACCACTTGCGCCGATGCCGACCAGCTCTACAACAACAACAGACTTCAGAAGGGGCCTCCCGACGGAGGTTGAATAAGGGCTGGAGCATACCAGCAGAATCAGGTCGCCATGGACCAAGGATGTGCTCGAGAAAATAGAGGCTTCACATCTCCCATGCCGACGGCACCCAGATCGAGGCCCAGCAACCCTCCTCATATCACCAACTCCACCCAGGAGAGAAGAAGAGGAGATCATGGTTGTACCTCCATTTGACCACCTCCGGCGATAGACATCAGTCTTCAGCCACCGCGCCATGAATGCATGCCCGCCATTGAACTCCAAGCTCCCGCCACGAGATGGAGGAGGCAGACCAAGAGGGGAATCATAGCAACCAAGACTCAGGATGCAAACCTTATTTAGGGAGTTTGCCGGAGACCTCAACGCAACCGCTTTTGGATTCCACCATGGGAGCACCGCCGCGACGGGAAAATCACCAACACCGTTGGATTGGCCTACAGAATCTAGCAGCAGACTCCAAGAACTGGTCTTATTGTCGGCGATGCTCGGAATCCCCGCCACCAACCGTACCACCTCCTGCCACCGGAGGAGCACTACCGTAACGAGAAACACTAAGACGCCCTGGATCTGACCAGAAAGACCCAGAGACCTACTCCCAGACACCATCTAGGATAAACACTGGGATCAAACCCAAGACAACAAACTACTATTAATAAGTTTAGAAAAGCCAACCACCTAGTCCATCTCCTTTCTGGCCACCATGGCTACCGGAGAGAAGGGAGGAGAGGGGCAGGGGAGGAACTAGAGTCGACTCTCAACAGAGAAGAGGAGAGGCGAGTGGTGGTGTTGAAGCTTCAAGAAATCACAGAGATCTCTGATACGCGGAGAAAAGACTGGATTTTTAGGGGAACTGGTAGATCGGGAGAGGGGCGATTGATTTTAGCTGGAGGGAGGAGTTGGGGCGGCCGGAGTGGCTGGGGATGGAGAACGGCGATGGAGGTTCGGGACGAAGAGAGAGAGGTTCAGTTCGTGCCTCTCTCTCGGGCGGGTCAGCCGAATTGTTACTTTTAGAGCACACACGTAGATATGCCCAAGGAAGAGTACTCCCTCCGTTTAGAAATAAGTGTCATAAGATTTGTCTAGATAGATTATCCCTCCGTCTCAAAAGATGTCGCAGATTGTCAAAATTTAGATCAATCTAGCCCGATACATGTATTTTAATACAGAGGGAGTACTTATTTCGAAACGGCAAGTACTCCCTCTATCCAGAAATAACTGACTTGAGTTTATCTAGATTCAAATGTATCTAGACGCTAGACAAAACAAAATTAGTTATTTCTAGACGGAAGGAGTAATAAATTGAGGAGTGCTTTAGTGCGCACCGTCGTTTAGGAGGAAGCCCAAACTGCTAGGGGTATTTTAGTCTGGCGTGTTTTGTTGGCTTCTTTTTTGTGGCCCAGGCGGAACTCATATCCAAGCCCAGTATAGTATCGTATATGTATACAGGGACTGACGACGCCGTACGGCACGACCCCACGTGGGGTCTACCTAGACCTAATCACCGCGATTAGCTCCCACGTCCATGCATGCACCATTGTTCGGTGTAACCGAAGCTTTCTCTTCTCTGCCGCCTGGTAAAACTCGGTCGCTCGTACCCGTGGATCTGCTTCCCCTTGGCACCGCCGATCTACCCCGCGTCTGCCGCCGCAGATCCTCGCGTCCGCCGCCGCAGATCCTCGCGTCCGCCGCTGCAGATCCTCGAAGGTAGAAGGCGCGCCAGCGGCTAGGCGTCTTCATCACTAGGGTTTCTAATCCAAAACATCGGTTTTATCTTCCGATCTTGTAAGTTCACCCCATGACCATGCTTCGTCTCTAGTAATTGTTAGATACACATAGCATTGGTGATTCTAACAATGTGGCGCAATCACTGATAGAGGAGATGGAGGACTCTAGATCTAGTATGAAAGATGATCAAATCAGGCATGTCGGTGATGATTCCATTTCCGCCAATACGCATCCCGAAGATGGCTGGAGCGAAGAAGAGTTTGATGTGAGGACACATTAGCTTCTTCTTTGATATTTAAATGTTAAATTAAATAATTTATGATATCTCATGGCTTGATTTATTTAGATTGTCTATGCCGACGATTTCCACAATGGCCTTAACAATCATGAAGAAACAGACATGTTTGTTGATACTGAGGTATGTGTAGTGGTGTAAAATTTTATATGTCACGCACCGTATGATGCAATTATATACTAAATATTGCTAAATTGTTCAAGTAAGAAATGACTCTGGTATGGAGTATGACTATTTGGGTGAATCAGACTTAGAGATGCATAATTATGATGATTGTGAAGATACACCAAATTTTGATATGTTCGTTGACACGAGTGAGGTAGTATTTATAGGCTGTTTTTTAGCAATCAACGAACCGACATGCATACTACTATAGTTCTAATGGCTAGGTTTTGAATTTATAGCAGACACTATGTAATCAGACTGAGAGTTCAAATAAATGTAGCAATGACACTGGGTATCCTGATGATAAGAGGGAACTATACTGCAAGATAATGGAAATAACATTTGATAGTGAAGCAGCAGCCTATTCTTTCTATAACAGATATGCCAAAGATCATGGGTTCGGCATTAGGAAGCACCAAGTGAATCGGTTTGATGATGGACTTGTTCATCTAAGGCGCTTTGCGTGTTGCAAGTAAGGGAAACGTGAAAAGAAGTTACTGACAATGGAAGGCCGCAAATATAGGCTTAGAGGTGAGTCTAGGTGCAACTGTAAGGCACGTATGGATCATTCAGAGTTTTGGTGACACTCATAATCATGTGTTAGCGAGACCGGATGAAGTCCCTTTTCTTTGGTTCCATAGGAAGATCAACGACTCCCAAAGAGCTGAGATATTATCACAGTGTGACATGAGGGTTAGGAAGCATATCATCATGCGATCAATGATTAGCAACTCTGGTGGTTCATTTGCCGGTGTGGGATTTACATGGAAGGATTTGTACAACATGCGCTCAAGGGAGAAGAGGAAGCTGCTTTAGAAAGGTGATGCTAACACAACCTTGGGCATCATGGAGGAGAGAAAAAAGAGGGACCCTGAATTTTTTTATGATTACACGCTACATGAAGACCGTCTACAACACTTGTTCTAGTGCGATTCTCAATCACATCGGGACTACCAGGACTACGGCGACATCGTTGTGTTTGACAGCACATACAAGATGAATAAGTATAGAATGCCATTTGTTCCCTTTGTCGGCTTGAACAATCACCGTAAAACAACAGTATTTGGCTGTGCCATCCTATCAAACGAGACCGAAGAAACATATGCCTGGCTGCTCCGGACTTTCTTGAAAGCAATGTGCCAACAGAAGCCAAAGGCAGTAATCACGGACACAGATGCCGCGATGATCTCCGTTGTGGATGAAGTACTTACTGGTGTATACCATCGTATTTGCAGCTTTTACGTTGAAAAAACTATGGAGATGCACCTACCTAACAAGTCACTGAACGAGTTTAGAACTCTTCTATATTACACCACGTCGGAGCAAGTATTCGAGTAGCGATGGCACGCTTTTGCTAGGAAGTGGACGTCATCCAAAACTACAAATTGGCTTAAGAGAATATACACGAAGAAGAGATTATGGGCCACCGTGTATTTTTTAGAAGGGTTCTGGCTGGGTATGAAAAGCAACTAGAGGAGTGAAAGTTTAAACTCGTCTCTTCACCTCCACCTTGATAGGGAAATGAACTTGGTGGACATGGTTAGTCACTATGAGAATGCCATCGCACGTCTCCGTGAGAAGTAGGCCAAAGATGATTGCACGGTTTTACAGACATTTCCGGTGCCAGTTACTGATTTCAAAGAACTAGAGGTAGCTGCTGCGACAGTCTTCACTCCAGCTGTGTTCTATATTTTGCAAGATGACATTTTGAAGATTGGCGGCATGCAGATTTTAGAAAGAAAGCTAGGATCTGACTTGTACACCTTTGTCGTTGCATGGAAAAATAATCTTGACAGCAAGTTTTACGTGGAATACACTCCCAACTCGTCAAAAATTATAAGGTGCAGCTGCCAAAGGATGATTCACAAAGGGATCCCTTGCAAGCACATAGTGTGCATGCTCAATCACTTAAAATTTACTGCAATACCAGACTGCTGTGCTCTGCGGCGTTTTACTAGAAATGACAGGTTTGGGTTGCCTGCTAGACGCACGAGCGATATGTTTGGTCGGGGTTGGTCTAGGCCAGAGGAGCGAAAAAATAAAGCAGTATAAATGTGTTGGCCTCACAAGCTATGCATATTGCATGCAATAACACAGCGGAGTACGATCTTCTGAAGAGTACCATCGATGGAATTATTTCTAGAAGACAAAGGTATGATAAATGCAGAGGATATGGTCCTCGTAGTTCAGTTAATGAAAATGCAGATGCAAGTCAAGCAAGCCAGTTTGATATTGGTGATCCTAAAAAAGTGTCCACCAAAAGCGCACCTAAGAAAAACAAGAAAGTTCCAGTCGAGAAACATTTTTCCATGACCAAAAGCGGTCAACCGCTAGGATACAAAGAGCGGAAGAAGGAGGTGTGCAGCGCTTGCCAACAGGAGGGACATAACAGGAAGAACCCAAAATGCATATATCATCCCAAGTACGGTTTTGAAAATTAGCTTGATATATTTCCTACATTTTTATTAGACTTTATTATCTAATATTGTGTGTCATCTCGTGCAGGAATGTCCTACAGCAGTAAGGGTAGTTATTTTTCCAGTATCATACATGGAAAATATTTTTTAGATAGTTCGTGTGAAAATATGTATTTGTGATGTACATTTATAGTCTGCTGATGTTTGTTCGGGCAAATAGCTCCGGTGTGACATTTTTTCATGGAATTGGAAGGAGAGCGACATCCTTGTAATTTCTCTCTGTTTTGTTTATCTTCTGACCATTGGTCGTTAGACAACGCAATCAGTGTTCGAGTAAAAATCATGATGCTTTCTTATCCTAGAACCCACTGACATGGATGTTATGCTCTATGGCTTTGGCTTGAATAAAATCAACTCAAAATCGGGCAAATTATTATTAGTTGCTCTGTTTTGCTTCTTCAGTTCATCAGTGTTAAGAAAAAACCCACTGACAGTTTTGTTTTATGCTTTGTTTTGTTTCTAACCTTTTGATGCACAAGCTGTTATCATATTTTGAGCCTTTTGTTTTATGCACTTGTGTACCCGTTTTGGTAGTATGCACAAGTGTGTTTTTGCACGAACTATAAGCAATATATTAATAAAATACGATTAGCAACCATTACATAGTAGAAAATCAATTCCAACCATACACGACACGAACATACACGACACGACACGATACGGACACGACACTGTCTTCTTCTTCCTCCGGCCCGGCCGCTCCCTGGCTCCTCCTTGGCCGCTCCTTACACGTCATACCCCTCATCATCCTCCGTCATGATGTACGGGAGAGAGTGGGCCGTGTTGTTGATGGAGAAGATGCCGTAGAACTCGGTGAAGATATTGTATGTCGTGAACGCGATGAACTCGCCTCCACGCCAGAACACTTGGCCGAGGAGGTGGTAGGCGTCGTAGTGGTTGACGAAGGTGACGAAGAGGCCGATGCATAAGTTGTTGTTGTCGTTGGCACCGTCGAACCACTGCTCGATCTAGAACATGGGTGGAGTGCCGGGAGGGAGGTGGTGGTAGCCGGCGGCAAGGAAGAAGCGGGCCAGCTCTAGCGGTCCCCTCCACCCCGAGATGGCCTAGATGCGGAGGACGTTCTCCGCAACCCGGCCGTGCGGACACTCTGTCTCCCGCACGGGGACGGGGCGGCGGTACGTTGGGCCGTTGAACTGCATCTTGGCGGGGGAGGGGGCAGGGGTGGCGAGCGCTTGCTTTGAGTGGTGGCGGGACGCGGCGGCTAGCGGTTGCTTGAGTGGTGGCGGGGATCGGTGGCTAGCGGTTAGATGGATTGGTACGAGGGAGTGAGAGAGGAAGATGTCGAGGGGCAGATATATGGGCGCTTCATGGTCGTTTCGTTCTCCCCTCGTGTTTAAGGCGCACTGTTTCCAGGAGGTGCGAGCGCCTCGAGTCGAGGCGTGGCGCGCAGTATCGAGGCGTGGGGCGCATGTCGAGAGCATTGACTCTTTTCCTCGGGCGTGTGATGGAAAGCTGCGCCCCGTGTGAAATTGTTTGGCGTGTTGACCGGCGACACGCCGTGTCGCGCGAAAAAGACATGCAAGTAGCTAGGCTACGAGGCTGCAGCGATGTGCAATAGACAGGCTACGATGCTGCATGGCGCATGCATGGAAAAGACCCACCTCATTAATACACGTTGAAATGGAGCGGTCGTTGGATCGTTGGGCCGTGGGATTCCCGATTAGGCCCTGTCCCCATGCATGCATGGGCGCGCAGCTGAGCGGACACATCGATCGACATAGCATGCATCACTCGTTTCATACTTTACAACACAGCGACTGCGCTCGTTTTAGACTCATTGAATCAGTACATCAATTAGCGACGCGGCAATTCAGAGAGCATGGAAACCGAGACGACGCACGTGACACGCCTCGTTTCGCACCAATACACGCGCAGAGTATCCGACGAGTCATGCAGTTACTCACTGATCTTGTTCAAGCGGCGCTCGAGGCTATTTAAACTGCCATGTCTCCACAGCATCCTCTCCCACACTCCACCCCATCCATCCGCCAATCCCTTCTTCTTCACTAAGGTCCACCGTCCGCCGCCTAGCAAGATCCATCGCCCGTCGCAACCATGCAGTTCAACGGTGCTACCTTCTGTCCGCCTCACATCGTGCCGGAGATGACCTACCCTGCCGGGGTCGTTGTTGAGGGGTCCCTCCGAGTATGGGCGAACTCAAGGTTGAGGTCCCCGAGGGAGTTGGCCTACGCCTTCCTTAGCGCCGGCTATCGCCACCTCCGACCTGGCTCTCCGGCCATGTTCTGCCTCGAAGATCACTATGCCCTCGGAGGCCTTGCAGTAGGGCTCACGGTGCACTTCACCAACCAGTATGATGCATATCTTCTCCTCGGCGAGGTCTACTGATGTGGGTACGAGTCGATCTTCTTCACCACCTTCAACATCTTCACGAACTTCAACAATACCTTCCCCACTGTCAACGGGATGCACACTCTCCCGTACAACACTGAGGAAGAGTGAGGGCTGGGGAAGCGCCGAGGAGATGGGATCGAGGAGGGGAGCAAGAGCAAGAGGGAGGAGAGAGTCCAAGTAGTGAACCACTGTTGTGCTAGGGTTCACTACCATCTATAGTGTTTAATTTCATGTTTTTTGCTTGGGCATATTGTTGGGTCCGCAGCATAGAAAACAAAAAAATTCCTACGATGTGAACTACACGCCAAGATCTATCAACTAGATACAAAGCAACGGGTGGACATACATCCAACGAGAACTTACCCTCGTAGACAACGAGCTTTGTTAACGAGTAGGAACTCGTGGTTGATGTAGTCATACACTTGCCGATCTCAAGATCGTGATGAAGTCCAGCAGGTCCGGCTCCAGCACGTCCATCAGATCCAGCTCCAGCATCACCAAGTCCAGCACCGCAAAGCAGCGGTGCATCCGTGATCGCACACACGTCCGGTACCCCGACAACCTTCGTCCCTCGCTCCAGCAAAGCAGCGGAAGCAGCAACTCCTTTCCAGATAAAGCCACCGGGAACATGTATCTCGCTAATCCGAGATGGGGGAATAATACTAGAAGGGGAGAGAGATCCTTCACAAGGAGGTGTGAGTGAGAAGTGAGGAGAGGGGGGCCTTTTATAGGAGGAGGGGAGGGTACCCCTCCTTCATGGCCGGTGCATGGGGGAGGTGACCCTTCACCTCCTCCATTCATGTGGTGGTAACCCCTCCACATTAAAATGCCCCTTCACATTCTCTTTTAAAGTATCCACTTTAAATGCATTAAATTTCTCCAAATTTAATGCTCTCTCATTTAATAAAACTCTTTTATTATTTTTATTCAGAATTTTGTTAATTACTTTAATTAACAAACATTCACATAAAACCCCCTGCAAGATTTCAATATTACATGCAGAACCAATTTCAGCAATTTCACCCGAAACAGTTTCGGTGTCTATTGAAATAATTCCAGCGCTTTCTTAAATCTTTATCTGAAACATATTTGCTCCAAATGGTGTCGGTATCCCTTAAGTGTGTCACCCTACGGTTCGCGAATAATGCAGACATGATCGAGACCCCTCTTCGATCAATAATCAGTAGCGGGACCTGGAGATCCGTACTGACTCCTACACATTCAACGATGACTTCTGTGATCGTGAGAACCTTTAACGCTTGTAACTAAATCCCTTTGTCTCGCGATATATTACATGTCCGAGATTCGATCATCAGTATCTCCATACCTAGTTTGATCTCGTTTCTGACATGCACTCTTTTCTCGTTCCCGTGATATAACATTCTAGTGATCACATCACTTGCTTCCAAGCTATTTCAATGTGATATCACCGAGAGGGTCCAGAGTATATCTATCCGTCATCGGGATGGACAAATCCCACTCTTGATCCATGAGCCTCAACATAACACCTTCATGTAATCGAACCCACCTTTATAGTCACCTTACATTGCGGTGTGACGTTTGATGTTATCAAGATACTCTTCCGGTGTTAGCAATTAACATGATCTCATGGTCTAAGGACTAAGATTACTTCGTATGATGTTATAGAAATATAAACATAATGACTTGATCGTAATGCTATACTTCGGATGAATGTTCATCACATCATTCCACCAATGGTGTGACCTTGTTATTAACAACATCCAATGTCTATGATCAGGAAACCTTGATCATCTTGTTAATCAACAAGCTAGTCTATAAGAGAGGCATAACTAGGAACCCTTTTTGTTTATTAAACACACATGTATTGATGTTTCCGATCAATACAATTATAGCATGCAAAATAAACATTTATCATAAACATGGAATAAGATAATAACCACTTTATTATTGCCTCTCGGGCATATTCCTTGATCTCCCACTTGCACTAGAGTCAATAATCTAGTTTGAAAAACTTTGCGTATTGAACACCTATGGCTTTCTGGTGTTGCATATACGCTATTGCTAGTGGTTAACATAATCTCCGGATATGACAGTTTCAGGTCCGTGTGTATTTGCATGTCTTTGCATCTCTACGCATCACTCATTCTCAAATGAGATGGCATTGTATAAATTTGGTCCTTTGGTGAGACCTTTAGTTCGTTCGGCTCAAAATATGTTGATATTATTGTCACACAATATATCTTCATAGTATTAGCCCACTTTGAACCACACCTAGTTTGATAACAAACTACTTAACACAAATGCCCTCCTATGCTGCTACTATAGCAGTCATATACTTAGCCTTTTGTTGTAGTATCCGTCACAATATCTCAACTTTGGAACTCATCCAAATCCATCATGGAACATCCTTTCCATTATATTGTGCCACCCATAGTCTAAATTAAGATAAATTTAATTTGTATCTTGTGACAAAACTAGTATCAATGTAACACTTTACAATGAACTACCTTTAACTATTTGTCACTTATACATGATATATTCTTAGTTCTTCCAAAGCTCATAAGAATATCTTTACTATTGTCCAATGATCATCTTATGAATCATTCTGGTATATGCTCATAACATTTAGAGCATAGGACATTCTGGATATATACATATCATGGTATAATCGATTAGAATCTTCATGTGATTTTACTCACCAAGTGTTGAAACACTTGAATCTGAATACAATTCTTTCCATGCAGCAAGAACCTTTCTTGTTGTTTCCATATTGAACCCTTTCAATATCTCATATTGAACCCTTTCAATATCTTATATATGTATGTCTGGCACAACCATATTAGCGCTTTAATCTATCCATATAGATATTGATGCCTAATATTCTGGGTTTGCCCAAGTCTTTCATCGAAATCTTATTTTAATGAAATCCTTAACTTGTGTCCATTCAAGATACATCATTTCCAATCAACAATATGTCCTCTACATAATGTATTAGAAATATGTCTTAGCGCTCCCACTTAATTTCTTGCAAATACAAGCATCTTCATCATCTCCGATGAATTTAAACTCTTTTAACAGTTTCATCATGGTGAAGATTCCAACTCCGCTATGCTTACTTCAACTATTGAAGTTTACATGCCCTTTTAGCACCCTTTGAATTAACAAAACCCTTCGGACCATGTCATGTACATATCCTAGGTTACCGTTCTATTAGAAGAACCTTGTTTTGTTTATTCAACTACCATATACCAAATTATATGTAGTGGTTGCTACATTAATCCGTCAAGACTATATATCGCTATGAAAGATCATATATTGTCATAGTCAACTCCTTGAACATTGTCGTAAACTTCTTTCCGACATGTCAACTATTTCATAGATGTCAAACATCCATGTCTATTTCTTTATAGATCCAAACACGACTGATAGGCTTCACGCCTTTCCGGAGGGTCTTCCAAGTTCAGAAACTTGATTTCTCGTGTATGGATACTATCACGGATTCTATGACTTCTAGTCATTTTATGGAGTCAGGGCCCATCATCGCTTCTTTGCATGTAGTCGGTTCATCATTGTCAAAACAATAACGACTTCTGTTTCAAATCTTACTATTTGATTCTTACCGACCCACATGGTTCAATAGGAACTCTAATCTCCAAGATCACACCATTTGTAATCACGAGAGCCATGAGCATTGTGGCCACCACCAGGACACTTTCCGGCGCTGCGCTACTTAGCACATATAGCTAAGGTTCAACAACCTTATCAAAGTTCTATTGTCCTCCCACTTAACTTTTCGCGAAAAATTCCTTCTCAAGAAACTTGACGTTCTAAGCGACAAACTCTTTTGTCCTCGGTGTTATGGAGGAATTCCCAACAAATTCTTTGGGATAACCTACAAATACGTGCTTATCCGACTTTGGTTGTAAACATTTTACTTATGCATAGCATACCAAAATTTAAGAAAAGACAATTCGGGTTTTATCCCAAACCATAACTCATATGGTGTCATTTCAATGGATCATGATGGTGCTCTTTTCAGTGTAAAAGCGGTAGTCTCTAAAGCTTCAATCCTTAAAACATAATGGCAGTTTTATAAATGACACCCTTGATCTTACCATGTCAAACATGGTTTGATTTTATCTCTCGAATATGCCATACTCCTATGGTTTATCGGGAAACACAAATCATGGAACAATTCCTCAAGTCTTAGGTGTTTTTGTTAAACATGTAACTCAAATATCTTCCTTTATGATCGAATCATAAACTCTTTATTTTCTTGTTACAATGATTTTCCACTTCATCTTGAAAGTCTTTGAACAATTTTCAAATGTTTCATACTTTTTCCTTATTAAGTAAATATACAGATATATTCACTCAAATTTTCGAAGAAAGCATATGAAGCAAAAAAGATCCATCGCATATGGCTACACATAATGGACTATGCACATCAGCATGCACAATTTCCAATAAGCTAGTCATCCGTTCCTCTCTGGCCTATGGACGGAGTTTCAATTATCTCGAGGAAAGTCTCACATGCATCAATTGATCAAAACCAAAGGCTCCAAAAATCCATCAACATGGAGTTTCTTCATGTTTTCTTTCAAATATAATTTAAACAGCGATGTCACTTCATAAGTGATCTTTCAATCATTTGTCTTGCGACATTTTAGCAATAGTGTTTATGGATGTGATTTCTCCAACTAGACTTGTAAAAGTTCATCCATACTTTATGGAATGCGGTAATTATTTGAATAGCCATTGTTCTCATGATACCGGAACAAAATAACAATTATTTAAACAAATCTTGAAGGCTTGGTTTGATGACAACGAAAAACACAATAACACTTTATTTGTTTTCGATGAACATCATCACTCATTCTCTTGCTGGTTACTTAGGCCATTGTAGTTCATGAATTGCATTGTCCTGTATGACACTTCATACCAACCAATTCGGTACCCAATACCGTTATCCAATACCTAAGAACCACATTGTTTAACAAGCAAGGAATATAGCCATAACATGTATATCTTCTATATACCTAAGTTGGACATCTCCAACCTTTTATTTTCTGCCAAATATTTTATAGATTCTCTTTCAGCAATTCCTTTTCTTTTAAAAGAATCTATCAACATCAATAGTGGTGTCATCAACATGACACATGGTACAAAGCGTATATAGTCAAATACCAATACCTTTGGACTTGCACTTTGAAGTGGATCACCATCATCAAATGTTTGGTGTTCTTTCAAAAATCCATTCTTTAGTAATCTTTTAGTGTAGTAAACATTTTACTTACATCTTCTATTTATCCTTATCATGACAACTTTCATGATCAAGCTACTATAGCCTATAAGGAAGAATGATGAGTATAATTTTAGTTCCCGAAACTTTTTGGGAGATTCGGATGCCTAGCATCTCCATCCTTCACAAATTCTCATACAATATGAGAACATGTATTTTGCTAAATTACACTCTATCATAATGCAACCAAAAACTTTGTTTCAGATATCACAATATCTTTCACACATGATGGTTTCTGAAACAATTTCCAGCTCCAATATAATCTTGATATTAAAACAACTTTTTGAATATCAATAATCATGGAGGCAAACATGATACTTTAGATACTAACATTGGAATTCTTACTCTTGATTTAATACTACTTATTAAACTTCATGGAGTAAATAGAGTTTGCTGAAAGTTTGCAATAGGACTTATAAACTTTAAATTGACATTCAAAACAATACGATACCAGTTCATAAAGTAAATATCCAGAATTCTATAGTTCTATTTTCTCAAATAAAAACTAAGCATAAGGTAGAAAACGAATGCCAATGACTACAACAAACTATGCAAATTCACTTCGATTTAGTTTATGACAAATTGAGTTCGACTAATCCAAATTAGCAATGAACTCCCACTCAAAAACGACATCCCTCGTGCCTTTTTGGTGATTACATGAACCAAATCTACTACACCAAGTCCGATCATCACGTGAGTCGGTGTAGCTTCAAAGGCGAGCATCAATATGGTCATCACATCTACTATATGACTCATGCTTAACCTTTCGGTCCGTGTTCCGAGGCCATGTCTGTACATGCTAGGCTCGCCAAGTAAGAACCTTAGTATTCGCGTGTGTAAAACTGTCTTACACCCGTTGCATGAAAGCGTAGAGTTGAGAACACCCGATCATCACGTGATGTCTCGAAAACACGATCCATAGAACGATGCATACTTAAGGAAGAACACATTTTATCTTGATATTTAAATGAGGGATCATCTTACAATGCTACAGAAAGCGCCAAACTAGCCGTATAAGATGCTAACATCTAATGTGTAAAGTGAGATGATATGGTCCATGCATTTGATCTCTATCACTTGCATCGTGGTATGATCTCTATCATTCCTTTGTGTGTAAGGCCAAGGTCTATGGAACTTACACGTTAAGTGAGTTGTAAGAGTATCTATCATACATCTACTTACAACAATACCATATCAATACACTAGCCCGACGATCTAAACTAGACGCCTCTAATTTATCAATTGCAAGTTGTACGTGGCTTTGGGCTTTCGGAGATAGAACCGTTCTTACCTACGAACATGGAACCACAACGATGATAAACAAGTTATTAGCAACTCGTTGTAAATCAGATATTGACTATAGTAGGAGAGACACCCGACCACTTATGCAAAACTAGTTGCATGTCAGTCGTGGAACCGGTCTCATGTACGATGACATGTAAGGTTGGTCCGGGCCGCTTCATCCCACTATGCCACCAATATCCAAAATACATGAAAGAAGCAATAACATGATCATCATCGCCCACATATAAACATATGTGTACTACCCGTGCTAAGCACCTACGCATAGGTCAGGCTCTGATACCACTGTTGGGTCCGCAGCATAGAAAACAAAAAATTTCCTACGGTGTGAACTACACGCCAAGATCTATCTACTAGGTACAAAGCAACGGGTGGACATACATCCAACGATAACTTACCCTCATAGACAACGAGCTTTGTTAATGAGTAGGAACTCGTGGTTGATGTAGTCGTACACTTGCCGATCTCAAGATCGTGATGAAGTCCAGCAGGTCCGACTCCAGCACGTCCATCAGATCCAGCTCCAGCATCACCAAGTCCAGCACCGCAAAGCAGCGGTGCATCTGTCATCGCACACATGTCCGGTACCCCGACAACCTCCATCCCTCGCTCCAGCAAAGCAGCGGAAGCAGCAACTCCTTTCTAGATAAAGCCACCGGGAACATGTATCTCGCTAATCCGAGACCATGGGGGAATAATACTAGAGGGGGAGAGAGATCCTTCACAAGGAGGTGTGAGTGAGAAGTGAGGAGAGGGGTGTCTTTTATATGAGGAGGGGAGGGTACCCCTCCTTCATGGCCGGCGCATGGGGGAGGTGACCCTTCACCTCCTCCATTCATGTGGTGGTAACCCCGCCACATTAAAATGCCCCTTCACATTCTCTTTTAAAGTCTCCACTTTAAATGCATTAAATTTCTCCAAATTTAATGCTCTCTCATTTAATAAAACTCTTTTATTATTTTTATTCAGAATTTTGTTAATTACTTTAATTAACAAACATTCACATAAAACCCCCTGCAAGATTTCAATATTACATGCAGAACCAATTTCAGCAATTTCACCCGAAATAGTTTCGATGTCTATTGAAATAATTCCAGCGCTTTCTTAAATCTTTATCCGAAACATATTTGCTCCAAATGGTGTCGGTATCCCTTAAGTGTGTCACCCTACGGTTCGCGAATAATGCAGACATGATCGAGACCCCTCTCCGATCAATAATCAGCGGGACACGGAGATCCGCATCTTGACTCCTACACATTCAACGATGACTTCTGTGATCGTGAGAACCTTTAACGCTTGTAACTAAATCCCTTTGTCTCGCGATATATTACATGTCCGAGATTCGATCATCGGTATCTCTATACCTAGTTTGATCTCGTTTCCGACATGCACTCTTTTCTTGTTCCCGTGATATAACATTCTAGTGATCACATCACTTGCTTGCAAGCTATTTCAATGTGATATCACCGAGAGGGCCCAAAGTATATCTATCCATCATCGGGATGGACAAATCCCACTCTTGATCCATGAGCCTCAACATAACACCTTCGTAATCGAACCCACCTTTATAGTCACCTACATTACGGTTGTGACGTTTGATGTTATCAAGATACTCTTCCGGTGTTAGCAATTAACATGATCTCATGGTCTAAGGACTAAGATTACTTCGTATGATGTTATAGCAATATAAACATAATGACTTGATCGTAATGCTATACTTCAGATGAATATTCATCACATCATTCCACCAATGGTATGACCTTATTATTAACAACATCCAATGTCTATGATCAGGAAACCTTGATCATCTTGTTAATCAACAAGCTAGTCTATAAGAGAGGCATAACTAGGAACCCTTTTTGTTTATTAAACACACATGTATTGATGTTTACGATCAATACAATTATAGCATGCAAAATAAACATTTATCATAAACATGGAATAAGATAATAACCACTTTATTATTGCCTCTCGGGCATATTCCCTTCACATATATGCCCCTCTATGTATGTTTTCTATGTTGTAAGGGATGCCCCTCCTATATTATATCTATCTCGTTGTTTTTATACTTTGTTCGCGCCCTTCTAGTTTGATTTCACCGAAATATGTAGATCAAGCTAAATATATTAAAATATGCAGAGAACGCTATGTATATTAAAAGGTGCTTTGTTGAAAGAAACGAACTAGTTTTTCAACATGAACAACTAATTTGGGTCGAAACAAACAAGTTAAACAACCAAACCATTTCTTAGTTTTGAGTTGACCCGACACAACAGGATATGGACCGTTGTCGTAAAATGCAAACAATAAACTGTTTTACAAATCAATATGAATTTACCAGGTATGGAAACCTACAAGGACTAGTAAATTCTCAAGGTACACTGTTGTTAATCACTGATCTGACTTTCCTTTTCACAGCCTCTAGTTTGTTACTTCTAGACAGAAGAATCGTTGCAGCGGTAGGTCCTCTTGATTCCTCGATTGTTGTCTACAGTACCATATAGAAGAGTTTATAAATTGAATTGTAATCATATTGATTTTTGCGTCTATACAAAGGAATAGTGTACAAACCTGAGAAATGTTCTTAGTCATACGATCTCTGTCCCAGTGCTCTAGACATTGCAATACCCATAATCCGCATAAGTTGCTGCCATATAGGATGAAATAAAATTCATTTACAACATCAGTAGTGCTAAAGTGATATGATTCAAAAGTACTTACGAATCATCTTGCTTTCCAATTTCATATTTTTTAATAGGCCAAGTATCGATGTCAGGAAATTGTTTGGGTGTAGTTTTGTTTATCCACCATATGTCTAGTGCAATTTGTCCTTTCTGCAAAAGATTAAGAGTTAGTGAAACGCCAAAAGATAACATGGTTTTGATGAGAAAAGTAGATAATACCAAGTCATTCACAACTGCATGCGAATAGGTTAAATTGTACTTAGGGTCAAGGACTTGGAACTCCTTCTTGTTGGTATGCATTACAACTGTCACATAATGTTCTCCGCGTATATTCAGAGGGAAATATGCCTACAAAATAAGATCACTAGCATGTACTATGTAGGATTCCAAATAGTTAACAACAACATTAACTTTATAAAACAACATTATTTACCTTGTGACGCGCAAAATATTCATTCATAACCCTTCCTACAGCTCCTGGTCTTGGCACTTCTTCTACGTCTAACTTTTTCAAGTTTTTTTTTCGTTTTGTACATTTTAATGGCTTCATTGATAAGATAGGTTGACCTCAACGGTCCACATATGTGCTGATCATAGTCAAGACGGGGAGCCAGCTCTAGAATGTAGGCATCAAGTATGTGAAAATAATAGTTGTACAATGATTGCATGTTCATACTGCTTTGTTGTAAAATAACAATATAATAGGTTAGCGAATTACTTACATCAGTACTAAGCCATTCTTTTATAAATACATTGTTAAGATTTTTCGAAGACAAGATGGCCTCATTTGTGTTCTGGTACGCCCTTTTTACAGCTTCTTTGGGGATCGCCAAAGTTGAAATATATTTCACATCATCTTATATTTCAGCAGGTGTTAACATAGTGTAACATTCCCCAATATCATGTTGTTCAAATAACATCGCTGCATAACATTTATGAAAACACACAAGTTACCGCGATGAACCATTTTGTTTGCTGAATAAAAATAATTAATAATATCTATAAAGCATTATACCTTTCGTATTTTTTGATTTATGTTTCGGTTGTTTCTGTCTCTCAAATAATGGGGAGCCATACTTACTATTATCCTTGGGTACACGTTTCCTTTTGACTAGACCATTGTCAATTTCCTTTTTGCCGCTATCAATAGAATTACCACACTTTATTGCATTTTCCTTCCCTGCGGTAGAAGTCATATCTTGTGTGCATCATTCTGCACGACACTGCTCTGTGCACCATTTGATGTATCCTTCTGAGTACCAAGAATGCATGACGGTACCTCCGATGACGACGCAGACTTGGTATTTTCATTTACATCCCACAGATTCTCTTCTGTACCATCCATCTTCCGAAGGTGGTCTGGTGTGTTCATTGACATGTCAACAGCAGTCGTCGACATACGGTTTTCCTTCAAGGGTGTGACGTAACTGTCACCACCAAATGGATCATCCGCAATGGCTGCTTCAAAATTAGCCGATGTTTTTCTCAGAATGTCATCAAGCTTGGCTTCTTTATTACCATCTTTATAGACAAATTCTTTGCCTGATTGTTATTCACTGGGAACAGATTTTACATCTTCACCATCTCCTCCTTTGTCCGACTGTGATGCTTCAGTTGGTTTGTACATGATACCATTTGTATTTAACAATTTTAGAACCACCTGCATAACAAAAAATATTAAGTACTAAGTTTTTATTCATAGTGTAGCATCGTTATCATCAACATAAAACAACACATAAAATATAGATTATATCATCTCTGCACATATCTGCGGTATAAGTGCTATCTTCATGTCCATGTGATTTTTCAAATCTGTCGTCATACGTTCGAATAGGAAGTCCATTTACTACCCCGTTTGTTTGAACTTGACTGTTCACCATTCATTGATGGTTTTTGCACACTCTTTTTCTTATATTGCTCCCCAATATTATTACGGATCTGTATGTTACAAAAATGAAAAAATTATACAAATTACAAATACAAACACGAGCTATGTATGGTGGCATATCAAAAGAATGATTAAATTGACTACCGTCACTTTAGCGTCGTTTGTGAGGCCTCAACTATTCTTATAATCATAGCAACATCTCCTTTCTGATTCGTCTTCTATCCATTTTTTCATTAGTGGCCGAATGGACACAGGGGAATATAAGTATGATCATCAACGATCACCAACTTCTCCTAGTAAAGAAACTGCAAACAAATTATACAGACAAATAAATTTAGTTTTACATCGAGAGCTGAACATAAAAATTGATGATTGTTGACTTAACATATATACCTGTGTTAGACCTATATTTCCTTTGGGCCATGCTCTCATAGTAGATCCTACAAAGCTATCCTTCAAACTATCTATGAGAAACTTCAGTGTGAAGTAATTCCAGTTAATCTGAAAAATACGAGAAATGTCTTCCACTAAACAGTAGAAGGTCTGAGGTACAGTTACGTTACTCGATGGGGCTATGACAAGACCAATTAGCGCAAGCACCGCTTTCGGGCGAAGTTGTCATCGGACGCCTTCTCAGTCTTTATGGCATTAATTAAATCTCTTATCACTATATTTCCGCTTGACTTGCTAAGAATACATGGGGGTATGTTATCCATATTATTTTGACCATCTTCCTTTATAATTTGAAATGCAGAATAACCTTGGTTACGTAAACCATGGGGGTATGCTAGACGATGGATTGAACAACTCAATAATGAATCTGATTAAGTTTTCTCGCATCGTGATTCGTGGCACATCCAACATCGACCCAAAAAAGTGCTGGTAAATCTCGCACGTTGCACGCTTGTAAAGTCGGCTACCAAATCTTCCCATCTTATGTAGTTACAAAATATCTCCCCATCTAAATCTTCCATTCCGCACGAATTATATAGAGAATGTGTTAATGTTTCTCCATCTAAATCTACATCATATTCCCACAAACCTATATGAACATCTTGTATACACGACAAACAATTGATGAGACATGAAATCATTACCTAGACGACAAATGAGAAGAGGCGGCGAAGGGTGGCATGAATGAGAGACGGCGAAAGGGAGTCCTACGAGGATGAAGTGGTGACAAGCGGCATCGATCCCTAGAAGACAGACGAGAGGGGGTGGAGAAGGGAGGTGGCAATGTGGGACGGCGAGGGAGGCTTGTAATGGAGGCAGTGGTGAGAGGTGGCCTACCTAGGTTGAGTCGTGGGTTGATGGACGATCGACTTGCCGATAACTACGCCCTCTGTGGTTACAGAGACTTTGGGCCAGTTGTAGGTAGTTAATTGGGCCTATAAGGTTATTACTTTTTAGTGGCTTGTTTTTTCTATTTTATGCGTTTTTTCATATTTATAAGTGTTTTATTGTATTCTTTAATGTCTTACCATATTTAGGGTTTTTCCGAATTTGATATGCACAATACGAACTTTAATTAATAAACAGATCGAATCAACTTCATACGATGGGAGTGTTGCTCCTATCTTTAAAGTACTTTTAATACGTACATCGCAAAGGATGTGTAAGGCGCACTGAGTCCTACCGAAGGATCACCGACACGTGTTCACGGCGAGAAACCCCAAATGAAAGATCAGCGATATAAGAAAAGGTTTAGATAAACCCAGATGCAAAACCGTAACATGGGTTCACGGCGAGAAACCCAAATAAAGCATCAACAATTGTGAACATAACATGAAATGATGATAACTTAATAATTTCATATAGACCGAACTAAGTAAGCCATAATCGTTACATAAGTGTTTCACAAACATGAAAGTACATAAGCATAATATAGAACTAGAACACGAATTTGAGGTTGATTTCACACTTGATCAACCAGTAGCTTCGTAGTACCATCATCCCCACGACGGAACCAGAACACGAATTTCTGCTTAACTCTCATACCATTCTGCCTGACAATGTCCATCCAGTTTGTTGTAATCATGACACCTCCTTTAGATACTCCATTCACTTGGGACTTGTTCATCACCAACTTAACGTGTGCAACTTTTCCATCTCTGAAATGGGATTTTATAACTGCTGGCAATTGAATATTTGTAACAATATGCTTCATGGTGAAGCTCCTTGAAAAGTACTGCACATAGATTTGACAAACCAGTTATATAAATTATTTCACATTTACGCAAACAAATAAATGTGAAAAGTTCGTATGTACGGAAGAGTTTACCATTTTAGCTTTATTTTTCACTGTGTTGAATTTTTTGATGGTGCATACATAAAACGGGTCTTTTGGCATGTGAGATTCGACTAGTCGCTCAAGTTTATCAAATTCTTTCTCAGTCATCTTAACGCGATTGCCAAACTCAAGGAAACCTTTAAAATCGTGCTTGATTTTTATTCCAGGATCTTAGTGTAATTTTTGCACATATTAGCGACATCCAATATATCAATTGCTTACAAAATAAAATTGGTACAAAATGCTTACCCCTGACAAAAACAGCTTTTTTCTTCCTTTTGATTATAGCACGGATCTCAGCAGCGGTAACACGTAATGGAACCTGACGAAATATAGAATAATAATTAAGTCACATGTCATATTATGGCAGAATAATGCTAAACTTTTACATGCGCGCTAAGAGATACAAACAGTACAAATTGAAAATCAAAAGTAGCCGAACATCCCATCGCCCAATTGATTTTCGCTCCCTAGGGCACAGTCCACATGCGATAACACTGGCCATTCGCCTACGTGGAAAAGGAGATGGAGCGGTCGGCGGCTAAAATTGCGCCGATGCTAAAACGCACATGTGTGATCAGCCTAGACTAGATATACAACGAACACATTTAGATCTGTATTTTCGAACAATTCGGGTAATTATAAATCCGAATTTTTTACGACGAAACAAAAAATTGTGAGGATTAGATCTACGTCCTCTTAGATCTATCGTCTGTCTGTGCTATCCGTGGACAATAAGTTAACCTAAATATAGATCGTTGACAGGACTTCGAATTTACGTACTTGTGCCATGGTGACCGAGGATCTCCGAAAATACCTCTAAGCGACCGTCGTTGACGAAGCTCTCTCCCGTCCAGTTTCAGATGAGACGAGGTGATGTGATGAGGTGACGGATAGATCTAAAGGAATGTGTATGCGCGAGAGGTAAATAGTCCTGGTTTAATAAGGCAGTTATTCTAATGACCGAGTTTACCTTAGGATCCTCCTAGTGGGCCGGCCCAACCTAATATATTAAATTTTGAATTTAAATATAAATCGAATAACCATATGTTCGAAAATGATAAAAAAAATATACGGCTGTGTTTCTAATAATACGGACATCTTAGAGTATTTTTTTAGAATATTTAAAAATAATTGAAAACCTGAACTTATTAGTAATGGCGCTCTCAGGTAGGCATAAACGGTCTATTTTGTAGACATGTGATTTTTTTCAACAATCTTAAAGTTGCCTCTATTTTGTAGTACATGTTTGTGAGTACATGGTGAAGCAATGTGCAAAAAGAAAGCACATTCCTTAAACACTTGGCCTGACGATTCGTCCGTACTTGTACAAAACACCCCTAAAACCCTATATTTTAGACGCCTACCGTGTCGAAGGCATGCCCAAGCATGCCATCACTGCTCATTGAAGTGATATAAGTGTGTGGTGTGTCATTGTGAGCCATTGGACCAAGTTTGAGGCTATTCCTCAATAGTCCTGCCGCTATCCTGACGGGTAGACGCGTTACACCCTACTACCCTAGACCGAAGCTAGCCAGTGTGGGAAGTGCATGGCCAAGCAACATCTTGTTTGTAAAACAAGGAATGTGAGTGTTTGTGAGGGCATGGTGGATCAATGTGCAAAAGGAGAGCACATTTCTTAAACACTTGGCCTGACGATTCGTTCGTACTTGTGCAAAACACCCCTAAAATTCTAGATTTTAGTCGTCTACCGTGTCGAAGGCATGCCCAAGCATGCCATCGCTGCTCATTAAAGTGATATAAGTGTGTGGTGTGTCAATGTGAGCCATTGTTCTAAGTTTGAGGCCATTCATCAATAGTCCTGCCGCTATCCCGACGGGTAGACGCGTTACACCCTACTACCCTAGACCGAAGCTGGCCAGTGTGGGAAGTGCATGGCCAAGCAACATCTTGTTTGTAAAACAAGGAATGTGAGTGTTTGTGAGGGCATGGTGGATCAATGTGCAAAAGGAGAGCACATTCCTTGAACACTTGGCCTGACGATTCGTCCGTACTTGTGCAAAACACCCCTAAAATTCTAGATTTTAGCCGTCTACCGTGTCGAAGGCATGCCCAAGCATGCCATCACTGCTCATTGAAGTGATATAAGTGTGTGGTGTGTCATTGTGAGCCATTGTGCTAAGTTTGAGGCCATTCATCAATAGTCCTGCCGCTATCCCGACGGGTAGACGCGTTACACCCTACTACCCTAGACCGAAGCTGGCCAGTGTGGGAAGTGCATGGACAAACAACATCTTGTTTGTAAAACAAGGGATGTGAGTGTTTGTAAGGGCATGGTTGAGAAATGTCCAAAAGAAGAGCACATTTCTTAAACACTTGGCCTGACGATTCGTCCGTACTTGTGCAAAACACCCCTAAAACCCTAGATTTTAGCCATCTACCGTGCCGAAGGCATGCCTAAACATGCCATCGCTGCTTATTGAAGTGATATAAATGTGTGGTGTGTCATTGTGAGCCATTGTGCTAAGTTTGAGGCCATTCATCAATAGTCCTGCCGCTATCCCGATGGGTAGACGCGTTACACCCTACTGCCCTAGACCGAAGCTGGCCAGTGTGGGAAGTGCATGGGCAAGCAACATCTTGTTTGTAAAACAAGGGATGTGAGTGTTTGTGAGGGCATGGTGGAGCAATATGCAAAAGGAGAGCACATTCCTTGAACACTTGGCCTGATGATTCGTCCGTACTTGTGCAAAACACCCCTAAAACCCTAGATTTTAGCCGTCTACCGTGCCGAAGGCATGTCCAAGCATGCCATCACTGCTCATTGAAGTGATATAAGTGTGTGGTGTGTCATTGTGATCCATTGGGCCAAGTTTGAGGCTATTCCTCAATAGTCCTACCGCTATCCTGACGGGTAGACGCGTTACAGCCTACTACCCTAGACCGAAGCTGGCCAGTGTGGGAAGTGCATGGCCAAACAACATCTTGTTTGTAAAACAAGGGATGTGAGTGTTTGTGAGGGCATGGTGGATCAATGTGCAAAAGGAGAGCACATTTTTTAAACACTTGGCCTGACGATTCGTATGTAATTGTGCAAAACACCCCTAAAACCCTAGATTTTAGCCGTATACCGTGCCGAAGGCAGAGTATATACCATTACATCAGCAAACAGATACAACAGAGATAGCACAGAGGTACGTTCACTTGCTTTAAAAATTATTCAACACACGGATACAACAGAGACACACAGAGGATATACCATTACATCAGCAACGCACATGGATTTTCATTTCTGCTGAATAAGCATCAGACAAAGGACAACTAACAACCCTATTATGCATTTTAGAAGAAGCACTGCTTCTGTAAGAAGATCAACCATAGAGACCAACTTCATCAGTACCAGTTCCTCATTCCTAGGCTTTAATGTTGCTCTTTCTTTTTTCCTTAGCTTCAGAGTTTCCCTCCTCTCCTCTATCCATTCATAAGCATCTATTGCTGCATCACCAGTCAGAATACTGTTCTCACACAAGTACTCCACGTACTTCAGCTCCCACCGCCAAAAATTGCATTCAGTCTGTAAAATTAGGAACACTGAATATCAAACATTTAATTTTTTATGAACACTGCTCATATTATAGGCACGTGCGCCATCAACTGCATAAAAATCAAACCAAAATGCTTACCCCATGAGTTTTGCACTTGTAAAAGACCCAGCCATCATGGTCATCGATGCCGGAGACATGCCTATTGAAGACGACGCCGCAGTCTTAGCAGGGAACCAGGGGAATGTAGGGCGGACGGTGCCGATTGTGCGACGTGTGGGACGATCTTGAAACAGACATGGTGGCCACTAAGGATCCCGACCACGGCGACAACTCCGATGGTAGATGGCTCCGGTGGCAGCGCCATAATTATTTTGGGAAGGCGGTCAGAGGAAGCTAGGGTTTCTGTTTCTCTTATAAATAGTCAGACCGTATTACCTGGGTGTCTTATTGGGCCGGCCTTCATAGTTGTATTTCTCTTATAAAACCCAAACGCTATCCCTACACTGACATACATTTCTGTAAACCAGGGCTACCACCGCCGGCTAATCTTACTATCATCTAGAGTCTCACATAAGATTGTTACCACAAATGCACCGTTGATGCCACACTAAAAGTGAAACTTTAATCAATGTAATGCAGCTAATCATTTAATTTAACCCATTATCATCTAGCTAAAGAAACCCAAATACATATACATTCCCTAGATTTCCTTGTTCTTCCTTTATGCCACCATTTCCCGCAAATACATAACCAGAGTACATATGCATAGGATTAAAAATATCAGGAACAAACCAGGTTAAACATGAAACAACCATGTTAAGCACAAACATTACATTGTTCAAACACAAGTTAAACCACAGTAATTAACCAACTAGATCAAGTTCAACACATCACAAATAAACATGGTCTAAACATAACAACCATATTAGCAAAGAGACAGACAAGACACAATCTATGCCTAGGGGAGGTGCTTCAGCAGGAACACGCCATAAGCGGCGTGTTTGTCCTTCAGGTGCGGCTTATGCTTTAGGCTGCCAGATCCATAGTACGTAGCATGCTGCAACATTACCAGGTAGTCCTTTGGTATCTCCTTCCGAAAGCACCACGGGCATTTGTACTCCCTTGGGCCTAGAAGATAGGGGATGTCCCCAGCCTTGAGCTTCTTCAGCATAGCACGGCTCTTGCGGTCCCTGTCCTCCATGTCACTCCTGACATCGTCTAACTCCTGCGGAAATTTGTGAAATGAAATAAGGTTTACAATAATTACTCTGTGAAATAAGACTATATATGCCATATTATACAATGGAAAACTTGGACAATTGCTTTTTAATTGAACATTTAAAAATCATAGCAGAATAGTTGATATGTCACACATATGAAGTTAGATCAGAGCAGCATTATGTACAAATCAAATATGTGCAGCAAAACAAAACATGCTGGAAGCATTAGTGCAACAAAAATTATGTCTTACAAGAAGATTGATCTATCACACTTATTAATCTAAAATTGTATCACTGTAGCATTAAATGCCAACTTAAGTTTGCAGCAGAACAACCCATGTGGTGAAAGCTGTAGTGCAGTAAATATTATAATCCTATGAAGCAGAATGTTATATGACACGTAATAATCTTAAGTTAGATCACATCAGCATTAACTACCAACTTATGTGTGGAGCATAAGAAAACAGCTACTAAAAGTAGTAGTGCAACAAAAATAATAAACCAATAAAGCAAGACAACATCAATTGTTGCTAGCAGTACCACAACCAGAAATTTATGCATCTGTAATAAAACACATAAAGTTTCAGCTCCAGAACTGCAACTACACAAATTCTTGATATGTTACAAATATTTTACAAATACAAATACAGAACAACTATCATGAATGTACTAGAACCATATGTTCTATGTGAGACAAGCATTTCAAAAGACTAGCAAATTACCAAGGCAGACACTCTGACTATGAGTACATAGACTAGGTATATTTAGCTCAGTATAAAGTGATATGATGATCTAATGAAATAAATTAATAAAAAAAGTAAATGACACCAAATACATTCTACATAACAGTACAACAATATAATGACATGCACCTGGTACAGATTTCCAGGTCTCTTTTACTTAACTACTACAAGAAAATTCACAAACTAGCTATCCATGGTCACATTACCTACATTTACAATCTCGAAGTGGTCGCAAGTAGAACCTATAAATCAATTATATGTGTAGATCAATAGACAGCAGCCCCATTCCATTTTCATTGCAAACAAAATGCTAGGTTCTTACTTGTCAGATTGTTCAAGACCAAAAACTCATGCATAAAGGCCAAGCATAAGCTACATCATCTAGGCGCATGTAAACCTGACACAGATTACAGATATCATACCATTCAAAGTAAGAGGAACCACTCGACGACCTAGCCTGCCAAATCAGAAGCCTACTTGATCTTACATCCATCAGAACGTCGCTAAAGGGATCCTGGGGAAATTAGTAGCTAATCTACGACGCATCTAACCTGGCACAAACTAGCATCGCTAGGCGCATCTAACCCTACTAGCACCACAACCCTAGCAAGAACAGGACGAGGCAGACCTCGGCGGCAAGAACACTAGGAGAGAGAGAGATCTAGACTTACCTCATGGGTGTCATCGCTGTCGGACTCGCGGAATGTCTTGACGACGGCAGGCGAGTAGATCTTCTCCCCCCTGTCCTTCCTCTCCTGACGCAGCCTGTTCTTCAGGTTCTTCTTCTTCTTCTTGCGTCTGATCTGTGCCTTCGTCTCGAACTTCCGCTTCATTGGATGCACACCGGAGTAGACAGCCGGCCCACCCAAGCCGGAGCTCCCATTGCCGTCCGCGACCTGCTTCCCCTTCTTCGCGTGCTTAGCGCCCGCAGCCACCTGCTTCCCCTTCTCCGCGTTGTCAGCGGGCGCCACCACCTGCTTTCCCTTCTCCATGGACGGCCGCCGCGATCGAGGGTTTGTGGAGAGATGGCTAGCCAGGGTTTGCTATCCGATTTGGAGAATTTCTGGAAGTGGTTGGAATGCAGACCAACTGACTATGCTACTTAAGGAAGCAGATGGTTCGGCACCCACGTGCATACGTGTATAATATGCGCCGGTGAACAGGCCGTATAGGCTTCTACACGGGCCTCTACGGTTCTTTTTTTTCCAGAGCAACTCCGAAAATTTCGGAAGGACGATCGTGCCCCCCGTCGTTGAACCGTCCGCGCGTATCCCAGTCGTCCATGTGTTTTTCCAAACTTTTGATTTACAGGAGGGTGCGCACTGAAACAGAAACGTAATAAAATTTGCTCTCTTTATCACCGTTTTCTAGTATTTTAAATACGTGGTGTGCTATTGGAATGGTGAATGAGTGAACAGAGCGAATGAATTAGTACTTGCCGTTCTTGCTTTGACAGGGATCAGAGTGTACGTCGCGATCGGAAACGAATGGTGAGCGTTGAACTTAATTTAGAGAAGAATTGATAGATCAGATCAATTATAATACTGTATGTGCCTATCTGCATTAACACCACACTGTCGCCTAGTCCTATTCTATACTACTATAACGAGTACACATTGCTGTAGCTCCTGCAGCGTATAGCTCACCGCGGCTCTGTCGACAGTGACACAAAGGGCACCGAGTACTATACTCTATTTTATTTATTTATTTGAGCAGGAAACAAGCTGGATTATAGGGCCAGCTTACCCGCTTAATTAGGGTTCATTTGGTACATAGTATATTTCTGGTAGGAATTTGGAAGGATGTGAATTTTATAGGAATCTTATCCTAAGCGTCTTTGGAACACAGAAATAGGAAAAGCAAATCTACAGAATTGATTTCCTACACTTCACGTTTCACGGGAAAAGTAACATTTGGCCCGACCAAATGAAAAAAAAAAATCCCGTGATGAACGGGCGGTTCGAGCTCCCTTCATCCCTTGGCTCGACCGCGCACTAAATAAAAGCCCGCGTTAAGGAGAATAGGCAGGTGAAAACCCGGGTGGAAATCGGCCAGCTTGACTCGCGTAAATACTCATTAGTTAACAAGCTTGCTCGACTCAACTCATCTAGAAGTATAATAGGGGCATCCCCTAGGAGGCCTCACAGCGACTGGCGCATGTAAGCCGTCCGATCTAGAAGTATAATAGGGGCATCCCCTAGGAGGCCTCACAGCGACTGACGCATGTGAGCCGTCCGATCGGTCTCCTAGGGCGGATTTGGACCGCAGATTCTTATTTGGTCTTATTTGCCTTTGTTTATAGGACTGATGCGGGCACCCTTGATTGCACACAGATGAATACTACCTGCACATTGCAATTGTGCCAGTGTTCTCCGTCCCACTTGTCAGCGTGTATTTTTTGTTTTTCGGGCGGTTTGGTTGGGGACTGAGTGGCACGACAGGGGCAGCGATTCCCCGCGCGGGGAAAAAGAGGGAACCCTAACTCCCGATCGCCGTGCTGTCGCCCGCACTCTCCCAGCCATGCACGTCTCCTCTCCTTCCTCCTCATCTCCTCCCGCACTCCCCTACCGTCCATGCTCGTCCTCGTCACTAGCTCCATCACCCTCCTACACCTCCCTTTCTCCCCGTCCTCCACCTCGAGTCACCGACCAGGTGCAGCGCAAGAGCACCTTTCTCGTGGAAGTTAGGAGCGGAGGGGACCTCTGGCCAGTGGCTGTGGGGAGCAAGGGTGCTAGGGGATTCGCAGCCCAGATGGAAGCGGAGGGAGATCATGGCCCGGGCCGGAGGTGGAGGGTACCTGGAGGACCTTGGTGTGCCCCCGGCGATAAGAAAGAGCACGGGCCCCTGGACATCGGTCCTCTCCTGTAGGCCTGCAACAATGGAGGACTACCAGGTTTGACCTAGATGTGCAGGTCCATCTCTCTCACTCTCTCCGGAGAACGCGCCGACGAGGAGAGGCGCAGCCTCGCGGTGGCGCGCGACCGGTCGGAGGCGACGACGGTGCCCGGGCGCACGTGGGAAGCGCGCGGCTCGAGGAGGAGGAGACCAGAGCGGCGTGCGCGGGCGGCCGAGCCCGCCGGTGAGGAGGCGTGGACGCGGGCGCGGCCAGGCGAGCTCGAGCGGACGATGCAAAACACGGATGTGGAGAAAAAGGCCAGGCGGCGCGCGGCCGAGCGCGAAGGGTCTGGGCGAGGACGCCGCCGGCGAAGAGACGTGGGCGCGTGGAAGTGGCGTTGGCCCCGCTGGACGCGCGACCGGAAGTCAAATCCCACTTCATCTGCCTCCACTCGTCACGATGCCGCCTGCCCGTCCTCTCCGTCACGCCCCCTGCCACTGCCAGCAGTAACTCCATGCCCTCGCCTTCCCCTGCCTTCGTACCCGACGCTCCCATCTATTCTATTCTCTAATTGGTCCCCGCCCCATCCCCCGCGGCTAGCACCTCACTCCCTACACTGCCTCAATTCTCAGACGCATGTGCAGGAGCTTCAGCGGTGGATCAGGCTGATGGAGTGGCGGCAACGCGTTCAGGAGCCTCCGCGGAGATTCTGCTACTCACATGTGTGTGCGAGCGCCTATGGTTTCTTGTAATTTTTGTGTCATGCGTCAACACTGTTGTTCTTATTGTGTGGCTTTAGTTGCCTCCCATATGTTTGTTTTAATTCCTGCCCCAACTAGCCAATTATCTTAGACTTTCCCTTTTTTACATTGATGATGGTCTGTTTTGTGTGATCACAAATTCACTATGCTGAGCTTTGAGAATTACCAACGGAAATTGAAGGGAGCTATTAGACTTATCTAATATGTTGTGATGTAAATATGCTCAAAGAGTTGATGCTTACAATTGTGCTAGCAAGGAAGATGCCTTGGTTTAAGAGATCGTTGTGCATACATGTACTAGCAAGAAAAGGCGACTAATGTACCTTGTTCTTTTAGAGAACTGATGATGAGATTACTGCTTCTTTCTCTTATTCATTTGTTTAAAATTACTCTTCTTGTTCCACTGAGCGTCGGATGCATTTTGTACAAGGGTGCTTAATCAGTTAACATGTGGTGCTGATTACTTAGTTTGACCTTGGACTTGCGAACACCGGGCACGTTGATTTGTAAATGTATTATTTTTCTTGAGTCTAATTTGGGGTAATTATCATTGTCTACTTGGTGCTGGATGAATTTTTACAGGAGTGCTTGACAAGTTCAGACATGGTGCCGAATAATTTGAGAAGAGCAGAATTATCATTAATGGTTTTTTACAAGCCTAAATGCAGTGTAATGTACAAGCTAGCTTGGTAATCTGACTTTTATTACCAACTAGCTGTGCATGTAAGCTGGATTACTTTTTGTTAGTGTCAATAGTTTGGTGTCCAAATATTGTGTGAAGAATTTAGAATATGTATGCAATCGAAGTAGATCCCTTTCTTCATATCTGATTTTGAATTGCTTGCTATGTTAAGAGAATATGATAAGGTAATTGTCCAAGTGACGAGGGTTTAACTCATCAATGCCCATTGTTATGGACTTGAGTTTTGAAGAAGGAGGGAGCAAGGTTTACCCAGGTTCAGGTCTCGTAGAGGTCCCTACTCCTGCTTGTCTGCTCTTGGAATTAGTAGAGGAATCGAAGATTACAAGGTCTCGCAGATGCAATCTGGCGAGAGTTGTGGAAATTAGGGTTGTGTGTGTCCTCCTCGCCGCCCCCTCCTAGCCTTTATATAGATAAGCCAGGTCTCGGATAGCAGGTCGAGTCGATTACAGATTAGGGTTTTCCTTTTAAACTTTCTATCTATAAACTTCTTCTTGTCTCGCAAGTAATCGAGAGTTCGTGAGCCACTCGAAGTCTTTATCGGGTCGTGGCAACGCCGTGGGCTTCCACCGTATCTGGACCGTATATACTAAACTCGAGTATCTACAGGGTATACCCATGTCACCAAGTGTTTTAGCCGTTCTATTTTTTGTGTACTCAAGGTTCTCTACTGTGATCTGATCTTGAGAATACATGCCCTGGTCCTATGTGTCATACATGGTTCTATGCTGAATGCTCTCGCTTACATGCAGGTCAGAGAAGGTAGAATATGCGGGTCTTGCGACCGGCAGATGTATTTCCTCGGGGATTCTAATGGAAGGTTATTCTGCGTGTTGTTTGAATCTGGGAATGCAATCTCATGATCTACAGCCAAGGCAGGCTGTATATGATAATTAATTGTTGTGAAACATGAGGTACCACCCTATTTCCTACTACTTTCTTTTTAATCCCTATCAATCTCAAAGTCACTGTCGTGGATGTTAATCAGTTTATATTTTATATTTGCTCTTCTCATTCCACATCAAGTGTACTTGGCATGTCATTACTTCCAAGACCAGGCTTCGTGCTTTGTATAATCTATTTTACCTTCGATCTTATCAAGTGATAATTTTTATAGGTGCTAATTAACCAGCTTACCCAGCCTCCTGCAGAGACAACTATCTCCATAAGTTGTAACGTGTCTCTCTCTTCCCTTAATGCTTTCATTCGATTTGAGAGTGCTCCATTGATTCTCTCTGTATGATTTGTGCTAACTCAAAAGGGTCATTTTTTCATATGTGCATGCTATGTGTTCTACCAAATACCTACTGTGGGTAAGGAAATAGAATTGGATAACTCGATTATATATGAAGTATGGATTATGGCCCTCTCACTGATATGCCTAGAGTTCTGTGCATGATCATCAGACCATGTTGTTCTTTTAGATTAATTTCATTGTGAAGGTTTTTCTACAATATCTATGGTTCACTGAAATTTGTTGAAAATGAGAGAACATGCCAGAATACACTTACAAGATAGGATAAAATTGTGAATCTACTATAGTAGTTATTATTATTATATTGATGTTTTCCCATGCACATGTACTCTTTTTTTCCGGTTTGTAGGACTTCAATCTCTTACCAGTTACCGCCAACTGTAGCACTACAATTCAAAAAAGGAAGTTTAAGAAATAGGGATTATCTTCTATCTTAGAATCCAGTCACTAAAGTCGAGCTTATAGGATTCTCATAGGCTTTGCCGCTTTGCAGCACCAAGTAGATATGCATGCCTTCTTTTGTGTGCCATTATGAGTAAAAGAAAGAAAAATACATTTATTTTCTTGCTCCTTTCTCATGATTTCCATTGAAACTATTTCCTTTTGCTTCTCAGGCTGTTTTGTGCTTGATTTTACTTACAATCCCTCTCACATAGTCACATGTATAAGAAAATCGACATTACAATGGCAAGTCTCGATATGATGGTATGGTCTACTCTTTATCGTTATGGAGTACTATAAATATATAGTAAATGTTCATTTGCAACTTTTTAGTTACCACGAAATCCCTTATTAGTGTATTGTATTCTTACCATGGACAGTTGATAACAAACATTACGGTGCCTTTCAAATCCCAGAAGCCCTTGCAACTTTCCATTTAGTTACCAAAATTTCAGTAAGTACTAAAATTTTAGCCTTTCCATAGTGGCAGAACTTATGGATGAGAATGGACTTGATTGGACATTACTTTACAGATTTCAGTCCTCTGATAGAAGATTGCTTGTGGAGGTCACTAAAAATTGATCGTAACAAGGTTTATCTACTCTGCTACTTGGGGAATGCTGCTTAAAGCTCTCTTGAGTTTTTTTATTTTAGACATCATTTATGCTAATGATTTAATATGAAAACAAATTGGTAGTGGTTGGGTCAATATGTCAAATAGATACTTGCTTCTTACCTTGGCTGATTGAATTTATCTTAGTTTGATCAAACAACTAACTAAGTTGAGTTGCTAATTAATTTTATAGGCTTCGACCAATTCAGTAGGTTCTAATATAAATGTGCTTCAGGTGACATCTAAGGTAAGAGGTGTCCTTGCTTAGATAAGTGCCAGATAGGAATTTGCTTGGATTCCGAATATTGTTCTAGAGTATGCAGTTTTTAACCATCTAGCATCTCTTCATCAATGATTCTGCTCAATTTGCCTCTGTTTACATAAAATAGGCCACAGTGACCACGGCCAAGAATTATGTTGTATGTTCAGTAACCTTCTTTTTCCTCTGTTTTAGTTGAGAAGCATTTGTTAAAATATAATATATTGCTTTGTATATTATACAGTAAATACGATGGTCTTTTATTTGCTTAGAGTTAGACAATTCATTGTCATCTACATTCGGATTTGGAGTCTACATGCAGTAATACAATGTTTGTTTAATGCATACAGACACAGGTTGCAATAACGTACATCAATATATTTGCATGAAAGAAACAAATTTTCATGTGCGTGACACTTATTTTCAAATATTTATTATTGAATGTGCCATTCTCTAGCTAACCAATTATATACGGCCATGCCACATCCTCTACTTTTTAGCACTACGTTGGAGATGGCAAGTTGTCCTGCTCTCTCATGTTTGCTCTGAAACCTCGCCGCTACTGATTCTTTCAGGTTGCAACTGATACCTCCAACTCGGCCCGCAAGGAGGTAGTCTGCTTGGCCGACCTGGAGCTCCACAACTCCTCCCTAGATGTCACCATTCCTGTGATTTCTAGGGTGACATGGATCAGGAGGTATCCACAAATACAAAAGATCTTTGTCTTCAACATTCATTAATCTCCTGAACCGAGCTTAGCACATTCTTTCCCAGCTATATAATTGGGGTTTTGCCTTTGTTTTCATTTGTCTTCAGTTTGCACATGTGCGGGTTTTCTCCATATTCTTTTTGAAAGCTAATAGATTCAGAGTTGTGGCCTTCCCCTTTTGTTGAATATCATCACTCTTCAAGTACCAAGCCCTTCAAAAGAAGAGGATATCTAGACCTCTTGAATCTTTGCTCATGTCTTCCTTCCGGTAGGATCATCAACTTGTCCTTTGTTGTGTAAGTGAACTGATATTTTTATAGGAGTCTTCTGCAACTGATCTTCGTCTTTGTAAATGACCATCCGAGTGTTGATGGTATTGTTTACTTTCTCTTTTTCCCCATGTTGTTTTTTTGGCTTATGTTCATACTGATTGCCCTTCTTGCACATCTGCAACTCTGCCTGATAACTATGTTCCAGGTTACAGCGACAATGCATACCTTCGTCGTCAGTTGTCGAGGTATTGTGGTTAACACATATTTTCCTACTAGCACCTAATTTTTCTCCAGGGACAAAATCAAAGTAGCTGCTTGTATTGCCCTCTTTAATTGCTATGAATAAAAGTTAGCCATACAACATAACTATGGAAAAGGAAATGAACTACCAGTGCAAACAAATGCGTATCTTTTTATTGCCACATAGTGTCCGTGCCTGGCAAGTCATTTTAGCAGAATCCACACACTGAAAACATTACCATATTACGTTCTTGCATATAGGAGGCACAAAATATGTTAAATCCATGACAAGTACATATAGCAAGGATCATTCATCAATGAAAAGTACTTAGATGAATCTATGAGCTCGGGAGGTTTGGCAATATTTAAAAGAACATTCTCAACTTAGGCTTTGTGCAATTCACAAAGAGCACATAGTCTAATGCGGGGGTATAAAATTATATTTTTAGCTCCGTCTGTTGGATAGGCTATGGATTTTCTTATCTAGTGCTTCTAGCAGTTAAAATAATTAGTAACCTTTTTTGCTGATAAAATTAATTTTATGTATCTCTCTCGGTCTATTCTATTATACCAGGATATGACTTGACCATGACACATTTAACCGTTATTGCTGGCATGCTCCTCTTGATAGAGTGAAGAATTGTGAACTTCAATAGTATAGGATACAAATCAGCTAGGCCCATGAATTATATTTTATTGTACAATGAGGATTTATACAGATCTAACATATAATTAATAATATCATGGTACATGCATGTCATTTCCATGATTCTCCATGTGAGATATGATTTTCTTTATGATCATTTGTTTTATGATCCGTGCAGAATCGAGAATTTGGTTGCTTTGCAGTTCAATTCGAGTCAAATGATGGATCAAAAGGCTAAATGGATATTTATGTGCGGTAAATTATGTTCAATTTATTTGTTATTTTTGGAATGATGTTTTTTAAAAATTATGGTATCCTGACGGACATTTGTAGTGCGTCAACTCAAATATACTCACTTTATGGTTTTCAGTTCAAAAAAGGTACGTCCTCCGTTCATAAATGTAACCTAAACTGCTAGAAATGCTTACATTTAGGAACAGAGGTAGTATTAGTACATTCTATGTCATTATTGTTGTGAGCTATGCAACAACGAGTGTGAAAGGACCATCTCACTGAATTGCAAAAGTGAGCTTACCATCATCTTACCGAGGCCTCCAGCATAGCAGACATCATGTTGCAAGCCTACCTGCTTTGCCTTAAATAGAGCTATGGCTATAGTGTGTAATTATTTTCTATTTCTTCCATAGTTGTTTAATTTTCGTTTCTATGGCCCATAGACCTATTTGTGTATCCCAAAAGTGCCCCATGGCTCTTTAATTGATTTTTTTGGTCTACGACTGGCTTATAGAACTATTTGTGAATCTCAAAACATGCCCTGACACCCTTATCTATCGAATGGTTTATCCTCTGGCTCACCTGATACTTATTCTACTTATACAATAAAATGAAATGGGTAGTTGTTTATATTTGATGTTTGCTTATCATCAATTTATATAGATGATTAATACATTATTTTATGAATTGTTATGAGGATTGATGCTTATTCATGATAGATTTTCATGCTTTTATAATATAGTATCATTCAAAATGTTTAGTTTTTGGGTTTAATATATGGTCTGCATGTTCTTTGAAAAACACATTATTATTTCCCCATCTCATTTTTTGTCACTGTTATACAAAATATAAATCAATGCCAAATTCATAGGTTTGTACCTGCAAGAAAGCCGGAGTACATTATTCTTTTCCCATCTTTTCATAGTGTTACATAAAATAAAAAATATGTGCGCGAGCCACGGGATCGTGCGCCAAGTCGCACCCCTAAATCTAGTTAACATAACAAGCTGAAAACCCTACCTTGGCTCGACTCGATAAATACTCGAGTTGGCTCGATAAGATTGATAAGCTCATTAAGAAACTGAAGGTCATAATCAATTTATCACATAGTAAGAGTACAAGAAAAATGGTTCATCACCTATGCCTCTTCACGTATATTTTGACGACTTTAACCAGAACTCCCACGTCACTTTGTCCTACTAGTCTTGTTCTTTCTTTAATGTTGACTAATCTATAAACTAGCATATCTACATAAGTATATTAACGAGTTTACCGAGTACTCGCGAATCGACTCTCGTTTTCTTAACACAAAAAATGCCAACTTGGCTCAAATCATTAGTGTCCGAGTTTGATCTGAGTCGAGCCAAGTTATCAAGTGCTCGTTAAGCTCGTGAGCTTCAAGTTTTATTTTCACCCATAGTACTGAAAGCATACACGAAGCACTGGGACGACAGCCGCGCGATGAGGCGTGGCTCGACTGCCAAAATCACACGTGTTGTTAGGGAATCCAAAGGCCACTTACAAATCGGAAAGGATCACTTTGGTCCGATTATGGGTTGGGAAGGCAGCCGCCCAATCCAGATCCGCGCTAGCCAGGTAGCACCCAACGGTGCTCCTATTTGTCCGACAGTTGACTCTTTCTTATTTTCGACTCATTTATACATATTACACACTTGTACATATTATAAAAAATAGTTCTAAATTCAAATTAAAATCATAGTTCACAACAATAGAACAACAAGGTCTCACATAGTTTACACAATAAAATTATATCAAATTAAATGTGATAACCTAATGAAGAGCACTAGTTTCTCTGTTGGTTCCCGACAAATAATGCACACATATGATCAAGCAAATCATTTTGGAGGTTGGTGTGAGTTGTCCGATCACGGATATCATGGTCCACCTACAAAAATTGCTCGAACGAAAATCGCGGACTCGGCTCATGTGTAACCAATTCTTCCTGAAATTCTCACCCTTGATCATATATGTGTTCATCACTCTCCTCTTCGATGATCATGTTGTGCATGATTACACAAGTAGTCATCACCTCTCACATCTGGTCCTTTCTCCATGTTCTAGTAGGATGCTCTATTGTAACACCCCGTCCCCTAGGTCCCAGGGGTGTCACTCCAGAAAGCTTAATAGGATATCTAGACTGGCCCCACAGACCAACACTAGTCTTTTCTATGCACCTTGTCCTCACTCATGTGCACCCGCTACCCACTTCCTGGTCAGTCATTCATCCTAGAATTGCTCTAGGCCAAGCACACCTAACCTTAGAGTTCTTTTCGAATGAGCTTCCGGAAAAGAAATTGCAACTTATTGATATGGGTATCCTATCAATCCTATTAAGCCATGTGCCTGGATCTCACATACACCCACCCTTTAGAAGATCGATGCTCTCATCGATCAAGCACACCCCAGGAACGTCCCCTCTTGGCACGAGTCTGTGCGTCTAGTACCGGCACATGTGCCATGCTGTGTCCACTCCGGGCCACATGTGCCATGCTCCACATGTCCCGCCACTAACCCACACATACCCGTTTAACTGCGAGGATCGGCTCTGTTACCACTTGTAACACCCCGTCCACTGGGCCTCGAGGGTGTCACTCCTGGAAGCTTAATAGGATATCTAGACTGACCCCATAGACCAAGACTAGTCTTTTATGCACACTTTGTCCTTACTCATGTGCACCCGGTACCCACTTCCCGGTCGGTCACCCATCATATAATTGCTCTAGGCCAAGCACACTTAACCTTAGAGTTATTTTCGAATGAGCTTCTGGAAAAGAAGTTGCAACTTGTTGATATGGTGAAAGGATAGAGATGTCGCCTAGAGGGGGTGAATAGGCAATTTGAAAACTAATACGGTTTTGGCTTGATAGAATGAGGAATTAAACTAACATTTGATTGATATGGTGAAAGGATAGAGATGTTGCCTGGAGGGGCGGTGAATAGGCAATTTTACAAGCAGAAAACCTAAATACACTAGGCTCAACTACGTGCACCAACAACAACTTAAGCTAAGTAAGATAGGACAAGATAAATATACCACAAGTGATAAGCACGATATAAGTACTTCAAGCACGATGGCTATCACAAGGAAAGTAAGCTCGTGTATAGAGATAACCGAGGCATGCGGAGACGAAGATGTATTACCGTGTTCCCTTACAAGAAGGTACGTCACGTTGGAGAGGTGTGGGATTCCACGAATGATTTCCCAACGCCACGAAGGCTCACCTTCTTCTCCGAGTCTATCCCACAAAGGTATAGGCCCTTTCCTTATGGCTAGATTTTCCTCCACTCCAGAGATAGCAAGCTCCACAACCACTTCACAAGCTTCACGAAGGAGAAGCCTGGGTCTCTTCACAATCTTCCACGAAGAGGACACCGCGGCACCAACCGCCAAGCCAACTAAGAGGCCACCCTCCAAAAGTAACAAGCTCACGGTATCTCACTCGAACAAATCTTAATAGAGATCTCAACACTTATGCAAGAATGCAAAGCAAGAACACCAAGGGTGCTCAAATCGTGCACTCTCAAATCCCAGCAAAGCAACAAGTGCTAGGGAGGAATTAGAGAGGAAGAACAATGGTGGAAGTCAACCTATGACTTCAAGATCTAGATCCAAATGATTCCAATCACTTAGAGGAGGAATTGATTGGTGGGGATTGTAGATCTAGATCTCCTCTTCCAAAGCCCTCAAAAAGATGCAAGAATCATAGGAGGGAATGGAGAGGAAGCAAGCTCAAGAGGTTCAACAATGGAGGTCAATTCTGTGGTCAAGAACACCCAAAAACGTTGGGGGAAGAACGCCCTTTTATAGGGGAAAGCAAATATGGCCGTTGGGAGAAATCTGCGCGAACCCGGTTTGAAGTTCGGTTGAACCGGCCCAAAAACCGGAGGGTCCAGTATTAGGTTCGGTTGAATACCGGTTTGAACCTGGTTGAATCCCGGTTGAGTCCCAGTTGAACCGGAACTGAACCAGGAAGGGTTATAGAATGTAATCCCGGTTAGACTCCATTGCGAAACCAAGAATCCTGGTATGAATCCCGGTTGAACCGGATCTGAAACAGAGTTCATGAAACACGCAATAACTTTTGCATCCGGACTCCAATTTCGATGATCTTGGGCTTGTTTTGACGAGGATAACAAGATATACAAGATGATGCAGCAAAACATCATAGTACAACAAATTATGATAGAAACAAATGAAGAAAGGTATGAATCTTCCCTATAAGAAGAACCGGTAAAACCTTCAAATTCCAAAACGCCATAAAAGATGCATATGAATTCCATTTTCGAAGAACTTGGGCTTGTTGAAGAGCTAGAAACAAGCTCAAGAACCTCACATGGAGAAACAGCAAGAAATAACAAAATAGGAAGATGCAAAGGATTGAGCTCCCTACGATGATGTGATCAAGTTACCCAACTGAAAGCCCCTCTTGATAGTGCAGCTATCTATCCTATAACTCGGTCACCCAAAAACCACCTTGATACCAGTAAAAGAAAAACCTAGCAAGGCCATACCTTTGCCTTGCGCGTCTCGCTTGATCTTGATGACAAATCTTCAAGCTCCATCCAAGCCAGAATGCAACACTTGATCACTGTTGCTTCGTGGAGACTTATAATTTGCTCATCCATATACACTATGGGATAGCTTCATTAAGACACGTCTTCACATGTCCATTATCACCAATATGGATGGAAAGCTTCAAGAAAATGATCTTCTCGAGATGCTTATCTTGAACTTGCCCTTCTCAACCTTGATGACGATCACCACTTGATGTCATCCTCTCATGGGATATATGAGATCTTTACTTTTGATGCATGCCCATGAAAAGATACCTAAACAATATAGATAACACAAAGGCACATATATAATGGGTTAGTTCATGAAGCATAATTGGCAAGCTTACCATACCACAAGATCAATGTGGTACATTCTTTATGCTTCATGTGTTGACCAAACTTGAATCTAATCTTCACTCTTTGTATTGGTCAACCATGTATCTTCTCATGATCCATCACAATAACTTGAGGTACATAAAGGACCCTTCATTTGATTACATGCTATAAATCTTAGTCAACCATAGCTCAGCTAATGAGGCTATCATGACACCAACTTAGAGACATAACTTGAATTCTTCTATTGAGATCACACTCTCAAGATCTTGAGCATATCATATTCTTCTTCAACTCAATGATCTTGATGCCAATAATCAAGGTATATATTTATCTTCATGGCATCCATACTTGAATCCAACACATGGACTACAAGCATGACCTATGGAATATTCCTTCATATAAAACTCAATGAAAACATTAGTCCATAGGGATTGTCATTAATCACCAAAACCACACATAGGGGCAATTACCCTTTCGATCTCCCCCATTTTGGTAATTAATGACAATAGCAACAAGAGGGTTTATATAATGAATATTAGAAACAAGTACACAACTTATCCGACAATAAGTTGTATACAAGAGGTTGTATTTGTTATGGTTAAGTAACAAAAAGATACTATCCCATGTCAAAACCGATTCTACTCACACAAACTACAACTAATGCACGAGATGTTAGTAGAACCAACATATATAGAGCAAACTCCCCCACAATTTATGCACGTGTGATGAACTTGAATTTCATTGCAAGCATAACCTTTGGGGAGAGCTTCCAATATATATTCAACCATGCAAAACGTAATAAAGATAAAATGCATGAAAGGAAAACACTTAAGAACAAACCAATCTTAAGTACAAAACCATTTCCCTTAAAACCCTCTAAACTTATCCCCCATTGACAACAAGTGCCAAAATGGATGATAAGGTTAGAAGGACAATATAGTATTAGTTCCTAGCCAAGGTGTGCATTACTCGTAATATGAGTGAAATCATATGCACATATCCAATGATGAATACTTGGAGTAAATCAACTATATTGAGGATCAAATATTGCTAAAAGGATAACAAGGTGAAGAAACTTCAACGGATGAAGCAAGCAATCAAAAGATCCAAATAATCAAATGGACAAATAGTTCTCTAAATGAAATAAGGAAGCTCCCCAAGGTTCGTGCATAAGTTAGTTGTTTCATTTGAATACAGTATGCACAAACATGGAATCCTCACTCCCTCTATATCATTTAGAACACAACTAAGATACAAGGAGTAGAGATATAAATCAATACACTTGTCAAGACAAGTTTAAGTCCAAAAGAAACCAAAAATGAGATATGAGTGCGTGAAGATGCAATAAAAGTAAACCGAGCACTCATAAATCAAGACCTTACCAATACCATTAAAAACCAAGAGGATAAGAGAGATGGTTGGCAAAGAGTGAGGATATCAAGGCGAGAGATTAACACTCTCTTGTATATAAGTTTCTAAGTGGGAAAAAACATGAGAATGATCCACAAAGAAACATCCACACATAATAGGTTAATAAAAATAAGAAAACATGATATCCAAGAGGAAGTCATAAGATATACCAAAAAAAGATATTTTGCTTAAGTACATATACATCCCATGGCTCTATTTTCTCTCATGGTATATCAATAAACTTCACCAAATAAAAATAAAAGCCTCAAAAACATCACAACTAACACTAAGGGAACAAATGCTAGTTGGGATATTTTTAGAAAGGCAACAAGTGGCAAAAGGAAGGATTCAATGCAATTTCAACAATATTGCACATGAGAGTACCTCGAGGAATTGATGTGCAAAAAATTGCTAGAAGGCATATTTGGGATTGGTGAATCATGAGCATGATTTTATATACTCCCCATTATATGCATCATCTCAAATTACTCACATAAGCAATAAGGATAGACAAGTATTTCAAAGATCCTTGCAAGAACCACAATATTTACAAACAAATAAATTCATGTCGAGATGCAACCTACAAGAGATTGGATGGAAAAATAGTATGCATGAATAAGATACTTGTTACCGAGATAGGAATGGTATGATGTAGTAGATAATAATTATTCAATCATCCTATCTTGGCTCCAATTATCATGTGATGACAACACCTTCATTATAGATGAGACAAGCATCCATTCCATCTCCAATGTACCTAAAACAACATTCAAGTACATCTTGATACCCAAACTTATTGGGTCCAAAGTGGTTAGACTAACCACAACACATAGGACACACTCCATAAAAATATGTGCATATTTGGAGATGAAATTTGAATTCATGCACATCTTAGATGTTTAAGGATTTGATGGAGTATACCCTATATATTGGATCAAAGAAAGCAAAACATGATATAAGATATACATTTAGTAAACATGCATGCACAAGACTTTCAAGATCCAACAAAGATATAATTTGGACAAAACACCAAAATATTCAATAAGGCATACAAGGTGTGACAAAACATATTTGTTGTCCAAACTATATCAAAGAATCAAATCAACATAAGATTTGTTCAAGAAAGTTCAACAAATGAACCAAGAAAAAACTATTGAGCATAAAAGATGAAATTAAAACACAAATGCTCAAATATTTATCTCATTCAAGCAAATAAAATAGATAATAAATAATGAGTTAACAAACTCTTAAAAGAGCAAGGTTTCAACAAATAAACCAAACCCTTAACACTTTTCACAATGGCACAAGGTCCCGAGAAGAAAAGGTTTGTGTTCCACTAAAGCACGTTTGATAATAATCAAAAATATCATGAAAGATATGTTAAAAAGCTAAGGAATACAATGGGAGCCACAACAATTTTTTGGAAAGAAAATAAGGCAATAAGAGGTGAAATCCAAGGTGAAGATGATCCACAAATGCTACCACACACAAGTATATCAATTTTCGAAGACAATGAGTCTATTGGAATTGATTTCCGGTGGTATATTGCACGAATATTAAAGATACTCTTCACAATAAAAGGCATAGGATATGAATAAAAATATTAACCACTATGCAAACATAGAGATTCTTGATAGCTTCAACTAGTCACACAATCATGCAAAGCAATGATTAGAATAACTTGAAGCAAATGGTCTCCCAAAAAGATATAGAGATATGTATTTGAGGAAGACCGCACCAAGAATTTCTTACTCAAACAAAGACCGAAAAGGTGATCAATAAAAGCTTCTAACAAAAATAGGACCTTGTTTGAGTAAACATGCCACCTAGAAACAAGATAATCAACAATATCAACTCGAAGTGGCACTACCTCATATGTTCACATTTCCTAGGATTGTGATACGCAAAAGAAGCATATTACTCCCCATAATGTGATATTCAATTTTCTTAATAAGAGGCAAAGCAACCTCAACTAGAGATAATTAATGGACGTTTAGAATTTGAATTTCACATGAGTATGACGCACCACATAGTGACTAGATAAGCTTGCAATATCAATACTAAGTGGTAGTACTAATGTACACACATTTTAAGGTATGAGAGATGCGCGAGGCATATCACTCCCCCAAAATGGGATGTTCCATTAACCACTCCAAAAGAGCCAAATAAGATATCATCAAGATGCATTAGAGGCTCAAAACAAAAGAGACGAGTAAATGATGTGCCAAACACCTAGACATACTTGAATACACAAAATAAGAAAGCATGAGGCACAACAAATTCAAACACATACTTGGTACAAAACCAAAACATGTAAAGGGGCAAGTAACTTACAATATAAAACAGTAAAGTTCGACTTACCGCGAAAAGGCGCATTGGGTATATGGTAGGGAGATGATAATCCTTATAACTTGGCTTGATCAAATATAATATATGAAGATCCCTTAATTCTTCATGAGTTATCAAAGTCTCCAATGCCCTCCAAAAACACCTATTGATCAAGTTTGAGCTTGTTGGTCCCCAACCAAGTTAGGTCCTAAGAGGTCAGTCACAATAGGCTTGGCAACCCAAATGGTTCGCTTCTTGACACCACTTTGAGTTCCAACAAACTTGGAAAACACATGCCATCCTTATCCTTCACAAGATAATAATCATCATCAACAATGATAGGGTTAGATAAGGTACCGTTTGAACATGAAGAGGCAAAGTGCCCCTTCTCATGACATATGTATCAACAAGTGCTCCCCTTTCTCTTCTTCATTAATTTCTTGGCTTGGGGAGCCTTATCTTGATTCTTCTTAGGAAGTGGCCTAGCTTAAACTTGAGGTTGAGATTGGGCTTGACCTTGAACGTTTGGCCGCTTCCCTTGTTGCTTCTCACTCAAGTGCTTTTTCTTTAATGGACAAGATCTTACATGATGTCCTACAACCTTGCACTTGAAGCAAATAATCTTGGCCGAATCCTTGACTTGGTATTGGCCCTTCTTCTTGTTGCTCTTGGACTTGTTCTTGTTATTGGATTTGAATCCAATTCCACTTTTATCATTAGGGGATTTTTGCACACTCAAAATATTATCGAGTGTGGATTTCCCTTCATGAATCTTTTCCAAGTCTTTCTTCAAAGAAGTGACTTGGGCCTTGAGCTCTTTGATTTACTCTACATGGTTAGTAGTAATAGAGGTACTAGAGGAAGTAGAACCTTAATTGTTTGAGCAATAAGGCAAAGCAAGTAATCCAACACAAGGTTTATCACTAGTATGACTAGAAGGATCACTAGGACTAGCACATGGCAAAATAGCATTTTGAGTAGAAGTTGTGCTAATGCCAAAAAGAGGCTCACAAGATGTTACCTTAGTAATACTTGCCTCACGAGCTAACTTTATCCCATCATGGGATATTAGAAGATCATTATGAGAGCCTAAGAGCAATTCATGACTTTCTTCCAATTTCCTATACTTGCTAGTTAGCAACTCAAGTTGAGCCCTCGGCTCAACATTCTCCTTTAGGGTAGATGCTTCACAAGAAGTAGAGTTAGTAGGACTAGCATCATTAATAGATTTTTCCTTTTCAAGCTCATAAGATTCAATTTTGTGTGTGAGGATACAACTAGTGTGCTTCTCCTTGACAAGCTCTTACTTAAGGAGATTGAATCTCCGACTCCCATCATCAAGATGGAAATCCAACTCCTCTATGGTTCCCGTTTGTTTACTTATGATGTCCATAACGTGTTTGAGACAAGCAAGGGCCTTATTATTACCATGAAGAGAGGTACACAAAAAGTCACTTCAGGCACAAGAGCACTAATATCCTCATCAATGTCACCATCACTATCATCATTATCATTGCTATTATCTAGAGAAGATATGTTGGGATCCAAAGTAGGAGATACCTTTTATCCTCTTGCGATAAGGCACATGTGAGCACGGGAGGATGAAGATGAGGATATTGTTGAATCTCTATTCATGATTGTGTCTTGCTCCATAGAATGTTTGATTTCCTTTACATTGTTAGATAAACAACTAGAGAAAATAGAAGCATTTTGCTCATGGGAACAAGACAAATGAAGCATATCATCTACATTAGTACTCAAATAGTTTCTAGACGATATGCAAGGACTAGCAACATAAGGGGATAAAGAATTATTATTGAAAGAAGTGTTTAAGTCCAAACTCTCTACACCATTATCATTTATAGAACAAGAATCATTGGTGTAAAGAGAAACACTACCATCATCACATATGGTTTTTCCACTCACCATGCCATTACCTTGTGACTTGTCACATGTAAGTGAAGTTGAAAGAATCGAAATCTCATCGCGGCCGGAGGTGGAAGCAACTTGGAGCTCCTCATGATTTGAAGGAGAAGAGAGCTCCTCGGAGATACCACCGACTACATGAGAAATGGAACCACCAAATATTTCTTTAAGCTTGGTCCACTTATCATGAGACGACTTGCGCTTTACAATCGTCAAGAACAAATTAACTATGGGGCTCAAAGAGAAAATAAGCTCATTAGATACTTGAGCATCCTCTAAAGATAGATTTTGAGGATCCATCGAAGGAGAAAAACCTACATCTAAAAATCGCTCGATATTTGGACACAAGGTCCGAAGATTACAAAGCAAGAAATTTATCCACAAAGCATAATTTGTGCCATCAAAGATAATTGTTTCATTGTGCACTATACTACTAGCCGACATCTTTACACTCTAGGCCATGAAGCCTAAACAAGGAGAGACCTTGCTCTTATACCAATTGAAAGGATCGAGATGTCGCCTACAGGGGGTGAATAGGAAATTTGAAAACTGATATGGTTTTGGCTTGATAGAATGCGGAATTAAACTAACATTTATTTTATAAGCAGAAAACCTAAATACACTAGAATCAACTAAGTGCACCAACAACACCTTAAGATAAGCAAGATAGCACAAGATAAATATACCACAAGTGATAAGCACGATATAATTACTTCAAGCACGATGGCTATCACAAGGAAAGTAAGCTCGGGTATAGATATAACCGAGGCATGCGGAGACGAAGATGTATTCCCGTGTTCCCTTACAAGAAGGTACGTCACGTTGGAGAGGTGTGGGATTCCATGAAGGATTTACCAATGCCACGAAGGCTCACCTTCTTCTCCGAGTCTATCCCATGAAGGAATAGGCCCTTTCATTACGGCTAGATTTTCCTCCACTCCAGAGATGGAAAGCTCCACAACCACTTCACAGGCTCCACGAAGGAGAAGCCCGTGTCTCTTCACAATCTTCCATGAAGAGGACACCATGGCACCAACATCCAAGCCAACTAGGAGGTCACCCTCCAAGAGTAACAAGATCATGGTATCTAACTCGAACAAATCGTAATGGAGAGCTCAACACTTATGCAAGAATGCAACGCAAGAACACCAAGGGTGCTCAAATCCTTCACTCTCAAATCCCAGCAAATCAACAAGTACTAGGGAGGAATTAGAGAGGAATAAAAATGGTGGAAGTCAACCAATGACTTCAAGATCTAGATCCAAAGGGTTCCCCTCACTCAGAGGAGGAATTGATTGGTGGGTATTGTAGATCTAGATATCCTCTTCCAAAGCCCTCAAAAAGATGCAAGAATCATAGGAGGGAAGGGAGAGAAAGCAAGCTCAAGAGGTTCAACAATGGAGGTAAGCTTCGTGGTCAAGAACACCCAAAAAAGTTGGGCGAAGAAAACCCTTTTATAGGGGAAAGAAAATATGGCCGTTGGGAGAAATCTGCACGAACCCGGTTTGAAGTTCGGTTGAACTGGTCCAAAAACCAGACGGTCCGGTATCAGGTTCGGTTGAATCCTGGTTTGAACCCGGTTTGAACCCGGTAGAATCCCGGTTGAACCGGGTCTAAACCGGGAAGGGTTACAAAATGTAATACCGGTTAGACTCGTTTGAACCAGGAATCCCGGTATGAATCCTGGTTGAACCAGATCTGAAACAAACTTCACTAAAAACACATTAACTTTTGCATCCATACACCAATTTCGATGATCTTGGGCTTGTTTTTATGAGGACAATAAGCTCTACAAGATGTTGCAGCTAACAATCATAGTACAAAAAAGGAGGATAGAACCAAATGAAGAAAGGTCTGAAGCTTCCCGATAAGAAAAACCGGTAAAACCTTCAAACTCCAAAACGCCATAGAAGATGCATACGAATTCTGTTTTGGATGAACTTGGGCTTGTTGAAGAGCTAGCAACAAGCTCAAGAACCTCACATCGAGAAACACCAAGAAGTGACAAAATAGGAAGATGCAAAGTATGCAAAGGATTGAGCTCCCTACGATGATGTGATCAAGTTACCCAATCGAAAGCCCCTCTTGATAGTGCGGCTATCTATCCTATAACCCGGTCTCCCAACAACCACCTTGAGACCGGTAAAAGAAAAACCTAGCAAGGCCATACCTTTGCCTTGCGCATTGATGGCTCAATGCACGACGCCCAGAAAATGTGCTGATGGCTCGTGGTTGATGTAGAGCTCGTTGGGAACCCCAAGAGGAAGGTATGATGAGCACAACAGCAAGTTTCACTCAGTTATGAAACCAAGGTTTAATCAAACCAGTAGGAGCAAGGAAACACCCCAAAGGTGTTACTAGCTGAGCTTTGGCAGGGCACACTACCGGTGCTAGTAGCAACGTGGAGACCTGCACAACACAACCACAGAACTTTGTCCCCAACTTACCATGAGGTTGTCAATCTCATCGTGTTTTGCGGAAAACAAAGGATTAAACGTATCGAAGGAAAGAAGTAAAAAGTTTGCAGAAAGTAAACACAAAGCAGAAATAGTTTAGATTGTATGTAAAGAAAAAGGACCAGGATCCATAGTTCACTAGAGGTGGCTCTCCTTAGATAGATAACATGCTGGGTGAACAAATTACAGCGGGGCAATTGACAAACACCGAGAAAGCAATACATGCATATACTAATCATCTTGACTCCTCTGAGACTTGATTGGGCATTACAACATAATACATAGACCGCCATCCAACTGCATATATGACTAATAATCCACCTTCAGGTTATCATCCGAACCCCCTCCAGTATTAAGTTGCAAGCAACAGATTATTGCTTTACGAAATACGTGTAAAGTAAACAATATGATTATTCTATGAACAAAGGATTGTTGTTTTCTCCCTAGTAGCAACAGCACATCTAGTACCTTAGAGATTTCTGTCACTTCCCCAGATTACCAGAGGCATGAACCCACTATCGAGCATAAATACTAACTCTTGGAGTTGCTAGCATCTACTTGGCCAAGATAGCTACTAACAACGGAAAGCATGCAAGATCTCAAATAACAAAGACATGATAGAATCAATAATCAATCTGTAATAGCATCTCAATATCCATCGGATCCCCGCAAACACAACATGTATGAATTACAAATAGATGATCTTGATCATGAACGGAGCTCACGAGATCTAAACATGAAAGCACAAAGGAGGAGAAACCAGCCATCTAGCTACTACATGGATCCGTAGTCCAAGGATGAACTACTCACGCATCACACTGGAGGCTTGCATGGTGATGAAGAAGGCCTCGTGGTGAATTCCCTCTCCGTGGTGCCGAAGAGCTTCAGATCCCTCCCAAACTAGGGATGGAGATGACGGCTGACTCTGAGACTCTTTCATGGATTTTTGATGGTACTTAGGGTTTTCGTCCATGGCAATATATATAGGCGGAAGGAGAGGCCGAGGGTGCGGGGCGGCCACACCACCTCTGGGCCGGGCAGCCTTGCTGCCAGGTGGTGTGGTGGCTCCCTGGCCCTTCTCCGACTCATATTTTGGCACTTGATCCCTTCTGAAAAAATAGGCACTTTGGCTTTTGTCCCGTCCAATTCCGAGAATATTCATTTTTTGACTTTCCTGGAACCAAAAACAGCAGAAAACAGGCAGCTGGCACTATGGCTCTTGTTAATAGGTTAGTCCAAGAAATCATATGAAAAGTACTCCAAAGTTGGAACAAAACACAAGAAAGTGGATAAAACCAAGCATGGAACATCAAAAATTATAGATACATTTGCAATGTATCAACATCCCCAAGCTTAACTCCTGCTCGTCCTCGAGTAGGTAAGTGATATAAAGAAATAATTTTTGAGGTGACATGCACCATCAAAGACTTGATCAAAGTATTTGCAAAACATTCCAAGCTAGGATCATAGTACTTCAATCATATCATGAAAGACAAAGTTCTAGCAATAAGCAAAGAAACTATGATGCAACATGAAAAGGCACAAACAAAAGATTCATGAATAACAATGCTTTGCAAGACGTTTGTTTGTTTCACATAAAGAAAACATAGCATAATAGTATTCAGCTTGTCCCTCAATAGAGTAGCAAATATAAATGCATATGACACCTTCAAAGTTCATAAGAGTGACTAGATACAATAGTTTAAAACAAGCAATATCAAGTTATGCATCAATCAACTAGTCTTGGGACAATGCATATAGAACTAAGAATGGCCACTATGCTCTCAAAGTAAGTGCATAAAGATAGAAGGTGAAGACTCAATATAATGGTGGAAGAAAGGCCTTTTGTAAAAGGAAGTAGGGATTCAAGTCTTATAAAGAGCTTCCAAAAATTATGGTACTTATAGCTTTCAGCTCTCATTGCCCCTATCATAAGCATCTTGAAGTGATTAAGGTTAAAGTGAACAAACTATGGTGTACATGCTTGACGAAGTATAAGTCAGAAATCTCATGTCCCTTGTATACGAGGGTCGCTCCTCATGCTACTCAAGTTTAGTCACCGGTAAGTTCTTGTCATCATAAGTACATGTGTATCGTTGAGAACCGCCAATGGGGTACCCCTTGCCCGATGATACGGAAGAATCCCCATATCAAAATGACAAGTCAAGCAGACAACGAGCATCTCAGCATTCTTCTTATTTACCATGGGAATATGGTGCTTTTTCTCTCTTTCCTCTTTTCATAGTATCTTTTTTTTCTCTTTTCTCCTTTTTCTCAATATAGGACTCTTTTTTTATAAGAAGAATGCTTCGTAGACAGCTCATTATGGTTACGCTACAGGTTTCCACCATGTCAGCATGGATTAGACCAACGGCCCAGGCGTTTCTCTAACACATATACATAACTCCATGGACTTACAAGCTCCCCTTTCATTTCACACCGACGACATCCATATACAAAAGAGCATGATATCAACTAGGTACAAGTACCAAGTGCAATGTTGAAAGCCTTCCCCATGAAAGCATGGTTCTGCTAATTCCCAACAAATAAGTGCAAGCATATACAACATAGACGACACAATGGTTCAAGTTTATTAAGGGCAAGTAAAGTAAAGTGTGCCTTCAAGTTCGTGAGAGCTTTAATCACTAGTTTTCTCATAATAAGTGGAAGGTAAACAAAAGCATGAATATACTTGGAATAGCATAAGCTAGTAGGTAGGTATGCTGGACTCTTTGGAATAACTTGGTTTAGGGAGTTGGATGCATGAGTGTAACTCATACTTTGTTGTGGAGGCTAGCAAAAGACTGGGAGCGACAAACTAAGAGAGCAATAATGGCCATAATCATGCAGAGCGACAAAACATCATTGATCAAAGCATAAAGTGATACTACAAGTTGAAAACTAAAGGATCATAAAGGCTTATGGTGACTTGTGATAGTCATAACATGGTGTGAGCATGTGCCAAGTCAACCCAAATAAAGCATCAAAGGAGAATACCACTATACTATGCTTTAATATGGTAAAACAACGCATGATTCATCCAAGGCACATTAAGCAATCTCAATTGTTTATAACAAGTCATGCTACAGAAAAGAATACTAAGCATAAAGCCAAAACAATATCAAGCATGGCATGACAAAGCATAGGCCACAGTCAAAAACAAGCTCTTTTTACCACAAAAGCATGAACTTTCCTACTCTTTTCCAAACCAAACCAAACTATTTGCAAACCAATGTATGAAAGAGGGGGTCCAACAAATTTATTCAAAAAACTAAGCAAATCAAAGCAAACAAAAACCAAAACGAAAACGAAAAAGAAGACGCTCCAAGAAAAACACAATTGTGCATGAAACAATAAAAATAAAGCTTTTGGAAGAAACCTGGAATTTTTATTGATGAAGAAGGGGATGCCTTGGGCATCCCCAAGATTTGACGCTTGTACTTCTTGGATGTTTCTTGGGGTGACATGCGTGGAATCTCCAAACTTGAGCTTTAGTCCATCCTTCATCTTATTACTCATTCCTTCCATACACCTGAAATTTTTCCTTCATACAAAACTTCACACAATCTCATTAGCAACATTAGTGCACTTAAGATAAATAAGTCTCAAGGTTCAGTTCTAACACCAAATAAACTTCCATTAGAACACTAGCTACTTTAGCACTTTCCCCAAAAAGCTCAAGTCCCCAAAAGAACTCAAGAAGGAACCCACAGGAAGCAAATGCAGAAAATGGCAGAAATCTGTCAAAACAGACCAGCAGGTAAAGACGAATTTTTTCGAAGAACTTCTGTTGCTCAAATCAAAAAGTGTTGAACTGACGAAAGTTAGATAACAACCTGGGGCAGAAGCACAAAAAATTACAGCTCATTCCGATATACAGAGCTCTCTCAGGAATTTTTACGTGAAGCATAAAAATCTGTTTCGGGACAGCAACTTTCCCAATCATTACTTTACTCTCATTAAAGGTTACTCTTGGCACAAAAAGCAAATAAAAAGGATAATGAGCGGTTATTACTGAAGTAATAACTTCCAAGACTCAACTAAAACTCTTGGGTTATCTCCCAACAAGTATTTTTCTTTAACACCTTTAAGTTAGGCAAAAGAAGCAAAGAAAGAATCAAGTGTTCTCAAATGAAGAAGCATTAAGACCAACTTTCTTGCCCTTACCTCTCTTACTTTTATTCTTAGCCTTGGGGAAAATATGATTGTTTGGTGGAGAATAAAGGTGCATGGTCCCCTTTCCCACATATATTATTGCTCCAAGAAGTTCCAATAGGGACCTTCTAAGTGTAATTTGTCCTTTTTCTGCACATTTAATAACAAGATAATCAATAGAAATCATTTTCCCAAGGATCTTTGTAAACACTCCTTCAGCTATTCCAAGAGGTAATATGGTAGTATTATTAGTAAGAGATATTTCTTTTCTTCCTTCAGTAAGCCCCCAAAGATTCAAAGATTCATAAATATCTTTGGGCATAAGACAAAATTCAGACATGATATCGCAGTGGGCTTGAAAAGTTTCAGTGTTTATCTCAATCTTTACTGTAGGGAGCCACTTTTATGGTTCAGAATTTATTGGAACGTAATTGTGATTCTCCCTAAGCGTATTATAACAACTTTCTAAGCTAGTAGTGCTAGCCTCAAGAGTGTTCAACCTAGCAAATATTTTTGCGAAAGAAATATCAGTTTGGCTAAGCATGTTGTAAGTGAGGATCAATTTCTTTATAGCATTAATAGCATCATCCTCATTACATTGGAGGAAATCTCCTCCCACTATAGCATCTAGGGCATATCTATAGCAAAGAGCAATCCCAAGGTAAAAACTCCTAAGGAACAAGCATTGAGTCATTTTAGGCTCAGTTTTTTCATGTAGATCAGAGATTCTAGACCAAGCTTCCTTAAAACTTTCCTCAATTCCTTGTTTAAAAGTGAAAATCATTTCCTCGGGTGATATAGTGACAGGAGCAAGGCTAGACATAATGAGATAGGAACTATTTTTTTGTGTTTTTGAAATAAGAAAGCAAACAAGTAAAACTAATTTTTTTGTGTTTTTTGAAGAACAAAACAAGCAAACAAAGCAAAAACAAAACTAAGCAAAACAAAAACAACAAAGTAAAGAGATTGGTTATGAGGGACTCCCCTTGTGAAGATGTCCTTGACTCCCCGGCAACGGCGCCAGAAAATCGCTTGATGGCTCAATGCACGGCGCCCAGAAAATGTGTTGATGGCTCGTGGTTGATGTAGAGCTTGTTGGGAACCCCAAGAGGAAGGTATGATGAGCACAGCAGCAAGTTTCCCTCAGTTATGAAACCAAGGTTTAATCGAACCAGTAGGAGCAAGGAAACACCCCAAAGGTGTTACTAGCTGAGCTTTGGCAGGGCGCACTACCGGTGCTAGTAGCAACGTAGAGACCTGCACAACACAACCACATAACTTTGTCCCCAACTTGCGATGAGGTTGTCAATCTCACCGTGTTTTGCGGAAAACAAAGGATTAACCGTATCGAATGGAAAGAAGTAAAAAGTTTGCAGAAAGTAAACACAAAGCAGAAACAGTTTAGATTTTATGTAAAGAAAAAGGACCAGGATCCATAGTTCACTAGAGATGGCTCTCCTTAGATAGATAACATGTTGGGTGAACAAATTACAACGGGGCAATTGACAAACACCGAGAAAGCAATACATGCATATACTAATCATCTTGACTCCTCTCAGACTTGATTGGGCATTACAACATAATACATAGACCGCCATCCAACTGCATCTATGACTAATAATCCACCTTCAGGTTATCATCCGAACCCTCCAAAGATTAAGTTGCAAGCAACAGATTATTGCTTCGAACTCGTGTAAAGTAAACAATACGATTGTTCTATGAATAAAGGATTGTTGTTTTCTCCCTAGTAGCAACAACACATCTAGTACCTTAGAGATTTCTGTCACTTCCCCAGATTACTAGAGGCATGAACCCACTATCGAGCATAAATACTAACTCTTGGAGTTGCTAGCATCTACTTGGCCAAGATAGCTACTAACAACGGAAAGCATGCAAGATCTCAAATAACAAAGACATGATAGAATCAATAATCAATGTGAAATAGCATCTCAATATCCATCGGATCCCCGCAAACACAACATGTATGAATTACAAATAGATGATCTTGATCATGAACGGAGCTCACGAGATCTAAACATGAAAGCACAAAGGAGGATAAATCAGCCATCTAGCTACTACATGGATCCGTAGTCCAAGGATGAACTACTCACGCATCACACCGGAGGCTTGAATGGTGATGAAGAAGGCCTCCAGGGTGAATTCCCCTCTCCGGTGGTGCGGAAGAGCTTCAGATCCCTCCTATCTAGGGATGGAGATGACGGCTGACTCTGACTCTTCGTGGATTTTTGATCGGGTACTTAGGGTTTTCGTCCTGAGGGCAATATATAGGCGGAAGGAGAGGCCGAGGGGGTGCCGGGAGCGGCCACACCACCCCCTTGCACGGGCCAGGCCTGGCCACGTAGCCAGGTGGTGTGGTGGCTCCCTAGCCCTTCTCCGTATCATATTCTGGCACTTGATCCCTTCCGGAAAAATAGGCACTTTGGCTTTTGTCCCGTCCAATTCCGAGAATATTCATTTTCTGACTTTCCTGGAACCAAAAACAGCAGAAAACAGGCAGCTGGCACTGTGGCTCTTGTTAATAGGTTAGTCCAAGAAATCATATGAAAAGTACTCCAAAGTTGGAACAAAACACAAGAAAGTGGATAAAACCAAGCATGTAACATCAAAAATTATAGATACATTTGCAATGTATCACGCATCCCGCTTGATCTTGACGACAACTATTCAAGCTGGAATGCAACACTTGATCATTGTTGCTTCGTGAAGACTCATAATTTGCTCCTCCATATACACTATGGGATAGCTTCATTAAGACATGTCTTCACATGTCCATTATCACCAATATGGACGGCAAGCTTCAAGAAAATTATCTTCTCGAGATGCTTATCTGGAACTTGCCCTTCTCAACCTTGATGATGATCACCACTTGATGTGATCCTATCATGGGCTATATGAGATCTTTACTTTTGATGCATGCCCATGAAAAGATACCTAACCAATATAGATAACACAAAGGCACATATATAATGGGTTAGTTCATGAAGCATAATTGACAAGCTTACCATACCACAAGATCAATGTGGTACATTCTTTATGCTTCATGTGTTGACCAAGCATGAATCTAATCTCCACTCTTTGTATTGGTCAACCATGTATCTTCTCATGATCCATCTCAATATCTTGAGGTAAATAAAGGACCCTTCATTTGATTACATGCTCTAAATCTTATTCAACCATAGCTCAACTAATGAGGCTATCATGATACCGACTTAGAGACATATCTTGAATTCTTCTATTGAGATCACACTCTCAAGATATTGATCATATCATATTCTTCTTCAACTAGATGATCTTGATGCCAATACTGAAGGTATATCTTTATCTTCATGACATCCATACTTGAATCCAACACATGGACTACAAGCATGACCTATGGAATATTTCTTCATATAAAACTCAATGAAAACATTAGTCCATAGGGATTGCCATTAATCACCAAAACCATACATAGGGGCAATTACCCTTTCATATGGGTATCCTATCAATCCTATTAAACCATGTGCCTGGATATCACACACATAATAACCCAAAGAGATTGGAGCACATCACATGCCCGAAAAACATTCTTTCTAGAGGCATGTTGCTACTTTGCAGACCTCTTTGTGATTCTCTTCAGTAGGCTTGCGAATGGACCTCGTCTTAGTAGGATAGATACCATCTGCTAGATAGTACCCCTTGTTGTAAGTATGATCATTGACCAAAAAGTTAACTAGAGCAGCCTTGCCTTCCGCAAGCCTGGAAAATATAGGAGACCTCTCGATGACACATATGTCGATGTGAGAACCAAGCATGCCAAAAAATGAGTGCTAAATCCAAATATCATGTGACACAATAGCCTGAAGTATGACTGTGCACCCTCCAGCGTGACCTTTATATTGTCCCCACCACTAAAATGAATAGTTGAAAGATTGGTATAAGTGACTAGAGGGAGGGTGAATAGGCGCTACTCAATTTCTAGCTTATTTTCGAATTAAGCCTTGACACAAAGTAAGTTCTCTAAATATGCAACTAGGTGAGGGAACCTATATGACAAGCAAGCATGCAACAACAATAATAGAGAGTAAAGGTTAGAAATAACCGAGAGTAGACACGGAGATGTTTTCCTGGAGTTCCTTACTTTTGAGGGGAAGTACGTCTCTGTTGGAGGGGTGGGAAGTACTAACACCACCGGTGCCACAGGAGGCCCCACCCTCTCCCACGCACCCGTCTCAAGGCAAGCACACGATCCACTATGTGGTGGCCGTGAAGGCAGCGACCGAAATCTTTACAAACTTGTTGAGTAGACCTCCACAACACTTGGAGTCTCCCAACACGATCCCAAAGCTCTGCAACCAATGTCCAAGCTCCAAGACATACCTCTTCCTTATAGGGTTCCAAAGAACCCAAGAGTAACAAGATCCTCAAAGGAAAACAAGGGGAATCAACTTCGCTTTGGTGAAACCCAAGAACTAGACCTCATCCACCAAATCACAAAGAATCAAGGAGATTGGAGCACTATGGGGGGAGACCTAGGGAAAATCAACTCAGGAACAAAGGACGAAAGAGATAAAAGAGCCAACCTTCCAATTGGGGAAGAAGGGTCCTTTTATACTCCCAAAAGGGAATCTGCCTGTTGAGTAGCTGCGACAGTCGGTACTACCAGACCTTGCAGCGGTAGTATCGGAAAACACTGGTACTACCGGGCAGGTACCGTTGTGAAGTAATGGACACAACAGAGCATGGACAAACCAGCTTACTATCCTCTGGAAGTTCCGCAACTCGATGCGGTACTACCGCTAAATGGTAGTGCAGGATCAAGGGACGGTACTACCGCAAAGCTGCGGTAGTACTGGGTGGTAGTACCAGATGCTCTAGAGGAGGAGCCTCATCTCACTACTGAGAGAATACATATCCGGTACCGCCAAGTGGTACTACCGGTTCCAAGTGGTAGTACCAGACAAAAATTCTGGTACTACCGGTCGAGATAGACAGCTTTGGCAGCCACCAATAGGGCAACGATTCCACTCGTTATTCTCTACCATTGTGGGAAAGATTGATGGACCGAAGATATGCAAAGCTGATTCCACCCATTCTTTTTGAAGCGGACCCCTCTTGATAGTACGGTTTTCCTACGACTCAACATAAAAAGCCTAGAAAAACATTGTATTTGCAATTGTCATTTTTAAGGGGCAACGAATCGACTTGCAACATAGAGAGCCTATAAAGCACTTAGCAAATGATTAGTTTGAAATGTGTGTCATCATCAAACAACAAAACCACTTACAGAGGGAAATGCCCTTTCAATCTTTCTTTTTTTGGTGTTTGATGACAACACACACATTTGCATAAAAGATATGATGATATAGCAAGAATATTTGTAAAATAGAGACGGGCTCCCGCTAGATGTGTGCATACTCAAGTTTGCTTTGCAACAAGCACACACTAGGATCAACACTCACCCTCAATTGTACAAACCAACAATAGGTGCAAATAAATGAATACTTGACTTGATACGCATACCTTTGCACAAGCATATGTGGTGAAGAATTATAAATGGGCATCAATTAGATAGAGCTTCACCACATAATATAAATCCACATGATGTATAACCACATAGTCTTCACTTACATAGAGGACAAATAGGTAGCACATACAATTCACAAATAATATGAGGTGAATAAAGTTCACAAGAAACTAAAGATCAAATAAAGAGCGAGCTTGTGACTTCCCATGCAAATCCCACACAACCTATGTTGCAACTTCTCCCCCTTTGGCATCAAGACGCGAAAAAGGGATAAGAGCAAAACTAACATCCCAAAGATCACTCCTCATCATCAGCACCATGGAACCTCGAGGACTGGTAGGAGGAAGTGGCATCATCATCATCCCAGTTGCTATGCTTGGAAATCCATTGATCCTCGAGGGTGACGTTGTCCTCGGAGCCTTTGGAAACGGTCAAACCTTGGGCTTCCATGAGCTCGTTTAGGCGGGAGCAAGATTTCTTGACATACATGGGCTTCATACATGCGCTTTTGGTTGTCGGCCTGGAAACAAAACACCTTTTTGATTTTGGCTTCGAGCATCTTGGCCCATGAGGGGGTGCCTCCTTGCGACGAGAAACCACAAAGTCATGTCCACCTTCTTCTTCATCGGAGATCACATACCCTTCCTCATCAATCTCTTGGCCATACGCATTAAGAGGGGTATTCTTGATCAACAATTGCTTGGGTGTGAATCGCAAGCTTGTGATTGGGGAGATCACTAATAATAAAGGAGATCTTGTACATGATGAGAGCCATAACATATGGAGAAAATGGAGGCACTCTCCCAGTGAACGCGGAAATGGCCATCTCATTCCAAGTAAAGTCCATCACATCCATCGGGACACTGGTATCACAATTAGCATGAGCGTGGTACATGAGGTCAACAAGGAAACCATGGATCTCATAAAAGTTGCCCACCCTGGGAGCAATGGTCTCACAGAAGATGCGATACAGAATGTCATAAGTGGGAAAGAGATACTTGATCTTTCCACTAACACCCCTACCTGGAATATAGACATGTGCCAAAACCTTCTTCTTCATGGGTCGACCAGTGGCATGATGGCGAAAACCACATGGATTGTTTAGACCATGCATAACAATTTGCGTAAACTCCACCAAAGTGGCTTGCTTGAGAGCACCCTGAGTCATCCAAGTCATCTTCCTTGAGTTGCCATCGCCAAAGTGCATGGTGGCATATAATTGAGCCACAAGGGTAGGATCAAAGTCTTGCCTGAACCTCATGATAGGAAGCAATTCAATGTTGGTACAAATCTCCTTGGCCTCACCAAATTACTTGGCATTCTTGTCCACATGAGCAATATCAATAAATTTCTAGGTCACAAATAGGTTGTGATTGTTCAAGAGGACCTCCTTGTACACCCTCTCTTGGAACTCGGTGTAGAACAAGCTACCTTCCCGGGCACTACCACGAGCGCGTGTGTAGGTATTGATGCGCCTCATAATGGTGAACTCTTTTTCAGATAGATAAGAAAGAAGCCTTTGCCCTGATGGCCTAGAACTCCAACTCTTGATGTGCACATTGGGAGGTGGAAGGGAGGAGCACTGCCATGACTGGATGACCGCTGGGCTTACCCTCCGTGACCACCCCTGGAGGACTTGAGTTTCTGTTGCATGCGGTTGCTCCGCTGGGGCATAACATCTTCCACAAAATCGAACTCCACATCTCCATCATGACGAGCCTTTGACCTCTTCCTTGGACCAGAGCCACTTGCACCTATGAAAGAATATGGGGAGGATATCACGAGGATAAGGGCACAAGATCCCGAAACAAGGAGATGCAAAACATCAAGTTTTGACAGAAATTTGTGGTCAAATGGGCCTGGTAGTACCGGAAAAATTTCAGGTAGTACTGGAGTTGGTGGAACTGTGAGCAAGGCCAGTAGTGCAGGGCCACAAAACAACCACAAATCCAAGAAAAATTGTGTTTTCTTGGTATGGGAGAGTGGAGAGTGCAAGGGAAACAAAGATGAACCACAAGAGACTGATATCTACCAAGAAAACTAGACAAGATCTAGAAATCTTGGGAAATATAAGAGAGGGAGCAAGGAAGTTGTACCAGATCTCATGGAGGAAGGGGTGGTGCTAGGGATAGGCCCTAGAGTCCGGATCCGGCGGTTGGACAGAGGAGAAGGGCGACAGAGCGACCCCTATAGCGAGGTATATCCGGCGGCGGAAGGAGGTAGGTGGGGGAAATGGAGGAACTGGGGGCACTGAGGGGTGCCTCCCCCGTCCCGCACTTAACCAGGTACCAACGACCAGTTGTACCATAAAAAATCCCCGGTAGTAACAGACACCGGTAGTACCGCCTAGTTGGTCGGTATAGCTAGACCTGGGACAATTTCTAGGAACACGCCTAGATACTGTCCAGGTTCCGGTAGTACCGCATCCCAACCCGGTAGTACTAGTGATGCCTGTTCCAAAACACCAGATTTTGAGTGTATACGAGTTTGGACATGGATCTTGTTCCAAGATAGAAGGGTCTAAGAGGATTGCTAGAGGGGCTTAGGATGAGATGAATAAACTAAGGGAAGGATTGATGCACTCTAACAAGTAAGAACCAACATAGAGAGAAAATGAGAGTGCATGACCTAAAGAACCAAAAACAAGGAAAAAATGACAAACATGAGGAAAGGCCAACCTATCATGAGGGAGAGGGTCGATGGCTGAGGCCACCATGTTTGAGTATACTTGGCTTGGAACCGTGAAAATATATCTTGGGTCCATTACCAAAACTCTTCATTGAAGCTCACATATCACAAAATGATATTAAGAGGATGATTTTCTCACTTTCGACATAATGGGGGAGGGATAGCCCAATCAATTAGGACCACACTCCCCCTATATCCATGCCTACACCTAGATAGGAGAACACATTAAATCATGTGTATGGGTGCATGATCTCAAGCCACATTGCTCGAATCTAAGGTATTTAGATCATGCCTCAACTCTCGGAATCTTCTTTCATCAAGGGGCTTGGTGAATAAATCCACAAGATTCTTCTTGGTGCTAATGTATGAGAGGTCAATATCCCCACTAGTCACATGACCCCGAATGAAGTGATGGCAAATATCAATATGTTTCGTTCATGTGTGTTGCACCGAGTTGTTGGTGATATTGATTGCACTTTCATTATCACAAAGAATAGGCACTTTGTCACAAGTGACACCGTAATCCTTCAATGTTTGCCTCATCCACAATAATTTTGCACAACAACTAGCGGTCGCAATATACTCGGCCTCGACGGATGAAAAGGAGACACAATTTTGCTTCTTAGATGACCAACACACCAAGGACTTACCAAGGATTTGGAAAGCCTCAGAGGTTTATTTCCTTCCAACTATGTCTCTCGTCCAATCCGAGTCTGTGAATCCATGAAGTACAAAGCTTTAGCCCTTGGGGTACCATAAGACAAAGTTTGGGGTATCAACTAAATATCGAAAAATTCGCTTGGACGCCACAAGGTGACTTTATTTTTGGGGTATCTTGAAACCATGCACAAATACCCACACTCAACATGATATCCAGTCTAGATGCACAAATATAGAGTAAAGAACCAATCATAGAATGGTATACCTTTTTATCCACATCTTTACCATGAGTATCAAGAGTGAGGTTGCATTTGAGAGGCATGGGAGTCTTGGCCCCATTGAGATCTGACAACTTGAACCTCTTGAGCATATCTTAAATATATTTGGCTTGATTGATAAAGATACCTCCAATCAACTGCTTCACTTCAAATCCAAGGAAGAATTGCAATTCACCCATCATAGACATTTCAAACTCATCGGTCATTAGCTTAGAAAATACATCATTCAAAGCTTTGTTAGGAGAACCAAAGATAATATCATCAACATAATTTGGCATATAAATAAGTTTCCTCCAACTCTCTTAGTAAAAAGAGTAGGGTCAATTAGCCCAACTTCGAAGCCATAGTCTACCAACAACTTTCTAAGGTACTCATACCAAGCACGTGGAGCTTGTTTAAGTCCATGCATTGCCTTATCAAGCTTGTAGACATGGTTCAGAAACTTGGAATCCTCAAAACCCGGAGGTTGCTTGACATACACCAACTCATTTAACATCCATTTTTTGCAACTTGAAATTGTGATGAGATGCATATGCAAGCAAGATATAGATGGATTCAAGACGAGCAACAGGGGGAAAAGTTTCACCGTAGTCGATACCCTCGACTTGGGGGAAGCCTTGAGCCACCAATCTTGCCTTGTTGCGGATGACCATCCCACTTGGATCTTTCTTATTTTTGAAAATCCACTTGGTCCCAATGACATTTTGGCACTCCTTGGGTATCTCCACCAATTACCACACTTTGTTGTGCTCGAAGTTGTGTAACTCTTCATTAATGGCTTCAAGCCAATCCAGGTCTTCAAGTGATTCATACACCTTTTGGGATTCTACAAAAGAAAGAAATAAATTGTGGCCAACAAAGTTTTTAACTTGATTACTGGTAGTAATACCCCTTCCAAGATCACCAACCATATTTTCAAGGATAAGTCCTTATCGAACGAGCATGGCGATTCCTCTTGCTTCACGACAAGCTTGGGCTTCATTAATGGACTCTTGAGAAGCTACTTGGTTAACACCATTATTTTTATCCTCATCTTGACCTTTAAGTTGATCTTGCTCCTCTTCATCAGCTTGCTCGAAATTTTGACTTTGTCCATCTTCATGATCTTGACCTTAGTCAACATGGGGTGATACACACCCATCATTCACTTGTTCTTGACCTTGATCATGAGCCGTATCTTCAATTATAGTATCTTGATGGCTATGGGGTTGATGACGATCTTGAGTAGGTGAGGATTCCACTTGTGTAGAGCATTGTCCTTCTCCTTCCACCATAACTGGTTCCTCAACTCGGCAAAAAAATCACACATTCATTCTTCCTATGGCTTGAGGAGGAATTTCATCACCTACATCACCAAGATCAAATTGCCCTGCATGGGAACCTTGTTGCTCATCGAACTTCATGTTACTAGAGACTATAACTTGCCTGGTGGACTTGTTATAGATTCTATAAGTGTGAGAGTCTGATGCATAACCAACAAAGATACCCTTCAATAGCTCTTGGCTGAAATTTAGATAATCGATTACCTCTCTTGAGAATATTGCACTTACACCCAAACACTCAAAGGTAGTGGATGCTTGGCTTGTTGCCGGAGAGGATCTCGTAAGGGGTATTGTTCAAGTACTTGCGGAGATAAACCCAGTTGGAAATCTGACAAGTGGTTGAGATAGATTCGACCCAAAAATTATATGGAGACATGAACTCCGTAATACATATCCAAAAGAGTCCGGTTCTTCCACTCCGCCACACCATTTTGTTGAGGGGTATATTGAGCGCAATATTTATGTCTAATGCTCTCATCACTAAGGAACTCATCCAAGGTGTAGTTCTTGAACTCGATACCATTTTTATAATGTCGTTAAACTTCATTGGCAAAGTCGATGATGGTTTGTTGAGTCTCACACTTCTTCTTGAAAAAATATACCCAAGTGTATCTTGAGTAGTCATCCACAATAACCAAGCAATACTTCTTTCCCCCAAGACTATAAAAAGATGGAGGACCAAAGAGGTCCATGTCAAGAACCTCTAGAATCCCATCGGAATAGATAACCGTCGTGGGGGGATGAGCCGTCTCATGGAAATTTCCTTAATATAAGCCCTACACACATGATATTTGGAAAAACAAACATTATCGGTTAGTCCAAGGATGTGACCTCCCGTGAGGAGACTTTGCAAAGACCTCATATTGACGTGGGCTAAACGGCAAATCCAAAGCCATCCCACATCGACTTTAGCCATTTGGCAAGTCGTGATAGGTGTTGTTTTCTTCACAAAGTGTACCACATACAAACCATTTTCGGCATGCCCAACAAAGGCTATAGAGAGAGTCTTTCTCAACGTGTGAATCAAAACCTTAGGGTCAAAGTAAGACACAAAACCTAGTAGTGTACATTGATAAATAGAAAGTAAATTGTATGAAAGGGTTTTGACAAGTATAATGTCCATAATAGAAATATCCAGTGTGACCACTACCTTGCCCAAACCTAATACCTTAGAGGTTGATCCATCTCCATAAGTGACACACATGTTGGAAATATTTGGTTTTGTTTCATCAAGCATCTCCTTGCTTCTAGTCATATGACTAGTGACATGGGTATGATTACTCGAGTGCTTACGTTTGTTTACCCTGGTTACATAAAGTCTCACGGCCCATGAAGACCAGAGGAGAAGGCCCAAGAAGTAGCTGACGGAAGTCTTAGTTTTGTTAGATAAGTAAATAGAAACCGACATTGTATGGGTGTTGTAATCGTAAATATGTAACATGTACGCATATAGCTTTGGGACCTAGCCTATTATATATAGGCTAGGAGGAGCCAGCGGAGAGGTATCGGAAAAACTCCCAAGCAATCTGTAATAGCGTTGTTCATCGACAATCAGACGACTTTGACTCCCTTGTTTGTCTGACATCCGACAAAATCCCAGCGTTCTATTTTCCTCGAAACCCTAAGTCCATAACCATGGGTATTGCCGAGGTTACCCCTCGTCAATTGGCGCCGTATGTGGGAAATCCGAACACTGGAGCCATGGATTTGGCGGACCCCTTTTCTTCAAGCAACAATCTGACGGAAGCAGCACCACGCTCGCCCACCATTGTCTCGGTCCCCGCCGATTTCAACGGTGGATCTGATCTCATCACCAGAAGTTTCCACTTTCGGGTGGAGGAACCCGAAGAACCGCACCCCTCGGCTCTGATTTCATTGGGACAGTCGGTCGAAAAAGCTACACCTACGGCGATACCCACATCTTCTGTCGGATCATCCATAGAGTTCACACTCCAGCCAGAGAAAGATGAAGAAAACTCTGAAAACGCAGCAGATCTAGGAAATCTTGATGGTCTTTACGACAACCTCTCCCTCGAAACAGACTCTCAACTAACTCCACCATGTGGATCGAGCCCAACAAACGCGGAACCTGAAGAAAGCGGGCGAAAGTATCGACTTCAGAATCAGGATGGCCAAAATCTACCCAGAATAGAAATTACTGGATTTCACTGATCCCCCAAACAGTGTCTCCCTCGGACCTGATGATGACATCACTAGTTCATACATAACTCACCACCAAGTGTGCGTGATCATCGACGACACCTCAACACATCACGACTCCAACGGTAACCCTATCCTTGACCCCAACGATATTTTGTCGGATGGCAACATAGGTAATCATGGGAACGGAGGATACCAGCATGGAAACGAAGGGGATTCGACAAACAACCACATCATTCTAGGAGGAGGAGAACCACGTAGAGGCGAGCGGAAAACTCTCCAGCTACCAGCCGAGGCATGGCAAAAACCAAGAGAAGCAATTTCGTGTGTGGTCCCAATGACAGCTGAGGCCACACACAGAGATCTACTAGCCTACCAATACCTGCTCCATCACAAGAAAAGGGATCTATTAAGGATGCAGAGGCAACTTGACGAGAGATAAAGCCTAGCCGACGAGTCCAGTCTTCGACGAGCTTAGCTAAGTTATACTCGAGGATCATGCAGTGTAACCGGAGGAGCACAACCAAGAAGAGGATCCTCACACCTACAGAACATCCCCGAAGCCGAAAGAAACGAACTGACATGAGATCTCAATCTATCGTTCATGCCAGTAGATCTAACACGACACATCAAAGCAAAAACAGCTCAAGCCACAATTCTAGCTGCACACAAACATATCTGATCACAACTCAACCCGCACCCGACGACCCCTGTGAAGCTCTCCATTGCTCCACTCTCATGAACCTCGTTATGGTGGGTGCATCTCTTGCACAACTGGAGCAAGGAATCACACAACAACCCGGTACATCCCAACACCATCGCGGCAGCCCTCAGCAGGTGGGGCACACCCGACGATCACGGTCGCCACCTCGGGTCCACTTTTTAGGCTCCGAGCCGCCAAATGACGCAAGAGACGACCTCACACAGCACATGATCGATAGATCCAGGAAGGACCGCGGCAGCCAAACATACTATGATAGTGACAACAAGGATGACCATGAGTTATTGGAGCGAGTTGCTTCACCCAACGGGTTCGCAAGACTCTAGTACCTAAGGATTTCAAACTCCCCCATCATCGCCAAAAGTACGACAGCCTCCAGGAACCCAAATCTTGGTTGGCAGATTACCTGGCTACCATCAAATTACAGGGTGGTTCTAAGGCCACCGCAATGCAGAGCCTGTAGCTGCACCTAACCGGTGCCTCCCGGTTCTGGCTATGGCAGTTACCCAAAGATTCCATCAGCAGTTGGAATGATCTTGAAGACAAGTTTATCTGAAATTTCCACTCCACATTCAAGGGACCCGCATCTCTAGAGCAATTGTGAGCGTGCAAACAGAAACCTGAAGAGTCAATACGAGCCTTCATCCAGCGTTGGAACATCATCAAAAATTCGGCCGAGGCTATATCCAACGAAAGGCCAATCGACGCCTTCAACAACGGCCTTCGACGATGGGAATTCATGGAAGAGATGGGACAGGTCAAGCCCAAAACAATTTCATAGTTGATGGATACTGAAAATCGCTAGGCTGATGGAGAAGACGCAGTACACAACAAGCGAGCACGTTCACCCGAAGAAGATAGAGACAAGTGCAATAATGACAGGAGACAAAGGAGCAACGACGGACACGGGGGACCAAGTTATGTTGCAGCTAACTTCTCGGGAGAGGATAAACGAAGAAACAATGATTGCAATAACAGGCACCGCAAATAGAGATGACGGTGGTGGAAGCTAACCAACATAGCAATACCATCCAAGAGCTCGAGACCCACTGATGTCTGCAACACAAATGTTGGAAGGACCCTGCAATATGCACTTCTACATTGACTCAACGGGCAAAAGGAGATCCAACCATGTCATGAAGGATTGCCGAACATTTTTAAAGATGCAGGAGGTAAGCAACGCAAAGGCAACCAAAGTAGCAAGCCGAGGATACGCCACTACACTTGGCATGTTAGCCATTAACGCACCACCACCACCGCTAGTACATCCACCAGCAGGCCAGCCGCAAAACACAACAAATCAAAAAATAAATACCCCAGGTCCAAGGGTGCAATGTCAATGATTCAGAAAGGGCGCCCATCTAACAGGATCCAGAAACTGATTACACGACAAGTCAACATGGCAGAAATGGCCCCACTAGCCAAACCCGAATATCTCCATTGGTCAGAACAGGAAATCACATTCAGCAGAGCTGATCATCCACTTTGAGTCCCACGACCAGGCCACTCGGCCTTAATAGTAGAAGCCCAAGTGGGTGGATTTGATATGAGTAAAGTTTTCATGGATGCGGGGAGTAGCATCAACCTGATTTACGCCAAGACACTCAAGGCGATGAATTGTTCTTTAACAAATCTAGCACCAACAGAAACATCCTTCCATGGCATAGTACCAGGTAAAGCCGAAATCCCCTTAGGTAAAATATCTCTTGACGTTGTTTTCAGATCCAAGGAAAATTTTAGGCGCGAAAAGCTCGAGTTCGAAGTCATGGACTTGTCGTCACAGTATCATGCGATCCTGGGTCGCCCAGCCTTTGCACGATTCATGGCAGTACCACATTATGCGTACCTAGTTATCAAACGCCAGCCCCAACAGGGTCATAACAGTGAAGGGCAGTTTTACGCGTTCTGACAATTACGATCAGGAATTCAACAAAATCTCCAAATCTGTTGGGATGGCAACCGAGTTTGAGAAACTAAAAATATCAGCAAATGTCGAACCTCTGGCAGTAGCATGTGTCAATCCTGATCAGGCTTTTGACACCGCAAAAGATACAAAGGAAGTTTAGATTCACCCCACTGACCCAAATAAGATGACCTTTATGGCTTCCAATCTTGGTCCTGCATAGGAAAGCGCGCTCATCGAGTTCCTCCATGAGCACTGGGAGATTTTCGCATGGTTACCAGTCGACATGCCAGGAATTCCCAGGGAACTCGCTGAGCATGCACTAAACTTTGATCCAAAAGAAAAACCAGTAAAGCAGACACTTCACCGCTTCACAGAACCAAAATGAAAGGCCATTGGAAAGGAGCTCCATCGCCTAACCGACACCAAATTTATCAAGGAATTGAAGAAAGTAGAGTGGGTCGCAAACCCAGTATGTGTTCCAAAGAAAAACACAAAATAACTAGGTATGTGTATTCACTTCACCGCGTTGAACAAGCACAGTCCGAAGGATCATTTCCCACTGCCACGAATTGATCAAATAATTGATGCAACTGCGGGGTGTGAATGTGTTTCCTTCTTGGACGCATATTTAGGATACCATCAAATTTAGATGAAGGAAGAAGATCAGGATAAAAACAAGCTTTATCACACCCTATGGTGTATTCTGCTATACAACAATGTCCTTTGGACTCAAAACTACGGGTGCAACATACCAGCGGATGATGCAAAACTTTTTGGGAAGCCAAATTGGAACAAACATACAATTTTACATCAATGATGTCATAGTTATAACAAAACAAGGGTCAACCCTCATCAATGACCTCCGAGAAACGTTCAAGAACTTCAACAAGTATTGCATCAAGCTCAACCCGACGAAGTGTTCCTTTGTAGTCCCCGTAGGGCAACTCCTCGGATACCTCGTGTCAGCAAGGGGAATAGAGGCCATTCCTAAAAAAATACAGGCAATCCTAACAATGAAAAAACCAACAAATCTTCGAGGCGTACAGCAGTTGGCTGGGCGAGTTGCAGCACTTAGTCGTTTTATCGCCCATCTAGGAGAAAAAGAACTACCATTATACGCCCTTATGAGGAAATCAGATAAATATGAATGGACAGAGGAGGCTCAACGTGATTTTGAAGACCTCAAGAGAACACTTTCGACATCTCCCATCGTCGTGTCTCCACGAGAAAAAGAGCCCCTACTTCTCTATATTACCGCCACTAATCAGGTGGTCAGCACAGTTTTGGTCAGAGAGCGACCCGAAGAAGGGAAAACCCACGGTGTTCAGAGACCAGTCTATTTTGTAAGTGAAGTCCTTTCTCCATCAAAGCAAAGACATCCGCATTATCAAAAACTAGCATATGGAGTATTCATGATAGCATAGAAGTTGCGCCACTATTTTTCGGAGTACCCGATCATAGTGATCAATGAAGCACCTCTTTCCAACATTCTCAATAATCCAGAAGCTACTAGACATGTCTCTCTATGGGGCATTGATCTATCCCCTCGAGATATCACGTACGAGAAACGCAAAGCAATTAAATCATAGATTTTGCCTGACTTCATTACTGAATGGACAAAACTACAGTGTGCGGGCCCCCCGGATCTCTCTAGCGCATGGACAATGTATTTCGACGGGTCAAAAATAACGGAAGGACCAGGAGCAGGAGTCATATTAGTATCACCTCAAGGCGATAAAATGCGATACGCACTTCAGATGAGTTTCACAAATGCGTCCAATAACGAAGCTGAGTACGAGGCCCTGTTGCACGGTATGCGTATCGCTAAAGCTTGCGGTGCAACTCGCCTAAAATATTTGGTGATTCCAACCTTGCGGCACAACAAACAATGAACAAGTGCGACACTATTAGCGACACCAAGATAGCCTATCACGATCTATACATCATCGTGGAAGCTCAATTTGATGGGTGCCAAGTTTCACACATAGGAAGAGAAGGCAACGAAGAGGCCGACAATTTGGAAAACATCGGATCCTTATGCCTGCCAGTACCACCTAGGATTTTCTGGGAGGAAATAATGGAGTGCTCCATCAAGGACAAAAGGGTTTCTGAGGTTATAGAGCCCAATGCACGGAAAAAGGTCAAGCCGCAAAAAGACTTAGGCGCTACGCCAGCACATGAAAACATAGAAGAAGTCCTCAAGAAAGAGCCAGAAGTCGATGAAGTCATGATATTAGAGCCTACAAGGATGCAAGCATGCATAGAATATATGATAAGGGGAGAACTCCCTGAGGACGTGATAGAAGCTCGACGAATCACTCGACAATCAAAAGCCTTCAAGATCATCAAGGGAGAACTGTATAAAAGAAGAATTTTGGATGTATTACAGCGATGCGTTACACCTGATGAAGGAAATATCATACTCAAGGACATATATGAAGGAGTATGTAGTCATCATGCTAGCAGCCGAGCAATCCACTACTAGGAAACAACCTATAGATAGACAAGATGTTCAGTGGCGCATATGCGAAACAATGCATACAGAAAACATCGATGGCGCACTGTAAAGCATGCGCACGAAGATTGGAAGTTCTGTGGCACATTCTCTAGAGTATGCGCCACAGAAGATTGGTGGGACCCGCCAGCCGGGGTGGGTTGATCCAAGTTATGTGGCGCATTCTGAGATATGCGCCACAGAACATGGAGGAAGGGCCCACCACAGAATCTAATTCACCCAAGTTCTGTGGCGCATGTTCTGATATGCGCCACATATGTGTTTCACTTCTGTGGCGCATATCCCAACATGCGCCACAGAACATGGAGGTGGGCCCCACACAGGGAATCTAATTCACCCACTTCTATGGCGCATATGGACTTATGCGCCATAGAAGTTTCAGCTTCTGTGGTGCATTTCCTCTATATGCGCCACAGATGAGGGCGTCCAGATCCATGTTAAAAAGGTGACAAAATCTAGCTTTCTTATCTATCTATCCACCACCACCCATTTCACATCTCTACCTCCTCCCAACTCGTCTTCCTCCTCCCTCACACCCCATATTTCCCATAGTTTCTCCATTTTCTTGTAACTAAACCTACTTTAATCCATAGATTGGTAAGAGGAAGCTTCTCTCCAACTTCTAGATCTAAAAGTTCCTTACTTTTCTCTCTCACATCTCTATTTGTTTACTAATTTCCTCTCCACCAACTTGCATTGTAGATCTATTTGTCCACACTCTCTCATCGCGCGGTCTCGTCTCGCTATTATTGTGTCTACTGATACATTGCAAATGTATCTATAATTTTTGATGTTCCATGCTTGGTTTTATCCACTTTCTTGTGTTTTGTTCCAACTTTGGAGTACTTTTCATATGATTTCTTGGGCTAACCTATTAACAAGAGCCACAGTGCCAGCTGCCTATTTTCTGTTGTTTTTGGTTCCAGGAAAGTCAGAAAATGAATATTCTCGGAATTGGACGGGACAAAAGCCAAAGTGCCTATTTTTCCGAAAGGGATCAAGTGCCCGAGTCTGAGGCGGAGGCGGGCGGGCCACCACCACTGGCCGCGGCCAGGCCTGGCCCACGCCAGGGGGTGGTGTGGTGGCTCCCGGCACCCCCTCGGCCTCTCCTTCCACCTATAAGTTGCCCTCGAGACGAAAACCCTAGGTACCCGATCAAAAATCCACGACAGAGTCTGTAGCCGCCGTCATCTCCATCCCTAGATCAGGAGAGATCTGAAGCTCTTCCCGGCACCCTGTCGGAGAGGGGAATTCACCCTGGAGACCTTCTTCATCACCATGCAAGCCTCCGGTGTGATGCGTGAGTAGTTCATCCTTGGACTACGAATCCATGTAGTAGCTAGATGGCTGGTTTCTCCTCCTTTGTGCTTTCATGTTTAGATCTTGTGAGCTCCGTTCATGATCAAGATCATCTATTTGCAATTCATACATGTTGTGTTTGTGGGGATCCGATGGATATTGAGATGTTATTTCAGATTGATTATTGATTCTATCATGTCTTTGTTATTTGAGATCTTGCATGCTTTCCGTTGTTAGTAGCTATCTTGGCCAAGTAGATGCTAGCAACTCCAAGAGTTAGTATTTATGCTCGATAGTGGGTTCATGCCTCTGGTAATCTGGGGAAGTGACAGAAATCTCTAAGGTACTAGATGTGCTGTTGCTACTAGGGAGAAAACAACAATCCTTTGTTCATAGAACAATCTTATTGTTTACTTTACACGCAGTTCGTAAAGAAATAATATGTTGCTTGCAACTTAATACTGGAGGGGGTTCGGATGATAACCTGAAGGTGGATTATTAGTCATAGATGTAGTTGGATGGCGGTCCATGTATTATGTTGTAATGCCCAATCCAGTCTCAAAGGAGTCAAGATGATTAGTATATGCATGTATTGCTTTCTCGGTGTTTGTCAATTGCCCCGTTGTAATTTGTTCACCCAACATGTTATCTATCTAAGGAGAGCCACCTCTAGTGAACTATGGATCCCGGTCCTTTTCTTTACATACAATCTATAAACTTTTACTGCTTTGTGTTTACTTTCTGCAAACTTTTACTTCTTTCCATTCGATACGTTTAATCCTTTGTTTTCCGCAAAACACGGTGAGACTGACAACCTCATCGCAAGTTGGGGACAAAGTTCTGTGGTTGTGTTGTGCAGGTCTCCACGTTGCTACTAGCACCGTAGTCGCATACTGCCAAAGCTCAGCTAGTAACACCTTTGGGATGTTTCCTTGCTCCTACTGGTTCGATTAAACCTTGGTTTCATAACTGAGGGAAACTTGCTGCTGTGCTCATCATACCTTCCTCTTGGGGTTCCCAACTAGCTCTACATCAATCACGAGCCATCAACATTTTTCTGGGCGCCGTGCATTGAGCCATCAAGCATTTTTCTGGCGCCGTTGCCGGGGAACGAAGAAGAAGAAACTCCCACGTCAACTACACACCATTAAAGATTTTTCTGGCGCCGTTGTCGGGGAGTCAAGGATATCTTCACAAGGGGAGTCCCTCATAACCAATCTCTTTACTTTGTTGTTTTTGTTTTTCTTAGCTTCTTTTTGCTTTGTTTGCTTGTTTTGTTCTTTCAAAAACACAAAAAAATTAGTTTTACTTGTTTGCTTTCTTATTTCAAAAACACAAAAAAAATTAGTTCCTTTCTTAAGTTGCCTTTATGATTAGCTCTGCTCCAATCACTATTTCATTATGGATAGCTCACTCAGTTTTCTATTTGGGAATAGTATTATGACTGCTAAGGTAATAGATGAACCACCGCCTGCTAGAACCTCCATGGAAGAAGAAATTGTTGAACCTGAAAGCTCATTAGATGAAAAAGAGGAGGAGAGTGATGGACAAAAGGAGGAAGAATGGATCTACCCATGCCTACCTTCTAATGAGAGTAACTCTTTATCCCTTACATTATTTGATTGTCCCCCATGCTTATCAAAGGAGGGTGAATGTTATGTTCCCGAGGATTCTTTTGAAAATGTTTATAATAAAGCTCTAGCGCTTGTAGATCATGAAAAGCATGCCTTATGTGATAGTTATATTGTTGAGTTTATTCATGAGGCTACTGAAAATTATTATGAGAGAGGAAAATATGCTTGTAGAAGTTTTTATGGTAATGAAACACCTCTCTATGTGCTGAAAGTTTTGAAATTACTTTTGTTTTATCTTCCTATGCCTGTCACTTTGTTCTTTGTGCATTTATTTGCATACAAGATTCCTGTGCATAGGAAGTGGGTTAGACTTAAATGTGTTTTGAATTTGCTTCTTGATGCTCTCTTTTACTTCAATTCATATTTCCTATGAGAGCATCTTCTCAAATTTTCATGCCTAACTTAAAGGCGTTAAAGAAAAGTACTTGTTGGGAGATAACCCAAGAGTTTTAGTTGAGCCTTCGAAGTTATGACCTCCGTAATAACCTCTCCTTATCCTTTTTATTTGCTTTTTGTGCCAAGAGTAACCTCTAATGAGAGTGAAGTAATGATTGGAAAAGTTGCTGTCCTGAAACAGATTTTTGTGCTTCACCGTAAAAATACCTGAGAGAGCTCTGTATGTCGTATTGAGCTGTAATGTTTTGTGCTTCTGCCCCAGGTTGTTATCTAACTTTGGTGAGTTCAACACTTTTTTATTTGAGCAACAGAAGGTCTTCGAAAAAATTCGTCTTTACCTGCTGGTCTGTTTTGACAGATTTCTGCCATTTTCTGCATTTGCTTCTTGTTAGTTCCTTCTTGAGTTCCTTTGGGGAATTGAGCTTTTTGAGGGAAGTGCTACAGTAGCTAGTGTTCTAGTGGAAGTTTATTTGGTGTTAGAACTGAACCTTGAGACTTATTTATCTTAAGTGCACTAATGTTGCTAATGAGATTGTGTGAAGTTTTGTATGAAGGAAAAATATCAGGTGTATGGAAGGAATGAGTAATGAGATGAAGGATGGACTAAAGCTCAAGCTTGGGGATGCCACGCGTGTCACCCCAAGAAATATCCAAAAGTACAAGCGTCAAAGCTTGGGGATGCCCAAGGCATTCCCCTTCTTCATCAATAAAAATTCCAGGTTTCTTCCAAACGCTTCATTTTTATTGTTTCATGCACAGTTGTGTTTTTCTTGGAGCATCTTATTTTTCGTTTTTGTTTTGGTTTTTAGTTTGCTTGGTTTGCTTAGTTTTCTGAATAAGTTGGTTGGACCCCCTCTTTCACACTTTGGTTTGCAATTAGTTTGGTTTGGTTTGGAAAAGAGTAGGAAAGTTCATACTTTTGTGGTAAAAAGAGCTCGTTTTTGACTGTGGCCTATGCTTTGTCATGCCATGCTTGATATTATTTTGGCTTTATGCTTAGTATTCTTTGCTGTAGCATGACTTGTTATAAACAATAGAGATTGCTTAATGTGCCTTGGATGAATCATGAGTTGTTTTAGAATATTAAAGCATAGTATAGTGGTATTCTCCTTTGATGCTTTATTTGGGTTGACTTGGCACATGCTCACACCATGTTATGACTATCACAAGTCACCATAAGCCTTTATGATCCTTTAGTTTTCAACTTGTAGTATCACTTTATGCTTTGATCAATGATGTTTTGTCGCTCTGCATGATTATGGACATTATTGCTCTCTTAGTTTGTCGCTCCCAGTCTTTTGCTAGCCTCCACAACCAAGTATGAGTTCCACTCATGCATCCAACTCCCTAAACCAAGTTATTCCAAAGAGTCCACCATACCTACCTACTAGCTTATGCTATTCCAAGTATATTCATGCATTTGTTTACCTTCCACTTGTTATGAGAAAATAGTGATTAAAGCTCTCACAAACTTGATGTCACACTTTATTTTTTGCCTCTAATAAACTTGAACCATTGTGTCGTCTATGTGGTATATGCTTGCACTTATTTGTTGGGAATTAGCAGAACCATGCTTTCATGGGGAACGCTTTCAACATTGCACTTGGTACTTGTACCTAGTTGATATCATGCTCTTTTGTATATGGATGTCGTCGGTGTGAAATGAAAGGGGAGCTTGTAAGTCCATGGGGTTATGTATATGTGTTAGAGAAACGCCTGGGCCGCTGGTCTAATCTATGCTGACATGGTGGAAACCTGCAGCGTAACCATAATGAGTTGTCTATGAATCATTCTTCTTATAAAAAAAGAGAGAGTCCTATATTGAGAAAAAAAGAGAAAAGAAAAAAAGATACTATGAAAAGAGGAAAGAGAGAAAAAAGCACCATATTCCCATGGTAAATAAGAAGAATGCTGAGATGCTCGTTGTCTGCTTGCCTTGTCATTTTTATATGGGGATTCTTCCGTATCATCGGGCAAGGGGTACCCTGTTGGCGGTTCTCAATGATACACATGTACTTACAATGACAAGAACTTACCGGTGACTTAACTTGAGTAGCATGAGGAGCGGCCCTCGTATACAAGGGACATGAGATTTCTGACTTATACTTCGTCAAGCATGTACATCATAGTTTGTTCACTTTAACCTTAATCACTTCAAGATGCTTATGAGAGCGCGAAAGAGAGCAGAAAGCAGTAAGAACCAAAATATTTGGAAGCTCTTTATGAGACTTGAATCCCTACTTCCTTTTACAAAAGGCCTTTCTTCCACCATTATATTGAGTCTCCACCTTCTATCTTTATGCACCTACTTTGAGAGCATAGTGGCCATTCTTATTTCTATGTACATTGTCCCAAGACTAGTTGATTGATGCATAACTTGTTATTGCTTGTTTTAAACTATTGTATCTAGTCACTCTTATGAACTTTGAAGGTGTCCTATGCATTTATATTTGCTACTCTATTGAGGGACAAGCTTAATACTATTATGCTATGTTTTCTTTATGTGAAACAAACAAACGTATTGCATAGCATGTTATTCATGAATATTTTGTTTGTGCCTTTTCATGTTGCATCATAGTTTCTTTGCTTATTGCTAGAACTTTGTATTTCATGTTATGATTGAAGTACTTTGATCCCAGCCTTGAATGTTTTGCAAATACTTTGATCAAGTCTTTGATGGTGCATGTCACCTCAAAATTTATTTCTTTTTATCACTTACCTACTCGAGGACGAGCAGGAGTTAAGCTTGGGGATGTTGATACATTGCAAATGTATCTATAATTTTTGATGTTCCATGCTTGGTTTTATCCACTTTCTTGTGTTTTGTTCCAACTTTGGAGTACTTTTCATATGATTTCTTGGACTAACCTATTAACAAGAGCCACAGTGCCAGCTGCCTGTTTTCTGCTGTTTTTGGTTCCAGGAAAGTCAGAAAATGAATATTCTCGGAATTGGACGGGACAAAAGCCAAAGTGCCTATTTTTCCGGAAGGGATCAAGTGCCAGAATACGAGACGGAGAGGGGCCAGGGGCCGGCCACACCACCTGGCCGCACGGCCAGGCCTGGCCCGCGCCAAGGGGTGGTGTGGTGGCTCCCGGCACCCCCTCGGCCTCTCCTTCCGCCTATAAGTTGCCCTCGGGATGAAAACCCTAGGTACCCGATGAAAAATCCATGAAAGAGTCTGTAGCCGCCGTCATCTCCATCCCTAGATCGGGAGGGATCTAAGGCTCTTCCCAGCACCCTGCCAGAGAGGGGAATTCACCCTGGAGGCCTTCTTCATCACCATGCAAGCCTCCGATGTGATGCGTGAGTAGTTCATCCTTGGACTACGGATCCATGTAGTAGCTAGATGGCTGGTTTCTCCTCCTTTGTGCTTTCATGTTTAGATCTTGTGAGCTCCGTTCATGATCAAGATCATCTATTTGTAATTCATACATGTTGTGTTTGCGGGGATCCGATGGATATTGAGATGCTATTTCAGATTGATTATTGAATCTATCACGTCTTTGTTATTTGAGATCTTCCATGCTTTCCGTTGTTAGTAGCTATCTTGGCCAAATAGATGCTAGCAACTCCAAGAGTTAGTATTTATGCTCGATAGAGGGTTCATGCCTCTGGTAATCTGGGGAAGTGACAGAAATCTCTAAGGTACTAGATGTGCTGTTGCTACTAGGGAGAAAACAACAATCCTTTGTTCATAGAACAATCGTATTGTTTACTTTACACGCAGTTCGTAAAGCAATAATCTGTTGCTTGCAACTTAATACTGGAGGTGGTTCGGATGATAACCTGAAGGTGGATTATTAGTCATAGATGCAGTTGGATGGCGTTCCATGTATTATGTTGTAATGCCCAATCAAGTCTCAAAGGAGTCAAGATGATTAGTATATGCATGTATTGCTTTCTCGGTGTTTGTCAATTGCCCCGCTGTAATTTGTTCACCCAACATGTTATCTATCTAAGGAGAGCCACCTCTAGTGAACTATGGATCCCGGTCCTTTTCTTTACATACAATCTATAAACTTTTACTGCTTTGTGTTTACTTTCTGCAAACTTTTACTTCTTTCCATTCGATACGTTTAATCCTTTGTTTTCCGCAAAACACGGTGAGACTGACAACCTCATCGCAAGTTGGGGACAAAGTTCTGTGGTTGTGTTGTGCAGGTCTCCATGTTGCTACTAGCACCGTAGTCATACCTTAAAGCTCAGCTAGTAACACCTTTGGGGTGTTTCCTTGCTCCTACTAGTTCGATTAAACCTTGGTTTCATAACTGAGGGAAACTTGCTGCTGTGCTCATCATACCTTCCTCTTGGGGTTCCCAACGAGCTCTACATCAACCACAAGCCATCAACATTTTTCTGGGCGCCGTGCATTGAGCCATCATCTACTAGGTGAGTACTTGGCCATGAACATGTAGGTGAAGCTTGTCGCGCAGGCGGTGTGTGTGTGCGATCCATGGCGAGACGATGCTTGTGTGTAGTGCATGAATGTTTGCAATGGGAGGAAGTTTTTTGTTGTTTTCTTGTTGTTGTCAGGCCCAGCCGGTGTGGTTGCATGGATGTTTGCCGAAATGTTGATTCATTTCCATTTCAGCAAATTTTTGCACTACCCATATGTCCTAATTTTAGGAAAGGTCATGCTGAATTTTTTCCGGCTAGCATTCATGCATGTGTGTGTTCATATGGTGTGGTTCTCGCCTATACTCTCTGTTTTGACCGCTTAGGCAACCATGGTCCTCACGATGAGCGAAGGTCGAATTGCTAGGTACAAGAAAGGCGCGAAGGAGGACATGATTCTGAATAACAAGACCATGATAAGATGTCCATGTCGAACATGCAAACTGCAGCGCTGGATCGACCCTGAATCTGGACAATTGGAGGGTCACCTGCTCAGGCGCGGTTTGATGCGCGACCTCAATGAGGCGCCGGCAGGACATGGTGGTGGTCACGAAGACGTGGGCGGGCGAGAAGACGAAGAGTTTACCGGGCATGATCATCATGATGAAGGAGATGCCAGCGGGCATGATCATCATGACGAAGAAGGAGATGCCGGCGGGCATGATCGGCATGGAGAAGGAGATGGCGACGGGCATGATCATGATCATGAAGAAGGAGAAGACGCGAACACACAGATGTTGCTAAATTCGGTCTTGCAAGACCCTCATGTTCAAGAACTGCTCCTCAAGGAGACGAGCAACGACAAAGCTCCAGCCAGAGAGAAAGCCAAGCTGGCCCAAATGGAGGTAGACAGGATGACTCCATTGTATCCTGGGTGTCGCCCCGAGGATACACGTTTGAGTGTAACTCTCAAGGCTCTGGAGATGAAGGTAGAAAACAAATGGACCGATGTGAGCTTCAACACGAACATGGAATAGTGGCATGACCGACTTCCTAAGGGGAACACATTGCCAACAAGTATCGAGGAGGCCAAGAAAATCGTGTGCCCTCTCGACCTACCACACATTAAATACCACGCATGCATCAATGATTGTGCACTTTATCAGAACGAGTACGCGGATAGAACCACATGTCCGGTGTGTGGCCAAGGACGGTACAAGAGAGGTAACAAGAAAGTTCCTCGAAAAGTGGTATGGTACTTTCCTATCACCCCTCGTCTGCAGCGATATTTCGTAGATCCTAAGGAAGCAAAGCTCATGCAATGGCACGTAGAAAGAGAGAAACCCGAAGATGATCCAGAGAAGGGCAAGATCCTGACACAACCTTCAGACGCTAGCTAGTGGAATGCATTAGACATCGAGTTCAAAGAGTTCGGGGGCGATGCAAGGAACGTCAGGCTGGGTATGAGCACCGATGGACTCAATCCTTTTGGAAACCAGAGTAGCACGCATAGCACCTGGCCCGTGTTTGTATGGCCATACAACCTCCCCCCTTGGCTATGCACGAAGCAAAGGTATGTACACATGAGCATTCTTATTCAGGGGCCGAAACAACTAGGTATCGATATGCATCTGTATCTCGGGCTATTGAGAGAGGAGTTAGCCAGCTTGTGGGAGACGCCAGCCCGTACGTGGGACGCCTACACTAAAGAATATTTCCATCTGAGAGTCGTGTTGCTCACAACCGTGCAAGACTATCCTGCTTACGCATACGTATCGACCAAGGTGAACCACGGACACAATGCATGCGTCAAGTGCATGGATGAGACACCGCATCTCCAGCTACCAAGGGATCCCGGGTCTTCGAAAACTGTGTTCCAAGGTACTCGAAAGTGGCTCCGCATGGATCACCCGTGGAGAAAACGTGGTGACTTGTTCAATGGTAAGGACGAGCTCGAAAGAGCCCCGTGTCCGAGGAGCGGTGAAGAAATCGAGGAGCTTTTGAATAATTGGCTAGATTGCCCGGTGCCTGGAAAAAAACGACCGAGGACAAAGCCGTTGCTGGGTGTATGGAAAGCAAGGTCTGTTTTCTAGGACCTGCCGTATTGGAAGGTCCTTCACACTCCCCATTGCCTCGATGTAATGCACATCACGAAGAACGTTACCAAGAGTCTGCTCGGCACTCTACTGAACATGCCGGAGAGGACCAAGGATGGGCCGAAAGCAAGAAAGGACCTTAAATTGCTTGGCATAAAGAAAGATCTTCAGTACCCTGATAGTGATGATGATGATCAGACGGAAGGGACTCAAGTTCGCCGCAAAAGAGTTAAGAAGAATGAGGTGGTGCTTCGTGCTGCCTGCTTCACTCTGAGTCTGGATGAGCTCGAGCAGTTTTTCAGGTGCCTCTTAGGAGTGAAAGTTCCTCACGGTTACTCGGAGAAGATAAGCAGATATCTGGACGCGGCGAAGAAGAGGTTCAGCGGTATGAAGTCTCGCGACTGTCACGTGCTGATGACGCAGATACTCTCTGTTGCGATCCGTGGGATAATGAACGAGCATGTCCGTGAGACGTTATTTGGCCTCTGTAACTTTTTCGACGTCATATCTAGGAAGTCGATCGGTGTGAAGCAGCTCGATAGGCTATAGGAAGAGATCATGATGATACTATGCGAGCTTGAGATTTACTTCCCGCCTGCATTCTTCGACATCATGGTGCATATGCTTGTACATATCATGGACGACATCATCCAGCTCGAGCCGACATTCCTGCACAACATGATGCCGTTTGAAAGGCTAAACGGTGTCATCAAAGGATTTGTTCGCAACAGATCTCATCCAGATGGAAGCATAGCCAAGGGATTTCTGATCTACGAGTGCATCTCCTTCTGCCAGAATTATCTAACCACCGAGAACGAGGATGTTGGAATACCCACAAAGAAGCACCTCGGCGGGCTCGGTGGATATGGTCACCGCGAGGGCTACCGCTCACTACATGTCGGCATTGATGGTCGACGCAATGATTTTGAAAGGGCACACCGAGTCGCGCTACAACACATTGAAGTGGTCGGCCCTTGGGATCGAAGAGCACAGAAGCTTAATCGAGCAGGAGTACGTCGACCAGGGCCGGCCGAGGAAGAAGGGAGACGTAACCAGAGAGCACAACTCCAGCTTCACGGGTTGGTTCAAGAAAAGGCAACTGGACAATCCCCCACAGACGCCTTCTACGGAAGATCAAAAACTCATATTCTCCTTGTCGCAGGGCCCATGGCACAATCTAAGGACCTATCAGTCATACGACATAAACGGTTACAGATTCTACACCGAGCAAAAGGACAAGAATAGTGAATATCAAAACTCAGGAGTAACTATGTTATCCTTTGCTGATGACGAGACTACTGTGATGGAAAGATTCTATGGAAGGATCGAGGAGATATGGGAGCTCGACTACTGTGGAGAGATCGTACCGATGTTCCGTGTTAGATGGGCCAAGAACGTGGAAAAAGAAGGCCGCTATTTCACCACAATGGTTATACCAGATGCCAAATCAACGAAGAACGCCTCCGCAAAAAATGAGCCTTGGGTACTCGCTAGCCAAGTTGATCAATGCTTTTTTATTACCGACCCGTCAAAAGCCCAACCGTGTTGTAGTTAGGAGGGGCAAGAGGAGCATCATCGAAATGGAAGGAGCCGCCAACAAGCAAAACTTCGACAAAAATGGCGACCCAAAGATCGAAGAGGAATTCGACAAGTACTTCGACATGCCTACTACTACTAAAGTAAGAAGGAAGACCACACTGCCTACTAAAGGTTGTCCATTCACAAGAAGAAATCTCAAAGTGCACGGGCTAAAGTATTCAACTACGGCGAAAAAGGGAAAGAAGATTGTGAAGAGACACTAGCTCGACACATCACATGATTGTATATTTTCGGAGAGAGAGTTTTTTGAATAAATATGAATGTTTGTATATGTTCTTACTTTATTTTAGACATATATATAATTAAAAACACATTACATGATTGTATATGTTCGGGGAGAGAGTTTTTTGAATAAATATGAATGTTTGTATATATTCTTGCTTTATTTTTAAAAATAATATAATTAAAAATAGATCTATAATTAAACAGATCTATAATTAAAAATATGTTCTTGCTTTATTTTTAAACAGATCTATAATTAAAAATATATTTTTAAAAAATAAAAAAGTGTGAGACAGCCAGCATTCGAACCTGGCTGCCCTAGGTTTAGAATGGCACAAGCAAGCAGCAGAGACCACTAAGGCAAGTGTGTGATCTTGTCATACTACCACGCGCGCCACGTTTTGTACTAAGTCCACAGTTTCTGTGGCGCATTTTGGCAATATGCGCCAACCTGTGGCGCATATTGCCGAAATGCGCCACAGAAACTGTGGACTTAGCGAAATAAACGGTTCGGCCTTCATTCCCCCTTCTTGGCCATATTCAGTCACCGCCGCGCGCTATCCCTAGACCTAGACCTTGCCAGAGCCGCCACCGCCGCGCTAGCCCTTGCTATCGGAGCCGCCACCGCCGCGCCGCCCGGCGAACCAGTGGAGGAGGAGCCGCCCGACGAACCCGTGGAGGAGGAGCCGCCCTGCAACCCTGCACCCGTGGAGGAGGAGCCGCCGGAGGAGGAGCCGCGGCGCTGGACCCCGCAACCCTTGTTGTCGTCAACCACCGCAGCAAGTTCGTCCCCCCACCCCCCACGGTTCGTCCCCCCCACCCCCACCACATGAATATTTTTATCTTACATGAGATTATCAACTTCCAGAAGTATTTTCGAAGAAAAGTCATATGATCGTTCATAAGGTCTTTGTATATCAATTTCTATGTGTGTGGTTGTTTTGTGGGATAAATATTTTGTGGTATTCATCTGTTGTAATTGTAGTATGGGTTGATGTTCTTCAGGAGATCAGTTTGTGATATTTATCTTCCTCAGTATTTACTTATATTTTGTGGTATTCATCTGTTGTAATTGTAGTATGGTTTGAGGTTATTGGGCCACGACATGTTGCGGATAATAAGATACTATCAGGTTTGATTGTAGTACCTCTGTTCCTAAATATAAGTGTCTTATATATAGGAATGGAGGGAGTATAGTTTAAGGTTAGCTGGTGCTAGCTGCTAGCTAGAATTCGCATAGTTTAATTATCTTGGAAATTGTCATTTTTACTTATTCATATCTAGTTGGTGCTGATCTAGACTTGATCAAATTGGTTATTGTGGTCCAACAAATACACACAATGGTGTCTTTTTTAAAGATGTAATCTGGGTTGTCCACTCTTGCTAGTAGTTACTATTATGCAATCATTTTTCTGCTGTGTGTCTTTGCATTTTGGCAGTTAGAGAGAAAGAATAAGACCAAAAAGAAGACTAAGTAAGCCTCTTGGTCTCACATCGATCTCCAACTCCCTTGTGCTCTGTGATACCACATCCATGGGTGTTTCTATCCTGGCCTTCTAGCCGATGGCCCTCATCTGATTCATGATGCATGCTGATCTGGCTATCTAGTCTTGTATATTTCTGTTACTTAGAATTTGATCTCTAGCTTGGTAATTAGAGTACAGGGTTAATAGTTAATGCCACTAATGTTAATTAGAGTAGGCTGAACCAAAAGATTCTACATTTTGGAGCAGACATATCCAGAAAAAGATTTCGTGCCTAGAGAAAGTTGGGCTTGTTTTCTATCAAGAAGTGAATGTTTTCTTTGTTAGAACAGAAGTACATGTATTACGAATTGTATATTTTATTTGCTTCTTTCTGGTTGCATGTAGAGCTACTGTAGGCTTACATCAGTTCGGCTGGTTTGGTCAGTTTATGGTCTAGGTCCTCCTCACGCTGAAAATGCTAGGGGTCGTTTTGGTGGCGCGATGTTTTTTGTTTTATTGACACACATTTCAGGACATGTTTAAATAGCTACTGTTTAAATAGATACTTTTATACATCTACTGTTTAAATAGCTAGAGCTCTTTTTTATTTAACCTCTGCCTACTTCAATACTCATGCATCAGAGTGGGGAATGTGGAGGCATTGCACAGTGCTGGGTTAGCATGTCTGTGTGTGCATGTGTGTGTGCCCATTATATATTTGTTATGCTAGAATTAGAGCTTGTTATATATATCTGTTATACATGTTGTATGGGGATGATGGTACCTGCTGTTGAAATGTACTGTGGATGATGGATGATGGATATTGGGGTCAATGCATGGGGGTATGGGGTCTTTTGTCTTGCAGGGATATATTTCTTCATTTGAGTTGCCCATTTCTCCCGAAGTGTCGATTCACTTCCGTTTCGGTTGAGAAATGGGCACTCCTAGGTCAAAAAATTAGCAAAGGTCATGCCGAATTTTTCGGTCGAGATTTGTGCTAACTTTTTGCCTCTTTTAAATAGAGTAGTGCAAACATGTCGGGAAACAAGGAGTCTGGCCCTTCTAAGCACATGATCAGCATCGAAGAACAAGCTAGACAGGCCAACCAGTCATTCTGGCGGGGGTCCCAACAGGAGGAGGAGGAGGCGATGAGGATGACACCACCACCGGAGGAGGAGGCGACCATCGCCAGAGCTGCTAGGGCCAATGAGGGCGGAGATCCTGATTACAAGGGGGACGAAGACGACTACGATGGAACTAGTGAAGGCGGCGGCGAAGAGGATGACACCACTGATGGCGGCACCCGCACCGATGGCGGCGAGCGCACGGATGGCGGTAGCCGCAACCCGACCACTTCTCAGAAGAAGAAGAAGAAGAAGAAGAAGAAGAAGGAACAGAAGGAGCGGAAGGTGCCAGTGCTTGCCACCGTCTGCGATGAGTTCACTGAGGTCACAGAAAGTGGCCAACCCATTGCGCCAGAGGCGATTGCTAAAGGGTACGGCCTGCAACTCGGGTGCATCGTCCAGGAAAGCATGTCGATCAACACGAAGTACATTAGACATGCTGACCATGCAGCTTTGGTCGATAACCTCCTTAAGAAGCTTCACAAGCGATACAGATTCCTAGAGCGGTTTAGAAACCTCGAGAGAAAGAACCCGGTGAACAAACTAGCCCTCACGAAGATGAGCAACGCCTTGATCAGCTGGAAAACCTGGGTGAAGAATAGCATTGACAAAGGTGAAAGCTGGGAGGTTATTAGTAAGAAAAATCCGATGCTCGAGGAAGAGGAATTTAGGATATTCAAGGTGGATATAGCTACCGCTGATGCTATAAAATGGACTCAATGGGGAAGGAGTATGCGGGAACAGAACATAGGTAACCACCGCCTTGGAAGCGGCGATTCTGGGAAACATGCCATTTGGGACAAGGAGGACGCCGAGCTTGAACGCCTTGGTAAAGATAACCCTTGGCTTAAAATCACGGACTTGCAGCTTAGGAAATTTGTTCGGGCCCGCTACTACCTAGACAAGGAAACAGGGGAGTTCATCACCAATGATCCGGAGGTGAAGGAATTCGAGAAGAAGCTAGTAAGGAATTTATCACCGATCTCAAGTCTATTGCGTTCTAATTAAGATAATGAAGTCAAGAATCTAAATGGGTTCACCTTTCCTTGTCTCTACAGGTGGATGAACTGTATAAATCCTGTATAAATACCTGATTATACACCAGGAAAGTATTTTACTTTGAATATGTGTTACGCAATCAGTGACGCATATAATTATAGTTAGTGGTGCATGGCTTTTCTGTGGCGCATATGTGTAAATGCGCCACAGAAGTTATTCCTGTGGCGCATATGAAGAAATGCGCCACAGAAGTCTGGGACTTCTGTGGCGCATATCTATATGCCACGTGTTCGACTGGCGCATATCTATATGCATACGAAGAATATCAGTGGCGAGATAACAGTGGCGACTAGGATATGCGCCACAGAAGATGTAATTACATGCGCCACAGAAGAGCTGTTTCCTAGTAGTGATCGCTGCCAAATTATTCAGAGCAGGATTCCACTACTTCACAACAGTACAAGATGCAAAGGATATGGGTAGAATGTGTGATGCATATTAGCGATCCGCAGCAAAACCCCGTGCACCTACCAAGGAATTAAGTCCTATACCTTTTGCTTGGCCTTTCGCTCGATGGGGACTTGATATGCTGGGTAAACTTCACAATCCCTAGGAGGACATGTCTTTCTGCTAGTAGTAGTCGACAAATTCACCAAATGGATTGAAGCAATGCCTGTTACCAGCCAGGATGGAACTTCGGCTGTGAATTTCATCAAATCAATAGTGTTCCGATTTGGCGTACCAAACAGCATCATCACCGACAATGGAACTAACTTCACCTCCAATGAGTTCAAAGAATACTGCAAGGAGATGGGTATAAAGTAAGCTATGCCTCAGTTGCTCACCCGCAAACTAATGGGTAAGTGGAAAAAGCCAATGGCCTCGTAACTGTGGGTCTCAAGAAAAGATTGTTAGCACCACTCGACAGAGCAAAAGGAGCATGGGTTGATGAGTTACCGTCTTTTTATGGAGCCTGCGTACTACTCCAAATAGTTCGACACAAGAAACACCTTTCTTTCTAGTCACCATGCTGAAGTTGTCCTTCCAGTCGAAGTAACTCACGAGTCTCCATGGGTCGCTGAATATGACGAGGAAGCATCCAGGGAAGCACTTGAAGACGATGTTGACGCACTTGATGAAGCTCGCGATGTTGCCTTACAAAGGGCCACTTCATATCAATAGAACTTGTGCAACTACCAAAGCCAACGATTGCGTCCTAGGTCCTTCGTCGTAGGGGACCTAGTTCTTCGCCTCAAGCAAGATGGTCACCGTAACCTAGAGTCACCTTGGGAAGGGCCTTACATCGTTACAGAGGTTATCCCCAGAGGAGTATCGACTTCAAGACAAGAAGACGGGAGTCAAATACTCCAATCCATGGAACGTCGCACAACTATGGAGTTTTTACGCTTATAATTTCTTTTTCTCACAATTTAAATTACAATAAGGCTTATGGCCCGACTTCTTAGCCATAATATTATTCAATAAGGCCAACATCCAGGCGAACACGCTAAACCATGTATCTTCGTCTTCAGGTTTTAAATAAAAGATAAGTTCTCCAACCTCTGATTTCTCTCTTTATACATTGTTTTCTTCACCCACAATCGAGAGATTTATTGTTATTTTTTTTTACAAATAATACATTCAGAAAATTTGAGAACATAGCTCTAACAAAACTAACAAAAAGTTATGAGCCTATGTCCCGATGCAGGCATCCGAACATAGCCTCGGGGGCTACACCCATCAGGAGCACTGGCGCTCACCCGATAGAAAACTATATTGTGCATATATGGGCAACTATTGTTTTGACCCACAAAAACACCATCTTGGCCTATGAGTAGTACATCAGTGTATCCTCAAATGGTTACTCCCGTCGGGAGATTATATAAAAAATCATCCGAGAAAATAAGAAGCTGATAAACTTTAGCAATTCCAACAGCCAAACAAGGCAGCCGATAAAAATCATACAAAAATCTCGGATCGCGCCCGACGCGATAAAACTCTGAATGCCATGTCCATGACATGAAGATAAGACCCCGGGATTCGTCTTGTGTGGCCTGGTAATCGCACAAGAATGTGCTCTGCCAGTAAAATATCCGTATCAACGATACGATGAAAAATCCTGATGGACGCATTGGGTACCCGATATAGTAGAACTAAAATTCAATATTCGATAAGACCTCAACGGTTCGAACTGGATTACACGAGTAAAATTACGAGTTCGGGCCTGGGGACTTGAATTTGATGTAGGTCTACAGTGTTTTTACCAAGGAGATATTAACTGATTCCTGATCTGTCACATGCATCAGGCTTGTTGTACCAAATCCCTACAAAGCTAGAAAAATGAAAAATAACATATCTCGTAAAACTTCAAATCATAAATACTATCTTTGAGACTCAACCTGAATCTATGATTCAGATGGAGTCTCGGGGGCTACTAATATGGGTATGATTACTCGGATGCTTATGTTTGTTTACGCTAGTTACATAAAGGCTCATAGCCCATGAAGACCAAAGGAGAAGGCCCAAGAAGCAACCGACGAAAGTCTTAGTTTTGTTAGATAAGGAAATAGAAACCGACATTGTATGGGTGTTCTAATCGTAAATATGTAACCTATACGCATATGGATTTGGGACCCAACCTATTATATATAGGCTGGGAGGTGCCAGCAGAGAGGTATCAGAAAAACTCCCGAGCAATCTGTAATAGCGTTGTTCACCGATAATCAGACAACTTCGACTCCGTTGTTTGTCTGACATCCGACGAAATCCACAGTGTTCTATTTTCCTTGAAACCCTAAGTCCATAACAATGGGCATTGCTGAGGTTACCCCTCATCAACTAGTGGCACCAGTATCAACCACCCATTTTATCCCACTAGAAGCATATCCCTACACGAAATCAATGCTTGGTCCTAGGTACCCATTGTCAAATGGGTCCTCTTTTGTTAGTCACAAGTATCATAGGAACTCAAATGTCCCAATAGTAATCATCACCATAAGAGGTGCCTACATATTTAGCAAATATATGAACATCATAAGATTTCATAAGGACATAGGATGGGTTATATTTTCCCACAAAGTCATTATGAGAGGGTTCATCACCACTCCTTATGTAACTTGATTGCTTTTCTTTTGCCTTTTACCCCTCCTTCACAAAAGTAACAATTTTGGAAGAGGGGGTAGGCAAGTTCTTTTTCTTACCCTTGCTCTTATTGTTTGACTTGGATGCAAATCCATGTCCTTCCTTAGTCACATTATCCCTTCGATTACTCAAAAAGTTCATTTAGGCTTTTGTCACCTTGTATGCATGATACAAGACCTTTCTCAATTGTGGCCTTCAACCTATTATTCTCCTTAATGATATATCCATGCTCACAACATGGGTTAGTAGAACATGAAGCAACACTAGTTGGCAAGGTGGAAACTTCTTTTGTCACTTGAGTTTAAAGTTGTTCGTGTGACTTTTAAGGGTTAGAGAATTTTCTCAATAGGTCCTCATGGTCCTTCTTGAGATTATCAAATTCTTCATTTAGTCTAGCATGACCAACCCCAAACTCGAGCTTTTCATTTATAAGAACTTTATTTAACACAAATGCATGGTCATGTTCTTTACCAAGTTTTGAGACATTCAAGTTAAAGGACTCTTCACAAGCAATATTGGTCTCTTCAAGAATGACTCTTTTACTATGCTCTTCCTCAAGAGCATCTTATAATGCGGCAATCTCCATGGTGGCCTGACCAACATGCCCAAAGAAATCGAGATGATATCATCTCTTTCATCTATGATATATCATGTTTCACCCAGTTGGCTCATGAGATCCTGAACACAAATCTTGGCTTCACCTTCCAAGTTAGTCAAGCAACTAGTGGATTTCACCACTTCTTTCTTAACCTTGAGACTTATATCATCATTGTAAGAAGATGCATCAATATAAGAAATTAGTAGGGATGGCGGAGTTACCATGGAGGCTTTAGCCATGATACACGTAGGGTTGGTGATGAGCTTGTTCTCATTGCGAGAGTTGAAGAGGGATGTAGGTGAAGAGGTTGAGGTAGTGGTAGCGGAAGCGGTAGCAATTGTGGCAATGGCGGACACACCCACAATCTCTCCATCATCTTCATCATCACTCTCATTCTTATTATTCTCTTTGTATTCTTCACGAGCCACCAAAACATATTTTTGTGGCTCCTTCTTGTTGAGGTAGTTCTTGTTGCCAAAGTTCGTGTTTTAAACTTTCTTGATGAAGTTGTTGTTTGAATGGTATTGTACTTGGACTTCAATACAAGCCGTCCTCCATGGCCTTCTCTCTTCTCATGCAGGCACTTGTCAATAAAGTGGTTTGTTTCTTGACAATTGTAGCACGATCTCAACTTGGGTCCTAAGATATTTGTGATGTTCCTTGAGAGATTACCCTTTCCTTGGTTCTTCCAAATCTTCCTTGAGACTAGAGCCAATTGCTCATGCAAGGCACACTTTATGTCTTCGTCATTGCCTCCTATCACTTCCAAGTCTTCATCTTATTCTTCAAAGATACGAGCCTTGGCCTTTAATGCAATATTTGGAGAATTAATTCTACGAGCACGAGAAAGAACATCATTGGCAGTCTTGTTGATGATTCCAAGGGCCACAAACTTTCTCAACACTTCATTTGAGTACATGGCATAAAAGTCCGTCTTGAGTGAATATTGTTGGCCATTTATCTTTGGAAGGGAAATATGGCTTGCATGAACTTTCGCTTGATCCACTTTTCATCCACATCATTACTCCCATGATCAAGCATCCTAATCGAAAGGGTCATGACCCTTTGATAGATCTCTTCAGGAGTCTCATCTTCATTTCCAACAAAGGCATCAGCTTCATAGTGCATTTATTCAAACTTGGAGCTTTGAATGCTTTTTTTTGCCAATATAGACTCTTTAAAGAGAACTCCAAGCTTACTTGGAGGTCTCATAAGAATGAATATGGGTCATTTTCTCATGAGTCAAGGCATCTTGGAGAATGGCCATGGCGGTGGCATTGAGTTGATTGTTTATCTCCTCAGCGACTGTCATGTTTAAGGGGTTGAGCGGATTGAAACCATACTCCACAACCTTCCAAAGATGAACAATTGAGATTTTGAAGTGAGTTGCCAATTGGAGAAATTAGATTGATCGAGCTTAGGAGGTGGACCATGATGGTTTATATGAGGTGTTGGGAGGGGAATAGTTTGATAGCTAGGTGGCATTTCCCATAGGATTTCCTTTTTCCTTGTTGTATTCCGCACCGTTGTTAGATTCCTTTGGGGGATCCACCAATGGTTCGGTACTCAATGATTGATTATCAATAGTGTCGACAACGACTACATCCTTTTTACCAAGGTATAATTCAAACATGGCTTTCATCTCTTGCCGGACCATATCCATGGATTCATCAAATTCTTTCCTAGAGATGAGAGTCTCATCGGGAGTATTATCACCTTCCTTACTCTTGTCACCCATACTCTCTTAGGCGGTTAAGACAAAGTAAGAGCCGAGGCTTTGATACCAATTGAAATTTTGGTATAAGCAACTAGAGAGGGGTGAATAGGCGCTACTAATTTTTTTAGCTTATTTTCAAATTAAGGCTTCACACAAAGTAAGTTCTCTAGATATGTAACTAGGTGAGGGAACCTATATGACACGCAAGCATGCAACAACAATAATAGAGAGTAAAGGTTAGAAATAACCAAGAGTAGACATGGAAATGTTTTCCGAAATGAGGGGTGAGAGGTAATAAGACCACCAACACCATAGGAGGACTCACCCTATTCTCTCACGCACCCGCCTCAAGGCAAGTACACGATCCACTATGCTATGTCCTTGAAGGCGTCGACCGAAACCTTTAAAAACTTGTTGAGTAGACCCCCACAACACTTGGAGTCTCCCAACACGATCCCAAAGCTTTACAACCAATGTTCGAGATTTGAGACCGACCTCTTCCGTCTATGGTACAAATGAACCCAAGAGTAACAAGATCATCACAGTAGAACAAGGGGAATCAACTTTTCTTTGGTGAAACCCTAGATCTAGACGTCCACCAAATCCCAAAGAATCAAGGAGATTGGAGCACTATGGGGGGACATCTAGGGAAAATCATCTCAAGAACACTAGAGAGAGAGAGGTAAAGAGGCAACCTTCCCATTGGGGAAGAAGGGTCCTTTTATACTCCCAAAAGGGAATATTCCCATTGAGAAGCTACTGGTAGGTACTGCTGTGAAGTACCAAACACAATAGTGTGTGGATGAACCAGCTTAGTGTCCTTCGGTAGTGACGCAACTCGACGCGGTACTCCCGCTAAACGATAATGCCAGATTAAGAGGCGGTACTACCGCAAAGGGTCGGTAGTACTGGGTGGTAGTACAGGATGCTCCAGAGGAGGAGCCTCAGCTCGCTGCTGAGACTAGACGTGTCTGGTACCGCCAAGCGGCACTACCGGTTCCAAGTGGTAGTACTAGACAGAAGTCCAGTACTATCAATTGAGACAGACAGCTTTGGCAGCCACCAATAGGGCAACGATTACACTCGTTCTTCTCTACCATTGTGGGAAAGTTGGATGGACTAGAGATATGCAAAGCTGATTCCACCCATTCTTTCTGAAGCGGACTCCCACTTGATAGTACTACAACTCAACATAAAAAGCCTAGAAAAAATGTTGTCTTTGCTATTGTCCTTTTTTACGGCCAACGAATCGACTTACAACATAAGAGCATATAAAGCACAATAGAAAACCATTAGTCCAAAACATGGGTCATCATCAAATAGGAAAACCACTTAGGGAGGGAAATTCCCTTTCAATCTTCCCCCTTTTGGTGTTTTCTAACAACACACACATTTGCATAAAAGATATTATGATATAGCAAGAAGATTTGTAAAATAGAGACGGGCTCCCGCTAGATGTGTGCATACTCAAGTTTGGTTTGCAACAGCACACACTAGGATCAACACTCCCCCTCAATTTTAGAAACCAAAAATAGGTGCAAAGAAATGAATACTTGTCTTGATACACATACCTTTGCACAAACATATGTGGTGAACAATTATAAATGGGCATCAATTAGAGAGAGCTTCACCACATAATATAAATCCACAAGATGCATAACCACCTAGTGTTCGGTTACATAGAGCACAAATAGGTAGCTCATAGAGTTTACAAATAATACGAGGCGAATAAAGTTACACAAGCAACTAAAGATCAAATAAAGAGCGAGCTTGTGACTTCCCATGCAAATCCCGCACAACCTATGTTGAAACTTCTTGATTATGGGAAAGCTGGATGGACCGAAGATATGCAAAGATGATTCCACCCATTTTTTTCGAAGCGGACCCCATCTTGATAGTATGTTTTCCTACGACTCAACATAAAAAGCATAGAAAAACATTGTCTTTGCTATTGTCCTTTTTGAGGAGCAACAAATCGACTTGCAACATAGAGAGCCTATAAAGCACTTAGCAAACGATTAGTCTGAAACGTGTGTGATCATTAAACATAAAAACCACTTATGGAGGGAAATTCCCTTTCACCAGTGCATGCAGCCTATGCTTCCAATCATACCTAGAAATCCTCTAGTTTGATGGAAAGCCAATACTGTTGAGTACCGACGGCATTGGGTGGCCTCAAGAATTCTCCACCAAAAGACCTACACAATAGATTTGTAGAACTTGTACATTGCTTGTATCAAAAAAAATGTACATTGCTTCTAGACATTTGGACTCGCTCATGCACAAGTACTCGTCAACAAGATCGCCAAATGCACCATAAGCAAGCATGTGAATAGTCGCGGTGCATTTTTGATACAAGGTGAAGCCAAGCTTATTGGTGGAATCTTTCTTCAAAAAGAAGTAGTCGTCATGATCCCTCAATCCATGAAGAAGATGCATGAAGATCTTCCTTGGCATCCAAAATCACCACCATAAAGAGGTGCACCATACAAAGGGATCGTGCAATGGAAGTAGTCCTAATACAGTTTCTCGTGGCTGGCCTCTCGGTTATGGTATAGCATGGCGATCAGCCCTTCACCAAATCATGGAACTTGGGCAGCACCATCTCATTGTGCTCATGGATAAGCACGGTTGAGGCCATGAAAATGTCACTATCATCGTCGCACTTGCCCAATGAAACCTCAATGAAGGTCTTGAAGAAATACTTTCGAGCTATTGGCCATTTTACATGATGGTTCAGTTGAAATCATTCACATGCACAAAAATTTGTTGTGTGGAGAAAACCAAAAAAGGGGGCAAAAACAAGTATGTGTCCTGGCCAGGCAAATAGTCAAACATGTGTACTGCGTCCATGAATAAGTCCCTATTGTAGATCATGGACGACAAGTTCTTCCAATCGTGAGGGTTATTGGTACCGCAGGCAGTCGGCCAATGCCGAGAGAAGCGTCCTCCCACGACTCCTAGGACATGTCAGCGATCGGATAAGAAAGGTCTTGTCTGGTGATGACCTTCCGATGACATCATACAAAGCCAGAGCCCAACGGCAAGAGGCCTAGAAGGGGCACGGCGGCTACCGAGTAAACATATGGGTCCCGGTGACATCCTTTTTTGGTGAACAAGCAGTGATTTGGCAGCGCAGGGTGGGAGAAGGGCTAGGAAGAAGGGGAAGGGAGGGAGATGGGCGGCTGACTGGGGGCCTGGGCGGGAAAAGAAGAGGACACACTCAGACACATGAGTTGTTCTTCCCCTTGGCAAACCCGGCACAATTTTGGGCCAGGAATGCGCCAGACGGACCGCTTCAGGGCTTTGGCTCATTTATGGGTGCGCGTTGGGCCGTGTCCAAATGAGTGCATTTTTGAAGCATATTCAACTTACGTTTTTCATGAGTAGCAATAGGATTTAGTATTTATGGTGCTCGCACACACCTTTTATGCATGTTTTCAGATCCCGAATTATAAAGGAATCAATGAACATATCATTTAGAGTTGTCATATTACACATAATATTTCGAAGTGATAATGTCATCTAAAGTATTTTCCATGCACATGGGTGGAGAGGGGACACGGAGGGTGATTCTACAAGAGTTAATGACCGTCGGTACGATGTGGGCCTGCCTGATACGTCCTACCGTACCACCTTCCAGCCGCAACATCAAATAATTTTACCTCGCAAAGACGGATCTGAGATCCGACATTCAGATACACTAGAAAACCACCAAAACCTCACCTCCGGAAGGGATATAGAGGGGTAGCTTGTAGAATGGAATCATCCTCACTGTTGCATGGATCATTGGAGGCCAAGGCATTATTACCCATGATCAACCGCTACATATTCATCACCATCACCAGTACCATCTCATTCAACTCCATCTTGTTGTAATTCCAATTACTATTATGGATTTGCACTTGAATTCATGCATTTATTTGTACTCCATTCATATGATTAGTATGATGTTTTTCATTGCCTCCATGTTGAGTAGTTTACTTTGTTCTTGGGGAGAGATTGAGAAACCCTAGAAATATTATGATATGAAATAAAGATGAACTATAACTTTGGTGTATGATTATGTGTTAGTTTTCTCTCTAGATATTATGTGAAGGTGACCATGTAATATTTTCCTTTGGGACTAGAGAGGAAACTACTGCTGTACATATGGTAGTATGTATGGTGCTAAGTGACATAACATGCCGGCATGCTATTCATATGGATCAAGGGGGATAAGAGGAGATTCACTAAGCTCATATCAATATCCATGGGGAACCCCTTAATTGTGAGGGATCGGAGTGGCTTGCTCACGGTCATTGTAATAGTTATTAGGGATGTAATATCAGATGGATTGTCTGTGAACATCTTATTATGGAGCTCTCCCCACACATGTCATCATGAAAGACATAGATTCATCCTAGTTATAATTAATACCAACGCTAGAGTTGTGCATCCTAAATCCCCATGAACATTTCACATTACTGAAGTTTCATTACTATTTACATAGCATTTGACATTCTCTATTTACTTTATTTCAGTTATTACTTTGCACCCAAAACAACTATCTAAAAACACTCTTACTTGAAATCAAATACGACTTACAAGTTCCTTTTGATAGATAGTGACAAGGGTCATAAAGACCTTAACCAAATAGCTCTTCATTGTTTGGTACTCTTACTTTTGAAACTAGCTACAATATACATGTGTACTTGTAGTCATCAAGCTATTTTCTGGCACTGTTGCCGAGGAGCTAAGCGCTTTTGGTCTTTATTCTTAGTTGCTAATTTATAACTTGTTACACTAAAGTTGTTTACTAGTTAAACACCATGACTACACTTGTTATTATGAAAAAGTTCGACACAATTGGACACCTTAGGAGATTTAATAAAGGTTATGTGAAAGAATTCCTGAAGGAAAGCAATGCAGAATATGAGGTTAACCCTCGTTTCATTTCTATTCCACATGAAAAAGTTTTACAGGAGATGATCTTGATGAATATCCTTATGCTCATCTAAGTAACTTTACCGAGTTATGTTGGACTATTAAACTAAGAATCTATTCCGATAATGAACTAAAACTAATATTGTTTAGCCAATCTCTAACCAATGCTGCCCTAGCTTGGTATAGAACTTGTCGTGCAGAAAAATTGATACTTAGTTTAAACTAAACGGAGAGTTATTATCCCAAAGTAAAATCAGCTGGAGTGAGAAGAGCAATTACAAATTTCAAGAACCGTTAGGTGAAGGTTTGGTAAGATCCTACAAAAGTATAAAGCTATGGTTAATAAAATGCCCCATCATGTTTTACCACCATGGTATGTTTTACATATTCTATATGGAGAACTCAACCAAGATATTAAAAATGAAATTTATTTAGCCTCTGATGGGTCTTTTAGGAACTCACCATACCACAAGTTTGGGAACTTTTAGAAAGAATTCGTCATAACAGAGGAACTTGGGGTTTTGATTTAGGAGGCGAAGGTGGAATAGAAGTATAATATGATTGTATAAATGCTTATAAAGAAACCTGCAAGGCAAAGGAAACAGCTGATGAGTTCCAACTTGATGATGCTATTATTTTGCAAATTCTTCAATCTTTTTCAGAGCACATTGAAGCACCAACGAAAGAATGACTTCAATACACTCCACCGCCTAAACCAGTTGAAGAAGTGAAAGTGGTAACTAATGTGCCAACGGAGCCACCAAAATAAAGGCCACTGTATATGGATCCTCTTCCTTTCCCAAGGACCGTGGAAAAGCACATTGTAACTCAGCATCTTGAAGAACAACTGGCGAAAGAATAGATAATTCTCAAAGAGCAAGAAGAAGCAACGATGGTAGAGGAGTTTATTCAAGGGGACAGATAAGAAGAAAGATAAATAACCAAAGAAGAAATATTAGCTACGTTTGCAAATTGCAATATAGTTGAACTTGATACTAAATCTTCCCAATTTGTTAAAGGAATGGTAAAAGATAAAAATGGTGGTAAGCCTATTCTTCCTTGCACTTTCGATGAGTCTTCTTACTATGGCCTCTGTGATATTGGAACTTCTTTAAATGTTATTCCTTATGAATTTTATCTATAAATTCAAGATGAACTAGAACCAACTACACTTTAAAATACCGATATGACAATCATGTTGTTGATAAAATGCTTAGAATATCTATGGGAGTTATTAAAGATGTTCCAATTCATGTTGGTCCATATGAATATCCCATTGACCTTGTGATAGTTGATATGCCTACTGACTCCTATTTCCCCAATTTTTTTTGAAAGAACTTTCTTGAATACCGTAGGGGAAATATTGATTGTAAAAAGGACATAGTTTTTATCAAGTTTGAGGAAGATGAAATTAAATACCATTTCTCAATATTCCAACACAAGCCAACTTATGAAGAATTTGAAGAGCAAGATAAATAAGAGGAAGTTAATATTACTAGCCTTGATGCTCTATTTTATGAAACAGCTATTGATGATTTGGAAATAAGTTCGGTTGAAAACAATAATATACCTGAGGACATTGGTAAGATGGAGATAGATGAGTATCGTCTTGACTCTTATCCTATAATCGACTCTCCCATGAATGAATATTATGAAGTTCTAGAAAGGAAGGGAGATGAGAAACTTCTACCCCCGAACTCAAACTTCTTCCTAAAGAATTGAAATATAGGTTTTTGGATGATACTAATAAATATCTTGACATTGTAAGTGCTAATCTTATAGAAAAGGAAGAAAAGAATTTGATGATTGTACTTAAAATGCACCATAAATCTTTTGAATATTCCATGTATTACTTGAATGGATTAGTCCTTCTATATCCACTCATCAAATATTTATGGAGGAAGGCGCTCAGCCGGTTGCAGATTTTCAAAGAAGACTCAAACCACAAATGAAGGAAGTGGTAAGAGAGGAAATACTTGGCCTCTTAGATGCAACTATAATTTATAATGTGGCATAAAGCGAATGGGTAAGTCATATTCACTATGTTCCATAGAAAGGTGGATTCACTGTTGTACCAAACTAGCATAGTGGCCCGTGCACATGCACGGGCAACATTTTTATTTCATTGTTTTTATCTTATATGGGATTTGGTATTTTGCAATCTTAAGACGTACGCTATTAAAATAAATTAATCATTTGTTGTTTCTAACCGGTTACAATTAGGTTTTAATTTCTCGCCTCTATTGTTATGTAATAGCATAAATATTTGCAAATAGTAAATGATTTGTGGTGAATGAATAAACTATGACGATAATAACTTTTATAAATATTATTTTAGTTTGGGAAGTAAAACAATTTAGTTCACCGATGCAATTAAGTTAATAATAAAATAAATAACGGTCAAGTACCCCTTCATAGTACAACAACTAAACTATTATATCTTTTATTTTGTCAAGTTGTTTTATTACTGGTTCATCTTCTATTTTTTTTAATCATCTAAGTTCTTCATAATACCTTCCGTCTCGTCTCTCTCTAGAGGAAACAAATTAGAAGGAATTTCTTCACTTCGCTAATGATAGTTAGTGGAGCTTCCTTTTCCTTTTTGTTGAGTTTCACATATTCTCCTTTTCTTCTTCGTACATTATTATATTTAACACCTCACATAACATCATTTAACTAAATAAAATTAATATCTCGCTAGAATATTTGTTTGTAAATATGGCCATGGTCTTCGACATGCCACTATAACAATTATATTATGTGAAAATTTATGAAGCTTTAGTATACTATTGTATTTCTAAGACAAATATGTATACCTTATATGATCATGTAACATTGAACAATATGAAAAATTACTTCCAAAAAGCAAAGGTGGTACATTGTTTTGAAATAAGTTGAACATATACTTACTTAAACACCACGTATTTTGAGGGGAAATCATGGATAAAACATTCTGAAGCAGACTTACCTTGAGCGGAGAGATATAAAAAACGGTTTGTACATATAACAAAAGTGGTCTCTTACGTAAAATCCATTTTTCTTAAATGTAGGAAAATAGCGATTTATTTAGTAGTCATCAACTCAATCTATTTCGCTTCAATGGCATGTTCAAATAAGTTCAGCTTGAACCCTTCGTACTAACCAATATATCCCATCGATACCATCTAGGTATCTACTAACTGTCTTGAACACCTAATTATCTCTGATATTCTTGGTGGCTGCATATTGCGCGAAAATGTTGATGTACCGCATACAATTTAAATACCATAAGGAAGTTATAAAAATTCAAAAACAATCAGGTATCCTCAAAGTTCTCTCTATAGTAGTGAAACATTTAATATCGGTTTGGTCTATTTTGCTAGTAAAAAATTCACATTTCTCTTTTGCCTATTTTTTGGTGTAAAATGTGAACCCTTGCAAAATACATGTAGACGTCTGATGGAGAACATGTGACCGTCAGATAACTGGAGATAAAAATATTGTAGATGTTATCACCATACAATATAGCATAAAAATTATCTACTTTTAGGATGGCGCGCGTTATCACATTAAAAAAAGTTAATACTTCATAAACATAAGAGGAACGACATGCTAGGTTAAGAAAGCTGAAACACCAAAGTTCGGTGTACAACAAAAGAACATCGTTGTCAAAATAGTCATAATAAATACTTTCTCCGTTCCAAAATATAAGATGTTTTAGCCTTTTTCTGAAACACATGTATGTAGATGACTTTTATGTGTAGGTTCACTCATTTTATTCCGAACGTATACACTTAAATATACCTAGATAGACGCATTTAGAAAAAGGCTAAAACAACTTATAATTTGAAACGGAGGGAGTAGCTCTTAACTCATCCTGTTTATTCAAGACTAATTACATCCATGATCCATCAACTGTTCATTATGCGTTATAGACTTACTTTAATAAACTACAATGCTATTCAGTGGTTCGTGTTAGAAAATGTAACTTCTTGCCAGTTCAAGAATAAATTTTGCTGCCATCTTGTTACTTCATACCTACTATATGTTAACCTACAACCAAGTTGCTCTGGTAAAGGACATAGAAAAGCTAAAATATAATTAGGAGTTTAATGAATTCACTATTTATGCGTTGGAAAATTTTGGAAAGGTAACTACTGACATTTGAAAGGAATACATAAAACATTCAAGCCAATTCCATGTTTTCTTGAATATTTCCTCTATTTTCCAACTTTTTATATTGTTATCTCATCATATTTTGGATTTCTCTCCGTACTTCTTTTATTCTGTGAGAGAAATACTCACTTTTGTCTGTCACACAATAAATAAAAATGATATCTGTAGTGACCATGGAGAAAATTTTGGAATTCCAGATACTATAATCCAAGCAAAACATATGTCACGTGGAACTCTCCATACATGGCTGAGAAGCTATCTGACCGACATGGAGGCAACCTCAGAATTCCTAGTTCTCTCCTCAGCCCAAAATCATGGTATGCTAAATCCTCATACTTGTACCTATGTTGTAGAATACCAACCAAAAAATAAGGACCATATTATTACTTGTGAATCAACTAAACTGCTGGACGTAACAGGTAAATGTTGCGGTTAATCTCATTCTAAAGAGAAATCATTGATAAATCTTGTGACAAATTTGATTCATGCATATAATTTGGTGCCGTTCCAAACGTCCAGCGAACACCGATTTCATGAGAGCACAAATACTTTAAACCTAGCTTGTACAATACCTTCAATTTTTATAAAATTTTAAATTGGGAGAAACTAATATTCTCTGTGTCTAGAAAAATATGTCATAGATTTATCTAGATTCACATATATGTAGACAAGTTTTAGTGTATAGATACATGTGAATCTAGACAAATATTAACTGAAGGAAGTACTATATATATATTGCCAAATTGTATAGCCAACAAATTGAAACTTTCAACACAATACACGGCCGTAGGACCTTACCCGAATCGTCCCATGAGAACAATTTAGTTGTAAAAGAAATTGTCTGGATTACCAAGCTATCATTCTTGGCAGACTATCTAAGTATCTAGTGTCCAATTAATGTGCAGGGACGCAAACTCATCTCGTACATACCTGCTTGTCGGGGCGTGTCATGGTATTGAACTTGCGAGGATGGCGGCACATCAAACAACATGGTGAGCGTGCTAAAAAATTTCAGGTGAGCCTTTCCCTCTCGCTCCATGGGGTAACAATGGAACAGTGTTTTATATCAAATTGCATGTCACTCCCGGTCATTGGTGTCAGCTGCGCGCAGTGATGCCTGCCAATCCAGATTTAAAGTCAAATCACAAAACCCTAGAGATCTAGACCGGTCCTACCTGTTGTGGTGCTGGCTTCGTAGCAGGGACTGCTTTTTAACACCATCACCTGGACGAAGGCATGGTAACTTTGTAATCTCTCTCATGCGCGATGACGGGAAGCCCGAGGTCGACATGGCTGCCGCCTCTGATGATGCCATGAAAAGTTTGGAAGTTTTTTTTCTTCATCGGGTAAATTGGTATTGCGATCTGATATCTGTTCCACGTGAGATGTGATTAGGAACATCTAATGGTTGTGATTCGGTTGACTTAAAATGGCCCACCAAATAAATGGTTAGATCTTTCTGATTATTGTGTGATTTTCTAGCATATTTCTCTTTTTTCTGGTTAACCCTTCATGTACTTTTAATATATAATAGATGAGCATGATGAGTTAGTTTCTACTAGAACTATTGTTTGGCATAGGATGTTCTGATTTTAGAAAACTAAATAAGGAAACTAGGAAGGAACAGTATCCTTTAGAATTTACAGATTAAACATTAGAGATCCTTGCTAAGCATTCTTACTTTTGTTATCTAGATGGACACTCTAGTTTTTTCTCAAATAGTTGTGCATCCAGAAGATCAATTAAAACTATTTTTACTTACCCCTTTGGTTTATATGCTTACATTGTATGCCTTTTGGTTTATGTAATACACTTTCTACTTTCCAAAGATGTATGACTACTATATTTATTGATTATGTTGAAAATATTATAAAAGTATTTATGTATGATTTTTCATCTATGGAACTTCATTTAACCATTGTCTCCATAATCTTCATAAAGTTGTGCAGCAATGTGAAGACACTAATCTTGTTTTGAATTGGGAGAAATGCCACTTCATGGTTCAAGAAGCTATAGTGCTCAGCCATAAAATCTCAGGTAAGGGTATGGAGGTTGATAAAGAAAAACTAGAAGCAATAGAGAGGCTACCACCTCCATGTGATATGGATGGTATAAGAAGTTTTCTAGGTCATGTAAGATTTTATGGAAGGTTCATTAAGAATTTCTCTAAGGTTGCTAGACAATTACGAACCTCTTACAAAAATATGCCCGTTTTAAGTTTTATGAAAGATTTCTCACTCCTTTTATCATATTAAAACAAGCTCTTCTAAATGATTATATTAGTAAACCACCTAATTGGAGAAAGTCTTTTGATTTATTTTGTGAAGCTAGTAATGATGTTGTTGGGACTGTTCTTTGCCATCATGATGGTGATGAACTTAATATCATTCATCATGCTAGTCGTACTCTTAATGAGGCTCAAAGAAACTACCCCATGGCTGAGAAGGAATATTTTGTGGTTATCTTCTCTCATGATAAATTTAGATTTTATATTATTGACTTGAAGTTAGAATTCATAATGATCATGATAGCTTAAAATAAATCCTTGAAAGAACTCATGTTAAACCTAGAATTATTTATTGGACTTTACTTTTACAAGATTTTAAGTTGTAGATCATGCAAAAGAAGGAAGAGACACTTGAAGTACCAAAATTAATCAAAGAAAATAAAAGCACACGCAGTCTCATAAATCTACGTACCTCCAGATAAAATTTGTCCCGAAAAGACACTCTTTGTCTAGGCTTTAGCAATTTCTTGCGACCAACCATACACAAAGGGTAGAAGAAGATAACACAAACATTGAAGGGAAGTAGATTTGCAGAAATTATTCCTTAAAAATCCAGTAAGTTGGTAAGTTTAATATTACACACTTTTTGATTTTAAAGTTCTTGTTTGCTATTTTTTGTTTTTGAAGTCCATGTTGTTTTCTGAGTTTATTGGCAGTTCTTAGAGGCTGGTATGGGTGGGCAGTACAACCGCACACGCCCTTACTAGTGCGCGTTAACTCGTCGCTACTTGTCGCTCTACTTTCCGTTCTTCTACAGATGCCTTGCAATCGGGCAGTACGGGCGGCCACCCCGTAATGCTAGTCATTAATGCTTTTGGATCCTTTTTGTCTCGTTTCTTCCCTTTTGTTTTTTCGGAAAAAAATTCTACCGATGTTGGAAGTCGGTAACCTCTGGTACGATGTGACGGTACAGAGTTAACCCGCGCTTACCAAAGTTTTGAAAGATTTTACCGACGTTTGAAGAAAGAATATTTTCTCCGGGTATTGGGTACGGGTGCGTGATACGGTTTGGGCTTGTACCGACGATTGTTATGACCCATGATTTTTCCGGTTTGCTTCTTTTTATCCTAATTCGTTGGAATTATTTTCATATGAGAATTCAAGACATTTATTACGAGACTTTCCTGTGCTTAACCTCTCATAAAATCTCCCAAAGAGTCTTCCTCCTTTCTCCTCTTGGCAAAAAATACACTATTTCTCCTTCAAGAACCTCGAGACCATGTCGCAACCATGGGAGATTATTTCAAGCAAGGGAGGATAGCAAGAGATCCTCCGAGGTCTTGAACTCCAATGAAGCAAAAGAGAAGGCCATTGAAGAGAAGATAGAGGAAGAATGTTGGTACAACCAGCTTGGCCCGGAGGATGGATTTAAGTTAATGGAGATGATCAAGGAAGGGTAGAAGGATTTTAGTCCGCTCGTAGGCCAAGTTGACGATCATGTTGAGGTTCATCTGGACCCCAAAGAAGATAAGGATTTCTCGCTAGAGATATTTAAGCTAGAAGGAGATGAGGTTTAAGCCTCTCTTGATAGCTTGGACCGCCGTATCAAAGATATTTGAGGTAAAAGCCATTGGATCCCTTAAGCATATTGACATGTTGCATCATTACCTTGATCAGATGGACAAGGAGATAATAAAGGGATTGGAAGCCAACCTGGACAATAGTCTGCAATTACATTCAGAAGTATACTATTGAATTGTACAACTGTCACATCGATTAGTTGGAGAAAATTAATGAAAAATGTAGGGTCCGTATCATGATCCTAGAGGGAACAAACAAGACATTCTATGCCAAGCTCCATGATGCGAGAGCTCCATCTTCAAAGTAGAGAAAAATACCATGGTATCAAATAATCGTAAGGGATTATTTGAACCCACCTAGGTTGATTTCAAGTTTGGGGATATATATAACACTTTGTAATATATCTTTAAGTTTTAGCATGTTTACTTTTTTGCATGCATATTAATTTTTAAAATTTCAAAGTTTGCATGATGAGTTGCCTATTAGCTCCCTTGGAGGAAGGAAATATTTATATCCATTGAATTAGGATACTTGTACTTTGTGATGATTTTAGGTTCTACCGCACCAATGGTATTGATATAACATGAGAAGAAATTTCAATAACACGTTATAATCTTTTTTTTTGTTCCAAGAAAGAAAAATTATGAGAAAGAAAGGAAAAACAAATTGCTTACAAAGATTTATTAAAATAAGTACAAGTTGAGATAGATGCTCAAAATATTACTATGAAGCAATTCATAATTGGCTTAAAAATCCCATCAATTAAAATTTATGATTCAATGATACGCTAATATTTTATGTGAAATATTAGTACTGTAATGTCCTAAGATTTATTAACCTAAAGTAAGCCATCTTAAAGCGTGTGATTATGCATTAGTGAATCTTAAGCATCTAAAATTACATGGAATTTTTGACATTTTTGTAAAACGGGGGAAGTAGACGATGTTCTTATCGAAGAAATGATTGTTACTCGAACATTGCTTGCCTAGATGTATGATTGATTGAACCATAGCTTGTATGTGTGAAGAAGTGAGGGAATGTTGATTGTGCACTTGGGGTGCAGTTGAAATTTGGGCATGACCTTTCCTAAATTTATAAGAATTTGAGCACAATTAAAAAATAGATCAGTATATATGAATAAATGATGCAATGGCATTAGCACATGTTAGAGATAAACACAAATTTAACCTTTGGAAGCCCAACTTCCAAAGTAACAGTAATATAACCAATACTAATTCAAACTTTGTAAGTTAAACTTCCAAAGCAACCAACCAAAATACAACCGACCATACATCAGTTACAATCTATCAAAGAATATACAGTCCCAGTTGATATTACAAGCCCCACTCAAATCTTACGAGAATCCATGTACAATAACAACTTGAATACTTACAGATTACAAATTGACAACTGAATAAAAGAATAATTATATAGAAGAAATAGAAAATCCTAACCTAAAATGATCTTGGAAGAATCTTGTTCTTCTCTTATCATCTTCTCATCTTGTATGTTCTTATCTTATTATTTCCCTCTCACCTACAAACAAACAAGCAAGCAAATGATTAGTCTGGTAACAAGCATTTTATCCTTAGGCAACAACTACGAAATTTACCAAATCACCTAATACTAGAATCAAGTGAAACCTCTGAGCACACAAGTTCTACTTACAACTAGTAGTGGAACTTGTGCAATAGTGGCTACAGACTAGCTGAACAAAATAGCAACTACAATAACCCAAATTTTATCTTGTTCAAGTAAACAAACTAAACCTACAGAAATTTCTAAAACACTAACTAACAACAATCCACCAAAGGAAACCATCAAGCTTTAAGTACTAGATTAACAGCCCCACATTCCATTTTGTTCAACTTCCAAAACCAAACCAATGGTTGATCATCAACCCATTATAGAAACCATTTGACCAAAGGAAAATCTAAATTGCCAAGTGCTAGTACCATAGCCTAAATTCCCATCTTGTTAAAGTGGAAAATGTAAACCAATAGAACTATTATAGGATCCACTAGTAACAAATGGACCAAAGGAAATCATCTCAAGATTTGCTCTTGAGAAACTCAAAATCTACAAAAAATTGAAAGAGTACTAAATCAAGATCTAATCCAATCCACCTATAGCATAACAACTAGTAGTAAGCATTGTCCAATTAGAATCTAAAGGGGAGGAAGAAAAACTTTAATAAAAATTAAACCATGTGCTTATTAGCATTGTCCAAATTTAGTATCAGGACAATAATATAAAAAATCCTAATTGGCAACATCCAAGTTAGGTTAACCAACAAAATATATTGCTTGTCACATTCCAATCTACACTTAAGTTAGAAAAGCATGGGCTTGACCACCTAAAGTGGCCATGTCACCTCCACATAGGACAACCTAGAAGGACAGTTGCATGCTTTTCCAAGTAGCTTACTCACCTAAATGCATGGATGTGGTATCAACACCACATGCATCCTAGAGCACTATAAATACCTGGGCACCTGTGACTCCGAGGCTCATAACCCACTAGTCTAGCTCAGACAAAAACTCACACTAGAGAGTTAGAGAGATATTTGAGAGGGATCTCAAGCTAGGAAGGAGAGGGAAAGGAGGAAGAATGGCTGAAGAACAACTGCAGATAGAGGAAGAATAAGGCCTACTCTACAAAAGTTTTAGTCTAGATCTTAAGGAAAAAGATGTAGAATAGCAGCAAGAGTAGCTAATTGACTAGGAATATAATTAAGAAGAGAGGAGAGTGGGGGAATTAAGGGATTAGTAGGTTAGTAGTAAATACAGTAATCTAGCCAGTAACCAAATGATGTACAAGAACTCACTATAAGCACATCTACACACTACCTAAGTATCCAAATTAATCTCCTATATCATGTTTATATTGTAGAAAACGTCCTATACAATCAGATGATCTTGTGATCATCAAGAACACCCAAGAACACCCAAGAACACATTAAGAACATATAAAAATAGCAAGAAACCCTAGAAATTAAATCACTTCAGGCAAATCAATCAAGAACATAGTAGAAATCTGGGAATTTTCCTACCATATTACAAAACCAAGATAAAGGCATTAAATTCATTTGTGTGTACACTTCTACGCCTCACTTACACATTGTTTGATATAAAAATCTGTGTGCATGCTTATTATTAAGTCAAGATTAGATCATGTCCTAATTAAGAGAACCTTGGAATAGTTGGACCAGATCTCTAAACCAAGTAGAATATACATGCATGCAATTCCTACTCACAACATAGCACTAGAACGACTCTGTGGATGCTCAGGTAAAGTAAAATATCCAATGGGAGCATCCACTAATTAACAACCACACATTTACATCAGGATTTCATCCTGATGATCAAGAACTAATAAAACAACATGTATCTGACCTAGTTCTACTAGAAATATCCCTCTATTACAAATAAGAATATTACTTCACCATAAAATAGTAGCTAGCACCCATTACCTAGTATTAAATCACCATAGATATGGCTATAGAAACATAGTCAGGAAAGCACACCAACACCATAAGCTGCTAAATAGGCATATCCACCATCCTTAAACCTAAAACTAAGTATAACAAGATAAATAAAATAACATGTCTATGTGATAACCAGCAATTAGCATCATCCCTTTACAACCAACTGGAAGACAACACATTTCCTAAAACTTGAACTAGGGTAAATCATCAGCTAGAGGGCTGGTCACAAGAAGGATCATGTAACTACCTCGGTGAATTACGCTCTAAGTTGCCTGCCTGGATGAGCGAAAGTGGTTAAAATAGTACGGTGGGGCTAGGGGCCACTCACAGGTAGACCTGTCGGCCGTCCTAACCACTTCCAGAACATCGGGACAAGAACGAGCGGCGTAATCGGCAGGCCAAGGGATCAACTACATACACAAGTGAGTATGTATGCAAGCCACCATACAACATTTTTCAGAGCCATTCCATCTAAAAGAAATAGAAATATTGCAACGCCATACGGCAAGATCCAAATATCCTAGATAGAGATAATAGTTTAGGATAGCTCCTCATACATCAAACATCAGAGTATTAGGCGGAAGCGGAAAACAAGATCCGAGTACGGATAAGAAGCAAATCGGCATAAGATGCCACATAAATAAACACATCCCGCCCACAGATCTCGCGGATCCCCATCCCCGGAATCTCTACACCGAGTGATCGTTGCCAACATCATCTGTCTCCTCCACCCAGTATCCATCTTGCGAATACACATGTTCATCTGAATCAAATAATTTATCGTGTGAGACCCTAGGGGTACTCAGCAAGTCTTTATGCCTCTAAAGGGGACATATACCTGGGGTGACGCAATTACAGCAAAAGATAATACCTAACAAATCTATAGATACTCGCTAACCATCCGCCTAACCAAAGATAGACGGATGTCCGTCAATTAGTAACAACAGTTATAACAGTATAATTAACAGATCCATCCTCCTTCTCGCTTACCAACGAGAAAGCGGACGAACAACCCATATGTTGGCAGTTTTATTAACCATTCCATGAGTATTGCACTATTTACTAGTCAGGTACTTAGTCAAATTAAAAGCGGTACTTTAGTTATACTTGTCTATGATCGAGAAACTGTGCTCCAAGTCGTCCATAACCTCGGACACGGCTTTCAGAAAGATTTACCCTACAGGGGTGCACAAATAGCAACACACACTCGATCAACCTCGAAAAAACCAAATCAAAAGCCAACGAGGCATTCACGACAAAGTGATCACAAGATTCAGAAATATTTCAGGGGGCCACCCCAATAAGCTACCCGCAACGAAGTTGGCCGGCTCCGAGACGGACCCAGGGTTTGCGACAATGGTTGTAAACAACTGGGAACCCGAAAATGTGACTGGGCTTGTCGATACCGCGAAAACATTCCGCATTCTTAAACAGTACAGGTGCTCCTCGCACAATCTTAAATAAAGCAGAAAAGCATGGCATAAGTACAGGATAGTAGTAAAGCACCAAACTACTTGTGGCCCCAAGAAATAGAAATGAATCAAGCTCTGGCTCAGGGGGGTCCATAAGGCCTCCCGGATGTGGATAGTGCGAATAGTCAAGGAACAGGAATCAAGTACTCGGGGTCCTACGGCACACAAGTGAGCATGAAAAACCAAATAGCATATATTGCTCACCGGTGCCTCTTTCATTAGTTATCCCATTACTACTCAGGTTAAGTTGTTTAGGTACCTCGTTATCCATCAGACACTCACATACCCTACACATGCATTGCTACGACTCGCATGGCTCAAACAACTCCTGTAGTAATGGCTCATGGGATGGAGGAACAAGCTTCGGTGGGGTTTAAAAGTAAAGGCTATGCAGTACTTGGGATTCAATTTAATGCAATCGCGACTCAATGATGCAATAATAAGATAGAGGCAATAGGTACAATATGTATGCAAGCATGTGGTAGTGCTTGCCTAGCAGCTCAGTTGAAGCGAGAGAAGGATCTGGGTGGTACTCCTGGGATTCCTGATAACTCCCCTGCTCGGCGTCTACTCGACGAAGAACCAAACAAACAAGGGCCAACATAAATAAAGTGCACAATCATATGAATTAAAATGCGACAAGCAAACAAGCATTCCATGATGAATGATGCACAATTTACATGGCAATAATGTAGCATGGCATGGGTGAGGTGTGGGGTACAAGAATAAAGCATTTTATTGAGTTTTAGCCATGTTTTGCTCCATATAAGTTGCTGTATACTTTATATATATATGATGCATGCTGCAATTCAGAACATGAATGCATAGTTAGAACGGGCTCGTCGCGCTGATCGATTTAGACATATTATTTGTCGAATTTGGAGTTGTAGAAATAAAGTTATTAATTAATTAAGAAAAGGCATCTTTATTGCATTTAAACAATTTCGAAAATTTAATTTGCCTAAAAGATATTTTGAATGGCATATTTGAATTCCTCACATTTTTATGATTCCAAAACATATATCATTTGTATTATTTGGAATTACAAATTAAAAGTTATTAAAAACAGATTTTAAAACATATTAAAACATTTCTGAAATTGTTTTATTAAAATGAAGGTATGGACTTTTTATACACAGCCCAACTTAGTCACAGTCACAGACATGTGGGACCCATGCTGACTGGATGAAGCTGCGTGGTGGAAACATTTTATACCGCGAGCTCAGCCAGCCACAGCCGCTGACAAGCGGGCCCGTGCCACGGATGGCCCCACGCGCCAGTGGGCGAGAGAACGGCGGACACGTGGTGCGGACGGGGACGGCGGGTTGAGGCCCAGACTTTGCGGGTGCCTTTTTGTAAAACACTACAGCGGCTGACAGGTGGGGTTCGGGTGGAGCGCGGTTGAGCTAGCAAAAAGGTGGGGGGTATTTGCAAAGTACCCAACTGGTACTGTTTTTCTTCTCGCTGTTTCTGACAAAACTGACAGAGAACGCAAGCGGCACGGTGGGGGCTCGAACTCGCGATCGATCGCGCGCGTGCAGGCGGCGGTGACCACTGGGGTTGGCTGGGGTTGATGCAGGGTAAGCACGGCGCGACTAGGTAAGGTTCTCGCGATGAGAGGACGGTCCTCGACGACGTGAGCTCGCCGCGCCAAGAGCGCTCGACGAAATGCACGGCGCGACTAGGCAACAGATCGGCAAGCGGAGGTGTCTGGGAGGGTCGGGCGCTCACCGGGAGTGGGTCGGTGGTGGCAGAACGACTTGGGACACAGGGGATCAGCGATGATGCAGACGACCGGTGATTAGGGTTTGCTCATCGGCATCGCGGATCTGCGGCAGGTCTAGGGCTTCTCCTCCTCGGCAACGTGGACAGGGGCGATGCAGGGGTTCTCCACGGCCTTCCCCAACGCCTCAACGACCGCCCGCCTCCTTGAACTGGCGTAAGAGGTGGATGCCGACGGTGGGGTTGGTGATCGGTGGTGGAGAGGTGGCTGCAGGGGAAGATGGGGAAGAAGGGGTAGAAGGGCTAGTCCCTGGTGGATCTGGCGTCGACGGGCAGAGAGGGGGAGTAGATGGGAACGGGGAGAGGGGGTGCCGTGGGAGGCGTGGTGGAGGAAAAAGGTGGCTCGGCCACCTTTTCTCCCTCACGTGCTGGGCACGGCTAGGGCAGGGGTAGGGAGGACAGGGGCTGCAATCGCCAGGGGCCAGGGTGGCTCGGGTGTGGGGCCTGGCTGGCAGAGAGAAGGGAGAGGGGAGGTTAGCTAGGGAGGTGCTCGGCATGGAGCTAGGGTTGGGACTAGCTCGGTTAGGTTAGGGTAGATGGGGGTGGGTCCTGGTTGGCAGAGAGAGAGAGAGCATCTAGGGGGTGCTCGGCATGGTGAGAGCAAGGTAGTTAGGGTTTGGGTTTAGAGAGAGGGGTTAGGGAGAGAGGGTAGGGGTAGGGATCTAGCATGATCCAACTAGATCAAGCGAGGAGGGGAGGTGAGATGGGGTAGCTTTTGGTGATGCATGGTCATGTGCATGATCAAGTATAGGGGGGGAAAATGGATATGGGTTGGTCTCACATGAGCATGCATGGAGGAGGCGAGTGGTAGGAAGGCTTGATGCACATGGCAAGGAACAAGATCAAGGTGAGAAGGTTTGAGAGAAAGAGAGCTCAAAAGAGGAGATGCACTCAAATCCAAGAAAACCAAAGAAGGATAAGATGGTGAGGCTTGTTGCATGGCCCATGCATGGGCATTAAATGTCATGTCCAATCTTGTGAAAACAAAATAATAATCATGGCATTTATACACATACATTCCAAAATATGGAGTAGGGCCAAGCTAAAAGAATTAAAATGGAATTAAAATGGATGTTCCATGTGGAGTGTATGGAGATGCTCAAATTTGAATATAATTGGGACATGCTAGTGTGTATGTTCCACTAGATGTTTAATAGTCTCAAATATTCCAACATGGGCATACATTCATAATAATCCATATGGAAGCTAGAGGTACCCTCATGAAGCATGCAAGGTGGCTCCACATATCAATGATGTGAAAACAACATGGTGCATATATGGAAGCATGTGGAATAATAGAAGCAGATCCATCCCAACCCACATGAGCTAGATTTAAATGCCGAAGGAAAAGTGTAAAAGCTCATGGATAATTAGGATGGTGGAATTATAAGGTGGTGACAAGGAAAAGGTGGTGGATTCGAATAAAAGATATGCCCCCAACTCAACTTGGGCATCAAGCATTTATCAAGAATCAAATACAATATATCAAGAGCCAAAAACAATTACTAATGCATATGAGAGAAGAACCAAATGAAAAGGGTTTTATATGATGCTCAAATGCAAGGTGGCATGATGACATGAGCATGATATAATTATGATGCAACAATATATGTAGGAAGTAGCAATTATATTACTAGACCACGTAGCATTACATATGTTAGATAGATGGGATGCTACAAATCATACATGTTGTAGTAGTAGATATAGATGAACAAGAATGGGAAACCGCAACCTACCACCTCGTCCTGGTGGGGAGGCCATGGCTAGCGCAAGGTGATAGCAGCAGCATCTCCGTAGGAACATGAGCTTGAGGTCAACGACGGAGAGCAGACAGAGTGTAGGTAGCCGTAGGGGATGGCCGGTGCTGAAAACATAGAAGGAGAGTTAGGTTTGGGATTTACTATGAGGGCACGATAGGAGGCGTGGGACATGGCGGTAGTGTAGAGGTGGTGGAAGCCGAGCTAGGGGTCAGAAACCGCTAGTGGTGACTAGGGAGTAGCAAGCAGGAGGTGGAGCTAGGGTTAGCCGAGGCAAGGGCGTAGGTGCCTAAGGTGCCATGGAAGGTAGGGATAGGATAAAGGGGGGAAGCGAGGCTAGAGCAAGGTGCGGCGCATGGTCTTGACCGGTGGTGGTTGAGGCAGAGCGTGGTGTTAGTGGCATCGTTGCTAGTGATTTGGGAATCACCGAGGAGGGGAGCGCATCATGAGTGCATGTATCGTGCGCGTGAGTGGGAGGGAGAGGTGGAGTCAGGGATGGAGGTGGTTTCAACCTAGTACAGTTGGACAAGGCAGGCCAGGCCACGACCCATTTAGCTTTAGTTTTTTTCCTTTTTCTAGTTTTTTATGATTGAATTGAATATAAATTAAAGAATCCCAAAAATCAAATAAAAATAATAGCTAAAATGGAAACTAAATTTCCAAGTAATAAAAATAAAATAAGCAATAATAAAACATATTTTGTTTTAGAACTTAAAGAAAACTAAAATAACATAATAAAAACTTAAACATTCAAATTCAACTGAATACCTATTAAAATTCCTAAAAATACTTAATACATTTAAAAATATATCTAAATTATTAAATATACTCAACTAAATTTCAAAGAGTTATTAAATATTTTAAAATATAAAAACAAATGAAATGAAATTATAAATTGATTAATACTTAAAGAAAAATAGGATTTGAAATGATATAATAAAAATTATAAATAAAATATGAAATGATTTAGAAAATTAATATTAAATCATATAAAATACTTATAAAATCCTATAAATATTATAAAAGCATTCTAAAACATTTTCCACCCAATATTAAGAATTTTAATGAATTTTTCAATTGACCTTAAAAGATTTAATAAAGAAAATCAGGACTTTAAATTCCTTAAAACCTCTAAAATACATTTCTTAAATGAAATAGAATAAGAAAATTGTTGGAAATTAATAAGCCCTCTTAAAATAATATGAATACACTTAAATACAAAAGTAATAATTAAAAAAACCCTTAAAATAAATACTTTAAAACAACTCAAGCCAAACCAAATCATTTGACCTTGTATGCATCGCCATTTTGACTTTAACTTGTAAAATCTTTATGAATGAATCTTTAATGAGTGAACAAGTAAAATCGAATTTATTGTCTTGATTGAAATATATATCCTTATTTGGGTTGATAATTTGTGAATGCCACTTAAATTTCCACTTAACCATTTCCACAAGTGATCACACCTTGACACTTGTAGTACCCTACAGTAAAGCATTATGAGCAGGATCCCAAGCCAAGACATCATGATTCATCACACCTACTTCAACTTAATCAAGTTGATACCACTTACTACAATTGTCCTCTTAAAGGAAAAGTTCCATAAATTTGCCACCTAAATCCATATAACTTATACCCAAGGTATATATGTGACTCTACACCATTAACACACTCCTTGATTGTTGTTCAAGTGTATTGATGACTGAAAGTGCACAGATCAATTGTAGCTAGTTTCAAAGTAAAGATATCGAAACCATAGAGAGCTATTGGTAAAGGTCTTTATGCCCCTCGTTACTCTCTACCAAAGGATACTTATAAGCTGCCTTTGATCTCAAGTAAAGGGTGTTTGAAAGGTTTATGGTTGTTGGCAGAAAAGTAATTAAAACAAGTAAAAGAAAACAAGTAACAATTTTGTATGAAGGCGTGGTTGAACTCAATAGGGCTAAAACATTCTCGAGGATGTAGGATACACCACTAGCATAGTATTATTGTTATATGAAATCAAGATAACATACTCCTTGTGTCATGATATGCTTGGAGAGAGCCACATAATCAGATGTTCACTACAAGCCTCGTAGGAAGCCACTTTGTTGAGCAAAGAGTGAGGCCACCTCTAAATAACCACTACGATGTCTGAGAGCAGTCACCCATAAAAACCACCGCAATTAAGGGTTTCCCTGTGGATATCATAATTATCTTAGGGAGTCCCTCTTATATCCTCCTTTGACCGTGTAGGTTATGAGGCGGTGCCAATCTCTCACGGGGCCATCCCGGGTACGCTTCCAAGACATGTCCAAAGGATTTCTCACTCCCTTTAGTCCCGAGGGTAAATGATATGCGGCCGATTACACATACCATCTAAAGCGATAGATCAAACACAAATCATAATTATATCATATACGGGCAAGTCATATAGACACAAGAATAGATCATATTTATTATGAATTCATAATGGTGCTAGGGTTTCTCCATCTCCCAAGAACAAAGGAACTACTCACTCATGGAAGCAATCAACAACATCATCATAATCAAATGAATGGATAAAAGTATGAGGGTAGATCTAATACAAATCATAATTGAATATGGAATTACAACGAGATCTTATAGATGAAAGATGGGGGTAATGGGGGTAATGGAGACGTAGCGGTTGATGAAGGGGATGATGCACTGTCCTCCAATGATCCGTGAAGCAGCTGGGATTTTTCCCCAGCCAAGTTCCTCCTTCAGATCCCTCTCAGATGTGATTTTTCATGGTTTCTGGTGGCTGTGAATGTCGGATCTCTCTCCTGTTCACCAGGAGAAACTATTTGACGAGGCGGTCACGATGGCACTTAGTACGGGCAGACGTTATGGGCGGGCTCCGCCCGTACCACCGGTCTTTAACGGTACTGATGCCTCTTCTTGGCTTGGTATTCTCCCGGGTGCCAAGGTAAATCCATAAAATGACTTTTATCACTTATAAATATCATATAATTGCACAATATGACAGTTCTAATCGATATGTTCATATAGGACTCAATGTTTTGGGATCCTTTTGAAACAAGAACAAAATGGTTCATACAAACACGGTAAAATACAAAGATCCCTACTCTATTTATGCAAAAAAGGTAAAAATGCTTCAATTTTGGACTCATCAACTCCCCCAAGCTAGGCTCTTGCTCATCTTCGAGCAGGATGGTGGCTTATGGACAATATGATCATGTTCATGAGACACCAATCATTAAAATAAATGAGGAAGAAATTGAAAACAGGAATACAACATCGGATGTAGAGATACTTCGGGGGTATTACCATACCCTTACACATTACATAACTTAGAGGCTTTCACGCCTTTTCTAGTATTAATGAAATCATAAGAAGCTGCTAGTGATTTAACATATCATATAATCACAGAGTTCAGAGATATAGGGCACTAAGTTTAGTACTGAAGATTCATGATCATTCTTTTTCTTCTATGTTTGCTTCTTTTGATAGATGCTCTTTTTTTGATAGTTGTATGTATATATTTTTACTTGCTCTCTTTTCTCTTTTTCTATCAGCATAGCTATTTGATCATGCCCACTACTTCAATGGCTTTAAAAAACTCTTAATTATAATATGCTACCAGAATTCTTCTTCTCATAACTTAATCAATACTGTCATTGGTGTGGAAGTCCCTAAAATCATGACAGTTGTACAAGTATTGTAACACTCAACCTAGTTCAATCATCTAATATAATAGTCATGAATCAAACACAACTTCGATTATCATAAAGTCTCACAACTGAATGGATATAAATCTTCTCTTGAACAAAGGGAGCTCGAAGTTGATGCAACTAATGCAAATTCAGGAATTAAAGTCTAATCATGTGTGCAGAAAAACAAACATGCTAAAACTATAAGATAGATTACAAGGTTCCCACAGATCCCCCTAAGCTTGGAATCAAGCCGGGTAGATCAAATAATTCCTTGCGATTACTTACTCCTTTTTGGGAGTAAAGAAGTCATCATATTCCTCTTCTTTATCCGCCTTGAGACTGCAAGTTTGAGCAATACACACGAATCGGTGGACATATCTATGATGCCAACATGCAATTCTTTAATTACCTTGCTTAAGGTCTTCCTATCATCGGCCATCTCCATGATAATCTTGGTCAGGAGTTCCACTCTACCGTCGATGTCATCGACCTTCTTTTTGTCAACACCCGGATTTTTAATCCCAGATGCCCGTTATGCCATACCTCGCAATCCCAGGATTACCATTTTTACGAGACATAACGGATTGGATATCACAGTACATCATCCATTACAAACCATACATAAGGTTTTACACAAATAAGGATCTCATGATCCAGTCTTTAATACAACAAGCAGCGGAAATAAATAAACGATAGCGGTGGGGTCCATCTTCGGGGCACAGTAATGCCGACGAAGGCGAGATAGTCCTAGTTATCATAGCCTGCGGCCGACCATCATCTTGATAATCTCCTTCATAGTCTGGCCATGATAATAGCCAGGGACAAAAGCCATGAGTACTCTTTAAGTACTCGCAAACTACTACTAACAAGGGTTACCATTCTAAGTTAAAGTACTGAATTTAAAGAATGACTATCAAGTTAAGTTTGAAACCTAAGCTGAGTTCTGAAACAAGAAAAGATAAAGTGAAGTTCTAGAATCACTTAAGTTGGGAAGCTATTATCATTAACACAACCCTGTTGTGGTTAAGTCAAAGTTCATCATTCATTTCAAGTTATTTAGAAAACATCTGACAAACCAAACAGTATGGCCATTCCAACTATCCATAACCGCGGACGCGGCTATTCGAATAGTTTGACACTCTGCAGAGGTGGTACACTTTCACCACAAGATCCAATACATCTGTGAGGGATAACCCTGAATCATCATACTTAGTATGCAGATAATCAAACATAACCTTCCCTTTACACACCCTAGTATAAGCACCTCTCCTATGAGCATGGCCTCCCAACCATGACCATCAGTCATCTTGGGTACTGCATAGGTGGACATCATTGACAGGTAGCCTCAGCTCAAACCTCTCCCGTGAGGGAACTAATACTAATGCATATAAATTTCCAGCTAAGCCTTACCCAATTCAGCTAATGTGGTTGTACGGTAAATTTGGAATGGTATCGCATCCGAATCCAACCATCAGTTTTATAAAAGGGTTAAGGCTCATGCCTCATCATTTTCATCATCATAAACCAGTTGTGTTTCTCAACACATGTCAAAACATCTCAATAGAATGACTCATCATTCCAAGGTTTTCACAATTTATTTTCACCAAGTGTTCCCATCTAAAGTGACTCAAGTTTTGATCTATTCTAAAATACTAAGTTAAGAGTGTACACTAAGGTGGAAAGATGGGATCAATCTCATGCCATAGAATTACATCTAAAGGTTTCTAAGTAGGTCAAGTTTTATACTCTTTATGCTACCTTCAAAATTAAGTAAAGAACTTTGTGTAAACCAAGGGAGGTAAAACTTGTCAATAAGACTTGGGGTACTAATAGTTAAAGGGGTGTGATCAAAGCATGCTTAAGGCATCTTTACTAAACCATCTAGTTTTATTCTAGCTTGCTAACAATAGCTTACTAAAGCATGTTTGCAAGGGTTAGCTTGCCACTAATAGCTTGCCTTGGTTGGTGCAGTGGTTGAAGTTTTCTTTTGTGCTGGGGAGGGCTCCTTTTATAGGCTCGATGGTGAGACCGAGCGGGGTGGGCGGTCGACGGTGGCGACATGGCTACGGCGATCTAGCGGCATGGCTGGGGATGGCGATCGGTGGGCGGTTCCCTGGTGGTGCTCTAGGACTTCAATGTGACCGTAGGGATGGTGGCATGCGGTCGGGGAAAGGTGGCGCTCTGCGCGGCCGAAGCGGCTGCGTCCACGGCGAGCGGTGGCTGTGGGGCTTTGGGCGGCGAACGGAGGTGTCTAGGGTGTTCTCCAGGTCGAGGCGGTGGTCTGTGGCAGTTCTGCCTGGTCGTCTGGTTGCTATCCTTGGCTAGGACTGGTTGGCGGTGGAGGTGGACCACGGCCATCTCCGTGACACGGTGGATGGCGCTGGCGGCGGCGGCGTATGCGCCATGGGGTGCCCAAGTGGGGGCTCGGCCTTAATGGCCATGACCATTTGGTCTTAGCACAGTGGGTGGCTGGGCTAGAGAGGGGTTAGGGGGAGTAGCGGAGAGATTTTGGTGGCAAGTTGGGGAACAAGTTTGGCCAGAACACTATTTAAAAATAGTGAAATTTGTTTAGTTTGAAATCTGCCTGCCAAGTGTTTGATGAAATGGCCGCAAGAGAAAAAGTTTTGAATTTTGAGTTCAAAAATTTTGGGTGATCTCCACTAGTGCTAGGTAGTCTCCTGGTTGCAAGAGTTTTGAAAATGGTGCTCAATTAGATGGTTTTTGAAATAGGGGTGATCTATGCATATGCATTAGATTCAAATTTAAACTGTCATTTAAAATAGTTTACAGAATGTTTTTAGTAGATCAAAACGTGGGCCTTGGTACCTCATTATGTGTACTAGCAAGGGGTGCAAAGATCAAGAATTTTTTCTGTTAAGAAATGAGTACTAGGAATAGCCAAAGTAGGCATGAGAGTTAAATTTGTCAAAATGACCATTCCTTCATTTTACTTCCTTTTGATTTGATTTTCTTTAGGAAAAGTTTGGGAATGATATAGATGATGTTTAAATCACCTAAGAAACATTTTACAAGCATTGGATCAATCAATCATAGCAATTCAAACAACTCCTATTTTAAATGCACACATATATGAATGCTTTCATTTTAAATTTGGAAAAGTTTTTGTTAACCCCATTTTTGGATGATTTGATCTTGATAAGCTTGGATTAAAGTTTTGGGATGTTACAAACCTTCCCCCCTTAAACAAAATCTCGTCCCGAGATTTACAAGGAAAACTAGGAACTAAAGAGATCTGGGAACTCTGTCCTAATGTAATCATCGCGCTCCCAAGTAGCTTCCTCCTCGGTATGGTTGCTCCACTGAATCTTGAGAAACTTGATGCTCCTGGTCCTGGTGGTTCTGTAGGCTTCTTCTAAGATACGGATGGGCACTTCCCGATAGGTCAGGTCATTGTTGATTTCACTCGTGATCGATATTCTTGAAAACTTCAGTCTTCTCAGGCACTTCCAAGCATTTGCGAAGTAACGATATATGGAACACATTGTGGATGGCTGACATCTCTTCAGGCAATTCCAGCTGATACGATACCTCTCCTCGGCGGTTCAGAATCTTGAAAGGTCCAATATATCTGGGAGCTAACTTTCCCTTCAGACTAAAGCGTTGAGTTCCCTTCAAGGGTGAAACCTTGAGATATACGAAATCTCCGACATTGAAAGTCATGTCTCTCCTTCTCTTGTCAACATATCTCTTCTGTCTGTATGGGCGGTCTTGAGGCGCTCACGAACTTTGTGAACTTTCTCTTCTGCTTCTCGGAGAATGTCGGGTCCAAAGATCTGACTCTCTCCTACCTGCGACCAATTCAAAGGGGTACGTCACTTCCTTCCGTATAGGAATTCAAAGGGTGCCATCTGCAAACTAGCTTGATAACTGTTGTTATATGAGAATTCTATGAAAGGCAGGCAGTCTTCCCATTTTGATCTGTATTCCAACACACAAGCTCTAAGCATATCCTCCAAGATCTGGTTGACTCTCTCAGTCTGTCCATCTATTTGCGGGTGATACGCGGTGCTGAAGTTCAACTTGGTTCCTAATCCTTCCTGAACTTTCTGCCAAAATCTTGAAGTAAACCGGGTTCCTCGATCTGATACGATGGTCTTGGGGGTTCCATGCAGACTAACAATTCTAGCAATGTACAGCTCTGCTAGTTTTGCACTCTGGTAGGTTGTCTTGACAGGTATGAAGTGGGCTACCTTGGATAGTCTATCAACTATGACCCAGATTGAATCATTCCCCCTACTAGAAGTAGGTAAACCGATGATAAAGTCCATTCCGACGGAATCCTATTTCCATTCCGGAATCTGCAATAGTCCTGCAGGTCTCTGATGCTCTGCTTTGACTCTTTGACAGATGTCACATTTGGCGATGTAGCTTCTGATCTCTCTCTTCATCTTGTGCCACCAAAATTGCTCTTTTAAATCTTGATACATCTTTGTTCCTCCGGGGTGGATAGAATAAAGAGTATCATGAGCTTCCTTCATGATAATTTCCTTCAGTTCCGAATCTGCTGGCACACAGATACGTCCCTTGTACCATAGTACACCTTCTTCGTCTTCGGTGAATCCAGGTACTTTGCTTGTACCCATACGACGTTTGATTATGTCGATACTTTCATTCCCCTTCTGGGCTTCCTTGATTTGGCTAATCAAAGTGGGTTGAAGTTCAATGCTAGCTAGGAATCCTTTGCTAACTAACTCAGTCCTGAACTGCTCCAACTCCTCATACAAACTTGGTTGCTTCTCTTTGATCATGGTGTTCAGCCTACACGGCAATCTGCTAAGAGCATCCGCTACCACATTGGCTTTGCCGGGGTGATAGTGAATGTAAAGGTCATAATCCTTGATTAACTCTATCCATCTTCTTTGCCTCATATCCAACTCCTTCTGGGGGAAGATATACTTCAAGCTCTTATGGTCCGAGTAAACCTCACAACGATTACCCATCAAATAATGACGCCATGTCTTCAATGCTAGAACCACGGCTTCTAGCTCAAGATCATGGGTCGGATAGTTCTGCTCATGCTGCTTCAGTTATCGAGACAGATACGCGATGACTTTGCCTTCTTGCATCAATACACATCCTAGACCAATCTTGGATGCATCACAATACACATCAAACGGCTTGATGTCCGCATGATCAAAATTGGGGCTGATATCAATCTCTTCTTCAGCTCCTGGAAACTGGCTTCACACTTGTCTGTCCATTCAAACTTCTTGTCCTTCTTCAACAATTGGGTCATTGGTCGGGCTATGCTCGAGAATCCTTCTACGAACTTGCGGTAATATCCCGCTAATCCGAGAAATTAACGAACTTGGGTTTGATTGGTTGGGGATTCCCATTCTTTGACATCTTTGATCTTGGTGGGATCAACGGAGACTCCTCCGGCAGACACAATATGTCCTAGGAATCCTACTTCTTTCAGCCAAAACTCACACTTGCTGAACTTGGCATATAAATGATGCTCTCTCAGGGTTTCTAGGATGATTCTCAGATGTTGCTCATGCTCTTCTTCTGACTTGGAGTAGATAAGGATGTCGTCGATAAACACAACTACAAACTTATCTAGGAAATTCATAAAGATCTTATTCATGAGGTTCATGAAATAAGCAGGGGCATTGGTTAATCCAAAAGACATAACCGTATACTCGTATAAACCATAGCGAGTAGTAAAGGCGGTCTTCGGAATATCCGTTGCACGAATCTTAAGTTGGTGATAACCAGTCCTAAGATCAATCTTTGAGAATACCTGAACTCTAGTCAACTGATCAAATAGATCCTCTATCTTTGGCAAGGGGTACTTGTTCTTGATGGTGACATCATTCAACTTTCTGTAGTCTGTATACAGACGGTTACCTCCATCTTTCTTGTCGACGAATAACACTGGTGATATCCATGGTGATGCACTTGGTTGAATCAAGCCTGTTGCTAACATGGCATCCAACTGCTTCTTTAGTTCTACTAACTCTAAGGGGTTCATGGTATAGGGTCTCTGGGCTATAGGTCCGGTTCCGGGGATTAGTTCGATAATGAACTCTTTATCCCTATCCGGGGGCATACCTGGCAATTCATCTGGGAATACGTCGGGGTATTCACAGACTACTCTGACTTGGTCAATGGTAGGCAGGGCTACACTTTTGTTGCATTTGAATTGACGGGGTAAGGTTTCAGAGATATGTTCTACTGTTACTCCAGAACTACTGGTCATGGTGATGGCTCTCTTAGCACAGTCTATCAGTCCTTTATGCCTTGACATCCAGTCCATACCTAGTACTACTTCCAAACCTTTGGTTCAAAGTACAATTAGGTTGGCATAAAAATCTATCCCATGTATTCTGATAGGTACAGCTTTGCAAATTTTTCTAGCTTTTGTGGTTGAACCAGGGATTTGAAATATCATGACATGCTTCAGGTTGGTTGGGTGAATCTTACTAGTGCATACAAATTCTTCGGTGACAAATGAATGTGATGCTCCAGAATCAAACAATACTCTTGCTAAAACTGAGTTGACAGAAAACATACCCAGCACGACATTTGGTGCTTTCTGGGCTTCTTCTGCGTTCATGTGGAAGATACGACCATTGCGGTTGTGCGGGTTTCCTGGGGCAAATCTCCTGCCTGGTTGAACACGACGCTGCTGCTGAGCTGGGGCATTCACAGGGGCGTTGGCAGCAGTCTTCTTGGGACACTCATTGGAGTAGTGACCCTTCACTCCACACTCGAAACAAGTGATCTAGGACTTGTCCTTGACTGCGACAGGTACAGCATTGCTGCCAGTTCTGGGTGCAATGTTGTTGTTGTTGTTGTTGCTCTTGGGAGGGGCACGGTTGAAGTTGTTGGCGTTGCCGGAGTTGTGATTTTTTCCTCCGGGCTTCACATTTCCTCCGCTATGGTTGGGGTAGCTTGGGCGAGAATTTGGGGGTCGGTTGTTCCTTGGTGCATATCCTGGTGAGGGGTTGGGACGGTACTTCTGGTGACTACTGGATCCAGACTGCTGCATCATATGACGCTTGCGGTTGTCGTTTGCCTGGTTAATCTTCCCTTCCATCTAAATGGCAGAGTCGACTAGCTCTTCGAGATCCTAGAAACAGATGTTGACGAGGACATTCTGCATCTCATCATGCAGTCCGTTTAAGAATCTCTCTTTCTTCTTGGCCTCCGTGTTGATCTCATCCGGTGCATATCTGGCAAGTGACAAGAATTTGTCACGGTACTCTACTACCGTCAATCTTCCTTGCTTCAGTTCACGGAATTCATCTCTCATCCTGTTGACAAGACCTTGCGGCACGTGGGGCGGCTGAACTTGACCTTGAATGCTTCCCAGGTCATCACCTGGCCATGGTTCATGTTGCGGATGCTATTCCACCAAGCTCTTGCATCTCCCGCCAGATAGTGGGTGGCAAAGAGAACTTTCTCATTCTCATCAACTCCTGCAACTTCGAGGTTGTTTTCCATGGTCTGTAACCAGTCATCAGCATCTAATGGGTTTTCAGATTGGTTGAAGATTGGGGGATTGGTGTTCTGAAAAATTTTGAGTTTAGATCCATGGTGATCCTGATTTCCATGTCCTTGGTTGTTGAGAGCCATTTGGGCGATCTGCTGCAATGTTGCTAAGTTGGCTTGACGCTCGGCCCTGCTTGCTTCACGGTCTGCGATGAGATTCTGCAAGATTTGTATCATTGGGTCCTGCAATGAGCTGCTCCCTCCTTGGTTTCCACGAGTCATCTGAAGATTGAGATAGATATAGGGGTAAGAGGGAAATTCTAAGGTTCATGGTTTTGGGTTTTCAAAGCTAAAACTTGGAGTTAGACTCAGGTTTTTCAACTAACTTTACTTTCATTCATGCAAGCAAGCACACGATACAACACACACCACAACAATCAAAGGGGAAAACATATGGTTTTAAGAACCATTCTGCAAACTACGATACAATGAGATGATACATCTCATGCTACGACAGTGCTCTAGTTCATCTACTCATTGTCGATGAAGTCGGAGTCTTCATCATCAGTGTAGAATTCCACAACATCCTCTGCCAGAAAATCTTCATCGTTGCTGAGGTAAGAATCCATATCTCCCTGGATGTCTTCACCCTCATCATCTTCTTCCTTGGCGGCAAGCTGAGCTTCCTGCTCCTTGACGGTCTTCTCGAGGTCGGCCATCTTCTTGCGAAGACGGGCGATGATGCGATCCTTCTTTGCACGCTGGCGACAAAGAGACTGGCGATTTTGGACGAGCAGTGTGAAAGTCTGGGCTTTCTGGTCGGCAATGGCACGGTTCTGGTTGGCTAACTCTTTGGCATTTCCCAGTTCCTGTTGTCGGTCATGAAGCAAGAAGTCAAGGTTCTCCACTTGACGCCTCAATTCTGGGTAACTTGGCATCTCCATTGGCATTCCCACGAAGTCACGTCTTGCATAGTGGGCAAAACGGGTTCCTTGAATCTTGTTGATGCTGAGGGCACAAAGACGTGCGAGAGCTTCATGCATTGCCCTGGCTAATCCATCTAGCCAGTTGTTCTCTCTCACAGAGAACTGAATTCTCCCGGAAGTTGGGGCTTTAATGCTTCCTCGAAGATATGCGGTGACTAGCCATTGTAGGTCTCCTCCTAGGGGTCCTGGAAGTTGAGCTCCAAGAAACTCCGGATGTGGGCGTCCCAGTAACTCCGACAGTGAATCCAGATCCCTCTCGAAGATCAGCTGACCTCTGTTTCCCAACTGGTAAAACTTGCTGAACTGAGTCTCCATCTACAAGAATTTAGGATGAGGAAGTTAGTAAAGTGATCAAGTGTGTCAAATTTTAAGTAGTAATGTAAGAATTTTGAGGAACATGTATTTTTGAGAAAGAATGAGTTCACAAGGCTAAGAGGGGAAATAGTTTTTCATAAATACTCACTTTGGTTTTGAAGCTAAGTTTTTGGTTTGGACGTCCATTCTAACTAGGGTCTCCTATGGTTAGGATGGCTCTGATACCAACTTGTCAACACCCGGATTTTTAATCCCAGATGCCCGTTATGCCATACCTCGCAATCCTGTGATTACCATTTTGCGAGACATAACGGATTGGATATCATAGTACATCATCCATTACAAACCATACATAAGGTTTTACACAAATAAGGATCTCATGATCCAGTCTTTAATACAACAAGCAGCGGAAATAAAAGATCAGCGTGGCGGTGGGGTCCATCTTCAGGGGCACAGGCAATGCTGACGAAGGCAGATAGTCCTAGTTATCATAGCCGTCCTGCTGACCATCATCTTGATAATCTCCTTCATAGTCTGGCCATGATAATAGCCAGGGACAAAATCCATGAGTACTCTTTAAGTACTCGCAAACTACTACTAACAAGGGTTACCATTCTAAGTTAAAGTACTGAATTTAAAGAATGACTATCAAGTTAAGTTTGAAACCTAAGCTGAGTTCTGAAACAAGAAAAGATAAAGTAAAGTTCTAGAATCACTTAAGTTGGGAAGCTATTATCATTAACACAACCCTGTTGTGGTTAAGTCAAAGTTCATCATTCATTTCAAGTTATTTAGAAAACATCTGACAACGAAACAGTATGGCCATTCCAACTGTCCATAATCATGGACGGCCTATTCAATAGTTTGACACTCTACAGAGGTGGTACACTTTCACCACAAGATTCGATACATCCGTGGGGATAACCCGAATCATCATACTTAGTATGCAGATAATCAAACATAACCTTCCTTTACACACCCTAGTATAAGCACCTCTCCTATGAGCACGCCCTCCCAACCATGACCATCACCATCTTGGGCCTTTGCATAGGTGGACATCATTGAGAGGTAGCCTCAGCTCAAACCTCTCCCGTGAGGGAACTAATACTAATGCATATAAATTTCTAGCTAAGCCTTACCCAATTCAGGTAATGTGGTTGTACGGTAAATTTGGAATGGTATCGCATCCGAATCCAACCATCAGTTTTATAAAAGGGTTAAGGCTCATGCCTCATCATTTTCATCATCATAAACCAGTTGTGTTTCTCAACACATGTCAAAACATCTCAATAGAATGACTCATCATTCCAAGGTTTTCACAATTCATTTTCACCAAGTGTTCCCATCTAAAGTGACTCAAGTTTTGATCTATTCTAAAATACTAAGTTAAGAGTGTTCACTAAGGTGGAATGATGGGATCAATCTCATGCCATAGAATGACATCTAAAGGTTCCTAAGTAGGTCAAGTTCTATACTCTTTATGCTACCTTCAAAATTAAGTAAAGAACTTTGTGTAAACCAAGGGATGTAAAACTTGTCAATAAGACTTGGGGTACTAATAGTTAAAGGGGTGTGATCAAAGCATGCTTAAGGCATCTTTACTAAACCATCTAGTTTTATTCTATCTTGCTAACAATAGCTTACTAAAGCATGTTTGCAAGGGTTAGCTTGCCACTAATAGCTTGCCTTGGTTGGTGCAGTGGTTGAAGTTTTCTTCTTCTTCTTCTTGGTAGAACTCCTCCTCCTCGAAGGCTTGGTCGGTACTATCGTCTAGAAATACATATGGAGTGCACAATCACCAAACAATACTTAACTAGGATAAGTAGTATTCTAAACCACACAATTGATGATCTATTATCATCCCAAACATCACAAGTTTAATTCAATAGTTTCAACCTGTTTATTTTGGAAAAGTAATTTCTACTCATTGAAAAATTAACTAAAATTTAATATTCACAACCAAAACATGGGATCATGTGGACACATGTCCTCACCACATATTCTAACATGTGGGAATGATATTTAAAGGTTGGATCAATATTACTTTGGTTTAAGTTCATTATTTAATGATTTAAAGTGACTAGAAATGCCTCTATAGCATTATTTTGGTACTAGTCCAAACTCACTGCCTGTAAACCTTAATATTATTACATATTTGGATAGATATGATGAAATGTGATTTTTGAGATTTGGAATCAACTCAAAAGCTAACTTGGTTGATTTTATAAAAATGTTTCAAGTTGCAAAAGCTTCTGTCTTCTTATTTTTATTAGGAGAAATCTATAACTCTAAATGAATTAACTCCAACGGGCTTGGATAGATCATTTCAATACCTTTCAGAAAAAATTAGTTTAATGTAATTTGGATTTGTCAAACTCACAGAATTGAATTTTGAAACACTGGACAGAAACTATATTCTAACTAAAAAGAAAATTCCAGATTTGAATCTACGGGCTCGCGCGGGAAAAGAAATGGGCCGGCCCAGTGGCGCTACGCGGTGCGGGGCTCAGCTGACAGGAGGGGTCAAATTGTCAGCGTCACTTAAAACGCGAAACGGTACGCGCGTTGTGGGTCGTGCGATTAGAGGCTAGATCTACGGCTGAGGGTCGGTCGACCTAACGTGTCGCCATGTAGCTCGAACCCTAGCGGCTCGGTGGGGGTCTACTGGGGGTGTACCAGGGCTCCAACAGGGTCGGCGATGCGGGCGAACAAAGTGGAAGACGACGGCGAGGCGAGGCGTGGTCGCGGCGGAGCTTGGGGTGGCCGGAATCAACGACACCCTTCTTCTCCAGAGGCGGCGGCTCCGGCTCCAATTCCGGCGAGCTGCTGCTCCACTTGCTCCGGCGAGAGGTGGGTGAGGTTCAGAGAGGTGAGGGGAGTGGAATGGTGTGAGTCTTTGGTGCTGGGGAGGGCTCCTTTTATAGGCTCGACGGTGAGACCGAGCGGGATGGGCGGTCGACGGTGGCGACATGGCTACGGCAATCTAGCGGCATGGCTGGGGATGGCGATCGGTGGGCGGTTCCCTGGTGGTGCTCTAGGACTTCAATGTTACCGTAGGGATGGTGGCATGCGGTCGGAGCGAGGTGGCGCTCTGCACGGCCGAAGCGGCTGTGTCCACGGCGAGCGGTGGCTGTGGGGCTTTGGGCAGCGAACGGAGGTGTCTGGGGTGTTCTCTAGGTCGAGGCGGAGCGGTGGGCGCGGGCTGGTGCCAAGGGGCGGTCGGTGCGAGCGGGGACAGTGCACGCTCTACAGGCGGCGTCGGCATGGTCGACAGGCTCGGTGCGCGGCAGTTCCTGGTCGTTCTGGTCGTTGTCCTTGGGCTGGGACTGGTTGGGCGGTGGAGGTGGACCACGGGCTATCTCCAGGACACGGTGGATGGCGCTGGCGACGGCTGTGGCGTGCTGTCGCCGGTGGGGTGCCCAAGTGGGGGCTCAGCCTTAATGGCCATGACCATTTGGTCTTGGCACAGTGGGTGGCTGGGCTAGAGAGGGGTTAGGGGGAGTAGCGGAGAGATTTTGGTGGCAAGTTGGGGAACAAGTTTGGCTAGAACACTATTTAAAAATAGTGAAATTTGTTTAGTTTGAAATCTGTCTGCCAAGTGTTTGATGAAATGGCCGCAAGAGAAAAAGTTTTGAATTTTGAGTTCAAAAATTTTGGGTGATCTCCACTAGTGCTAGGTAGTCTCTGGTTGCAAGGGTTTTGAAAATGGTGCTCAATTAGATGGTTTTTGAAATAGGGGTGATCTATGCATATGCATTAGATTCAATTTTAAACTGTCATTTAAAATAGTTTACAGAATGTTTTTAGTAGATCAAAAGGTGGGCCTTGCTACCTCATTATGTGTACTAGCAAGGGGTGCAAAGATCAAGAATTGTTTCTGTTAAGAAATGAGTACTAGGAATAGCCAATGTTACACTTTTCGAGGTCTTTGCTCATCATCCAGTAAGAGTCAACTCCTTCTCCAATGGTTTCAACACAAGTTTCAAAATCTTTTCAAGGTTCTTGATCTTCTCTCGAATCTCATCTCGGTTTTCCCCTTTTCTAGAGGAGGATCCCAGAGGGGATTTAAGAGAAGATCCTCAAAGGTTATACCTGTAGGGGTTGAGTGGGGATTCTCCTTTGTTCCTTTATTGTTCCACGTGCCTGAGCATGTCCAACTTTTGCGGGAACATGTCTTCCTAGTTGGGGAGTGGAACCACTTGTGTAGACTCGTGGTTCGAGGAATATGAAGTATCTCCTTTGGATCCTTTCTTCTTGCTTGTTATTCAGATATGAGCTCCTTCTTGGTCCATACCTTCTTAATATCAAAATAATGCATGGACCTTGAGTGATCAAGTGAGATGTGAGGTTTCATTGTAAAGAGGAAAAGGAAAGCTTTAGATCTGAAGTAAGATGGAAGAGAACAATAAAGAGGAGAAGTGCAAATTAATGGATGAAATCAATAGATAAAAGGGGCTAAAGTTGGTCACATGTAAGTGTACGGGTGGGCTCCGCCCGTACCATGTCCCCTACGGGTTTCTTACTGCCGTTCCTTTTTTGAAGCAAAAACTAATCAAATAAGCATGGAGAGGCAGAGCCAGTAACGAGCATCGGTACGGGCGCGGATGCCTGTACGGTCCGACCGTACCATATCGACGAAAAATGGCATTAGTACTCTGACCGTTTAACAACCACTGGTACGGGTGCGTCCGACCGTACGGTCCACCAATACCAGGTCGAAAAACAGCTCAGAATAACCAAAAAAACTAACTGGATTTAGTGAAAAAGATAAAATCGACTAAAAAGTTTCCAAAGTAGCATAACTAAGTAACTAAAACTTTGTTATCTCACTTCTGCTTGTTGTATTCTTAGGCCGAGACTAAACAGATCAACTCAACAGTATTTACCTCGCCAACCCTATAATGCTTCAATCGTTGCTCATTAACAATCCAGGATGAAGAAGAGGGCTTAGTATTTTTCAGTCTTACTTCTCCCGAAGGATATGCATCTTCAACTTCATATGGTCCTTCCCACCTGGATTTCAATTTTCATGCAAAAATCTTAAGCCTAGATTTGTAGAGCAAAACTTTATCTCCAGTTTTAAATCCCTTACCCTGCAATTTTTTATCGTGCCATTTCTTCACCTTTTCTTTAAATATTATAGCATTTTCATATGCCTCATTTCTGAGTTCATCTAAGGCATGAATATCTAAGAGTCATTTTCCTCCTACAATGTTCAAGTCAAAGTTCATAGTTTTAATAGCCCACCGAGCCTTATGCTCAAGTTCTAAGGGAAAGTGATCAGTTTTATCGTAAACCATTTTGTAAGGTGTCATTCCCATAGGATTCTTGTAAGCTTTACGATACACCCACAATGTATCATTAAGCTTCAAAGCCCAGTCCTTTCTTGACATGTTCACCATTTTGTGAAGTATGACCTTGATTTTTCTGTTAGATAATTCCACTTGTCCACTGGTTTGAGGGTGGTAAGGTGAGGCTACCCGGTGGTCTACTCCATACTTTTGAAGTATCTTGTCAAAAGTTCCCTTCATAAAATGAGTTCCACCATCAGTAATCAAAACCCAGGGTACTCCAAACCTAGGAAAGATGATGTCCTTGATCATCTTAATGGAAGTGGTTGCATTTGCATGAGAAGTGGGTATATCTTCAACCCATTTAGTAACATAATCAACACAACAAGAATATGAGTATAATTGTTAGAGGGAACAAATGGTCCCACAAAGTCCATTCCCCATACATCAAATGGCTCTATTACTAAGTTATATTTCATATTTATTTCTTGTCTTTTACCAATATTAGTCGTACGTTGATAAGCATCGCAATTTCTATCAAATTCATGAGAGTCTTTAACTAGTGTAGGCCAGTAGAAACCTGACTGCAAGACCTTAGTTGTAGTACGATTACCAGCGTGATGCCCTCCGTAAGTAATATCATGACAAGCATTAAGGACGGCCTTTGCCTCGTGCTCGGGTACACATTTCCAGATTATCCCGTCTATGTCGTGCATGTATAAGTAAGGGTCGTCCCAAAAGTAATGTTCTAAATCATTAAAGAATTTCTTTCTTTGATTGTAATCCATTCCTTTGGGTAAAACCTTGCCTACAAGGAAATTAGCATAATCTGCAAGCCAAGGATCACGAGGTTCTATAACTACAAGGTATTCTCCTGTCAAAGATTCGTTAACAGGAATTGGATCCTCTATGATTCCTTCCATCCGTGACAAATGGTCGGCCACAGGGTTATCCTTTCCTCTCCTATCTACTATCTGTAGGTCATATTCTTGTAGTAACAAGACCCATTTAATTAGACGAGGCTTAGCATATTTCTGAGCTAGAAGGTGTCTCAAAGCTTGATGGTCAGTATGAACTATTACTTTTGAGTTTATAATATAGTGTCTAAATTTATCATAAGCAAAAACAACATGTAGAAATTCTTTCTCGGTTGTCGCATAGTTCCTTTGATCATCATTAAAAACTCGACTAGCGTATTGAATGACGTTGAGATTAGGTCCATCTCTTTGTCCTAAAACAGCCCCAATAGCATAGTTACTAGCATCACACATAATTTCAAATGGTTCATCCCAATTGGGTGGTTGAATGACTGGTGCAGAAATTAGTCCCTTTTTTAACTGTTCAAAAGAATTGTAGCAATCTCTATCAAAAGAAAAAAGGTAGCTTTATCTAAGAGACGAGTTAAAGGGGCAACTATTTTAGCAAAATCTTTAATAAAGCGTCTATAAAAACCAGCATGTCCAAGGAAGATTTTAACTCCTTTTATATCTTGCGGAATCGGCAGCGTTTCTAAAGTACCCAAATTTTAATTATCAATCTCAATATTCTTTTCAGAAACCTTATGCCCGAAAACTATACCTTCCCTTACCATGAGGCGGCAGCGTTCCCAATTTAGAACCATCTTGGTTGGTTTACATCTCTACAAAACTCTATTACCATTATAGAGACATTGCTGAAACGTAGTTCCATAAAAAACAAAATTGTCCATAAGGACCTCCATGGAACTTTCCACAAAACTGTCGAATATTTTTAGAACACACTCTTGAAAAGTAGCATCTACGTTACACAAATCAAAAGGCATTAATCGATAAGCATAGGTTCCATAGGGACAGGTAAAAGTAGTTTTTTCTTGATCTTCGGGCTGGATAACTATTTGAGAGTATCCATCAAGGAAACAAAAGTAAGAATTAGCGGACATCCTTTCCATAATATCATTAATGAGGGTTAGTTGCTTATGAATTTTTATGATTTCTTTGTTCAACTTCCTGAAGTCAATACACATTTTATATCCTGCTATCATTCTAGTAGGAATTAATTCATCCTTATCATTATTAATCATTGTTATACATCCTTCCCTAGGTATGCAATGACTTGGACTCACCCACTTATTGTCTGAAATTGGATAGATCATACCGTTGTCCAACATACGTATAACTTCCTTTCTTACTACCTCTTTCATTTTAGGATTCAATCTTTTTTGATTATCAACAAATGGTTTAGCATCTTCAATCATAGATATCTTGTGAGTTACTATGGAAGGATATATACCTTTTATATCATTAAGAGTGTACCCAAAAGTTTCACATTATTTGACAAGTACCTATAACAATTTTGTGTTTTCCTTGGGAGAGATCTTATTATCTAAAATCACTGGGCATTTACCTTCCTTATCTCAGAATTCATACCTAAGACCTGGAGGGAGAGATTTTAAAACAAGGGGCGGCAGATCCTCATCCCCTTTTCTTTCAAGTTCTTCAAATTCACCCCTGAGGCATGGCTCGACCTCCGGTGCAGTGTTGATAATCTCATCCAAATCTTCTATTGGAGAGTTGTTGACAAGCAAATCATCTCTTGTCAAACTCCTCTCCAACTCAGATTGCAGAGTGTAAAAATAGATTGCTGCCAATTCCTCAATAGTCTTCTCCTCTTTAATATTAACTTTCTTTTCATAAGGTAATCCCGTGAATTGGTTGTAGTTTATTTCTACAGTTTCTTCACCAAACTACAAAGATAAAGCCTGCTTTTTGTTGTCAATATCAATGTTCATAGAGTTGTAAAAATTATTACCAAAAATGACCGGGCAGGAGGAGTTCAAAGGTATTTCAATAATATGAAAATCAACTGGGTACACAAAAGCTATCCCCCACAGAAACACAAACATTGCGGAGTATCCCGTGAGTAGGATGCAAGGTTCGATTAGAAAACATAAAAGTAGCTTATGATGGCTCAAGGTAAGGTTCATCAAGATGATCACACATTTCTTCATAGATTGTATAAGGCATGATATTTATGGAAGAACTTAAGTCACAAAACCCTACATAAGTAATCCCTCCTTAACAAAAAGGAATCTTCTTTTGACTTCTATTCTTACCATCAAACTTGCCTCATATCATTTCAGAGGATTCTTTACTTACCATTATCACTTCATCCTTGAACAATTAAGGTTCTAGAAGTTCTTTTACTATCCCAATATTCTCTTTAATGGCTCCCGGATCCTTAGTTAACCTTCCTATTCTTTTATTCCCTTCACCCCAGCTATCCATTACTTTAGTTAGAATAGTTTCTTCCTTGGCTAACATTTTATTTTGCATTTTCTAATATTTATCATTGTGACAAGTTTTAGCAGGTTTTTCTTCCACAGGTGGTGTATAGCATTCCCAATCTTACGGAATCTACAGGTAGTTAGCATAAGATCTAATAATTTGAATAATCATGCGATGGACAAGATTAAATTTCGAAGCACTTTTTCTATTTTTCTCGAAGCTATAAATCTTTTAAAGCAATTGCACTCTATGGGATTCTATTTATTAAACTAGGCCTCACAATAGGCTTTCTCTATGCTGTTCACCGTGTCTAGCAAATTCCATTCCCTTTCAACACTGAATTCGGTGAACGACCCATTGGTAAGGGAGTCGAGTTCATTTCTTTTATTATCATTCAAACCTGCGTAGAATGTGTGTATCACCAGCCAAGGTGGGAAATTATGATGGGGATAGTGATAAGTAATCCCGAAAACCTTGTATATCCTTCATGCAAGTTTTCTTCAGGTTTTCCTTTAAAATTTGCGATCATGCATCTTGCGCCAAGAGTTTTTGTCCTGGGAAAGAAATCAACTAAAAATAGAGAGGCTAGGCTCTCCTAGGAAATAGTAATATTTGTAGAACTTTGAACATACCAAGAATGAGCCACATCAATGAGAGTTTGGGCAAAGAGAGCAAACTTAACCTCATCCTTAGTTTGTAGATTTAGGTGGAAAGTCCCACAAATATCTTCAAAGAACCCTACATGCTCATACGGATCCTCCGTACCATCTCCTGCAAATTTCATTGCATGCAAAAGATCCAAGAGCATGGAGTTAATATCATACCCTCTTGGGTTATTGGATTTTAAATAGGCGTCCATGGGCAGACATGAATTCCTTACAGCCTCCAGCTAGATTATATGTTCGTACTCGCCCATAATGATGTATCACATGAAACTAATAAACAACTTTAGTAAAACAATGAGTAAAATAAGTAACTAAGAACAAAGGAAACAGTGCTAGAAAATAGCTTGATGACTGCAAGTGCACATATCAATTTTAGCTAGTTTCGAAGTAAAGATATCGAACCCACAGAGAGCTATTGGTAAAGGTATTTATGCCCCTTGTTACTCTCTTCCAAAGGATACTTATAAGCTGCCTTTGCTCTCAAGTAAAGGGTGTTTTAAAGGTTTATGGTTGTTTGCAGAAAAGTAATTAAAACAAGTAAAAGAAAACAAGTAACAAGTTTGTATGAAAGCGTGGTTAAACTCAATAGGGCTAAAACATTCTCGGGGATGTAGGATACACCACTAGCATAGTATTATTGTTATATGTAATCCGATAAGATACTCCTTGTGTCATGATATGTGTGGAGAGAGCCCCATAATAAGATGTTCACTACAAGGCTCGTAGGAGTCACTTTGTTGAGCCAAGAGTTAGGTCACCTCTAAATAACCATTGTGATGTATGAGAGCAATCACCCATACAAACCACCACAATTAAGGGTTTCCCCGTGGATATCGTAATTAGCTTAGGGAGTCCCTCTTTAATCCTCCTTTGACCGTGTAGGTTACGAGCCGACGCCAATCTATCACGAGGCCATTCCAGGTATGCTTCCAAGCACGTCCAAAGGATTTCTCCCTCCATTTAGTCCTGAGGGCAAATGATTCGCGGCTGACTACACATACGATCTAAAGAGAGAGATCAAACACAATCATAATTATATCATAGACGGGCAAGTCATATGGACACAAGAATAGATCATGTTTATTACGAATTCATAATGGTGCTAGGGTTTCTCCATCTCCCCATGAACAAAGGAACTACTCACTCATGGAAGCAATCAACAACATCATCATAATCAAATGAATGGATAAAATTATGGAGGTAGATCTAATGCAAACCATAATTGATTCTGGAATTACAACAAGATCTAATAGATGAAAGATGGGGGTAACGGGGGTAATGGAGATGTAGCGGTTGATGACGAAGGAGATGATGCGTTGTCCTCCAATGATCCGTGAAGTAGCTGGGATTTTCCCCAGCCAAGTTCCTCCTTCGGATCCCTTTCGTATGTGTCTTTTCATGGTCTCTGGTGGCTGTGAATATCGGATCTCTCTCTCGTCTTTGCCAGGAGAAAGTATTTGATGAGGCGGTCACGATGGCACTTGGTATGGGAAGACGGTACCGGCGGGCTCCGCCCATACCACCGGTTGTTATCGGTACTGATGCCTCCTCCTCGCTTGGTATTCTCCCAGGTGCGAAGGTAAATCCATAAAATGACTTTTATCACTTAGAAATATCATATAATTACACAATATGACTGTTCCAATTGATATGTTCATATAGGACTCAATGATTTGGGATCCTGTTGAAACAAGAACAAAATGGCGTGTACAAACGCAGTGAAATACAAATATCCCTACTCTATTTATGAAAAAACAAAAGGTAAAAATGCTTCAATTTTGGATTCATCAAGCATCTCTACACTTGTGAAAACCCTTTTAAACCCTAAACATTGTTGTGACACCATAATACCAAGATCCTAAATCACTAAGTGATATCAACCAACACCTATCACTTTAAACAACTCTATCGGTTTGTTCCCAAGTGTGTTATTTGAGTAGTTTATACTCATAGGACTAAACTTCGATATACACCATAAGAGTAGCATAATGTGGAGGGAAACAATAGTTTACTTAATTTCCATATCATCCATATTGATGATTTTTAAACATTAGTCCTTACCGGACCGATGATGCTATTCTTCCATTTGGATCCTTGACGGTAGAAGACGCTGATTGCATAACCTACAATCTTGCATACCATTTGCAAGTGTAGTCTTACATTTCCATTGAATTATTTTACAAAAACCTTTTCAAAACTCTATCACCAGCATTAAAAACAAAGTATAGTTTTATAAGTAAAATAAAATGTAAAATGGTGGGCAATGGAATCATGGATTGAGATATATGGTTGGGAAGCCATGTGGTGGATATTAAATTGTACTTGAAAAGTTAGGACTTAACAACCAATGAAGTCAGTGATTCAAAAGCTCCATATAAACCATGCTAATCACAGATCCTGGAAGAGGACGGGCAAGTTAGCTAGACTGCTTTCCTTTCGTATGTCCTCGTATCCTAAGTCCGGCAGATCTCTAGAGAGGAGATCAGCGGGTGGGAGCCCGTCATGTCCCTATCCCATGTTCCAAAGGTAATGGCTTAGCATATTAGAAGGGAGGTTAATTGAGCATAGGTATCTTAACCGAATCTCGTTACAAGGGTGGGCATGCAGGGTCATGGCGAAGCCAGTGATTAGCTAATCTTTAGACCGGGTCTCATACCTATGGAAGTATGAACGGGATTCACGGCCCAGACTGTGTCACCTGGCTAAAGATGTTTGTGGGTAAAGTAGCGCACCTCTCGAGAATGTATAAATGTGTCATGATACTCCCTATTCTAGGAAAGAACTGTGAATGCTGCATGGAAAGTAACTCCATGAAGTTTTGTACGACCCGTGAAGACTGACATATATAGAATTTTATAAACTAAAACTTAACTTTTCTAAAAAAATCAATTTCGAAAACCTGCACAAGCCTAGGATGTATGATCCACGGCTGTACATAGTGCATCAAACAACCACTTAGTTAGAACTTGCTGAGTATGCTCGTAATCAATCTATACTTATTAACCCTTGCTTAGGTTACAAAGTCATTGACCTGAATACAAAAATGGTACTAGAATACTTAGGAGGCATCTACATAAGTCAGAGTTATCTCAGTGAAGTCAACAGAGCCATTTACTCAAAATAGTGTTGGATGAGATCAAGTTAAACATAGTTGGGATCCAACTCCCAAAGATATGAACCATACCAATAGTAGTTGCTAATAGGGAAAATAGGAAACCTTTAGTTATCGAGATAGGACTAGAGGTAGATCTAGTGCTAGACTAGACTACAAGATGCTTCTTATGGATCTTGATTTGAACAGGAACTTACCTAGCAAACTCATTGTGTCATGGAAGTTCTGAGTATCTTCTATGGGGATTTGTGATATGAATATATAGTTGGACCTTAGACCTACGATGTTTTGTTATACTACTATGGTAGGCGTAATAATCATGGAACAGTGTTATGTTAGTGTATGCCAATGAATCGCGCTCCACAAATACAAAAGTGTAGAAGCCTCTAAGTCATTTGAGATGTGGGGAAGTGTGATAGAGCTCACAATACGGTTCTATATCCGATATTATAATTGTTGCTTCAAATGCCTCATGTATTGTAACAACTTGAGCATCATGAACATGATGACCTCATTCATTAAGTTGCTATCTTGCTCGGGGATGAGAAAGAGTCTAAGCTTGGGAAAGTTGATGAGTGAATTTTTAAAGTTGATGACTAGTAATAGGATTTTAGTATTTTATGGCGCTCGCATGCACCTTTTATCCTTGTTTCCAGAGGATCCCAAACCATGAAGGTATTAATGAATATGTCATTTAGAGCTATCATATTGCACATTTATATGATATTTCGAAGTGATAAAAGTCATTTAAATGATTTTCCACGCACCTAGGTGAAGAGGGGACGTGAAGGGCGACTCTAGGAGAGTTAACGACCATCGGTACGATGTGGGCCCTCCCATATTGTTCAACCGTACCACTTTCTAGCCGCATCGCCTGGTCAAATGGTTTCACCTCATGAAGACAGATCTGAGATCTGACATTCAGAGACACCAGAGAACCACAGAAACAACTCATCTGAAAGGGATCTTGACGAGGGGTTAACTCGTCAATGCCCATTGTTAATGGACTTGGGTTACATGAAGTGGGGAGCACTGGAGGCATCGATCAGCTAGCAAACAAGCACATCAGGAACACACGGTTTACCTAGGTTCAGGCCCTTAGAAGGGACCCTACTCCTGCTTGTCTGCTCTTTGATTATCGAGGAGTCAAAAGTTATAGGGGGTGCACAGATGCAATCTTACGGTGTGTAAACTAGGGTTTCGAATATCCTTCTCGCTGCTCCCTCATGTCCTTTATATAGGGAGGCCAGGTCTCGGGATAACAGGTCGAGTCGGTTACAGATTAGGGTTTTCCCTTTAAATTTCTATCTATTCCTTGTCGTGTTCCCCAAGGATTCGCTTGGACCTGGGCCACCCGAATCCTTGCTGGGCTTCAATCGTCCCTTGGGTTCCTCCTGGGCCAAGCCGTATAGGCTAATATGAGGTACCCATGGGGCACACCCATGTTAGTAGCCCCCGAGTGTCCGTTCGAATCGTAGATTCGGATGGAGACTATGAAGTCTTTCGAGTACCCATCCAAACTTTTATCGGGTGCCTGCTTATGTCATAGGGATAGTTGATATGCGTGCCTAATTCATTAGACAGATCAAGATCAGTTAACTGCCTTAGGGAAAAACAATGTTATCTACTCAAACTCGAGTCCTTGGACTCGAATTCGGAAAGTTGCTGGCGTAATTTGACTCATGTCGCGGAGGCCTTACAGAGTTGAATTCCAGTGTTTAATGTGTGCACTTGACGCATCCGTCAAGGCTTTTTCATCATGCCTATAGGCACGCTATACTTCTAGTAGAGCGCATCTGGTGCGTTGCTAGGCCATTGGATTGCATCCGCATGTCTTACCTTCACGTCGTAAATTTGGCATCCAAAGTTTTATCACCACGGAGGTGTTTTGGGTGGCCCAGGCACTTTTGTATTTGGTGAGAGGCGATGTTGCCGAATGCTTCGAATGCTTATAATGCGGACGTGGTCAATGTTTTTGGTCATGAATAGCTATTTTTCCTTTTCATAGGGTGCGCGACCAGCGCTCCCTATGGGAGTATCCCTCGAGTGCCTATTCGAGTCATAGACTCGTGTGGGTACTTTGAATTTTTGCAACTGCTATCATTAGTTGTAGCTTGTCGATTGAGATTCTAGTGCTCCCATGGGAGTAGACCCCGAGTCTGTAGTCGAATCGTTGATTCAAAGGAGGGTTAAGGCGTAATTGCCTTGGATTTGTGTGTGGATGGCTTGTTCACAGGACCTAGAAAATCCTGTAAGGAGTAGCCCCTGAGTATTTGGTCGAGTTTAGACTCGAGCAAAAACTAGGAGAGTTAGAAAAAATTACCATTGCACACCTCACCCTTGAGGTGCTGATGGTGCTAGTGCTGATGACATCATTGTTGGCGATTGGATGAGCTCATCCATAGGCGTGAGAGGTGCTGATGGGACGTGATGGTCGTGGGCCCCAATGTCTAACCGGGAATTGACCAGTCACGTGTAATTTTGGGGTTTAACCGCGCCTCCTCGACTTTCGTGCCGAGTAGGGATCGTGCAGCGACGGTTTAGTGCACGCGCCACCACACGTCTTCTCTGATGTGTGCCACGCGTTGGAGTGGAGAAATGCTGACCGTCAGATGATTTTCACCTTTGCTTAAGTAGCAGATTGGGGAAATAATTTTAACACTTTGTCTCGTCCTTCTCCTCGCGCTGCTGCCATTGTTTCTCTACTCTTCTCCACTGCTCCGCACTACTCACTGCGCTAGACGTCCTTAGAGAGTTTCCTAGTTACTTTCTTAGGTCTCTCCATTGAATAAGAATGGGGAAGAAGAAGGGTGCCGCTGTTGTGGGATCTGGTGCCGCCACCACCGCTGCAAAGAAGAAATTTGCCGCCGCCACTAGGTCCGGCACTGCTGCCGCAGCCGCGAAGAAGAAAGGCACTAGGTCCCGCGTGACCAATGGGTCCTGGCGGCATTCCATTCTGAAGCCGCACGAGCTCCATCCTCACCGCCTCTGGACTTATTCCGGCTAAAGAAGATGATTGCCGGATTCTCGGGACAGAGGTAATTCCCGATCCTCCCGCCAGGTTTCACGTGATGTTTCTTGCTTTCCTTCTTCAAGGTCTCTCCCCCTCCACGACTTTTTCATGGACTACTCTGTTTTAATGGGATTTAGCTACATCATCAGCTAACTCCCAATTCTATTCTGCATATCATGTGCTCCATCACTCTTTGTTAATGCTGGCTCAGGATCGATCCGCACTTCGATCTCTTCAAGAAGATGTTCAATTTGAAGAGACAATTGGGGTCGGGTTCCGTAGTATATGACCTTGGTGGGTGCAGTATATCCATAGACCCCCAGGTTCAGGCTCGGCATGGTTGAATCCGCCCAAGGGTGGAGGGACAAGTGGTTCTATATTCGGGACCAGAAGGAAACAGGGCAAAGGTTCGGCCTTGCCACCTTTGACCCGAACGTGGAGCTAAAGAAGAAGAGGTTTTGGAAGAATGGCGTGATGCCAGGCGAGGCAAAGGACGTGGAAGTCTTGTACCAGCGGGTGCTAGACCTTCAACTCATTCGAGGCAAGGAGGTCAGTGGCGTGGACCTCATTCGAACGTGGCTGAAGCATCGGGTGCAACCACTGCAGGCTAGGGTTTATCCAATGTTTCTCTGGTCAAGCATGATGGATCCGACTCGCGTATGCACAGGGGACATGTCTTCGGTGGAGCTCGATAAGAAGATCAGGTTGTTGACCAAGATCACTTTGAAGGAAGTTCTCCCTGCAGAATTGAGCACCCTTCTTTTCTGTGCTACTTTTGTGCCTCCAGAGGTAATATCTCATTCAATGTTTCCTTTTTGTTTGTGGTACAATACAAATGATGAACTGATGGTATTGTCATTGTTGTTGTAGGACTAGAAGGTTGAAGGCTCGATGCCTCCTCAGCCAGAAGGCATAATCCATCCTAAGGCCACGGAGGTGGACGAGTCGGATTCAACTGTGCCTGTCGCTGAGGCACGGGAAGCCCCCGAGTCCAGCGGGACTGGGTCTCGCAAATGGGAGTGGAGTGAGGAGTCGGATGCCTCCACGCCTGGGACGCCAAAGTACCTTTCTCCTGAGTAAGGCACCGCGGATCCGATTCTTGTCGTGCCTGTCCACAGCATGTGTCCTCCTCCACTGAAGAAGCAGAAGTAGGATGAACTATTTGATCTTGACCAGTTTGACGGGTGAGACTCCACTCTTTTTCCCGCAATGTTTCTTCGGTTTGATCTTGCCATTGTTCTCCTTGCGCTTACTTTATTTTGCTTATGCAGAAGTGTCACGGCATCATGTTCGTCTGACATCGCCTGCGAGCTGGAAGACATGGGAGTCGTGGACTCCAGGGGAAAGGTTGTAGAACAATCTGCGCCTTCCCGGAAGATAGCGGCCAACTCCAGCGCAAGCTACTCGAGTTCCTCCAAGTCGGGGAAACACAGGGTTCTGACCCAGTCGACCAGAAAATAAGCTTTGGAATCTTCGGGTGATCACGTATGTGTACTTTTTGTCTTTGGAGGGAGCCACCGAGTACTTTTGTGCTCTTCTAACATGGAATCCCTTGCAGCCCTTTCTCTAGAACATGATTTGCCTTGGCAAGTATTATGTGCATCTAGATACTGACCACCAGTAGTTGTAGAGTAAGATCATTTCTTCTTTCGAGTGATTTATTTGGAAAATGGAAGTAATTTCTAACTAGTACGTCTTCTGTTGCTAGAGGAGAATAACGAGAGTCTTTGTTGACAGAGCTCTCTTGGAAAGAGCCTTAGTGCGGCGGAGACGAAGATTAAAGATGTTGTCGATGCCCTCGAGTGCTACAAGGAGGAGTTGCAGTGGCGCGAGGAAGAACAGGCGGTAGTTGTAGCTGAAAGGGAGCATGGGTTCACAGAACAGCTTCTGGCCACTACCCAGGCTCTTTCTAGTTTGTTTTCTAATTCTGCTTTATTTTGTAATGCATTGGGGTCTTCGATTTCTCTTGTCCTTGATCGTGAACTTTCATTGTTTCGTAGATGCGGACGGTATCAACTTCGACCATCAGACGCTGACCCGCGAGAATCTCCCGGTGGGCGCCATGGCTACAGTTGAAGACCGCGACGCTTCCACCATAGACGCACTTCAAAAGTCCAAGGTCATGCTTCGTCATCTCTAAGAGGATATGATGCCGAAGTCCAAGGCTATTCAAGACCTTAACGGCTTTCCTAAAGCTTTCACCTGGGACGTACCAGCAGAGTACAAGCAGGCGCAGAAAGGGGCGGGCGCGTTTCTCGGGCTGGCGATGGTCCAGGCCTATGGAACTGATCTGAATGTAAGAAGGATCACGTTGAAGATGCCGGTGATCACGGACAGCGAAGAGGTAGCATTCGCTCCTTTTGCTACTCGTTTTCAGAAGTATGGGCCCCGGCTCTTAGAGGTGCTCGCAAAGTATTCTGTAGAGCAGACACGATGGAATGCGGTGAAGACCATGGCATCAAGGGATGCTGATGCAAAGGCCACGACATTGGAGGTTTCCATGGAGTCCGTGAAGCCCGCGGTTGCTGATGTGTAGGCCTAGATTTTCTTCTCCTTATTGTAAATTTAGCTAGGAATTCGAATTTCTCTGGAGTGCTTTTGTGGGGTGCCCCATCAAGAACTTGTTTAAACCTGATATGTATATTTTGGCTGCTTGATGCTTCTTTTGCTCCTTCGGACTTGGATTCCATGTTCAATGACTCTTATAGTTTGAATATTTGTTTGTCTAGGGGTCTGCGAGTGGTGTGCAAGGTACGCCATCTGCAGCCACGCCCTTGGCTTCCCCACCATCAGGAGTGGATGTGCTGTCGCTACTTTCCTGTCTGCGTGACCTCGTGAAGAGGTTGGAGCGTGACACATTGATCATCCGCAACAACGCTGGCGCGTGGAAATTGAAGGCGGAGGAAGTCGTCGAGTGGGAGAAGTATCTCCTTGGCGAGGTTGCTCAGATCAATGAACATCTGTGATGTGAGCATCATTCGACTAACTTGTGCTCCTTTTGTCTTGTCATGATCTGGGCTAATCTGTATTGCTTTGTATGCAGTTGTCAATCTCATTCCGCGGGAAGAGAGGGATCGTATCAGCATTTGACTAAATTGCCTGACTCATGTGGAGCTCAATGTTGGGGGTTTCTTCTGGACCGATTGAGATCGAGCAACCTTGTTGGCGACCTTGCAGGATCGTATCTCTCAGGTGCTACACTTCTTGAAGATGACGTGGTCATCTTTGAACTATATTTTCATGGCGATGTTCCCACTGGACGTGGTCCCTACAACTTTGTTGTTGTTGCTATAGAAATTCCACGATGCTGATGCTATTCGCGAGTGCGTGCACCTGCAACAAAGTTGCGCTTGCACTTGTGCATATGCAGCATCTGGATGTGGACTTGGATGTTGTTGCAGAAGGACCGCCGGCACCTCCAGATGGTATGGCGTGGAACATGGTTCCACACTATCGTGCAGTTGCGCGGCCAGCAAAGGACATCATGAACTTATTCGATCAGAGAACCAACGTCCTTCTTCAACGCCAGTAAAGTAGTTGTTAGCCTGCACAAAACATATAAGTGTTGTAAAGCTCATCGAGTTTTGATTGGTTGTTTTGTGGCCTTTATAAATATTTCAAACTTGCTAGCTTGTATATGTTTTGGTTGTAATTGTACGACGCCATTTCGCTAGCCTGATGCTCCCTAATCTCAGCGTCTTGTCAGCATGTCATTTGCGCTACAATTGGGCTGGTGTTGTTCAAGGGTTTGATTGTAAGCGGAATCAGCTACTCGGGCTATTACTATGGTAAATTGTTTATGCGACGAGGTCATCAGGGAGCCGCAGCCCACGAGTGTAAAATGTGTAAAGAGGAAAAATTAACAAGACACATGGTTGAGGCACTTAGCTTTATTTATTACAGAATAGCAGGAGGTACATTGTGTGGATAACTAGCCTAGTTGAGTAGCCTTATTGTAAAGGAAAAACATCTAAGGGTAGAAACATCACAGTTGCGCGATGTTCCACGGGTTGGAGTATGCAACTACAATTTCTAGGTCCTTGAGGCGATAGGCACCACCTGGGATCACTTCGGTGATCACGTAGGGTCCTTCACATGGAGATTCGAACTTGAGGTGTCCCTTCTGCTTCAGCCGCAGGACGAGGTCTCCTTCGACGAAGGACCTTGGTCGTAGCCATCAGTTGTGGTAGTTGCTAGTACACGGTTGATCTCTCTGTGGCGATTTCGTGTGCTTCATCAAGAAGGTCGACAGAGTCCTCGAGTGTGGTTGTGGATTTGGCCTCGCTGTAAGCGACAACCCTTGGGGCTTTGTAGCGCACCTCCGCAGGTAGTACTGCTTCGGTACCATGCACCATGAAGAATGGTGTGTAGCCCGTGGTGCTGTTCAGCGTTGTGCGTAGGCTCCATAGTATGGAGGGCAGCTCTTCGGCCCAACATCCCACCACTCATTCGAGAGGCCAGAGGAGGCTCTTCTTGATGCCATTGTAGACTGGGCTATTGGCCTTCTCTACTTGACCGTTGGTCTAGGGATGTGCCACGGAAGTGTAGCTGATGTTAATGCCTAGGTATTCATAGAAATCCTGGAACTCTTTCAAGGTGAAGTCCGTCCTGTTGTCGGTGATGATACTGTGCGGAACCCCAAATCTGAAGATGATGGACTCGAAGAACTTGACGATGGTGGCGCCAGTTTGGTTTGTCACCGACATGGCCTCGATCCACTTGGTGAAATTGTCGACTACAACGAGGAGGAAAATGTTTCCTCCAGGCGATGACTTCTGCATCTTGCCGACCATATCGAGTCCCCACTGTGCAAAGGGCCAGGCCGCAGGTATTGGCCTGAGTTCCATGCCTGGTGCGTGCGGCTTATCCGCGAATCTCTGACATGCGTTGCACCTCTTGACGATGTCCTTGGCATCGCGCATCACGGTGGGCCAGTAGAAGCCAGCTCATAGAGCTTTAGCGACAAGGGCATGACTGCCTGCGTGATGTCTGCAGGTGCCCTCGTGTATTTAGAGGAGGATGCCCTTGCCGTCACCGTTGGTGAAGCACCGTTGGAGGATGCCCATGATGTTGTGCTTGTACAGCTCGCCATTGATGATAGTAAATGACTTGGAGCATTGAGCGATGTGTCGTGCGTCCGTTGGGTCATCCTGCAGCCTTTTGGTGAGCAGGTACGTGATGTACGGCTGTGTGCAGGATGGATCAATGAGCATGACCTCCATGGTACCTTCGGGGGTAGCTCTTTTTTCTGCCTTGCTAGATCATTCGGCCCCTTCGGGTGGCATGGCCCCCAAGTGCGCTGCTGCGCTTGATGGCCCTGTAATAGCCTTCAGCTTGATGGATTGTTCGTAGATTTGCTCCAAAAATATGCATGGTGGCACCTGTTGGAAATATGTCCTAGACACAAATAGTAATAAGGATTATTATCATATTTCATAAACTTTATGATTAAGTTTTATATCATGCTATAATTGTATTGAAAGTAAATGTCAATACACGTGTGATATATAAACAACCAGGAGTTCCCGGTGAAATTCTAGTTACTTGTTCATTGGTCAACAAATGATCAAGGTTTCCTGATCATGTGACATTTATGCCAGTTGGAAATGGAGTCATCTCATTATGAGAATGATATGGTAAACTATACCCAACCTAAGCATCTTGACCCGATCATGTCACGTAGTTCAAGTTATGATGGTTAGAATAGACCTAGTGTACTATTTCTTAGACGGTGAGGCCATATCAATCACTGTCACCCGAGGGTACTTTGATAGCATCAAACATCACTCGGTTAAACGGTGATCATAAAGGTGTGTTCAGGTATTCGGAGGAACAGTTTAGGCAATATGCATCAAGAGCGGGATTTGTCCATCCGCGTGACGGAAAGATACTCGAGGGCCCACTCGGAGAAGTTGTATCCAATAGCTGCGCAGCATGTGATTTCATAACAAGGATTTCACTTGTCGGACCGAGTCAAGTAGCATTTGTCGGTAACGAGATTGAACACGACATGGTGATTTCATTGATCAAATCTCGTACAATGCAATTATCGAGAGACAAAAGGAATAAGACACGATGTTCGTGGTTCAAACGATGAAAGATTTCGTGGAATGCACAGGGGTCACATGGCCATCCAGGCCCTTCTGTTGATCATTGGTGCGGGAGGGTCCCGACCATGTCTGGAGTGTTCTTGAACCATGGGGTATCACACTTAAGGGCTTCATGATTCTTAGAGAGTGTTTAAGGATCAGTAGAATCACCGAAGAAAAGAGAACAGAGAAAACCGGAAGGGTTTCGGTAAGTCTGGAGGATGTCCGGAATGAGAGGGAATAAGTTCCACATCAATGGGGAGTGAATAATATGTAAGTTAATGTTGAATATTGATTTAATCATTCAATTATATTTATTCAATAAAATAAAAAAGAATTAAAAAGGGTCAAATACCTAATTGGTCCAAATCCGGAGGGAAAAGGGCTTGTGAGGGAAAGACCGAAGGGAGGAAGGAGGAGGGGATGGCCGACTGGGCCAAGGCACCCCGTGTGGGGCCCACTTAAGCCCTAACCGGCACCCCGTGTGGGGCCCACTTAAGCCCTACATAATAATCAATAAAAGGTTCTCTCTATTTTGGGGATACCTCCAATTGATTCTCTCTCTCTCCCATGACCGTGGTCCCAAGTCCGGATCGCGCGAACAGGAGACTTCTTTACCGCGGAGCACCATCGCGCTACGGGATTCGGATCCAGGAGCTCTACTTCCACAACTGCTACTAGATCGGGGAAGCAGGAGTCATCGTCAGGCACCGGATGCATGTAACTCCCCACGAGCTGCAACACTTGGGGCACCAGGAGTCGTTGGAGCCACAAGAGCTGCTGGGACTTGAGGTTGGCTTCGGTTCGTCTACATCAACCACGCTCTCCCGAGCGTTGACAACACTTTTCGGTCTTCAAGGGTAAGTTCGTGAAAAGCCCCTCCTGTTACTGCATTACTAATAAATAGATCCTGGCAACAGGGGTTCAGGGGCGTAGGGTAAAATTTATTGTTTTCATGCGCGAACCTCTACAATGGTATCAAAGCTAGATCTATGGGTAGTATTGCTAGTACAGGTAGAACACACGAGATGTAGCATGTGGGCATTGATCTTTTAGTTATTACCCTCCCACGTGTACTTGTGTATACCACAGCAATGCTTGATGAAGCGCCCCCCCCCCCAACCGACTTTACGCTTTCATTCGCAAGACTGGTCCATGCTTGACATATGGCTTGTACCGTATAAAGTGCCTTTGGGGGGTGTCTGTCTCTCTCGCATTAGTTGGTATGCCATTTGCAATGGAGGGCCCCAAAAGGGGTGTAGTATAGACACCTACTTGATCAGCGTTGTGGTGAAAGTTCATAGGTAAGAGTGGTTCTTGTGCGGAAGTCCAATCAGCCACGTAAAACATGCAAAGATAAAGTAGAGGCGTCTAACTTTGTTTTGCAGGGGGCGTTGTGATGTGATATGGTTGTGGCAAAGGTAAAGTACTTACTTATGTTGCTAAGTAGTAGTGGATGATCACAGAGGTGACGAACTACCACGCCAGAAGACATCGTTACCCTGGTGCCTATGGCGCCAGAACCTTGGCACCGGCATCCAGAGGCGCGGGATGGAGATCACTGCGAGAATGACCATATCACATTACTCTTACATTCAATGTTTATTGTTTGCATATCTTATTATGTGCTAGTATTAGATACTCGACGGTAGCCTAATAAGATGATCCCTAATTAAAATACCAATAAAAGTGTTCTCCCTTAGTGTGCACCACCAAGAAAGTTCTTCGGTATGAGGCAAGCCGTGACGATCGGGTGTCAGACATATCTATGTTCGCATACAGTGGGTGTAAGCCATGTTGCAAAGCAAATACACTAAGGTTGAGTTGGCGAGCCTAGCATGTGTAGACATGGCCTCAGAACACAGATGGTCGAAAGATCGAGCACGAGTCACATGAATGATGTGATTGATGTTTAGGCGTTCACCTTTGCAACTATGTCACCGGCTATGATGATCGGGGGCGGTGTAGTGAATAGGGATCGTGTAATCACTACAACCCTTGTGGGGATCGGATAGGAGATTTTAGTGGAGTTATTATCTTAACTCATATAATTATAAACTTAGTCTAAATTCCTTTTGCAATTATAAATGTAGAAAAATGGTTCTCCCTAATGCTACCTTCCCCATTGACGATAGGTAAGATGGAAAGAAGCTCAGGCTAGATGGATCAAACTTTTCTATGTGGGTTGCGCGTCTTCATGTTCTCCTTAGCGAGAATGACGTGGTTGACTATATAATCGAGGAGATGGATTTGGAGCAGCCCAGTATCTATGAGACCCCAGAACAGTGGGAAGACCGCTATTATAATCGTGAGATGTCCACTTTCATATCGGCGACAATGTGCTTCAGAATGGTGGATGAGGTGTGGCCAGTCGTGGGTAATATTAACCCTCGAATAGTTTTAGATCATATTTCATGGAACAAGTGCACATATGGGAGCATGAGCTCATGGGATATTAACTTTCCATAAAGATGGAGGAGAATTCTTCCCTTGACGACCACTTGGTGCACATACATGATGCATACATGAGGCTTGCATACTTCCTGGATAACTGGTTGACGAGCTCTTTTGAAAATGGCGTTGTGCTACAGTCGCTGCCACCAAGCTATCAGGCACATGCCAGGACTTGCATTATGAGAGGCGATGCAAAAACACGGGATTTCCACGAGTTCATATCACATTTCAAGAATGTGAAGGTTGAACCCATTGCCAGAGAGGTCATCGGTGACAAAGGTATATATTTTATATACAGTTTTATATACATTGGTCAACAGATGATCAAGGTTTCCTGATCATGTGGCATTTCTGCTAGTTTGAAATGGATTCATCTCATTATGAGAATGAGATCGTGAACTATACCCAACCTAAGCATCGCGACCCGATCATGTCACAAATTTCAAGTTAGGATGATTAGAATGGACCTAGTGTACTATTTCTTAGACCGTGAGGCCATATCAATCACTATCACCCGAGGGTACTTTGGTAGCATCAAAGGTCACTCGGTTAAACGGTGATCATAAAGGTGTGTTCAGGTATTTGGAGGAACAGTTGAGGCAATATGCATCAAGAGCGGGATTTGTCCATTCGCGTGACGGAAAGGTACTCGAGGGCCCACTCAGAGAAGTTGTATCCAATAGTTGTGCAGCGTGTGATTTTATCACGGGGATTTCACTTGTTGGAACGAGTCAAGTAGCATTTGTCGATAACGAGATTGAACACGACATGGTGATGTCATTGATCAGATCTCAGACAATGCAAGTATTGAGAGACAAAAGGAATAAGACATGATGTTCATGGTTCAAATGACGAAAGATTTTGTGGAATGCACAGGGGTCACATGGCCATCCAAGTCCCTCTGTTTATCATTGGTGCGGGATGGTCCCAACCATGTCTGGAGTGTTCTTGAACCGTGGGGTATCTAAGGGATTGATGATGCTCATAGAGTGTTTATAGATCGGTAGAATCACCAAAGAAAAGAGAAGAGATAAAACCGGAAGGGTTTTAGTAAGTCCGGAGGATGTCCAGAATGAGAGGGAATAAGTTCCACATCAATGGGGTACGAATAATATGTAAGTGAATGTTGAATATTGATTTAATCATTCAATTATATTTATTCAATAAAAGAAAAAATAATTAAAAAGGGTCAAATACCTAATTGGGCCAAATCTAGAGGGAAAAGGGCCCATGAGGGAAAGACCGAAGGGAGGAAGGAAGAGGGGATGGTTGGCTGGGCCAAGGCACCCCGCATGGGGCCCACTTGGGCCCTAGCCAGCAGCGACCAACCCTTCCCCTCTCCCCTCTCCCTTGTTTAGTCCCACATGGCTAAGCTAGTTGGTTGTGGGGGGGGACCCTATATAAAGAGAGGTACTTTGACAAATTAAATACACAATAATCAATAAAACGCTCCCTCTATTTTGGGGAGACCTCCAATTGATTATCTCTCTTTCCCATGACTGTGGTCCCAATTCCAGATCACGAACATGAGACTTCTTCACCATGGAGCACCATCGCATTGCGGGATTCGAATCCAAGAGCTCTACTTCCACAATTGTTGCTGGATCAGGGAAGCGGGAGTCATCGCCAGGCACCAAATGCATGTAACTCCCTGCGATGTGCAACACTTGGGGCACTAGGAGTCATTGGAGCCGCAGGAGCTGCCGGGAGTTCAACATGACCTTGAGGTCGGCTTCGGTTTGTCTACATCAACCACGCTCTCCCGAGTGTTGACAATGCTTTTTGGTCTTCAAGGGTAACTTTGTGAAAATCCCCACTCGTTACTGCATTACTAACAGATAGGTCCTTGCAACAGGGGTTTAGGGGCATAGGGTAAAGTTTATTGTTTTCATGCGCGAACCCCTATAACACCAGGACGTAGGTGGAGCCTATGTTGGCGAGTATGTCGGACTCCTCGTTACTTTCACGGTCGACGTGCTACAGTTCTCAGCCATCAAAGTCCCCTTCGAGTGCATGGTAGAGTTCACGGTACGTGACCATGTTATCGCTCAGTGCATCGCACATGTTCATGGTCTGTTGGACCATGAGGTTGGAGTCTCCATAGATGATGAGCCGTGGGGCGCCGTGGGCCTTGGCCATCCGCATCCCATGGATCAGTGCCTTGTATTCCACCTCGTTTTCAGATGCGTAGAACTTCATCCGTAGTATGTACCGCATTATCTCCTGAGGAGATGTCAGGATGATGCTGGCACCAGCTCCTTCTTTGCGCTTGGATCCATCGAAGTTCATAGTCCATAGGTTGGACATGTCTGATGTGTCTATGACAAGGGGTAACCTCGGCAATGTCCATGGTGAAGGACTTAGGGTTTCATGGAAAAGATAATGCTTTGGATTTCGTCAGATGTCAGGAAAACAATGGAGTTAAAGTCGCCTGAATATTGGGAAATCACACTATTACAAGTTGCCTGGGAGATTTCGGTACCCTCGCTTGGGCTTCTCCTGTTCTATATATAGTAGGCCGGGTCTCAAAGTTGTATGCGGATAGGTTTTACATACGCGCAATCACAATACCAACACAATGTCGGTTCATAGTCTCTTTCCTAATACTATCAAAGTCTTTATCGGCTACTTCCTTGGGCTATCATCTGAAATATTCATGGGCCGTAAGCCTTTTACCCAGTATAGGGTAGCAAATCATAAGCATACGAGTAGTCGTACCTATGTCAGTAGCCCCCGAGACTCTACCTGAACGGTAGTTTCGGGTTGAGTCTCAAAGTTTCTTTTTCCCTTCTTTCCATTAATTTTTGTTCCTTGATTTTTCATTTTGTAGGGAGTTTGGTACAACGAGTCTGATGCTTCCGACAGATCGAGAATCAGTTAATTGCTCCTGGGCAAAAATAAGGTTGTCCTACATCTAATTCAAGTCCCCAGGCTCGAATTTGGAATTTACTACTGGTGTAATTCAGTTCAAGCCACTGAGGTCTTATTGAATACTGAATTCCAGTTTCTATTTTATCGGGTACCCAACGCGTCCGTCGGGATTTTTTATCGTATCGTTGATACAGATATTTTACTGGCAGAGCGCATTCTTGTGCAATTACCAGGCCACATAGGACGAATCCTGGTGTCTTACCTTCATGTTTCTGAACATGGCATTTGGATTTTTGTCGTGTTTGAGCGCGATCCGAGATTTTGGTTTTTTAGCGGTTGGCCTGCTAGGCTGCCAATATTTCTGACTTTCATCAGATAGTTTAATGCTTTATGTTGGCTCCCGATGGGAGTAACCTTTTGGAGGATACATTGATGTAAAACTCATAGGTATTTTAAAGCATGAATATTTTTGTTTTAATCATACATAATTGGATTTTTATCGGGTGCACGCCAGCGCTCCCGATGGGAGTAGCCCCGAGGCTATGTTCGGATGCCTGTATCTGGACATAGGCTCATAGTTGTTGTTAGCTTGATGGAAAACATAGATCTTTTAAACGGATGTAAGTAATAAAGAACTTAAGGTATGAAAAACTTATCTTTTATACACAAGGCGAAAAACCGATGATACATTATTTTTGGCAGATGGCGCCTAGCCGTTGGCCTGGATATTCTGGCTTAAGAAGCCGAATCGTAAATCTTATCATATTGTAAGTAATCTTATGCATAAAAGCGTCATAGCTACGCTACGTTCCATGGACTGGAGTATTTGACTCCTGTCTTCTTATCTTGTAGTCGATATGCTCCTCCGGGAATAACTTCTGTGACGATGTATGGTCCTTCCCATGGTGATTCTAACTTTCGGTGTCCATCTTGCTTGAGACAAAGAACTAGGTCCCCTACCATCAAGGACCTAGGCCACAATCATTGGTTGTGGTAATTGCGCAAGTTTTGCTAGTACATAGTTCTCTTTATAAGGCTTCATCTTGAGCTTCATCAAGTGCATCTACATCATCTTCGAGTGCTTCTCTTGATTCCTCTTCATCATATGTAGCTACTCTTGGGGATTCATGTGACACTTCAACAGGAAGCACGGCTTCTGCGCCATGGACCAAAAATAAAGGTGTCTCTTGTGTAGAATTAGTTGGGGTTGTACGTAAACTCCATAAGACAGATGGTAATTCATCAACCCATGCTCCTTTTGCTCTATCAAGTGGCGCTAGTAGTCTTTTCTTGAGCCCAACAGTAACTAGTCCATTGCCTTTTTCTACTTGTCCATTTGTTTGCGGGTGAGCTACCGAGGCGTAGCTTACTTTGATACCCATCTCCTGGCAGTACTCCTTGAACTCATTGAAAGTGAAGTTAGTTCCATTGTCTGTAATGATGCTGCTCGGTACGCCGAACTAAAATACTATGGATTTAATGAAATTCACAGCCGAAGTTCCGCCTTGGGTGGTGATAGCCATTGCTTTGATCCATTTAGTAAACTTGTCGACTGCTACTAGCAGAAAGACGTGTCCTCCTGGCAATGATTTGTGAAGTTTTCCCACCATATCGAGTCCCCACTGAGCGAAGGGCCAAGCCAAAGGTATAGGATTTAACTCAGCAACGGGTGCTCCAGGCTTTGTTGCGAACCGTTGGCATGCTTCACATGTTCTGGCGATATCTTTTGCATATTGAACTGTAGTCAGCCAGTAGAATCCTGCCCGAAATGCTTTGGCAGCAATCGCTCGACTACTGGCATGATGACCACAAACTCCTTCATGTATATCTTTGAGTATGGTTTTTCCTTCTTCGGGTGTCATGCAGCGCTACAACACACCTGAAATACTTCTCTTATACAGCTCCCCTTTGATTATTCTGAAGGCCTTCGATCTTTGGGTGATTTGCCGGGCTTTTATCACATATTCGGGTAGCTCAGGCTTAGTCATGTATGCTACATACGGCTGCATCCAGGTAGGTTCAATTAGCATGAACTCTCCAATTTCTTGTTCTTCTTCATCGATGGCCTCTTCTATACTCTTGGTTGCTGATGGAGACCCCGAGTCTTTTCGTGGGTGACTCTTTTTTCCTGTTTTTGGTGCTATGACGCCGGAGACTCATTTTGCTTTGATCGATCGTTCCATTATTTCTTCCCAAAAAACTCTAGGTGGCACTGGTAAGCACAAGGATCCTATGTTTTCCAGATTGTCGGCTTCTTCATTGCTTGCTCTTCCTATGTGCAATACTTCGAATCCATCAAATTGAGCTTCCATAATGCCATATAGATAGCGGTAAGAAATCATGTTATCGTTGATGGCGTCGCACTTGTTCATTGCTTGCTGCGCCACAAGATTGGAATCTCCAAAGATTTTGAGGTGAGTTGCACCGAAAGCTTTGGCCATTCGCATGCCGTGCAACAAGGCCTCGTATTCAGCTTCATTATTGGATGTGTTTGCAAAGCTCATTCGAATTATATAGTGCATTTTGTCGCCTTGTGGTGATACTAGTATGACTCCTGCCCCTGCTCCTTCCGTTCTTTTTGATCCATCAAAGTACATTGTTCAGGCACTAGAAAGATCAGGTGGACCCGCACATTGCAACTCTGTCCATTCTGTGATGAAATCTGGCAAAACTTGTGACTTGATTGCCTTGCGCTTCTCATACGTGATGTATCGAGGGGATAATTCGATGCCCCATTGAGAGACACGCCCAGTTGCTTCTGGATTGTTGAGGATGTTTGACAAAGGTGCTTCATTAACCACTATGATCGGATGTTCCGAAAAATAATGGTGTAGTTTTCATGCTGTCATAAATACCCCATATGCTAGTTTTTGATAATGTGGGTACCGTTGTTTGGATGGCAATAAGACCTTGCTCAGGAAGTAGACTGGCCTCTATACACCATGAGTTTTTCCTTCTTTGGGTTGCTCCACGACCAAGACCGTGCTGACCACCTGATTTGTGGCAGCGATATAAAGCAGTAAAGGCTCTTTCTCCTTTGGTGACACGACGACAGGACATGTAGAAAGTGTCCTTTTAAGATCCTCAAAGGCGCATTGAGCTTCTTTCGTCCATTCGAATTTCTCCGATTTCCTCATGAGGGCGTAAAATGGCAACGCTTTTTCTCCTAATCTTGCAATGAAACGACTAAGTGTCGCTACTCGCCCCGCCAGCTGTTGTACGCCAAGAAGATTTGTTGGCTTTTTCATTGTTAAAATTGCTTGTATTTTCTCGGGATTAGCCTCGATTCCTCTTGCTGATACCAAATATCCGAGGAGTTGCCGTGCCGGGACTCCAAAGGAACATTTCTTTGGGTTCAGTTTGATGCTAAATTTGTCGAGATTTTTGAATGTTTCTTCGAGGTCCTTGATGAGTGCAGATCCTTGTCTTGTTGTAACTATAACATCATCGATATATACTTGTACGTTTGTGCCTATTTGGCTTCCCAAACATTTCTGCATCATTCGCGATATGTTGCTCCGGCGTCCTTGAGGCCAAAGGGCATTGTTGTGTAGCAGAATACACCATAAGGCATGATAAACACCGTTTTCTCCTAATCTTCTTCCTTCATCCTAATCCTGAGTAAGCATCCAAGAAAGAAAGATGTTCGCATCCCGCGGTTGCATCAATTATTTGGTCGATTCGCGGCAATGGGAAGTGATCTTTTGGACAATGTTTGTTTAGTCCAGTAAAGTCGATGCACATCCGAAGTTCTATAGTATTTTTATTTGGAACACATACTGGGTTTGCGACCCACTCTGCTTTTGTTAGTTCTTTGATAAAGTTGGCGTTAGTAAGGCGATGGAGCTCCTTTCCAATGGCTTTATGCTTTGTTTCTACGAAGCGACGAAGCGGTTGTTTTACTGGCTTCGCCTTTGGATCCAAATTTAATGCATGCTCAGCGAGTTCCTTGGGAATTCCTGGCATGTCAGAAGGTAGCCATGCGAAGATCACCCAGTGCTTACGGAGGAACCCGATGAGTGCGCTTTCCTATGCGGGACCAAGATTGGAAGCCACAAATGTTGTTTTCGTCAGGTCGATGGGGTGGATCTGTACTTCTTTTGTGTCCTTTGCAGTGTCAAAAGCCTAATCGGGATTGACAGACGCTACTTCCATTGGTTTTGCGATTGCTGAAGTTTTGAGTTGTTCGAACTCTGTTGCCATCTCGAAAGATTCAGAAATTTTGTTGAACTCCTGATCACAATTGTCGGCACGTGTGAAGCTTCCTTTTACCGCGATGATTCCTTTTGGTGCTGGCATTTTCCTGACTAGGTACGCATAACGCGGTGCTGCCATGAACCGTGCGAAAGCTGGTCGTCCCAGGATTGCATTATATTGTGATGGCCAGTCCATGACTTCGAATTTTAGTTTTTCTCGCCTGAGATTTACTTAGGATCCAAAAACAACATCAAGAAATATTTTTCCTAAAGGAATTTCGGCTTTACCTGGTACTATTCTGTGGAAAGATGTTTCTGTTGGCACGAGATTGTCCAGAGGATAGCTAATTGCTCTTAGCGTTTTTGCGTAGATCAGATTTATGCTGCTTCCTGCATCCATGAAGACCTTTCTCATATCGAACACACTAATTTGTGCTTCGACTATCAAGGCTGAGTGACCTGGTCATGGGACCCGAAGAGGGTGATCGGCTCTACTAAATGTGATTTCTTGCTCTGACTAGTGGAGATATTTGGGTGTGGTTGATGTTGTTGTTTCTGCCATATTAATTTGTCTTGTGATGTGCTTCTTGGTTCTATTGGATGGACGCCCTTTCTGAATCATGGACATTGCCCCTTTTAACCTAGGGTATTCAATGCTTTGATTAGTTGTGTTTTGTGGTAACACTGCTGGTGATGGTGGTGGTGGTGCGCCGATGGCTAATGTGCCAGGCGAAGATGTGTATCCTCGGTTTGCCACTTCGGTTGCTTTTGCATTACATAGCTCCTGCATCTTCAAGAATGTTTGGTAGTCTTTCATGCGACGGTTAGATTATCGTCTGCCTGCTGAGTCGACATAAAAATGCATATTACAGGGTCCTTCCAGCATTTGCATCGCGGACATGGGTGAGTCTCGAGCTCTTGGCTGGTACCGATGTGTTGACTGGCTTCCTCAGACGTCATCCCTGTTATGGAGGTATTCGCTGTTCAGTCATTGCTTCTGTTGTTACCTTCACCCGAGAAACCAGCTGCGACGTAACTTGGTTCCATGTTTCCATCGTTGTTCCTTCTTCTTCTATCGTTGTCGTGTTTATCCATGTCTTCTTCGGGTGATCACGTACGCTTATTGTGCAGCGCGTTTTCTCCATCAGCCCAGCGATTTGCTATTTCCATTAACTGTGAGATTGTTTTGGGTTTAACCCGTCCCAGTTCTTCTATGAATTCTCAATGACGGAGGCTGTCGTTGAAGGCATCGATGGCCCTTTCGTCAGATATGGACTCAACTGAGTTTTTTATGATTTTCCATCATTGGATGAATGCTCTTATTGATTCTATAGATTTTTGTTTGCATGCCCACAACTGCTCCAAGGATGCAGGTCGATTAAACATGGATTGGAAGTGCCAGATGAACTTATCTTCCAGGTCGTTCCAACTGCCGATGGAATCTTCGGGTAACTGTCTAAGCCATGATCTTGCGGCACCGATGAGGTGTAGTTGTAATCTTTGCATTGCGGTAGTTGTGGAGCCGCCTTGTAACTTGACAATGGCCAAATAATCTGCTAACCATGCTTCGGGTTCCTAGAGTCCATCGTACTTGTGGCAGTTGTGCGGAAGTTTGAAGTCCTTGGGTACTGAGGTTTTGTGAATTTGCTGAGTGAAACAGCTGGCCCCGCATAGCTCGTAATCGTCTTCGTTGTATCCATCATGGTATCGTCAGCTACGGTTTTCATCTCTTGATCCATCATTCCTGTGTTGCGTGCTGTCATTTCTTGTGTTGCTTCACGGCTCAGGTCCTACGAGGTGTGTCTGGTGTGGCTATCGAGATTGTCGGGTGTGTCCCACTTGCCGAGGGCTGATCTATCGAGCTATCGCGTGGTTCCTTGCTCTACTTTTGCGAGAGAGGCTCCCACCATGCCAAGGTTCATCAGGGCGGAGCGGTGGAGGGCCGCACGGGGATTGCCAGGTGCGGGCTGAGTTGTGATCAGATATGTTTGCGCAGCCACAATGGCTGCCTGGGCCATTTTTTGCCTTAATGTTTCCTACTTGTTCAATCGACATGAACGATAAATCAAGATCTCGGATGAGCCTGCTTCTTTCTGCTTCGGGGATATTCTGCAGTCGAGATGTTCCCCTTCTTGGCGGTGCTCCTCCTGTTACGCTCACTGATCCTCGGGTAGAGCTTAACTGTGCCCATCGTAAGCTAGATTCATCGGCTAATCTCTTTCTTTCGTCGAGTTGCCTTTGCATCCTGCGTAGGTCTCTTTTCTTGTGAGGAAGCAGATATTGGTATGCTAATAGATCCTCGCGTGAAGCGTCCGCTGTCATCAAAACTGCTCCCGAAATTGCTTCCCTTGCTTTTTGCCATGCTGTTGCTGGTAGCCGAAGAGTTTGCCTCTCTCCTGCATGTGGTTCGCCGCCTCTTCCTTGGACTATGCGGTTATCCGCCGTCTCTCCTCTGTTTCTATGGTCCCCTTTATTGTTGTGATTTCCTGCATGGTCATCCGATAAAATATCATTGGAGTCGAGGATAGGATTACCGTTAGAGTCGCGTGGTGTTAAGGTATTCCCGTTGACCATGCACACTTGGTGGCGTGTTATGCGTGGGCGGAAGACGTTGTCTTGTGCTTCAAAGGATGCACTGGTAATATTTTGGGATTGTAGTTCTGGGTAGATCTTCGCCATCCTTTTTCGAAGTCGATGTTTCCGCTGCTTTCTTCGGGTTCTGAATTTGCTGGGCTTGCTTCGCATGGTGGAGTTGGCTGAGGACCTGATCCGAGGGAGAGACTGCCAGAAAGGCCATCAAGGTCCCCCAGATCCATCTCGATTTGCTCGGTTTCTTCGCCTGCTTCGATCTGTGCTGTAACGTCCATGGAGGATCCGACGGATCGTACTGGTACCGCCGTAGGCGTAGGTTTTTCCACTGACGGTTCTGATGTGATCAGGGCCGAAGGGTGCGATTCTTGTGGGTCTTCTACTTGGAAGTGGAAGCTTCCGATGATTAGATCGGATCCGCCATTGAAATCAGCGGGTACCAATATAGGGGTGGGCGGATGTGGATCTTATTTTGTCGGATTGATGCTTGGTGGAGAGCGGTCCGCCGAATCCATGTTCCCAGCATTCATGTTTCCCACAGATGGCGCCAGTTGACGAGGGGTAACCTCGGCAATATCCATGGTGAAGGACTTAGGGTTTCGCAGAAAAGAGAATGCTGGGGATTTCGTCGGATGTTAGGAAAACAATGGAGTTAAAGTCACCTGAATATTGGGAAATCACACTATTACAAGTTGCCTGGGAGATTTCGGTACCCTCGCTTGGGCTTCTCCCGTCCTATATATAATAGGCCGGGTCTCAAAGCTATATGTGGATAGGTTTTACATACGCGTAATTACAATACCAACACAATGTCGGTTCATAGTCTCTTTCCTAATAAAATCAAAGTCTTTGTCGGCCGCTTCCTTGGGCTATCATCTGAAATCTTCATGGGCCATAAGCCTTTTACACAGTATAGGATAGCAAATCATAAGCATCCGAGTAGTCGTACCTATGTCAGTCTGGGAGATGATTCTCCATCCAGTGGACAAGGAAGTCCGGCAGTACTTGTGACTTGATCACTGTCCGCCGCTCGTAGGTGATGGCTCGCGGGGATAGTTTGATGCCCTAGAGGGCGACATTACCCGTAGCATCGGGGTTGTTGAGGATGTGGCTCAGCGGGGCATCGTTCACCACAACTATCGGGTGCTCCTGGAAGTAGTGGCGCAGTCGCCGTGTTGTCATGAAGACACCATATGCCAGCTTCTGATAATGCAGGTACCACTGCTTGGTAGTACATAGGGTGTTGTATCCCGTGGATCTTGTTCTCTTCGGCTGGCTCGACCACCAGCACAGTACTCACCACCTGGTTGGTGGCGGATATGTATAGCAACATTGGCTCCTTTTCCCTGGGGGTCACTAGCATAGGCGAGGTGGAGAGCAGGCGCTTGAGATCTTAGAATGCTTCTTGTGTCTCGTTCATGCACTCGAACTTGTCGGTCTTGCGAAGGAGCTAATAGAATGGTAGTGCCTTCTTGCCCATCCAACTAATGAATCGGCTGAGTGTCGTGATTTGCCCGGCTAGCTGTTGGACGCCCTTGACATTCTTCGGCTTTTCCATGGCCAGTATGGCCTTTCTCTTTTTCGGGTTGGCTTCTATTCCTCTGGCGAAGATGAGGTACCCGAGCAGTTGCCCAGATGGGATGCCAAAGGCACCCTTCTCCGGATTCAGTTTGATCTTGTAGTGACCGAGATTGTCGAAGGTCTCGCAGAGATCATCGATGAGTGTATTTTTCCTATTGATCCTGATCACTATATTGTTAACCTAGACTTGAATGTTGCAGCCAGGCTGGTTCTTGAGGCAGGCCTACATGCACCATTGGTAGGTGTCTCCTACGTTCTTTAGCTTGAAGGGCATCATGGTGTAGCAATAGAAACCAAAAGGTGTGATGAAGGACGTCTACTCTTGATCCTCCTCCTTCATTCGAATCTGAAGGTAGCCTAAGTAGGCGTCGAGGAAACAGAGGCGTTCACATCCCGCGATGGAGTCGATTATCTGGTCGATCTGCGGTAATGGGAAGTGGTAATGGGAAGTGCATGGCAAAGGATTGGGAGATTCTTTTGAATTCCCTATCGCAGCTGTCATACTTGGTGAAGCTGCCGTTGATGGTAATGATGCCATTAGGCCCCGGCATATTCGTCTGGAGATACGCCTAGTGTGGTACCACCATGAACCTTGTGAATGCTACACGCCCGAGGATAGTGTGATATTGAGATGGCTAGTCGACCACCTCGAACTCAAGGCGCTCTCGTCGGAAGTTTGCGGGCGTGCCGAAGATGACATCTAGCCAGATTTTCCCCAGGGGATATACTCCTTTCCCTAGTACGATGTCGTGGAAGATTGTTTTGGATGCTTCTAGGCTTGAGAGGGGATCCGCGTGGCGCACAGGGTGCTGGCGAATATGAGGTTGATGTCGCTTCCCCTGTCCATCAAGACTCTGCTCATCTCGAATATGCTGATCTATTCCTAAAGAACCAGGGGAGAATGACCTGGGCGAGGGACCTGGCACGGGTGGTCTCTCCTGTCAAAGATGATCTAGCACTCCGACCCGCTTATGTACTCAGGGGTTGATGATGGGGCATTGACTGCCAAATTAACTTGGTGAGTGATCGTATTATATGTCCTCTTGGAGGGACGCTCCTTTTGGATCATGCCCATATTCCCAAGTGGGTGTGGGTATTGTTCACCTCCGTTGTTTTGTACCGGTGCAGCCGTAGGCTGCACGGGTCCTCCAGGTGGTGGTGGTGGCGCCCCATGAGTGATGGCTCCTGGGGCAGCTCTGTATCCCTGATGCATCGCGTCGTGATGTAGTTGGGTGTATCCTTAACATCCCAAATTTTTGAAATTCTCAATGTTACTAGAAGCATGAACCATAACATTTGCATCATGGCATCATACAATAAAAATTGCATCAAAACCCTTTTCCCTAAACCCTATTTTGATTTTCCCATATAGTCATATAAAGACAAGAAGGGGTTTTATGAACCTAACCTTCTAAATGCTATGCAAAAGGAGTATTTTATGATCCTACGTTGATCACCTTATGTTTATAAAATTTTAGAGACTAATTTCATTGAATTTGGGTATAAGATGCAAAAGTTATTAAAGGAAATGCAAAACAGAAATAATAATAAAAAATACAAAAAAAATCTAACCTAACCTAAGCGTGTCAGCCGAAGCCATCCCGCGCCTAATCTACCACACCGTGCGCCAGCCACACGTCTGGGCCGGCCTAGGAGTGAGACGCAGCACCGCACGGCGCAGCCCGCCGCTCCACAGTCGATGACGCCCCGGTCCCACATGTCATCACTCCCGTGGAGTCCGTGTTAAAGACGAACGACCGCTGCCGCGTGCCGAACGACTTCCCGGCCGAATCAGAGAAGACTTCATGACCCCTCGCAATGCAAAGGCCCCCATATAAACCTCCGCACCCCACCACCTCTGAACCCTAGCTTTTTTCACGAACACCGCCACCGGGATGCCTCTACCGGGATCTTTCCGATCTTGCCAGAGGACCACTGCAACCCGAGCTCGACAAAGAGTTTCTGAGCCCTCCTCTGCCCTTACTCCGCATCTAATCGGCTCCCCTTGGTCTTGTACACCACCTCATCCTTTCCTTCCCAACTACAGAGCGACAGAGCTCTCAGGATTTCTCGCCGACGCATCACCAGAGCTCGCGGAGGTCAGTGGGGTACTTTGGCTGGACGAGGAAGAGAAAATCAACGCCATTCACACCATAGATCACGAGGAGGAGAGGAACACCATCGTCAAGCTCACCGATGCTGGAGATCATCGGACCGCCGTTGAATATCGTCACCTGAACGCATGATACATTGCAAATGTATCTATAATTTTTGATGTTCCATGCTTGGTTTTATCCACTTTCTTGTGTTTTGTTCCAACTTTGGAGTACTTTTATTATGATTTCTTGGACTAACCTATTAACAAGAGCCACAGTGCCAGCTGCATTTTCTATTATTTTGGTTCGGAAAGTGAACATGAATATTCTCGAATTGGACGGACAAAAGCCAAAGTGCCTATTTTTCGGAAGGATCAAGTGCGAGAATACGAGGCGGAGAGGGCTGGGGCCGGCCACACCACTGGCAGCGTGGCCAGGCCTGGCCCTTCACGGGTGGTCAGCGACCCAGCACCCCTCGGCCTCTCCTTCCGCCTATAAGTTGCCCTCGGGACGAAAACCCTAGGTACCCGATCAAAAATCCACGAAAGAGTCTGTAGCCGCCATCATCTCCATCCCTAGATCGGGGATGAAGCTCTTCCGGCACCTGCAGGAGAGGGGAATTCACCCTGGAGGCCTTCTTCATCACCATGCAAGCCTCCGGTGTGATGCGTGAGTAGTTCATCCTTGGACTACGGATCCATGTAGTAGCTAGATGGCTGGTTTATCCTCCTTTGTGCTTTCATGATTAGATCTTGTGAGCTCCATTCATGATCAAGATCATCTATTTGTAATTCATACATGTTGTGTTTGCGGGGATCCGATGGATATTGAGATGCTATTTCAGATTGATTATTGATTCTATCATGTCTTTGTTATTTGAGATCTTGCATGCTTTCCGTTGTTAGTAGCTATCTTGGCCAAGTAGATGCTAGCAACTCCAAGAGTTAGTATTTATGCTCGATATTGGGTTCATGCCTCTGGTAATCTGGGGAAGTGACAGAAATCTCTAAGGTACTAGATATGCTGTTGCCACTAGGGAGAAAACAACAATCTTTTGTTCATAGAGAAATCGTATTGTTTACCTTACACGCAGTTCGTAAAGCAATAATCTGTTGCTTGCAACTTAATACTAGAGGGGGTTCGGATGATAACCTGAAGGTGGATTATTAGTCATAGATGCAGTTGGATGGCGGTCTATGTATTATGTTGTATTGCCCAATCAAGTCTCAAAGGAGTTAAGATGATTAGTATATGCATGTATTGCTTTGTCGGTGTTTGTCAATTGCCCCGCTGTAATTTGTTCACCCAGCATGTTATCTATCTTAAGGAGATCCACCTCTAGTGAACTATGGATCCCGGTCCTTTTTCTTTACATACAATCTATAAACTGTTTACTTTTTTTGTTTACTTTCTGCAAACTTTTACTTCTTTCCATTCGATACGTTTAATCCTTTGTTTTCCGCAAAACACGTGAGATTGACAACCTCATCGCAAGTTAGGGACAAAGTTCTGTGGTTGTGTTGTGCAGGTCTCCACGTTGCTACTAGCACCGGTAGTGCGCCCTGCCAAAGCTCAGCTAGTAACACCTTTGGGGTGTTTCCTTGCTCCTACTGGTTCGATTAAACCTTGGTTTCATAACTGAGGGAAACTTGTTGTTGTGCCCATCATACCTTCCTCTTGGGGTTCCCAATGAGCTCTACATCAACACCGCCATCAAGCATTTTTCTGGGCGCCGTGCATTGAGCCATCAAGCATTTTTGCGCAGATTCTTGAGTCAAGGACATCTTCACAAGGGGAGTCCCTCATAACCAACCTCTTTACTTTGTTGTTTTTGTTTTGCTTAGTTTCTTTTTGCTTTGTTTGCTTGTTTTGTTCTTTAAAAAACACAAAAAAATTAGTTTTACTTGTTTGCTTTCTTATTTCAAAAACACAAAAAAATTAGTTCCTATCTCATTATGTCTAGCCTTGCTCCAATCACTATGTCACCCGAGGAAATGATTCTCACTTTTAAACAAGGAATTGAGGAAAGTTTTAAGGAAGCTTGGTCTAGAATCTATGATCTACATGAAACTACTGAGCCTAAAATGATTCAAGGCTTGTTCCTTAGCAGTTTTTACCTTGGGATTGCTCTTTGCTATAGATATGCTTTAGATGCTATTGCGGGAGGAGATTTCCTCCAGAGTAATGAGGATGATGCCATTAATGTTATAAAGAAATTGATCCTCACTTACAATTTGCCTAGCCAAACTGATACTTCTTTCGCAAAAATATTTGCTAGGTTGAACACTCTTGAGGATAGCACTACTAGATTAGAAGGGTGCTTACGCTTAGGGAGCATCACAATTATGTTCCAATAAATTCTGAACCATCAAAGTGGCTCCCTACAGTAAAGATTGAGATAAACATTGAAACTTTTCAAGCCCGTTGTGATATCATGTCTGAATTTTGCCTTATGCCCAAGGATATTTATGAATCTTTAAATCTTTGGGGACTTACGGAAGGAGGAAAAGAAATATCTCTTGGTAATAATACTACCGTATTACCTCTTGGAATAGCTTAAGGAGTGTTTACAAAGATCCTTGGGAAAATGATTTCTATTGATTATGTTGTTATTGAATGTGCAAGAAAAGGACAAATTACACTTGGAAGGTCCCTATTAGAACTCCTTGGAGCAATAATAGATGTGGGAAAGGGGACCATGCACCTTTCTTCTCCACCAAACAATCACATTTTCCCAAAGGATAAGAATAAAAATAAGAGAGGTAAGGGCAAGAAAGTTGGTTTTAATGCTTCTTCATTTGTGAACACTTGATTCTTTCTTTGCTTCTTATGCCTAACTTAAAGGCGTTAAAGAAAAGTACTTGATGGGAGATAACCCAAGATTTTTAGTTGAGTCTTGTAATAACCTCTCCTTATCCTTTTTATTTGCTTTTTGTGCCAAGAGTAACCTCTAATGAGAGTGAAGTAATGATTGGGAAAGTTGTTGTCCCGAAACAGATTTTTGTGCTTCACCGTAAAAATTCCTGAGAGAGTTCTGTATGTCGGATTGAGCTGTAATTGTTTGTGCTTCTGACCCAGGTTGTTATCTAACTTTAGTTATTGCAAAACTTTTTGATTTGAGTAACAGAAGGTCTTCGAAAAAATTCGTCTTTACCTGCTGGTCTGTTTTGACAGATTTCTGCCATTTTCTGCATTTGCTTCTTGTTAGTTCCTTCTTGACTTCTTTTGGGGAATTGAGCTTTTTGAGGGAAGTGCTACAGTAGATAGTGTTCTAATGGAAGTTTATTTGGTGTTAGAACTGAAACTTGAGACTTATTTATCTTAAGTGCATTAATGTGGCTAATGAGATTGTGTGAAGTTTGTATGAAGGAAAATTTTCAGGTGTATGGAAGGAATGAGTAATGAGATGAAGGATGGACTAAAGATCAAGCTTGGGGATGCCACGCGTGTCACCCCAAAAATATCCAAGAAGTACAAGCGTCAAAGCTTGGGGATGCCCATGGCATCCCCTTCTTCATCAATAAAAATTCCAGGTTTCTTCCAAACGCTTCATTTTTATTGTTTCATGCACGGTTGTGTTTCTCTTGGAGCGTCTTCTTTTTTGTTTTCGCTTTGGTTTTTAGTTTGCTTGGTTTGCTTAGTTTTCTGAATAAGTTGGTTGGACCCCCTCTTTCACACGTTGGTTTGCAAATAGTTTGGTTTGGTTTGGAAAAGAGTAGGAAAGTTCAGGCTTATGTGGTAAAAAGAGCTCGTTTTTGACCGTGGCTATGCTTTGTCATGCCATGCTTGATATTGTTTTGGCTTTATGCTTAGTATTCTTTGCTGTAGCATGACTTGTTTTAAACAATTGAGATTTCTTAATGTGCCTTGGATGAATCATGCATTGTTTTAGCATATTAAAGCATAGTATAGTGGTATTCTCCTTTGATGCTTTATTTGGGTTGACTTGGCGCATGCTCACACCATGTTATGACTGTCACAAGTCACCATAGCCTTTATGATCCTTTAGTTTTCAACTTGTAGTATCACTTTATGCTTTGATCAATGATGTTTTGTCGCTCTGCATGATTATGGCCATTATTGCTCTCTTGGTTTGTCGCTCCCAGTCTTTTGCTAGCCTCCACCACAAAGTATGAGTTCCACTCATGCATCCAACTCCCTAAACCTTGTTTTTCCAGAGAGTACACCATACCTACCTACTAGCTTATGCTATTCCAAGTATATTCATGCTTTTGTCTACCTTTCACTTGTTATGAGAAAACTAGTGATTAAAGCTCTTACGAACTTGATGGCACACTTTACTTTTTTGCCTCTAATAAACTTGAACCATTGGGTCCTTCTTTGTTGCGTATATGATTGCGCTTTATAAGTTGAAATTAGCAGAACCATGTTTCATGGGGAACGCTTTCAACATTGCACTTGTACTTTGTACCCCGTTGATATTATGTTCTTTTGCTTACGGATCCGTGATTGTGAAATAAATGTGGAACTTGTATGATCATGGAGTTTGTATGTGTGTTAGAGAAACGCCTGGGCCGCTAGCCTAAGCCATGCCTAATCATGGTGGAAACTTGCAGCATCACCATAATGAGCACTCTATAAAGCATCCTCAATAAAAACCTATGCAAATAGCAAATAAAAAGATCGCTGAGATGCTCATTATCTGCTTGCCTTGTCATTTTGACTATGGGAAAGCTCCCGTATCATGTGCAAGGGGTACCCCGTTGGCGGTTCTTAATGCTACACATATACTTACAATGACAAGAGCTTACTCGTGACTGAAGTTGAGTAGCATGAGGATCGGTCTTCGTAAGTAAGGGGCATGAGATTTCGGTTTATAACTTGTCAAGCATATCCTCTTAGTTGTGTCACTTTAACCTTAATCACCTTCAAGATGCTTATGATAGGGGCAATGAGAGCTGAAAGCTACAAGTACCATAATTTTTGGAAGCTCTTTATGAGACTTGAATCCCTACTTCCTTTTTACAAAAGGGCTTTTCTTCCACCATTATATTGAGTCTCCACCTTCTATCTTTATGCACCTACTTTGACAGCATAGTGGCCATTCTTAGTTCTATGTGCATTGTCCCAAGACTAGTTGATTGATGCATAACTTGATATTGCTAGTTTTAAACTATTTGTACCTAGTCACTCTTATGAACTTTGAAGGTGTCCCATGCATTTATATTTGCTACTCTATTGAGGGACAAGCTGAATACTATTATGCTATGTTTTCTTTATGTGAAACAAACAAACGTCTTGCAAAGCATGTTATTCATGAATCTTTTGTTTGTGCCTTTTCATGTTGCATCATAGTTTCTTTGCTTATTGCTAGAACTTTGTCTTTCATGTTACGATTGAAGTACTATGATCCTAGCCTTGAATGTTTTGCAAATACTTTGCTCAAGTCTTTGATGGTGCATGTCACCTCAAAAATTATTTATTTTTATCACTTACCTACTCGAGTACGAGCAGGAGTTAAGCTTGGGGATGTTGATACATTGCAAATGTATCTATAATTTTTGATGTTCCATGCTTGGTTTTATCCACTTTCTTGTGTTTTGTTCCAACTTTGGAGTACTTTTATTATGATTTCTTGGACTAACCTATTAACAAGAGCCACAGTGCCAGCTGCCTGTTTTCTGCTGTTTTTGGTTCCAGGAAAGTCAGAAAATGAATATTCTCGGAATTGGACGGGACAAAAGCCAAAGTGCCTATTTTTCCGGAAGGGATCAAGTGCCAGAATACGAGACGGAGAAGGGATGGGGGCCGGCCATACCACCTGGCCGCGTGCCCAGGCCTGGCCCGCGCTAGGGGGTGGTCTGGCCGACCCCAGCACCCCCTCGGCCTCTCCTTCCGCTTATAAGTTGCCCTCGAGATGAAAACCCTAGGTACCCGATCAAAAATCCACGAAAGAGTCTATAGCCGCCGTCATCTCCATCCCTAGATCGGGGGGATTTGAAGCTCTTCTCGGCACCCTGCCGGAGAGGGGAATTCACCCTTGAGGCCGTCTTCATCACCATGCAAGCCTCCGGTGTGATGCGTGAATAGTTCATCCTTGGACTACGGATCCATGTAGTAGCTAGAAGGCTGGTTTCTCCTCCTTTGTGCTTTCATGATTAGATCTTGTGAGCTTCGTTCATGATCAAGATCATCTATTTGTAATTCATACATGTTGTGTTTGCGGGGATCCGATGGATATTGAGATGCTATTTCAGATTGATTATTTATTCTATCATGTCTTTGTTATTTGAGATCTTGCATGCTTTCCGTTGTTAGTAGCTATCTTGGCCAAGTAGATGCTAGCAACTCCAAGAGTTAGTATTTATGCTAGATAGTGGGTTCATGCCTCTGGTAATCTGGGGAAGTGACAGAAATCTCTAAGGTACTAGATGTGTTGTTGCCACTAGGGAGAAAACAACAATCTTTTGTTCATAGAGAAATCGTATTGTTTACCTTACACACAGTTCGTAAAGCGATAATATGTTGCTTGCAACTTAATACTGGAGGGGGTTTGGATGATAACCTGAAGGTGGATTATTAGTCATAGATGCAGTTGGATGGCGTTCTATGTATTACGTTGTATTGCCCAATCAAGTCTCAAAGGAGTCAAGATGATTAGTATATGCATGTATTGCTTTCTTGGTGTTTGTCAATTGCCCCGCTGTAATTTGTTCACCCAGCATGTTATCTATCTTAAGGAGAGCCACCTCTAGTGAACTATGGATCCCAGTCCTTTTTCTTTACATACAATCTATAAACTGTTTACTTTTTGTGTTTACTTTCTGCAAACTTTTACTTTTCCATTCAATACGTTTAATCCTTTGTTTTCCGCAAAACATGGTGAGATTGACAACCTCATCGCAAGTTGGGGACAAAGTTCTATGGTTGTGTTGTGCAGGTCTCCATGTTGCTACTAGCACCGGTAGTCATACAAAGCTCAGTTAGTAATACCTTTGGGGTGTTTCCTTGCTCCTACTGGTTCGATTAAACCTTGGTTTCATAACTGAGGGAAACTTGCTGCTGTGCTCATCATACCTTCCTCTTGGGGTTCCCAACGAGCTCTACATCAACACCGCCATCAAGCATTTTTCTGGGCGCCGTGCATTGAGCCATCAACGCACCACCGTCACCATCTGCGGTGACCCAGCATACCACTGCATGGTGTAGTACACTATAGTCATTGACATAACACCAATGAACACCATTCACCAGTATTACATCCCTCAGAATGGCACAATAGAAACATCGCGGGTCCGCAACATGACTTTATATTACATATAACATATTACAGAAGGTCCAAAGAACTTCCTCGATATGACGAGGATTATAATTTACAAAAGAGAATCAGAAATAGCAACTCGAGGTCGATTCTAGAAATACTACTACTATATAACTATGGCTTGCGATTGCTATTATAGCAATGCTCTACAGAAGTAGGTTCTGGTTTCTAAGATTATTTATATTCTACGCTTCAGCTTGAGTTTTGTGACTTCAGATGTAGACGTTGACTCCGTTGATCTCCGTTGGAAGTCTTTAGTCCTTCAAGTAGTTCACATCATAAGTTCGTCATTGAGTGCTCCCGAATCTAGCAAGGGTTAAGAAGGTACGGTTGAGTACGAGCGTACTCGGCAAGTTCACTAAAAAGGAGTGTTTGATGCACTAACTACAACCATAGACCAAAAGGTCGTAGGTTATGCAGGTTTTCATAAACATTTCTTCAAAGGTTGCTTTTATTCTGAAAAGCTATGTTCGTCAGTCTTCACAGGTTGACTAGAACTTTCATGGAGTTCCTTTCCTGCGGCGTTCGCAGCTCCTTCCCGGAATAGGGAGTAACATGTCATAGTTTTTACACTCTAAAGAGGTGCGTTACTTTACCCATGAGAGACCTTAAGCTTTGTTGCACGACCAAGAGTATGTCCCCGTTCAAACTTCCTTGGTTTGAGGCCCAACCTAAGATCCAAGCCAATCGCTGCCCTTCTCCGCGACCCCGCATGAAGACACGACCCCTCAGGACATGCCCCACCTCTTTAAGCCCCTTTTTGGACCAACTATAACTCTGATAGGCACCTGAAGACTCTATGATACGGTTGTGCCCCTGGTAAGCTCCCTAAAGGTCCGACTGTACCCCAGGCAGCCGCTCACAGATAGTCTAGACACCAAAATCGCGGGGAGCTAAGGGGTCCCATCCCATGCTGAGCCTTGAAAGGTACTCTAGCCCACGAAATGGTCATCTTTCCATGCGAAAGGAAGAAGATCCAGCTGACTTCTCCGTCCCATTCCAAATCTCATGGTTAACACGTGATATACGGTGCTAGAATCACTGGCGACATTGGTTGTTAATTCCTAGATGATAAATTCCCGTACAATGTGGTTTCCATTGCCGTTCTTAAATAGATTAACTGATCACCCTGGACCAGTAACCATTAGTTCATATTTAATCATGAAAATAGTGTCTTCTAACCTTTCTGAAATGTAGGTGTTGACACAAGAGTTTGCAAATACTTGATAGAAAATAATCTAAGGACATGAGCAAGTGTGAACTTGCCTTGATATAGCGAAGTATTATAGTCGAATGCCTCGACATGACCCTGGACCTTGGGTTCTACAAAATACCATCATTGCCTAGTAAGGACAATGTTTAAAGAAGCAATATGATGTCATGCATAAGTAATGAGATGCATGTTGTATAATCCCAAGTAATTCCCCAACATTACAAGTGAGTTGTTATGACTTAAAAGAAATAGCATAGTGTTTCTTTTGAAGTGGCAAAAAGAATAACTTTTGAAGAAATTACTTATTATATCCAGTTAAGTAATGCGTGGTGTTCTTAGATTACAATTGATGGCTATTTGGATCGCTTCATCGATCTTTAAGTTAGTGTGCGTTTGGTTGATTAAATCATAGACCAAAGTTAACTATAAAAGATAACTTGGATTAGAATGTGGTATGTTTATATCGTGGTCAGGTTAAGAACTTCTTTGATAAGATCGAAGACAAATTTGTATAGGTATTGGGTATAACTTTATGAATCTAAGCTCAGCAAATTGATGCTAAGAAGATTATAGAGTTAAATATAATTAGGAGATATAGTGATCTCATTATAGCATTTTTTGAACTCCTTTTAAACTTTAAGGTCATCTTTGGTAAGGCTTGAGGTATCAAATCATTCACCACCAATATAAGTGAATGATGCTAAAGAGTAATTTGAAGTTATTGGTTATAATTGATTTAAGACTCTAAAGGAGTATTAATAATGTACATTTAGATTTCATTATAGATCCAAGTTATGGTTTTGGAATTAGTATTTAGATATAAAGGGCTTAAGGTTTCATATAGAATTGTGATTATTTCTTACTTAAGAAATGCTTTTAAAGAATTTACAAAAAAAAATGTATTTTATAAAATAGATAAGGATTTATTACTTTAAAATCTTAAACACCTTTGGAATAATATATTTAGTATTTTTCTAGTAAGATATAATTATTCAAGTTCTTAAAAATGGTTTTTATTTATTTTTAAGAAGTGTTCTTATTTTTATAAAAATCCACAAAGGATTAAATGTTCTTAGATATTAGTTTCATTTTTGTTTGTAAAAAACTAGCTAGTATTTTTATAAAATAGTGGATTTATTTTTTTATGCAAAGATGATTTTTTATTCATTTTTTAAAATTCTCATTATTTTATTAAATTTCAATTAGAGTTTTAGTGTCCTTAATATTTATTTGTATTTTATTTAACTTAAACCAGTAAGGTTAGGTAGATATTTTTTGTGGTATTTTTGATATATTATATATATTTTTAGGATTTTTCTATATTTTTCTAGAGCTTAGTTAGTTCTAGGGGTATATTTGTAATTAGATATTTTTAATAAGTCCTCTTTCAAAACATGGGCCTATCCCACTAGGCTGGCCTGGCCTGACCCGACCCACTTGGGCTGCTCAAACCCCACTGGGGTCGTATTGGGCTGGCACCTGGCCCAGTACCCCTCACTCTCTTCCTCCTCTCTCCTATCTCTCACGACACTCTCCTCCTTGAGACGATCTGATGCCGCCGCCATTGTTGCGCTCGATTTCGGCCACTTCAGGCTGCCTCAACCACCACCGCGGTGCTATACGATGTGGACAATGACGTTGCGCCTCTCTGTCCAACTCGATCTGCCTCTCGTGCCCTCTGTTGGCCGCGCCGACTCCACCCTGCTGGCTAGGGTTTGGGCTCCACCGTGGTCCCGATGTTCTAGCGCTCCCCCGTTGCTGTTTTGGGCTTGCGGTGCTGCCTTCCTCCCATGGCCGTCATCATCGCCGGCCTACTCCTTTGCTTCCTCTTCAATATATTAGCGAGGTCCTCGAGTAAGTTCACCTCTCTTACCCCTCTAGCTCGCTGCTTCTCTCTGTTCCATGTCAGGCAATTGCTACCCTGCATTCCCCCATTAGGGTTCATCCCTAATTTCTAGGGTTCATCCCATGTAGTGATAATGAGTGGAGCCTCTTGGTTTAGTTTCCTATGCAATCTCCTTATTGATGACATACTGATGATATGTTGCTATACTCTGTTGCTCATGCTCCTGGTACTATGTTCACTGTCCGACAACAGTTCTAGGGTTGCCTAGTTGGGTTTAATGTTAAGGCAATGGCTATGGATTTTGATTGGTATGCTCCTATTGGCTTTGAGCTAGGATGCTTCACTGTAGAAATTATGTTGCTGGTTATCTATTCTGATACTGGTCTGTGAAGAACCTTTGTGATCAATAGCTTTACTCAGATTCAATCCTGATGTTGTGTAGAGCCATGGTTAATAGTGCTTAGTTTATTCTCTATGATGAATATGGAGATGATTTATACAGAAATGATTCCTATTTGTTTATAGAAAAATGGTTTGGCTTTCAGGTATATTTGCTTGCAGATAAACTAGTGGTTGGTTTTGTTAAAGTAAATGGTGGCTTATGCTAATATGGTCCTTCTATTATGAGGCCTCCTTGGAGTGTACACAATAGCTTGCTCCCATTTAGTATGATCTGTTGTCATTAGGCTAGCTGTGTTGCCATTGGTAACACCTGGTGCTTTACTAAAGTGGCAACTGACTACTAGAGTGGTGCAATCAGTGATGTGTTTGATCAAGAACTATCTATCATCCTTGACAGAAAACTTGAATGAAATATGATTCCTAGTAATTTTAATCTAGGGAAGTGATTTAAATTACCTGGTGTATCTTAAATTTGCTTTCTTGATATGTTGGCTACTTCCTAGTACTTGTGTCTTAGTGATCAGTAGTGTTGACCCTTGCTGTCTTTTCTAAATAAAATGAATATGTATGATTCCTAAATATTTTAGGAAGATGATTATCTGTGCTTGAGATGGTATACTTAAGATGTTGTGCTTGAACTTGTACTCAAGCAAAAATGAGTCTTCTAGGTACAGAGGTGCTACCCTCTAGGGATGTGCCCTGTAGCCTAGCAGCTATGATTTATATTTATCTAGTTAAAACTAGATCATAGGGTAAGTGATGCTGGTTTGAGACCCTTCTATGCAAGAACATAGGTTCTAAGCTTGTTGTTTATTTACAAAATCCTATCACCTCACTTGGGTGTTCCTCTAAGGATCTTCTTATCCAACAAACTTTATTTGTTGAAAACTAATAGATGAAAGCTTGTTTAGATGACTCACCAACTGAATGATGTTGGTGATGCTACTGTAAAGCTTGCTGTACTTCTTGGTTCAGGTTCTATTCTTGTTGATGAAGAACTTGGCCTTGTGAGCTTGGGTTTTTCTTCCTTCTTGCTCTTGCTTGATCTTGCTATCCTCTTGCACCATCTCCTCCTTTAGGTGATCATCTTGTATGGTTTATTGATGGATTTCTGTGGTTATTTGCTAGTTGATCTTGTGGATATCTAGCAAGATTTGAGGTGATTTCTAAGGTGTGCTTGAGATAAACTGTGACTGTGGCTGTGAAGTGAGTAGCCAAATGTGTGCTAGTAGCTGTCCTACAACTAGGCGCTTTCTTTTGCACTTATTGTGATGGTTGTCATGTTGACAACACACCAATGCATGTTGATGACTATGCTGCTTGTGTGCATGCATCACCTGGATGGATGAGATCAAGTAAAAGCTTGATATTTTCTGATGTTCTACCCCTTTAACCTTTTTATCTCTCTCTTTGGTGAAACTTGCCCTTATCTAGTGTCAATGATGCAGTGCTGAGATGGACAAAACATCACTTGTATATGAGTAGATTGCTTACAGCTGGGCCCCACATGGTGCAAGTTCCCACTCTTGGAACTTGTGCCCGTGAATGAGCTTAGCTTGAGTTGGTATTTTCTATAGCTTTGTTATTATCTGCATTTTGCAAAGTGGATTTTATTTGCCCCTTTGGTTTATGATGCACAGCCTGAAACCTTTCACTAGATAAGAACAGATACTCACATTGGTGAAATAGTCCCTAAACAAATGCTCAGTGATGACCTTTAAATAGTGCAACTCACTGTTTAGTTTGAGAGCACAACTAACATTAAACCCCTCTCTATTTATTTCATTTCCTATCTTTTTCTGAAGGTACAAGACCAAGTGATGAAGATTAAGAAGATTTAGTATAGGGTTTAGTTTAGAATTAGCCTTTTATTTTCATTTATAATCTTTTCTTTTTACTTTTTGTAAGAACAATGTAATATCTATATATTATTCAATAAAGCTTTTATTTCTTTTATTGCTATTGTTTATCTAATGTACTTTCTTATTTCTTGAGTAATTCTTGTATTTATTTATTACTTATTGAATAAAGGAAAGAATTAAGAGATAATTATTTGAGTTATACATTTTGTATTGTTCTCAATTTCCTTTATTGTTTTATAATGGTTAAATTTTCAAACAATAATAACTAAATCCTTTTGGAGATCAAATAAACACTAATTACGTCTAACTTTCAAATTCCTTTTAAATGATTCAAATTTTAAATATGAATTCAAATTATTCGCCCAAATTCATTATAATTCCTAGAGATCATGTCAAAATTTATAGCAAACACTCCTTAGAGCTAAATCCTAACTCAAAGAAGTGAAAGAAACTCTGATCTCCCCAGGGTTTTGTTCGGCGAAAATTTTACCCCTAATTTTCAGATGTGTGAATGCAAATGCATAAACTCTTTCCTGTAGCCCTAAATGATGGGGAATTACACCATCGTCCCTGCTGCCGCTCGCCGTTCCCAGTAAGTCGCCATCTTCTCCTCCGACCATTGGATCTAGGTTTAGCAGTGTAGATTAGATCAACTTAGCGAAGGGGTATCGCCCTATCGTGTTGAGCCGCGTGGCATGCTCTGCATCAGCGCACAGCGTCAGCACCGCATCGCCTAGCTAGGCCAATCCGACGCTGCCATTTGTCGCTGCGTGGTCGTGCTGACTGGAAATAGTATTAAATAGGCAGAAAATATTTTAATCTTGTAAAATTCATAGTAACTCGAATACTTGGCCAAAAATTGCATATAATATACCGTTGGATTCGTAAAATTGCGTAGATTACAGATCAGCAATAAAATTGTTAGTTTACCGTAGTATTATTGCTGTAGGATTTAAACTTTAGATTGGAGTATTTTAATTCTTGGAAAATAACTGTAGCTCCGCTTTGGTTGATTCTTGTCGCGTTGGCTTCGTAATTATGATATCTACTGTTTCGTGTTGGAATTTCCTGCTTAGCCATGTTAGATCTGTTTCGTGGTAGATTTGAAGGTTAGATCCCTTTATGAACATGTTTAATAAAGTAATAATCCAAATCACAAATCTATGGGAAAACGATACTAATGACATCCCCAGCATAATACCACCCCTAGATAATATTCTTGGTTGAATTTGAACCCACCCTTGCATATTACCATGTTGCATGCATGTATATTATCTCTGTGGCATTTTTTTGTGCAAGTTGTGATTAGATCTATGTTTGTGCCTTCGTTAGATTGTTCGGAGTGCACCGAGAAGTACTGTTGCATAGAGTGCTGCTCGGATCAAGGTAAGTTACACCTCTTATTCATATGTTGTCCTAGTTTTGAATACTATGCATCTTTTTCTCTTCAAAATAGTAGTATGCATGTGTAGAATTGTTTTGGTAGATCTACTTGGAAATATTTTGCAAGTGGGATGATTTTGTAGTATGCCATGATAGTTCTGTACTTAGGATTTTCCTTCCTAGTAGGTTACCCCTATTTTTTGCTAAGTACAGTTGCTATGCTATATATATATAAAGTACCATTGGGGGGTCGAAAGTCTGAAAATTTTCTAAGTATAAAAGCTCTCTTGAGCAAACCTTTTCCTCTCAAAAAACCCCTTCAAAATAAAACTAAGTTTTCTTCTAGGTGGAATGATTATTGGGTCAACGAGTGAAGATTTGGTGGAGGACAGCCACCCAGGAATCAAAGTCTACCATGTTTCAGAATTCAAAAGCTTCAAGTGCAACCACAATACATATGGGCTCTGTCTTGGCTTAGTATTTAGTGGGAAACCTCACCTAGGTACCGTCATTTGGAGGTTACTTTGGCACGAGCAGATACGGAAGGTAGAGGGGCTACTAAGGGAAGGCTTTCCCATGGCCTTGTCTGTAAAAGGACTTCATCGTGTATTGTGGGTAAAGTGCACAACCTCTCGAGAGTATTCCAATCTGATCGACCAACCGAGTTCACGGAAAATAACACTTTGAGAATCTGAAGGATGGAGCCTCTGAAGGATCTTCCTCTCTCTTTCCAAACTTAAAGTTTTCTAAAACCCCATGGCGTGAGTAATATTGCCAATGGATGGGATTTTAGGGACTTGGTGTGTCATATCCAAGTAACTTGGTGTGTAATATCCAACTACCACTTGGTGTGTAATATCCAAGTAGTAGGTTAATTGGGCACTTGATACGTAATATCCTCGTGTTCCACTCGATCCTATACTACTTAAACAAATATTTACAAAGTAAGATAAAACTCTTGTTATTTTCTTCTTACTTAGATAAAATTGGCTTTATACAAATGAACCCCAAAGCCTACCCCTAGACTTACATGTAGTGTTAGTCTTATTCCTTCCTTGGTGTAATTTGCCAATACATTCAAAGTATTGACCCAACTTGTTGGTTGCACGTTTTATGTGCAGAATCCGAAGATTGAAAGGTGCGTAAGGATCACGGGTCTTCACTCAACTAGCCTGAGGCGTTGATGAACTCAAGTTTTTATTAAGTTTCCGATGTTTTATTTGAGCTAGCTATAAGCTATGCGGAGATGTAATAATTATACTCTAGATTATTTGTATAATAATGACTTGTGTTTTACATGATATTCATCGACTGTGAGTGCTAGCTATTGATCCAGGGACTAGCATGTTAATCATAGGGACTTAGGATCTTTATTGATCCAAGGTCATCATAGTGGAGCTTCTCAAACTCACGGTAGTCCTTGAGAAGATGACTGGATTTCTTCTTGCCATCATGTTTGTCGATATATAAGTGGGCGTTGCAGGGTCCAGACAACTTCTCCTAGATGCTAGATGTGCCAGGTGTGTCGTTGCGGGTGCGGCGTTGCCACACTTGCACGGTTTTCCCGCTGTCATGGTAGCTGTTGCTATTGTATCCACTGCTACGGTTACCCTCGTCGCGTTTGTCGGTGTAGTCGGCTGTGACCATGTCGACCTCCTCGTGGTCTTCGTGATCGCGCAACTGACGCTTCCCTCGGTGATCGCGTCTGCGACCGAGGTCGTCCTCCTCATCTGAGCGGACGCGGTTGTTGTTGAGCGAATCTTCTCTGTCCACCCACCGATTCACAATGTCCATCAGGTGGTCAATGGTTTTGGGATTCGTGCAGCCCAGCTCCTCTCTGAGCTCTCTACAGCATATGCCGCCGTTGAACGCGTCGATTGCGTGATCTTCAGAGATATCTTTTGCTAAATTTTTTATGATGGACCACCTTTGGATGTAAGAGTGAAGGTATTTGCTCGGCTTTTGTCAGCAGACTCTGAGCTCTTCGATTGACACGGGCCGCTTGTAGTTGCCTTTGAAGTTGCGGACGAAGCTGTACACCAGCTCCTCCCAGCTGTGGATTGATCCGCGAGGCAGGTTGTTGAGCCATGTGCGAGCAGCATCCGACAGCTGCAGTTGGAGGCACTGCATGGCTGTGCACTTGTTCCCGCCGTGCAGCTTGACGGAGGATATGTGGTCTTCCAGCCAGATTTTCGGGTCTTGGAGGCCGTGAAACTTCGGGTTTTCCAAAGGAAGCTTGAAGCCTTTCGGCATTCGAGTCTGCTGTATGGCTCTGCTGAAGCAGCTAGCGCCACAGAGCTCTGTTCCTTTGTCCTCTGACTGTTGAGTAGGCGCGCTTGGCGCGCATCTTGTCGACCTTGCACTGTGTGATTTCATCACGCGCGTCGTAGTTGCGGTTATGTCGTCACAAGCTGCGGCATCGCCGTGATAGGTCATGGTCATCATCCTCGCTGGAAGATGGCGAGGGATATCATGCAGGTGGAGTCTTGGATTTCTTCGGCTCCGACTCCTTGGCCAGTGCAACTTCGACCAATCCAAGCCTGGCGATGGCGGACCGGTGCACGACAGATCGTGGATCTCCGGCCTGTGGCTGGTTGGTGAGCAGATACGTGGTAGCTGTTATCACCGCAACTTGCGGTGTTTTTGGGATCATGTGACCCCGTGAGTCCACCGACATGAACGAGAAGTCGAGGGCTTTGGTGGCCTCTTCCCGATCCCTGTCATTGAGGTGGTCCTGTCGAGAGTGCCTTTGAAAGTTCCGAGACCATTGCCCTTCGAGGAGGACCTGCCGATGGAAGAGAGTGCTGCTCGTCGGGCACTCGACTCATCTGCGGCCTTCTTGCAGGCCTCGAGTTTTGTGTCCACTGCCTGTAGCGTTTTAACTCCTGGATGAGTAGCCAATGGTATCCCATGAGCATGTCACGTGATGCGTCTGCTGGTAAGGGGTTGCCATGTAGGGCTTCCCTGCACCGCGCCCATTCAGCGTTGCTGAGGTGGATCTCATGGCACGCCGACCCGTTGTTGGCATGTTCGCCCTAATTGTCGGGGTTGGGCAGGTTGGGCGGCTCGCCATTGGCAGGGTCAATGACGGGAACTCCATTGATAGGCCTACGGTTGTCGGTGTTTCCTTGAGTGCCCCGTCACCGTTGTTGATGACGGTGCACTGTGGTGGTTGGGGAAGACGCTGCTCCCGCAACTCTCAGATCCGGAGATGTAGGCATCATCCTCCGACGATGGGTCGCACAGATCAGAGTCGCAACTTTTGTTGTTGTCCGTGTCATAGGCCGAAGCCGACGCAATGAGCTCGCTCAGGGTGCCGGTTGGTGGTGGGAACCACGAGGCAGGTGCAATCGAGGGTGCCGGCGAGTGATCGGGGAAGCGGAGCATGCCGATCTGGCCGACCTGGAAGCGTAGACTCTCGATCGTCATGTCGATTCTGTCGCCCACAGACTCAAAATCCAGGCGATTCTCCGGCGAGTGGACGGTGAATTCGAAGGTCCCAAAGAGGAGGTAATTCTCCGTTGCAGCAGAGTTTTAGATCGCAGTTGATGGGACCGAGGAAGCCGCAACATCAGCACTCCCGTTTTTCCCACAGACGGCACCAATTGACGAGGGGCTAACTCGTCAATGCCCATTGTTGATGGACTTGGATTACAGGAAGTGGGGAGTGCTGGAGGCATCGATTAGCTAGCAAACAAGCACATCAGGACACGCGGTTTACCCAGGTTCAGGCCCTCAGAAGGGACCCTACTCCTGCTTGTCTACTCTTTGATTATCAAGGAGTCAAAAGTTACAGGGGGTGCGCAGATGCAATCTGGCGGTGTGTAAACTAGGGTTGCGAATATCCTTCTCGATGCTCGGTCCTCCCAAAGGGACCTGGATTAGGGACTTGCATAAGGGAATCATCCTCACTGCTGCATTGATCATTGGAGGCCAAGGCATCATTCCCCATCATCAACCATTGCATCTTTATCACCATCCCCATTCCCATCTCATTCAACTCCATCTTTTTGTAATACCAATTACTATTGTGGATTTGCACTTGAATTCACACATATATTTGTACTCCATTCATATGATTATGATGATGTTGATTGCCTCCAAGTGTGAGTATTTTACTTTGTTCTTGGAGAGAGATGGATAAACCCTAGAAATATTTTGATATGAAATAAAGATGAACTATAACTTTTGTGTATGATTATGTGTTAATTTTCTCTCTAAATATTATGTGAAGTCAACCATGCAATATTTTCCTTCAGGACTAGAGAGGGAACTACTATTGGACATCTGATAGTATGTACGGTGCTAAGTGACATAACGTGTCGACATGCTATTCATATGGATCAAGGGGAATAAGGAGAGATTCACTAAGCTCGTATCAATATCATGCGGAAACGCTTAATTGCGAGGGATTGGAGTGGCTTGCTCACGATCATTGTAGTGGTTATTAGGGATGTAATATCAGATGACTGGTCTGTGAATATCTTATTATGAAGCCCTCCCCACACATACCATCGTGAAAGATATAAATTCATCCTAATTATAATTAATACCAATGATAGAGGTATATCCTAAATTTTCAGAGAACATTTCGCTTTACTGAAGTTTCATTACTATTTACATAGCGTTTGTCACTCTCTCTCTACTTTACTTCCAGTTGTTATTTTGCACTCAAAACACTCTTATTTTGCCCTTTTTTTTTCTTTCCATAGGATTTGTGAGCAATCCTGTGCTTTTCATCATGTTCCTCTACTTTTGTTTTCCAAGAAGTAGAAGCCCGATATCGATCTGTATCGAGTGAAGGATATGATGCATTGGTTCAGCATGACGCGAGCAATACGCCAAGGCGGCACACCACGCACGCTCACGGTCGTCATGGGTAGGGCATGTCGCGCAGGAGCTTTGGCAATACGCAACTTTGCGCTTCGCGTGACCTGCCTGCACGAACAGCACAGTGGATTAGCAGCAACACTAGTCAAAAACAGAGCACCACACGTTTGAGAATCCGATGTTGGATGGCGAAAGGATGCCATGCTGTATCGCGTTCTCTATCAGCATGTGTGCAACTAGGCCTCCCTCGAGCCAGCGATACACCCGAAAACGTACACCCGGGCGAAAGGATGAGGGAGGGGTGTGCGTTGCGGTATGGACGAGGAGCACCGTCTCCATCGGGTTACAGCGGGTGATGCATGAACAGGAACAGGCACGGCAGATCTTCTCGGCCTAGCAACTGGATATCCAGTTGAGGACATATGATCACAAGACAAGTAGTAGCCTTGTGTTGTTCGCCGCGAAAGATTGTTTCCAGAGAGACAAGGCGACATGGACATCTTTGAGACTCACTGGACCGTGTAGGGCAAGACTCCAATGACATTAACGGGACAGAGCCGGCTAGCACCTAGTAGTATATGACAGGCAGTACACTACAAAATGCAGCTGAGTGACATGCATGAAACCTACAGTATTGGCGCATACTCCTGTATTTTCTATACGTACGGAGACGGACTGAAAGGCCCTGCCCAAAATCAAGAAGGCATGAAAGCTGCGGGTCTGCGGCGACCGAGGACCACCGTCTGTGTCAGATAACACGATCGAGGGAGGGGTGCACGGCAGATCCTAGCAATCATATGGAATTTCAGCAGCTTTTCGTGAAAGAAACACGTACGGTGCCCAAATCGTTCGTTCGTTCGTTCGTGTGGGAACGTATCATAGCACTGCAGTTTCCATGCGAATAGTAAGAGCCTAGCGAGCCTCACAGGTAGTACAGCTCATGGACGTGTCATCAAACACGGTCTTGTCTTTAGGACTACTATCCTGCTTATTGCTCACACTAGCGTGACAACGTTACACGGGGTATCCGCTAGGGCCACAAGGGCGCACAAACAACACGTGTCCTCGACATTATTCTTCTTTTTTTGTTGTTGTTGAAACGATGTCCTCGACCATTTTGTTGACGCGAAAAGAGATCAACATGACAAGGCCACGACGGATAGAGAGCCAAAGTTCTCGTGTAACATGACAAGGTTTTAGAATCTACGTATATAGTACTAGAAGGAATCTCTTTCGGGCATTGTCTAAGCGATGCCAATGTGGTGGCTCATTAGCTAACAAAATTCGCTTGTGATTCAGAGGAGACTAGGATATGGAATGGAGATCCTACTGGATGTAACTCTACCATCTAATAAATAAACAACATCTGGCATATTCTTCCAAAAAAAATGACAAGGTTTTAGAATGAATTAAACCATCAAATATACATTCCATGGAGTATCATGTTTATTGGCTTACCGTGATTACTAACCTTTGGCCATATTAGATGCATCACTGTTATTTTGCCACTATTTTTTTTGTGGCGCATATTGCAATATGTGTCGTGGAGTATCATGTTTATTGTTTACTTCTCTCATATTCGCTAGTGTATTTACGGGGATCGGAATGGATTATTCTAATTCTCGCAAAATTCCCGTAGTTCGTTTACCACGCCGGGTTTGACCGGCATAATCCTAGGATATTCCCACAAATCCTTCATGTTTTTGTCTAGATTGAAAACTCCCTCTAAGGCTTAGTTTACTTCTCTTGTATTTTTATCCACTAGTGTTGGGATATGCGGGGATTTGATGTTCATCCAATACTCTCCAATCTCCTATAATACACTTATCCAAAAATACTCTACCTTAGATGAGAGTTTTTAATCTAGACAAAAACATGCAGGATATTCCGGGATTATCCCAGCCAAACCCGACGTGATAAACGGACTACAAATTTTTTGGGGAATTGCAATAATTCCCTCCGATCCCTGCGAATACACTAGCGAATACGAGAGAAGTAAACAAGGCCTAAGGTAGATTATTTTTAGGGAAACGTATTGTTATGGATTGAAGGGTACTGGGTGAACATCAAATTCCCGCATATCTCTAAAACTCTAGCGGATAAAAATACGAAAGAAGTAAACAAGGTCTAAGGGTGACAATTTTACTCATGGATATGGATACCTGGAGCACCCTACCCACACGGGCAAGGTATAGTCACACTTCTATACCTGTGCTAATACCTATATCCTAACGGGTACGCGAACAGGTATAACCTTGTATCCTCAAATATACCTATACTCTACTCGTTTAAACTGACATGTAGACCTTACCTGCATAGTCCTAACCTATGCAGCTGAGCATCCCAAGGCCAAGTATGAGAATTGCGACTTCTAAATTTCCACACCTGTCATTTACTTGTGTACCTATATTATTGAGTTGTTATAATTGTTTTTTTAAGTATATGTTATCGATGATTATATAATTGGAAATAACCTGTGTATGATTTGCTCTACATATCAGATACCTAATAGGTATGCGTATCGTTGGGTATGGATATAGGTAAAGTTTTATACCAATGGATATGTTTATATGTAAAATTGTATACCCATTAACTACACATGTATTGGATATGGTATTGCTATGCTTCCATACCCTATCCATTGTCATCCATACCTCGCTCGACTCCATCATTGCAACATTGCCTGTGCTTCCGCGTCGTATGAAAACTATGTTAAAATAAAGCAAGCGAATGAGGAATATCACCAAATGTTTTGTGATAAAAACGACCAACTACACAATCATAGCACCCGCACTCACTCACAACAAATTAATTCCTTTGCAAGCAAGGAAATTTTGAATAGAAAAAAATAAATTTGTTGACCTCAAGCATCTCTCCTCGAATTGCGACACACCGTGGGAGACCGACTTGGACTTTTCACAACAGAGAGAGTTGAAGTTGTCGTGTAACACGAAGAAAGGATTATGACATCGCGCAATCTCTAGGCTTATCAAATTCGTCCAATCAAGAAATAATAAATTAAACATCATATATGTTCTCAAGGGACAACCCTGTTCATTGGCTTATTGTGATAACTAATCTTTGGTCATATGGTTGTCCATAGCGACATTTCAATCAAACAAGGTTGTTAATATGCGTACTCCAAGATACAGAACCGGTTCAATAATTGAAGCATGCAAGAATTGTTCAATGAACGGGGAACACAACAGAAATGAGAGTGTTCTTATGATTAATTACAATACAACTATAAACCACCATAAATTTATTTAAATTTCTCGCTGGTATCATCAAGATGTCGAATCCGAAAATACATAATATCACATCAGCCAGTCCTCAGTTCTTTCTCTTCCATGTCGAGTGTAGACTCTAGACATCTTGTTTCGTATCCGAGAGCACCTTCCGGGAATAGAAAGATACAAATATACCCATTGACTACATATGTATAGATATGGTATTGCTCTGCCCTGCCCATACTCTGCCCGTTGTCATCCGTACCTCCCTCGACTCCATCATTGGAACGTTGTCGGTGCTTACGCACTTACACTACAAGGAATATGGTATACTATGACCTTTTGAAAGTGACCCCAAAAGAAATCGTCATAAATTTATGACGATCTTGCTACAGATGGTCATGAGCTGATTTGGCCCAAAAACGTCTTAAATTCATTACACGAAATCGTCATAAGCTGGTATGTACTGTTTCGGGCCTTCTTTGGAGCTTACTATGACGATATAAAATCGTCATGATCAGTAAAAACATCGTAGTAAGTTAAGCACTAGGGTGACTGTGCTGCCACCTCACCCATGTGATCCACGTGTCGCTCCTACGTGGTAATTTTAATTTTAACTTGTTTACCCTATTTTTTTAATTTTAATTTTTCTTTTGGGCCGCTTGTGTTACTTGTATACCATTTTGGACCATTTGTGTTACTTGTATACCGGGTGGGCCGATTCGTCCATGTCGGGCCCAAATAGCCTCGTTGGCCCAGGCAGTATTAAGCAAAAAAGGGTGCGCGAGCGGGGACTCGAACCCACGACCTAGCGCTGTGAGAAACATGTCGTGACTGGTATGCTAGAGTTGTGTTGTTGTATACAAGGTAGTAAGGATTTTATCTATACTATTACTGGTAGTCTGCATCAGATGTCGATGCTCAACGAGCAAAGACACTTAGCGTACAGAACACGCACACACGGCGGCGGGGCGACGCTGAACGGTGGTGACCGACGGAGGGGGCGGGGATCTGGACCGGTAGTGACTGGAGGAGGGGGAGGGGGAGGGGGCGGGGGCAAGGCGGAGGGGGAGGGACAGGTGGTGACTCGCCTCGGCCACGGCACGCAGGGATCTTGGGCGGTCGCCGGTGGAGGGCTCGTGGTCGTGTGAGGAGAAATCGAGTGGTGACTGGAGGAGGCGGCAGCAGTGGTGGTGACCGGCGGGGTGGCGGCCACGGCAGCAAGCTGCTCTGTTACCTCGCCCGAGCCCTGAAGCTGTCACGGTATGCACCCCTCTCTTCTCTCCCCTGTTAATTTCCCTCCTGTTAATTCCATGTAGGTTTTGGTTTAATTCCATGTAGATTGGCAGTGATATGACGTTTAGAATCAATTCAAGCCTGTTAATTTCCCTATTAATTTCAAAGGCTGGTTTCATTAGGGTTTCAAAATCCTGTTAATTCCATGTAGGTTTTGGTTTAATTTCTGCTAGCTACTGTTTGTGTGTACACTTCACTGCAATTCTAACTTGCAACATTTTTCGGTCTTTGCTTGACAGACGATTTGGATAACAAAAGGAGTTAGAAGGCTTTCTTATGAGCATCTAAGGGGAGTGGATGAGTTCATACGATTTGTTCGTAGAAGTGTTCCCGATGATTCTCAAGTTTTATGCCCATGCCCTAGCTGTATGAACCGCGTTCAACAAACTCTACCAAATGTAGAGGCTCATCTACTAATGCGTGGGATGGCATCCACGTATGATAGGTGGATCCATCATGGAGAGCCTTTACATCCAGAACCCGGAGCTGAACCTGAACCTGGTGGTGATGATGGCGGTGAGTTTGTACAAGATGATGTTTCGCAAGAGGATGTTGGTTTTGAGGCAGAGGATGGCTATGAGGATGATAGAATCCCTGATCTGTTTAGGAATTTGTACGAGTCTGAACCGCAAGGTGCTGGAGAGCATACAATCTATGTCGAGCTGATAGAGGAGGCCAAGCGTGCAGCTAGTGATGGTGGGACATTGTCCAGATTTTCTTTTACCGTGAAGTTACTCCACGTCAAGTCCTTCTACCGAATCAGCAATGTTGCCTTCAACGCAATACTCCGTATCTTGACCATCCAATACCCTAAAAGTGCAATTCCCAAGTCTTGTGAAGAAGCATTGGGTATAATCGGTAGATTGGGGCTTGGTTATGATTCAATCCATGTATGCCCGAACAACTGTATCTTGTTTCGGAACACGTATGCCAAGCATGACAGCTGCCCAACGTGTGATGCCTCTAGGTGGAAAGATGCGGATGGGAGGAAGCAGATACCGGAGAAGGTGTTGAGGTACTTTCCTGTGATTCCAAGGCTATAGAGGATGTTCATTTCGAAGCAACAGTCGGAGGATGTACAATGGCACAAGCTAAAGCGGCAACCCGTGGATAATGAACTTAGCCATCCAGCTAACGGAAAGGCATGGAAAGATTTTGACAAAAAACATAAAGAGTTTGCCGCCGATGTGAGGAACATCAGACTCGGCCTTGCCACAGATGGCTTTAATCCATTTGGAATGAGCTCGAAATATAGCATGTGGCCGGTATTTGTCATGCCATACAATCTTCCACCATGGGCATATATGGATCAGTCCAACTTCATGATGGCTTTGTTGATCCCGGGTCCAAAATCTCCAGGAAAGGATTTTGATGTCTTTATGGAGCCCTTGGTAGAAGATTTGCTCAAGCTCTGGGAGGGTGTCAGTACCTATGATGCCCTGAGCCCTGATAAGTTTGATCTCCATGCTGCGGTCATATGGTGTATCCATGATTTCCCGGCGCTGAACACTTTGTCTGGGAGGCTCACGTCTGGTTATCAAGCATGTGTGCGTTGTGACAAGGATGCGTGCTCGGAAAGAATAAGGAACAAGATATGTTGGACCGGGGGCTGCCGTTTTCTTCCTCGCAACCATCCTTGGTGAAAAAGCAAGGATTTCAATGGAAAAACTGAAACCCGCGACCAGCCGACGGAGTTCACTAAAGAAGAGCTCGAGCAACAGCTTCACAATGTGAAAGATGTGAGACCTGGAAAACATCAAAAGAAAAGGAAGCGTGAGGATGGTCAATGCTGGGACCGGAGGGCTATTTTGTGGGACCTCCCTTACTGGGCAGATCTCAAGTTGAGGCACAACCTTGATGTAATGCACATCGAGAAAAACATATGTGATAATCTGCTTGGCACATTTATGAACATCGACGGGAAGTCAAAGGATACAGTTAACTCTAGGCTCGATTTGGAAGACATGGGCATAAGAGAAGATTTGCATTTACAGCCTGTTGAAGGTGGAGAGTCGTTTGAGATGCCACAAGCATGGTATACAATGACTAAAGAAGAAAAGCTTGCATTCTGTGAATTTATAAGAGCGGTGAGATTTCTAGATGGGTATGCCGCTAACCTAGCAAAATGTGTGTCTCCTGATGGATGCAAGCTCCAAGGACTGAAAACTCATGATTGTCACATCCTCCTCCAAAGGATTTTACCGGCTGGGCTCCGTGGAATTTTGGATAAAGAAATATATGAAGCAGTTGCTGAGATGGGGAATTTCTTCAGAGAGTTGTGCTCCAAAACACTGAAGTTATCTGTTCTTGAAAGACTCGACAAAGAAATTGTAGTTATCCTTTGCAAGCTTGAAAAGATCTTTCCTCCGGCCTTCTTCACGGTGATGGTTCATTTGACTGTGCATTTACCCAAAGAGGCAATGCTTAGAGGCCCCATACAATACGGTTGGATGTACCCTGTCGAAAGAAGGATGCTAACATTTAAGCGTTATGTGCGAAACACCGCTAGGCCTGAAGGGTCGATTACCGAGGCATATGTTGTTGATGAGTGCCTTACATTTTGCTCGAGGTACTTCGACGATGTGGACACAAGATTCAATCGGCCGGGCAGAAATAGAGAGCGGGATGATTCGCACATCGGTGATGTCTCGGTTTTCAACCATGGTGTAAACCTTCTTGGAGGGTCGGAGTACTTAGAGGCTGGTGATGACTATGACAAGATGCATTGGTATGTGCTAAGGAGTTGCCCTGAGGTTCTACCATATATCGAGTATGTCATCTCTTGTGCATGCACCCTTATCTTTTTTCTTGAGTTGGAAGGAACCCATGTGCAAGCCCGATGATTTAATTAACTTTATGTTTTTGTTGGCATTGCAGGTTGTGCAAAGAAGAACTTAATAAGAAAGATAGCTGCATCAATGTTGACAGATGGCTCACGAAGGGATTTGCTAAATGGTTTAAGAATCATGTGAGTTCTTTAGTCTTGGAATCCATTGGCACATGATTTTTTTGTGTTTTTGTTATTAACCCTGGTTTATCTGTGCAGATTGGAAAATTGCATGAGGACAATAAGGTCAGTGATGATATTTTTGCTTTGGCATGCGAGCCGGATAGGCGAGTGAGGCTGTATTCAGCGTGTATTGTTGATGGTGTCCGCTACCACACTGTTGACCGCGAGAAAAATAGAAACACGCAGAACAGTGGAATAGTTGCCGAGGTAGACCATGATGGTGAAGACATGGACTTCTATGGTCAGCTCAAAAGCATCATAAGGCTCCAGTACAACTCTAGTAGAATCGTCCATCGATTGGTCGTCTTGTTCCATTGTGATTGGTTTGATCTTGGTGGCACGAAGACAGGGATCCAAGATGACGGGCACTTCAAGAGCATTAACACTGGAAGGTGCTGGTATAAGAGTGATCCATTTATTCTAACGACACAAGCAACAAAGGTGTTCTATATGCCAGACACTTATTTGCATGGAAATTGGCAAGTTGTGCAAAAGTTTCAGCACAGACATTTGTGGAGTGTGAAAGAAACTGAAATGGAGAAGGATCTCAATGGTGGTGGCGGTGGTCTAACATACCAAGATGATAACACTGATGAAGTTCCAGTGCAACAGAAAGAACCCGGTGTGCATACCAGATTGCGAAGGATCCAAGAACGAGTGTTACTCGATGCTTCATTCGTAGAAAACATTAGGAAAAGAAAGAAGGAGGGCCATGAACGCGGGGATGATGAAAACATGGTGGATGACACAGCCCACCAGTACTGTAGCGATGGTGAAGATAATTTCCAGAGGCATTTCGATGATGATGATTAGTAACAACATGCAAGGTAAATTATATCCTCCATTACCTTTTCTTTTTTATTTCATTGCTAGTGGCTCACTGGAAACTGCTAATCTCTGTTGCAGCAGTGAGGAGGAGCAAGACCAGGGAGCAAGATCATGTCATTTTTATCCCAGTTGTAATCTTGATATTTTAGTTCTTTGGAAGATCATGTGCTTATCCCGGCTGTAATCTTGACATTTTAGCATAGTTTCGGAAAAGTAATACTTGAATAGTGTACTGACTGTTATATGATTTCTGATGTTCTTCTGTGACCAACTCGGGCTTTTCTAGATCAGATTGTGTGAGTTCTGAATCTATCAGAGAAAAAGGAAAAATAGTGAGGGGCCTGGGACTCAAGCACAGGACCTCCTACTACTCTTCTATGTGAATTGCCATTGCGCCATACTAGTAATCTTGTCAGATACAAGATCCCAAACTTTTTTATACTTATCACGGGAATCACAACTAGATACAAATAATAGCCCAGGATCATTTCATATATCACAGTAGTAGCACAGAATCATTTCATAGATCACAGTAGTAGCACAGCATCATTTTATATATCACAGTAGTAGCACAAGATCATTTCATATTGATCACAGTAGTAGCATAGGACCGTTTCATAGATATAAGTACTAGCATTTCATAGATATAAGTACAGACCATAGTTCACAACTAGTCTGGGCATTCCAAAAGCAACCTGCTAGCTATAGGACCATAGTTCAACCTGTAGCACAACAACCTGATAGCACCTGACAGCAACATGACCATAGTTCAACCAACAGGACCATATTTACAATCAACACAACCAGCTGATTACTTGACCTTCTTAACGAGCAGCTTAAGTCCATCCATAGGATCATGAGCGAAACATGAAGATATCGCCTTGTTGCATCCCGGTCGCCGCCACCACATGGGACCAGTTGGTCGTAAGCTGTGCTCCTTGACACTTCCCTTTACCCATAATCATAGTGACTACTATGGGCTTATGGCCGCTACAGAAGACCCTCAACTTTGCTGGGAAGTCCTTGTACCACTTGATGTAGGCATTGGTGAAGGCCCTTGGGAAATACTACAAATTAATTGAACCAATCAATCAATGGTAGAAACAATTGGGAAATACTTCAGTAATCAAAAAATGATCATCAAGGGACAATTTGTTTACCATTTTAGCACTTGGCTCTTTGGTGTTCGATGGCTGCATGGTGCATACATAAACTTTTAATGTGGGTTTTTTCCTTGCAAGTTGCCTCAGGGACATCACTTGAGTCTGTTTCAGAGCAACCTTGTTGCCATACACACACCACTTATCAAAACTGGTACATTCCTTTGTCTTGGGATCTACATGCAAGGAAAAGCCACATTTTCAAATCAGCAATGCAAACAGCATGAGTAAAAGATAAAGTAAAGGAACAATGGCAGAAAAGGATTTTTACCTTGACGCATGACAATCTTGTTGGCAGCGGCGGCTGCCGCAGCAGCTTTCTTAGCGCGCCGCTTAGCCTTAGATTTCTTAGCAGCTTCTTTCTTTGCAGCAGCCTCCGTAGCAATGGTAACTTCGTCATCTGAGCTAAGCTCGATGGCCCCAGGATAGTCCATGGTCAACTACAGGTACATGATCTAGTGCTCGTAATTTTTTTCAAAAATGATTTTTAGGTTCACAATACGATGTTTCTTCATAGATCCAGTGCAAGTTTAGCGAGGCCTATCCCCTAGCTAAGAACCTTCATTCCCACCGTTTTGACCAAAGTTTGAAACGTGCATAAAAATTTCAAAAACGGTCCGAACAATGTAAAACCTTCGTGTCGCATCATTTTATGTGACACAGTTCCAAGGAAAAATATCAAACTTGGTGTATTGATTGCATCCCGAAAAAACCTTCTCGGAAATGAGCTATCATGTTCGAGGTTTCATGACTTTTATGCCAAACGGCCAATGTTATGGCTAGAGTCGCGGCATAGTTTGTGATAACGTGCCCATATTGTGCACACATGTGTATCATGGGACAACGAACAATGTGGCTGGAGGAAGTTTTCCTTTTCGTCGCATAAAAAATGCATTTTCCATTTTCCGACTGCCAAAACCGGGGCGTTCTGTGAAGCAACCACCGAGTGATAGTTTCAGAATGGAACCAAACCATTTTTAAAAAAATACTGGAGCACCTTATATGGACAATTTCCTAACCGTGGTATCTGAAACCTTTCCGTCCAACCCTCATGAAAAAGACAAATTCCTGCCGAATCGGCAGGAAGTGGGCCCGGTTTGAACTACAGGTACATGATCTAGTGCTCGTGATTTTTTGCAAAAATAATTTTTAGGTTCACAATACGATGTTTCTTCATAGATCCAGTGCAAGTTTAGCGAGGCCCATCCCCTAGCTAAGAACCTTTATTCCCGGCGTTTTGACCAAAGTTTGAAACGCACATAAAAATTTCAAAAACGGTCCGAACAATGTAAAACCTTCGCGTCGCGTCATTTTATGTGACACAGTTCCAAGGAAAAATATCAAACTTGGTGTATTGATTGCATCCCCAAAAAACCTTCTCAGAAATGAGCTATCATGTTCGAGGTTTCATGACTTTTATGCCAAACGGCCAATGTTATGGCTAGAGTCGCGGCATAGTTTGTGATAACGTGCCCATATTGTGCACACATGTGTATCATGGGACAACGAACAATGTGGCAGGAGGAAGTTTTCCTTTTCGTCGCATAAAAAATGCATTTTCCATTTTCCGACTACCAAAACCGGGGCGTTCTGTGAAGCAACCACCGAGTGACAGTTTTAGAATGGAACCAAACCATTTTAAAAAAAATATTGGAGCACCTTAAATGGACAATATCAAAAATGATCCGAAAAATGCGAATCCTTCGCGTCGCGTCATTTTATGTGACACAGTTTAGTGCTGCATCATTTTATGTGACATATATTGTACCCGGGGAAAAACTTGTCTTTTTCATGAGAAATGGATATAGTTATATACAATAAATTGCACAGTGGATAGAAATTTTTTTTAAGCAAAATTATATGCAAGAAGAAATGCAATAACCTTTTAACCCCAAAAATCAAAAAACCCATAACCCAAAACCTAAAATTTCTACCGCCAAAACCCAAAAATTCTCCCGCTCACGCTTCTCCCGCCCACGCTTCTCCTGCCCACTAATTTTGGCAGACCCATCCATCCCAGTTGGACAAACCGGCCCACCCATCCCCACCTACCGACCCGTTCCCATCCCTCCCCACCTACCATCCCATCCACATCTCACACCTCCATTCCCCACCCATCCCCACGACGCGAGCGGCGATGGCCCCGCGCGCTCGCTCCCACGCATGACCGCCACGCCTTCTCGCTCCGATGATGGCCCCGCGCGCTCACTCCCACGACAGCCACGCGCGCTCGCTCCGTCGACGGGCACGGGCTGGTAGTTGCGATCGACGACGATGATGCTAGCGAAGACGACGACCACAGAAGAGGAAGCGGTCTTCCTCTGAGTTCGACAGCCAGGCGAGTTCCTCCTACTTCCTGTCGTCTAGGGTTAGGCATTGGCTCTCATGGCGTTTCTAGGGTTAGGGTTTGGCTCTCATGGTGTGTCTAGGGTTAGGGTATGGCTCTCATGGCGTGTCTAGGGTTAGGGTCTGGCTCTCATGGTGTGTCTAGGGTTAGGGTATGGTTCTCATGGCGTGTCTAGGGTTAGGGGGTTAGGGTCTGGCTCTCATGGCATTTCTAGGGTTAGGGTCTGGCTCTCATGGCGTCTAGTGTTAGGATTTGGCTCTCATGGCGTGTCTAGGGTTCTATGCTTCGATCCAGGGGCATATTGTCTTGTCAGATGCCCCAAGTTTATTAAGAGTTGCTTATTAAACTGGGATCTATAGCTATCTACAGCTATCTGCACTCTACAGCTATCTGCACTCTAACTTGGGATCCAGAGTTGCTTATCAAGTCTATGCTTCGAACACAAGCATCTACAGCTATCCGCACTCTAACTTGGGATAGTAATACATCTGGGTTTTATTAAGAGTTGCTTATACTGATTACTTGATTATATTAATTGGTTGGTTATAAAATTGCTTGGTTACACTAGACAATTGCTTGGTTAGTCAAATATGAAGCAACTCTATTAAACTGCAAAGCTAATAAACTGCAGAGGTGGCCTTGCTTTCTTGATTGCTGCAGTAGTAGCGGTAGTCATAGCTGTGAATGTCTCTGTTAGCTTGTGTGTCCTGTGTTATCCTGTGAATGTCTCTGTTAGCTTGTGCATTGTGCTTGTGTTCTGTGCTGTTGCCTAAACAGATTCATGTCCCAATGGGATGTGCAAAGGTGATCTTGTGATTTTGTACATTGCCTGAATCTTGACCAGCTGGAGTACATTGCCTAGATTCTTGTCAAGTTCCTAAACAGATTCATGTCCCATTATGCATTGCTCAAGGCTCTTGTTTAGTGTTGCTATAGTAGTGGTAGCGATAGGATTACTCCAGCTCATGTCCTAGCTTTTAATAAGAGGAGAAAGTGTGCGCTATTCGATTGCATTGTGGTAGATGGGATTAACTTAGTTCTTTGCTTACTATTCAGTGCATTGTGGTACTGCTATCTAACCACATGGTTATTGCAGGAATCTATCAAGGGATTTCGCAAGTGGACATCAAGAACCTAACGGCACCAGTCTAACCACCTCGACATCAGCAATGGGAAGGATGACAAAGAAGACACAGCCCGCTGGTATGCAAATTGCTCCTCGTGTTTATGCTTGCTGCTATAATTTCTGTGCTAAGCTTGCTGCTATAATCTGTATGTTTCTTGATGTTTGAGCCTTTTGTTTATGCTTTAGTAATAGTAAAGCATGCTATAATCTGCTATGTTTCTTGATGTTTGAGCCTTTTGTTTGCTGCTATAATCTGTCGGTGTGCTATGTTTCTTGATGTTTGAGCCTTTTGCTGCTATAATCTGCTATAATCCGCTATGTTTCTTGATGTTTGAGCCTTTTGTTTCTGTGCTAAGCTTGCTGCTATAATCTGCTATAATTTGAGTTTTGTCTTGTAATTACCTGCTCTGTTGTCCATAGTAACTATACATTAATAGTAATAGTAACTAGCCTTTTGTTTATGCTTTAGTAATAGTAACTAGACATTAATAGTAATAGTAACTAGACATTAATTATGGTTAGGATTTGTTCACTAAGTTTATATTTTCAGTATAGAAATCTTTGGTTAATCGTTGAATGTGTAGGAGTCAGTACGGATCTCCAGGTCCCGCTGCTGATTATTGATCGAAGAAGGGTCTCGATCATGTCTGCATTATTCGCGAACCGTAGGGTGGCACAGTTAAGAGTTACCGGACACCATTTTGGAGCACATATGTTTCAGACGAAAGAATTGCAAAGTGCAGGAATTGTTTCAATAGAAACCGGAAATTGTTTCGAGTGAAATTGCAGAAGGTGGTTCTGCATGTGATATTGAAATATTGCAAGGGGCTATATGTGAATGTTTGTTAATTAAAGTAATTAACAAAATTCTGAATAAATTTAATAAAATAGTTTTTATTAAATGAGAGAGCATTAAATTTGGAGAAACTTAATGCATTTAAAGTGGAGACTTTAAAAGGGAATGTGAAGAGGCATTTTAATGTGGAGGAGTTACCACCACATGAATGGGGGAGGTTAGGGGTCACCCCCCCATGCACCGGCCATGGAGAGAGGGGGCACCCCCCCTCCTCCTATAAAAGGCCACCCATTCCCTCCTTCATCCTCACACCTCTTTGTGAAGGATCTCTCTCCCCCTCTAGAATTATTCCCCCATGTTCTCGGATTAGCGAGATACATGTTCAGTGGCATTTAAATGCAGGAAGGAGTTGCTGCTTCATTGGATCGCTGGAGCGAGGAGGTGGAGGTTGTCCGTGGCTTGAGCGTGTGTGCAGTGCGGATCTGCTCTTGAGTTGGCGCTCGGACTTCCTCATGATCTTGAGATCGGCAAGTGTACGACTACATCAACCACGAGTTCCTACTCGTTAACAAAGCTCGTTGTCTTTGAGGGTAAGTTCTCTATGGATGTATGTCCACCTATTTGCTTTGTACCTAGTAGATAGATCTTGGCGTGTAGTTCACACTGTAGGAAAATTTTTGTTTTCTATGCTGCGGACCCAACAGTGGTATCGAGCACGATCTATGCATAGGTGCTTTGCGGGTAGTACATATGTTTATATGTGGCGATGATGATCATGTTATTGCATCTTCTATGTACTTTGGATATTGGTGGCATAGTGGGATGAAGCGGCCGGACCAACCTTACATGTCATTACATGAGACCGGTTCCATGACATGCAACTTGTTTTGCATAAGTGGCTGGCAGGTGTCTGTCTCTCCTACTATAGTCAATATCTGATTTTCAACGAGTTGCTAATAACTTGGTTATCCTCGTTGTGGTTCATGTTCGTAGGTTAGATAGGTTCTATCTCCAAAAGCCCTAAGCCACGTAAAACTTGCAATTGATAAATTAGAGGCGTCTAGTTTAGATCGTTGCTGGGCTAGTGTTTTGATATGGTATTGTTGTAAGTAGATGTATAATAGATACTCTTACAACTCACTTAACGTGTAAGTTCCATAGACCTTGGCCTTACACACAAAGGAATGATAGAGATCATACCACGATGCAAATGATAAAGATCAAATGCATGGACCATATCACCTCACTTCACACATTAGATGTTAGCATCTTATATTGCTAGTTTGGCGCGTTTGGTAGCATTATAAGATGATCCCTCATTTAGATATCAAGATAAAATGTGTTCTTCCTTAAGTATGCACCGTTTTGTGGATCGTGTTTTGAGGCATCACGTGATGATCGGGTGTTTTCAACTCTCGCTTTCATACAACGGGTGTAAGACAGTTTACACGCAAATACTAAGGTTCTTACTTGATGAGCCTAGCATGTACAGACATAGCCTCGAACACGGACGAAAGGTTAAGCATGAGTCATATAGTTGATATGATGCCCATATAGATGCTCGCCTTTGAAGCTACACGACTCACGTGATCGGACTTGGTGTAGTGGATTTGGTTCATGTAATCACCATAAGGACACGAGGGATGTCGTTTTTGAGTGGGAGTTCATTAGTAATTTGGATTAGTTGAACTCAATCTATCATAAACTTAGTCTAAATATACTTTACAAATTCTGTTGTAGATGGCACCACCGCTTTTAATTTCAATGTGTTCATGGAAAAGAGAAACTTGCTGCGAATGGTAGCAACTTCACCAACTGGCTATGAATTTGAGGATTCTCCTCCTTTCGCACAAAAGCAATATGTGCTAGATGCGCTAGGCCCCCACCAGCCCTGATGCCTGACGAGGAAAAGAACGTCTATATAACTCGTCGGAGGACCACAACTTAGTTCATTGCGGCATGTTGTATGGGCTAGAGCGAGAACTTGGCGTTTGAAAATGGCAATGCCTTTGATACCATGGGAGAATTGAAAATGATTTTGATACCCATCTGCCGTGAGAGTTATAATGCTCTGTAAAAGTTCTTTAGCTGCATGATGGAAGAAAACAGCTCGTTAGTGAGCACGCATTACTCAAAATGTCCGGATGCGCCGATAAGCTTGTGTCCTTGGGAATAACGATTCCCATTGACTTAGGCATACATCGTGTTCTACAATCTACGCCACCTAGCTACAAGAGCTTTGTGATGAACTATAATATGCGGGCATGAAGAAGTCTCTTCGAGCTTCATCAATGCTTAAGACTGCAGAAGTGGAGATTAGGAAAGAACATCAAGTGTTGATGATCAATAGGACCACCGGTTTCAAGAAGGACAAGAAAGGCAAGCACAAGGGAAAGAAGGGTGGCAAGTGCATTGCCACGAAAAAAACCCGAGCTGGCCCTAAGTCCGACACCGAGTGCTACTATTGCAAGGGGTCGCCATTGAAGCATAATCGCCCAAGTATTTGGCGGACAAGAAGTCCGCAAGGAAAACAAAAGGTATATGATATACATGTTATTGATGTGTACTTGACTAGTACTCGCAGTAACACACAGGTATTTGATACGGATCGGTTGCTAATATATGTAACTCGGTTCAAATTTGCGGAACAAGCGACAACTAGCAAGGGATGAGGTCTCGTCTTGAATTGGCAATGGATCAAGAGTTGATGTGATCGCCGTCGGAATGCTGCCTCTCCATATGCCATCGCGATTAGTTATAAACCTAAATAATTGTTATTTGGTGCCTGCACTGAGCATGAACATTGTATCCGGATCGTGTTTGATGCAAAGTGGTTATTCATTTAAGTCTGAAAACAATGGTTGTTCGATTTATATGAATAATATCTTTTATGGTCATGCACCTATGTTGAATGGTTTATTTATGTTGGATCCCGATAGTAGTATTACGCATATTCATAATGTTGATGCTAAAAGGATTAAACTTGATAATAATATATCTACATATATGTGGCACTGCCGTCTAGGTCATATTGGCATTAAACGTATGAAGAAACTCCATTCTGATGGACTTTTGGAATCACTTGATTTTGAATCATTTGATACATGTGAGACATGCCTTATGGGCAAGATGACTAGAACGCCGTTTTCCGATTCAATGGAACGGGCGACAGATCTATTGGAAATCATACATACAGATGTGTGTGGACCAATGAGTATGTCGGCGCGAGGTGGATATCGTTATTTTGTTACTTTCACAGATGATTTGAGTAGATATGGGTATATCTATTTGATGAAACACAAGTCTGAAACTTTTGAAAAGTTCAAAGAATTTCAGAATGAAGTGGAAAATCATCGTAACAGAAAGATCAAATTTCTGCGGTCCGACCGTGGAGGAGAGTATCTTAGTTACGAGTTTAGCACACATATGAAAGACTGTGGAATAGTTTCACAACTCACGCCTACCGGAACATCACAACATAATGGTGTGTCAGAACGTCGTAATCGTACTTTATTGGATATGGTTCGATCTATGATGTCTCTGACTGACTTGCCACTGTTATTTTGGGGTTATGCACTGGAAACCGCTACATTCACTTTAAATAGGGCACCATCTAAATCCGTTGAAAAGACACCGTATGAATTATGGTTTGGAAACAAACCTAAGCTGTCATTTCTTAAAGTTTGGGGATGCGATGTTTATGTGAAGAAACTTCAACCGGATAAACTCGAACCCAAAGAGGAAAAATGCGTCTTCATAGGATACCCTAAGGAAACTATTGGGTATACCTTCTATCACATATCCGAGGGCAAGGTCTTTGTTTCCAAGAATGGATCCTTTTCTTGAGAAGGAGTTTCTTGCGAAAGGTGTGAGTAGTCGGAAGGTAGAACTCGAAGAGGTCATTGAACCTTCTCTTCATGGAATGGCGAGTGGCGCAGCACCGGAAGTTGTTTCGGAGTTGACTTCACCTGATGAAGAGAGAGCTAATGATATTAATCATGAAACTCCAAAAGAGGACACTAACGAACCTCGTAGGTCAAGCAGGACACGTGGAGCTCCTGAACTGTACGGCAATCCTGTTATGAATTTCATGATTGATGAAATGGATGACCCTGCGACATATGAAGAAGTGATGATGAGCCCGGATTCCAACAAATGGCTTGAAGCCATGAAATCTGAGATGGAATCCATGTACGAGAACCAAGTTTGGAACTTGGTGGACTTACCTCACGACCGAAAGGCCGTTCAGAATAAATGGATTTTCAAAAGAAAAGCGTCTTTGATGGTAATGTGACCATCTATAAGGCTCGACTTGTCGCAAAGGGGTTTCGAAAAATTCAAGGAGTTGACTACGATGAGACATTCTCTCCCGTAGCGATGCTTAAGTCGGTTAGGGTTATGTTAGCAATTGCTGCATATTTCGATTATGAAATATGGCAGATGGATGTCAAAACTGCGTTCCTCAATGGTAATATTGAAGAAGAGTTGTATATGATACAACCTAAGGGTTTTGTCGATCCTAAGGATGCTAATAAGGTGTGCAAACTTCAGCGATCCATCTATGGACTGAAGCAAGCATCACGGAGTTGGAATCTCCGCTTTGATGAGGTGATCAAAGAGTTTGGATTTGTCCAAACTTATGGAGAGGCTTGTATTTACAAGAAAGTGAGTGGGAGCAATGTGGCATTTCTAATATTATATGTGGATGACATATTATTGATTGGAAATGATTTAGATCTTTTAAACAGTGTTAAAAGTTATCTAAACAACAATTTTTCGATGAAGGACCTTGGTGAAGCTTCATATATATTAGGCATTAAAATCTATAGAGATAGATCAAGACGCCTAATTGGGCTATCGCAGAGTACATACCTTGATAAGATATTAAAGAAGTTTAATATGGACGGAAGTAAGAAGGGGTTCTTACCTATGTTGCAAGGCAAGACATTGAGTAAGACTCAAAGTCCGACTACGGCGGAAGAAAGAGAGATAATGGATAGGATCCCCTATGCCTCAGCCATAGGCTCTATAATGTATGCCATGCTATGTACAAGATCGGATGTGGCACATGCTATTAGTTTGACTAGTAGGTACCAATCGATCCAGGTTGAACATCTTGGATAGCGGTCAAGAATATCCTTAAGTACTTGAGAAGAACTAAGGATATATTTCTTGTATACGGAGGTGAAGAAGAGCTAGTCGCTAAGTGTTATGTTGATGCTAGCTTTGACACTTATCCGGATGACTCTAAGTCTCAATCCGGATATGTATTTCTCTTGAACGGAGCAGCAGTTAGTTGGAGGAGCTCCAAACAACCTGTGGTAGCTGGATCAACAACGGAGGCGGAATATGTTCTTTGCTTGAAGCGCGCAGAAGCAGTTTGGATGAAAGAGTTCATAACAGAACTGGGTGTGGTTCCCAATGCGTTGGACCCGATGATGATCTATTGTGACAACAATGGAACCATAGCCAACGCCAAGGAACCAAGGTCTCACAAGAATTCCAAGCATATTAAGCGCCGGTTTCACTCCATCCGCGAACATGTCAAGGATGGAGATATAAAGATTTGTAAAGTGCACACGGACCTGAATGTAGCAGATCCGTTGACTAAAGTACTCCCTAGGGAAAAACATGATCAACACCAGAACTCCATGGGTGTTAGATTTATCACTATCTGAACTAGATTATTGTCTCTAGTGCAAGTAGGAGACTGAAGGAAATATGCCCTGAGAGGCAATAATAAAGTTGTTATTATGTATTCCTTATATATGATAGATGTTTATTTTACATGCTATAATTGTATTGATAGGAAACATCAATACATGTGTGTTTAATAAACAAAAAGGGTTCTTAGTCATGCCTCTCTTATAGACTAGCTTGTTGATTAACAGGATGATCAAGGTTTCCTGATCATGGACATTGGATGTTGTTAATAACAAGGTCACACCATTGGTGGAATGATGTGATGAACATTCATCCGAAGTATAGCATTACGATCAAGTCATTGTGTTTATATTGCTATAACATCATACGAAGTAATCTTTATCCTTAGACCATGAGATCATATTAATTGCTAACACCGGAAGAGTATCTTGATAACATCAAACGTCACACCGTAACAGGGTGACTATAAAGATGGGTTCAGTGCTACGAAGGTGTTATGTTGAGGCTCATGGATCAAGAGTGGAATTTGTCAATCTAGATGACTGATAGATATACTCTGGGCCCTCTCGGTGATATCACATTAGGATAGCTTGCAAGCAAGTGATGTGATCACTAGAATGTTATATCACGGGAACGAGAAAAGAGTCCATGTCGGTAACGAGATCAAACTAGGTATGGAGATACCGATGATCGAATGTTGTCCATAGTAACTATACATTAATAGTAATAGTAACTAGCCTTTTGTTTATGCTTTAGTAATAGTAACTAGACATTAATAGTAATAGTAACTAGACATTAATTATGGTTAGGATTTGTTCACTAAGTTTATATTTTCAGTATAGAAATCTTTGGTTAATCGTTGAATGTGTAGGAGTCAGTACGGATCTCCAGGTCCCGCTGCTGATTATTGATCGAAGAAGGGTCTCGATCATGTCTGCATTATTCGCGAACCGTAGGGTGGCACAGTTAAGAGTTACCGGACACCATTTTGGAGCACATATGTTTCAGACGAAAGAATTGCAAAGTGCAGGAATTGTTTCAATAGAAACCGGAAATTGTTTCGAGTGAAATTGCAGAAGGTGGTTCTGCATGTGATATTGAAATATTGCAAGGGGCTATATGTGAATGTTTGTTAATTAAAGTAATTAACAAAATTCTGAATAAATTTAATAAAAGAGTTTTTATTAAATGAGAGAGCATTAAATTTGGAGAAACTTAATGCATTTAAAGTGGAGACTTTAAAAGGGAATGTGGAGGAGTTACCACCACATGAATGGGGGAGGTGAGGGGTCACCCCCCCATACGCCGGCCATGGAGAGAGGGGGCACCCCCCCTCCTCCTATAAAAGGCCACCAATTTCCTCCTTCATCCTCACACCTCCTTGTGAAGGATCTCTCTCCCCCTCTAGAATTATTCCCCCATGGTCTCGGATTAGCGAGATACATGTTCCTGGTGGCATTTAAATGCGGAAGGATTTCTGCTCATTGGATCACTGGAGCGAGGAGGTGGAGGTTGTCCGTGGCTTGAGCGTGTGCGAGTGCGGATGCGCTGCTGAGTTGCGGCGCTCGGACTTCCTCACGATCTTGAGATCGGTAAGTGTACGACTACATCAACCACGAGTTCCTACTCGTTAACAAAGCTCGTTGTCTTCGAGGTAAGTTCTCTATGGATGTATGTCCACCCGTTTGCTTTGTACCTAGTAGATAGATCTTGGCGTGTAGTTCACACCGTAGGAAAATTTTTGTTTTCTATGCTGCGGACCGAACAGAGCTTAATGCCATTGACATGTTTAAGGTCACCCACAACAGCAAGAACGTTGGTTTCTCTGTCGCAGTTCAAGATGCTATAGTGAGTCACTCCTTTCCTGGTTGTCATTAAATCTGAGAATGGTTTCGTGATAACCAGGTCCATTGGTTTGGGTTCTGTGTGTGGGCTTGTTTAGTTCTGCCTAGGTTTCTTTAATGGTCTACTTGATAAGCCTATTAATGTTGGAAATGGTCTATTTGTGATAAGCATGTTACTCTTCATTTCTTACTAGAAGGTTGCTCTCCAAGTATGTTGTAGTTGCAGTCTACTTGAAGAACTTATACTACTGTCCATTTCAAATTTCTTTGCTTCTGCTCCTACTGGACTACCTTATTTTTCTGGGATTGTGCTCCTATTGTTTGTGCTCATGCTAATGTTTTGTAACATCTTTGAGCAACCGATTCCAAATTGCAGAGCAAAATGGAAGCTGAGATGGCTAAGCCGGTACCAGAAGGGGAACAGCCAAAGTCTGTTGTGGAGGTGGTTGCCCAAGTTCTCACCAATGAGGCGCCGTCAAGCACATTCCTGAAGAATGTTGGCCTCCAGACGGGCTCCAAGAACAAGATGAACAGTTCACATGCGGTTGTGTCTGCTCATGTCCGTGACCTGCAAGAGAAGTTGTAGAAGTCGGAGCAAAGGAGTGAAGAGATGTCTGAAGAATTGGCTGCAATCAAAAAGGCGGCGCAGGAGGCAGAAGCTGCACAAGCTCAACGGGATAAGGAGTACCAGGTGCTGGTCAAGAGGGCGCAAGAGCATGAGGAGAAGCTTGCTCACATGATGGCTTTATTTGGAGCCAAAATTACTAGGATGTAGTTGTTGGTCAATGGGTATCTTAGTACTGTCTTTTTAGCGATGAGCATCTTGCTGTTATTTGAGTACCTTGCTGTCATTTGAGTATCTTGCTGTTGTTTTGGCTGTGAACCTGATGTTACCTGATGATGGTGACTTTGAACCTGATGCTACATGATGATGGCGGGCTGTGAACCTGATGTTACCCTAGTATTTGAAATAATACCTGATGCTACATGATGTTAACTTAGTGTTTGAAATGCTACCTAATGTATTGAAATGTTGCTTTTGAATTTCAAATCTTGATTTCCTGTCTATTTTGTTTGGGCTGAATGAAATAGTGGCCTTAGTAAACATGCCACAGCCCAAAGTAATGAAATGGCCATAGCCCAAAGTAATCTGGACAGGCATAAAAGGCCTTGGCCCAGAAGAAAGTATAAATGAACATTTATTTTTCAGAAAAAGAATACTGAATTATAATCTAATAGACTGAGTAAGGCCATGGCCCAAATATAAGCCCGACAAAAAAAGGCTAGTAACCCGAAAATAAAAAGCCCTAAAAATGCTAAGTTTGGCCCAATAACTCGAAAAAAATTACCAGAATAATAATTCATAATGGACCGAATTAATGGACTGGCCCATATAACAATCAGTATGGACCGGGCTGAATTCACGTTAAGACGTTTTCATTTCGTCACAAAGATCTGCCACGTCGGATCGTCCACGTGGCATGGGCTGGTTGCACATGACGATTTTGAAACGTCATAGAGGTTATGACGATCTCAAATCGTCATAGTATCTTATGACGATTTCAACAAAATCGTCGTTATAGTTCATTAGCGGCGCCCAACTTTTGACGATCTTAAAATCGTCACAGAATCGTCATAAACGCAGTATTGTGATGATTTTGTGACGAAAATAGAGGGTCATATAATGTCAGATTCCTTGTAGTGTTAAATGTAAAATGGTTTATTCGCACATGCAGATACATATCTTATTAGAGCCTAATTCTTTGTTGGCCCCGGTATAACCTTGTACCCACACGTATACACATATCCTACCCACTACGAGAACTGTGACATCTAAATTTCCATAATTGTCATTAACTTTTGTACCTATATTATTGAGTTGTTATAATTGTTTTTGTTAAATATGCTATCGATGAATATATAATTGATAATAACTTGTGTACAATTTGATCTTCTCGTCGGGTACCTAATGGTATGGGTACCCATTGGGTATGAGTATGGTAAAGTTTTATACCCACGGGTATGTGTATGGGTAAATTGTGTACCCATTGACTACACAGGTATGATATGTTATTGCTCTGCCCTTCCCGTTTACCTCCATCGACTCCATCATTGGAACGTTGCCGGTGCTTAGGCACTTAAATGTAAAATGGTTTATTTGCATAGGTGCATATTTTCTTGGAGCTTATCCTTTGTCGGCTTGATCAAACCAAGCTTCTACAATTTCCGCTATGAGGAAGATATGACCAAGTGACATAGGTGGGACGTGGTGACAGTGAGTGTGACACACAACGACCAATCCTAATAAGGATCAGGCCGATGATCCTATGAGTTTTGCTCGATCTTTCATAGCGAGTCAACCAGGTAGGTAATCTTCCAATCACGTGAAGAACGCAACCTGAAGAAGAGAAACAAATCCAGCAAACAACGTATAGATAAACAACATGCCTCAAACCACAACTCGATAATCTTTGATGTACACAAGAACCTTCGCATCAATTACTCAATACGATAGATAACGGGCAGCGCCGTCCCTCGGAGGGATGATACACAACCCTTGCGCACAATGTTTAAACTAAACCCTGATCTCCCCTAAACCCTAGCCACCCAACTCCTTTATATAGAAGACCTGCAACTAGTCGGTTGGAGCTTCCAGCCCCTTCTGGAGCTCTCCTGTTCAAAAAAAAACTAGTCGGTTGGACAAACCCAAATCGAACACAGCTAAAATAAAACCTACGTGACCCACAACATGACCTGGCTAAGAAATAACATAGACACGAACACAAATTGATGACACAACCTTAGACTGAATCATTACATATCCTGAAAAATCACTCTTTCGTCTAAGGATGCCTAACTCCGCATCGATCATTCTAGGTTTGGGGGGGAGGGGGGCAGGTTCTGTGGGGACCTTCTCATGGGCTTGAGCAATGTTCATTTTGATTGATTGTAAAGAGAGTACTCAAAAATCATGTTGAATTGCGACACACCGTGAGAGACCAAGTTGGACTTTTCACAACGGAGAGAGCCGAAGTTGCCGTGTAACATGAAGAGAGGATTCCGACGTCACGCAATCTCCAGGCTTATCAAATTCGTCCAATCAAGAAAGAATAAATTAAACACCATATATGTTCTCAAGGGACAATCGTGTTTATTGGCTTATCGTGATCACTAATCTTTGGCCATATGGTTTGTCCATAGCGACATTTCAATCAAACAAGGTTGTTAATTTGCGCACTCCAAGGTGCAAAACCGGTTTAATAATTGAAGCATGCAAGAATTGTTCAATGAACAGGGAACACAACAGGAATGGCAGTGTTCTTATGATTAATTGCAATACAACTATAAACCACCATAAATTTATTTAAATTTCTCTTTGGTATCATTTTTAGACGAAAGGCACACTCAGTGCCTGGCTTTAAATTAATAAAGCCCCACGGCTCAGACGATAGCAAACAGCATGCTGGGATACCAGCTTAAGTTTTACAGCATAACCTCAGGCTCAACACTTGAAACAAGAGGTCCAACAACACACACAGCAGGAGGGAGGCAAGCTACAACACAGGAGGGGATAACTAAGTAGCAGGAGTGGTCGTCTCGTTGTAGGAGGACTTCAGCATCTTGATTAGTTCCTCCAGCAAGGGTAGCAAGGGTAGAACGTCAGGCTTGATAATCGGCTTTAACTGCTGCCTAAGAATCAAAGTTTTGTAAGTACAAGCCGTAGGTTGCCGCGGGAACTTAGTTTCAATCGTAAACTTGTTCCTCGTTGTCCATAGCACCTAGCTAATGACAGCGAAAAGAATCTAAAGAACTCTATGGGTTTTGCCCGAAAAGTTATTCGAAATAACAAAAAACTCAGCAAAACACGGAGGGTTCCAGGAAACCTCTAAAACAAAACGAACCACACTCCACATAAATTGAGCCAATGGGCAAGTAAAGAAAATGTGTTTCACGTTTTCAGCCAGACCGTAAACGTTCCGTATCCGGCAACACCGCCAATGAGCCATCTCTCTTGTATCATCAAGATGTCGAATTCGAAAATACATAATATCACATCAGCCAGTCCTCGGTTCTTTCTCTTCCATGTTGAGTGTAGACGTCTTGTTCCGTATCCGAGAGCACCTTCCGGGGATAGAAAGATGCAAATATGCCTCTTGAAAGCCACCCCTGAAAATAAATCAGAGCGATAAAACTAGCACTACTAGCAAAAGATACGACGACGTGACCTCCATGAAAGGAGCAGCGGGGAATAAAGATACGGCTGTGGGTTGTCGTCTCTTCCTTTTCTGAACTCGACGGCGAGAGGCTCAGACTTTGGCAGTCCCTTTGCGACAGGAGCTTGGCCCTTGATGAGGCAGGAGCACTTGTCCAGTTGTCCCCTACTAGTTCGTTCTATCAAGAGCTTTTACCTGCCAATGACAATGCTCTAACCAGATTCTACCACGAACGGGCTGCTGTATTATAAGCTTCACAAGGCAAGTAGTACGAGTAGATGATAAAGAAAGAAGAGGAACTTCCTGCAACCGCGAACCACACGTGACGACGCCTTTTCGGTTCAGACCAGATGTGCTTATTTAACATAGCCAAGGCTCTGGTCGTATCCTTTGAGAACATGGAGAAAACATGACTCCACTTGGGCAGGTTGACTGCTTAACTGCGTTATACAAATACAAACTCCCAGTGCCATGCTTGATGAACTCTTTCAGACTGAGTATGAAACTATGACACTTTATTTCTTTTAACATAAAACATGACACTTATGGAGAGGATACTGAAATACAGACATCTGACAGGGAACCCTTGTATGGCTGCATACCTGTACCGAATGATCATTAAGGCTTGCCTGCAGAATACATTGCATACAGTTCAGCCTTTCAGGCCAACTTGAAACAAAATCATGCAAAATGTAGGGCAAGGTAGTTACAATGCAAAATCAAGCAAAGAGTTTTCAAGACTGCATAACTATGTGCAAATTACATCAGCGTACGCGCTTCGTCTTTTGCATCTCCAGAAAGGAGGGTGGAGCAATGCAACTGATATGGGGCATGAAGAGAAATAGAAACATGAGCGGCCATTGCTGAATAGAAAACTAGACGGTTCAAGAACGGAAGCAAAATGGAAAATAGTAGATGATGATAACATATCTAACATTCTTGCAGCACTATCATTAGCAACAGTTGAATCACATAGACTGAAAAAAAAATCATATATCAAAACTGTAAGAGGTCATCCTATTGGAACTTGTACATAGTTGTTGCATTTGATGCGGCTCTTGTCATGATAGTGCTAGAAATACGCAACAAAAAGAGATAACAGCTGGGCAGTACGGTAACAGATATGTTTATATTTCCTAAAAGCGTATGCTTCAAACTTCTGTATGATATATTCTGCATGTTTCATCCAAAATGTTTTATGTTTATACTTCACTGACAACTTTGTTTGAAAACAATTATGCCACAGGCAATACTGCAACACACTGCTGTACATCAATACGCATCAACATAACACATCATGTACGTAGCAGCGGTTGTTGAGAAACTACATCATACTTTATTTTCCTTTGTCATGTCAGCATCTATATTTCAGAGACAGGTCCTCAGGCATTCACATCAGACTCAGACTTAAGGGACCAAATGGCTTCACCACTTACACGTTCTGATTTTTCTAAGAATGAGAGAGAGAAATTGCCAGCCATCAGCTATGGGTTAATGTCATTAACCAGATGAAATCTTGATTCAGAATTTCAGACGAATATTGAATGACCAGCTGTGCCTTCACAACCACAGGGTCCCAGTAGATCATCAAAGGAACAAAGTCATTTTCCAAATTACTATTGAAGTCACTAAACAATTTTACATCATTGGAGTGCAGTAATTTTCTTTGTTGAGATACAATTTTCTCCGAAAATAATATGCATATGATCAGGTTGTAATTTAAGTTGATGTTGAGACGAAAAAACAAGTGGCTGTTCTTATGGCCAAGTCTAAGTGAGATGTCAGAAAAGTTCAGTTCTATAGCTTCTACCTCAAAAAACAGAGGTAGAAGAAAATAAGTCAACTTATTTCACACCTTGATATTCAGTTTCGGATTAAACCATATATAAATTCTGTTTTACGCAAATAGTTTCTCAATACAAACCATGCAATTTGTTCATCAATCAAGTGCATATCCCAGCACTAAAATACAATGGCTCCCTGGCAAATCTTAATAAAAGACTACAGACCTTAACTTTATCAACAACACAAACTGATCATGCGAAATGCATTTGGTACACGTCTCTTCTTCATGCATAGCATTTGCCCAGGCAGTTCAAGCAACGCTGTACCCTGAAAACATAAAGCAAATCAAGGAAGGAACGGCCATGGCAGGACACGGTCGCAGGAGACCCCGCAGCAGCCAAGATCCGGAAATGTTTTGTAGAAGAAGAATACCAACCTAGTCCCATCACAGGTAGGGCAAAGGCACGGGTTGATGAACACCGGGTCGTAGAGCGGAGACCAGTCGACCGTGGAGCTGCCCCTGCAGAGCCTGCACGGGTAGGTTCCCTTCCCCTCGCAGGAACCACAGGGCGTCGCGAATTTCCGCTGGTAACGGCACAGATTGGTCAAGACAAGGGGCATGGGTATCCGCCAAGGGTTTGTGCTTGGGACCTCGGATGGGTTGGGGTGGAGTCTTGGGGGATATTTACCTGGTTGGCATCGGACAGGTAGCGGAGGGAGCGGACGGCGGCGGTGGATGCTACGGACAGGAGGAGGAAGCCGCCGCCGAGGTACGCGGCGACGCGTCCAACGGTCTGTAGCTGCCGGCGGACGCGCGCGCCGCCGCCGGACTCCATGGGTGAGCCGTGAGTAGCCAATCGAGTTTACCCGGCCTCGCGGGGAGGAGCTTAGCCGTCTTTTTTTTTTTTTGAGGGTGGGAGCTTAGCCGTCTTAGCTACGTAGAGCTCGCTGGGCCTCCAAAACATTAAGGGCTAAGGCCCAGCAATAAATTTGACGCAAATTAAAAGTACATGCAAAATTCTTTCTTTTTTACAAACAATGCGAAGTTCTCATGAAGCTAAGCAACTAGAAACGTACAAGCAGGTTAATGATCGAGCTCAAAATAAAACTAAAACTAGAGGGATCATCGACCAAATTACAAGAATTTTTATTAAAAAAACTAAACTTAGCTAAATTATGAACCACTTGGTTTGCTTCCCTCAAACAATGATTAAAACTAACAATCCCTGAAGATGACAGGTCCATACAATACACAAAAATAGCCACCAACTCGTTCCACCAGGGCTCTTGGCATGAGCATGCTTTGATGATCTCCGTAGAATTTTATTCACCTACCACCCTATTGCGTTCCATAGAAACAACCAACGATAGTCCTTCTTTCATAGCCAATGCTTCGGTCATCGTCGCTGACGCCACACACGGCAAGAAGCGATTGACAACTACAATAAAATTTCATTGATAGTCTCTTAGCATAGCTCCCACCGCACCTGCATTAACATCACAATGAAAAGAACCATCCACATTAACTTTAACATGCCTAGTGTTGGGGGGATTGCCCCCGGGTAGGCTAACCAGACGGGTTACGTACCGTCTGGCTAGAGGATTCAGAGGAAAACAATCTTCAGGGCTGGCTGGTGCGACCTAGCCGGACGCAAGACAGATGCAGAGAAGATGAGAGAATCAGAAGATTTTGGTCCAGCTCGCCATCAACCGGACTAGCAAAGATAAACGGACTCAAGATCCAAGTGGTGTTGGTCCGGCTAGAGGAGCCTAGCCGGACTAGTGCAGCTAGAAGGTGTAGCTAGGGTGTGAAGCGTTGTACAGTGGGCGCTACGCCCTAGCCCGTAGATGGGACGTAAAGGATACTAAAGTGTGAAGCCCATGCTGAAGACTTTACTGCTGACCCAGGGAATAGTGGAGACGGCTTACACAGTGCTCATGTCGCCTCATATGGCGGGCACTGTAGTCACGACCTCCACTCTGTGGCACTGTAGATGACTAGCCAGCTAGGGCCGACATGTGGGACCCGCCAGCCGGCCATGCATGTGACCGTTGCCCCAGCCCTTTATAAAGGGCAACGGTGCCTCTTGAGAGAGGTTTGGTCTCTGGTAGTTCACTAGTTCATACAGTTCGAGGAGCTCTTGTAGTTCCAGTATTCATCCACATAGTCAGATCGGCAGGAGTAGGAGTTTTACCTCTCACACAGAGGGCTCCGAACCTGGGTACTTCGAGTGTCTTGCTACGCTTACTTGTGCCCGATCTCGCCTGCGGACGCTGTCGCTAACTTCCCTGCTTGTTCCCACACTCTATCATACCTTATTAGGTACTGTCGTTCCATATATGATGACACCTAGGTTCTGGTCTCAGCCACTTCTCCCCAAGGACAGGATGTGGTTTTGCTTCGGCCTTTGCATTGTCTGATGTTATAGAAAGAATAGACAGCTCACACTTATACATTGGTGGCACATCCTCATTATGAGTACAACGACACATCACCATAAATATCAACATGTACCAAACATTGTATCCCTCAGATCAATAAGATCAAAACATTGTGGCGTGTTATTAGTACGCCACAACAGGTCCTCCAGAATAACCGATCCAAATATGTCCATGCCTCTTGCCTCCTCTGTCATTCCATGTAGGCCTAATTCTTCCCACATTTCTTGTGCAATGGAACAACTAAAAATAAGGTGTGCAATGTCCTCAGCTCCCTGATCACATATTGGGCATGCACCACTGTTCTGGTATGACAATTCGCAAGAATACTCTTAAGAGGCAAAATTCCGCGAAGGGCACGCCAAACAATTTTTTTCACTTTACTAGGTATCTTGAGTTTCCAAAGGATTTTCCATATAGGATTATTAACTAAACTCTCTGGCAAGGCTAATTGATTTGCTCTAGGACTAAACTTGTGTTTCCATTGAAGATGGTAGCTAGACCGAACAGTGTACTGGTCATGCTTTGTAAACTTCCAAACAATAAAATATTTAAACCGATGAGTACTAATTGGAATTTGTAGGATTCAACTAACATCCACAGAACAAAATAAATCTTTAATGAGCTCCTTGTCCCAATAGCCTCTGGCTAGATTAAACAACTTGGACACCTTCATATAGATTGTAGCTCCTCTCGATGTCAAAACCCTCATATCTGGGCTTGCTTGTAGCTAAGGATCAGTCCATATATCGATTGATTCCCTATTGCCAACTCTCCAGATCATGCCTCTTTTGATAGTTGCAAGGGTTGCAAGGCCCTCTAACAAGCTCTGCCAAGTGAATGAAGATCCAGGCTTTGGCCCTGCCTTTAGGATATCACCATCAGGGTAGTACTTAGCTCACATTACTCTTGCACACAAGGAATCAGGATCACTAACCGGCCTCCAAATTTGCTTAGCTAGCATTGCAAGGTTGAAGGAGTGGAAGTCCCTGAAACCCATTACCCCTTCACTCTTCGGGTAGCACAATTTCGACCACGGTAGCCAATGCATTCCCTAAAAAAAGAAACGTACAAGCAGGGATACTGGTAGTCACCATCCGATATTAGCCGTGTGTGTATGTAAGATAATGCAAAATCATGCACACCGATAAAGCCGACACTTAAATATGTTCAGTCATGTCAACATCTGGATTTCTAATCCCAGATGCCTGTTATGCCATACATCACAATCCCAGGATTACCATTTTTACGAGACATAACAGATTGGATATCACAGTACATCATCTATTACAAACCATAATAAGATCTTACACGAATAAAGGATCTCATGATCCAGTCCTAATACAACAAGCAGCGGAATAAATAATAAGCGTAGCAGTGGGGTCCATCTTCAGGGTCACAGGCAACACTGACGATGGAAGATAGTTCTAGTTATCATAGCTGTCCTGCTGTCCTTCCTCTTGGTAGTCTCCTTCATAGTCTGGCCACGGGAATAGCTAGGGATAAAAGCCATGAGTACTCTTTAAGTACTCGCAAACTATCACTAACAAGTAAGATAGTGTTGGGGATCGGTGCGGAAAACAAAAAAATTCCTACGTTGGAACCCCAGAAACTGCCTAGGATCTATCTATGTAGTAATGCGTAACGGCCAATGCGTAGAGAGTACATACCCTTGTAGACCGTATGCGGTTAACGTTCCGCGGGGAACATGCTTTAAGTAGTCGTACTCGTAGCCGACCTCAAGGTCGTGAAGCTCCTCGCAGGTCACCCCTTGCTCTTTCGTCATCTTCATCGTGCAATAGCTCCGGCTCACGACATTCAAGCGCCCCAAGTATTGCGCCCCGTGTCTTCGTACACATTCGGTGCACGACGAGACCTCCGGCTCCCTGATCCCGCCGGGAGTGCGGAAGTTGATATCCGGCTAGGAATCCCTGCAGCACAACAGCGTACTACAGGTGTGCCTTGATCGCACAGCCTAGACTTGGGGCCATGGTCACAAGGTATAGAGAGAGGGAGGAGGAGAAAGTCAACCGAAGGACTTCTCCAAATGTGTGTCTTTTAGTCCTCCCATGGGCACCCCTTTATATAGGCGGAGGGGGTGTGTATTTCTCAAAGGATAATCCATATAGGACTAAATGTCAAAGGAAAAGGAGGGAAAAAGAGCTCCCTAGCCGGTTGGGCCACAAGGGCCCAACACAGCCAATGGGGAGGGAGTAGCAACCCGGGCCACCACTCCTCATGACCTAGGCGGCTAACGCCTGAGGCGGAGGCGAGCCCGGGTGGGCCGGCACCGCCCCGCGGCCCAACAGCTCCCGCGTGGGGCCAGCCAGGCAGGCGGACCCGGGTGGGCCAGATCCCGCCAGTGGCCCATCCGCGAGGAGAGGCAGGTCCGGGTGGGCCGTACTAGCGACCACGGCCTGACCGTGTGCGGCGCATCTCCCAACTGCTCGCTGCCCTGGGCGGTGGCTTTTATCTACCGCCCGCTCACGAGCGTGGCCCATCTCCGTACCGCCCTGTGCAGTGGCTATTATCTTCCGCCCACGTGGGCCTGTGCTGTTTTTTCCTTTTCTATTTTTCTACAACTTTTATTCTAGGCTATTTCCCTCCGGGATTTAGCCTAATATAAAAGTTGCCTTTATAAATCTTAATCTAAATATTATTTAGAATATATTAATTCATAATTAACATATAATAAATATATATTTAAATTCCTATTTATCCAAAAACACTTTTTCGGTCTTTTCCTTTATTCTTTCTCCAAACAACTTCGGATCTCTCCGCGGAACAATTTCGGCTTTCTCTCTTTGATTCCGTCTTACGAATGATTGCTCTCATCGTACCCTTAAGTGTATCCTCTCACGGCTCGAGAATGCTCTAGACATGATCTGTATCAATGATCAACAGAGGGATCAGGGATGTCCATGTGACCCCTATGTATTCCTGATGACAATGTCGTTTGAACCGTCTAAATGTAGCATCCTCTTCCTTTTGTTTCTGAGATCCGATCATTGGTATCTCATACCTTGTTTAATCTCGTTCATAACAAGTTCTGTTTTCTTGTTACTGTGATATTACATCTTCGTGACCTAGTCACATGTTGCAACATTTATAGATGTAATCTCACCAAGCCGGCCGTATGTATCTTTACCCGTCATGTGGGTGAACAAATCCCGGTCTTGCAGTCACATGTCATCTACTGTTCCTTCGGAATACCCAACGTACACCTTTATGGCCACCAGATACGGATGACGGTTGATGCGCCTAAGCGCCTAGGGAAACGATCAAGAATATGAGCTCACGGTCTAAGGAGAAGGAGTCTAGGTATAGCTGTTGCAACAATGAACTATATGACTTGATCGTGTTGCAATCCTTCGAGGAATGTCCAACCACATCATTCTCCAATGATATGATCCCGTTGTCAGTCGGCATAAATGCCCATGATCTTGAAACCCAGATTATCTTCGTGACCAACGAACTAGTATGAATAGAGGCTACTAGGGACTTGGCTGTTTCATACCACACATGTACCAATGTTTCTACTTGGCACAGTTCTAGCACAATATGAAACTATTATAAACTAATTGAGATATGACAATAAAAACCTATTTATTATTTGGCTCTAGGGCATATCTCCTTTGGTCTCCCACTTGCACTAGAGTACAAATATTCTAGCTCGCATTTTACTCATATAAACCATATACCATATGCGTTTACAGATCATGCATGCTCATGGGAAACGTCATGTCCATGTTCTGTTTTACCAGATCATTATGTCTTTTGCAAATCGTTAATGTCTTCCTAATTTTGACATTCACACCACTACCTTGTAATGGGTCGAAGTATTTGTTTGGCAACAAAGTGAGACCTTGTTTCTAGTGTTTATGATGACGGTCGTTTTCACCATTGTCATCTAAACTTCAAAACACACTTTGATATCCTTTGTGTATATACTATAGTCATGGAAGCAGAACGAGGCCGGATTCCAGGAGCTTACAGTGACGTTAGATCAACCTCGAGGGCTTTCTCATGGGCACTGGTGTTGGGTCCGCAGCATAGAAAACAAAAAATTTCCTACGGTGTGAACTACACGCCAAGATCTATCTACTAGGTACAAAGCAACGGGTGGACATACATCCAACGAGAACTTACCCTCATAGACAACGAGCTTTGTTAACGAGTAGGAACTCGTGGTTGATGTAGTCGTACACTTGCCGATTTCAAGATCGTGATGAAGTCCAGCAGGTCCGGCTCCATCACATCCATCAGATCCAGCTCCAGCACCACCAAGTCCAAAGACCGCAGCGCTGTGCATCCGTGATCGCACACACATCCGTACCCGACAACCTCCGTCCCTCGCTCCAGCAAAGCGTGGAAGCAACAACTCCTTTCCAGATAAAGCCACCGAACATGTATCTCGCTAACTGAGACCATGGGGAATAATACTAGAGGGGAGAGAGATCCTTCACAAGGAGGTGTGAGTGAGAAGTGAGGAGGGTGGCCTTTTATAGGAGGAGGGTGGTGCCCTCCTTCATGGCGGCGCATGGAGGGGTGACCTTCACCTCCTCCATTCATGTGGTGGTAACCCCTCCACATTAAAATGCCCCTTCACATTCTCTTTTAAAGTCTCCACTTTAAATGCATTAAATTTCTCCAAATTTAATGCTCTCTCATTTAATAAAACTCTTTTATTATTTTATTCAGAATTTTGTTAATTACTTTAATTAACAAACATTCACATAAAACCCCCTGCAACATTTCAATATTACATGCGTAACCAATTTCAGCATTTTCACCAAACAGTTTGGTGTCTATTGAAATAATTCCAGCGCTTTCTTAAATCTTTATAAAACATATTTGCTCCAAATGGTGTCGGTATCCCTTAAGTGTGTCACCCTACGGTTCGCATGAAAATGCAGACATGATCGAGACCCCTCTCCGATCAATAATCAGCAGGACTGGAGATCCATCGACTCCTACACATTCAACGATGACTTCTGTGATCGTGAGAACCTTTAACGCTAGTAACTAAATCCCTTTGTCCCGCGATATATTACATGTCCGAGATTCGATCATCGGTATCTCCATACCTAGTTTGATCTTGTTACCGACATGCACTCTTTTCTCGTTCCCGTGATATAACATTCTAGTGATCACATCACTTGCTTGCAAGCTATTTCAATGTGATATCACCGAGAGGGCGCAGAGTATATCTATCCGTCATCGGGATGGACAAATCCCACTCTTGATCCATGAGCCTCAACATAACACCTTCGTAGCACTGAACCCACCTTTATAGTCACCCTGTTACGGTGTGACGTTTGATGTTATCAAGATACTCTTCCGGTGTTAGCAATTAACATGATCTCGTGGTCTAAGGATAAGGATTACTTCGTATGATATTATAGCAATATAAACATAATGACTTTGATCGTAATGCTATACTTCGGATGAATGTTTATCACATCATTCGACCTTGTTATTAACAACATCCAATGTCCATGATCAGGAAACCTTGATCATCTTGTTAATCAACAAGCTAGTCTATAAGAGAGGCATAACTAGGAACCCTTTTTGTTTATTAAACACACATGTATTGATGTTTCCGATCAATACAATTCTAGCATGTAAAATAAACATTTATCATAAACATGGAATAAGATAATAACCACTTTATTATTGCCTCTCGGGCATATTCCCTTCAGTCTCCCACTTGCACTAGAGTCAATAATCTAGTTTGAAAAACTTTGCGTATTGAACACCGTGGCTTTACGGTGTTGCATATACGCTATTGCTAGTGGTTAACATAATCTCCGGATCCGACAGCTTTCAGGTCCGTGTGTATTTGCATGTCTCTGCCTCACGCATCACTCATTCTCAAATGAGATGGCATTGTATAGATTTGGTCCTTTGGTGAGACCTTTAGTCTGCTCGCTCAAAGTATGTTGATATTATTGTCACACAATATATCTTCATAGTATTAGCCCACTTTGAACCACACCTAGTTTGATAACAAACTACTTAACACAAATGCCCTCCTTGTCGCTACTATAGCAGTCATATACTTAGCCTTTGTTGTAGTATCCGTCACAATGTCTCAACTTTGGAACTCATCCAAATCCATCATGGAACATCCTTTCCATTACATTGTGCCACCCATAGTCTAAATTGAGATAAATTTAATTTGTATCTTGTGACAAAACTAGTATCAATGTAACACTTTACAATGAACTACCTTTAACTATTTGTCACTTATACATTATATATTCTTAGTTCTTCCAAAGCTCATAAGAATATCTTTACTATTGTCCAATGATCATCTTATGAATCATTCTGGTATATGCTCATAACATTTAGAGCATAGGACATTCTGGATATATACATATCATGGTATAATCGATCAAAATCTTCATGTGATTTTACTCACCAAGTGTTGAAACACTTGAATTTTGATACAATCCTTTCCATGCAGCAAGAACCTTTCTTGTTGTTTCCATATTGAACCCTTTCAATATCTCATATATGTATGTCTGGCACAACCATATTAGTGCCTTAATCTATCCATATAGATATTGATGCCTAATATTCCGGGTTTGCCCAAGTCTTTCATCGAAATCTTATTTTAATGAAATTCTTAACTTGTGTCAATACAAGATACATCATTTCCAATCAACAATATGTCCTCTACATAATGTATTAGAAATATGTCTCAGCGCTCCCACTTAATTTCTTGCAAATGCAAGCATCTTCATCATCTCCGATGAATTTAAACTCTTTTAACAGTTTCATCATGGTGAAGATTCCAACTCTGCTATGCTTACTTCAACTATTGAAGTTTACATGCCCTTTTAGCACCCTTTGAATTAACAAAACCCTTTGGACCATGTCATGTACATGTCCTAGGTTACCGTTCTATTAGAAGAACCTTGTTTTGTTTATTCAACTACCATATGCCAAATTATATGTAGTGGTTGCTACATTAATCCGTCAAGACTATATATCTCTATGAAAGATCAAATCTTGTCATAGTCAACTCCTTGAACATTGTCGTAAACTTCTTTCCGACATGTCGACTATTTCATAGATGTCAAACATCCATGTCTATTTCTTTATAGATCCAAACACGATCGATAGGCTTCATGCCTTTCCGGAGGGTCTTCCAAGTTCAGAAACTTGTTTTCTCGTGTATGGATACTATCACGGATTCTATGACTTCTAGTCATTTTATGGAGTCAGGGCCCATCATCGCTTCTTTGCATGTAGTCAGTTCATCATTGTCAAAACAATAACGACTTTCTTATCAAATCTTACTATTTGATTCTTACCGACCCACACGGTTCTATAGGAACTCTAATCTCCGAGATCACACCTTTTGTAATCACGAGAGCCATGAGCATTGTGGCCACCACCGGGACACTTTCCAAGGCCATGCTACTTAGCACATATAGCTAAGGTTCAACAACCTTATCAAAGTTCTATTGTCCTCCCACTTAACTTTTCACGAAAAGTTCCTTCTCAAGAAACTTGACGTTCCAAGCGACAAACCCTTTTGTCCTTGGTGTTATGGAGAAATTCCCAACAAATTCTTTGGGATAACCTACAAAGACGTGCTTATCCGACTTTGGTTGTAAACATTTTACTTATGCATAGCATACCAAAATTTAAGAAAAGACAATTCGGGTTTTATCCCAAACCATAACTCATATGGTGTCATTTCAACGGATCACAATGGTGCTCTTTTTAGTGTAAAAGCGGTAGTCTCTAAAGCTTCAATCCTTAAAACATAATGGCAGTTTTATAAATGACACCCTTGATCTTATCATGTCAAACATGGTTTGATTTCATCTATTGAATATGCCATACTCCTATGGTTTATCAGGAAACATAAATCATGGAACAATTCCTCAATTCTTAGGTGTTTTTGCTAAACATCTAACTCAAATATCTTCCTTTATGATCGAATCATAAACTCTTTATTTTCTTGTTACAATGATTTTCCACTTCATCTTGAAAGTCTTTGAACAATTTTCAAATGTTTCATACTTCTTCCTTATTAAGTAAATATACAGATATATTCACTCAAATTTTTGGAGAAAGCATATGAAGCAAAAAGATCCATCGCATATGGCTACACATAATGGACTATGCACATCAGCATGCACAATTTCCAATAATCTAGTCATCCGTTCCTCTCTGGCCTATGGACGGAGTTTCAATTATCTCGAGGAAAGTATCACATGCGTCAATTGATCAAAATCAAAGACTCCAAAAATCCATCAACATGGAGTTTCTTCATGTTTTCTTTCAAATATAATTTAAATAAATGATGTCACTTCATAAGTGATCTTTCAATCATTTGTCTTGCAACATTTTAGCAATAGTGTTTATGGATGTGATTTCTCCAACTAGACTTGTAAAAGTTCATCCATCCTTTATGGAATACGGTAATTATTTGAACAGCCATTGTTCTCATAATACCGGAACAAAATAACAATTATTTAAACAAATCTTGAAGGCTTGGTTTGATGACAACGAAAAACACAATAACACTTTATTTGTTTTCGATGAACATCATCACTCATTCTCTTGCTGGTTACTTAGGCCATTGTAGTTCATGAATTGCGTTGTCCTGTATGACAGTTCATACCAACCAATTCGGTATCCAATACCTAAGAACCACATTGTTTAACAAGCAAGGAATATAGCCATAACATGTATATCTTCTATATACCTAAGTTGGACATCTCCAACCTTATATTTTATGCCAAATATTTTATAGATTCTCTTTCAGCAATTCCTTTTTCTTTTAAAAGAATCTATCAGGATCAATAGTGGTGTCATCAACATGACACATGGTACAAAGCGTATATAGTCAAATACTAATACCTTTGGACTTGCACTTTAAAGTGGATCACCATCATCAAATGTTTGGTGTTCTTTCAAAAATCCATTCTTTAGTAATCTATTAGTGTAGTAAACATTTTACTTACATCTTCTATTCATCCTTATCATGACAACTTTCATGATCATGCTACTATAGCCTATAAGGAAGAATCGCGAGTATAATATCAGTTCCCAAAACCTTTTTGTTAGATTCGGATGCCTAGCATCTCCATCCTTCACAAATTCTCATACAATATGAGAACATGTATTTTGCTAAATTATACTCTATCATAATGCAACCAAAAACATTGTTTCAGATATCACAATATCTTTCACACATGATGGTTTCTAAAACAATTTCCAGCTCCAATATAATCTTGATATTAAAACAACCTTTTGAATATCAATAATCATGGAGGCAAATATGATACTTTAGATACTAACATTGGAATTCTTACTCTTGATTTAATACTACTTATTAAACTTCATGGAGTAAATAGAGTTTGTTGAAAGTTTACAATAGGACTTATAAACTTTAAATTGACATTGAAAACAATACGATACTAGTTCGTTAAGTAAATATCCAGAATTCTATAGTTCTATTATCTCAAATAAAAACTAAGCATAAGGTAGAAAACGAATGCCAATGACTACAACAAACTATGCAAATTCACTTTGATTTAATTTATGACAAATTTGGTTCTACTAATCCAAATTAGAAATGAACTCCCACTCAAAAACTACATCCCTCGTGCTTTTTTGGTGATTACATGAACCAAATTCACTACACCAAGTCCGATCATCACGTGAGTTGATGTAGCTTCAAAGGCGAGCATCTATATGGGCATCATATCAACTATATGACTCATGCTTAACCTTTCGGTCCGTGTTCTGAGGCCATGTATGTACATGCTAGGCTCGCCAAGTAAGAACCTTAGTACTCGCATGTGTAAAACTGTCTTACACCCGTTTGTATGAAAGCATAGAGTCGAGTACACCCGATCATCACGTGATGTCTCGAAATACGATCCACAAAACGGTGCATACTTAAGGAAGAACACATTTTTATCTTGATATCTAAAAGAGGGATCATCTTACAATGCTACAGAAAGCGCCAAACTAGTAGTATAAGATGCTAACATCTAATGTGTAAAGTGAGATGATATGGTCCATGCATTTGATCTCTATCACTTGCATCGTGGTATGATCTCTATCATTCCTTTGTGTGTAAGGCCAAGGTCTATGGAACTTACACGTTGAGTGTGTTGTAAGAGTATCTATCATACATCTACTTACAACAATACCATATCAATACACTAGCCCAGCAACGATCTAAACTAGACGCCTCTAATTTATCAATTGTAAGTTTTACGTGGATTAGGGCTTTCGGAGATAGAACCGTTCTCACCTACGAACATGAACCACAACAAGGATAACTAAGTCATTAGCAACTCGTTGTAAATCAGATATTGACTATAGTAGGAGAGACAGACACCCGTCAGCCACTTATGCAAAACAAGTTGCATGTCAGTCGTGGAACCGGTCTCATGTATGATGACATGTAAGGTTGGTCCGGGCCGCTTCATCCCACTATGCCACCAATATCCAAAATACATAGAAGATGCAATAACATGATCATCATCGCCCACATATCAACATATGTGTACTACCCGTGCTAAGCACCTACGCATAGATCAGGCTCTGATACCACTATTGGGTCTGCAGCATAGCAAACAAAAAATTTCCTACAGTGTGAACTACACGCCAAGATCTATCTACTAGGTACAAAGCAACGGGTGGACATACATCCAACGAGAACTTACCCTCGTAGACAACAAGATTTGTTAACGAGTAGGAACTTGTGGTTGATGTAGTCGTACACTTGCCGATCTCAAGATCGTGATGAAGTCCACCAGGTCCGGCTCCATCACGTCCATCAGATCCAGCTCCAGCACCACCAAGTCCAGCACCGCAAAGCAGCGGTGCATCCGTGATTGCACACATGTCCGGTACCCCGACAACCTCCGTCCCTCGCTCTAGCAAAGCAGCGGAAGCAACAACTCCTTTCCAGATAAAGCCACCGGGAACATGTATCTCGCTAATCCGAGACCATGGGGGAATAATACTAGAGGGGGAGAGAGATCCTTCACAAGGAGGTGTGAGTGAGAAGTGAGGAGGGGGTGGCCTTTTATAGGAGGAGGGGGGTGCACCTCCTTCATGGCCGGTGCATGGAGGGGGTGACCCTTCACCTCCTCCATTCATGTGGTGGTAACCCCTCCACATTAAAATGCCCCTTCACATTCTCTTTTAAAGTCTCCACTTTAAATGCATTAAATTTCTCCAAATTTAATGCTCTCTCATTTAATAAAACTCTTTTATTATTTTATTCAGAATCTTGTTAATTACTTTAATTAACAAACATTCACATAAAACCCCCTGCAACATTTCAATATTACATGCAGAACCAATTTCAGCATTTTCACCCGAAACAGTTTCGGTGTCTATTGAAATAATTCCAGTGCTTTCTTAAATCTTTATCTGAAACATATTTGGTCCAAATGGTGTCGGTATCCCTTAAGTGTGTCACCCTACGGTTCACGAAAAATGCAGACATGATCGAGACCCCTCTCCGATCAATAATCAGCAGCGGGACCTGGAGATCCATACTGACTCCTACACATTCAATGATGACTTCCGTGATCGTGAGAACCTTTAACGCTAGTAACTAAATCCCTTTGTCCCGCGATATATTACATATCCGAGATTCGATCATCGGTATCTCCATACCTATTTTGATCTCGTTACCGACATGCACTCTTTTCTCGTTCCCGTGATATAACATTCTAGTGATCACATCACTTGCTTGCAAGCTATTTCAATGTGATATCACCAAGAGGGCCCAGAGTATATCTATCCGTCATCGGGATGGACAAATCCCACTCTTGATCCATGATAACACCTTCGTAGCACTGAACCCACCTTTATAGTCACCCTGTTATGGTGTGACGTTTGATGTTATCAAGATACTCTTCTGGTGTTAGCAATTAACATGATCTCATGGTCTAAGGATAAGGATTACTTCGTATGATATTATAGCAATATAAACATAATGACTTTGATCGTAATGCTATACTTCGGATGAATGTTCATCACATCATTCCACCAATGGTGTGACCTTGTTATTAACAACATCCAATGTCCATGATCAGGAAACCTTGATCATCTTGTTAATCAACAAGCTAGTCTATAAGAGAGGCATAACTAGGAACCCTTTTTGTTTATTAAACACACATGTATTGATGTTTCCGATCAATACAATTCTAGCATGTAAAATAAACATTTATCATAAACATGGAATAAGATAATAACCACTTTATTATTGCCTCTCGGGCATATTCCCTTCAACTGGGCCCTGGGACACATCATTCTATGTTAAAAGCGAACTAGCCCCACCATAACATTATACATCACATTAGATGGATTCTTTATACTTCTATATCTATGTAGATCCTAGTGCATGAAATGCATCTATGCCACTTACTTTGCTTCTTGCCCTTTATGTACAAACTTAATTCTGGTTCAGTGATCAACTTAGGAATTACTTAAAGACATGTTCTTACAGTTAAGACTTTGTCTTACCAACCAGAACTTCAGGTCACATTACGTCGAGTATACAACATGGTTATATTGAAGAACCTATGACTGAGGCATAGGAGATGCAACGCATCTCTTTCTTTCAACCATAGTTGCAATACTCAATGCTTCATACAGTAAGAACTTCTTTCTTACCTTGTTCCATTCTGAGATACTTCATAATCTTGCTTAGGACATTCTGAACATCTTTCAGAATCAAGTTCAGGAAGCATTCGACATTCAGTGTTTATTAAACTCACCAATCTATCTTGATAGATCTCTTTGTTTAATAACTTCAACTTCATCTTATTTATCTAACTTAAACGTTATTAACACCAATCACATCATTCACATATGTCGTCCACATATCACAAAATGATTTCACGCTCCCACTCAAATATGACATTCATGTTTGAGATCCAGGGATTTCACTTAGCTCCCACTCAAAATATGTCAGCTACATATTATGGATTAGCCAAGCTGATTTGCTCCCACTCAAATCTAGGTCCTCTCGATAATCTTGGACATTCCAAAATTCTTTGATCACCATTAAAACGAGAATTCCACTAACGAGATTTCAATAACCATTCATTTCTCGTACTTAGGTCCATCACGCTTCTTTGTAATTCGTAGGTATGTCTTGTTCAAAACATGACAAGTGAATCAACAATATAATTCCACAAACTCGTAGAATATACAGTTGAATCCTACTTTCTTTAGTAAAAGTATTCCTTGAAACTTTATGATCATTATCAACAGTTTCTCCTCTATTTGTAGAGTTTGGATTCGCGAAACAAATTCCACTGCACCACTCAACAATTTGTAAGTAAGGTCAAATACCTTGTTTTGATCTTTTACTTTCTTCCACCTGTATCTTCATCAAGACACGTCGACTTTGGACAACAACAGGTTTGCCCCTTTTGTGGAAGATGCATTCATAGTTTCCTAAGAATGTTCTTCAAAGACTTGTTCATTCGCCACGATTTCGACTTATCGAAATCTCCAGAAGATCGAACGTGCCATAACGCTTATGGTGTTGTTTCCACGAATCTTTAGATGTTCCTTTGTATTTCAAATGAGTGTTTACTTATTTTGATCTTTTACTCTAAATGACAACTATAACCCCGATAAGGGATAATATGTATCTAATACAAAATGATTATGATGTTTAGACACTTCAACATAGTTTGAATTCGTCCAATTATCATAATTTGTGAAACATCTTTCACAAGTTTCTTTTATGCTAAACTTAACTTGAATACTTTAGTCATGTCGATCAAATCGAAGAGACTTGTTAATTTAATATCCCATTTAGTTATGAACTCATTTGAACAATTCAAATCATTTCAAACTTCATGTTTCATTAAGTAAATACCCTTATTCACTTAAGTCCTCAATAAATGATTTCCACTACTTGTTGAAAATATGATACATCATTATGTATAAGTTTCAACATTTGTTCGCATATCACTGTTTTACCAGAATGCGGAGTTTTAGTCATTCTGCCCAAGAGGCATGGTTTTGCAAAGTCTCTAGATTAAGCATCTAGGACCCCGATCTTTCATAAAGAACATGCAATAACCAAAATGACTTAAACTATAATGTCATTTCATTATTAATCTGTGGATATCTTTTAGCATTCTAATCCTTTATAAATGTTTAAACTACTATCGTTAACATAGTGATGAGAATAACTTATTTATAATCATAATGTGACCATAAGGTATTATTCATAAGAATAGTACAAACTGGCTTGTAACTTATTCATATGAATAATCATCTCGCCAAAAGCAAGACACACAAATAGGGATTACAAATCTATATTCAAGTCCACTAATCCAAATGACAAACTTTGAGGATAGAGGTGATGTCGGTCATCAACTGATTTGCTTACCGTAATCAAGTCACGTTGCCTCAAAACCAGCAATTCTCAAGCAGATCCTCCTGTTTTCATAAAACGGGGCAAGTATCAAATACTTCGCAAACTGCAACGAGTTTTGCAAGAACCACATTTATAATTTGTATATCTTATATATACCTTTTCATCCATGACCTCCATATGCAATCAAGCCCTTCTAAGAGTTCTCAACTCTAATGCAAGATCACTAAGTATTTTTGCAAATAATCCAGAGTCATCGAATTATCTCCTAATGGTTATTGTATCAAGAAGAGAAGATCACCTTTTACAAGGATATCCCTCAGGCGTGGGTATTAATCTATGAAGTTGGACCCTTTTGCTAAGTACCAAATCACGCAATATATTCCCATGGTCGTAAAGGACCTCAATGAGATAGGCCAAGGTCTACTAAGATATTTGCAAACAGACATCTAGACTAAGTTTATAATAAGAGATCAATTTATAATTGGTCTCCACTAAAATTGTCATCCCCTGGACGATTTCAGTGATCGCATGATCCCTATCCTCTGCACCTCCCCCGTGTTACACAGCCATCAGTGCATTATCAAAGGTAGACATTCACTAATGCCAATCACATCATCCATGTGACTCATGCTCGATCTTTCGATCTCTTGTGTTCCGAGGCCACGTCTCTGTAACGTGCTAGGCTCGCCAAATCTAACTTGTGTGTATTCGATGTGCAACATGGCTTACACCCACTGTATGCGAACGTAGATATGTCTGACACCCAAGCCTGTAACCCTGGATCGCCTCATACCGAAGAACTTTCTTGGTGGTGCACGCACAAGGGGAACACGGAACATTGGAATTAAATAAGGATTATCTTATTTGATACCTTTGAGTATCTAAATACTAGCACACAATAAGATGTAAACCTGGTATCAACATCATATGTATAATGTGATATGATATGGTCTTTCTTGCGCCTTGATCTCCATCAAGCGCTCTAGCATGATCTCCATCTTGCCATTGGTTTGACGCCAAGTCCACCACGCCTCCACCCGGTTGCTCATCGGAACGATGACTATTACTATACTACTTAGTAACAGAAAAGTAAACTACTTTACCTTCACAATGACCATTGCCATATCATAATCACATGCCCCCTGCAAAATAAAGTTAGACGCCTCTACTTTATCTATTTCAAGTTTTACGTGGTTGTTAGGGCTTGCGCAATAGAACCATTTCTAAACTACAAACTTTCCAACCATAACATGGATCCAACAGTTGTCTATACTACACCCCTTTCAAGGCCCTCCGTTGTAAATGTTATATCAACTATTGAATGAGAGACAAACACCCGCTAGCCACTTATACAGTACAAGCTGTATGTTGAGCGTGGAACCGGTCTCGCGTACGAATACACGTAAGGTCGGTCCGGGCCGCTTCATCAAACAATACCGCGATATAAACAAGTACACGTTAGAGGGTAACAACTAAGGGATCAATGCCTGCACAATACTTGTGTGTACTGGCCGTACAACACTCCTACGCATAGATCGGCTCTGATACCATTGTTGGGGATCGGTGCGGAAAACAAAAAAAATCCTACGTTGGAACCCCAGAAACTGCCTAGGATATATCTATGTAGTAATGCGATAACGGCCAATGCATAGAGAGTACATACCCTTGTAGACCGTACGCGGTTAACATTCCGCGGGGAACGTGGTTGAAGTAGTCATACTCGTAGCCGACCTCAAGGTCGCGAAGCTCCTCGCAGGTAACCCCTTGCTCCTTCGTCATCTTCATCGTGCAACAGCTCTGGCTCACGACATTCAAGCACCCCAAGTGTTGTGCCTCGTGTCTTCGTACACATTCGGTGCACGATGAGACCTCCGGCTCCCCCATCCCGCCGGGAGTGCGGAAGTCCGGATATCCCTGCAATGCAACGGCGTACTACAGGTGTGCCTTGATCGCACAACCCAGACTTGGGGCCATGGTCACAAGGTATAGAGAGAGGGAGGAGGAGAAAGTCAACCAAAGGACTTCTTCAATTGTGTGTCTTTTAGTCCTCCCATGGGCACCCCTTTATATAGGCGGAGAGGGTGTGCCTTTCTCAAAGGCTAAGCCATATGGGACTAAATGTCAAAAGAAAAGGGGAAAAAAGACCTCCCCAGCCGGCTGGGCCACAAGGGCCCAGCACAACATCCCACAGTGGCCAGGAGGGCAGCAGCCAGGCGGGCCAGCCACTCCTCTGCGGCCCAGGCGGTGGCCTACGAACAGAGGCAGAGGGGCGAGCCCGGGTGGGCCGGCACTGCCCCGCTGAAAGAACATTTCATGTTTTCCTATGTTTTGCGTGTTAGATAACAATACTGTGGAGACTTTTCATGTGGGCTAAGTGTGCATGAAGCTTTGAGGGGGGGCGGATTATCCACCCCACCAAGGGCCGGATAATCCGGCCTACCTCATTGCTCAAAGGGAGCCAAGGCGCGTCGCTCAGTACCCGGTCAGATTTTCTCCTAGAAAATCCGAACTGGGGCGGTTTTTCTTCCCAGGCCGGATAATCCGGCTGTCGCATGGGCCGGATAATCTGGCCCCCAGTTTTTGAGCAAAGGGAGCCAAGGCGCTTCGCTCATTATCCGGTCGGATTTTCTCCCGGAAAATCCAAACTGGGGCGGTTTTTCCTCCCCAGGCCGGATAATCCGGCCTTCACATAGGACCGGATAATCCGGCCCCCAGAAGTTGATCAAGGGCAAGCTCGGCGCGATGCTCAGATAGGGGGCAGATTATCTGCCGGATATTCTGAGTCTGGGGCGCTGTTTTCCCCAGGTCGGATAATCCGACCATCACTTGGGCCAGATAATCCGGCCCCCAAAGTGTCCAACGGCTGGTTTTTGAAGGGGGTATAAATACCCTTTCTTCCCCAACATTCAGAACTCTTGATTCATTCAAAATTTTCCAGACATTGTGAAAGAGCTCTCATCCTTGATCTCCCACTTCAACCACCCGAAGGTCTTGATCTTTGGGGGAATTGAAGGATGAGAAGTTCATCATCATCATCACGAATCAAGCGCTTCAACTCCTCTCCATTCATTTGGAGAAATCCCTGATCTAGTATTCTTGTCAATACCTAGATCTTGTTCATTGTATTTGATAACTTTGTTCTTGTGGCAGCTTGTTGTCATTTTGGGAGCCTCCAAGTTGTTGTGGAGTTGTTGCCCCGCTAGTTGTGTAAAGGCGTCGGTGCCCGCCTCGAAGGGTACCCATAGTGGAAAGGTGGATCAGGCCTTTGGTGGCGAGATCCATCGGAGAACAGGGTGAGGCCTATTGTGGCGTGGTGGTCTTAGTACCGCCCACCCCTCCAACGCAGACGTATTTCCCTTAACAAGGAAGGAACTACGGTCAAACAAATCATGTGTCTCCGCGTGCTTCACTTCGGTTTACCCATTCCTCTTCCACTCACTCTTTACTCGCTAGTAGATAGGTTTGCATATAGGGAAATTACACCTAATAGTTTATCTAGAGAATTTACCCTTTGTGCTAAGCCTAAAATTGAAAAAGTATTAAAAATTGGTGTAGCACCTATTCACCCCCCTCTAGGTGCCCATACGATTCATTTCAATTGGTATCAGATCCTCGGCTCTTAATTCGGGCTTAACCCCCTAAGAGTAGTATGGGTACCAAGGATGATGGGAATGAGGCTGTGGATAAGGTCACAATGGATGATCTCAAGTCATTGGAAACAACCTTGTTGAAATCCTTTGAGGCCAAGATGGAGGTGATGAATCAAATGATTGCTCGCCTCACATCATCCATAGCCCCTCTCCATCCTCCTCTGAGGCTCCCAAACCATCATCTAAGAAAAGGGTAACACTGGATCCAAGGATGATGATGTGGAAGGTGAAAAACTTAATGGTTCCACCTCCAAGAAGGGAAGTGGTAAGGAGGAATATAGTGAGGTTCGCCACGTATATTCCCCGACCCACATATCCCTCATCCTCATATAAACAATAGGGTGATCCACCCAAGCTCACTGCATCCTCTTTCAATCAATGGCAATTCCTAATGAAATCTCATGTTTGCAGCTCCTCTATTGAATTGTGGAGGATTATTGAAGAGGGTCTTCATATTGGAGATCAAACCAACCTAACAAGAAGAGAAGTTGTGGACAGCCAGTTGAATGCCACCGCTCTCCACATGATACAGCTGGGTGTGGGTCCCAAGGACATGCCACACATTGAACATCTCAACACAGCTAAAGAAGCTTGGGATGCTCTTACGAATCTCTTTGTTGGAAATGGAAGCATGAGAAGGAACAAGTATGATGACCTTAGTAATGAAGCTGGGGGATTCTATGAGGACATGTATAGAAGACTCAAGGGCATCGCTACAACATTTCGAAAGCATGGGGCCACTCACATTGATGATGCATGGATAAAAAGGAAATATGTGAGTGCCTTAATGCCTTTCGAGCCAACGGACTTGAAGAGCCTGCAAGGTAGACATAAATATCATCAAATGACATCCAATGAAGTCATGCAAGAAATGGCGCCATTCAAATTGGAAGCAAAGAATGTTGAAGATGCCCGTGCTTGGGCCATTGGAATGCAAAAGGGTGTCAATGTGGCTCTCAAAGCGAATGTTGTTGAGCAAGAGGAAGATGAAAGAGCTTTTGAGGGGACCTCCATGATGGGTTCGTAGCATGGAAAACAAAAATTTTCTACCACAAGAACGAACAAAACCCAGATCTAATCTAGATAAAAGCCAAGATCTAATCTACTAGACATGAGCAACGAGATAGATCGGTAATAACCCTCGTAGAACCGAAAGCGTTAACGAGATTAGATCTCGTGGATGATGTAGTCGATCACTTGCCGATCTCAAGATCGAGTAGATGATCCTTCCAGCGTTAAGCGCTTCACAGACGGTCACACGTCTGAGTCGGCAGACCTTCCTCTCCTGTTCCAAAGCAGCAATGGAGGTAGTAGATCTTCTCCACGAATCCCAGCAAAGACGGCGTGGTGGTGGTGGTGGTGGAGAGAATCTGCAGGCTTCGCCTAAGCCGAGCAGGTGGAAGGAGGAAGAGAGGCGGCTAGGGTTTGGAGGAAGGGGCAAGGAGGGTGGCGCCCACCCTCTATATAGAGGGAGGGGGTGTGGCCTAGGGTTCCCACCCCTAGGCCCACCCCTTAGGGCCAACGCACTAGGGAGCTTGGGGGAGAGTCCTTCCCCCCCCAAGTTTCCCCTTTAAACTCCCCTTATCTTATCTTATCTTATCTTATCTTATCTCGGTTTTCAAATAAACTCCAAGATATCTTCTAGAACCTTCCTAACATTCAAACCTTCTAGAATCCCCATACAAACACTCGAACATTTCCTAACTTAGAAAATGATCCCCATTATATGAATCTTATTCTCAGGAAATTCGGATCTCCTCGTGATGTCTGATCCAATCCGAGACTAACAACATTCGGTCTCCAACGCACATTCAATATCTACTTAAAACAACTTCAACCTTATGTGTCACCCTACGGTTCGTGAATAAGTGGACATGATGAAGACACCTCTCCGATCAATAACCATCACGGATGCGAGATCCATAACGGCTCCACATACTCAACGATGACTTCGTGATCGATAGAACCATTAACATACTAAACCAATTCCCTTTGTCACGCGATACTCTACTTATCCGAGGTTTGATCAGGTATCTCCATACCTAGTTCTACCTTGTTACCGATAAGCACTCTTTACTCGTTCCGTTATGCCATCCCTTGTGACCTAGTCACATGCTTGCAAGCTAACTAGATGACAGTCCACCGAGAGGGCCCAGAGCATATCTATCCGTCATATGGATGGACAAATCCCAATCTTGGTCCATGCGCTTCAACACATACTTTCAATACCTAATGACACCTTTATAACCACCCGATTTAAGTGGTGTTTGAGGTCATCAAAGTACTCATCCGGTGATGGTGATTAACACAATCTCATGGTCGAAGGATTAGGTTACTATGTATCGAAAGATTATAGCAATGTGAACTTAATGACTTGATCTAATGCTACGCTTACTATGGGTGAGGTGTCCATTACATCATTCTCCTAATGATACAACCTTGTTATTAATGACATCCAATGTCCATGATCAGGAAACCATGATCATCAATTAATCAACAAGCTAGTTTAACAAGAGGCTTACTAGGGACTCTTTTATGTTTACAAAACACACATGTATCAGTGTTTCCTTATAATACAATTATAGCATGGGATGTAAACATTCATCATAAACAAAGATATAATAATAACCACTTTTATTATTGCTTCTTGGGCATATCTCCAACAGTCTCCCACTTGCACTAGAGTCAATAATCTAGATTACATGGTAATATACCTAACACCCATGGCTCGTGTTGGTCATGCTTTGCTCTAGGGAGAGGTTTAGTCAACGGATCTGCCACATTCAGATCAGTGTGTACTTTGCAAATCTTTATGTCACCATCTCGGACATACTCGCGAATAGCATGGAAACGTAGCTTGATGTGCTTTAGCTTGCTATGTGACCTTGGCTCCTGTGCATTAGCTATGGCACCTGTGTTGTCACAATAGATGGACATCGGGTCCAACGCACTAGGAACCACGCCAAGTTCAGTAATGAAACTCCTTCATCCATATGGCTTCTTGTGCAGCCTCTGAAGCAGCTATGTATTCTGATTCAGTTGAAAATTTCGCCACAACGCTTTGCTTGGCACTCCTCCAGCTCACTGCAGCACCATTCAAAATAAATACGTATCGGTGTGACTTGAGTCATCCGGATCGGTGTTCCAACTAGCATCAGTAATCGCTTACAACAAGTCGTTCATCACCTCCATAAGAAAGAACCATATCCTTAGTCCTATTCAGTACTTAAGGATATTCTTGATCGCTGTCTAGTGCTCCATTCCAGATCACTTTGATATCCGCTAGTCAAACTAACGACATGTGCTATATCCGGTCTTGTACACAACATGGCATACATGATAGAACCTATGGCTGAGGCATAGGAACATTATTCATCTTCTCTCTATCTTCGCCATAATCGGACTTTGAGTCTTACTCAAGGTCTTACACGACAACATGGGCACGAACCCTTTCTTGCTCTCTTCCATTCTAAACTTCTTTAGAACTTTGTCCAGTATGTACTTTGTGAAAGCGCTAGCGCGCCTTGATCTATCTCTATAAATCTTGATGCCTAGAATATATGCCGCTTCGCCAAGATCCTTCATTGAAAAACTATTATTCAAATAGGCTTTGACGCTATTAAGAAGTTCTACATCATTCCCAATCAACAGTATGTCATCTACATATAGTACTAGGAATGCCTGAGCTCCCACTCACTTTCTTGTAAATACAAGCTTCTCCATAAGTTTGTATAAAACCAAAATTTTTGATTACTTTATCAAAACGTTGATTCCAACTCCGGGATGCTTGCTTCAGTCCATAAATGGAGCGCTGAAGTTTGCATACCTTGTCAGCATCACTAGGATCGACAAAACCCTTGGGTTGTACCATGTACAACTCTTCCTCAATGTCACCATTAAGGAACGCTGTTTTGACATCCATCTGCCATATCTCATAATCGAAATATGCAGCAATTGCTAACAAAATCCTCACAGACTTTTAGCTTCGCCATCGGTGAGAAAGTCTCATCATAGTCAACACCTTGAATTTGCCGGAACCCTTTCGCGACAAGTCGAGCTTTATAGATGTGAATATTACCATCAAGAATCGTTTTTCTTTTGAAAATACATTTGTTCTCGACAGCCTTACGGCCATCCGGTAAGTCCACCAAAGTCCATACTTGGTTTTCGTACATGGATCCCATTTCGGTTTTCATGGCTTCTAGCCATTTGTCGGAATCTGGGCTCACCATAGCTTCTTCAGACGTCGCAGGATCATCAGTGTTGTCTACCAACATGACGTTCAAGGCAGAGTCATACCACTCAGGAGTGGTACGAACCCTCGTTGACTGCGAGGTTCAGAAGAACTTCGCTTCAAAGTTTCATGATCACCATCATTAGCTTCCTCTCCAGCTTGGTGCAAAGGCACAAAAACATCTTCCGGTGCTGCGCTACTCTCAACCCCGAGAGAAGGTTCAATAACCTCGTCGAGTTCTACTTTCCTTCCAGTCACTTCTTTCGAGAGAAACTCCTTCTCAAGAAAGGATCCATTCTTGGCAACGAAAACTTTGCCTTCGGATCTTTGATAGAAGGTATACCCAATTGTTTCTTTAGGGTATCCTATGAAGACGCATTTCTCCGCTTTGGGTTCTAGCTTATCAGGTTGTAACTTCTTTACATACGCCAAGAACCCCAAACTTTGAGGAGCGACAACTTAGGTTTCTTTCCAAACCACAATTCGTATGGTGTCGTTTCAACGGATTTAGATGGTGCCCTATTTAAAGTGAATGCGGCCGGTATCTCTAATGCATAGCCCCAAAACGATAGCGTAAATCAGAAGAGACATCATGGACCAACCATATCTAAGAGAGTTCGACACGACGTTCGGACACACCATTACGCTGTGGTGTTCCCGGCGGTGTCAACTGCGAAAGTATTCCACATTTCTTTAAATGCATGCCAAACTCATAACTTAGATATTCACCTCCGTGGTCAGAACGCAGAAACTTAATCTTCTTGTTACGATGATTTTCCACTTCACTTTGAAATTCCTTAAACTTCTCGAAAGTTTCGGACTTATGTTTCATAAAGTAGACATACCCATATCTACTTAAGTCATCCGTGAAAGTGAGAACATAACGATATCCACCACGCGATGCTACACTCATTGGACCGCACACATCGGTATGTATTATTTCCAATAAGTCTGTAGCTCGCTCCATTATTCCAGAGAATGGAGTCTTAGTCATTTTTCCCATTAGACATGCTTCGCATCTTTCAAGTGATTCAAAATCAAGTGATTCAAGAAGTCCATCAGAATGGAGTTTCTTCATACGCTTCACTCCAATGTGACCAAGACGACAAGTACACATGTATGTAGAATTATCATTCAATTTTGTTCGCTTAGCATCTATGTTGTGAACATGTGTATCACTACTCTCGAGATTCAAGAAGAATAAACCATTCATCTCAGGTGCATTACCATAAAAGATATTACTCATATAAATCGAACAACCTTTATTCTCGGACTTAAAAGAGTAACCGTCTTGCAATAAACAAGATCCAGATATAATGTTCATGCTTAACGCAGGCACCAAATAACAATTATTCAAATTTAAAACTAATCCCGAAGGTAGATGTAGAGGAGCGTGACGGCGATCACATCAACATTGGAGCCATTTCCAACGCCAGATCGTCACCTCGCTCCTCGCCACTTCGTTTATTCCGCAGCTCTGCTTCGAAGTTACAAATATGAGCAACCGAACCAAAGATCAAATACCCAGCACTACTACGATTACTAGTAAGATACACATCAATAACATGTATATCGAATATACCTTTCTTCTTGATGTTGCCGTTCAGATCTGCCAGGTACTTGGGGCGCTTCGCCCAAAGGACCAAAGACCCTTGCAGAGAAGCATTCTGTTTCAGTGCCTAGGACCAGCCTTGGGCTTCTTAGCAAGTGCAGCTTTCTTGCCGTCCTTCTTGAAGTTGCCCTTGTTCTTAGGCTTGCCCTGTTTCTTGAAATTGGTGGTCTTATTAACCATCAACACTTGGTGCTCCTTCTTGATCTCCACTTCAGCAGTTTTCAGCATGGACGATAGTTCGTAACGTCTTGTTCATGTGCATGTTGTAGTTCATCACAAAGTTCTTATAACTCGGTGGCGTGATTGGAGGACACGGTGAATCCCTAACTCATTAGGAATCGTTATCCCCAACTCTTGGAGCTTGTTTGCGTTTAGACATGGTGAGCACGTTCGCTAATGGAGCTTCCTCTTCCATCTTGGGTAAAGAACTTTTCGAGGCCTCATAGCTCTCCACGGCGCGTGAGTCTCAAAAATGAGCTTGAGCTCCTTAATGATCTCGAACGGGTCGTGGTGCTCAAAGCGCTCAAGCTCCGCTTTCTAAACCGCATACAGGATGGCACATCGAATCGTGGAGTAATGATTTTTCGAGTGGCGTAAACATTTTTTACGTCATCGGTGGCATCTTCTGCAGGTGGGTCACCTAGCGGTGCATCGAGCACATAGGTCATTTGACCAGCCCTGAGGACAATCTTCAGACCACGAAGCCAGTCCATGAAGTTGCTTCCATTGTTCTTAAGTTTTTCTTTCTCTAGGAACGCATTGAAATTGATGGAGAGGTTCGCCATAATCTACAACAAATTTGCAAGTAGTTTAGACTAAGTTTATGATAAATCGAGTTCAACTTTAATTCTTAAATTAAATAGGTGAACTCCCACTCAAAACAACATCCCTCACATTGTCTTAGTGATTACACGAACCAAGTCAACTACACCAAGTCCGATCTTCACGAGAAGATGTAGTTTCATCGTGAACAGTCTTCATGTTCATCATATCAATCATATGACTGCTCTACCTTTCGGTATTCCGTGTTCGAGACCATGTCCGCACATGCTAGGCTCGTCAAGATTAACCTTAGTTTCCGCATGTGCAAATCTGGCTTGCACCGTTGTATGCACACGAGAATCTATCACACCCGATCATCACGAGATGCTTCAAACGATTTAGTCTTAGCAACGGTGCCAACTAAGGACGAACACTTTTATTACTTGATATTTAGTGAGAGGGATCATCTTATAATGCTACCGTCGCGATCTAAGCAATACAAGATGCATAAAGGATTAACATCACATGCAATTCATAATTAATGTGATATGATATGGCCCTTTCTTCTTGTGCCTTTGATCTCCATCTCCAAAGCACGGACATGATCTCCATCATCACCAGCATTGCGTCAAGGTCGATAAGCCGCTTCATGGTTGTCCATCATCACAAGCAACTATTACAACTACTTGGAATAAAGCTATTACAAGATGAATAGACACACAGGTCTTAATAGAATTAAAGACAACCATTAGGCTCCTGCCGGTTGCCATATTACAACAAGGATCATTGCATACATCAAATATAATCACAATCACATGATGGCCATATCACATCACAAAAAAACCCTGCAAAAACAAGTTAGACGCGTCTAATTTTCTTTGCAAGTTTTACGTGGTTTGGGGCTTTCAAATAAGAACGGATCTTACCTACGAAACTGAACCACAACGTTGATACAAGTGCTATCAAGTGCAAAGTGTAGATTTGATCTATACTATGATGGGAGAGACAGACACCCGCAAAGCCACTTGTGCAAAGCAAGTTGCACGTCAAGCTGGAGCAAGTCTCATGTGCGATGACATGTAATGTTAGCCCGAGCCGCTTCATCCCACCATACCGTAAGATGCAAAGTACACAAAGAAAAGAAAGACGAGCACCAACGCCCACAACACCATTGTGTTCTACTGCAACAGAGATCTACGCATAGACATGGCTCGATACCACCGATGGGTTCGAGCATGGAAAACAAAAATTTCTACCAAGAAGAACGAACAAAACCCAGATCTAATCTAGATAAAAGCCAAGATCTAATCTACTAGACATGAGCAACGAGATAGATCGGTACTAACCCTCAGAGAACTGAAAGCGTTAACGAGATTAGATCTCGTGGATGATGTAGTCGATCACTTGCTGATCTCAAGATCGAGTAGATGATCCTTCCGCGTTAAAGCTGCCTTCATGACGGTCACACGTCTGAGTCGGCAGACCTTCCTCTCCTGTTCCAAAGCAGGAGGTAGTAGTAGATCTTCTCCACTAATCCCAGCAGCACGACGGCGTGGTGGTGGTGGTGGAGAGAATCTGCAGGCTTCGCCAAGCCGAGCATGTGGAAGGAGGAAGAGAGAGGCGGCTAGGGTTTGGAGTGGGAAGGGCAGGAGGGTGGCGCCCACCCCTCTATATATAGAGGGAGGTGTGGCCTAGGTTCCCACCCCTAGGCCCACCCCTTAGGGCAAGCACTAGGGAGCTTGGGGAGAGTCCTTCCCCCCCAAGTTTCCCCTTTAAACTCCACTTATCTTATCTTATCTTATCTCGGTTTTCAAATAAACTCCAAGATATCTTCTAGAACCTTCCGGAACATTCCGAAACCTTCTAGAATCCCCATACAAACACTCTGGAACATTTCCTAACTTAGAAAATGATCCCCATCATATGAATCTTATTCGCCGGACAATTCCGGATCTCCTCGTGATGTCTCGGATCCAATCCGAGACTCCGAACAACATTCGGTCTCTAATGCACATTCAATATCTACTTAAAAACAACTTCGAACCTTAAGTGTGTCACCCTATGGTTCGTGAATAAGTGGACATGATGAAGACACCTCTCCGATCAATAACCATCAGCGGGATCTGGAGATCCATAACGGCTCCCACATACTCAACGATGACTTCGTGATCGATAGAACCATTAACATATGAAACCAATTCACTTTGTCACGTGATACTCTACTTATCCGAGGTTTGATCAGATTCCATACCTAGTTCTACCTTGTTACTGATAAGCACTCTTTACTCGTTCCGTGTTATGCCATCCCTTGTGACCTAGTCACATGCTTGCAAGCTAACTAGATGACATTCCACCGAGAGGGCCTAGAGCATATCTATCCGTCATATGGATGGACAAATCCCAATCTTGGTCCATGCGCTTCAACACATACTTTCAGAATACCTAATGACACATTTATAACCACCCAGTTACGAAGTGGTGTTTGAGGTCATCAAAGTACTCATCCGGTGATGGTGATTAACACAACCTCATGGTCGAAGGATTAGGTTACTATGTATCGAAAGCTTATAGCAATGTGAACTTAATGACTTGATCTAATGCTACGCTTACTATGGGTGAGGTGTCCATTACATCATTCTCCTAATGATACAACCTTGTTATTAATGACATCCAATGTCCATGATCAGGAAACCATGATCATCAATTAATCAACAAGCTAGTTTAACAAGAGGCTTACTAGGGACTCTTTTATGTTTACAAAACACACATGTATTAGTGTTTCCTTATAATACAATTATAGCATGGGATGTAAACATTCATCATAAACAAAGATATAATAATAACCACTTTTATTATTGCCTCTTGGGCATATCTCCAACACTCCATGGACTGCCCCGATGAAGTCAAACATGCTCATGGTGAGTACATGGCATTTTATGCAAGGAACTTTTGGAAGGACCCTGCCAAAGCCAAGTCGGAACTTGAGCGCACGAACGGGTCAAATGGAAGAAGAGAAAGTGACCCAAGATTGAGAACTTGCTACAACTGTGGAGATAGAATGCACTTTGTAGCCGAGTGTCCGTATCAAAATAGAGAAGACAATGGTGGCAGGCTCATTCTTAAAGAGAAATCTAAAGCACCTAAGAAGAAGCCATTTATTAAGAAGAATGGCCCCTTCAAGAAGCAACCCAAGATCGTCTTAGTTGCACAAGAAGAATACTCCTCTACAAGTGAAGATGAAGAGGATGATGATAGTTCACGCGAAGTGGCTGCTATAGCCACCACATCGACTCCTTCATCTCTCTTCGACTCGCCAAACGAGAACGTCATCAACAACAATGCCACTTGCCTAATGGCAAGAGGGTCTGAGGTATCAACTTCTAGCTCTTCATTTCCTAAGACTAACATAATTTTGGATATGGATGATCATGATAGCCTTAAAATGAAAGAAGAAGTTATTTCTTTGGATACCTTTTTCACTAACCTACAAGGTGAGCACTGATGGCTCAATGCACGGCGCCCAGAAAATGTGTTGATGGCTCGTGGTTGATGTAGAGCTCGTTGGGAACCCCAAGAGGAAGGTATGATGAGCACAGCAGCAAGTTTCCCTCAGTTATGAAACCAAGGTTTAATCGAACCAGTAGGAGAAAGGAAACACCTCAAAGGTGTTACTAGCTGAGCTTTGGGTATGCGCACCGATGCTAGTAGCAACGTGGAGACCTGCACAACACAACCACAGAACTTTGTCCCCAACTTGCGATGAGGTTGTCAATCTCACCGTGTTTTGCAGAAAACAAAGGATTAAACGTATCGAATGGAAAGAAGTAAAAGTTTGCAGAAAGTAAACACAAAACAGTAAACAATTTTTAGATTGTATGTAAAGTAAAGGACCGGGATCCATAGTTCACTAGAGGTGGCTCTCCTTAGATAGATAACATGCTGGGTGAACAAATTACAGTGGGGCAATTGACAAACACCGAGAAAGCAATACATGCATATACTAATCATCTTGACTCGTCTGAGACTTGATTGGGAATTACAACATAATACATAGACTGCCATCCAACTGCATCTATGACTAATAATCCACCTTCAGGTTATCATCCGAACCCCCTTCAGTATTTAGTTCCAAGCAACATATTATTGCTTTACGAACTGCGTGTAAAGTAAACAATACGATTGTTCTATGAACAAAGGATTGTTGTTTTCTCCCTAGTAGCAACAACACATCTAGTACCTTAGAGATTTCTGTCACTTCCCCAGATTACCAGAGGCATGAACCCACTATCGAGCATGAATACTAACTCTTGGAGTTGCTAGCATCTACTTGGCCAAGATAGCTACTAACAACGGAAAGCATGCAAGATCACAAATAACAAAGACATGATAGAATCAATAATCAATCTGAAATAGCATCTCAATATCCATCGGATCCCCACAAACACAACATGCATGAATTACAAATAGATGATCTTGATCATGAACGGAGCTCACAAGATCTAAACATGAAAGCACAAAGGAGGAGAAACCAGCCACCTAGCTACTACATGGATCCGTAGTCCAAGGATGAACTACTCATGCATCACACCGGAGGCTTGCATGGTGATGAATAAGGCCTCTAGGGTGAATTCCCCTCTCCGGCAAGATGACGGGAAGAGCTTCAGATCCCTCCCGATCTAGGGATGGAGATGACGGCGGCTACAGACTCTTTCGTGGATTTTTGATCGGGTACTTAGGGTTTTCGTCCCGAGGGGTTGCCGGGAGCGGCCACACCACCCCTAGCGCGGTCCAGGCCTGGCCGCGCGGCCAGGTGGTGTGGTGGCTCCCTGGCCCTTCTCCGTCTCGTATTCTGGCACTTGATCCCTTCCGGAAAAATAGGCACTTTGGCTTTTGTCCCGTCCAATTCTGAGAATATTCATTTTCTGACTTTCCTGGAACCAAAAACAGCAGAAAATGTAAATGACCTCGTGGCTCTTGTTAATAGGTTAGTCCAAGAAATCATATGAAAAGTACTCCAAAGTTGGAATAATACACAAGAAAGTGGATAAAACCAAGCATGGAACATCAAAAATTATAGATATATTTGCAATGTATCAACATCTCCAAGCTTAATTCCTGCTCGTCCTCGAGTAGGTAAGTGATAAAAAGAAATAATTTTTGAGGTGACATGCACCATCAAAGACTTAATCAAAGTATTTGCAAAACATTCCAAGTTGGGATCATAGTACTTCAATCATAACATGAAAGACAAAGTTCTAGCAATAAGCAAAGAAACTATGATGCAACATGAAAAGGTACAAACAAAAGATTCATGAATAACAATGCTTTGCAAGACGTTTGTTTGTTTCACATAAAGAAAACATAGAATAATAGTATTCAGCTTGTCCCTCAATAGAGTAGCAAATATAAATGCATAGGACACCTTCAAAGTTCATAAGAGTGACTAGATACAATAGTTTAAAACAAGCAATAACAAGTTATGCATCAATCAACTAGTCTTGGGACAATGCACATAGAACTAAGAATGGCCACTATGCTCTCAAAGTAAGTGCATAAAGATAGAAGGTGGAGACTCAATATAATGGTGGAAGAAAAGCCTTTTGTAAAAGGAAGTAGGGATTCAAGTCTCATAAAGAGCTTCCAAAAATTATGGTACTTATAGCTTTCACCTCTCATTGCCCCTATCATAAGCATCTTGAAGTGATTAAGGTTAAAGTGAACAAACTATGGTGTACATGCTTGACGAAATATAAGTCAGAAATCTCATGTCCCTTGTATATGAGGGTCGCTCCTCATGCTACTCAAGTTTAGTCACCGGTAAGTTCTTGTCATTGTAAGTACATGTGTATCATAGAGAACCGCCAACGGGGTACCCCTTGCCCGATGATACGGAAGAATCCCCATATCAAAATGACAAGGCAAGCAGACAATGAGCATCTCAGCATTCTTCTTATTTACCATGGGAATATGGTGCTTTTTCTCTCTTTCCTCTTTTCATAGTATCTCTTTTTTTCCCTTTTCTCTTTTTTTTCTCAATATAGGACTCTATTTTTATAAGAAGAATGCTTCATAGACGGCTCATTATGGTTACGCTGCAGGTTTCCACCATGTCAGCATGGATTAGACCAGCCCAGTGCTTTCTAACACATATACATAACTCCATGGACTTACAAGCTCCCCTTTCATTTCACACCGACGACATCCATATACAAAAGAGCATGATATCAACTAGGTACAAGTACCAAGTGCAATGTTGAAAGCGTTCCCCATGAAAGCATGGTTCCGCTAATTTCCAACAAATAAGTGCAAGCATATACAACATAGACGACATAATGGTTCAAGTTTATTAAGGGCAAGTAAAGTAAAGTGTGCCTTCAAGTTCGTGAGAGCTTTAATCACTAGTTTTCTCATAACAAGTGGAAGGTAAACAAAAGCATGAATATACTTGGAATAGCATAAGCTAGTAGGTAGGTATGGTGGACTCTTTTGGAATAACTTGGTTTAGGGAGTTGGATGTATGAGTGGAACTCATACTTGGTTGTGGAGGCTAGCAAAAGACTGGGAGCGATAAACTAAAAGAGCAATAATGGCCATAATCATGCAGAGCGACAAAACATCATTGATCAAAGCATAAAGTGATACTACAAGTTGAAAACTAAAGGATCATAAAGGCTATGGTGACTTGAGATAGTCATAACATGGTTCGAGCATGTGCCAAGTCAACCCAAATAAAGCATCAAAGGAGAATACCACTATACTATGCTTTAATATGCTAAAACAACGCATGATTCATCCAAGGCATATTAAGCAATCTCAATTGTTTATAACAAGTCATGCTATAGCAAAGAATACTAAGCATAAAGCCAAAACAATATCAAGCATGTCATGACAAAGCATAGCCATAGTTAAGAACGAGCTCTTTTTACCACATAAGCATGAACTTTCCTACTCTTTTCCAAACCAAACCAAACTAATTGCAAACCAATGTATGAAAGAGGGGGTCCAAGAAATTTATTCAGAAAACTAAGCAAACCAAAGCAAACGAAAACCAAAACGAAAATGAAAAAGAAGACGCTCCAAGAAAAACACAACTGTGCATGAAACAATAAAAATGAAGCGTTTGGAAGAAACCTGGAATTTTTATTGATGAAGAAGGGGATGCCTTGGGCATCCCCAAGCTTTGACGCTTGTACTTCTTGGATGTTTCTTAGGGTGACACGCATGGCATCCCCAAGCTTGAGCTTTAGTCCATCCTTCATCTCATTACTCATTCCTTCCATACACCTGAAAATTTTCCTTCATACAAAACTTCACACAATCTCATTAGCAACATTAGTGCACTTAAGATAAATAAGTCTCAAGGTTCAGTTCTAACACCAAATAAACTTCCATTAGAACACTAGATACTGTAGCACTTCCCTCAAAAATCTCAATTCCCCAAAAGAACTCAAGAAGGAACCCAAAAGAAGCAAATACAGAAAATGGCAGAAATCTGTCAAAACAGACCAGCAGGTAAATACGAATTTTTTCGAAGACCTTATGTTGCTCAAATCAAAAGGTGTTGAACTAACGAAAGTTAGATAACAACCTGGGGCAGAAGCACAAACAATTACAGCTCAATCCGACATACAGATCTCTCAGGAATTTTTACGGTGAAGCACAAAATCTGTTTGGACAAAGAACTTTCCCAATCATTACTTCACTCTCATTAGAGGTTACTCTTGGCACAAAAAGCAAATAAAAAGGATAAGGACAGGTTATTACTGAAGTAATAACTTCCAAGACTCATCTAAAACTTTTGGGTTATCTCCCAATAAGTACTTTTCTTTAACGCCTTTAAGTTAGGCATAAGAAGCAAAGAAAGAATCAAGTGTTCTCAAATGAAGAAGCATTAAGACCAAATTTTGTTTTCATAGGAGAAGCAAAAGAAATCTTTTCTCTCTTTTTAGGGAAGTGTTCTATACCTTTTATTGAGTGGGACTTGATATTTAATGGTGCCTTCTTTCATATCAATGATGGCACCAGCAGTTCTAGGAAAAGGTCCTCCCAAAGTAATAGGACAAGAAGCATTGTATTCAATATCCAAAACATAGAAATCAACAGGGACAGAGGAATCGTTAACCATAATAAGAACATCATTAAGACTCCCCATGAGTTTCTTTTTAGCATTATCATCAAGTGGGACATTCAAATAGCAATCTTCAAGAGGAGGCAAATCAAGCATATCATAAATCCTTCTAGGAATAATAGAAACACTACTATAAAGATCACACAAAGCTTTGAAATCAAAGTCATTCACTTTCATATTAATGATGGGTTCCCAACCATCTTCTTGTTTTATAGGAATAGAAGCTTTATGTTTCATCTTTTCTTCTTTAATCTTTATGAGAGCATCAGTAATGTGTTTTGTAACTGCCATGTTCATAGAACTAGCATTAGGAATTTTAGCAAGCTTTTATAGGAACTTAATAACTTCAGAGATGTTGCAACCATCAAGATCAAAATCAAATTTATCATCTAAAGTAGTAGAACTATTGTTAGCTTCAACACTAGTGGTGGTGATAGTAGAAACACTAATGTTTCTAGCAATTTCATCTTCTCTTTCCCACTTAGCATTTAATTCAGCTAATAGTCTAACATTTTCATCAATTCTTACTTGTATAGCATTAGTAGCTGCAAAGGGATTCTCATTAGTTTCAGGTTTAGCAGCCATTTTATTAATCAATGAAGATTGAGCTTCAGACAAAGATGATATATTTCTTTCAGCATTAGAGAGTTTCAATTGTAAACTAGGAATTTCCCTATTTAGACTCTCAAGTTGATGGCTAATGTTCTTCAAAATGATAGATTGTTCCTCCATAGTTTTAGTAAATAGTTTATTTTGCTCATATTGCATTTGCATGAAGTTTTTAGTGGCTCTTTCAACTTCTAAAGTTCTTCCTTCACTAGGTAATCCAGGTTTACCATTATAGCCATAAGTATTATTAGGAGGGTAGGGCCTATAATTGTTATTACCATAAGCATTGTTGCCAAAGTTGTTATTTCTTATGAAGTTCACATCAACTTGCTCTTCTTGAGCAACCAAAGAGGCTAAAGGAACATTATTTGGATCAATATGGGCTTTCCCATTAACAAGCATAGACATAATAATATCAATCTTATCACTCAAGGAGGAAGTTTCCTCAACAGAATTTACCTTCTTACCTTGTGGAGCTCTCTCAGTATGCCATTCAGAATAATTAACCATCATATTGTCCAAAAGTTTTGTTGCATCACCCAAAGTGATGGTCATAAAGGTACCTCCAGCAGCTGAATCCAATAGGTTCCTTGAAGAATAGTTCAATCTTGCATAAAAAGTTTGGATGATCATCCAAGCAGTCAGTCCATGAGTGGGACAATTCTTTACCAAATATTCATTCTTTCCCAAGCTTGAGCAACATGCTCATTATCAAGTTGTTTAAACTTCATTATTTCACTTCTCATGGATATAATCTTAGCAGGAGGATAGTATTTTCCAATAAAAGCATCTTTGCACTTAGTCCAAGAATCAATACTATTCCTAGTTAAGGAATTCAACCACTCTTTAGCTTTTCCTCTCAAAGAGAAAGGAAAAAATTTCAGTTTAATAATATCACCATCTATATCCCTATGCTTTTGCATCTCACAAAGTTCAACAAAGTTATTTAGATGGGAAGCAGCATCTTCATTACCAATACCAGAAAATTGTTCTCTCATAACAAGATTGAGCAAAGCAGGTTTTATCTCAAAGAAAGTATTTTCAGCCACAGGTGGAGCAATAGGTGTGCTCATAAAATCATTGTTGTTGGTGCTAGTGAAGTCACACAACTTAGTGTTTTCAAGAGTAGTCATTTTTTTGGGTTTTCAAATAAGAAAGCAAACAAGTAAAACTAATTTTTTTGTGTTTTTGAAAAAGAAACAAGCAAACAAAGCAAAAAGAAACTAAGCAAAACAAAAAAAACAAAGTAAAGAGATTGGTTATGAGGGACTCCCCTTGTGAAGATGTCCTTGACTCCCCGGCAACGGTGCCAGAAAATGCTTGATGGCTCAATGCACGGCGCCCAGAAAATATGTTGATGGCTCGTGGTTGATGTAGAGCTTGTTGGGAACCCAAGAGGAAGGTATGATGAGCACAACAACAAGTTTCCCTTAGTTATGAAACCAAGGTTTAATCGAACCAGTAGGAGCAAGGAAACACCTCAAAGGTGTTACTAGCTGAGCTTTGGCAGGGCGCACTACCGGTGCTAGTAGCAACGTGGAGACCTGCACAACACAACCACAGAACTTTGTCCCCAACTTGCGATGAGGTTGTGAATCTCACCGTGTTTTGTGGAAAACAAAGGATTAAACGTATCGAATGGAAAGAAGTAAAAGTTTGCAGAAAGTAAACACAAAACAGTAAACAGTTTATAGATTGTATGTAAAGTAAAGGACCGGGATCCATAGTTCACTAGAGGTGGCTCTCCTTAGATAGATAACATGCTGGGTGAACAAATTATAGCGGGGCAATTGACAAACACCGATAAAGCAATACATGCATATACTAATCATCTTGACTCCTTTGAGATTTGATTGGGCATTACAACATAATACATAGACCGCCATCCAACTGCATCTATGACTAATAATCTACCTTCAGGTTATCATCCGAACCCCCTCTAGTATTAAGTTGCAAGCAACAGATTATTGCTTTACGAACTGTGTGTAAAGTAAACAATATGATTGTTCTATGAACAAAGGATTGTTGTTTTCTCCCTAGTAGCAACATCACATCTAGTACCTTAGAGATTTATGTCACTTCCCCAGATTACCAGAGGCATGAACCCACTATCGAGCATAAATACTAACTCTTGGAGTTGCTAGCATCTACTTGGCCAAGATAGCTACTAACAACGGAAAGCATGCAATATCACAAATAACAAAGACATGATAGAATCAATAATCAATCTGAAATAGCATCTCAATATCCATCGGATCCCCGCAAACACAACATGTATGAATTACAAATATATGATCTTGATCATGAACGGAGCTCACAAGATCTAAACATGAAAGCACAAAGGAGGAGAAACCAGCCATCTAGCTACTACATGGATCCATAGTCCAAGGATGAACTACTCACGCATCACACCGGAGGCTTGCATGGTGATGAAGAAGGCCTCCGGGGTGAATTCCCCTCTCCAGCAGGGTGCCGGGAAGAGCTTTAGATCCCTCCCGATCTAGGGATGGAGATGACGGCGGCTACCGACTCTTTCGTGGATTTTTGATCGGGTACTTAGGGTTTTCATCCCGAGGGCAATATATAGGCGGAAGGAGAGGCCGAGGGGTTGCCGGGAGCGGCCACACCACCCCCTGGCGCGGGCCAGGCCTGGCCGCGCGGCCAGGTGGTGTGGTGGCTCCATGGCCCTTCTCCGTCTCGTATTCTGGCACTTGATCCCTTCCGGAAAAATAGGCACTTTGGCTTTTGTCCCGTCCAATTCCGAGAATATTCATTTTCTGACTTTCTTGGAACCAAAACAGAGAAAACAAAATGGGCACTATGGCTCTTGTTAATAGGTTAGTCTAAGAAATCATATGAAAAGTAATCCAAAGTTGGAACAAAACACAAGAAAGTGGATAAAACTACGCATGGAACATCAAAAATTCTAGATACATTTGAAATGTATCAAGCACAAAATCCATTTTGATGCTCTTATGAGTCAACTTGCTCAAGCCGAAGATCTTCTTGAAGAAAAGGGTAGAATTGAAAGAGAATATGCCTTGGAGATAGCCTCTTTGAAGAATGCCTTGGAAGAGGAAGAGTAAGCTTGAGTATCTTTGGAAGGGAGACTTGAATCCATTGAGGAGTCAGCTGTAGCTCAGCTCATCAAAGAACGTGACCATGCTCTTGCCAAGGTAAAGAAACTAAAGAAAGGAAAGACTGACTTTGGGGTTGTTCATGCTAGACTTTTGGAGAAGTTTGATAATCTTGAAAGTGCTCACAAGGCATTGAAGAGTGATAATTCTACTTTAAATGAGTCTCATGACCAGCTCCAAACTCAATTGAAACGGTATGATGTGCCAAGTACCTCCAATTCATCCTCTGGAAAAGAAGACCTTGCGAGAAGTTCTCAACACAAAGGTAAAGGAGTTATTGATGAGATACTGAGCAGGCAAACGACAAACAATAGTAAAGAAGGTCTTGGTTACATACCCAAGACAAAGATCAAGAAAAACAAGAAGAAGAAGAGCAAGACTAGCAACATTACCAATGACAAGACTAATTCTGATGGTTTTGCAGGGGTCAACAATCCTAAATTTGAACTATATTGTGATTATTATGGTGATGTTTATGCTAGTTATGTAGGGCCTTATGACTGTTACATTCCTTGGTCTATTTGGGTTCCCAAGACCCTTGTCACTAACATGAGAGGACCCATTGAAATATGGGTACCTAAAACCAAGAAGTAATTTTCTTGAAGGGCTATGCTTCCGGTGGTTCTAAATGGGTACTCGATAGCGGTTGCATGAGTCATATGACCGGAAGCAAGGAGATCATCACGGAGATGCGGCCAAACCTTGATCACATAACCGTCTCCTATGGTGACGAGTCAAAATCTGAGGTATTGGGTCTCGGCAAAGTTGTGGTGGCTCACGATATCTCTCTCGTGGACGTCATGCTTGTTGAGACCCTCGGGTACAACTTACTTTCAGTTCGCGCCCTTGGTAAGATGGGCTTTGCAGTTTATATTGATGCTGATTTGGTGGTACTCTTGTGGAGCAAGTCTCTAAAAGTCGATTTCGTGGGATATGTCGAAAATGACCTGTACGTGGTGGACTTTTTGGGGAAAACCACTATAGGCCCGATTTGTCTCTTCGGAAAGGCTGACACGGGTTGGCTATGGCATCGCCGACTAGACCACGTCAATATGAGAACTTTGCAAAGCCTCCACAAGGGTGGCCACATTCTTGGACTAAAAGAAAATATCTCCTTTGCCAAAGATCATGTTTGCAGGGCGTGTGTTGAAGGGAAAATGCATGACTCACCTCATCGAAGGAAAACTATTATCTCTTCAAAAAGGATTTTTGGAGCTCCTTCATGTGGACCTCTTCGGACCTCCATCTCATGCAAGCCTCGGTGGGAATAAGTATTGTCTAGTGATTGTTGATGATTACTCAAGATACACTTGGGTTTATTTCTTCAAGTTGAAGAGTGAAACTCAACAAACTGTCATCGACTTTGCCAACGAGGTTCAACGTCAACACAACGTCCCTATTCTGGCTATAAGGAGTGATAATGGCTCTGAGTTCAAGAACTACACCTTAAATGAGTTCCTAAGTGAAGAGGGGATAAGATATCAATATTCTGCTGCGTACACCCCTCAACAAAATGGTGTAGTTGAGAGGAAGAATCGAACTCTAATGGATATGGCAAGATCAATGTTAGCCGAATTTAAATCTCCATATAACTTCTGGGCTGAAGCAATCTCTACTGCTTGTCATTCATCCAACCGATTATACCTCCGCAAGATCTTGGACAAGACTCCGTATGAAATACTTACCGGTAACAAGCCAAATATCTCATACTTTCGGGTATTCGGGTGTAAGTGTTTCTTTCTTATCAAGGGAGTTCATTTATCCAAGTTTGAATCTAAGGCTCTAGAAGGTATTTTTGTTGGTTATGGTGCCGAATCCCACACTTATAGAGTCTACAATAAGCTCTCCGGAACTGTTGTAGAATCTTGTAGCGTGGTGTTCGAGGAAAATGACGTTCCGTCATGAACAAGTTGGTGTTTGTGATGCAGATGTTGAAATACCCCAAGATGCCATAAGAAGAATGGGCGTGGGATTTTTCCGCCCCATTGAGGAACCCCTTGTGGCAGATCGGGAAGGACAATGCTCTACTCATGTAGAGACCTCATCTACACATACTCAACATGTTCCAACCTTGGGGGCAACTTCTACACCATCTCCATCAACTGCTGAAGGTCAAGATGTTTCAGAAAGCTCTAGGCCGGATTTTCTGGTTGACACCGGATTATCCGGCCACCCCGCTCCAGCTGACCATATTGCTCCTGGTGGTGAAGATATCAACGCAAGCTCCAGGCCGGATTTTCCGGCAAGCCCCGGATTATCCGGCCCCTCGCCAGGTCAAGCAAGTCCCAGGCTTCCTGATGAAGCTGCTACAAATACTCCCAGACCGGATTATCCGGCCCCTCCATCGGCCGAATTATCCGGCCCTGACTCACCGGTTCAGCAGCCTCCTGTTACGGCTATTGATTCACCTCAAGGGCACGCGTCACCACCACCTGATGCTGATATTCCAGTTCCTGATCAAGATCGAGTAAATGCTTCCAATGAAGATTCAAGTGATGAATCTACTCCTCCAAGAGACAATAAACTTATTGAACTTCGTCGCAAGGCTCGGGTTGATCGTAACCTTGAGTTGAGGGGTCACACCCTCGACAAGGTTGTTGGTGATCTTCGACGAAGGGTTTCTACAAGAAGAGAATTGGCCAGTTTTGGTGAGCATCAAGCTCATATCTCTATGGTGGAACCTAAGAAGGTCTTTGAAGCACTTGAAGATCCAGACTGGGTTGTTGCTATGCATGAAGAATTGAATAATTTCGAGCACAACAAAGTCTAGAAACTCGTAGAGAAACCCAAAGATTGCCGCAATGTTATCGGCACCAAGTGGATATTCAAAAACAAGCAAGATGAGAATGGCATTGTTGTGAGGAACAAGGCAAGGCTTGTGGCACAAGGTTACTCCCAAGTTGAGGGCATTGACTTTGGCGAGACCTATGCTCAAGTGGCTTGCCTTGAGTCCATCAGTATCCTTCTTGCTTATGCTGCCCATAACAATTTTAAGTTGCAGCAAATGGACGTCAAGAGTGCCTTCCTTAACGGTCCTCTACATGAGTTGGTATATGTAAAGAAACCCCCGGGTTTTGAGGATCCTAACTTTCTGAACCATGTCTACAAACTCGATAAGTCACTCTATGGCCTTAAACAAGCCCCACATGCGTGGTATGAGCACCTTAAAGGACTTTTGTTAGATCGTGGCTTCGAAGTTGGGCAAATCGATCCCACTCTTTTTACTAAGAAGGTTAAGGGGGAGCTCTTCGTATGCCAACTATATGTAGACGGTATCATCTTTGGTTATACTAATAAAGCTTTTAATGATGAATTTTCAAAGCTTATGACTGACAGGTTTGAGATGTCTATGATGGGGGACTTATGGTTCTTTCTTGGATTCAAGATCAAGCAACTTAGAGAAGGAACTTTTATTAATCAAGAAAAGTACATCCAAGACATGCTCAAGAGATTCAAGATGATGGATCTAAATGGGGTCGCCACTCTGATGCAAACAAAATGTCATCTTGAACTTAACCCACATGGTAAAGATGTGGACCAAAAGGTATACCGGTCCATGATCGGCTCTCTTCTTTACCTCTAGCAAGATCTAGACCCGATATCGTGTTGAGTGTGGGAGTGTGTGCAAGGTATCAAGCAGCTCCTAAAGAAAGCCACTTAGTGGCGGTCAAGAGGATCTTTCGATATTTGGTTCATTCCCCTAACGTTGGTCTCTGGTATCCCAAGGGCTCCAATTTCTCTTTATGTGGTTATACTGACTTAGATTGGGCTGGTGATAAGGATGATCGAAAATCCACTTCTGGAGCTTGTCAATTCTTGGGAAGATCTCTTGTATGTTGGTCCTCTAAAAAGCAGAATTGTATATCTCTCTCCACCGCCGAAGCTGAATATGTTGCTGCTGCCAGCGCTTGCACTCAATTATTGTGGATGATGCAAACTTTAAAGGAATACGGTGTCAATTGTGACAAAGTGCCTCTTTTATGTGATAACTAAAGTGCAATCAAAATTGCGTAACTCGTTTCAAAGACACAAGGACGAAGCATATTGAGATTCGGAATCATTTTATTTGAGACCATGTTGCTCGCGGCGATATTGATCTATCTTTTGTGAGCACGAAGAACCAACTTGCGGATATTTTTACAAAGCCACTTGATGAAGCAAGATTTTGCTACTTGAGGAATGAGCTAAATATCATTGATTCCAGGAGCTTGTCTTGATTTCCCATGCACTCACTCGTACATCTCAATCCTTCTTTGGTCTAGGTGTGGGCATGGATATAGGGGGAGTGTGGTCCTAACTCATTAGGCTAACCCTCCCCCCATAATGCCAACAGCAAGATAAATCATTTCTCTTAATATCATGTTGTGATATGTGAGCTTATTAATGAGTATTGGTCGTGAACCCAAGATATATCTTCACGGTGTCACACCATACACTCCAACAAGGTGGCTTCAGCCACCGCCCTCTCCCTTGGGGAGAATTGGATCTTTTTGGTTGTTCTTTGCTATCTCATGTTCTTATGGGAATCAGACTCAATCTTGGCTTTTATTTGATTTGAATCTTGCAATTTTGAGTGTCTAGTACCATCTCAGTTTGGCTCTCTTTATCCTAAGCCTTTCCCTACCCCTAAGCCATCTATTCTAGCACACAAGTCCCTTGTACACCTTGTGGGGGTGTTGTTTGGGGACACGCGGGCCTGGTTCTGTGTACAATAGAATTCCAGATTTGAGGCTGGATAATCCGGCCCAAGTGTAGGCTGGATAATCCGGCCCTGGAGGATTTCGTCTTAAATGGCAGGGATCGGGGGGAAGGGCTCATAACGAGCAGCACTTCTCCCCCAACCCTCTCCTCCTCCTCAGCCGCCGCCTGCAGTCCCCCATCCTCCCCGGAGCCTCTCCGGCCACCAGATTTTCCGGGCCTCCCCAGATCTTCTTCTCCGCGCCTCGGGTACCTTCTCCTCCGCGTTCTTCCTCCAATGAGTGAGGGTATCTCCCTCTCTCCCCATCTTTGGCTAGATGTGTTATTTGTTGGGTGGAATGTTGTCTAGAAGGATGTGTTTTTGCATAGATATCGTAGTCTTGCAGTTTCTAGGCCCGATCTACTTTTTTGCATTCAATCTAGGTGAAATCAAAATTTTACGCAGAGGCGGATTATTCGCTAGCCAGGCCGGATAATCTGGCCTGACAGATTCGATTCTGGTTCAGTTTCACTATGGAGTATGCATTGGGTAGATTTGTCCTATGAACTTTTTGACTACTTTTTCCATGCTCTCTCCTGGACTTGTGTGTATTCTTATCCCCTTGCTATCGCCCTTATTCTCCTCACAGGTGGTTCCAGTGTTCCCAAGACCTACAAGCGCCGCCCCCGCGCCAAATACTTTCAGGACGAGGACGAGGACTACGAGTGATCCCGTGGGGCGCTAGCATCGCTCTTCTCCCTTTTTGGTGTCTTGATGCCAAAGGGGGAGAAGTAGTTCTATTAGGGTGTCCGTGGATTTGCATGGGTCAGGCATAAGCACTTGCATTTTTCTATTTGTCGTTTTCTTGCTTGTGCCCATTTAGCGTTGAACTTTAAATTTGTGGTTTGTGGTTGTTTGAGACTCTATGTGGTTGTCTGGATTATTATGCCTATGGATTTCATATCATGGATTATTCTTATGGAGCTATCTATTCACACCCTATTGCTGGAGGTTTTTTTTATCACGGAAGGCGCTCATATTGGTTATCCGGTAATAATTGTCGCTTATGTCAAGGATGCCTTCCCTCTACCTTGGTGGTATGTGTATGTTGCTCATATGTCTATGGAATAGATTCACCTATTTGTGTGCATTTGTATTCCAATGCAAAATTCTATTATGCACACATTGAGGGGGAGTCTCTTTCATGGTTATTACTGTTTGTCTTGTGACTTTCTCCTGCAAATCCTGGTATTGTCATCTAACATTAAAAAGGGGGAGATTGAAAGAACATTTCATGTTTTCCTATGTTTTACGTGTTAGATAACAATACTGTGAAGACTTTTCATGTGCGCTAAGTGTGCAGGAAGCTTTGAGGGGGGGCGGATTATCTGCCCCACCAAGGGCCGGATTATCCGGCCTACCTCATTGCTCAAAGGGAGCCAAGGCGCGTCGCTCAGTACCCGGTCAGATTTTCTCCCGGAAAATCCGAACTGGGGCGGGTTTTCTTCCCAAGGCCGGATAATCCGACTGTCGCACGGGCCGGATAATCCGGCCCCCAGTTTTTGAGCAAAGGGAGCTAAGGCGCGTCGCTCAGTATCCGGTCGGATATTCTCCCGAAAAATCTGAACTGGGGCGGGTTTTCCTCCCCAGGTCGGATAATCCGGCCTTCACATAGGACCAGATAATCCGGCCCCCAGAAGTTGATCAAGGGCAAGCTCGGCGCGATGCTCAGATAGGGGGCGGATTATCTGTCAGATATTCCGAGTCTGGGGCGGTCTTTTCCCCAGGCCGGATAATCCGGCCATCACTTGGGCCGGATAATCCGGCCCCCAAAGTGTCCAACGGCTGGTTTCTGAAGGGGGTATAAATACCCTTTCTTACCCAACGTTCAGAACTCTTGATTCATTCGAAATTGTCCAGACATTGTGCAAGAGCTCTCATTCTTGATCTCCCACTTCAACCACCCAAAGGTCTTGATCTTTGGGGGAATTGAAGGAGGAGAAGTTCATCATCATCATCACGAATCAAGCGCTTCAACTCCTCTCCATTCATTTGGAGAAATCCCTGATCTAGTATTCTTGTCAATACCTAGATCTTGTTCATTGTACTTGATAACTTTGTTCTTGTGGCATCTTGTTGTCATTTCGGGAGCCTCCAAGTTGTAGTGGAGTTGTTGCCCCGCTAGTTGTGTAAAGGCGCCGGTGCCCGCCTCGAAGGGTACCCATAGTGGAAAGGTGGATCAGGCCTTTGGTGGCGAGATCCATCGGAGAACAGGGTGAGGCCTATTGTGGCGTGGTGGTCTTAGTACCGCCCACCCCTCCAACGCAGACGTACTTCCCTTTACAAGGAAGGAACTGCGGTCAAACAAATCTTGTGTCTCCGCATGCTTCACTTCGGTTTACCCGTTCCTCTTCCACTCGCTCTTTACTCGCTAGTAGATAGGTTTGTATATAGGGAAATTCCACCTAATAGTTTATCTAGAGAATTTACCCTTTGTGCTAAGCCTAAAATTGAAAAGGTATTAAAAATTGGTGTATCACCTATTCACCCCCCCCTCTAGGTGCCCATACGATCCATTTCACCCATTACAACAGCTCATGGGATGGGGTGACCAGCAAAGGACCTGGGCTAGATCCCGCCGGCGGCCCATCTGCGAGGTGAGGCGGGTCCGGGTGGGACGTACTGGCGACCGCGACCTGCCCGTGTGCGGGGCATCGCCCAGCTGCGTGCTGCCCTGGGCGGTGGCTTTTATCTGCCGGTCGCTCACGAGTGTGGCCCAGCTCCGTACCGCCCCATGCGGCGGCTATTATCTGCCGCCCACGTGAGCCTGTGCTGTTTTTTCTTTTCTATTTTTCTGCAGCTTTTATTCTAGGCTATTTCCCTTCAGGATTTAGCCTAATATAAAAGTTGCCTTTATAAATCTTAATCTAAATATTATTTAGAATATATTAATTCATAATTAACATATAATAAATATATATTTAAATTTCCATTTATCCGAAAACACTTTTCCGGTCTTTTCCTTTATTCTTTCTCCGAACAACTTCGGATCTATCCATGGAACAATTCCTGCTTTCTCTCTTTGGTTCCGTATTACGAATGATCGCTCTCATCATACCCTTAAGTGTATCCTCTCACGGCTCGGGAATGCTCTAGACATGATCTATATCAATGATCAACAGAGGAACCAGGGATGTCCATGTGACCTCTATGCATTCCTGATGACAATGTCATTTGAACCGTCTAAATGTAGCATCCTCTTCCTTTTGTTTCTCGATACAACTTGTCCGAGATCCGATCATTGGTATCCCATACCTTGTTCAATCTCGTTCACAACAAGTTCTGTTTTCTTGTTACTGTGATATTACATCCCCGTGACCTACTCACATGTTGCAATATTTATAGATATAATCTCACCAAGCCAGTCGTATGTATCTTTACCCGTCATGTGGGTGAACAAATCCCGGTTTTGTAGTCATATGTCATCTACTGTTCCTTCGGAATACCCAACGTACACCTTTATGGCCACCGTATTACCAGATGACGGTTGATGCAGTCTAAGCAGCCTAGGGAAACAATCAGTAATATGAGCTCACGGTCTAAGGAGAAGGAGTCTAGGTATAGCTGTTGCAACAATGAACTATATGACTTGATCGTGTTGCAATCCGTCGAGGAATGTCCAACCACATCATTCTCCAATGATATGATCCCGTTGTCAGTCGGCATAAATGCCCATGATCTTGAAACCCAGATCATCTTCGTGACCAACAAACTATTATGAACAGAGGCTACTAGGGACTTGGCTGTTTCGTACCACACCTGTACCAATGTTTCTACTTGGCACAGTTCTAGCACAATATAAAACTATTATAAACTAATTGAGATATGACAATAAAAACCTATTTATTATTTGCCTCTAGGGCATATCTCCTTCAGATAGTTCTAGTAGGATTGCTAACTCTAAGTTCATTTGTAAAGTTAAGTTTGAAACCTAAGCTGAGTTCAGAAACAAAGAAAGATAAAAGAATGTTTGAAATCACCTAAGTGGGAACTTAATTGTCATAGTCACAACTCTGTTGTGGTCAAGTCATGTCACAATTCATTTCATAAGTTGTTTTGAAAACATCTGACAACGGAACAGTATGGCCATCTAAGCTCCATAATCATGGACGCTATTCGAATAGTTTGACACTCTGCAGAGGTGGTACACTTTCACCACAAGATTCGATACATCTGTCAGGGATGACCCTGAATCATCATACTTAGTATGCAGATAATCAAACATAACCTTTCCTTTACACACCCTAGTATAAGCACCTCTCCCAATGAGCATGGCCTCCTAGCCATGACCATCTGTCATCCTGGGCACTGCATAGGTGGACAACATTGAGAGGTAGCCTCAGCTCAAACCTCTCTCGCGAGGGAACTAATACTAATGCATATAAACTTCCGGCTAAGCCTTACCCAATTCAGGTATTGTGGTTGTACGGTAAAATTGGAATGGTATCGCATCCGAACCCAACCATCAATTTTGTAAAAGGGCTAAGGCTCATGCCTCAACATTTTCATCCTCATAAACCATTTGTGTTTCTCAACACCTGTCAAAACATCTCAATAGAATGACTCATCATTCCAAGGTTTTCACAAGTCATTTTCACCAAGTACTCCCATCTAAATTCAATCAAGTTTTGGTTTAGCCCTAAACTACTAAGTTAAGAGTGTTCACTAATGTGGAATGCTAACCTCAATCTCATGCCATAGAATGACATCTAAGTCTAACTAGATATGTCAAGTTTTATACTTTTTACGCTACCTTTAAACAAGTAAAGGACTTTGGTAAGTAAAGAAGGTAAAGCTTGGAAATAAAACTTGGGGTAGGTAATAGTCAAAGTGGTATAACCAAATCATGCCTAATGCATCTTGATTAGGTTATCTAGCTTAATTCTAGCTTGCTAACAATAGCTTGCCTTGGTTGGTGCAGTGGTTGAAGTTTTCTTCCTCCTCCTCTTGGTAGAACTCCTCCGCGAAAGCTTGGTTGGTACTATCGTCTATAAATACATACCGGATACACAATCACCAAACAATACTTAACTAGTCTACTTAGCATACTAAGTCACACATTTGATGATCTATTATCATCACAAGCATCACAAGGTTCAATTAACTAGCTTTATTCTTTTTATTTGAGAAAAGTAATTTCTACTCATTGAAAATAACTAAGATTTAATATTCTCCAATTAAAATATGGGATCATGTGGACACATGTCCATCACCACATATTCTAATATATGGGAATGTGATTTAAAGGTTGGATCATATTTTAATAAGTTTAAGTTTAATATTTAATGATTTAAAGTGACTAGAAATGCCTATATAGCATTATTTTAGTACTAGTCCAAAGTCACTGCATGCAAACCTTAATATTATTATATATTCAGATAGGTATGGTTAAATGTGAGTTTTGAGAGTTGGAATCAACTCAAAAGCTATTATGGTTGAATTTATAAAAATGTTTGAATATGCAAAAGCTTCTGTCTTATTATTTTTACTAGGAGATATCTCTAACTCTAAAGGATTTAAATCCAACGGGCTTGGATAGAGATTTTCATTAGCTTTCCAACAAAATTGGAATCACTCGATTTGGATTTGTAAAACTCTCTGAAGTGATTTTTAAACTAAGAGACATAATTGATTTGATGTCTAAATAGAAAAATCCTAATTTGAATTACTGGGTCAGCGCAGAAAACTATTGGGCCGGCCCAGTGACGCTCAGCGGCGCAGCGGGCAACTGACAAGGGGGGTCCACATTTCAGTGGCACTTAAAACCCGAAGCGGTACGGGGCGATAAGAACCACACGATTAGAATACGATCTAACGGTCCACGGTCGTCGTCGACGACGGACTCGTCGCCAGGCCCGAACCCTAAACGATCGGTGGGGTCTCTGGGACGTGCAGGGCTCCAGCTAGTGCGGCGAAGCGGGCAAACAAACTGGACGACGACGGCGGACTCAGGCGAGGTCGTGGCAGAGGCTGAGGTGGACGAAATCGACTGTAACTTCTCCTCCTCTGCAGCGGCTGCCTCCGGTGGAATTCCGACGATGGGCTGCTCGAGCGGCTCCGGCGAGAGAGGGGAAACGATCATTGGAGAGAGGGGAGTGAAATGGTGTGGCGATTGAGGCTGGGGGTGCCCTCCTTATATAGGCTCGACGAGGGGACCGACGGGTGTAGGCGGAGCTCGTCGGTGACGGCGATACACACTACAAGAAATGTGTCAGCTAGTGACCTTTTCTTAACGACCATGGATTTTTTAGTCATAGATCTATAACCATTTCGAATCTAATGGTCGTAGGACATTTGGGAGGTCCAAACCTTTAAAAACAACGTCCTTTTTTGTTAAGGAGGTCATAAATTGATTACACCAATTGGTCATAACATAGATAGCACCGGTCTATGACCTTAATTTTAGGCGACTACATCCAATTTAAATAGTCGTTACTGCTGTCATGTCCACATGTCAATTTTTGCATACATGTCATATATACATGTCAATTTTTGTCCACGTGTGTCATATGATCGTTCAAATAACCTGACTACACAGAAATTATTTTAATCATTTATATGTACGTGTCATATTAACATGTCAAATTTTGCATACGTGCCGTATACACATGTCAATTTATGTCCGTGTCACGTCAAGGTGCCATGTATCCACACCGGCCCCAAAAAACATAGACCTGTAGCGACCTGGAGGCGGGAACCACGCGGGCCCCCACCACGAACTACAGGCAGGACGCTCGCTGGATTAAATTCGCGCAAAAAAGAGTAGTGCCTGGCGTACGACAAATCAGTTACGATTTTCTTACGACGCAGACTCCCAGCCATTGATCACATGCATATGATTGCTAGGTTACAATAGATTAAACAATCGTATGCAAATCGTACGTTATTTATTGTACGTGAAGTATTTCCACGCAAAAAACGGCAGCATGGGCGATCGAACCCGCGCCCTGCCTCTACTTTCCATATGGAGCTAACCACCACAGCTAGTCCTTCTTTGGTATAAGACATGCGGATGCGGCCTCTGATCTTCTGTTGCTTGGGCTGCTACTAGGCCAGCCTTGGGCTAAGGATGGCGTGCGAGCACGCACAGAAACCGGTCATGCGAGGCGGGTCTTGGGCTAAGGACCTCCACCAGCTCTTTTTTCTCTTTGTTCTTTTATGAATTCTTTAGTATCTTTTTATTCATAACTTTAAATTGAGTGAAACAACATTTAGAGAACTTGTAAAATCTCAGAGAACATTTTAAGAAATTAAGGAACACTTTTAATTTCAAGAAAAATACAACATATTTTTCATATAAAATCTTAATAGTTCTAAACAGAGATTTTGAATCATGGTTTTGAAAATAGGGGTTTAAAATTGAAGATAGGGGATGACCCTCGCTAAATTTGCATCCGATCTGTGAATAAACATCATATTGTGAGTCTAAAAATGTTTTTTTCAAAAAATTATGAGTATTAGATCATGTACCTGTAGTTCAAATCGGACCCACTTCCTACCGATTCAGCATGAATTTGTCTTTTTTGCTAGGGGTGGACGAAAAGGTTTTAGGTACCCTAGTTGGGACATTGGCCATGTAACATGGTCTAGTATTTTTGAAAAATAGGATGGTACCATTTTGAAACTATCATTTTGTGATTGCTTCACAAAACGCCCCGTTTTTGGTACTCGGAAAATAAAAAATGCATTTTCTGTGCGACGAAATAGAAAACTTGCTCCTGCAACATTGTTCGCCATCCGAAGATGCACGTGTGTGCACAATATGGAAACATTATCATAAACTATGTCACGATTATGACAATAACATTGGTCGTTTGACCTGAAAACCAGAAAACCTCAAACATGATAGGTCATTTCTGTGAAGGTTTTTTCGAGATGTTCGCAATATACCAAGTTTGTATTTTTCCTTATAAATATGTCACATAATATGACACCACGCGAAGGTTTTACATTGTTTTGACTGTTTTTGAATTTTTCATGCCCCTTTCAAACTATGATCAAAACAGCGGGCACGAAGGTTCATTGATAGGGGATGACTCTCGCTAAACTTGCATCGGATCTATGAATAAACATCATATTGTGAGTCTGAATTTTTTTTTAAAAAAAAATCATGAGCATTAGATCATGTACCTGTAGTTCAAATCGGACCCACTTCCTACCGATTCGGCATAAATTTGTATTTTTTGCCAGGGGTGGACGAAAAGGTTTTAGATGCCCTAGTTAGGACATTGGCCATGAAACATGGTCTAGTATTTTTTTTTAAAAGGGTGGTACCATTTTGAAAATATTATTTTGTGGTTGCTTCACAAAACGCCCCGTTTTTAGCACTCGGAAAATGAAAAATGCATTTTTAGTGCAACAAAATAGAAAACTTCCTCCTGCAACATTGTTCGCCATCCGAAGATGCACGTGTGTGCATAATATGGGCACATTATCACAAACTATGTCACGATTATAATAATAATATTGGTAGTTTGACCTGAAAACCAGAAAACCTCGAACATGATAGGTCATTTCTGTAAAGGTTTTTTTGAGATGTTCGCAATATACCAAGTTTAGTATTTTTCCTTACAAATATGTCACATAATATGACACAACGCAAAGGTTTTACATTGTTTTGACCGTTTTTGAATTTTTCATACCCCTTTCAAACTATGGTCAAAACGACGGGCACGAAGGTTCATAGATAAGGGATGACCCTCGCTAAACTTGCATCGGATCTGTGAATAAACATCATATTGTGAGTCTAAAAATGATTTTTTCAAAAAATCATGAGTATTAGATCATGTACCTGTAGTTCAAATCAGACCCACTTCCTACTGATTCAGCATGAATTTGTCTGTTTTGCCAGGGGTGGACAGAAAGGTTTTAGATACCCTAGTTGGGACTTTGGCCATGTAACATGGTCTAGTATTTTTGAAAAATAGGATGATACCATTTTGAAACTATCATTTTGTGGTTGCTTCACAAAACGCCCTATTTTTGGCACTCGGAAAATGAAAAATACATTTTCTGTGCGACGAAATAGAAAACTTCCTCCTGCAACATTATTCACCATTCGAAGATACACGTGTATGCACAATATGGACACATTATCATAAACTATGTCACGATTATGACAATAACATTGGTAGTTGGACTTGAAAACCAGAAAACTTCATACTCGATAGCTCTTTTTGTGAGCACTTTTTAAAAGTATTTAAAATATTGCAATTTTTATTTTACATGGATACTAGATCTTATAATATGACACCACGCGAAGGTTTTTCATTTTTTCATTTTTTGATGTACTTATGCCAGTTTTAAGCCGCAGTGATAGAGCCAACCAATCACAATAGAGAATCACGCTATCCACGGATCAACCCACAAAGCAGATCTCGGCCGTTCAGATGAAATCCATCCAACACTCCCTTTTAGAAAATATCTCGCGCCTCCTAATACTGTTCACTTTGGAATGACCGAAATGCCCTAGTTCCTATAGCCTTGCACCGCAGAAGTGCTAAGGGGTATTTCCGTAACATCCCCTCCCCAAAACCTAATCCCCCATGCCCCTCACACTTCCTCCCAGACCACGCCGCCACAACCTCCCACTCTCACTCGATGGACTCCCTCAATAAACGAAACCCTAGTCCCTAACGCCCCTCGCCCTCGTCCCAGACCCCGCCGCCATAGCCTTCCTCTCTCTGCTCCCCGCCGCCCCTTCTCTCCACCACAGAAGTGCTCCTCTCCGCCGCACCATTGCTTGATCTAGCTTCCTTCTCAGACCTCACCGCAGCCGCCTCCCTCCATCCCTCCTTGCGTCTGAACACTGAACCCTAGCCCGTCGGATGGGTTGCTCGCCGGAACACGTGTGCATCATAGCCACGATGCGTGGTGCTCCGTCGAGCTTGCTTGTCCGCGTGCTTGCCAAGGGAGGCCTCTACATGGGAGATCCGACGCTCTCATACCGAACCTCATCCTCCATGCCTCCACCCCTGTGCTGGCATCCCTGGCCCTTGATCGAGAGTCCTCGCGCCAGTGTCCCTCTCTTACGCCCGTCGATGGTCTGGATACGGAAGATCAATTGGCTCCAGTTGATGATTCGAGGGTGGTGGCATGATCCGTGCAGGTTCTTACTATTTTTTGCCCATAGAAATTACTCTTTTTCCTCTTTTTGTCGAGGACATCGTCGGGCCTCAGTACATGTTTAAGATTCTGATCGTGGGTGTCAATTTGAACTTTGATTTTAGTCAGGATTCATTGTTGTCAGAATAGAGTCTCTAGACTAGTGGTTTCCTAGGTTGGTGCTCGGCTACCAGGGCACATGCTCTGAAAACGACATATGCATAATCACTGTCATACAACAACATCAAATTAATTTCCGAGTCCGTGGCTACCATGTTCTTCTGTTTTATGCTACATATATCATTGGGGTTGCAATCTATGTTTTATGCTACATATACCCTGATGTAGTTTGATATGATCATATTAGTGTATCGAGGAGTAGAAACACTTGGACTACTGAATATTTATTTGCTGCTGTGAGCCTATTCATTTTTGAAACTATCTCAGCTTATCCTGGCGTAGTGTCATTCAAACTATCAGAGCTATAGTATACATTGAAGTACTGAAATGACTTTTAAATTGTTAGCTTTTGTGTAATATATAGTTTTGAGTACAATGTATTAATTAAACCAATCGGTCTATTAATTAAAAATGCAACAACCTTCTAGAAATGAAGCAGGCAAAGGAGATGAAGTGTTCATGGAGTTAGATCTGTGATGGAAACCATACAGCATGGATTGAAAATCCCTGGCATCCCAACTAAGTAATTAAGATTTTGGAGCTTGAATAAGTATACATTTGCATATTTTATTATGATTTTAGATCTGTTTACATTGAGATTCTGAGATGTTAATCAAGATTTTATGTAGTTCTTATTCATGCAACAGAAAATAACTTAATATACTGTCGATGTTGGATATAGCTTGATTATTAGTATCTAACGATATAAGCATGTCCCTTCTTTAGCTTGCTGTCCATTACTTGTACCTTTTTTGTTTTCACTAGAAGAGTTTGATTGGTTACTATCAATTATGTTATACTACTGTGTAAGGCGCAAAGTTGTCTACATGTGGTCTATCTTGATTGTTTCTGACTTCCTTTTTTCTCTCTTACTTAGGTTGTTTTATTGACCTCAAGCACTGTATTCTTGATGAACTCTCCTATAGCAATGATGACTCACCTTCTGACATCGCGCTTCTCCCACAGCATAGTTGAGTTTTTAATTTAGTTTCCTAGCCTAGGGCTTGTGGGTATGTTCTAGGTGTCAGATACCACTGTAAGTGGTAATGCTCTTTGTTATTATGCTGTTTTAACTTGTATGCTCTTTGATATTTATTCTTCTATACTGTGACCTGGACTTGTATTACTGTTTCTTCCTGTGATGTTTCTTCTATACTGCGAGTGTTCGAATTTCACTATCTTGGTTGCCCCATAGATCTACCGTTGCCTTTGTGCTCTGAGCATGTTTTAATCCTAGTTTTTTATAGATGTTCTGTCATTTTATTTCTAACTAACTTTTTTTGTTGTCCGTTTCAGGAAAGTGGTATTCCTCTCATCTACAAGAGCTCCAGCATGAAGAAATTCAAAGAAGCATGAAGCCCCAGTTAGCAAATAGTAGTTGTAGTATTTTTAGCTTGTAATATCGTGATAGATAAGAAACTATGTAAATATTATAGTTTTGGTTGTTATTTGTAAGTTTTCTTGTGTTTTCTCTATTCTAATTGAAAAGTTGATTGTTTGCTGTACAATTGTGAAAATTTGAAATCTGTGAAATAAAACGGATGAAAACACAAGCAGACTAAATCTTATTTGGGCTTCACAAGGGCTGTCGCCTAAACTACCTTGGACCAGAATGGTGGACAAGCTTGAAATAAATAATGATTTGTAAAGTGGCTAAGGCCCAAAAATTAAAAGGCTGAAGCCTAGAAATAGCAAGGCCGAAATGTTTTGCCTGGCCCATGTAACTCATCAAAATTGATAGGAAAAAATATATAAATATGCTGAATTGCTGGGTTCGGCCCATGTAAAACACTGAACTGGACTGGGCTGAATTTGATCAATAACCATCTGATTTGGTCATGGATTTGCCACGTAGGATCGGCCACGTAGGATCTTACGTGGACATGGCAGATGGCTCATGACCAATTTTGTTGGTCATAGGTTCCATGAACATCTATTTTGGTCATAACCATCCATGACCAATTCAAAAAAAAGGTCGTTAGCTATCTATAGTGACCCTCGCTATGTGACCTACTAGTTTTGGTCATAGAAAGGTCATAGATGAATTTCTATGACCTTTCTATGACTAATATTTGGGGTCACCAGTTAGCACATTCCTTGTAGTGGCAGGCAGCTACTGGCGTGGGCGAGGTAGGCGGACGGTGGGCGGTCTGATGGCGGTCCTCTATGGCGTAATGGTGATGCTAGGGGCAGTGCCTAACGGTCGGGAGCTTCCCACGCTCTGAGGGACAGAGGCGGTGTTCGACGGTGCTCCTGGCGACCATGGGTCGCGTGGCGGTGCACGACTGTGTCTGGCGGGTTGAGGGGGTCAAGACAGAGCGACGTGCGTGGTCTGGTGTCGAGACGATGGTGGCATCTTTGGCGGCGAGGGCGCTCTATGCAGGCCTGATGCAGAGAGAAAGGGCGGCGCTGCTCTGGGGTGGTCCAGAGGCTGGCATTGATCGAGGGGTGGATAGGGAGTCACGGTAGGGTTGGGCGGAGCTAGTGGGCAAGCTGGTTTGGTGAGCGTTGTCCGCGTTTGGCCGGCGATGACCATATTTGGGCGGCGCGCCACTGTTGCTAGCGGTGAAGAGGGAACTGGTTGATGGTTTGGTTAGAGCTGGAGGAGACAGGGAGAGCAGAGAGGGTCGAATGGGGGACAAGAGATCAATTGGCAACATTATTAGTTAGGCCAGAATTTTTTTGCCTGCCACCTGTTCGATCAAATGGCCGCATGAACAAAATATTTGAATTTTTGAAAGATTTTTGGTGGAGTGGTGTATCTTATGCTTAAGCATCTAGGTTTGCTTGGGATTTTAAAATGGAGTCCATTTGGTTGGTTTTTGAAATAGTGTGATCTTGATAAATACACTAGATTCAATTTTCAAATGTCATTTAAAATTAGAGTTTGAATGTTTTTGGTAGAACACAAAGTGGGCCTTGGCACATCACTACTTGTACTAGCAAGGGGTGCAAAGATCCACAATTATCTCTGTTTGAAAATGAGTGCTAGGAATAGCCAAAGTAGGCTAGGTGATTAAAATGGCAAAAGTGACCATTTCTATTATTTATTCTTTTTTATTTCTTTTTCTTTGGGATTTACTTGGGGATGATCTAGATGATGTGTAATTCACCTTAGAATCATTTTACAACCAAAAGATCACTCAATGATGGCAATTCAAAACAACTCCTATTTAAATGCACACACATATGAATGCTTAAATATTTTTTTAAATGGAAAAGTTTTTGTTGACTCTCCATTTGATGATTTGGATCTTAATACTCTTGGATTAAAGTTTTGGGATGTTACAAATCTTCCCCCCTTAAACAAAATCTCGTCCCGAGATTTAAGAAAGAAAACTAGGAACTAAAGAGATCTAGGAACCTAGTCCTAATGTAATCTTCTCGCTCCCAAGTGGCTTCTTCTTCAGTATGGTTGCTCCATTGAATCTTGAGAAATTTTATACTCCGGGTCCGGATGGTTCTGTAGGCTTCCTCTAGGATACGGATGGGCACTTCACGATATGTCAGATCCTTGTTGATATCAACAGCTCGGTGATCGATGTTTTTGAACACTTCGATCTTCTCCGGCACTTCTAGGAATTTGCGAAGTAACGAGATATGGAACACATTGTGGATGGCTGACATATCTTCTAGCAGTTCCAGTTGATACGATACTTCTCCTCGGTGATTCAGAATCTTGAAGGGTCTAATATATCTGGGGGCTAACTTTCCTTTCAGACTAAAATGTTGCGTTTCCTTCAATGGTGAAACCTTGAGATACACAAAATCTCCGACATTGAAAGTCAGGTCTCTCCTTCTCTTGTCAGCATAACTCTTCTGTCTGGATTGGGTGGTCTTGAGGTGCTCACGGACTTTGTGAACCTTCTCTTGACTTGGAGAATGTCGGGTCCAAAGATCTGACTCTCTCCTACTTGCGACCAATTCAAAGGGGTATGACACTTTCTTCCGTATAGGAACTCAAATGGTGCCATTTGCAAACTGGCTTGATAACTGTTGTTATATGAGAATTCTGCGAAAGGCAGGCAATCTTCCCATTTTGATCCATACTCTAACACATAATCTCTCAACATATCCTCTAGGATTTGGTTGACTCTTCCAGTCTGTCCATCAGTCTGTGGGTGATACGCTGTGCTGAAATTCAACTTGGTTCCTAAACCTTCTTGGACTTTCTGCCAAAATCTCGAGGTAAATTGGGTTCCTCGATCCGATACTATGGTCTTGGGCATTCCATGCAAGCTGACGATTCTAGCAATGTACAACTCTGCTAACTTCGAACTCTGGTAGGTTGTCTTGACAGGTATAAAATGAGCTACCTTGGACAGTCTATCAACAATGACCCAGATAGAGTCATTTCCCCTACTAGAAGTAGGCAAACCGGTGATAAAGTCCATTCTGACGGAATCCCATTTCCATTCCAGAATCTGCAATGGTTGCATGATCCTCATGGGCCTCGATGTTCGGTTTGACTCTCTTGAGATATCACACTTGGCGATGTAGCTTTCGATTTCTCTCTTCATCTTGTGCCACCAAAATTGCTCTTTCAAATCCTGATACCTCTTTGTTCCTCCGGGGTGAATAGAATAAAGAGTATCATGAGATTCTTACATGATGACTTGCTTCAGTTCTGAATCTGCTGGCACACAGATACGGCCTTTGTACCACAGAACTCCTTCTTCGTCTTCGGTGAATCCAGGTACCTTTCATGTACCTATACGACGTTTGATTCCGTCGATACTTTCATTTCCTTTCTGGGCTTCCTTGATTTGGCTAATCAAAGTGGGTTGAAGTTCAATGCTAGCTAAAAATCCTTTGCTAACAAGCTCAGTTCTAAACTACTCCAACTCCTCATACAAACTTGGTTGCTTCTCCTTGATCATGGTGTTTAGCCTACACGGTAATCTGCTAAGAGCATCCGCTACCACATTGGCTTTGCCGGGGTGATAGTGAATGTCAATGTCATAATCCTTGATTAACTCTATCCATCTTCTTTGCCTCATATTCAGCTCCTTCTGAGTGAAAATATACTTCAAGCTTTTGTGGTCCGAGTAAATCTCACAGCGATTACCCATAAGATAATGACACCATGTCTTTAATGCCAAAACTACGACTGGTAATTCAAGATCATGGGTCGGATAGTTCTGCTCATGTTGCTTCAGTTGTCTAGACAGATACGCGATAACTTTGCCTTCTTGCATTAACACACATCCGAGACCAATCTTGGATGCATCACAATACACATCAAACGGCTTCTTGATATCTGGCATGATCAATATTGGGGCTGAAATCAATCTCTTCTTCAACTCTTGGAAACTGGCTTCATACTTGTCGGTCCATTCAAACTTCTTGTCCTTCTTCAACAATTGGGTTATGGGTCTTGCGATGCTCGAGAATCCTTCTACGAACTTGCGGTAATATCCCGCTAATCTGAGAAATGCATGGACTTGAGTTTGAGTGGTTGGGGCTTCCCATGCTTCGACATCTCTAATCTTGGTGGGATAAACAGCTATTCCTCCGGCAAACACAATATGTCTTAGGAATCCTACTTCTTTCAGCCAAAACTCACATTTGCTGAACTTGGCATACAACCGATGCTCTCTAAGGGTTTCAAGGATGATTCTCAGATGTTTCTCATGCTCTTCTTCTGACTTGGAGTAGATAAGGATATCGTCGATACACACAATGACAAACTTTTCTAGAAAGTTCATAAAGATCTTATTCATGAGATTCATGAAATAAGCAGGGGCATTGGTTAATCCAAAAGACATGGCCGTATACTTGTATAATCCATAACGAGTAGTAAAGGCGGTCTTCGGAATATCCGCTGCACGAATCTTAAGTTGGTGATAACCAATCCTAAGATCAATCTTAGAGAACACATTTGCTCCAGTCAACTGATCAAATAGGTCCTCTATCTTTGGCAAAGGGTACTTGTTTTTGACGGTGATGTCATTCAGCTTCCTGCAATTTGTGCACAAATGGTTGCCTCCATCTTTCTTGTCGATGAATAACACTGGCGATCTCCATGGTGATGCGCTTGGTTGTATCAAGCATGTTGCCAACATAGCGTCCAACTGCTTCTTCAATTCCACTAACTCTGAGGGGTTCATGCTATATGGTCTCTAGGCTATGGGTCCGGTTCCGGGGATTAGTTCGATAATGAACTCAATATTCCGATCTAGGGGCATACCGGGCAATTCATCTGGGAATACGTCGGGGTATTCACAGACTACTCTGACTTGGTCTATGGTGGGTAGGGCTAGACTCTTGTTGTACTTGAATTGACGGGGTAAGGTTTTAGATATATGCTCTACTGAGACTCCAGAACTACTAGTCATGGTGATGGCTTTCTTGGCACAGTCAATCAATCCTTTATGCTTGGACATCCAATCCATTCCTAGTACTACTTCCAAACCTTTGGTTCCAAGTACTATTAGATTGGCATAAATATCTATCCCATGTATTCTGATAGGCACAGCTTTGCAATTTTTTTTAGCTTTTGTAGTTGAACCAGGGATTTGAACTATCATGACATGCTTCAAATTGGTTGGGTGGATCTTACTAGTGCATGCAAATTCTTCGATGACAAATGAGTGCGATGCTCCAGAATCAAACAACACTCTTGCTAAAACTGAGTTGACAGAAAACATACCCAGCACTACATCTGGCTCTTCTTGGGCTTCCTCGGTGTTCATGTGGAAGAGACGGCCATTGCGGTTGTGAGGGTTCCCTGGGGCGAATCTTCTTCCTGGTTGAACACGACGCTGCTGTTGATCTAGGGCATTCACATTGGCAGTGGTGGAAATCTTCTTGGGACACTCATTGGAATAGTGACCCTTCACTCCACACTCGAAACAAGTAATTTGAGACTTGTCTTTTGCTGCCACGGGCACAACATTGCTTCCAGTTCTGGGTGCAGTGTTGTTGTTGTTGTTGTTATTGGGAAGTGCACGGTTGAAATTGCTGGCGTTGCCGGGGTGATTGTTGTTTCCTCCGGACTTCACATTGCCTCCGCTACGGTTGGGGTAGCTTGGGTGAGACATTGGGGGTCGGTTGTTCCTTGGTGCATATCCCACAGAAGGGTTGGGACGGTACTTCTGGTGACTGTTGGATCCAGCTTGGTGCATCATACGACGCTTGCGGTTGTCGTTTGCCTGGTTGATCTTCCCTTCCATCTGAATGGAAGAGTCGACTAGCTCTTCGAGATCTTCAAAATGGATGTTGACGAGGACAGTCTGCATCTCATCATGCAGTCTGTTCAGGAATCTCTCCTTCTTCTTAGCCTCCGTGTTGATCTCATCAGGTGCATACCTGGCTAGGGACAAGAATCTGTCACGGTACTCCACTACAGTCATTCTGCCTTGCTTCAGCTCTCTGAATTCATCTCTCATTCTAGTGACTAGACCCTGTGGCACGTGGGTGCGACTGAACTTGATTTTGAAGGCTTCCCATGTCATCACTTGACCATGGTTCATTGTGCGGGTGCTGTTCCACCATGCTCTTGCATCTCCTGCCAAATAGTGGGTGGCAAAAAGAACTTTCTCGTTGTCATCAACTCTGGCTACTTCTAAGTTGTTCTCCATTGTCTGCAACCAGTCATCAGCATCCAGTGGGTTCTCCGAAGTGCTAAAGATTGGGAGATTGGTATTCTGGAAGTTCTTCAGTTTGGATCCTTGATGATCCTGATTTCCATGGCCTTGGTTGTTTTGGGCCATTTGAGCGATCTGCTGCAGAGTTGCTAGGTTGGCTTGGCGCTCTGCCCTGCTAGCTTCACGATCGGCAACTAGCATCTGCATAATCTGCAGCATAGGGTCCTGCGATGAGCTGCTCCCTCCAGGGTTTCCACGAGTCATCTGAAGATTGAGATAGATAAAGGGGTAAGAGGGAAAGTTCTAAGGTTCATGGTTTTGATTCCAAAGCTAAAACTTTGAGTTTGACTCAGGTTTTGCAACTAACTTCATTCCATTCACTCAAGCAAAGCACACGATACAAACACACACACACCACAACATCAAATGAAAGCAGATGGTTTTAAGAATCATTCTGCAAGCTACGATACAATGGGACCGATACTCCTCACTCTACGATAGTGCTCTAGTGCATCTACTCATCATCGATGAAGTCAGAGTCATCATCGTCGATGTAGAAGTCCACAGCATCCTCCTCCAGATAGTCATCATCATTACTAAGGTAAGAGTCCATATCTACCTGGATGTCTTCACCTTCCTCTTCTTCTTCTTTTGCTGCGAGCTGAGCTTCTTGCTCCTTGATGGTCTTCTCGAGGTCGGCCACCTTCTTGCAAAGACGGTCGATGGTGCGATCCTTCTTGGCGCGTTGACGGCAAAGAGACTGATGATCCTTGATGAGCAGTGAGAAAGTCTGGGCCTTCTGGGCGGCAAGGGCGAGATTGTGGTTGGCGAACTCTCTAGCATTGTCCAATTCCTTCTGTCTGTCGTATAGCAGGAAGTCAAGGTTCTCCACTTGACGCTTCAACTCCGGGTGACTTGGCATCTCCATGGGCATTCCCATAAAATCACTCCTTGCATAGTGAGCAAAGAGGGTTCTTTGAATTTGGTTGACACTCATGGCACACAGACGTGCGAGAGCTTCATGCATTGTCCTGGATAATCCATCTAGCCAGTTGTTCTCTCTCACGGAGAACTGAATCCTCCTGGACGTTGGTGCTTCTATCTTGCCTCGAAGATCAGCGGTGACTAGCCATTGTAAGTCTCCTCCTAGGGGTCCAGGAAGTTGAGCTCCCAGAAACTACGGATGCGGGCGTCCCAAGTACTCCGATAATGCATCAAGATCCCTCTCGAAGATCAGCTGGCCTCCGTTGCCCAACTGGTATAACTTGCTAAACTGAGTTTCCATCTATAAGAATTGAGGATGAGAAAGTTAGTGAAGTGATCAAGTGTGTCAAAATTTTATGTAGTAATGTTAGAATTTGGAGGAACATGAATTTTTTGAGAGAAAGAATTCCCAAGGGTAAGAGAGGAAATAGTTTTCATAGATACTCACTTTGGTTTTTGAAACTAAGTTTTTGTTCGGACGTCCATTCTAACTAGGGTCTCCTATGGTCAGGATGGCTCTGATACCACCTTTTCAACACCCGGATTTTTAATCCCAGATGCTTGTTATGCCATACATCGCAATCCCAGGATTACCATTTTTGCGAGACATAACAGATTGGATATCACAGTACATCATCCATTACAAACCATAATAAGGTCTTACATGAATAAAGGATCTCATGATCCAGTCCTAATACAACAAGCAGCGGAATAAATAATAAGCATAGTAGTGGGGTCCATCTTCAGGGTCACAGGCAATGCTGACGATGGAAGATAGTCCTAGTTATCATAGTCGTCCCGTTGTCCTTCCTCTTGGTAGTCTCCTTCATAGTCTGGCCACGGGAATAGCCAGGGACAAAAGCCATGAGTACTCTTTAAGTACTCGCAAACTATCACTAACAAGTAAGATAGTTCTAGTAGGATTGCTAACTCTAAGTTCATTTGTAAAGTTAAGTTTGAAACCTAAAATGAGTTCAGAAACAAAGAAAGATAAAATAAAGTTTGAAATCACCTAAGTGGGAACTTAATTGTCATAGTCAGAACTCTGTTGTGGTCAAGTCATGTCACCATTCATTTCATAAGTTGTTTTGAAAACATCTGACAACGGAACAGTATGGCCACTCCAACTGTCCATAACCACGGACACGGCTATTCAAATAGTTTGACACTCTGCAAAGATGGTACACTTTCACCACAAGATTCGATACATTTGTCAGGGATAACCCTGAATCATCATACTTAGTATGCAGATAATCAAACATAACCTTTCCTTTACACACCCTAGTATAAGCACCTCTCCTATGAGCATGGCCTCCTAGCCATGACCATCTGTCATCCTGGGCACTGCATAGGTGGACAACATTGAGAGGTAGTCTCAGCTCAAACCTCTCCCACGAGGGAACTAATACTAATGCATATAAACTTCCGGCTAAGCCTTACCCAATTCAGGTATTGTGGTTGTACGGTAAAATTGAAATGGTATCACATCCGAACCCAACCATCAGTTTTGTAAAAGGGCTAAGGCTCATGCCTCAACATTTTCATCCTCATAAACCATTTGTGTTTCTCAACACCTATCAAAATATCTCAATAGAATGACTCATCATTCTAAGGTTTTCACAAGTCATTTTCACCAAGTACGTACTAAGTTAAGAGTGTTCACTAATGTGGAATGCTAATCTCAATCTCATGCCATAGAATGACATCTAAGTCTAACTAGATAGGTCAAGTTTTATACTTCTTACGCTACCTTTAAACAAGTAAAGGACTTTGATAAAGTAAAGAAGGTAAAGCTTGGAAATAAAACTTGGGGTAGGTAATAGTCAAAGTGGTATAACCAAATCATGCCTAATGCATCTTGCTTAGATTATCTAGCTTAATTCTAGCTTGCTAACAATAGCTTGCCTTGGTTGGTGCAGTGGTTGAAGTTTTCTTCCTCCTCCTCTTGGTAGAACTCCTCCTCCTCCTCGAAAGCTTGGTCGGTACTATCGTCTATAAATACATACCGGATACACAATCACCAAACAATACTTAACTAGTCTACTTAGCATACTAAGTCACACATTTGATGATCTATTATCATCACAAGCATCACAAGGTTCAATTAACTAGCTTCATTCTTTTTATTTGAGAAAAGTAATTTCTACTCATTGAAAATAACTAAGATTTAATATTCTCCAATTAAAATATGGGATCATGTGGACACATGTCATCACCACATATTCTAACATATGGGAATGTGATTTAAAGGTTGGATCATATTTTAATAAGTTTAAGTTTAATATTTAATGATTTAAAGTGACTAGAAATGCCTATATAGCATTATTTTAGTACTAGTCCAAAGTCACTGCATGCAAACCTTAATATTATTATATATTCAGATAGGTATGGTTAAATGTGATTTTCGAGAGTTGGAATCAACTCAAAAGCTATTATGGTTGAATTTATAAAAATGTTTGAATGTGCAAAAGCTTCTGTCTTGTTATTTTTACTAGGAGATATCTCTAACTCTAAAGGATTTAAATCCAACGGGCTTGGATAGAGATTTTCATTAGCTTTCCAACAAAATTGGAATCACTCGATTTGGATTTGTAAAACTCTCTGAAGTGATTTTTAAACTAAGGGACATAATTGATTTGAAGTCTAAATACAAAAATCCTAATTTGAATTACTGGGTCAGCGCGGGAAACTATTGGGCCGGCCCAGTGACGCTCAGCTGCGCAGCGAGCAACTGACAAGTGGGGTCCACATTTCAGTGGCACTTAAAACCCGAAGCGGTACGGGGCGATAAGAACCACACGATTAGAATACGATCTAACGGTCTACGGTCGTCGTCGACGACGGACTCGTCGCCGGTGAGACTGAACCCTAAACGGTCGGTGGAGGTCTACTGGGGACGTACCAGGACTCCAGCTAGTGCAGCGAGGCAGGCAAACGAACTGGACGACGACGGCGGACTCAAAGTAGGTCGTGGCAGGAAATGAGGTGGGCGAAATCGATCAATCTCTCTCCTCTGCAGCGGCTGCCTTCGGTGGAATTCCGGTGATGGGCTGCTCGAGCGGCTCCGGCGAGAGAGGGGAAACGATCATTGGAGAGAGGGGAGTGGAATGGTGTGGCGATTGAGGCTGGGGGTGCCCTCCTTATATAGGCTCGACGAGGGGACCGACGGGTGTGGGCGGAGCTCGTCGGTGACGGCGATACAGACAACTACCGGCGTGGGCGAGGTAGGCGGACGGTGGGCGGTCTGCCGGCGGTCCTCTATGGCGTAATGTCGACGCTAGGGGCGGTGCCTAATGGTCGGGAGCTTCCCGCGCTCTGAGGGACAGAGGCGGTGCTCGACGGTGCTCCTGGCGACTGTGGGTCGCGCGGCGGTGCACGGCCATGTCTGGCGGGTTGAGGGGGTCGAGGCGGAGCGGCAGCGCGGTCCGTGTTGAGACGCAGCGTGGGCATCTTGGTGAGGGCGCTGGCGCGGCTTACATGGCGTAGAGAGAAAGGGCGGCGCTGCTCTGGGGTGGTCCAGGGGCTGGCATTGATCGAGGGGTGGACAGAGAGTCGTGGTAGGGTTGGACATAGCTAGTGGGCAAGCTGGTTTGGCGCGGCGCAGTCTGGTGAGCGTTGCCCGCGTTTGGCCGGCGACGACCATATTTGGGCGGCGCGCCACTGTTGCTAGCGATGAAGAGGGAGCTGGTTGATGGTTTGGTTAGAGCTGGGGGAGACAGGGGAGAGCAGAGAGGGTCGAATGGGGGACAAGAGATCAATTGGTAACATTATTAGTTAGGTCAAAAATTTTCTGTCTGCCACCTGTTCGATCAAATGGCCGCATGAACAAAATATTTGAATTTTTGAAAGATTTTTGGTGGAGTGGTGTATCTTATGCTTAAGCATCTAGGTTTGCTTAGGGATTTAAAATGGACTCCATTTGGTTGGTTTTTGAAATAGTGTGATCTTGATACATACACTAGATTCAATTTTCAAATATTATTTAAAATTAGAGTTTGAATGTTTTTGGTAGATCACAGAGTGGGCCTTGGCACATCACTACTTGTACTAGCAAGGGGTGTAAAGATCCACAATTATCTCTGGTTGAAAATGAGTGCTAGAAATAGCCAAAATAGGCTAGGTGATTAAAATGGCAAAAGTGACCATTTCCATTATTTATTATTTTTGATTTATTTTTCTTTGAGATTTGCTTGGGGATGATCTAGATGATGTGTAATTCACCTTAGAATCATTTTACAACCAAAAGATCACTTAATGATGGCAATTCAAAATAACTCCTATTTAAATGCACACACATATGAATGCTTAAATATTTTTTAAAATGGAAAAGTTTTTGTTGACTCTCCACTTGATGATTTGGATCTTACTACTCTTGGATTAAAGTTTTGGGATGTTACAAGTCACCTCATAGATCGCGATTTATTCCTATGTTTGAAATGCCTTTGGGCAGTGCCAAACTAGTGGCGACTATGCCTCAAAACCTTTCAACAACAAAAGGGTTTGTTTCGGAAATTTAGCATGTAAAACCTAGTTGAGAAGAGCAATAACTTGTGAGCTACCGCTTGGTTTGAAAACACGCTGTTTAAAAGTTCGAGATGAGAATAAGATGTCTGAAATATTTGAACCGCTCCTAACTGCCCCTAACTAGTTTCTGGAGGCCCCCGGGGTGCCCCTCCTCGACCGCTCCAGGCCCTCCCCGTGCCCCCCTCTCCCTGGCGCTGCCGTCGCCATAGGCGTTGCCGGGCAAAGGCCCGCGAGCACGGTGGCGGCGGCGGCGGTTTCCCTCCGGCTCGAGATCCAGGCTTCGGTGGCGGCGCTCCAGCGGATCTCTAGCAATGATGGCGGGTGGGCAGCGGCTAGTGCTCTGACGACAGTGGTCTGGGCGGCGGATGGTGTTGAGATCTAGGGTCCCTAGATCGATGACGTCTTCGCCTCCTCGACGGCGGCCGGTGTCGTCCGGAGGTATTCTGCGGCCTACTTTGCATCATGAGGGCGCCCGGGGTGAAGGCCCTGGGTTTGGTGGAGGTGGACATCTTTTCCGTCGAAGGTGGCCGGCCTGCAGCTGGATTGGCAGATCTCGCGATCCGTCTTCCAGTCCCAGCAGCGAGGCTGGGAGACCTAGGTGTCGGTGAAAACCGAGCCATTGGCAGGCAATGGCGGCGTTACCACGTTGTTACCTTGATGAAGGCATCGTCGTGCACCTTGTGTCGACCTCAATCGTGCTACTCCGGGGGAAACCCTAAGATCTTCGGGTCGGGCAATGGCGGTGCTGCGGTGTCGGTCTCGCAATCCCTCCTGGGAGCATCGCTTGTGGAGCAGCGTTGGATAGAAGTGGCAGGAGAGGTGGAGCGGCTAGCGCGGGGGAGTGGTGCTGCTTGGCACCGCGGTGGTGTCGGTGGCTGCTATGGCAAGAGTCGACAGATCGATCTACACGATGAAGATGGTTGGTGGAAGATAGTGAAGGCGGCGTGCGCGTGGGCACCGCTCCGTGGATATGCTGTGCGGTTCTAGGGCTTTTTTTTCTTGTGTTCGAGCCGACGCGCCAAGGCGCTCCAGCTTCTCTTGGCGAGTGGCAATAGTGTGAGTGACCATTGAACGGGGTCGAAACAGGTAGATAAGTGTTTGATAGATTTCGTTGGGAAGCTGGCGATACGGTTATCGTTTTTGCTCGGTGTTTTGTTTTGGCGGTTCCGGTTTGTATGATCTTTGTAAAGGCCTTTGCCAAACTTTGTGGTTCTAATAATAAATTATGGCTATGTGCATCGCTCGATGCAGAGGCCAGGGCTCCGCTCCCTATTTCGAAAAAAAAAACTAGTTTCTAGAGACTTTTCAACAGGACGGATGAAGCATCTTTCAAAGCTGATTTTGTTTTGGTAAAATTTGGCATGTAGACCATTGGATGCTGTCTTCATAAAAGTTCATGAAAATGTTCAGATGACGGACAATGTGTTCCACACTTAAAAAAATCTAGGGGAAATATCCTAGGGAAAAATCCTGCACATACGTGTTCGAAAATATTGTGCGCACCTGCACGTTTTTGTGAAAAAAAACTTGCTGTCCTTGAAAAATAAAAATATATTGCCCCAACAAGAAATAAATACTCCAGATCAGACTGTCAAACAAAGTTGGCATGATTCCTGCACATGTTCTGAAGCAACTGAAAATCGCAAATAGCTACAGTACCTTTTACAGTTTTGATTTGAGGACACTGTCTTTAGTTTTCATTTTGCTTTTTAGCCCCATGGTACAAGCTGTATTGGTCTTTCTACATATTTCTCCAGGATTGCTCGTGCCTAAAAACTGCACGAATACCCACGGCAGCATTTCAAGTTTTCCTTTTCCTTGTTTAGATAGCGTTTCAGGTTTCTTGGTATTACTACAGGAATCGACCAGGTATAGAGGACCAACATTGATTAGCTTCACCTAGCCCTGGTTAACCAGCTCTGGTGGGTGAGGCAATGCGACCTGTTCGACTGATATCCGAGGACGGACATTCCGCTCCTGAAACAAGGAAATTGGAAGAGATTCAGTGCACCGACATTGCTGTACTCATACTACAGTTACGAAAATGTGTTAACATAATAATGATCAGGGACAGTCTCAAAAATTGAAACTACCAAAGCAGACAATCTCTAGAGCAGTAAAGCTTCAGACCTATCACAAAGCAGAGTGATTATAGAACAAGAGAAGGGGGGAGCGAAAATCTTCATATGCTGGCTGGGTTTCAGGAATGGTGACATGTTTATTAAAGGAGCTGCCACAGAAAGGTTTAGAAAAAGGAGTTTACTGAGTAATGGTCAGAATATGAATCGAAATGACAGAGACTGAAGCTGACATAATTGTTTTGAGGGATAAAGTTTGAGATGATTTCTAGATTGATATGATTACGGAAGGAGAACAGCTTCTGATCCAATTCATTCAGTGGATGGGTGACATTTTTATTGATAAATTAGAGTAATAGGTGTAATAATGCATTATGTTCATCACAGAAATTAATACCTTCAGCACCGCGTAGGTAATATAGCACATTTCCCAAATCATGTGTATAGGGAATGTATAAACCAAACAAGTTGGGTGCAGTGCATAGTGGATTGGTGCTATTTTTCGCAGCGGCATATAATATTTTCTTGCTCGAAATATTACTACAAAAAAGCCTATGTACCAAGTTAATTATGTGCGTATTCAAATTTCACTTACTCCGATGTTGGTGATGAAAAGGCACAAAGAACATTTAACAGCAGGAGCCCCAAAAGGATACATCAACAATGTCCCACATCGTCCACAGCGTACATTACCAACTTCATGTGCTGCAACACAAATATAATGTAAGATACCCTTGGGAGGCATAAGAATATGTTACGTTTCAACACCCTTGGGAGGATAAAAATGAGCACATATAACCCCATGATTACATCAGTAAGGGTGTCCACGTTCCCATAGGTTATAAATTGATATAAATTTGAGCTAATGCCATAAAAAACTTGTAGAGTTGTAACACGTTCAGAATCCTCAAATCTCTGTTAAGTGGGCCAGTGTTGATATAAATGATATCATATAAAGTTTAAAACCATGATAGATGAGCTGAAGTGAAAAGGCACAACTTGAAAACTATTATACAGAAATGAGAGACACATGATGTTCATTGACCAAATAAGAATTGTTTGTAAATACAGAATGGAGTGAAAAATGGAACTTTGGAGTTTTACCCCTGAAAGTCACTGATAGAGGAACAAAATGAATGACAAAAAAAAGGAAACTAGAAAACTGTTGAACAGAGTAGAAATAGTGTGTACCTTCCAGTACAAGGTTTATTGTCTGACAGCCAGCACACTGTACATGAACAGCCCCTCTAGGATAAGCAATAAGTTCACGGCAGCTTCCACACACCATTTGACCCATTTCTGTACAAAGTTAACATATTGAACATTTGTTACAAAGGCCCATTTCTGTACAAAGTTAACATATCGAACATTTGTTACAAAGGCTCCCACCCTTGATTTCTAAGTAGGTACAGTTAGCTTATTTAATTCAGAACTACATGCAAATTGCTATGATAACAGCCCAAATGAGAAGTTTGTCATAACATATAGGCTAGTGTGTCAATATTACTTGCAAGATGAAGGCACACGAATCTGGATCAGACTCTAATAAGCTAATATAGCCACCCAGTTTTTCTGGCTATTTCTGTTATCAAATACAGATTTGCTAGTTCAATATTGTAATCAGATCTGGCTCCGAAGAAGGCTAGTGAGCCGCAGCCCCCGTTTTTGTTGACTTTCACATGGGAAGGAACATCTGATCAGCCCGAAGTTTGGAGAGAGGAACATATATATAAAGCAACCAAAATCTATAACCATGTCACATTTCAAGTAGATATGAATTAATAAACTTGGAATTTTTTACATTGTATTCATGTGTTATGCCACTGATAACTTAACCGTGGCTGCACTCATATCCAATCATAGGTCCAGGTCTGATAACACTGCCTGCCGAGTCCCGGTCCAGGTTTGATAACACTGCCCGCAAATTCCAGGGTCGTCTAGTGCCTTCTTCTAAACAGCCAAAAGAGAATTCTCAGGGACAACATCATTTTTCCACCGACCAGTGATCCTTAAATCTTAGGAGCTTTATGCATGCTTGCTGTATCACCAGCCCTCCATGCAGGTTGTTCACCTTGTTCAGTCAGATATATATAGTTTCAGCGTGCAGTTAGTTAACTCATTGCCTCCACACATCATTGTTGGGCGAACAATTACATATAGAACAGCGCCAAAGAAATTACTAGCTACTCCCTACATCCCATTGTATAAGATTCTATTACAACCAACATATGAGTATATTGGTTGTAATAACATTCTCACATATTGGTTGTGGTAACATCTTATATTATGGGACGGAGGGAGTAGCAAATAACATACTTGGTGAACATTAATGTATTTATCCTAGGTCTCTATAGTTTGTTCCATCTATATCTGCTAGCCCATGTATGTGCACAGTACATGACTGTGAAAACGCAGAAGCAAAAACAACACTGAAGCACAAAATTTCAAAAAAAAACATCAGTGTGATGCCACCAAGCGCTTTGCAGGGCAATGATGCATAACAAAACTCCAGAACCACCTGCCTGAACAGTTGGAATGCGTGTTAACACAGAATATTTGTTAACTTACTGATACCCTAGACAACAAAAGCACTTGGCTCAGTGGGAGTTCAGCCCTTCCTTCATGCTGTTCTCTGAGTAAAACTACTTTTCCACTTTTAAATAATAAGAATATTCAAGAAGTGAATCAGAATAGATCTGGCACCACTTCCAGGGTTTGTCCAGTTGAACACTGGTTCCGGTCCAGTTCTTAAAACTATGTGCAACATAAGTCTTCCGTCGGTATCATGCTAGATTCTGGTGAGAAACTAAGATCACCGTAAAACTGGTGAGACGATCAATTGCCTCGCAAACACCTGAGATTTCTGCACAAACTATAGCAACCTTGTGTTGCATCTAAGATGGGCATGTGATCCCAACATCATTCATCAATAGACAGAAAACTGTGTCATGAACTCCATTGATGACAAATAACTACTAACACAAACAATAGCAACTTTGTAATATATACGCAATGCAGCAAAAAAAATATTAGTAACCTTTGTTGAGGAAAGGAGGCGGTGGTGGTGGCAGAAGTTCCAAGTCGTCCAATGAACAGAGTACGGCCTGCATACTTGGAGAAGATGGCTGATGCTGTAGCTGGGGCGATGACCCCTCTGCTCCATTCCCCGATAGCAGGAGTGCCGTAGTTGCACTGTCCATGTTATTATCCATTGCCTGCAATGCAGGAGGTGGCAGAGTTGTTTCGTCTGACTTAAAATCCATATAATTTGTGGCAGGTGCATCTGGCTGGGTGTCCACGGCATGCGTCGTAACAGATTTCACCTGTGGCTCTAGCTGTGGCAATGACCCCTCAGAACTGATGTCCAACGGTAGTGACAGAATGGGTGATGTGCCCTCTTCAATTGTCCCCAGTACAGGTGCTGGATGATGCACTTGGTCCAATGCCCCTATGACTGACTCAGTGACAGCCACATCAGCCAAGACATCTGGCATCTGAACTTGAGGAAGAAGAGGAGGCAATGGCAAAAGCTTCAAGTTCTCATGCCCTGAAGGCACCATCTGAGTGGCTTCCTCTGACACATGTTCAGCTCCAGTGGTGGTTGGATCGTTGAAGGTGTATGAAGTCTGTGCCAAGGGTGGTGAGGGTAGCAGTAGCTGCGGTGACTTAGAATTCTCAAACCCTGGAGGTGCCATATCTGGCAAACAGGGCACATCTTGCAAAGTGAGAGAAGGGGGTCTTGGTTGTGGCACTTGCAGTGACTCCTCCATTCCACTCTCTAAAGGTATCAGGAGGGGATGTATGGCATGCATGTCCACATCCATTGCCTCCAATGCAGGACGTGGGCCAACTGCTTCCTCCAACATCATGGCCAAAGGCTCCGTCGCAGCTGCATCTGGCATGATATGTGCAGTGCCAGACATAGGACTGGATAGCGGTTGCCATAACGATCTAAAATTCTCAAACCCAGGAGGTGCCATCTCCGGTGAACAAGGTTCAGACTGTGCAACTGGAGTAGTTGATCTCAAGAATGGCTGTTTCAATAACCCCTCCACCTTGCTCTCCAACGGTGGAAGCAAATTGCGTGCACTGTCTGTCTCCACATATATTGCATCCGATAGTGGCACTGGCAAAAGCGCTTCCACAGGTTTCACTGTCTCTGACTTGGTGGCAATTAAATCGGAAGAGGTATATTTGGTTTCATTGGGTGGTGGCAACCTTGACAAATTGAAATTCTCAAACCCGGGAGGTGGCGTATCTGGTGAGCAGGGCTCAGAATGTTTGATGGGAGAAGGTGGTCTCAGCAGTGGCTGTTGCAATGACAACGATGATGGCGGTGGCAGGCCAGGTGCAGGGTTTATCTTTGCGTCCATAGCATCCAATTCAGGCAGTGAATTAGCCGCTTCCTCCCGTGTGGCTGCATTTGGCAATGAGTATGTGGTTTTGACTGACAGGTTGGGAGAGGGTAGTGGCGGCCATGAAGATTTAAATTTCTCAAAACCCGGAGGTGCCATCTCCGGCGAACCGGGTTCAGCCTCTGTTGGGGAAGAAAACGGTACAGATGCTTCAGATGATCCCTCAGCGTCACCCTTACATGCTGACGACGCACCAGCCTCTTCTGAAGTCATGGCAATTGCATCGGTCTCGGCTTCTGGCAATACGTGTGCAATGTCAGCCGGGGGACGGCGAGGAGAAGGGGGCAGCATCGTAGGACAAGGTGGTCGCGGATGCTGTTGCGCCAACTCCTCTGGTCCACTCTTTAATGGTGGCTTAGGCGGCGTTGGTGTGGTAGGCCGATTCGCATCCATCGATTCGAGCGCAGCAGGTAGCCGAGCGGCATCCTTGGGCACCGTTGCTGCCGAATCAGCGGGGGGCACATCTGGCAGGGGGGCTGGGGGCGAAGCTGGCGGATTAGATGGGGTTGACGGCGGTGGAGTATCCCCCGCCGAGGCCGCCGCTATTTGGGGCGACGGAGAAGGCGATGCCTCCGTGGCCGCTGCCTCGGGGCACGCCTCGACCGGTAGCGGCGGCAAAGGCGAAGTGAGCTCCTCCGGCTCCGTGCCTTCGAGCGCAGGTGACGCAGAGAGCGAAGGCGGCGGGTACGCCTCCCTCGTTGTTCCGCCCGCTGGTTCCGGCGCCGTAGATTCGTAAGCTTTCGGAGGCGCCGCGGTGGCATTTCCTAGATTCGGCGGTGGGGTCGACTTGGCGTGATCAGATTGGGCTGGCTCCAGCGCATCGGCGGCGGTAGGTTGGGGGTTTTCTTGGAGAGGTTGTGCGGAAGGGAATGGTGGTGGTGAACCCATGGGCTTGTTCTCCGGTGGTGGCCCTATCTCCGGTGAGCTAGGCTCAGCGGCGTCAAGGCCACGGGAAGGAGAAACGCTAAGCCTACTAGGACGAGAATGTGCTCTAGTGCTTATGGGGTTTAGCATACTCTCAAAATCGAATCAGCTTTCGTCCCGGAGGAGTGCTGCTGTGTTTTCCATCTTTTTTTCCATTTTTTAAACGACGGCAATGAGATTAAAGTCGCTTAATCACACCTGGTTTGGGTTTGGATCATGCGGGTCGGAATCTGATATCAATTCCCTTAATCTCAGCCGTCAGGCTGCTTTAGAAAGCGTGTCAAAAACAGACGAAAAGCACATGAGCACTCCACTTAATACAGACAACACCTAATACAGATCCTGAAACTTCAGCACATAGTAGTCTAGACAAAGAAACGAAGAGAAAACAATGTCAACAATAGCAGATCGACTAAAAGATGATGGCTCGTCACCACTGCACCCTCCGACTCATTCCCACCACACTCCTAAACATTTGAAACGTCGTGTATCAAGTAATTCCTTCAAGAAGGACTGCGATGATGACGACGTTGCTGCTCGGACTTGTCCTAGGGGTTTCCCCCGTACGCGGAGGTGAGAGGGAAAGGGGTACACCCAACGTCCTCAAGAGGGAAAGGCGGCGCCCATAGGCGTCACCCTCTCGGTGTTGGCAGACCGACATGGATTTCTCCCGACCACCAAAACGCCTCTACCCTGAACGCTTCGTAGGCTTCCACTCATCAACTGAACCCACCAACTCGAGCCAACAAGACCTTGACGCCACCATCGTCGTCTCACTGTCAACACCGACACGAGGCATATAAGACGGAGAACGGGTAGCAGGTCGGGACTCAGGGGGCGACAACGCCGCCACCACGCGAGAGAAAACAACCTCCACCACTTTCACGGTAACCGACAGGACGCGACAGCAAGGGCATACCAAGCCTGGCGAGCCCGGCCAGGCCCAGATTGGGTCCACAAAGCCTCTGCCACCACGCTGCAGTAGGCGCGCAACAGCACCGCCACCAGCCATGCCCCGTTAGCGCCCAAGGACAATCTCCAGGACGCGCAGCAGCCAGCGACACCACCAGCCCGTCCCGGCCCAGATGGGGTCCAAACAGGCCTAGATATGGTCCGCGCGGGCTCTAGTCGCCGTCCACGTGCCATCGTCGGGCGCTACTTCCAAGAGGAAGCACCTCCACCTGGGCTAGCCACGTCGCCGTCGGACCACTGTTAGCCGAGCCGCACCGCCAGCACTGTGGATCCACACGGGCAAAGACCGGTGGCGGCTGCCGACGACGAAGGGGTGTGGAGGGAGGGGGAGGTTGGGGAGGGAGCCCTCGGTTGTTGTCGCATAGAAGACAAGTACACCATGAGCGGGTCCTCGAGGCGTGGAAAAATGTGGGGCATAAGAAGTACGGTGGTCTGGGACAGTGAGCACACAGGTTTACCCAGGTTCAGATCCGACAATGGTGGTCGGATCCTACTTCCTGATAGAACCCGCTATAATGGTAGAGCCGAAGGATTACAAGGATCGGTATCACCTGTGCGAGTTGAGATTGGTTGTTCCCTAAAGGTTGGTCCCTTAGCCGGCTTATATAGTGATCAAGACTAGGGTTTCCAAGAGAAACCTATCCGGCTACGATATAGAGTCAGTAGAGAGTACATCTTGGACTACAAGTCTATCTACAGGCCTAAGTCAGGAAGTCTTCTAGGCCTTCCATATCCAGATGGGCCTCCATCTTCTTTCCCTGTCTAGGTTGTTCGTGGAGCAAATCTCTAACCCGAGAGTGGGTCACCCTGGTCAGTGAGTAATAGTGGATATACCCAGAAAGTATATCCCCAACACCGGTCGCCTCACTCAGGGAGACGACACGGGGAGGAGAGAAAACCTCGACTTTTTGGTGTGACTGACTGGGTTGTGTTTAGCATACTCTTGCTCGGTGATAGACCGACAAAAAAGGTGCGAGCACGGAGTTGGGGCCGTGAAGCCCGTCAACACAATTTACCTTGCAATCGGCGTACACCAGCACGACACCCTAATCGCCCCGGCACAAAAAAATGTTAGGTTCTTTTTCTTTTAGGAAATGTGAGCTTTATTAATTAGGCAAAGTTTATTACAATTAGTTTGGATCACTCCTAGCACACACACACGTCGAGACTGACCCAGTCATAAAATCATTTAAACTATTTTTGTCTAATTGCGCTAGAGAATGCGTTACACCGTTGCTCACGCGATCCACTTTGACAACGCTAATATGCTGATAAATCTTTAGGAGTTCCTGGCATTCGAGTTAGCCAGCCCAGCTCGACGATCTGTCCATAAATAACGAAGACAATCTAACTCCCGCATAGCAGATGAATAGTTCAGTTTAATCAAGTGTATCAACCTGAAAACACACTAGAACTTTGGCTTCCTCCATTGATGCGCAGAAAGGAAGAAAATTCCACTCTCGATAAAACTATAGTGCCATGGTGATCTCTAATGATAATCCCTAGGCCAACTTTATTAGTTGAAATATCCCAACCGGCATCCACATTATCCTTCAAACATCCTTATGGAGGGGCTACCCACCGCGATTGCGGCTGCCCTTTAGAAAAATTGAAACAAGCAGGCAGACAAGGAGCCTTACCGTTACGAACTACCAGATTCTTCATTGCCAGGAATGACTCAAGATAATTGTGTAGTAGGTAGGTAAGGAATCGAGGCAGCAACTGAGGCTTTACCGTCTCCATGCACGATATTATTACGATGATGCCAAATCCTCCATAAGAGAAAAATGATCCGATGATAAGTACTAGTAGGAGACTTATGTAGATTTAAAAACCACTCATGATCAGACTCCATAAAGAGTTGTTCCGATGGGAGCTCTCAGTGCAATCTCATAGCTTCACGTAGCACACGACTCAATGTGCATGTGATAAGGGCATGATGTGCGTCCGCCTGTTGCAACTCACAAATCATGCATATCAGATCAATAGCGGTTATTTGTTGATGAAGACCAGTACATATAGCTAGTGTGGAGGTCGTTGAAAAACACAAAGCTTCGGCGGAACATACGCTCGCCAAACAAGATCCCAAATAATGAGATCACCTTCAGGGGAGGTACTGGTTTGTCCGCTGCTCATCACATCCAAGGTGGGTTACAAACCCAACCAATAGGACGAGTTTACCGAGAACATATAATTCTTTTCTAGAAGCCAAGCAACAAAATCATCACACTGTCTAGCCTGGAGTCTGATCGACAAAATGGCTTGAGCATCCGTCGGAAAGCAGCTTGCGTGCACCATATCCTCCTTCCATATGCGAGTATGTGGGTCAATAAAATCAGAAATCCAGCGTACCCTAGCATTGCCACGTCTTCTCGTCAACTTTGGTGCATGCACTCTAGGTAGCCAATTATCTTGATAGATCCTCACACAAGAATGGTTTCTCCAACTATATGAGGAGAAATCCCTGACTAAAATGGTAATGGTAGTACCAAAACCGATTCTCCAAATAGCACCCTTCTTCAATAATTTCAAGCCAAACATGATCCCCTGTCAGGTTTGTGGTATGTTCTGAATAAAAGCGGTATCAAGTAGATTTGCAGCTGGATAGTACTTGGGTTTTAGGAGGCGGACACACAAACTGTTAGGAAATTGGATCAGCCACCACATATGTCTTGCGAGGAACCCACCCCTCCTTGTGATTTTGGGCGGGCTAGTCGATCCCATGCCATCCAATGCATACTTCATCTATTCTCTTCACCCCCACCAGAAATCCCTAACTATCTTAGAGAGCTCCTCAATTTGGCCTCCTAGAAATTTAAACACACCCATGGCATATGTGGGTAAAGATTGGAGACCCGCCTTTATAAGCGTATCTTTTTTTGCACCAGACATATACTAGTCTGCCTAGTCATTAGCTTTCTTCTGAAACCTACCTTTTATAGATTGAAACTTCCCACTTTTCATCCTCCCATCCGGAACTGGCAGCCCTAGATATTTCTCCTCAAAACATGAGGTTTCATACTTCATAATCCCTTTGACTTCAGCATGCACATCAGGGGAACTGCTCACCGTACATGATTGAACATTTACCCAGGATAACCAGTTGCCCCGTGCTTTGCTCATAACTGTCAAGAACAGATTTTACCACCGATGCTTGTTCAATAGAACACTCAAAGAACAATAGACTATCATCCGCAAATAATAGATGAGTTGTGCCAGGTGAAGAAGATATGCCCTAGATGCCAATAAATAAAGTTGTTGTATTGATATATCTCTAATGTTCTTAATAGTTTTGTATCATGCTATAATTATATTAAGCAGAAACATTAATACATGTGTGTAATATAAACAAACATGTCCCTAGTATCCTCCAGTACTAGTTCGTTGGGCAGATGATGATCGAGGTTTCCCAATCATGATTTGACTAAAAGGTCAACTAACAACGAGATCACTTACGAAGTGACAGACACACCCGACCATAGAATTGCAATATGATCTAGTCACAAAGTTCAATGCACAACAATACACTGTGGTTAAAGTTGGCGAGCCTAGCATATACAAACATGGCCTCCGAACACATATGACCGAAAGGTTAAGCATGAATCACATATGATGTGATCGATATGTTAATATCTACCCTGACCTCTACATCAAAGGTCGTGATGATTGGGGATGATGCGGTGTAAAGGGATCGTGTAGTTACCATATGAATGTTGAGGGATGTTCGTTTAAGTGGGTGTTCTGGTATATTTGTTTGACTAAATAAGAACCCATATTATGAACATTAAGATTAATTAATTTGCAAATAATATTGTAGATGTCTCGCCCTACCTTCAACCTTGGATCTTTCCTTGAGAAAGAAAAGCTAAAAAATGACGGGGCGAACTTCACCGCCTGGTCCTGGGATCTGAAGATTCTCCTCGTTTCCCAGAAACTCTCCTACATACTTGATGCTTCCATAGGTGACCAACCCACTGCCAACGGCTCTCAGGATGATAAAAAATTTATTAGTAGAAGGCCGATGATAGCGCCTGTGTCTAGAGTGGCATGCTCTATGTCATGGAGGCTGGCCTGTAGAAGCGCTTTGAGAACAAGAGCGCCTTTGAGATCATCACCGATCTCAAGGACATCTTTGTGCCTCACGCTAGGTCTAAGAGGTATAAGGTTTCGAACCTATTCTTCTCTTCCATCATGGAAGAGCATAATAGCTTGAGCGAGCACGTGGTCAAAATGTTTGGCTACAACGTTCAATGCCTAAACGACCTTGATTGAAAAATCAACAATGAGCTGGCAGTTGATAGGGAGCTGCAGTCGCTGCCCCAAGCTACGAGAGTTTCGTGCTAAACTAAAACATGCAGGGTATGGATAAGACCATGTCTGAGTTGTTCACCATGCTCAAGAGTGTTGAGGTGGAGATCAGGAAGGAGCACAATGTATTGATGGTCAAAAAATTGTTGACTTCAAGAAGTCCACCAGGAAGGGAAAGGGCAAGAGGGGCAAACCCAAGAAGGACGGGAAGCCTGTTGTTACATCTTCCAGGGCACCCAAGGTCAAGCACGGTGCCACGTGCTTCTACTACAAGCGTGAGGGTCACTGTAAGCACAACTGCGCGAAGTATCTAGATGATAAGAAGGCTGGCAAGATTGTTGCCAAAGAGAAAGGTATATATGATATACATGTTCTTGATGTTTTCCTAACTAGTGCCAGGAGCAACACCTAGGTATTTGATACTGGTTTTGTTGCTCATATTTGTAACTCTCAATAGGAGTTGCGGAATAAGCGGCGTCTAGTGAAGGACGGGGTGACGATGCATGTCAGCAACGAAAATAGAGTTGGATTCCTTGTTGTCGGCACCCTCCCTCTACGTCTCTAATGGAAAAAACTCTTTGTGTAACAACTAATTGGGACTCCAAGTGCGAAGTGTTGTAGCAAGCGTCTTTTCCCCATAAGGGTGGATCAAGGGTTCATATCAAACTCTCGGGGAATTGGCTTACAGATTTATTCTTCCTCTCCTCTTCAAGCAACCTACAAAGTAAAGTTTTGTCTTGTGTCCCCAACTCAACCGTGTGGTTATCAAGCACAAGGTTTCGTATTAGTAATATGAAATAACAAAATAAATAAAGTAAAGTAAAAAATAAATAAAAATTAGGCAAGCAAGACAATAGCAATAAAAGATGGTTGTTTTTGGGTTTTGTGTGTGTTTGCAAGTGAATAAAGTATTTTTGTATTTTAGAAATAATAAATTGCAGAAAATATAAAATGTGATAGTGGTGTTGGAAAGGTGTTTCTAATGGTTAAAAATGGACCGGGGTTCATGTGTTCACTTGTCTACTCTCTTTTTGGGCTGCAATGGACACAGACAATTCATTAGAGACATAATATTGGTGGAACTTCTACATGTGTTTGATAAGCATTCATACGGGCATCATGTTCTAATATAGAGATGATGCAACACATCTATCTTATACTCCTAAAAAAAGGGAAAACTCCAAGCTATCTTGAATTAGGAATCAACAGAGTATAGTCTTAGGTAAATTGACATGATGTTTGAATCACAAATATTCCACCTTGACCAAACAAGATTATCTAACTATCACAAGATAATTATAGCACATGGGTTCACTTTATCCCTAGTGAGGCAACAAAAGAAAGGTAAATACCACAGTAGATCTTGAATGTTTTGTCACTATTAAATCACTACCACCATGCCACTCCATCTAATACACACTTCTCCCCACACATGCTCCTGCATACAAGTTGGATCAGAACAAGTACTTAAGAACGGGGTACATGATATGCATCTATCAATAAATCTTACACATAATAGGTTCCAATCTCATATATCAAATCACGGAATAAAGATCCACCGCATAGGAATTACAAATATGACCATAATCATGTTGGGCAGCTCATATGGTACTAGATCTATGAAGAACAAGAGAGAGAGAGATCAAGCTACTACCACAAACCCATAGTACAGAGGTGGACTACTCTCTCTTCATCATGGTGATGATGGTGGAGACGTTGGAGAAGGTACAAATCCCTCCGTTGGTGGCTCCAGCGGAGTTTCCCCCTCCAATCTTCGCTGGTTCTAGCTCTGTGTTTGGTGTTTTGGTGTTTCTGCGGTGCCTCTCCCTAGGAACTCCCGAGGGGTCCTTTATATAGTGGTTTTTAGGTCATATGAAGGCGGTGGGTGAAAGATTGAAGCGAATCGATGGTCGAGGAGGGAAAGGGCATGAGTCGTGCCCACCCTTACTGGGTGCACCACTTGGGCCCTTTTGGCCCTCCTAGCTCATTTGGTGAGGTCCAAGTGCTCCAGGTGCTTCTCTTGATGAAATATTGATGCTCCTGAAAGCTCATCTCCATTTGACTTTGTTTAGGTCCCTGAAAAGCAAAAATACACAAAACAGGGTTTTGCTGTCCTGTAGAGTTATAAAAAAATAAAGGGGATCATTAGTAAATCCCCAAAAATCAATGTAAAACATGAATATAACATCATATATGTAGCAAATATGTGGGAATTCATAGTAACAAACTACAAAGTTCATGTATGCATTTTACATGCATCAACACCCCCAAGCTTAACCTATGCTTGTCCTCGAGCATGAAGGTGATAAAACTAACATGGGATTTGGAGTTTGGTGCTTCTTTTCACTAGCAATCATCACAAAAAAATTTAAATGGTTCAATGCTTTAGAGAATAACAACAAGGAAGCATATCATAAAGTGATACTCCTTATAATGCCATACTTAACAACACAATGTTTATAATGTCTAACACAAATGGATATACTAAGATGAGGCAATAGTGCATTCTTCGCATGGAGAAAAGTATATACATAGTGGCGGTCCTATGGTCATAATATTTGGCAAAGGAGGTTGGAAAGAGTGTATGGCTGCCAAGTAGGGAACATCATATGTGAGACACCAGCTATCTTCCAAACACTATCCATTAAGTTTATGGTTGAATCATAGTTCATCATTAATGTTTGGTTCCATTGCCCCTCATCACCTGGTTCTTTTTGGCATTCTTGTTTTGGCATTTTTGCTTCTTTTCTCTCTTTTATGTCACTTTTTGCTTGTTGGAAAGGCCTAGCCTCTGCATACTCTATCTTTTCACCTTTTGATATCACATAATTACTTGGAGGATTTTTGCCCTCATCTTAGTGGTGGTACCCCTTCTATGGAGAGTTTTTGCCCTCATTGTTTAATGTATGCATCCTCTTATTGCAGAATACAAGATTGTAATCCAACTCTCCATCGAATGGAGAATGGATTATTGGATGATTATGGAGAAAACACAAACATTGCGGAGTCATTGGATTATCTCCTAATAGTTATTGTATCAAGAAGAGAAGATCATCTTATTACGAGGATATCCCTCAGGCGTGGGTATTAATCTATGAAGTTGGACCCTTTTGCTAAGTTCCACACTAAGCAAGAGATTTCCCATGGTCACAAAAGACCTCAATGTGATAGGCCATGATCTACTAAGATATTTGAAAATAGACATCTAAACTAAGTTCATAATATGAGTTCAATCCTAATTGAGATCCCACTAAAATTGTCATCCCCTGGACGATTTTAGTGATCACACGATCCCAATCCGCTATACAACCCCCGATCGTCAAGAATGGCAATGCAGTTTCAACGGTAGACATTCCCCAATGTCAATCACATCAACCATGTGACTCATGCTCGACCTTTCGGTCTCTTGTGTTCTGAGGCCATGTCTACACATGCTAGGCTCGCCAAATCTAACTTGTGCGTATTTGCAGTGCAACATGGCTTACACCCACTGTAGCACACGCAGATATGTCTGACACCCGATCGTCACGACCTGCCTCATAACAAACAACTTTCTTGGTGGTGCACACACAAGGGGAACACTATCAATGGAATTACTTAGGGATCATCTTATTTGCTACCATTGAGTATCTAATACTAGCATATAATAAGATGAAAAATAGGTATCAACATCACAAGTATATTGTGATATGATATGGTCCTTCTTGCGCCTTGATCTCCATCGAGCGCTCCGGCATGATCTCCATCTTGCCCCTGGTTTGACGCCAAGTCCACGACGCCACCAGCAGGTCATCCATCGGAATGGTGACTATTACTATACTACTTAGTAACAGAAAAGTAAACTACTTTACCTTCGTAACGACCAATACCATATCATAGCACAAGCCCTCCTGCAAAACAAAGTTAGACGCCTCTACTTTATCTTTTGCAAGTTTTACGTGGTTGTTAGGGCTTTTGCAATAGAACCATTTCTAATCTACGAACTTTCCAACTATAACATGGATCCAACAATTGTCTCTACTACACCCCTTTTGGGGCCCTCTGTTGTAAATGTCATATCAACTATTGAATGAGAGACAGACACCCGCTAGCCACTTATACGGAGCAAGCCGTATGTCGAGCGTGGAACCAGTCTCGCGTACGAATACATGTAAGGTCGGTCCGGGCCGCTTCATCAAACAATACTGTGATATAAACAAGTACACGTTAGAGGGTAACAACTAGAGGATCAATGCCCACACAATACTTGTGCGTACTGGTCGTACAACACTCCTATGCATAGATAGGCTCTGATACCACTGAAGGGCTCCGTAGTAGAAAACAAAAAAATCTACGTTGGAACTTCCTAACGCCCAAGATCTATCTATGTAGTAATGCAGTAACGACCGGAGCGTATATAATATATACCCTTGTAGACCGTACGTGGTTAACATTCTGAGGGGAACGTGGTTGAAGTAGTCAAACTCGTAGCCGACCTCAAGGTCTCGAAGCTCCTCATAGGTCACCCTTGCTCCATCTTCATCGTGTAGCACCTTCGGCTCGCGACATCCAAGGTGCCCCAAGTGTGCCCTGTCGTGGTTTGTAGACATACGGTGTACGATGACGACCTCCGGCTCCCTGATCCCTGTCAGGAGTGTGGAAGTAGATCTCTGTCTTGGAATCCCTGAAGCGCAATAGCATGCTACAGGTGCGCCGTCTCTTGCGCGAACATCTCTTTCTTGGGACCGTTCCAACGTGTGGAGACAACTATGTAGAGAGAGAGGGAGGAATTCTCTAAGGAAAATGCCTTAGAGAACATCTCAAATTGTGCGTCTATTCCCACCTATGGGCACCCCTTTATATAGGGGGGAGGTGTGCCCTCCCCTTTGGGTTTTCCATGTGGGACTAAACAAGGGAGAGAGGGGGGAGGTGCCATGGGCCCTTAGGGATCCATGGGCCGGCCAGCTAGGGGTGGGCCCCACCCCGCGCACAACCCTAGTGGCTGCTAGGCCTTGGCCCCTTTGGCCCTTCCCTCTTGCGATTTTCCCTCATGGGCCCATTTCCTTAGGATTTTGGCCCATTAGTGGAGTTCCCTTTCAAATTAGATTTTAATATTAATTACATTAATTAACATGTAAATACATATTACAAAATCCGACTTGACCTGAAACACCTTTTGGTTCCCTTTCCTCCAAACAACTTTGGAACTTTCTCGGAATGATTCCGATTCTCTCACAAAACTTTTCCGGTTTCCTTTTCTCTTTCATATGGTGATTCCAACTTATAGAGGATCTCTAGCTCATCGTACCCTTAAGTGTATTGCCCCATGGCTCAGGAATGGCACATACATGATCTCCATCAATGATCAATAGCGGGACCGGGATGCCCATAATAACCCCTGTGCACTCCACAATGATAATGTCGTTTGAACCATAAACGTTGTTTCCCATTCCCTTTGCCACTCTATACCTAGTTCACCCGAGATTTGATCTACAGTATCTACATACCTTCATTCGATCTTGTTACCGATGAACTTGTTTTCTCGTTCTCATGTCATTGCATTCTGTGACCAAGTCACACGCTTGCAAGCTTCATTAATGCAATGTCACCGAGATGGCCACATGTATCTATCTATTACATGGATTGGCAAATCCTGGTCTTGATATGTACTCCTGACATGGGTATACCCTATATGTACTCGAGCTTGGTATATACGGCCTGAATACGTGGAGGCCCACGGTGTCGCCAAGGCCCAAATGAAGAACTCGAGTAACCTACAGACTCTCAATTGCTTGAAGAACAAGAAGAAGCTAAAGATAGAAAGTTCAAAGGGGAAAACCCTAACATGTAACCGACTCGACCTGCTACCTGAGACCTAGCCTATCTATATAAAGGCTAGGAGGGGGCGGCGAGGAGGACGCACGTAACCCTAGTTTCCACAACCCTCGCTAGATTGCATCTGCGCACCATTGTAATCCTCGATTCCTTTGATAATTCCACGAGTAGACAAGCAGGAGTAGGGACCTCTACGAGGCCTAAACCTGGGTAAATCTTCGAGTCCCCTATGTGCTTGTTTGCTAGCCGATAGATGTCTCCAGCGCTCCCTCCTTCTCCAAAACCCAAGTCCATAACAATGGGCATTGATGAGTTAAACCCTCGTCAATTGGCGCTGTCTGTGGGAATTGGGAGTGCTGATGTTGCGGCTTCTTCGGCCCCATCAACCGCGATCTACAACTCCGCAACAATGGAGATTTGCCAGATCTTCGGCGTGTTCGACTTCACCGTCCACACGCTGGTCACTCGCCCGGCTTTCGAGTCCGTAGGCGACGGAATCAGCCTGGCAATCGGGAGTTTCCGCTTCCAAGTTGGTCAGATAGGCACGCTTCGCATGCCTGACCAGCCGACGGTGCCGTCGATTGCCCCAGCATCATGGTTCCCTCCATCGATCGGCACCCTCAGTGAGCTCATCGCCCTGGCAATAGTCGAGAACACAGTGAGCGACATCAGTCGTGACTTTGATCTGAGCGATCTGGCAACTGAAGATGGAGCCTACGCCTCTGGATCTGAGAGCTGCGGGAGCAGCAGCTTCCCCAATCACTTCATGTGCGTCGTCATCAACGCATGTGACACCTCCGCCAACCGCGACAACACGGGAAATCGCGGTAACGAAACCGAGCCGCCTAACGGCGGCAACGGTGGCAACGGTGGCAATCGCACCCTATCAACAATGGAGGAGCAATTGAACCTCCAACCATAACAAACAAGCAAACCGGCGAGCGCGTCGCGATCAGGCTCAACGAACAAGAATGGGCTCGCTGTCGCGAGGCCTTACGAGGCAACCCTCTACCCTTCGGATCTCCGCAAGAACTGCTAATGGGCTACCACTGGCTCCTGAAGGAAGAATTTAAGCGTCAAGTGAAAACTATCGTGCAACTCGAGGCGCGCAAAAAGGCGGCCGACGAGTCGAGCCTTCGACGTGCCAGACTCTCCTCCCACGAAGGATCCTCTTCAAAGGGCAACGAGTACCTCACAAACAAGAGGCGATCTCGGATGGCTCATCTCACCGAGCAAGAATGCATAGAAGCTGCAAAGGTCCTCGACTTCAGCTCTATGACAGTCGACACACGGGGCAACGTGGTCCCCAAGACGTCGCAGGCCGCGGTGACATCAGCCACCATGTACCTCCTCAACAACCAGCCGCCAGCTAGAGAGCCCCGAGCCGCCATGCACCGATCTATGATCGCGGGCTTGGGACTAGTCGAAGCTGCCCTCGACAAGGAACCAACACCAGAGCCAAAAAAGGCAAAGTGCTAGCAAAGCGCTACTCCTCGCCCTCATCCAACGACGATAGTCACGACCTTTCTCGATGCTGCCGCTCACAACGACACGACCACGACTATGATGCACACGATGACCTCACGCAGCGTAAGATCGACAAATCAAGGGCGCGACGTGCTCGGTCGACTGACTCGGAAGAGGAAGATGTGGAGCTCTGCAGTGCCAGATGCTTCAGCAGGTCCATCAGGCAAAAGCGAATGCCCAAGGGGTTTAAAATCCCGCCGGAGAACCCGAAGTTTGACGGCCTATAGGACCCGAAGATCTGGCTGGAGGACCACATCTCCTCCGTCAGGCTCCACGGCGGCAGTCGAAGCACGGCCATGCAATGTCTACAGCTACAACTGCAAGGTGTCGCTCGAGCATGGCTCAACAACCTCCCACGCGGATCAATTCACAGTTGGGATGAGCTGGTTTACAGCTTCGTGCGCAACTTCAAGGGCACATACAAGTGGCCTGCATCAATCGAAGAGCCGATATGCTGCCAGCAAAGATCAGGCGAATCGCTACGCTCCTACATCCAGAGGTGGTCCATCATCAAGAACTCCGCAGAGAACATCTCGGAGGATCGCGCGATTGACGCATTCAACAGCGGCGTCCGCCGCATAGAGCTCAGAGAGGAGCTGGGCCGCTCAAAGCCCACGACCATCGACTACCTGATGGAAATCGCGAATCGGTGGGCCGATGGAGAAGATTCGGTGAAAAATCGCGTCCACTCCGATGAGGAGGCAGAACTCGAGCGCAGACGCGACCGCCGGGGCAAACGCCACATGCGCATCTACGATGACCACAACAACGTCAATATGGTCGCAGCTGGCTACGCCGACAGACGCGACGATAACCGCAACAGCGAATACCGCAGCGGTGACCGCGACTCCGGGAAAACCACGCAAGTGTGGCAACGCCGCAATCGTGATGAGGCGCCCGCGATATCCATTGAAGACAAACTTTCCGGGCCATGTACGGTGCACTTCTACATCGACAAACATGATGGAAAGAAGTAGTCCAGCCACCTCCTCAAGGACTGCAGCGAGTCCCTCAAACTACATGAGGGATTGGTTCGGATGAATCGCAACACGGTCGAAAGAGGCTACGGAGCGGCTCCAGGCGCCGTGGCACATGGCTCTCCGCCACCGCCACCTGGAATACCCCTAAACACAGCTGCGCCAGACCAGCACCAGGGAGGCGAACCATACCCACGAGCCATGGGTACCATGATGATCCAAAAAGGACGCCCCTCCAACAGGGTGCAGAAGGCCATCACTCGCCAAGTCAACTTGGCCACAAACTCTCCACTATCTACCACTGAGTACCTCAGCGGAAGCGAGTCCTGCATCACCTTTGACAAACGCGATCATCCGCCTCAAGTACCTCGTCCAGGCCATTGTCCCCTCGTACTCGAGGCGCAAATCGGAGGTTTCGACATGAACCACGTCTTCATGGACGGCGGAAGCGGCATCGACCTTATATTCGTGAGTACCTTGCGAGCAATGAGGATCCCTCTGACTTGCCTAGAAGCCTCGGACACAACATTCCACGACATCGTCCCAGGAAAAGGCGTATATCCCCTGGGCAAAATCAACCTCGATGTCATCTTTGGCACGCCGAAAAACTTTCGGCACGAGCTTATCGACTTTGAGGTCGTCGACTGGCCCTCACAGTACCACTGCATCCTCGGACGTGTCGCATTCGCTAGGTTCATGGCAGTACCACACTACGCCTACCTGCAAATAAAAATGCCAGGTCCCAATGGCGTCATCACAGTCAACGGGAGCTTCGAGAGATCCGATCAAGCATAGGAATTCAACAATTTCCCGGTCCTTGACATGGAAGAACTCGCGAGACTAAAGGAGTCGACAAACAACAGTCTGCCTCCCCTAAACCAGCCAAGTTCGCCCGATCTATCTTTCGACTCATCGGTGCATACAAAGAAAGTGCAGGTCCACCCATCGGATCCCGCCAAGACGGCCCTCATCGCCAACAACTTGAGTCCCGCATAGGAACTCGCGCTCATCAAATTCCTCCGTGAGCACTGGGAAATCTTCGCCTGGTGTCCAGCAGACATGCCAGGAGTTCCTAGGGAATTCTCCAAGCACGCACTCAACATCAACCCAGACGCAAGGCCAGTCAAGCAAACAATCTGGCGATTATCTGAGCCACGAGCAAAGGCAGTCGGAATGGAGATCAACAGACTCCTCGACGCCAAATTCATACGCGAGATCAAGGAAAGCACTTGGCTCGCCAACATGGTGCTAGTACCAAAAAAGGACACGGATATCCTGCAGATGTGCGTGGACTTCACCTCTCTGAATAAGCACTGTCCAAAGGATCACTTCCCGCTACCACGAATCGACCAGATCATCGAGTCCACCGCAGGATGCGAGCGCCTCTGCCTCCTCGACGCCTACTTAGGCTATAATCAGATTCGAATGAAGGAGGAAGATCAAGAAAAAACAGCGTTTACAACGCCCTTCGGTGTGTTCTGCTACAACACAATGTCTTTCGGGCTAAAAAACGCAGGAGCCACCTACCAGCGGTGCATGCAGGCTTGCCTCAAGGATTAACTTGGTCGCAACATTCAAGTATATGTCGACGACATAGTAATCAAGACCAAGGAGGAAGCCTCCCTAATCGACGATTTACGCGAAACCTTCACCAACCTCGACCGCTACCCGATCAAGATCAATCCGGACAAATGCACCTTTGGCGTACCATCTAGGCAACTACTCGGGTATCTCATCTCCGCGATAGGAATCGAGGCAAACCCGAAGAAAATAAAAGCCATACTGGCCATGGAGAAGCCAAAAAACATAAGAGGCGTCCAACAGCTGGCTGGGCGAATCGCGGCCCTCAGTCGATTCATCAGTCGGATGGGTGAAAAGGCACTGCCCTTCTACCAACTCCTCCGCAAGGCTGAAAAGTTTGAGTGGACCAACGAAGCGCAGGAAGCATTCGAAGACCTCAAGCGCCCGCTATCCACTTCACCAGTATTGGTGACCCCACGAGAAAGGGAACCGCTGTTGCTGTATATCTCCGCCACCAACCAAGTGGTCAGCACAGTACTTGTGGTCGAACGAGCCGAGGAAAACAAGGTCCACGGGGTACAACGCCTTGTCTACTACCTCAGCAAGGTCCTCACGCCAACAAAACAGCAGTACCCGCATTACCAGAAGCTGGCGTACGGCATCTTCATGACCGCCCGGCGACTGCGCCACTACTTCCAGGAACACCCTATCGTGGTGGTCAATGACGCCCCGCTGGGGCATAACCTCAATAACCTCGACGCCACGGGACGAGTCGCGCTTTGGGGAATAGAATTGTATCCACAAGACATTACATACGAAAAGCGCGACGCAATCAAGTCGCAAGTTCTTCCTGACTTCCTTGTGCACTGGATGGAAAACCAGCTCCCCGAAAAACTAGATATGTCCTACCTCTGGACAATGCACTTCAATGGATCCAAGCGGAAGGACGGAGAAGGTGCAGGTGTCATACTGACATCGCCCCAAGGGGACAAGCTGAATGCAGTTCACCGCCTCCAACAACGAAGCTGAATACGAGGCCCTGCTACACGGGATGAGGATGGCAAAAGCCTGCGGCGCCAAAAGGCTCATTATATACGGCGACTCCAAGTTGGTCATCAACCAAACAATGCATGAGTACGACGCACTGAACGACAACATGATCGCCTATCGTGACCTCTATGACACACTCGAAGGAGACTTCGACGGCTACGAGCTGTGACACGTAGGCCGCGAAAGCAATGAAGAGGCGGACGCACTCGCCAATATAGGCTCTACCTGCGCCCCCATACCACCTGGGGTATTTCTCGAGCGTATCTGCGAATGCTCCATCAAGCCAAAGGTAGCAGAAAAGAAAACAAGCGCAGCAACGGACTCGGGGGCTACGCCACCCAATGAGCCAATGGCACTCGACGACCTGGAGCTAGATACAGGACTCGAAGGACCAATGAGCATCATGATGATCGAATCATCCTGGACTCAGTCGGAGATCACGTACCTCCTCAGCAAAAGGCTACCGGACGATCCGACTGATGCACGACACATCACACGGCGATCCAAGGCATTCGCTATTATCAACGGCGAACTATACAAGCGCATCATCACATGAGTACTCCAGCGATGCGTCTCCATGGCCGATGGAAGAGCTGTTCTCCTCGACATCCATGAGGGAACCTGTGGACACCATGCTGGCAGTCGCGCCCTCGTGGCCAAAGCTCTACGAGCTGGGTTCTACTGGCCTACGGCCATGCGCGATGCCAAGGATATCATCCAGAAATGCAACACGTGCCAGCGATTCGTGGACAAGCCACACACACCTGGCGCAGAGCTCCGACCAATTCCATTGGCCTGGCCCTTCGCGCAATGGGGACTCGACATGGTCGGCAAACTCCCCAAGTCCTCGCGAGGAGGCTACGTCTACCTCCTAGTCACAGTCGACAAGTTCACCAAGTGGATAGAGGCCATGCCAGTGACCAATCAATCAGGGCACAACGCAGTCAAGTTCTTCGAGTCCATCATTTTCCGCTTCGGAGTGCCACACAACATCATCACAGACAATGGAACTAACTTCACATCCAAGGAGTTCCAAGAATTCTGCGAGAATCTGGGGATAAACATCAGCTACGCCTCGGTAGCGCATCCACAGACCAATGGTCAGGTCGAAAAGGCGAACAGGCTCATCTGCGGCGGCATCAAGAAGCGACTCCTCCGGCCACTCGAACAAGCCGCGGGTTTCTGGCCAGACGAACTACAATCGGTACTCTGGAGCCTACGCACAACCCCAAACAGTGCTACAGGCTACACCCCGTTCTTTATGGTGCACGGGGCTAAAGCGGTGCTACCCGCTGAGGTATGGTACAAAGCGTCGCGCGTGGTCGCTTATAGCGAGCAGGAGTCAACCCTGGCACTCGAAGACTCCGTAGACCTCCTTGACGAGGCAAGGGAAATTGCCGCAGAAAGATCAACGATCTACCAGCAGAACCTGCGCAACTACCACAGTAGGAGGCTACGCCCCAGATCCTTCGTCGAAGGCGACCTGGTCCTGCGACTGAAGCAGCAAGGACATCTCAACCTCGAGTCCCCCTGGGAGGGACCATACGTGATTACAGAAGTAATCCCAGGTGGCGCCTACCGCCTTCAAGATTTAGAGACTGGAGTCGCATACTCCAACCCCTGGAACATCGCGCAGCTGCGACACTTCTACCCTTAGTCGTTTTTACTTTTACATTGCAAATAAGGCCACTCAGCCAAGGCTACTTAGCCACACATTGTACTTCGTACTGTCTCACGAATAAATAAAGCTAAGTGCCCCAAAACTCCGTGTTCTCCTTTATTTTTCCGTAACTTATCGACCCGGGGGCTGCGCCACCCTATACACATATGTTCTACGAACTAAAACACGATATCCTGAGTAGCTGGCACATCAATCGAAACCCTTGACACACATCAACCCGGTTACGCACTTTTGACAGTTGACAAGGGACTGAGATAAGCGCATGGCCAGGCTAACGAAAAGGAGTCGCATAGTGCAACGCACTCACAAAACATACACGCTAACAAGCTCTTTATACATCATCAACAATCAATTATGCACATCATTACATACAAACTTTACAACACTGATACACTTATGTGCATGATACAAATTAAAATACTATTGCAACAAGAGAACGTTGGTTTGCTCCTCGAAGAAGTCGACGATCTCCTCCGCTGGGCGATCCACTGCCTGATAGTGAGGCACCATATTCCAAGCAGAACCCGCTGGTGGCACAGGTGGACCAGCCGCAATTGCCGCAATGTCTACATCAGGCCTATGCAGTCGCACCAGCGATAGAGCGGCCTTGGCACCAGCCACCAACTGCTGCCTTACACACTCGCGAATCGCAGCTAGGTCTTGGAACTTGGCAAGGAGGGCCAGCAGGCTCGATGGAGCAACATCCAGCGGAAACATCGTCCGATAAATGTTCTTCAAGCATGACTACGACTTCTTCAGAAAGTGCAGCACTCACGATGCACGATCTTGTAGGGTCGCCAGCGTGATCGCACGATCATGATCCACCCAGAAGTATCCACTCTCCCAAACTTGCTCTTGGGTCAGATCATGCATGCGAATGGTAACCCTATCTTTCTCATCCTGTGGATGGCGAGCGCTAACAACTATACAAAACAACAACGGAAGTGTGAGGATAGCACACCATTGCGAGTGACTACAAGGAAAATATAAGAGTAAGCAAACTAACACTTAAACTGGTCGCCCAGCTGCGTCATTTCCCCCAACATATACTGTTCTCGGGCGGTGGACTTCTCTGCCCTTGACTTCCATACATCCGCGTTACTGTGGAGCATGGGCAATTCACGCTCTAACTGTTTCACGCGATCACACAGTCGCGAGAGTAGAGACAGCTCATCCACCCTCGAGCGTGGCGGTGCCAAAGTATCATCAAGGGGCGGCGAATCCTGAGGTTCCCCCAAAGGATCACTTGATGTGCCCTACCACAAGCCAAGCAAGAAGCAATAAGAATACCAAATCGACACACAGACAAAAGATTCGAGTGCATTCAAGATTAGCAAAAGTATCAGCAGATACACTCGCCAAAAGGCATGTTCTTGACAAAGACATAAACTAATCAACTATTACAAAGCTACTGAGGAGCAACTGGCTTCTTCGACTTAGACGGCTTCGGGGGCCTCATCGAGTCTGTGGCGGTATCAGATGCCATTGACTTTATGCCGGCCCCTAATGCCGCAGCCTTTGCCGCCTTCTTGGCTCGCTGCAGCTCCTCAGAGTACTTCGCAATTGTGTTAATCAGCTGCGGCCCATACTTGCCACAGGCAGTCGTGAAGGGAGCAAAGACTACCTGCTGGCCGTCCGTGCTAACGGGCATCGCCCTTGAGACCCCTCCAGGATCAACTTCGACTCCATGGGCCTGCACCATGGCAAGTGACATTGACGCGCCAGCCGCACGGTGTGAGTTCTTGAAACTTGCAGGGACACCCCCGACGAGAGACTCCACCAGCTCGTCCATGTTCTCGATTAGCTCAGCCTTGGGCATCAGCTCCTCCTGGAGGCGACTGAGCATGCCCTTGGCCTTGGAGAGCATATCTTGAACGGCGGTGTTGCGGTCCTCGACTGCTAAAAGCGCACCCGCCAAGGCATCGTCACGACGGAGGGCCTGAGGGTCGAAGCTCAAATCGCCAGCATCTGTACATAAACCCACACATGGGTACGAAAGTTATCGCCAACAAAAAATTCGAACAGAGAACGATAATGATATCCAAGCAAGGTACCTGAGAGGGCCTTGGCAATCGAGAAAAGCTGTTCTTCGAACAAATTCTCCCTTGCTGCAATGGAGGCACGCAGGTCCTCTTCGCGCTTCTGTGCCTCGTCACGCGCCGCGATTGCCTCATCGCGGCTCTTCACAGCCGTGGCAAGTGTCTTTTCCATGGTGGCGGCGTTGCGCAGAAGGGCATTATGTTTAGCTACAAGAACAAAACAAAAGGGATTGATTATCAGCCGACTACATGAAAACGATGCAGAAGAAGGTGAAGTGAAGAGCACTTACTTTCCACCACGCAATGGCGCGTATCAAGCATTGCATGCTGGCGACCCATCGCAAGCACTTGCTCCGCCAAGTGAGCAACTTCCTTCACAAGGAGCTATCGCAAAAGGAAAAACAACAAAGGATCAGCAGAAGCCATAGATAACATCGACCGCAACATCAAAAGAAGAAATGCTACACTTACATGATCCTCCAATGACTCTGAAGTCGATTGGTGTGCAGTCATCCAGGCAACCATCCGATGCTCCCCATCATGCAGAGAGCTGGAAGAGTTGTGCCCAGAGTGGGCCGCCAATGGAGGGGAAGGAGCACGCTCGACCTCTTTCTTGGCCCTTGAGGTTGCGACTCCCGATTCTTTCAAAAATTGGACGCTGCCAGAAGATGACGACGCCTGCTGACTGCAAGGCAAAACCAACATCAAGAAAAGGGCAAATCCAAAGAAGAATCAAAAGGACAACTCGAATACTTACCAATCAAACTTATCAAAGTCAAAGGTTGGCTCCCCCGACTCTGACGAGGACTCCTTTGGCAGTCGCATCTTCTTGCGAGAAGATGGCGCCACGGCACTCATAGGAATGGCAGGGATTGGCGACTCCGCACCAACACCTGCACCTTCCGGAGTCGAAGGAGACGACGCATCAGAATCCTCGCTGCGTGAACGATTGCGAGTATCCAGAATACCCGACTCGGGGGCTTCCTCCTCCACATCAGATGGGACGGTTGACTCCGACTCATCTTCTTCCAAGGCTTCATGAGGAATAACCCCCTCAGGAAGAGGGGGCATACAGGGTGACACCACCCAATCCTGCATACAGACCACAAATTAGCACAAAGCAAAGAAATAACAAAGAGGCAATCAACAAACTAAGCTACTATGTAGCACAACTATACCCCAGGAGGAGGATTCGCAGCATCGAACGGAGGAATGACTGGTTCATTGGGGAGCACATCCTTGACGGTGTACTTGGTGACCAGTCGAACCCTTTTATCTACCTCACTCGCGGACATGCCATCGGCAGACACACGAGTGACATCATCGCCAGCCCATCTTTGAAACATGGGTGGACTCGGCTGCAGGGGCCAGCGGCCGCAACCACGTGCGAATGAGGGCGCAACCTCCCTCCTCTTTGCCTATGCGACTCTCGAGGTCGCAGACGCGCTCGTACAGCACATCTGTCTCTGCAGGCTCACCGGGCATGACCACATTCTTATAGGAGAGCCTCCTCTGGCACGGCGTCATGGGGTCGAAGGGTGCGAGTCCGAAGTGTTCTCCGTCAGCCTTCTTGTCGCGGATGTAGAACCACTTGTCCCTCCACCCTTGGACGGACATCGCCAGCTTGATGTCGAAGTATGTGGCGGATGGATCGACGTGGATTCCGCAGCCGCCTACATCATAAACTACGGAGCCAGACGCTGATTGATGCTTCAATTTGAAGAGGCGCTTGAAGAGGCCGAAATACGGCTCGATTCCGGGCCAGCACTCGCAAAGGGTGATGTAGAAAGCTACGCGGAGGATGGAATTGGGGGACAGTTGATGGAGGTGGAGCCCGTAAAAACAAAGAAGGCCCCTGAAGAAAGGATGCAGGGGCAACGAGAGGCCACGAATGATGAACGCTAGGAACATCACTCGAAAACTAGCAGGAGGAGAGGGGATTACCTCACCGCCGGGGATGCGCGCGTCGGCGACTGTGGCAGACAACACTCCTTCTTGGCGAAGAAGACGAAGATCCGAGGACTTGATCACAGATGGACACCACGCGCCATTCGTGACACGGGTGCCCATGCCCTTCTTATTCTTGCCGGTAGCGGTGCTGGTGCCCGCAGCGGCGGAGCCGCCCTTCTTCTTCATCGCAGCAGTGGCAGCAGCGGAATCGGCCGCATCACCTCCTTTCTTCTTCCCCATTACACGGCGGCGATGCGACCGGAGGAAGTAGCTGGGAAATGTGCGAAGCTGGTCCAGCGCCACAGAGGGAAAAGAACGCAGAGAAAGCAGAGGAGCAGCGGCAATGGCGATGAAGGCAAAGGATGAATGAAAGTAGATGTGAATTTTACCGTCGTAGCATCACTACTTAACCCCTGGAAGATGCAATCCAACGGCTCAGAAAAACCCTACTGGACGCGTGGCGTTCATCATGCTCGACACGTGGAGGAGCTAAAACGCGAACCATCCCCCCACTACTCCCATTACGTGCGGAAATCGAGGAGGCGCGGTTAAAATAAAGATTACACACGCCTAGTCAAATCAGAGTTAGGGAGTGGGACCCACCGCTCGTCACGTCCCATCAAACTCGCTCACGCGGGCAACCGAGGTCATGAAATCGTCAGCACTGATGTCATCAAAAACTACACAGCAGAAGACTTCGACTACTTTAGTCCTTGCTCGAGTCTTCGACTCCACCAAGCACTCGGGGGCTACTCCCATAGGGAGCGTTGGTCGTGCACCCTATGATTTTTTCTTCTTCTTTTATAGGAACATGAACAGTCAAAGCAAAACCCAACCACTCGAAACACGGTTTGATTATGGACAGGGGTTACTCCCATAGGGGGCGCCGGAAGCAAATTCGACTGAAACAAGCAAACAAAAGACAAATGCAGTCGTGAAAGTTCTTTAGTCCCTGCCTGAGTCTTCGACTCAACCAGGCACTCGGGGGCTACTCCCATAGGGAGCGCTGGTCACGCACCCTATGATTATTTGTACAAAGTACTGTGTGTTGATGACATCCACACTCGAAGTTTATGGTGACACCGCCTCATAATTTTTCCCTACAAAGAAACTGCGTCTCCTGGGTCACCCGAATCGTCTCCGCGATGATAAAATTCGGATGCCCGCTTACAGCATGAAGATAAGACCTGAATAAGGCCTGACAACACATTAGCTGCGCACTACCAGAAATATATCCGTGCCTGCAGGTACGATGAACATTCCTTGACGGACGTGTCGAGTGCTCACACCCATATACTGGAATTCGACTCCTATAAGACCTCCACGGCTTGAGTCGAATTACACCAGCACTTTTCTGGATTCGAGTCCGGGGACTCGAGTTCGAGTAGATGGCGTTGTTTTACCCTAAGGTAGTTAACTGATACCGGTACATCGGTTAAATCAGGCACGCACATCAACAATCCGTATGACATAAACAAAGCAGTCGAAAAACATACTCAGTCATGCACTCGAAAGGCTTCACAAAGTCTCCAGTCGAATCTGCGATTCCACTGGACACTCGGGGGCTACTGACATGGGTATACCCTATAGGTACTCGAGCTTGGTATATACGGCCTGAATACGTGGAGGCCCACGGTGTCGCCAAGGCCCAAATGAAGAACTCGAGTAACCTACGGACTCTCGATTGCTTGAAGAATAAGAAGAAGCTAAAGATAGAAAGTTCAAAGGGGAAAACCCTAACATGTAACTGACTCGACCTGCTACCTGAGACCTAGCCTATCTATATAAAGGCTAGGAGGGGGCGGCGAGGAGGACACACGCAACCCTAGTTTCCACAACCCTCGCCAGATTGCATCTGCGCACCATTGTAATCCTCGATTCCTTTGATAATTCCACGAGTAGACAAGCAGGAGTAGGGACCTCTATGAGGCCTGAACCTAGGTAAATCTTCGAGTCCCCTGTGTGCTTGTTTGCTAGCTGGTAGATGTCTCCAGCGCTCCCTCCTTCTCCAAAACCCAAGTCCATAACAATGGGCATTGATGAGTTAAACCCTCGTCAACTCCTCTACACGCTCCTTTGGGAAACCTGAGTAGCACCTTTTCGATCACCCAGTCACGGTATGATACTTTATACCATCTAAGCTCCCTCCAGAATGGTGATTTGAATTATCTCACAGTCTAAGGATTAGGTTGTGAGGTTTACTTAGTTTATCATTAATGGTGAACTTTGTAACTAGATCTCATTATGATACAACCTATTGGGCTGTTTGTCTATCACATCATTCAACTAATGACATGACCTCATTGTCAATTGGCATAAATGCCCATGATCTCGAAACCCTAGATCATCCTCATGACCAATGAACTAGTTCGCTAGAGGTAACTAGAGGCTTGGTTCGTTTACATACCACACGTGTATTAACGTTTCATATTAATATAGTTACAGCACAATATGAAACGTATTATGAACATAAGAGATATATCAAACAATACACTATATTATTTGCCTCTAGGGCATATCTCCTTCAGGTAATATCATTAATCTATCCTCAATAGTCATCGAGACTCCTGACAATGATTTAACAAGAAGTTTAGTCAATAATAATAATATCCTCTAGGACATAGAAAAATCTCAAATGGATGATTATCTTGACTCCACACCTGAGGTGGAGACCGAGATTAATCAAAAATATGAAGAACCCATAAGGAAAGGAGATGAGGCTCTTCCTCCTCCAATCCTTAAAACTCTACCAAAGGAACTAAAATATAGGTTTCTTGATGAGAGTAATAAATTCCCTGTTATTATAAGTGCTAACCTTGTAGAGAAAGATGAGGAAAATTTAATGAAGGTTCTCCTAATGCATCGAAATGCTCTTGGGTATTCGATGAGTGACTTGAAGGGGATTAGTCCCTCGATAGCCACCCATAGAATATTCATGGAAGAAGGAGCTCAGCCGGTCGCAGACTTTCAGCGACGTCTTAAACCTCACATGAAAGAGGAGGTAGGAAAAGAAATAATACGTTTGTTGGATGCAAGTGTCATCTTTCATGTAGAAGAGAGTGAATGGGTAAGTCATGTTCATTGTGTTCCCAAGAAAGGTGGGTTTACGGCTGTCGAAAATGAACATAATGAAATGGTACCTACTAGAACTAGTGTTGGTCAGAGGATGTGCATTGACTATAGAAAACTTAATAAGGAAACTCGGAAGGACCACTATCCTTTACTGTTTATAGATCAAACTTTATAAAGGATTACTATGCACTCTCATTTTTGTTACTTGTAAGGCTATTCCGGGTTTTCCCAAATTTCTGTTCACCCTGATGATCAACTTAAGATTACTTTTATTTGCCCTTATGGTCTTTATGCTTATCGCCGTATGCCTTTCGGTCTTTGCAATGCTCCTGTCACTTTTCAAAGATGTATGACTGCTATATTTGTTGATTATGTTGAAAGTATTATGGAAGTATGCATGGATGACTTCTCTGTTTATGGAACTTCCTTTAATCACTGTCTCCATAATCTTCATAAAGTTTTGCAGAGATGTGAAGACACTAACTTAGTCTTGAACTAGGAAAATGTCATTTTATGGTTCAAGAAGGCATAATGCTTGGTCACAAAGTCTCAGGTAAGGGCATAGAAGTTGACAAAGCAAAGATTGAAGCAATAGAAAGGTTACCCCTCCTCGAGACATAAAAGGTATAAGAAGCTTCTTAGCTCATGTGGGATTTCATAGAAGGTTCATTAAGAATTTTTTAAAAACTGCTAGACCTTTAACTAACCTTCTTCAAAAGGATGTTCATTTTAATTTTGATGAAAAGTGTCTTACCTCTTTCAACATATTAAAACAAGCTCTCCTTGAAGCTCTCATTATAAAACCACCTAATTGGAAGAAACTTCTTGAGCTGTTTTGCGAGGCTAGTCATGGAGCTGTAGGAGCAATTCTTTATCAGTATGATGGTGATGATCTTAATATCATTCATCATGCTAGTCGCACCTTAAATGGGGCCCAAAAGAACTACCCTATGGCAAAAAAATCTTCACATTGGTTTTCTCCTGTGATAAGTTCATCATGGACTCTAAAGTAAGAGTACACACTAATCGTGTTGGCTTAAAATAAATCCTAGAAAGGACTGATGTTAAGCCAATAATGATCCTTTGGACTTTACTTCTGCACGAATTTGATTTACAGATCCTACAAATAAAGGAAGAGATGGAGTAAACATTCATGGACACTCAAGAAGTTGCTCATCCTAAGGAGGTGTCTTCCGTGTATATACGTGTGGGAACCACACTACCAAAAAGGAAGTTCTCTATTTCTTCTTGCAATGGTTTTGGTGATTTTCTACAACCAGTTTTATTCGAAGAGAGGAAGAAAAAGATACTCAAATGAGTTCATGTTCCCTCGAGGATCAAAGCTTATGAAATCTTGAACACATCTTTGTTCTAGATGATTTTCTGATGTTTCTTTTTACATATTTGCATTCCCTTCATTTTTTTGAGTTCATTGCCGGTCTTACGAGCTCGGTATAGGTGGGCGGTACGGCCGGATCCGCCCGTACCACTGGTCGGTAAGCCCGCTGGTGCCCTCGTTTCGTTTTTGCAGACCGGTATGACCGGATCGTACGGGCGTAGCCCCCCGTACGGCTGGTCGTTATCAGTTATGTGCCCTTCTTCTTATTTTCGTTTATTTGTGTTAAAAAAGGGGGAAAACCCTGAAGCCGCAAAGTCAGTACGGACATGCATTACGGGTGGAACCCGCCGATACCACTTAGTCGATTGACTATTATCGACTACATCGTGATGTGTTTTTGGAAACGACCCGGTACGGGCGTGCCGTACGGGCGTCTGCCCGTACCAGCTGGTCGTTACGATCGCAATTTCCTTCTTTTGCACTTATTTGTTTCCATACTTGTTGGGATTCTTTTCTTGGGCGAGCCTTTTTCTTCCAATACAAGTTTCACCCTGCTCCTGACCCTTAATAAGCCTCTTTAGAGGTCCCTCTCTCTCTTATATCAACAAATCTAATCTACTTGATGTGCTACCCAGTTCAAGGCAAAGGCAAGCCTCTAAACCTCATGGCTCCTTAGTGGGATAGTTTTCAGACCTCCTCCATCGAAGCTGATGATCATGAAGCTCAAGGCCTAAGCCCTAAGAACAAGCACTACACCTATGATTCTGATTATGATTCTGATAACGAGGAGTTCAAGATCTTCATGGAGCAATCAAAGAGGGGATGGAAGCAGCCGGACTACCTGTCTATGGTGAAGCCTGAAGATGAGGAAGAATCCAAGAAACCTCATGGGAAGGGGTGCACGGAGTCGCTTGATACCTTCGATCCGGATTATGGATGTAGTATAGCTTATTTTTCCCTAGTAGACCTAGGTTATTGAATCCTCAGGAAGCGAATGCGTAGTGAAGTTATTTTAACGGACCTTCTGGAGTTCTAGAATTCCTTTTGTGTTTTCATTGGACCAGTAGTTTGCGTCTTTTTGTTACTGTAAATGATGGAGAAAGAGGGCCTAGGGCGTTCAGTTTCACCTGTAGCTGTGCAAAACATCTGATGGAAATAAAAGATAGAAATAAAGCATGTGTGTACTTGTTAGAGCAAGATAAATTATATGTGGGCAGTGCATCCATAATTGCTATTGCCTCCGCAACCGCTTATAGCAATAACCTACTAGTCTCATCCATAGAAGAAAGAGAACTAATGATATGCATAGTGATGTCACCGTTAATCCCAAGCAAATCCCTCACATACAGCCGTACTACCCCTTCTGCCACTGGGGTTCCCAACCTGTAGATCAGTCATCACTCATACTCCCTATACCTGGCTCAACCCTCGAGGTCTTGGGTACCTGACAAGTCCTTGCATTGAGGCAAGAGAGGATACAATAATCATCATGTCATACAAACTAATACACGATCCCATCTATGATAATTCACATGCACAATTGCTACATGGCTAGGCCGAAGCCCTTAGCCCAAGGAGAATTACTCACACATAGAGATGAGATCAACAATCGCAAACATTGTAATAAAAATCATAAGATTGATAGCAATAGTATTACAATGTCACCAATCGGAGAAGAGATCTACTATTACAAGTGGTGGAATATGGCTATGGAGATGGAGAAGGGTTTGGAGATCTCGACGCGACTGGTGATCTATGATTGAGACTTCTGGATGGTGCGAACTCTGTTTTCTCGTCGCCCGAGGCTTCTTTATATAGGGGTCCCTTCACGAAAGTTATTCTATTTGACCTAACAGTGGTGGCGCCAACTATACGACCGGAGTTATACGGTCGGAATTTTTGCTCCGGCCGTATAGTTGGTCATTATGGCATCTGCCTATGATGTAAGGCTCCTGGTTTCTTCTGGTAGTTGGAAATCTTGTATCTTTTACTTTAATGTAGTGATTCCCTCCTTTAAAAGACATTATATGCGCAGGAAAAATACAAAAGAAAGGATTGCATATCCCTTTGAATATTAGCATTAGTGGCAGGGTTTAGAGAGATATTTCATCAAGAATATGACTATTATCTAGTTTAAATTTGGACATTAGATGACTATATTTTAGAGCCATAACCTCCCCAAGCTTAAAATTGATCGTCTCGAGCAAAAAAACCAAAATAAAAAAGGAACTCAGCATTTAAACTGAAATAACGAGATGGTGATCTTACTCATGATTAGTAGTCTGATGTTTCCTCCATTCTATAAATCTAAAAACTTCAACATAGATAGAGCAATGGCAAGCATATCATACGGGTTTACTGCATCCTTATAGTGCAACAAAATTATTGTAAGCATGGATGATTCAAATGAGTAAACTTTATTCCATGTCAAGTAATCAACTCATAGGCTTGCCTTTGAACAGTAAAGTATAATCATGTAAATTAAGAGTGTGAGAGTTGTCATGAAAAGCATATGTACTAGATTGTCTCAAATCTCCCACATCAATAAATCAAGACTTTTGAAGCACTACTTTTCTATTCATTGTCCTTCAAGAATTTCAGTTTTTAAGTAATTGAGAGCATGCCAAAAAAATATTTAGTTTATCGGGCTGTGATGGACACTCTTGGCATCACTAAGGTTTTTGTTCCTTTTGCATAATGATTTCCCATAACAGCCAGAGGAGTGATTCCATCATGATTACAGCTACCCGGGAGTGCCAAGAATCTTACCCACTATAGCATTGCTGCTACAAGTGTTTAATCAACTCATAGCCGAAATCTAGGAGTTTCCTCCATTAAGATCGTTCATAGGCCAGCGGAGTTGTTGGCATCCCATGAAGTTTGACACGTATAAAGCTATATCATTCTTATGATTAACAAGTCAAACTTTGGCATTCTCACAAAAACCGCTAAACATTAATTCAATCGAACAAATCCTTTCATAGAGAGCTATCAAGTCAATCAATATTTTCAGTAGTGTTGAGTATCTCTGGAAATAAGCCTTCAAGACTAAGCACTACAACACCCAAGCCTTCATTTGTGAGACTTTTTCTTATTACAATTTGTTTAGAAATTTTAGGCAAGACTTGGTTAATTACGAGAGCTGGAACAAAACGTACCCAATTTAAATACCCATGCAAACGAAAATCTTACTATAATACAAAGACTCACTCCACCAATATAATATCTCAACATTTACTACTAACTAGCATGGGTCTCTCAAACTTCAAAAGTGGGGAGTCATAAGCCATACCTCTCATGTTTGGTTCCACTTCTCTCTTCCTTTTTTATTTGTTTCTTGGAAACTCGAAGCCGACCACTCTCCTGCAAATATATGAAGACCTCGGGGTGGAAATAAAAAGAAAGAGGGAAAATAAGGAAAAATGGAGAAATATTTTTGTGATTTTTAAGAGAGGAAAATTAAAGAATAGAAAATTGGCGGCAAAGCTTGGCTAGAAAATTTCGAAAGCAAATAAAAAGAGCTAAAGATAAAGTGTTGGGTAAACCAACAGGAGTGCTTATAAACTCAAATAAAAACACAACCTCTAAAATAAATAAAAGCAAATGAACACCATGTAAAGATACATGAGGAAACTTCCCCAAGCTTAGGCTTTTGCAAGCCCTGCAAATTATTATGGTGGCGGGAAAAAGTCGTTACTCTAGTTCGCGAATTGAGTTGAGAGGTTACTTGTTGATTCTCGGAGGTTCAAAGAGAGGGTGTACATCCTCTCCACAGTTCCTCCAAGTCCTTGGAAATCTTGGTATGTGGCGAACCGGGTTTGTGGCTGCTCCTCTTGATAAGGAACTTCTTGCTCCTCTTCTTGGTCCTCATCCTCCTAGAGAATCTCTTCCTCAGGTTGGTGTTGCTCAACCTACAACATATAGCAAATGTCCTTCCTCGATAGAGAAAAGACCATTAGGCATAGGAGCAGGGTAGATACACCCAGCTGTAGCAATATGCAGGTAATAAACACCACCTATCCTAGTGAGCATTCCACGGGCTCTCAAGGTGGAGAAACCAACACGTGTATCACCTAGTACGGGTTGCAACTCACCTAGGTCGAGGCCTAGGGCAGTGGCAAGTACGGTGATTATGCCTCCTTCTGTGATTGGACCTTGGCTTTGGGATGCTTGGTTCTCCAGGTAGCGCACAAGGATGGCGCCCAAGTTGAGTGACAAGCTGCAGTTGATGTAAGCAGCCTTTGCGAGGACTAGGATGTCCTCCTCGTTGAGTCTCGTGAACTCATTACGTGCCTGCAAAGTGTTAGCAATAACATAGAACAAATAGCAAATTGCAGGATATTGAATATTCTTCCCCTTGTTCATTCTACTAGTGAAACTCATTCCATTATAGTATTGATCGGGGGAAGGACTTAAGCCAGTAAAGGATGCATGTAAAGCATGAATATCATTGTTTGGCAAATTAAAACGTGTGCACCATTCATCTAATGTTAAAGTGTAGTTGTTGTTCATCAGGCGGAAAGAAATATATCCTCTCCTTGCCATTGTTTAACGGTGCTTTGCAATGAACTAAGGAATTCAATGGTTAAGCGGCGATAGGTAGGTACATCATTGTACACAAAGTTTTGACAGGCCAGATTTGTTGTAAAGTAAATTAAAGTCATCAGCAATACCGAGTTGGTTCAATATGATGGGGCAAGCCCACTTGGTGGCCTTCACTTCGCGGTTCTTGATCCTGTTGAAGCAATCACAATGGGCCTCATTCTTGAACCGTATCCCATACGTTCCTGAGCGGCTGCCCGAGAAGCGGTAGCGGTGGCACGAGCATGAGTTTGGCTCCTTGTGTTCATCATCTAAAACATTGAAGAAAGGCAAAAACAAAACTTTTTGATCCAACAATAGTAAGTGCATCATATCCTCATCATAGCACACTAAAGAATTCTCCTCAAAATAATAATCTAGACAAGATAATCATGGCAATTGGTTCATAGTAGGTCTCACCCTAGATTAGCAATGACAATAGATTGAAGATGAATTTGCAAACAGTAATTGGAGGATTAGAGGATAAACATACCGTAGATCACTTGTGTGCGAGGAAATCGAACGAAATTGAATAGAGATGGAGATCCCTTGAGGTTTTGAGAGAGTTTGGAGGTAGAAGAAAGAAAAAGGATTAAAGTTTTGGAGTTGGAAGTACCTTCCCATGCAATTTTGTGGTCGGATGCAACTATACGGGCGCAGCTATACGGTTGGAACAATGTGTTCCGGCCGTATAGTTGGCCTTTTGTCAAAAAATTAGGTTTTCCTCCTGGCGGCGCAGCTATACGGACGTAGCTATACGGGCAGAACAAAATATTCTGGCCGTATAGTTGTTCGTTAAACTGTCTATCCCTATGAAAGAAAATTTGCAAAGCCATTGATATCTATATGACAAGAACTATACGGCTGGAATTTTTATTCCCGCCGTATAGTTGGTTGTTAAACTCTCAATACATATGAAAAGAAATTGTACGGAGGAATTGATATCTATACGACCAGAACTATATGGCCGAAATTTTTATTCCAGCCATCTAGTTGGTTGTTAAACTCTCTGTGTGCGTCAAAAAATTTCTGTTTCGTTGTAAACTATTTATTTTCCTGTAACTTAGTGATATACCCTGTTTTTGACAGAAAATTGTCAGTAAATATTGTCGACCAACAATAGCATGAATAAAGCAGAATTTTAAGTACTTCCAAACTTCTTCTCCTCGAATGGAGTTTTCTAGCACTCTTTATTAAACAAAAACTTAAACCAAAACAAAAAAAACTTAACTCAAACCTTTATTTCACATGGGTTGCTTCCCATGGAGCGCTCTTTTATGGTCAATAGGTTGACCTTGATGATACTCACTTAGGCAAGATGAGTGGAACACCCACTCCAAAGTAATTGGCCTTCAAAGTGATGGTCTCCTTTTCGTCATGCTTAGCTTTCTTCTTCCTAGGGAAATGAATAACAAAACGATCCTGCGAAGGCAGTTGCAGCTTCACGTTCCCTTCATGCAAATTAATCAAAGACTTTATAGTTCTTAAGAAAGGACGGCCTAATATAATAAGAGCAGTAGCATCTTCAGGCATGTCAACAATAACGAAATCAATAAGAGCGGGATAGCCTTTAATGTAAACTGAAGTGTTCTCCTTAATTCCTACAGCTTTTTGTAGGTAGAATCTTCTAGATGAAATTTTAACTCAGTAATTTCAACTGATCCAAGATTTAACTTGTTGAAAAGACTCTTTGGAATTATTGAGACGCTTGCACCTACATCACAAAGTGCAGCTATCTCATTGGTTCCAAATTTAATCTTAATAGTAGGCTCAAATATGTCATGTAGTTTAACAGGTAATTTTTCAGCAATTTGCTTGTATTCTTCTTCAAGCTCATGTACCTTTATTGCTACTTGATTGACAAAATTTTGGTACATAGCTTCCTCACTACCTTCACTTACCGGGATCTTGACGTTGATCCTTTTTACGAGATCTTCAACGGTGTAAGTTGGTGAAGGAGCATTACTATAATCAAGTTCTTCAGGCTCCTCCCTTTGGATCCTCATCATTTTGAGTTCCTCAACCGGATTGGGCTCAGCTTTAACTGCAAATTTGGCTAGAATGAGAGTTCGACTCTCGGTTATCTTACCTAGTTGTGCCTCAATGATCCTTGTTCTTTCTTGAAGGGCCTGTAAATCATTTCTCAAACTAACAGCTTGGTTAGATAATTTACCAAGCATAGCATCATGGTTCTACGTAATTTTAACTAGAATATTATTTTGTTCATTTTGTGAGTCTATGAAAGACTTAAGTGTTTCTTGGAGACTACCATTACTATTTCCCATATTATTATTAGAGTTACCTGTAGGACTAGCATAGTGTTTCTGAAAATTAAGATTGTAACTCTTCTTCCAAGCAGGATTATAATCATTACGAGCTACAAAGTCTATTTCTTCAATATTTGTTTCGGGATTGGCTCTTACCTAAGTTTCCTTACATTTTACAGCTAGTATGAGCTCATCCAATTTAGCATTGAGATCTTTGTTCTCTTGTGGTGAGATAGAGTTCACCTTCTTTGTGTTTGATCTTTTCACATGCCATTGGGCATGGTTGTCTTGCATATTGTCTAATAGCTGGTTTGCTTCGATAATATGTTTACCCATAAATGTTCCTCCAGCTGCAGTATCAAGCATAAACTTAGATATAGGATTAAGAGCATTGTAAAATAAATGGAGGATTAACCAATCTTCCATCCCATGACTAGGACAGTTTCTTAGGCATTCTTTCATCCTCTCCCATGCAAGCGCTAGTGGCTCACGCTCTTCCTGTCTAAAGCCAGTAATATTAGATTGAAGTTGCATACTCTTTGCAGGTGGGAAAAATTTAGTCATAAATAAAGAAGTACATCACACCCATGATGTAATAGTATTTTTAGGCAAAGATAGCAAACATTCTTTAGCTCTCCCTCTTAGAGAGAAAGGAACTAGACGCAATTTGACCGCATCAGGGTCAACGTCTTTTATATGCATCATATCACATATTTTAGTGAAAGTATTTAAGTGCATACCTGCATCTTCAACAACAGAGCCTCCAAATTTCATAATCATCAGCAGCGATTGCTGGCTGAGTTATAGGAGTACGCAAATAATCATTATTGGGAGTAGCAAACTCCCCATACTTCTTTTCAGCCATACTTCCTATGTTTTTTGGGTTTTCTTAGATAAAGAATTATAATAGTAAAAACCAAGAATTTAAAGACTAACTTTTTTTCGGTTTATCAAATAAAGACTGAAAGCAAACCAACAAAATTAAAAACAAGAATTAAAACTAGCAAGATTCCTAATAACCTCACCAGGGTAGCTATTGCTTACCCGGCAATGGCGCCAGAAAAAGGGTTGATACCGTCGATCCGGATTACGGATGTAGTATAGCTTCTTTTTCCCTAGTAGACCTAGGTTATCAAATCCTCGGGAAGCGAATGCATAGTGAAGTTATTTTAACGGACCTTTGGGAGTTTTAGAATTCCTTTTGTGTTTTCATTGGACCAGTAGTTTGCATCTCTTTGTTGTTGTCAATGATGGAGAAAGAGGGCCTAGGGCATTCGGTTTCACTGTAGCTGTGCAAAACATCTGATGGAAATAAAAGATAGAAATAAAGCATGTGTGTACTTGTTAGAGCAAGATAAATTTTATGTGGGCAGTGCATCCATAATTGCTATTGCCTCCGCAATCGCTTATAGAAATAACCTACTAGTCTCATCCATAGAAGAAAGAGAACTAATGATATGCATAGTGATGTCACCGTTAATCCCAAGAAAATCCCTCACTTACAACCGTACTACCCCTTCTGTCACTGGGGTTCCCAACCTGCAGATCAGTCATCACTCATACTCCCTATACCTGGCTCAACCCTCGGGGTCTTGGGTACCTGACAAGTCCTTGGATTGAGGCAAGAGAGGATACAATAATCATCATGTCATACAAACTAATACACGATCCCATCTATGATAATTCACATGCACAATTGCTACATGGCTAGGCCGAAGCCCTTAGCCCAAGGAGAATTACTCAAACATAGAGATGAGATCAACAATCGCAAACATTGTAATAAAAATCATAAGATTGATAGCAATAGTCTTACAATGTTGCCAATCGGAGAAGAGATGTACTATTACAAGTGGTGGAATATGGCTATGGAGATGGAGAAGGGTTTGGAGATTTTGGAGGCGGCCGGTGATCTATGGCAGAGACTTCTGGATGGTGCGAACTCTATTTTCTCGTTGCCCTAGGCTTCTTTATATAGGGGTCCCTTCACGAAAGTTGTTCTGTTTGACCTAACGGTGGTGGCGCCAACTATACGACCATAGCTATATGGTCGGAAATTTTGCTTTGGCCGTATAGTTGGTCATTAAGGCGTCTGCCTCCGATGTAAGGCTCATGTTTTCTTCTGGTAGTTGGAAATCTTGTATTTTTTACTTTAATGTAGTGATTCCCTCCTTTAAACGACATTATCTGCGTAGGAAAAATACAAAAGAAAGGATTGCATACCCCTCTGAATATTAGCATTAGTGGCATGGTTTAGAGAGATATTTCATCAAGAATATGACTAATATCCAGTTTAAATGTGGACGTTAGATGGTTATATTTCAGAGCCATCATCACTCAAGTTCATCGCCATCAACTCCTCTTCACCAAAGCGTAAGAAATCTAACCGTCCCAATGCAGGAACTTATCAGGAGACTACGACACATACCTCAAGAATAAAGAAGATCACCATGAACGCGCGCTTGAGCGTGAAGCCACAAGAGGATTGGGGGTTCATCCTTCTAGATGTGCCAGTCTACACGCACATCCCAGATAATGAACACTGTCTTCACATGATAGAGAAGTACCAGAAAGAAGAGCTCATCCACAGGGAGATCGTGCGCAAGCATCTTTTGGATCTTGAAGGCAAGAAGGAACTCAATGACGTGAGGAGGAAGGTCGATGATGGGATGCTCCTCTTGCATTCGGATCTATAGAAGTTTCTTCAACGCATATCTGCCCTGGAAGAGACAAACAAGAAGCTTTGCGCAGCGGTCTCCAACAAAACTACTTCACCATGATAGACGCCACGATATCAAATAATAGTCGCAAGGGATTATTTGATCCACCCGGCTTGATTCCAAGCTTGGGGGATCTGTGAGAACCTTGTAATTTATCTTATGGTTTTAGCATGTTTACTTTTCTGCATGCATGTTAGACTTTAATTCCCGAATTTGCATTAGTTGCATCAACTTCGAGCTCCCTTTTGTTCAAGAGAAGATTTCTATCCATTGTATTGTGAGACTTTATGATAATTGAAGTTGTGTTTGATTTATGATTATTACATTAGATGATTGAACTAGGTTGAGTGTTATAATACTTGTACAACTATCATGATTTTAGGGACTTCCACACCAATGAAAGTATTGATTAAGTTATGAGAAGAAGAATTCTGGTAGCATATTATAATTAAGTGTTTTTGAAAGCCATTGAAGTAGTGAGCATGATCAAATAGCCGTACTGAAAGAAAAATAGGAAGTGGAGCAAGTAAAAATATAGACATAAAATTATCAAAAGAAAAAGAAGTGAGCAGCTATCAAAAGAATCAAACATAGAAGAAAAAGAATGATCATGAATCTTCATTACTAAACTTAGTGCCCTATATCTCTAAACTATGTGATTATATGATATGTTAAATCACTAGCACTTTCTTATGATTTTATTAATACTAGAAAAGGTATGGAAGCCTCTAAGTTATGTAATGTGTAAGGGTATGGTAATATCCCTGAAGTATTTCTACATCTGATGTTGTATTCTTGCTTCAATTTCTACCTCATTTATTGTAACGACTCGTGTCTCATGAACATGATGATCTTGTCCACAAGCCACCATCTTGCTCGGGAACGAGCAAGATCCTAGCTCGGGGGAGTTGATGAGTCCAAAATTGAAGCATTTTTTACCTTTTGTTTTTGCACAAATAGACTAGGTATCTTTGTATTTCACCGCGTTTATACGCGCCATTTTGTTCTTGTTTCAATAGGATCCCAATTATTGAGTCCTATATGAACATATCAATTGGAACGTTCATATTGTGTAATTATATGATATTTCTAAGTGATAAAAGTCATTTTAAGGATTTACCTTCGCACCTGGGAGAATACCAAGCGAGGAGGAGCAATCGGTACTGATAACGACTAGTGGTACGGGCGGAGCCTGCCCATACCGTCGGCCCGTACCAAGCGCCATCGTGACCACCTCGCCAAATACTTTCTCCCGGCGAAGACGAGAGAGATCCGACATTCACAGCCACCAGAAACCATGAAAAACCACATCTGAAAGGGATCTGAAGGAGGAACTTGGCTAGGGCAAAATCCCAGTTGCTTCATGGATCATTGGAGGACAATGCATCACCCCCTTCATCATCAACCGCTGCATCTCCATTACCAACATTACCCCATCTTTCATCTATTAGATCTTGTTGTAATTCCATATTCAATTGTGGTTTGCATTAGATCTACCTTCATACTTTTATCCATCCCTTCGATTATGATGGTGTTGTTGATTGCTTCCATGAGTGAGTAGTTCCCTTATTCTTGGGGAGATGGAGAAACCCTAGCACAATTATGAATTCGTAATAAAGATGATCTATTCTTGTGTCCATATGACTTGCATGTCTATGATATAAATTATGATCTGTGTTTGTTGATCTCTCTCTTTGGATGGTATGTGTAGTCGGCCGCATATCAATTGCCCTTGGGACTAAAGGGATGGATAAATCCTTTGAACGTGTCTTGGAAGCGTACCCGGAAGGGCCCCGTGATAGATTGGCGCCGGCTAGTAACCTCCACGGTCAAAGGAGGATTAAAGAGGGACTCTCTAAGATAATTACGATATCCATGGGGGAACCCTTAATTGTGGTGGTCTGGTTATTTAGAGGTGACCTTACTCTTGGCTCAACAAAGTTGCCTCCTACGAGCCTTGTAGTGAACATCTTATTATGGAGCTCTCTCCACACATCTCATGACACAAGGAGTATGTTATCTTGATTACATATAACAATTATACTATGCTATTGTTGTATCCTACATCCCCGAGAACGTTTGAGCCCTATTGAGTTCAACCATGCTTTCATACAAACTTGTTACTTGTTTTCTTTTACTTGTTTTAGTTACTTTTCTACAAACAACCATAAACCTTTCAAACACCCTTTACTTGAGATGAAAGGCAGCTTATAGTATCCTTTGGTAAAGAGTAACGAGGGGCATAAAGACCTTTACCAATAGCTCTATGTGGGTTAGATATCTTTACTTTGAAACTAGCTACAATTGATCCGTGCACTTGTAGTCATCAAGGCTCCACAAAATAGAGGGTAACATATCAACCCACGCTCCTTTTGCTCTGTTGAGAGGTGCTAGCAGTCTTTTCTTAATACCAGCGGTTACGAGACCATTGGCTTTTTCCACCTGCACATTGGTTTGTGGGTGGGCAACCTAGGCATAGCTTACTTTTATGCCCATCTCTTTGCAGTACTCCTTGAACTCATTGGAGGTGAAGTTAGTTTCATTTTCGGTGATGATGTTGTTTGGTATGCCAAATCAAAACACTACTGATTTGATGAAATTCATAGCCGAAGTTCCATCCTGGCTGGTAACGGGCATTGCTTTAATCCATTTTGTGAATTTGTCGATTGCTACTAGCAGAAAGACGTGTCCTCCTGGTGATGACTTGTGAAGTTTACTCCCATATCAAGTCCCCATTGAGCGAAAGGCCAAGCAAGAGGTATGGGGTTTAATTTGGCGGCAGGTGCACCGGGTTTTGTTGCAAATTGCTGACATGCCTCACATGTTCGTATGATATCCTTTGCATCATGTACTGTTGTGAGCCAGTAGAATCCTGTCTTGAATGCTTTGGCAACAATTGCTCGGCTGCTGGCGTGATGACCACATACTCCTTCATGTATGTCTTTGGGTATAATCTTTCCTTCGTCGGATGTAGCGCACTGTTGTAACACACCTGAAATAATTCTTTTATACAATTCTCCCTTGATGACCCTGAAGGCTTTGGATCGATGAGTGATTCATCGTGCTTCTATCATGTCCTCGGGGAGTTCTCCCCTCGACATGTATGCTATGTATGGTTGAATCCATGCATTTAGGCTCCAATATCATGACTTCATCAACTTCCGGCTCCTCCTCAAGGACTTCTTCTATATTTTTATGTGTTGGCATAGCCCCCGAGTCTTTTTGTGATTTGATCTTTTTTCGTGCTTTTGGCACTATAACTTCAGAGACCCTTTTGGCTTTGATGGAGCACTCTGTTATTTCCTCCCAAAAAACTCCAGGTGGCACTGGCAGACATAAGGATCCGATGTTTTCCAAATTGTCGACCTCTTCATTGTTTGCCCTTCCTATGTGTGAAACTTCACACCCGTCAAATTGAGCTTCCATGATGCTATACAGATCGCGGTAGGCGATCATGTTGTCACCGACAACGTCACACTTGTTCATTGCTTGTTGTGCCACAAGGTTGGAATTGCTAAATATTTTCAAGCGAGTTGCACCACAAGCTTTAGCCATACGCATACCGTCCAATAGGGCTTCATATTCAGCTTCATTATTTAACGCATTTGCAAAACTCATCCGAAGTATGTATCACATTTTATCGCCTTGAGGTGACACCAATATGACTCCTGCTCCTGCTCCTTCCGTCCTTTTCGACCCATCGAAATACATTGTCCATGCACTAGAGAGGTCCAGTGGGTCCGCGCACTAAAGTTCTGTCCATTCAGTAATAAAGTCGGGAAAAACCTGTGATTTAATTGTTTTGCGTTTCTCGTACGTAATATCTCGAGGGATAGCTAATGCCCCATAGAGAGACACGTCTGGTAGTGTTGTGGTGTGGAACACGGCAGTACCATCAGGGATGGCTTGAAGGGGACAATCAGGATGCTATCGGTGGCTACTCGCAACGGGTTGGGCATAGATACTGCAAACACAGGGATGTACCCAGGTTCGGAGCCCTCTTGGCAAGGTAAAACTCCTACTCCTGCAAGGATCTACTATCAGAGGGGGCGAATGCCCAATACAAGTGCTCCTTGAGCTATTTCCTTAGCTACTTCTTCTTGAAATTGTCTAAGTCCTTCCTCTTGTGTCTACCTAGAACCCTAGCACTACCCTCCCTTATATACAGGTTGAGGAGGTAGTTGACAAGGTGGGTTCTAGGGTTTACTATTTGGATTTGGGCCATACAAAGTAGGCCGGCTGGAGCAGGGAAAAACAGTAGGCCCGGGTCCAGTCAAGCCTCTTGTACAGGGGCGGACCATGCTACAGTGTCCTGCTCCCCTGCTTTACTTGTCATCCGGCTCTTTATCCGTCAGCCGGTTCTTTATGCATAAGCCGCAGCTTTCCTCGTCAGCCCTTGCTTTGCCCGTCAGCCTCCAGCTTTGGCGCAGTTGTCCAGTAGCACTGGCCAGGCCAGCCAGCCTGTCTGGTCAAAGGTGCGCTTAGCAAGGAGCATCACCCCTACCATACCGTGGCCAGCGGATCCGAGGCGGCCGGCTAGGAGCAGCCTCCTAGCCGGTTCTTCTGGCTACCCGGCTAGACGGGCTAGCTAGGGAAACTCGAATGCGGACCGGGTGGGAATTCCACCCGGTTGTGGTTCCTTGATCTGGGTCCAGACGACATGTGCTCCTTGGAGCCGGCCGGTTGGTCCCGTCTTGGCCTACCCGGGGGTCATCCCCCCGACACTAGTCCCCGAGCGCGTTAGGACTTGGCCTCGTGGAGAAGTTATTGCATGCTCATTTGAAATGATTGATGGTGAAGACGCTTTGTCCTTTTCATTTGTCTTGTAGTCTTTGTCCTGTACCGGCTTGGGATTCTGTGCTGTTTTCTAGGCTAGGGTTTACCGGCTATGGAGCCGATGGCCCCACCCACAGGGTGTGAGCGGTGATCTTCTTGACCGGCTGCCGCACCCGGCCAGGAGAGGGATCGCCAGTTTGATGTCGTCTGCGCTCGTGTCAGCAATGCCTGCCATTTCTGACGCACGTCGCATCAGTTTGACTTCTGGGTCCGCCGCTGCAGTTTTTTGGGTAACCGCGCGCACGCCTTCATCATTGCGTCTCCTTGGAGATCGTGGGCGCGGTTTGCCTCCCGCATTAACTTCTGCAGGATCTTCTATGCGCGTGGCATTGGCGCATGCGATCCGTCCCGAACTGTCGTGGGGGAGTGGGGCGGTTGCTTGCCACGTGGCGCAGAGGGAGGGGAACCGGTGTGGCCCTTCTTCTCTGATAAATACGTACGCCAAGGAGTAGTGGCTCCTCACTTCGTCTCCCTGCGCCTACCGTCCCTATTCTCTCCTGTGCTCTAGCCCTTCACTGCTCCTCTGTGCTGCTGTTTCTTGGTCGCCGGCGCCGCTCCTCTTCCTCAACACCGGTCTCCCGCGCTTCAACCATGGCCACCTTTCCGAACAACATGCTGCCCGAGGTCACCGGCGGGTGCTGCGGCTCGTATGTTACTGAAGAGCTGGTGAAGAAGTACCGGCGGGGTAAGTTCCTGCCGTCGGAGCGGCTGGTGAAGCATTGCCTCGCACCGGAGGGCGAGCGAGTGCCCAACCCCCAGCCTAGCGAGGCCGTCATCTTCCTCACCCACTTTGCTCGTGGCCTCGGGCTGCCGCTGAGCCGCTTTGTCTTGGAGCTGCTCGTGACCTTTGACCTGCAGCTCCACCACCTCGAAGCCAACGCCATGTCGATGCTCTCGGATCACGTGGCCTGCTGCGAGGTGTTCCTTGGCGTCTGCCCCGATGCCGCGAACTTCTTGAAGTTCTTCTACTTCAAGGTTTAGGTGGTGGGGAAGGGCAGGCCGCTGACATTCTTCTACTTCAAGGTTCAGGTGGTGGGGAAGGGCAGGCCGCTGACGTAGATGGGCTGCTGCGCCATCTACCCGCGACCGTCGGCGCCCATACCGCGCCTGGAGCTCCCCGACACCATCAAGCTCTGGCAACACTCGTACTTTTACGTGCGCAACAACACTGAGGTGGACTTTATCAAGGTCCCCGCCTTCGCCAACGTCCCCTCCAGCCGGTAGGCCTGGAGTGTCTAGCACTTGGGCACCCAGGGCAACATCGACCGGATGGGCACCCGGCTGGCCGTCCTCGTGGAGAAGGAGCGGCTCACCGTCCGGGACATTCTGCTATCCTGGATGGCAAACCGCATGCTCCTGCTGCAGCACCGGTCGCACAAGATGTGCCACCTCTCTGGCCATCTAGATCCCACCCAGGTATCTCGGCTGGACGTGTCGCATGCCGCCCTCCGCGAATGGCTCACCACCATCTCGAAGGAGGCGCTAGAGGAGGACTAGGTGTTCTCCTGCCGTCCGTACCACCGCAGCCGTCTTCCGCCAAAGGTATGCCTTTCTTGCTCTTCTCCGGGTGGATTTTCCTGAGGGACTCCCATTTCGTGCCTCTTATCTTCCCTTGTTGAGTAGCTTTTCACGGCGCAGCTAGCGGAGGACGGCATGGGGGATGACGAGCTCCCCAACTTCGCCGCGGACTTCAAGCCAGTGAAGGCTTCACCAGCGGAGCCAGAGCGGTTCCCCATGCGGACCGACAAGGGCTGCAAGTTCCCTCCCGGTGAGGGTTTGTCCCTTGTCCTTGTCTGCTTTGCACTTGTTATGCTCTTAGCCATCAACTTGACGTTTTTCTTGCACTGGAACAACCTCTCATGGCGAGGATGTGGACCTGGCCGAGGTTGTCGTGCCTAGGGGTAGGGGGAAGCGGGCCGCCTCCACCAGCGCTGCTCTGGCCGGAGGTGGCGCCAAGAAGACACGCTGCCCCATCCCGCGGCCACCATGCCGAGCATTTTCGGGTAGGTGCTTCTGTCTTCTTGGTGCTTGTATTGACTTGCTCGTATTTGTGTTGCTCATTCCTTGTGTTTCCACAGCGAGGCAATGGCCTTGCCCGGCTCCACGACCATTGCCACCTAGTCCGCCCTCACTGCTTTGCGTGAGGAGTGCCCAAGCTTGGCTCCCAAGGCAGCTTGGCTTGAACCCGGCACTCAGCCGGCTGGGGCCGGGGCGGAAGCGACGGAGGTGGTGCCGCCGGCTGCGCCCGTGACGCTTCACTGGGCCGGGGCCATCTCCCGGCTTGCCGAGGGTCTTCTGCTTGAGCGTGCTGGCACGTCCGTGCCTCCCCCGGCTCGACGGTGGGCGCTGACTCTAGCGCCTACCGGGTGGAGGAGCCGATGAAGGTGCCGTAGCCAAAGGTCCCCGTCCAGCCAGAGGTTGGGCCTCCATGGCTCTAGTGAGTGATGATGACCTCCAAGTAATCGGCTGGACGCTGGCTCGGGCTGCGCTGCCGTTGGATGCCCTCCTAGTGCAGTTATTGGAGGCGGCGCCTCTGGCCGTTGGCTAGACTCGCCAGCTGGTGGAGGCGCTAGAGCAGGGGCTTGACCAAGCCAAGGCGCTGGGGGCCTCCGTCGAGGTATGTGTTCTGTCGTCCATCTTGATGCTTTTTCACCGTCTTGTGCCACAACTTGTTCTCACTTCTCTGTTTGTGCAGATGGCTCATGCCGATGCTGGCAAGACCTCGTGGGACCTGGGCCATAAGATCGCTCGTCCCGCCGTATCTTCTCGATTGCGTGATTTTTCGCGCTTCTTGTTGAATATTGGTTACCCTCCTGCATCTCTGCTGGCAGACCGGGACCGTGAGGTGGCCCGGCTGAAGGAGGAGGTCGCCCGGCTGGAGGAGTCCAACAAGAAGCACCAGGACCAGATCGCCCAACTGACTGCGCAACAGCAGCAGATGGAGATCAAGGCTGGCCGGGCCAAGAAGATGGCGGATACCCGGGTTGATGCGTTGAAGAACCTAGAGGGGCTTTACGCTACCCAGGCGGATGCCCTCAAGGCTTCTAAGGCGAAGGAGGCTACGACGCTATCGGAGCTTTGCCAGATCGCCGAGATCATTGTCAGTAAGTGCTCTCAACTTAAGCCAATTTTGCCGTTTTCCATTTGTAGTTAGTATTGATTATTGTTTCTTTCCCAGACTACAATTCAGTATCCTGAGGCGACAGATCAGGCGCTGGGCCGGATTCCCGAGATGGATCCGGATCGGGATCTCCACCCGGGGGAGCTAGTGGCGGTCGTCAGTGAGGAGGTGAACCGGCTTCGTGCCATCGCTCTCGAGGTCTTTGACTATATCTGGCCTGAAGCTGTCCCGCCTGCCACCATGGCTGCGTTGGCCGAGCGTCTTTTGGGCACCCTGGACCTCATGAACATGTCCCGGGAGGGGGCGGCTCGTGGCGGTGTGGAGATGGTGCTGGCGCTGCTGAAGTCCTGGTATCCGGATGTGGATCTGCAGGGCCTTTCTCGCGGATTCCGCCAAGGGACCAGTTATGACCAGCTTCGTGCCGAGGTTCCTGACATCCGCTCCTGTGGTGTGACGATCGGGAGCTTTGTTGCGCGAGACAGGGACTTCGGCAACCCAGCTGGCATGGAGCGATACTATCACAGCCCGGATGCGCTGCGCACTGATGCTCCGACTGCGCCGCAGACCGCCTCGACAGACGTCGCCTCCAGTAGTCAGGTTCCAGCTGATGCCTCCGACCCTTCTTCCCCTCAGTGAATTTGATCCCCGGTATGTCGGGAGTATTTTTGACTGAAAAACTTGTCTTTTCTTTGTGCTATGTGAATAATTGTCCGTGTTTTGGTTATTGAACTCTTGTGGGAGCATCGCCTCCCTCTGTATATTTGCTCGTGCTCTTTTGCTTGCACTTTCTGTTCTGCATTTTCTGCATGCTTGTTTCTGTGTGGGGGCGCGCTAGCGCACCCACATGGTGTAGTCCCCGAGGTTCGGGCCGGATGGAGAATATAGCCGGGTTGAAGCTCCTTTGTGTTGTTTGTTTGCAGGTTTCTGTGTGGGGGAGCGCGAGCGCACCCATATGGTGTAGTCCCCAAGGTTCGGGCCAGCTGGAGAATACAGCTGGGTCGAAGCTCCTTTGTGTTGTTTGTTTGCAGGTTTCTATGTGGGGGCGCGCGAGCGCACCCACAGGGTGTAGTCCCCGAGGTTCGGGCCGGCTGGAGAATACAACCGGGTAAAATCTCCTTTGTGTTGTTTGTTTGCAGGTTTCTGTGTGGGGACGCGCGAGCGCACCCACATGGTGTAGTCCCCGAGGTTCGGGCCGGCTAGAGAATACAGCCGGGTCAAAGCTCCTTGACCTGCTCTGCTGCCGCCTGGAAGTTTCTTACCTCCGGCTTGGGTGTTCGTCATTGAACTTTGGCTCATGCGAACATAGAAGCAAACAAGTTGTTTGCCTAGTTAAGCATATGCAAGTTCAAACTGTAATCGTAGATTGACTAGTTTTGATTTTTTTTGCTATTTAGCGCAAATCCAATGTCTTTTCCTTTTTCTCAGTGAGCATTGGCCAATTTTGATGTTGTTCCCTTGCTGGCTTTTAGCCGGAGTCGAAGGGGTAGCTTAGTAGGCGTACTGCACGATACTTCGGGTTTGGGTCATTGTCTTTGGGCGAGCGAGCACAACCGGGTCGTCCAGACGTTTTTGTTTTCCTCGTGGTTTTTTTGTGTAGGGGCCTTTGAGCGTTCTGCTCTTGCCGGATCTGTCAGCCGGCTTGCGGTCTGCAGCTGGAACCGAAGATGAAGCCTTAGGAACCACGTACAGTACTTTGCCGTGTGGGTCGCGCAGCCGTCTTGGCCAACCGACGAGTCCCCGAGATGGATCGCCGGCTCCGGGGTTAGAGTAATGAAGCCGAAAAACCAATTTGTGCAGCATGACTTGCTTATTTATTGCGGAGTCGCTGATACTATGTCAAGGCTCCCATGCTTGTTTGTTACATGAAGGTAAGATACATACACTTCTTGCTCAAGTGTAAAATGGGCGAAGCAGGCTCGCGTTCCATGGGCGTTCAGTTTCTTCGCCTGATCGGTCCATCTTGTTCTTTTCTGACTTGCGGGGGTCGATGAGGTAGTATGAGTTGTTCTACAGTGCCCGGCTAATGATGAATGGGCCCTCCCAAGGCGGAGACAGCTTGTGCATCCCCTTGGTGTCTTGAACTAGCCTTAGAACTAGGTCGCCCTCGCGGAACGAGACGCTGCGGATCCGGCTGGCGTGGTAGTGGTGCAAGTTTTGCTGGTAGATGGCGGATCTGGACAAGGCAAGCTCGCTTGCTTCTTCGAGGAGATCGACGTTGTTTTCCCGTGCTTCTTTGCCTTGCTGTTCTGTGTAGAGCAGTTTGCGGGGTGCGTCGAACTCGATGTCAGTGGATAAAACCACCTCCGCCCCGTAGATGAGGAAGAAAGGAGTGTAGCCGGTGGACCGATTTGGAGTGGTGCGGAGGCTCTAGAGCACAGCCGGCAGCTCCTCAATCTAGCAGCCGGGAGATCGCATCAGTGGCTCGATCAGCCGGGGCTTGATTCCAGCCATTTGCTCGCTCACACTGCCCGTTGGACTGGGGGTGTGCCATAGATGCAAGGTCCAGGCGGATGCACTTATCTTCATAGAATCGCGCGAAAGCTCCCTTGGCGAAATTTGTGCCGTTGTCGGTTATGATGCTGTTGGGGTATCCAAAGCGTGTGATTATGTCTGTGAAGAACTTGACCACCGTTGGTCCGAATAGCTTCTTTATTGGCCTTGCCTCTATCCACTTGGTGAACTTATCCACCGCCACCAGCAAGTGGGTCATGCTGGATCTGGCCGTTTTGAAAGGGTCAACCATGTCGAGCCCCCAGACGGCAAATGGCCAGGTGATGGGAATTATCTTGAGTGCTACGGACAGAGTGTGCTTCTACTAGCTGAACCGCTGACAACCGTTGCATGCTTTGACAATCTGCTCCGCATCTTCCAGTGCCGTGGGCCAGTAGAACCCATGGCGGAATGCCTTTGCCACTATGTCCCGTGACGACGCGTGGTGTACGCATTCGCCCTGGTGGATGTTGACCAGCAGCCGGATTCCATCCTCTTGGCTCACACATCGCTGATAAACGCCGCCAACACTGTGCTTATAGAGCTCGTTGTTGATGATGGTATATGTGCTGGCTCTGTGCTTCACCTGCCTTGCCTCTACCTCTTCTTCGGGCAGCTCTCCTCTGGCCAGGAAATCTATGAACGGCTGGGCCCATGTTGGAGTTTCCTAGATGGCGCACACCGCCTGCATCAGTAGATTCACTTCTGCCTGGATGACCGGGGCAGGCTCGTCCAGAAGCCGACCGGGTGGAGCGGCGGAGCCGGCAGCCTCTAGGCTGGAGGCGGCACTTCCCGAGTGCGGTGAAACCGTCGCGGGGATCTTGGAGCTGGCTGTCCGCGGGTGCGGCGAAGCAGTCCCCGGGTGTGGCGAAGCCGTTGCGGAGGTCTTGGAGCCAGCAGTCCCCGGGTGTGGCGAAGCAGTCCTCGGGTGCGGTGAAGCCGTCGTGGAGGTTCTAGAGCCGGCAGTCCCCGGTGTGGCGAAGCAGTCCCCAGGTGTGGTGAAGCCGTCGCGGAGGTTCTAGAGCCGGTAGTCCCCGGGTCCGCGTCCAACATTATGGAGTCAGAGTCGGGAGACGGCATGATTGATGGCTTGCGCATGTGCTCAAGGGAGACTCCAGGCGGAATTGCTTGTCTTGTTGACCCAATGTGGGCAAGCGTGTCCACAGCCTCATTGTTTGCCCTAGGAACATGGTGAAACTTGCATCCTTCGAAACAAGCATAGAGCTGCTGTACAAAGAAACGATATAGAGCCATGTTTGCATCTCTGACATTGCTGAAGCATAGGATGCATCGGATGCCTATTTCCTTTGCCATCTTGAGGCCGTGGACGAGTGCCTCGTACTCACCGACGTTGTTGGACACGCAGAAGTGGATCTGCAGCGCGTATTCCAGCCAGTCTCCTTTTGGAGAGGTGATGACCACTCTGGCTCCGAGCCCTCCATACATCTTGGAGCCGTCGAAATGTAGCTTCCAATGCGTGGAATCAGGGCAAGGCGGCAGATACTGTGTTTCTGCCCAGTCAACCAGGAAATCCGCCAAGGCCTGAGACTTGATCGCCGTTCTTGGATCGTACTGTATGTTGTGGGCGGCGAGTTCTATGGCCCATTTTGCCACCCGGCCTGTTGCATCTCTGTTGCCGATGATCTCCAAGAGCGGCGCTAGCGCCACCACCCGGATGGAATGTTCTTGGAAGTAGTGCTTAAATTTCTTGGCAGCCATGTACACGCCATACACCAGCTTCTGGTAATGAGGGTAATTCTGCTTTGAGGGCAAGAGCACTTCACTCAGGTAGTACACCAGTCGTTGCACCGGCTGCGCCTTTCCTTCTTCCGGCCTTTCCACTACCAGTACCACACTGATAACCTTGTTGGTTGCTGCGATGTACATCAACATGGGTTCCTTCGCTGCTGGTGCTGCCAGAATAGGTGGTGAGGTGAGCATGCGCTTGAAGTCGCAGAAGGCTTCATCCACCTGTGATGTCCAGACGAATTTGTTCGTCTTCTTCATGAGTTGGTACAATGGGAGTGCTTTCTCGCCCAGCTGGTTGATGAACCGGCTGAGGGAGGCCAGGCATCCGGTGAACTTCTGGACATCTCTCAAGTTCTTGGGCGGCTGCATGTGCTCGATTGCACCGATCTTCTTCGGGTTCGCCTCGATTCCTCGCTCAGATACGAGAAAACCGAGGAGTTGGCCGGTTGGGACACCTAACATGCACTTCTCCCTGTTCAGCTTCATCTGGAACCGGCGGAGGTTAGTGAATGTTTCCTTCAGATCTTCAAGGAGTGTCCAGTGCTCCTTGGTCTTGAGCACCACATCATCGATGTAGGCTTGTATGTTTCTGCCAATCTGAGTTTGCAAGCACTTCTGCATGCAGCGCTGGTATGTTGCTCCAGCTTTCTTCAGTCCGAACGACATTGTGGTGTAGCAGTAGGCTCCGTAAGGAGTGATGAATGCTGTCTTTATTTGATCAGCGGGGTTCAGCCGGATCTGGTGGTAGCTGGAATACACGTCCAGAAACAACAACAATTCACAGTCGGCCGTGGAATCGATCACTTGGTCTATCCTTGGTAGGGCGAATGGATCTTTGGGGCATGCTTTGTTCAGACTGGTGTAGTCAACACACATACGCCAAGTCTTGTTCTCCTTCAGCACAAGTACATGGTTTGCCAGCCATTTCGGGTAGAAAACCTCCATGATGAATCCGGCTGCGAGCAGCCGGGTGATCTCCTCCCCAATTGTTCTTCTTTTTTTTCCGCGAAGCGGCGTAGTGACTGTTTGATCGGCTTTGCATCCGGCCTGACATGTAAAGAGTGCTCGGCGAGCTCCCTCGGAACACTTGGCATGTCCTTGGGGGACCATGCGAAGATATCCCGATTCTCACGGAGGAAGTCGACAAGCGCACTTTCCTATTTGCTGTCAAGGCCGTCTCCGACCAGGACGAACTTGTCCGGCTCGGCCTCATTCAGCAGGATCTTTCTCGTGCCCTTGGATGGCTTGAACTACGCCTCTCCGACCGGCTTGGGCTCGCTAGCTGGCATGTCCTTCTACAGGGCCGCCACGTTCTGCATGATTATGCGCTTCTCTTCCACGATGATCATGGCTTCCGCTATCTTGGACCCGTCTGTGGCGCATTCCACAGACCGTCTGTAGCAACCAGCCACAGTGATGATGCCCTTGGGCCCTGGTAGCTTCATCTTGAGGTACGCGTAATGTGGTACCGCCATGAACTTGGTGAGCGCCGGGCGCCCCAGTATTGCGTGGTATGTGCTGTAGAGGTTGACCACCTCGAACCAGATGGGCTCGCGGCAGAAGTTGTCCTCCGTGACGAAGATGACGTCCAGCCGGATCTTTCCGATGGGGGAGTGCGACGGGCCTGGGACGGCTCCATGGAAGGAGGTGCTTGACGGATCCAGCTGCGACTCACTGATACCGAGCCGGTCGAGCGAGCTGCGGTACAGGAGGTTGATGCTGCTCCCTCCGTCTACGAGGACACGGGAAAACCTGCAAGAATGCTTCTGGTAGACAATTATAGGATCCAAAACCATCGCGTAGGTGCCTGGGTGAGGCAGCTCAGCTGGCTGGTCCTTCCAGCTCCATGCAACTTCTTGCTCCGACCAGTTGAGGTAATAGGGGATGGGAGGAACGATTGCGTTCACTTCCGCCTCGCGACGCCTCTTGTTGTGCTTGGTCTCCGGCTCCATGGTGAAGATGTGGTAGTTTCCCACCTGGCGAGGGTAGTTGTTATCGTTGTCTTGTCTTCGACGCTGGTTGTTACAATCGCCTGGCGGCCCGCCGGCTGGGGGAGGTGGCGCCTGTCCAGCTGGTGCGCCAGCAATCTCTGCCATCTTGTTCGTCCAGGTGCACTGGTGTGTGGTATGCGTAGCTAGCTTGTTGCCCCCGCTATGGAACTTGCATGGCCCATCAAGTATTGACTCGATGGTGTACTTGGGCCTCGGAGGCCGGCCATCGGGCTTCTATCTTCGGCTTCCGCCTGCAGCTGCCGCTACCTGCCTAGAACCGTATTGGTTGTCCGGTTGGTCGTCTTTTCTTTTGCCGTGGCAGTTATCGTGCCGCCTAGAATTGTGTCCATTTCCCTCTCATTGGCGCCGATCTACGGTGATGTCGACGATTATTTTCCCTTGGTCGTCCACCTAGATGGATCTTTTCATTGCTACATCGGCCGTGGCGTACTTGTCCGCGATGGCCATGGTCTGTGCCATGATTGTGGGCTACACCCGGCGAAGCTTATGCTTGAGCATAGTCCCGTCTCTGTAGCCGTTGATGAAGAAATCAGCCGCCTGGTGTTCGCGTACCCCCTCACAAGAGTTGTGCATGCTCGTCCATCGGGTGATGTAGGAGCGATCATATTCATCTAGGCCCTACACGCAAAGAGCGAGCTCGCTGGGTTGGCCCAGGCGCTTGTAGGTGCCGGTGAAGTTGTGAATGAACACCTGCTCGAAATCGATCCAAGCACTGATGCTGTTGTCAGGGAGGCTATTGAGCCACGTCCTGGATGAGTCGAGGAGCATGAGAGGGGCGTAGCATACTGCTACCTGGCGGTTGCCGTAGGCAATGCCTACAGCAGTGGTGTAGTCCACCAGCCAGTCCTCCGGCTTGACCGAGCCGTTGTACTTTGGCGTATCCCTTGGGAGCGAAAATCCCTTTGGAAATGGTTCATTCCGGATGCATGGTCCAAAGCATCTTGGACCGGCTGGACTTTCTTCCTCCAGCACGCGTGACTGGACGAGCAGGTCGATTCGTGCGCGTGCGACTGGCTATTCCGGCTTGAGCGGTCCCAGCCGGCTAGATAGGCGGGACTTGGGGAGCACTTGGCCTTTTCCGGCTTTGTCGGCCGGCTCACAGTTTTTGCTGGTAACCGCCGCTGCGTCGCGGGCATTGTGCCCATGGCCTGCAGATCCACCGCGTGGGCAGTTGCTCTACCTTGCTCCGTTTGGGGAGGATGCCTTGCTGCCACCTGCAGCCGGATCCGCCATTCAACGAGCCGGTTGGGTTCTACTGTTGCCAGCCATGCTGAGTTCTGCCTCAGCTTGCTGCTTGTTCACTGTGACCACAAGGAGCTGGACACGTGCCTGTTGACGGAGCAGTTCTTTGCCCTCTAGGTGGCTTAGCTCTGCAACTTCCGCCTCCGCGACCCTCATGTTTTTGGCGGGGGTGCTGTAGACTGGTTGCACTACGGGCGTACGCGGATTAGCGGAGCGATCCATCTCCGACCCGAGGTTCTGGCCTTGTGGCTGGGCCAGGTGGCTGGTGCTATGCAAGCGCGCGAAGCCGTGCATGATGTTGTACTCCCGCATGGTGGAGTTCATCCGTCGTTTGGCGACCGCCACCTTGCCAGCTTCCTCCAGAAGGTTCTGACGGGTAGTCTCCAGGTCCACCGCGGCTGCAGCTGGATCCGCCTCGATGGGGGTGATGGGGTTGCGGAGATGCTCGATGGATGCGTTGATCAAGTCCTGGTTCGGGAGGCGTTAGTGGCGTGGCCGTCCACGTTGCACTCCAGAGGTGGGCGACGGTTCTCCACCGAGCCTGCCATCATGACCTCGATGCTACCGCTAGCGTTGCGCGAGGTGGAGAAACCAGGGGGCACGCCGAAGATGGTGACGACCTCACGAGGGAAGGCCTCAGGGATGGTGATGATGTAGACGCGGTGCTCACTGAAGTGCATGATGGAGACCCTGCTTGGGAAAACCCCCTCAGCGAAGCAGGACGCGTTGTCGAAGACGCAGCCGAAGGAGCCGATAGTGAGGACAAGGCCAAAGGCGACTCGCTCACCTGCGATGAGTGGAAGTCCCGTGCGAAAGATGATCCCAGCCGAAGCACTGTGCCCCATGGTGGGCGCCAACTGTCGTGGTGTGTGTAACACCCCAGTTTTAGCTAATGTCTAATTAGGGTTTAATGTGCATTGCATGAGCATCATCTTTTAAAAAGTGCATGAAAAAGAACAAAGCAAAACCCTAAAACCCTACTTCTTCCCTCTCTTTGGAAATCCTTCTCAAATGGTTTTGTTTTTCGAAAATTACAAAAAAATGTGGAGCCCAAACAGTATAGAGGGCCCCCAAGTGTTTCAAAAGTTATTTGTAATCCTCTGGTATTTTTTGAAGATTCAAATCAGAAAACGATTTGGAAATACAAACTCAAAGTGAGAAAACAGAAAAAGAAAAATGTTTTGCTAAAAAAAATAGAGGCAGCACCTGCAGCAGGCCGGCCCATCTCCTCTCTTCCCTCCCTTTCGTAGTCCAGCGGAATCCCACTCGAGGCCCAACCCAGATACCCCTTCGCTGTCGTCTTCCTCGCGGAGAGGAAGCAGCTATGTGTCGCCGGCGTCGCCGGCGATCCCCGCCGCTGCATCCCGCCGTCCTTCAAGCTCCGGGGTGGATAAGATCATCACGGCCATGTCTCTCTCGGACCTATCTCTTTCCCCTCTCTCTCCCGACCTCCCTCTCACATGTTCTCCCGCGAGCCTGAGCCCTAGCTTGCAGGAAGCTCCGCCTCGTCGCGCCAGTGCTTCTCCCCGAAGGAATCGGCCCCGCTCGCTCACAATCATCGCCATCGATGCCATCTTCCCCAACACCAACAGGTTCCGCCGTCGCCATTGTCGCTGCTCCGGTCCACCTCACGCCTCGCCGTCGGCCCCTTCAGCACCAGGGTGAGCAAATTGTGCTTAGGCACCCCTCCTCGCCTCCCCTACCTCTTTGGATGGTCCCCGTGTCAGTTACTATTGTTGTCTGCCGCCAGTCGCCGTCGAGGTGGTCACTCTGGTGACCAATAGCCAGCGGCGCCGCCAGCCTTAGGTTTGCCTCGCTCCTGCGATTCGAACGCACACCGCCACGCAGCCCCACGAGCACCACATCACCGTCCTCGTCGTCCACCTGAGAGAACCGCAGCGGTGATGTCATGTCGACGTCACCTTGACGTCAGGCGCACGGTTAACCCGGTCAAACCAGCACAGGTCCCACTGTTAAGGATATACTTTCCGGGTATCCTCGCAGTTCCTCACTGACCAGGGTGGCCCACTTCAGGTTAGAGCTTTGCTTCACGGGCGACCCAGTCAGGGAGAGAAGACGGAGTCCAATCCGGCTACGGGAAGGCCCAGAAGACTTACCGACTTAGGCCCATAATGTTACTTGTAGTTCAAGATGTACTCTGTAACAGACTCTTAGTCGTAGCCGGATAGATCTCTCCTGTAAACCCTAGGCCGGATATCTATATAAGCCATCCTAGGGAGAGCCTTTAGGGCACCACATAACACTCAATACTTTAGACCCTCAACTCGCACAGGAGAAACCCTTGTAACCCATATTCCGGCTTTGCCAGACATCGATTGCTAGGAGTAGGATCTGTCCAAAGCAGTGGATTCGAACTGGTAAACTTGTGTGCTCACCGTCCTGGAATACCGTACGTCTCACACCCCTCTCTTCCGCACGCCTCGAGGACCCCCTCATGGCGTACTTGTCATCAATCCGACGACAGTTGGCGCCCACCGTGGGGCAAGTGAGCTACGGATCTATGTTCCGAGCGGAATCTGCAAGAATCGGAATCGGCGAGACCATCGCCGTCGGTCGCATCCTCTACGCCAGTGATGTCCCTCTCATCGTTCTCGACGAGACTTGGATTCCGGCAAGGGAGGCCATGACTGCCTACATAATCATGTCTTTTGGCGAGATCGATGTTTACATCGGTTTCACTGAACCTGCCCAACCCACCCCAGCGGTGATGATAGAGGAAGAAGAATTTTCTGGGTCCCCTTTGTCCGCGGAGGCGGCAGAATTCCAGATCTCAGAAAACCCAAATCCCACCCAGCCCGCACCAGTTGCGGAGATAGTGGAGAAACCCAAACCTGAAGAAGACCTAGCGGTCAACGTCGAATCTGGAGTGGATCTCCCCGGGGGAGCCAAATCCCAGATCGACCCACCCGTGGAAGTCGAAATCCAGGAGGAGCATATCAAAGACACTGATTCCGGCTCTGATGATGTCGGAACAGACAGGCCTTTCCTAAGGTACACACTAAAAAATATGATACTGCAAGGCGAAAGCGCAGATGCAATCCTCGAGACCATCAAGTTTCGATATGGCTGATCGCGAAAGCCGCAGGTACCTTAGGAAGCACGCGTCGCACTTCGTCGGATACGTGGGATCCGGATCCAGCTCTGCCGATGCTGGAGAAAATACCGACTCGGTGCTGGAGGCAATTGGAACAAACGCCGACGTACCCGCATCCTCGGATGAAATGATGACGTCAGCAGATTTCCAAAAGTTCTCCGCAGAATATGAAGAGGAGTACAACTCCAAAGCTGCAGAAGAAGGAGAAGCCATGGATGAAGGATCCGGGGAACACTCTCCCAAAATGCAGGATGACATGGACGTCGGAGATAATCCCGAAGTCCAAATGTCCGAAAGTACCGATCAGAGCTTGACTCCGAGAAACGGACCCAAAGCCGTCTTCGCTACCGGCGCTGCCAAGAAGGCAAAGAAGAAGAACAAGAAAAACAAGACCTCGGCAAAAGACCCTCTGACAGAGGAGGTGATTGCTGAGGAATACGAAGAAGACTAGGATGGAGCACTTATCCCAAACGAGCTGAAAAAAGAAGCATCGGTGGATGGACACGTGATCACTGAAGGTGCACATAAACTCATCAATGCCGCATTAACCACACCTATCCGTACAGCTGCAGAACTTACTGCAGATGAGCTGGATGAAAGGGCGCAAGCCCTAGAAGCGCATCGTCAACAACTCCTCGATAAAGCCAAAAACATCGAGGTGGAGAAGAAACGCATGTCGAACAAGGAGTACATGTCTCGTCTGCATCAGAAGACACGGAAGCGTCACATAGATGACAACCAATTCCCACGTGTCCGTGCCGTCCTTTTTGGAGATGAGATGGGGAAGCCACGGAAAGATAGCAACGGAGATTGGGTATACCCAACACTAGTACAAAATACCGTGGCAGCCCGAGAAATTCTATCGGCTAATCCAGGACCAGAGGAGATCCGTTTGGGTATCAAGCTACTCAACAAGGGACTGGAGCAGCAAAAGGTCGTCCTGTCCGAAAGTCAAAAACTGGTCTCAGATGCTAACCAATGTCGCACGGATCCGGCATGGGCTGGCGTAAGACCCCATTACGTTCCGGAGCAGTATCATCACCCCGAACGACAGGAAGACAATTATTCAAGAACCGGATCGTCGGGACAGCATCGCAGAACTATACATAACTGGAGCAACGTCGCTCCAGTAGCCGAGAAAGACGCGATCGCTGCACTAAATCCGAAGAATCCTCCCCGAAGGGGAGAAGATAAAGAGAAACGTCGGGAGGAGGATCGTCAAAGGATGCCACCTCCTAGACATGATAACCATCCGACTGAGCCTCACCATGGTGGGAACAACGGACGAAGGAACGATGGAAACCATGAAGGTACAAGCCGGCAGGGGGCTCGTCATAGTCAAGACCCTCCCCGGAATCAGAATAATGATGTTTCGGATGGAGGCCGACGATCAGCCGGAAACTACCCCGCTGCACCACCCTCTCCCACACACAGTTATCACAACGGCCCCCACAGAGGTCAAGGAGGACATGGCGGAGGAGGTGGTGGCAGAAGCCGAAGTCCGGCTCCAAGGCACCGCAGCCACAGCCGACATTCAGGACGATCCCTATCCCCGAACGACGCAAGGCATAGGATCAACTCCAACATAGAGGCTCGGCGCTACGAAAATGATGACGTGTACATGGGCCCAAAGTGCTTCGGACCACGCATCAGAGCCACAAAGTTCCCGGAAGGATTTGCTATCTCAAGACATATTCAAGCTTACGACGGCATTGCTCGGCCAAACACCTGGTTACAGGATTTCTTCCAGGCTTGCTGCATCGCCAAAGGCGAAAACAGCCTGGTCGCAACCCGATATCTCCCACTCATGATGAGGAAGACGGCACGATCATGGATCAATGAGCTTCCGGCGAACACCATCCACAACTAGTATGATTTACAAAGTGCGTTCTTTAGGAATTTCGAAGGCACATATCGGAGGCCCTGTACGGTTGGAGACCTATAACGTTGCACCCAGAAAGCCGGAGAAACTTGCCGGGATTACCTTGGTCGATGGATTGACACCAAGAACTCCTACGAAGGAGTAAACGATCAAACTGCGATTGAAGCTTTCATCGCAGGTCTCCCAATTGGTTTACTGCGCCATCACTTGAAGTGTGACAAGGTTACTGATCTGGGAGAAATGATAGAAACAGCGAGCAAGTATGCAGATGCTGACGATGATGCAGAGGGATTACTCAATGCCCTGGTTGGGCCTCAGTCGGCAAAACAACCAAAGCAACAAGCTTAGAAGCGCAAAAATACCTCAGAAGAAAAACCCAACGCGGAGACAGCGGTAGTCACTACTGTTTCCGGGTCTGGAGGACGAGGAGGACGTGGCGGAGGCCGCGGGCGTGGCCGTGGGACATCAAGGGTCCAAGGTAGAGGCGAGCAACAACCAGGCAAAACCTACACTTGGGCCGACATCGCCAATAACCCATGTGTGCATCATTTGGACGCCAATGGGGGCTCATCCTACACCAACGCTGAATGTCGTTTTAACGACGACATCAAGAGAGATGATACCGCGGGCTACAAAGCCAAGCGAAAGAAGGGAAAGAAAAATCCCGAAAAAGACAAAGAGACCAAGGAAGATTCCGACATGGAGGAAGCCGACGCTTCAAATCCCAAGTCGGAAGGGAAGAAAACTTTTCCCACCAAGAAGGACACTTATGTCACCTTCCTCGGATCTCAACCAGCAAAGGTCAAGAAAGCAGTTCTCCACGAGCTCAACGCAACAGTTCCGGCTGTCCCTCAGTATCTGGACTGGTCGGAAGTAGCAATAACGTTTGACCGTGCTGATCATCCGCCTAAGCTACATAGGCGAGGAAAATACGCCTTAATCGTCAATCCACTTATTGATGGTTATGGTTTCTCCAAGACCCTCATGGACGGTGGTAGCAGCATCAATATTCTCTATGTCGAAACGCTACGCCGGATGAAGATCTCAAAAACACAGCTGAACCACAGCTCTGTGATCTTTCACGGAGTTGTCCCAGGAAGACAGGCTAATTCCCTGGGAGAGATCACTTTGGATGTTACTTTTGGAACACCAAAGAATTATCGGACGGAGGCACTTTCCTTCGAAGTGGTCCCGTTCAAGAGCGCATACCACGCTATATTCGGACGTCCGGCTTACTGGCTTTTATGGCTCGTCTGTGTTACATTTACAATATGATGAAAATTCCAGGTCCCAACGGCGTAATCACCATTAGGGGAGACCCGAAGAAGGCACGAGAGTGCGAGGATGGAAATGCTGCCTTTGCCGAAGCCGTGCTGCACGCCCAGGAGTACCAGGAGATCAAGAAGAGCATAGATCCGTCCGAGATGCCCGCGACGAAGAAGGAGGTGACAAAGCCAAATCCGGAGTTCAAGGCATCAGAAGAGACGAAGACGACACCGTTGAAAGATGACGACCCCTCCAAGGTGACTCAGATAGGCGTAGGCCTAACTAGCGCATAGGAAAGCGCGCTCGTCAAGTTCCTCCAAGCAAATCAAGATATCTTCGCATGGCAGCCATCTGACATGACCGGAGTACCTAGGGAATTTGCCGAGCACTCTCTAAATGTAAACCCGAATGCTAAACCCGTCAAACAGTCCTTACGACGGTTTAGTGATGAAAAGCGTAAGGCAATAGCTAAGGAACTAGCACGGCTCGAGTTAGCCGGATTCATAGAAGAGGTCATCCATACTGATTGGTCGGCCAACCCTGTAATGGTCCCTAAAAAGGACACCACTAATTTAAGGATGTGTGTTGATTATACTGCCTTGAACAAGGCTTGTCCAAAAGATCCGCTTTCCGCCTAGAATTGATCAAGTTCTCGATTCTATGGCAGGCTCGAACTCCTCTGTTTTTCGACGCATATTCCGTTATCACCAAATCGAATGAAGGAATCGACAAAGTCAAAACTTCATTCATAACCCCTTCGAACCTTCTATTTTATTACGATGCCCTTTGGGCTGAAGAACGCAGAGCTACGTGCATTACGATGCAGCGTTGCCTCCACGACCAACTCGGACGCAATGTACATGCATACGTGGATGATATCGCGGTCATGTCCAAAAAGAAGGAAACATTGATTTCCGACTTGGAGGAGACGTTTGCCAATCTACAAAAATACAACATCATGCTTAACCCGAAGAAATGCTTCTTTGGAATACCAGCCAGAAAATTGTTAGGTTTCATCATGTCTCAAAGAGGCATAGAGGTGAACCACGACAAGATCAAGGCTATTCTCAATATTGCCAGGCCAACTCGCCTAAAGGACGTACAAAGATTAACTGGTTGCATTGCTGCGGTTAGTCGATTTGTAAGCTGGCTGGGTGAAAGAGCCGCACCATTATACAAACTCCTGAAGAAGACCAAAGATTTTGTTTGGACTGACGAAGCTGAAGCTGCACTACAAGACCTGAAAAAAGTACTCTCATCTGCTCCTATCCTTGCAGCCCCGGAACCTCAGGAACCGATGTTGCTTTATATTGCTGCGACAAATAAGGTCGTTAGTATCGTCATGGTGGTGGAGAGACCAGAGGAAAATCAGGAACACCTGGTGCAGCGTCCGACTTATTTTGTCAGCGAGGTCTTGAGAGAATCAAAACAGCGATATCCGCACTATCAAAAGTTGGCTTACGGTGTTTTCCTAGCATCTCGTAAGTTACGACACTATTTTCAGGAGCATCCAATTACCGTGGTGAGCAAAGCTCCCATGAGAGACATAATCAACAACAGCGAGACGCCACAGGACGTGTCGCCAAATGGGGCATAGAGCTCTCAGCTTTCGATACTGAGTATAAACCTCGGACATCAATCAAATGCCAGATCCTTGCTGACTTTGTCGCTGATTGGACAGAGACGAAGGAGAACATGGTCCTCCCTGAGTCGGAATACTGGACCCTCTTCTTTGATGGGTCTAAGGCTCGAGGGGGCTCGGGGGCTGGCGTGGTGCTCAAATCACCCCAAGGAGATAAACTATTATACGTGTTGCAGATCCACTTCACAGCGACAAACAATATTGCCGAGTATGAAGCACTGCTGCACGGAATCCGGATTGCCAAGGATATTGGCATCCGACATTTGATGTGTTACGGAGATTCGGATCTTGTTGCTCAGCAAATCTCGGATATTTGTAATGCAAATAAGCACATGGAAGCATATAAAGCTGTCGTGGATGATCTATCTAAATCGTTCGAAGGGTTTGAAGTTCAACACATCCCTCGAGCAGAAAATGAGGAAGCATATGCACTATCTCGAATAGGCTCTGCGCGGAAAGAGGTCCCGGATGACACATTTTTAGAGCACCTCAAAGTTCCCTCGATAAAGGGAGTAGATGAGGAATATCCGACCAAATCCGACTCACCTTTAATAGCAATTCTGGCTGTAATTCCCAACTGTACTCAACCCTACCTTGATTACTTGGTAGATGGCAAATTACCCGAAGACGAGGTGCTGAGCCGGCAGATTATCCGACGAGCAAAAGCCTATACTATTGTTAAAGGTGAGCTCCATAAACGGAGTGTTTCTGGGGTTTTTCAGCGCTGTGTATCTCCGGAAGAAGGAGTGGAGATCTTAAGAGAAATCCACGAGGGCGAGTGTGGTCACCACGCTGCAGCCAAATCTTTAGTGGCAAAAGCTTTTCGACATGGATTTTTCTGGCTTACAGCTCAGGCAGATGCCGAACGATTAGTCAAGACATGCAAAGGCTGCCAAAAGTACGCCAAGCAAGCTCATGTTCCGGCCGATCAGCTGCAAACAATACCTATAACATGGCCTTTTGCGGTCTGGGGGCTTGATATGGTAGGACCTTTTAAACGAGCACCAAGTGGATTCATGCACCTCTTAGTTATGGTGGACAAATTCACAAAGTGGATCAAGGCTAAACCTGTCACTAGTTGTGATGGAGCAACAACCAAAAGATTTGTCGAGAATGTTATAATCCGGTATGGTTATCCGCATAGCATTATCACGGACAACGGGAGTAACTTTTCTATGGGAGAACTGGCTGAATTCTGCGATGAGCAAAATATCCGGCTTGACATTGCGTCAGTCGCACATCCACAGGCTAACGAACAAGTTGAAAGAGCAAATGGTTTAATTCTACAAGGCTTGAAACCGAGACTCAAAGCACCATTGAGACGGGCTGCGGGGGCTTGGGAAGAGGAACTACCCTCTGTAATTTGGAGTTTGCGAACAACTCCGAACAGGTCAACAAGATACACACCTTTCTTCTTGGTCTATGGCGCAGAAGCAGTTCTTCCTAGTGATTTAATTCATACTTCTCCTAGAGTGGCCACGTATATCAAAGAGGATGTCGAGATTTCTCGACAAAATGATCTCGACTTAGTCGAAGAAGTTTGCGTCGTTGCTGAAATGAGATCTACAGCCTATCAGCAGAAGTTACGCAAGTATCATAGCCAGAGAGTCCGAACTAGATCTTTTAATAAAGGTGATTTGGTTCTCCGGCTTGTGCAACAAAGAAAGCACAAACTTTCCCCAGTATGGGAAGGGCCCTTTTTAGTTAGTCGAGTATTGCACAATGGATCGTACTACTTAACTGACATGAGGCCAGTCAAAGAAAGACCTGCTACTAAGAACAGAAAGAGAGCTGGAGGTAGTACAAATCCGGATGAGTTCGACAGACCATGGAATATTGCTCAGCTACGTCCCTTTTATTCTTAGTTTATCCTTCATTGTAATCATACATATGTACATGTTCTGTGAGAAATAAAAGTTTTGGTTACCTCAAAGTTTTCCTGAGAAGTTTTTACCATCTTATTTCCTAATGATCATGTCATAGTCGAAAATCCCAGAATGCTTGAAAGTACTTTATGCTCATGTTCGTTCTGGTTTAGATTTCCGACTCTAAAACTGCTACCTTCGGGTATAACTCTAAAAAATTCTAGTCTTTACTTAGGTTATTTGTCTGATTGCTGGATGCGGGTATTTTCCGAGTAGTGAATTGTTGGTACTGGAAGCCGGCTTTGTTTTCGAGTTTAAACTGGTTTAGCAATTGAGCTCCGTTGCTCGGAAAAGTTTCCGGCTAAAGGTTTAGCTGGCTCACGAAAGGGACGAGGCGGAAAGCCAGATAAACGATAAGTAGAGACGAAAATTCTAAGTGCTTGTGCAAACATTTCAAGCACACAAAAAGTCTAAAACAAAAGTGCTGAATAGATAAAAAAACTTAGCACTAGCAAAAGCCATAGTACTTTATATTTACAAAATGCATCATGTTCTTTCACAGAATAATACATAAGTTTGTGGTCTATGATGTAGGAGGAGATGAAGGATCTACTGGCTCGCTGGTCACTCCGCCTTGGTATCGTTCCGAGATGTCCGGATCCGAGGTGGTCCGTTCATCGTCGGAAACTTCTTTGGCGTCTTCTGGAGGAGGTGGTGGAGTTTCCACGCGGGTGAAGAAGGGCACCTCGTAGCTGGTCAGGTCAGCTACGTGGCACCCATATCCGGCGCAGGAGTGCATGATGGCTTGAAGGTCCTGCTCCTGGCCGTCTTCATCTACCTTGCAGTACCCTTTAGTCACTTGCCATATTTCCATGTTTCCATGGTGGCTCATGACCATGGAAAGAACATTCTGCACGGCAGTCCGTGCGTAGGACATGTTCCAGTCCCGAATGAGTTGCGGCATCTCCTTGGCCTTCTCTCGCACCTGGAAGTCCGACATGCTTGGCATGTCCGGAATCCTGAGAGACTCGCCAATATCCTCAAGGGATTGGCGGTAGTCATGAAGAAGATCACCGACTTGGGTAAGCCGGTGAGTGCGGGGCTCGAACGAGGAGGAGTCCGTCAAGTTTAGAGGACCTATACACAAAATGAAGATAAGGAAAAACCGACATTGATAAAAGTCGAGGAAATGATAAGTCAGATAGATGGAACTTACCAAGAATGACGTCGTCAATCTTGGCTTTCTCCTCCCGGAGGCTCTGGAGTTCAGCCCGGAGTGCTTGGGAGATATCCTTCTCTCTGTCAACCTCATTCTTGAGGCCCGAGATAACTTTATCTTGAGCGGCAATCTTGCGATCGCGCTCTTCAGTGGCCATGGAGGAGGATTCCAGGACTTGAGCTATGCTCGTTTCATGATCCACCTTGAGCTTTTCCAGCTCTTGGCGCAGTCCTTTGTTCTCCACCACCAAGGTCTTGAGGTTCTCGGCCTCTTCAATCATAGCGATGGATTGTTTCACCAACGCTGTAAGTCAAAAAAGAACAATAGTTCAGAAAAATTCGACATTAAAAAGCAAAAGGCAAGGTTTGAATCTCGAAATGTTTATGTTCAGCTTCATCCTTGGCTACCTTGAGCTCAGCATTTTTAAGCCGGAGAGCTTTGATCTCTCTCCGCTTATTACAGACATTGGACAATAATTCCTGGTTATAGGAACATACTTTCTGTAAGTCAGAATACCCAAAGTCACAAAGCTACTTAAGACTCGGGCTAATATTTTTACTAAATATCAGCATGAGCCTTGGGGGATACACTAGTTCGTTTTTTGCAATCCTAACGAAAGCATAAACTCGGATTCTATATCCTACTTCATGCTTGGGGGCTGGAGGATATGATATAACATAATGTAAAAACAAGAGTTGGAATTCAGACTTACATATTGCTCGCGGGTGAGTTTGTCTAAACCCGCGTTCACTTCAGCTGCCACCTTCTCGGCGAGAGTAAGAGGGATCACTAGAGCTGTTGGAAGCTCGCTAGTCCTGATCCTCTCGTCGCGAAGGCGGACTTGAGTAAGAAGGTCGAAGAACTTGACGTCCTCTTCTTCTTGCGCCTCCTCTTTGGGGGATAGATGGCTTTTGTCCAGGACTTGCCTGGCCAGCCGCTGGATCTCCTCCATAGACTTTCGGGTCAGGCCAAATTTGGCAAGACCCGGATTGTTGAGGAGGTTGTCGGCGAAGACTTCAGCCGAGGGATCATTACCCGAAGAGGGTTCACCCTTATCTTGAGCTGACGCACTGGTGGTGATGTCAGTATGCGACCCAAGGATCGTCGGCTCTGCTTGAGGAGCCGGATCTTCTACAATCACCAGAGAAGGGATGATCGTCGGAGTTGCAGAAGGTTGAGGGGCCGGAGTCAGAGGAGCCACGGCAGGGGAAGCTATTGTAAGCTTCATCTGGCGCAAGGGCTTCGAAGAAGTCCCTTTCCCCTTGCCCTTGATGATTGATTTTGCTCTGAGAAGGTAGTAAAGTCGGAAACATTACATCTTGGAAAGAAAGTTGAGTAAACAACAAAGGCGGAAAAGTTGTGACAGAAAGGTTACCTCTTCACGACTGGCACCTCCTTTGTGTTAATCATCGTCGGAGCTTTGCGCTTCTTGAGCGCAAGATCCGGCAGTGGACCCACTTCCACCTCCTGAGAGAACTCCGGAGGGTATCCTTCGAGCGGAGCAAGTTCCGACTCGAGGATGTCAGCAAGCTGAAAACAAGAAAACGTATCAGTATTGCAATGTAACTCGAAGATAGAAACACATAAAAGATGTGATGATAAAAGCTTACTGGAACCACGGGGTTTTTCGCCGTGTGCATGTCCAGAGAAACCTCTGGAATCCGCCTCTCGATCCGCTCTTTGATCATCCACTTGATCTGGGTTATGTAGCCCTGAGTGGTGTAGGCTTTGGGGCTGATGCGGAGGGAGTCGGTCAGGGAAGACGTGACGGAATGCATCAGTCTATCCCCGTGGTACTGAAGTGGCTGGATCCGGCATGAGACCCAACACTGGACCAAGTCGGATCCTTCGCACTTTATGCTTGATCAGATATTCGATCCGCCTCTTAGCGAGGATCAGATCATCTGTGAGAGCCGGAGCAGCCTCGTCCCAGGAAGGTTGGGCCGTGGCGGCTCCATCGACAAAAGCCGGCAAAGTAGTAGCTTTTCCGGGAGCTGGAATATCCCGATGATAGAAAAAAGTGGCTGGCCATTGTTTGACTGAGTCACTGGCAGAAATTTTGGGATATGCCCGGTCTCGTCTAAGAGAAAAACTAATGGTGCCGATGATGTAAGGAACACCAACAGTGATGGAATTCCTCCGGACATGAAAGTAAAATCGGAAGAGAAGCAAACTCAGCCTAATGCCAAGAAAGCCCTCGCAAAGCGCAGCGTATGTGCTCATCTCTAGAAGGGAGTTGGGAGGAAGATTGTGGAGTTGAACTCCATAGTGGTCAATCACCTCGAAGAAGAACTCTGAGGGAGGAAAGGACAAACCTCGGTCCAGATGGGTGCCGAAGTGGACGCGCTCGCCCTCGTGCGGATTGGGGATGGTCTCGCCGGATCCGCTCCGCCAGTTGCCGGCGGCGAGAAGTCCCTCCTTCTCCACGTTCTTGAGACCTGCTTCGTCGAGATCGCAGGGGATCCAGACTCCCCTGTAGTTTTCTTTCTCTGATGCCGCTTCCGCCTTCGCCGCTGCCAAACTGGAGGAAGAAGATGAAGCCATTTTCTCCGGTGGAAGGGTGACCCTAAAGGGGCAGTGCTGGGAGCTTTGTGGAGGGAGAACGAGGAGGCTCTATGCGCGCAGGAGGATTGGGAGGAAAGAAATGGCAAGGGACTGGTGGAAATGAGAAGAAGAAATCTAAACCCCTTATATCCACCTACCTGCGCCAAGATTCGTGCAAACGCTACAGTGTAACCGCCACATTTCATGGAAAGAACTGGGAAGGGCCCGCGCGATGATTGCGTCGCCTCGATATCCACGCACGCATTGAAACGGCGCCTTAGTTCCATGAACCGTGGACCCACCAACGGTCGTGTTGACGAAACGTCTGTCAGATGACGTGACTTGACCATGCTTGTGTCAGGTGGCATTAGGGACCAAATTCCGGCTTAGTTTAAAAGCGAGCTGGAAAATCCGAGTCACCAATTGTAAAGTCCGACTTATTTTTAAAACCCGGATCATATCTTTTTGTTGTAAAGTTTCAGGAACCCTTCAAGATTCTGCAAGCCGAAGATCAAGCTAGATGATGATAAAATCCGACTTTGGATCTTGGAGGCCTCCGGGGGCTGCTGTTGGGGATATACTTTCCGAGTATCCTCGCAGTTCCTCACTGACCAGGGTGGCCTACTTCAGGTTAGATCTTTGCTTCACGGGCGGCCCAGTTAGGGAGAGAAGACAGAGTCCAATCCGGCTACGGGAAGGCCCAGAAGACTTACCGACTTAGGCCCATAATCTTACTTGTAGTTCAAGATGTACTCTGTAACAGACTCTTAGTCGTAGCCAGATAGATCTCTCGTGTAAACCCTAGGCCAGATATCTATATAAGCCGTCCTAGGGAGAGCCTTTAGGGCACCAGATAACACTCAATACTTTAGACCCTCAACTCGCACAGGAGAAACCCTTGTAACCCATATTCTGGATCTGCCGTATTACTAGATTGCTAGCAGGAGTAGGATCCGTCCAAAGCCATGATTGAACACAGGTAAACTTGTGTGCTCACCGTCTCGGAATACTGTACGTCTCACACCCCTCTCTTCCGCACGCCTCGAGGACCCCCTCATGGCGTACTTGTCATCAATCCGATGACACCCACTTAGCCCACGTGGATGTTGAGGTGGCCTCGGGTCCCTCTGTCAGCCACTATGGCTAGGGGTAGCCCCTGTGTAAAAAGTATCCCAGCCTTTGTTATATTTTCATAAATGGTTAAATGATTTCAGAAAAAGGATAAATACTAGAAATTCAATATCTAATTATTTATAATCCAGAAAAATATGTATAATATATCAAAATGTTCAGAAAATGAGATCTACACAATAGACTCATCAACATGCATTGTTCAACAACTTTCAAGATAAGTTTAATTAGAGAACTCAATGAACCCCCGCAGGTGATTCCGGGGTCTCTCCTATTTTAGGGTTTGGACCCTTCGGATCCCGCTTAAATTTCCAAGCATGCTTTAGGGTTTCATTCAAATACAATTTAACTTGTCATATCATCATCCTTGCTTGAGCATTGAATCGACGCCATGTGTTGATTGTTGTTTCCCTTTCTTTCCGGTGTTTGCTTCTTCCTGGTAGAATACGATATCGAGATGGAGATCGAAGACCGTGATCAACACCATCGAATACCGACGAACAATACTTGACCAACTGTAATCAAGTCAAGTACAATATATCTGAAGATCTAGATCTGGGTATCAACAAACAAGGCAAGCATAGCCCCACCATTATACAATCCTTTCCGAAAGTGTTTAATCTCTTGCCATGATGCATATGATTCTTCTGTGGTCTTTTATCGATAGATAGAGTATCCTATCTATTGCATTACTCCCTTGAGCTTATATTACCTGATCCACTACTCCTAGCATAACTAGGTTTGGCTTGTGTGCATTGCTAGAGCTTATATCTGTGTCTTGCTTAGCGATGCTTAGCTGTCAGTGTTGGTTCATCTAGAGGATGTACCAATTGTAGAGAATCTAGTATGACAGGATAACAAGGTATACTGATGAGGTAAGATTAGTGGTAAAGGATAAACATGCTAAGGCTTGTATGGGAGGCCACGATGGGATGTGGTTTTTGCAGTCCCATGCTCGCCACTACTAGGACCCGAGTTCTAGCATCTTGAACCAAGATGAGCGTACAACCACACCGGGCCTAGAAAACCTCACGAGTAACTAACTTGCCTAGTAGATTCCATTAGTCACATAGTTCAGGCGTTCCATTTGACATATGCATTCTGGTTGGTCTTGAAGGCGGTGAAGGAGGTGCATTCATACAGGTAGGTAAGCGTGGATGGGGTTGCTTGGGGTGGATGGATCCCCTGGTAAACCAACCTCGCCTTACATCTCTAGGGTCTGACTTCGGGATTTGACCCATTACGGCGGAACCCTCCTTAGGGCATGACTCATGGTCTCGGTGAAAGCAAGGTAAAGGTCGTGTCTAACCACCCTTTGTCGGCCTTCTAAGGAAGAGGGCTATTACTAGTGGTGTTAAGAGTCAGTTGGTACGTGTGGGTAAAGTTGTACACCCCTGCAGGGTTAAATCTTTTCGAAAAGCCATGTCCACAGTTATGGACGACTTAGGAACGGACGTGAAGATCATAGAGAACAATAACCTAATCGTAAAACTTGGCAGTTCAACGTGTGCTTAAGGATGCTTACTCATGGGTATGAGGGGGTGATCCTAGTTGTGAGATGAGGATTACTTTGGTGGATATCAAGATGATGATCAATTCTTCAGAGATTTCGCTCTTTTATCCCCTTTTAAAATATTCTGATTAGATGAGCTCCTTCTCCCTCTTGTTTTACAAACAAGGATGGCTTTATGCAAAATAACCCCACCAACCATAAGTCTTGCGGAGTACACCCTGTACTCACCCTTGCTTTGTTGATACTTTCAGAGTAAGTGTTCCCTTGAAGACAAATTTGGTACGACACCGACACCGACGAGTAGCTTGGGGTTCTCGGCCGGCAGCCTGGAATCTATGGGCTGGGACGTCATCGTTATGCTTCAGGCCTCTTAGGCCATTTGTTTAGTTTGCTATACTTAATGGCATAATTTGCCTTTCGTTGTTTGATGTTTGTGGTCAGTGACCTCTGCTTGTAATATTTTGGTTCTTCGCTCAGTTATGAGCTTGCTGTAATAATTTTTGTGTCGCAGGGTTACTGTTGTGTTACTGATTTTTCACTGGATATCCTTGAGCTCTAGGTTAAGCTTATGTCAGGCTAAGGTCTGGATTTGTTTAACCCTGATCCCGGGGGTGTCACAGTCTTTGGTATCCGAGCAGTACCGACCGTAGGAAAACCTTGCTATTGGTCGATCTTGAGTCTAGTGCTTGTGAAAACTATTTCAAAGATGAAAAGTATTTGCGAAAACTCTAGTATGCTTCCTTTTCTCCTTATCCAGTTTCTTTCTAACTTTGGGTCATCTGATCTTGTGTTGACTTTGAAAAGTTTTGATATCTCTTCTAGTCTTTCAAAACTTAGGTGCCGTCTAGGCATGCCATTTCTCAGCCAGTTGACCTAGTGTTGAGTTCTATAGAGTTGCGTGTGTTGTGAATTCCTTGTTTCCCCTTGCTCTGCTTCAATCGAGAGATTCCTTTCTATCGTGATCTCTCTATCTTATGGGTCCACAACATCATGTTGATGGTTCCACCGTATTCTGTTCTAGGTCTCGGAGTTTCCTTTCGCCTCGTGTGCCTCCTTTTTATTTGTTTGGGTACTTTAGAAGTTCTTTCTTCTCTTGGAAGCTACCTCGTGATTACTACCTTGGAGCGTACGTTATGTCATTCAAGTAGTAGTTACTTCTCTCTCGGGTGTTAACCCTTGGACTTGAACCGAAGATCCCAGATTGTGCTGGATTCTAGTGTTATGAATCTTGTACATGAAGCTGATCTTTAACCCAAGATCCATTCCATTGATCCCTGTTGTTAATGTTTACACATTACCTCAGGATGGCTGGTACTACAATTCTAGCCTTCAAGCTTGTGGATATTGTTGCGATTGAATTGTGACAATTAAGGACTTCCCCTACCACTAGCTACGGCAGATGTTCTTTAATGGAACCAAATAGATCACGACAAGAGTACTCCTCGTGTGTCTCACTTCTATACTCATGACTCTGCCAAACCCTCCCTTCCACGCATTGGTTTTCGGAAGATTGATAATCTATGCATCCACATCTCGGGATTCTATCCTAAGCATGTTCCTTGTCCCCTTGTTGTTTTCTGACCTTTGTTTACCAGTTGGTAGCCAAGTGGTATTGTGCATTGGTGTCTTCCGATGCAAGATACTCTTGTGGTCCGTCAAGACAAACCATTTCGGAATGTCAAGAGAAACAAACTCCCGTACCTCGTCATATCTAGGACCAGGTCAAAGTGTTGTAGTCCACAGATTAAGAGGCATGCTTAGCTTCTGTCTGTTCCTCCTTAGAGTATCACACTCTTATACGCTAAGAGGTTGTGCTATGTTTCATGACCCCTTAATGAAGTGATGCTCTTACATATTTTTACCACCCTTCCTCTGAGCTTTCGTGCTCGTTAATGATGGGTGTGCGTAATGATGTGGCCATCTGAGATTCTTAGCAATTCTCATTGCTTTGAACTCCAAGGACATTTTGTTATTCCTTAGCGTGATTGGTTAATCCTATCACTAAGCGAAGGATGATTGTGCCACCAAGTCCGTTACCCTGGTGCACTTTCTTCGGTCAAAGAGTTAGGCTTGTGCCAAAACTCTGAGACTATGTCTTCTTGCCTTACCAAGCAAGTTCCCTCTCGAACTAAGTGGCATATCGGTGGATCGTGATATTTTAGACATCCTCTAGAAGTATCACCATGTTGCCACATGACTGTGTTATCAAGTTCTTGAGCAAGCAAGTTCTCTGAATTGCTCCTTTCTCCAAGGATCCGTACTGGATAACCCCGAACTAATTGGTTGAGCCTAAACAACAACTTGGAGAGTTGTAAGACAGAAGTTCTATCTGACTTAGCTCTCTCTTAAAGGGATGTCTAGTTTTGTTTGTGCTGAAGAAAGATAGTATTTCCTTCATGGATATGTTATCTTCCCCCGCCTTTGATTTGATTTGGGTTATCGTCAAATCAAACTCAGTTCCAAGGACTATCTTGATGATGTTACCACTTCTGATGTTTCACTTGAGTACATCTTCATGTCATTTGGTCTCACCAATACTTTGCCATGTTCACACAACATATGAGTTCATACAATTGGAGTATCATGATAAGTTTGTTATTGAGCCCATTGATGACATCCTAATCTTCTCCAAGCTAGACTAGATTCATATGGAACATTTGGCATTACTGTTGGAAATTCTTAAGAACCATCTTCGAATCATCTCAAAGTACGTGTTCTGGATGTTAGAAGTACCCTTCTCCGGTTCATGTGCAATTGTTGAAAGATGTTGATGTGGATTCGAGTAGAGTTAACTCCGTATCTTAAGGACACATGTGTATTTCGTTGCAAGTATTTGATGTATGAGCAGTAGTCCCCTGACAATTGTTAATACATTGGTCTAGCAATGTAGCTCAGTCTATTGGAGCTTAACACTGTAGTCCATGTCTTGAGAATCTAGTAACTTTATCCTTGTGATAAATGTTGCATGCTTTCTATTTGCACATGCTGAGTCTGAAGCATCGTCTCACCTAACCAAATATGAATCTCAAGCAGATATGATGGTTTGTGTTCTTCAAGGTTTTGACATAGGTCTCTTTGTAAATCCGGCAAGATTGATGTAATGGTTGACACAACTAGTCAGAATGCCTATCGTCAAATTCTCTTGAACCAGCAAGTAACAACCAATCTTCATGAGGCTTCCTCTATGATTTATTATAGGAGTTGTGCTCATGGTTTCCTTTGCCTCCGAAGTCCAACCTTTACTTGATGTCTGGTATTCCGAACATCAAGGAGAACATTTAAAGTAGTGTTGCTAAATGTCTCCCAGTCGATCCTCCATACCTTCTTATGTTGGCAAGCAACTTGTGGTGCCAAGTAATTGAAGTCTAAGAATGAAGTTTCTTTTACCTCATGTTATCAGGAATCTTCTTACTTAATCATCTTGGTGGTGTAAAGTGATATCATGATCTTTGGCAAAGATTTTGATTATCCTGGATGAATAAAGAGTTTCCTTCGTTTCTCGACCATGTTCAAAGAGCGACTATGATTTTGGTAATCAACAGTTCCTCTTGTTACATGTTCCTTGTGACTCTTACGAGGCCTCGCCACAAAACAACTTTTCTGCCTTGACCTTCTGTTGAACGAAGAGTGATCCTTCTGTATCAAAAGTAATTCAACAGCTTGGTTATCCGTATCTTTGTATCGCTGGAAGCTTTACTTAGACCGTCTAGTAGAGTTTCATCTCTCGAAGTCTGTGGTCATGTTCTTTTTTTGTAAGCTTTCCTTTTCAGAAGCTTAAATCCTTCTGAAGCTCCATGGTCTCAATCCTTATGAAGACCAACTATCTAACAACTTGAAACCTTCTCCTCTTGTTTCCTCCTTTACCTTGATGTGTTTCATGCTTGTCATCTCAAAGTTGTTTTGAACACTCCTTTCATGAGTTGACCATGACATACTCCTTGTGTTGTTTACTGTGTTTCCCTCTTATCCTTAGAAGTGACCCTGTTTCTCTTCCTTCTTCCTACCTGCGGAATCTCGGGTCGAGATTCTCATAAGGGGTATAGAGCTATAACACCCCAGTTTTAGCTAATGTCTAATTAGGGTTTAGTGTGCATTTCATGAGCATCATCTTTTAAAAAGTGCATGAAAAAGAACAAAGAAAAACCCTAAAACCCTACTTCTTCCCTCTCTTTGAAAATCCTTCTCAAATGGTTTTGTTTTTCAAAAATTACAAAATAAAGTGGAGCCCAAACAATATTAGAGGGCCCCCAAGTGTTTCAAAAGTTATTTGTAATTCTCTGGTATTTTTGGAAGATTCAAATCAGAAAAGGATTTGGAAATACAAACTCAAAGAGAGAAAATAGAAAAAGAAAAATGTTTTGCTAAAACAAATAGAGCCAACACCTGCAGCAGGCCGGCCCATCTCCTCTCTTCCCTCCCTGCCGTAGCCCACCGAAAGCCCACTCGAGGCCCAGTCCAGATACCCCTTCGCTGTCGTCTTACTCGCGGAGAGGAAGCAACTGTGTGTTGCCGATGTTGCCGTCGATCCCCGCCGCCTGCATCCCGCCATCCGTCGAGCTCTGGGGTGGATAAGATCGTCGCGTCCACGTCTCTCTCAGCCCTATCTCTTTCCCCTCTCTCTGCCGACCTCCCTCTCGCATGTTCTCTCACGAGCCCGAACCCTAGCTTGCAGACCTTGCTGACGCCTCTCCATTTCCGGCCTCCCTTTGCTATTCTGAGTGTGCAGGAAGCTCCGCCTCATCGCGATGGTGCTTCTCCCCGAAGGAATCGGCCCCGATTGCTTACAATCATCACCATCGACGCCATCTTCCCCGACACCGGAAGGTGCCGCCATCGCCATTGTCGCTGCTCCGGTCCACCTCACGCCTCGCTGTCGGCCCCTTCAGCACCAGGGTGAGAAAATGGTGCTCAGGCACCCCTCCTCGCCTCCCCTACCTCTCTAGATGGTCCCCGCATCAGTCACAGTTGTAGTCTGCCACCAGTCGCCGTCGAGGTGGTCACTCAGATGACCAATAGCCAGCGGCGCCACTAGCCTTAGGTTCGCCTCGCTCCTGCGGTTCGAACGGACACAGCCACACAGCCCCATGAGCACCACATCGCCGTCCTCGCCATCCACCTGAGAGCGCTGCCGCGGTGACGTCATGCCGACGTCACCATGACGTCAGGCGCATGGTCAACCCGGTCAAACTAGCACAGGTCCCACTCTGGCCACGTGGATGTTGAGGGGGCCTCGGGCCCCTCTGTCAGCCACTGTGGCTAGGGGTATCCCCTGTGTAAAAAGTATCCCAGCTTTTGTTATATTTTCATAAATGGTTAAATAATTATAGAAAAAGGATAAATACTAGAAATTCAATATCTAATTATTTATAATCTAGAAAAATATGTATAATATATCAAAATGTTCAGAAAAATGAGAACTACACAATAGACTCATCAGCATGCATTGTTCAACAACTTTCAAGATAAGTTTTTAATTAGAGAACTAAATGAACACCCGCAGCTAATTCCGGGGTCTCTCCTATTTTAGGGTTTGGACCCTTCGGATCCCGCTTAAATTGCCAAGCATGCTTTAGGGTTTCATTCAAATACAATTTAACTTGTCATATCATTATCCTTGCTTGAGCATTGCATCGATGCCATGTGTTGATTGTTGTTTCCCTTTCTTTCCGGTGTTTGCTTCTTCCTAGTAGAATACGATATCAAGATCGAGATCGAAGACCGAGATCAACACCATCGAAGACCGACGAACAATACTTGACCAACTGTAATCAAGTCAAGTACAATATATCCGAAGATCTAGATCTGGGTATCAACAAACAAGGCAAGCATAGCCCCACCATTATACAATCCTATGATTTCAAAAGTATTTATTCTCTTGCCATGATGCATATGATTCTTCAGTGGTCTTTTATCGATAGATAGAGTATCCTATCTGTTGCATTACTCCCTTGAGCTTATATTACCTGATTCACTGCTCCTAGCATAACTAGGTTTGGCTTGTGTACATTGCTAGAGCTTATATCTGTGTCTTGCTTAGCCATGCTTAGCTGTCAGTGCTGGTTCATCTAGAGGATGTACCAATTGCAGAGAATCTAGTATGACAGGAGAACAAGGTATACTGATGAGGTAAGATCAGTGGTAAAGGATAAACATGCTAAGCCTTGTATGGGAGGCCACGGTGGGATGTGGTTTTTGCAGTCCCATGCTCGCCACTACTAGGACCCGAGTTCTAGCCTCTTGAACCTAGATGAACATACAACCACACGGGGCCTAGAAAACCTCACGAGTAACTAACTTGCCTAGTAGATTCCATGAGTCACATAGTTCAGGCGTTCCATTCGACATATGCATTCTGGTTGGTCTTGAAGGCGGTGAAGGAGGTGCATTCATACAGGTAGGTAAGCGTGTATGGGGTTGCTTGGGGTGGATGGAGCCCCTGGTAAACCAACCTCGCCTTACATCTCTAGGGACCGACTTCGGGATTTGACCCGTTACGGCGGAACCCTCCTTAGGGCGTGACTCATGGTCTCGGCGAAAGCAAGGTAAAGGTCGTGTCCAACCACCCTCTGTCGGCCTTCCGAGGAAGAGGGCTATTACTAGTGGCATTAAGAGTTAGTTGGTATGTGTGGGAAAAGTTGTACACCCCTGCAGGGTTAAATCTTTTCGAAAAGCCGTGTCCACGGTTATGGATGACTTGGGAACGGACGTGAAGATCATAGAGAATGTTAACCTAATCGTAAAACTTGGCAGTTCAACGCGTGCTTAAGGATGCTTCCTCATGGGTATGAGGGGGTGATCCTAGTTGTGAGATGAGGATTACTTTGGTGGATATCAAGATGATGATCAATTCTTCAGAGATTTCGCTCTTTTATCCCCTTTTAAAATATTCTGATTAGATGAGCTCCTTCTCCCTCTTGTTTTACAAACAAAGATGGCTTTATGCAAAATAACACCACCAGCCATAAGTCTTGCGGAGTACACCCTGTACTCACCCTTGCTTTGTTGATACTTTCAGAGTAAGTGTTCCCCTGAAGACAAGTTTGGTACGACATCGACACCGACGAGTAGCTGGGGGTTCCCGGCCGGTAGCCTGGAATCTATGGGCTGGGACATCATCGTTATGCTTCAGGCCTCTTAGGCCATTTGTTAAGTTTGCTATACTTAATAGCATAATTTTCCTTCCATTGTTTTATGTTTGTGGTCAATGACCTCTGCTTGTAATATTTTGGTTCTTCGCTTAGTTATGAGCTTGCTGTAATAATTTTTGCGTCGCAGGGTTCCTATTGTGTTACCGATTTTTCACTGGATATCCTCGAGCTCTAGGTTAAGCTTATGTCAGGCTAAGGTTTGGATTTGTTTAACCCTGATCCCAGGGGTGTCACAGTGTGGAACACAACAGTACCATCAGGGATGGCTTGAAGGGGACAATCAGGATGCTATCGGTGGCTACTCGCAATGGGTTGGGCACAGATACTTCAAACACAACGATGTACCCAGGTTCGGAGCCCTGTTGGCGAGCTAAAACTCCTACTCCTGCAAGGATCTACTATCAGAGGGGGCGAATGCCGAATACAAGTGCTCCTTGAGCTGTTTCCTTAGCTACTTCTTCTTGAAATTTTCTAATCCCTTCCTCTTGTGTCTACCTAGAACCCTAGCACTACCCCCCTTATATACAGGTTGAGGAGGTAGTTGACAAGGTGGGTTCTAGGGTTTACTGTTTGGATTTGGGCCTTACAAAGGGGGACGGCTGGACAAGGCCAAACGGTAGGCCCGGGTCTAGTCAAGCCTCTAGTACAGGGGAGGACCACGCTATAGTGTCCAGCGCCCTTGCTTTACTTGTCATCCGGATCTTTATCCGCCAGCCGACTCTTTATGCGTAAGCCAGAGCTTTCCTCGTCAGCCCTTGCTTTGCTCGTCAGCCTCTAGCTTTGGCGCAGTTGTCCAGTAGCGCCGGCCAGGCCAGCCATCCTGTCCGGTCAAAGGTGCGCTCAGCAAGGAGCATCACCCCTACTGTACCGTGGCCAGTGGATCCGAGGCGGTCAGCTAGGAGCAGCCTCTCAGCCGGTTCTTCTGGCTACCTGGCTAGACGGGCCAGCTGGGGAAACTCGAATGCGGACCGGGTGGGAATTCCACCCGGTTGTGGTTCCTTGATCTGGGTCCAGACGACATGTGCTCCTTGGAGCCGACCGGTTGGTCCCATCTTGGCCTACCAGGGGGTCATCCCCCCGACAAGTAGCTTCTAGATTGTTGAGAATATTGGAGAGAGGTGCTTATTGACCACTATGATCGGGTGTTCCGAAAAATAATGATGCAACTTTCGTGCTGTCATGAAGACTCCGTATGCTAGCTTGTAATAGTGCGGATATCTTTGCTTGGATGGAGAGAGGACCTGATGACTTCAAGTGCACATATCATTTGTAGCTAGTTTCAAAATAAAGATATTGATCCCACAGGGAGTAGTAGGCGAAAGACTAAAATGCTTTTAATTACAACTAAACGAAGTACTTAAAAAATAACTTTAAGATGCAAGAAAACTAGAGTTATTTTTGGTTTTTGATTGAACGAGGTAATTTGAAGTAAAGCAAAACTTAATGCAGAAAGCGAGAATCGCGTGTGTAATAGAACTTTTGAACTACAATAGGGAAAAAGGCGTTCTCGGGGAGTGGTGGATACACCGCTAGCAATTTAGACTAAGCAATCAAGATTATTATAACAAATATTCTCATACTATGTATGTATGTGGGAGGAGCTCCATATATGGACAAATAGGCAGCAACCGCTACTCACATCATCCTTCACAACCACAGTTGACGAATAAACGACATCAATCATATTATCCCGCTATTAAGGGATTTCTCCCATGGCATGGACATGGCTTAATGAGTTCTCCTTGATTCCCCAAGTTAGCACGTAAGGAATGACAACAGCTTTATAGTCACAGTAAGTGTTATCATTCCTCCGTCTAGCAACAAGTAATCCCCTTCATTGAGTCCCCATAGGAGGCAAATATTAAGGAGGTGCACAACTCCCAACATCAAGATGAAGACAATTAACACATACATATAATGATGTATAACATAATAATCTCTATCTCATCTCAATCATATGCTAGGGTTTCTCCATCTCCCCAAGAACTAGAGATCTACTCAGACATGGAGGCAATCAACATCATGGCAATGGTAGTGGAAACAATCATAGATGAATAGTACCTGTATAAATCCACAACAAGTACGGGAATTACAACAAGATATAGACAAGATGTAGATGGGATGGATGGAGATGGTGGTGATGCAGTGGTGGATGATGAAGATCGATGCCTTAGCCTCCCAGATCTGTGCAAGTTGAAGATGGATCCCTGATGGACGAGTTCCCCCTCCAGATGCCTTCCGGAGGTGAGGTTTCGGTGATTTCTGGGTGTTCTATATGTTGTTTCTCTGATCCATTTGCACTGGGTGAAACTATCTGAGGAGGCGGTGGCGGCGCCAACTATACGGCCGGAAAATTTATTCTGGTCGTGTAGTTGGTCGTTGAACCCTCTGTCTCCTTTATTCGCTTCTGGTATTATTAATATTTCCCAAATAAGCGATTTACATTGTTTTTTACTCCTTTTCTCTTCAGTACAACTGCTCCACGAATTGTATCCATCGGATCCATCATCTCTCCCGATCCTGGTGAAAACAGACATAAAATGTGCACACGAGCATCGTAAAATACCAAGATCCTACATCTACAATGCAAAATAATAATGTAAAACATGATGCAAATATGCACTCATCAACTTTCCCAAGCTTAGACTCTTCCTCGTCCCAAGCAAGTTTAGCTTAATGGATGTGATCCTCATATTCATGAAGCTGAGTTGATAAAATCAATGAGGCAGTTGTAACATTTGTTTATCATATATGATACATAGGAATGAGTTCATGAATAGTACCTTACTCGAACCATCTGAATAATATTAGTAGGCTTCCACACCTTAGTGATTAACAGTTCATAAAAGATGAATCTCAACATAATGTAAAAGTATCTGGTTCAACCGAATGAGTGAGCGAGGTAGTCCCAAGTGTTTTAGGATCAACGTATTCACTTGGGATTCAAAATCTCAAAAGTGTCTCTTTGTCATACTACAATATAGTGGTATATGCCTATTTGCTCTTTGCACACTCGCTCTTTTTCTTCTTTCTTTTCTTCTCTTTTGTGTATATGCTCACACTTTTTGTTTAAGTGTTATGTAAAGGAGGTAGCCATACATCCCACTTCATGTAGGAATTCAAAGTTTAACAATCTCAATTATCAAATTCCAATTGAATATGAAGCACTCTTATGACTTGAAGATTCTTCCTCGACTTGTTCTCACTCTGTTTTGATAGCACTTTCATTTTTCGTTGTTCAAGGTTTATTTTTCAACTTAACTGCATAGATATTTTTTTCTTTGTAAATCAGACCGTAGACTTACAATATATTGACCAAATTATCTTTATACGTTCCATTAATACCAATGGTGTGGAATACTCCTATTGCTATCATCAAGTGCAAGTAAAATTATACTCAAGCCATTCATATATCCAATAAGATAAGCACAAACTCAATATTGCTCCATAATAATAATAAACTCAGAATTTCATAAAATGGATTGACTATTCCTGAAGGGAATTCTAATGATGCAAACTTTATTTCTAGTTTGAACTAATGCAAAATAAAATAGCGATATAAAGTTTATAAGATAAATTACAAGGTACTTAAAGATCTCCCCAAGCTTGGAACCAAGCCAGGCGGGATCAAATAACTCCTTGTTGGTACCCATTCCTCCTCCTAAGTATAAAGAGCATCGTCCTCTTCTTTTATGTTGCCATGTTTAACTATGATTGCAAAGCGGATGCTGAGCTCGGCCATGTCGTATTGGAGCTTCAACATTTTCTTCTTGAGGAATTTCTTCTCACCTGTCAACTCAAAGATAATTTTAATTAAGAAAGCAACTCTACCATCGATGTCATCGATCTTTTTATCAAGGTCTTTGCTCATCATCCAGTAGGAGTCAATCCCTTCTCCAATTGTTTCAACACATGGCTTCGAAGCCTTTTCTAACTCATAGATCTTATCATGAATCTCATTTTGCCGCACCTTCTTAGGTTTAAGAGGTGATGGACCAAGAGGAGGTTTATAATAGGATCCTATGTTGTAACGCTAAGGATTAGGGAGATACTCATCCTTGTTCCTTCCCCATTCAGCTTGCCTCATCATCTCCATCCTTTGCAGGAACATGTACTCCCAATTTGGGAGAGTCTTGATTTCCATGCTAGATGATGATGATGATCCTTTAGGTTCTACTTCTTCGATCCTCTTCACGGGCTTCTCTTCTTTCTTCTTCTAGATCTTGTTGACATGGAAGGGCTGCATGGCTTCGCTACACGGATGTTGTTAGATGGACTTGTATAAGGGTGGCGAGGATTTTTCGAGGCTGGAGGCTGTACCTCTGCGAAAACTTAATGAAAAAGGTTAGATGCGATCAACTTTAAAAGGATAGGTCGAAAACCCTAGCCGCCATTCGTAACGAGCAACTATACGGGCGCGACCCGTATAGCTCCCGTTGTATAGTTATGAACCGACTATAGATTACATCTATGGTGGATCCGACTATATGACCGGAACTATACGGGCGGGAATTTTTATTCCCACCATATAGTTGGTCGTTAAACTCTCTGGACTCCGAATAAATGTCAACACCCAGATTTTTAATCCTAGATGCCTATTATGCCATACATCGCAATCCCAGGATTACCATTTTTGCGAGACATAACATAATTGGTACCATAGTACATCATCCATTACAAACCATAATAAAGGTCTTACAAATAAAGGATCTCATGATCTAGTCTTAATACAATCAAAGCAGCGGAAAGTAAACGTAGTAGGGGCTCCATCTTCAGAGTCATAGGCAATGCTGATGATGTGAGATGATCCTAGTTGTCATAGACCTCCTACTGTCCATCTTCCTGGTAGTCCTCCACATAGTTTGGCCACAGGAATAGCCAGGGACAAAGCCATGAGTACTCCTTAAGTACTCGCAAACTATGACTAACAAGTAAGGTAGTTCTAGTAGGAATCTTAAGCTCTAGGTTTATTTGCAAAAGCCAGGTTTTATTTCATAAGGAGTTCAAAACTAAAGAACCTAATATAATCTTCTACATCACCTAAGTGGGAAACTAGTTTTCATGTCCACAACCCTGTTGTGGTCAATTCAAGGTCATAGCTCAATTCACAAGTCATTTTGAAAACATCTGACAACGTAACAGTATGGCCACTCCAACTGTCCATGACCGCGGACGCGGCTATTCGAATAGTTTGACACTCTGCAGAGGTGGTACACTTTCACCACAAAATTCGATACATCCATCAGGGATAACCCTGAATCATCATACTTGGTATGTGGATAATCAATCCTAACCTTTCAATTACACACCCTAGTATAGGCACCTCCCCTATGAGCTTGGGCTCCCAGCCATGGCCATCTGCCATCATGTGCACTGCATAGGTGTACATTCACATTCACGAGGTAGCCTCAGCTCAACCTCTTTCTGCGAGGGAACCCATACTAAAGCATATAAACTTCCAGTTAAGCCCTACCCAATTCAGGTGTTGTGGTTGTACGGTAAAATTGGAATGGTATTGCAGATGAACCCAACCATCAGTTTTTATCAAAACTAAGGCTCATGCCTCAAGAAATCAAATCATTTTGTGTCCATAACACATGTCAAAACATTTCAATAGAATGAATCATCATTCCAAGGTTTTCACAATCATTTTCTCCAAGTATTCCCATCTAAGTGATCAGTAGTAGTTTAGCACTAGCAACTAGTAATGAGGGTGTCACTAATGAGGGGTGCTAATCAAGTGGAACTATCCAAATCTAGTTTTATGCTTTTTAGGGCGTCTAAGTATAACTATCTAGGCCTAGTTTTATGCTCTTTATGGCATCTAGCCTATTTTTCCAATACTCATAATTCACTAACTAAAGGTAAAGAACTTTGGTAAAAGTAAAAGAATAAAGCTTGCAAGTAAAACTTGGGATTGGTCTAATCAAGGTTGCATAACCAAAGCATGCCTAATGCATCTTGCATAAGGTATTTTGCAAGGATGGCTTGCAATTAGTGATGGCTTGCATAGTTATCAAACTTGCAAGTGTTAGCTTGCCTTGAGTAGTGCAGTGGTTGAAGTTCTCTTCTTCTTCTTCTTCGTAGTACTCCTCCTCCTCGTAGCTTGGGTCGGTACTAGCATCTACTCCCTCTGTTCGGAAATATAAGACATTCTAGCTTGATGAATCGAATGTATCTAGAATCTTTTAGTGTATAAGTTCACTCCGAACCTCTACGAATCTATACACTAAAACATGTCTAGATACATTCAACTCAAAAAGCTAAAACATCTTATATTTCCGAACAGAGGGAGTATAAATGAATACGAGGTACACAATCACCAAACAATACTTAACTACTTCTATTTAGCACATAAAGGCTCACACTAGATGATCTAGCATCATCACTATCATCACATGAAATAAAGACCTAGTCTTATTTATCTTATTTTGGAAAAGTAATTTCTACTCATTGAAAAAGACTTAAGATTTAATATTCTCCAATTAAAATATGGGATCATGTTGACACATGTCATCACCACATATTCTAATACTTGGGAATGTGATTTAAAGTGTTGGTCATATTTTATAAAGCTTAAAATTACTATTTAATAAAATTAAAGTGACTAGAAATGCCTATATAGCATTCTTTTGGTACTAGTCCAAGATCACTACATGTAAACCTAAATATTTTTACATATTCAGGTAGATCTTGTCAACTATGATTTTTGAGAGTTGGAATCAACTCAAAAGCATTTATGGTTGATTTTTGAAAAATGTTTAAAGTTGTAAAAGTATCTGCCTTGTTATTTTTGGTATAGGTGATCTATAATTTCAAATGGGTTGAATCCAACGAGCTTGGGTAGATAATTTGAATACCTTTCCAACAAAATTGGAACCATGCAATTTGGTTTAGTAGATTTGTTTTAATTGATTTTTGAATCTACTGACAGAATCTAGTTTTAACTAAAATGACAAAATCTTATTTGAATCATTGGGCTCTACCCGGGAAACTAATTGGGCCGGCCTAGCTACGCGGCGCGCGCGCAGCGGGCTGCTGACAGGATGGTCCCACTGGTCAGTGACTAAACTAAACCGAAACGGTATCTTTCAATCTCAGCCCTACGATTAGAAGTAAGATCTACGACTGAGGTTCGTCGTCTCCGGCGAATATCTCCTGCGAGGAACGAACCCTAAAACGGCGGTGGGCGTCGTGTGGGGCTCACCTGGGCTCTAGCTAAGGTCGGCGATAGGGGCGAATGTGGTTGCCGTCGATGGCGGTTCGGGGCGTGGTCATGGCAGCTCCTAGGGCGGCTCCTAGCTCCAGTTCCTCTTCTCCTCTGTAGCGGCATGCTCCGGTGAAATTTCGGTGGGCTGGTGCTCGCCTTGCTCCGGGGAGAGGTGTGGGAGGTTTCTGAGAGAGAGGGGAGTGAGTTGGCATGGAGAATTGGGGCTGCGGTGGCCTCTATTTATACACCGGTGTTGGGGATATACTTTCCGGGTATCCTCACAGTTCCTCACTGACCAGGGTGGCCCACTTCGGGTTAGAGCATTGCTTCACGGGCGGCCCAGTCAGGGAGAAAGACGGAGTCCAATCCGGCTACAGGAAGGCCCAGAAGACTTATCGACTTAGGCCCATAATTTTACTTGTAGTTCAAGATGTACTCTGTAACAGACTCTTAGTCGTAGCCGGATAGATCTCTCCTGTAAACCCTAGGCCGGATATCTATATAAGCCATCCTAGGGAGAGCCTTTAGGGCAGACCAATACTTTAGACCCTCAACTTGCAGAGGTAAAACCCTTGTAACCCATATTCCGGCTCTGCCGTATTACTGGATTGCTAGCAGGAGTAGGATTCGTCCAAAGCCGGCGGATTCGAACCTGGGTAAACTTGTGTGCTCACCGTCCCGGAACACCGTACGTCTCACACCCTCTCTTCCGCACGCCTCGAGGACCCCCTCATGGCGTACTTGTCATCAATCCGACGACAGTTGGCGCCCACCGTGGGGCAAGTGAGCTTCGGATCTGCGTTCCGAGCGGAATCTACAAGAATCGGAATCGGCGAGACTATCGCCGTTGGTCACATCCTCTACGCTAGCGATGTCCCTCTCATCGTTCTCAACGAGACTTGGATTCTGGCTAGGGAGGTTGTGACTGCCTATACAATCATGTCTTTTGGCGAGATCGATGTTTACATCGGTTTCGCTGAACCTGCCCCACCCACCCCAACGGTGATGATAGAGGCAGAAGAATCTTCTGGGTCCCCTTTGTCCGCGGAGGCGGCAGAGTTCCGGATCTCAGAAAACCCTAAACCCACCCAGCCCGCACCAGTTGCGGAGATAGTGGAGAAATCCGAGCCTGAGGAAGACCGAGAGGGAAAACGCGGCATGGTCTGGCTCATCCGGCGATGGTGTTATAGAGAGCTATCGGCATGGCTGAGGGTAGGGGTCGACGCGGTGCTTCAGGGCGGTTGTCATGCGAGTAATGGAGCGGCAAGGGGCGGTCGAGAACGGTCGGGAATGGTCGGTGCTCTGTGCGGGAATGGCGGCGTTCGAGACGGCGCACAGTGTCCATGATTCGCGCGGAGGCGAACAGGCGTGTGTGGGGGGTAGCTGGGGTCATGGTGAGTGCGGGCACACGCGGAGAGGGCGAGGCGCAACATGTGTACGCGTGTCGGCTGTGGCGCTCTGGCATGCTCTCGGCATGGCGGACAGAGAGGTGGGCGTGGCGATCACAGCTGGTCCACGGCTTGGCTGCGGTTGAGTGGTGGACAGAGGGTCGCGATGGTGTGGCACCTGTCTCCTGGACATCGTGGCAGAGGGCGGCACGGTCTATGGCGAGTGGTTCTTGGTCGACCGACACGACGAGTTTTGGGCGGCGCGTCACTGGTGCAAACAGCAAAGGGGGAGTGTGTCCACTGCAATGTTAGGTGCTGGGGAGACCGGGGGAGAGAAATGGGGCAAAGTGGTGAGGAAGACACTGCTCAAAACAGTAGAAGTTAGGCAGTGTTGGTTTGTGTCTGCCAGGTGCTCGACCAAATGGCCACATGAATTTAAAGTTTGAATTTTTGAATGAAATTTGGTGAGTGTTCTAAGTACTTGCTTGATAGTCTATGGTTGCTTGGGGTTTTCCAAGGTGAATTGATTTGAGTGGTTTTTGAAAAGTTGTGATCTTAGTACATACACTTGATTCAATTTTGAATTCTCTCTCAAATAGATTTGAATTTAGTTTATGTCTTTTTGTAAGGTTTGCTTGGATTCACTTTTACTTGGTCTAGCAAGGGGTGAAAATAATTAGGAAAGTTTTTGTTAGAAATCTTGTACTAGAAACACTCAAAGTGGTCTAGTGGTTAACTTTGGTCAAAATAACCATTTGATCATATGATGCATATTCGATTTTCTTTTGATTTTGTTTGTAAATGGCCTAGATGATGTAGTATTCATCTTTAAAACATTCCTTATCATTTGTAGCAATCAAACATGGCAATTTCACTCATTCATACATTAATGCAATTCACACATACACTCATATTAGATTTAATAATAAAAGTTTTTGTTAACCCTAAACTTGGGTGATTAGAACTTGATAATCTTGATTAATATTTTTTGGGTGTTACAATAAAATTTCTGGAGATGGGTCGATAACTATACGACCGCAACTATATGGGCGGAATTTTTAATTTTGGCCATATAGTTGGTTGTTAAACTCTCAGTACTCAGGAAATAATTTTGTCAAAGGCATCGATATCTATACGACCGCAGCTATACTGGCGGAATTTTTAATTACGGTCGTATAGTTGGTCGTTAAACTCTCAGTACCTTTCGTGGATGGAAGGGGTGATGTCGCAATAACTATACGACCACATCTATATAGCCGGAATTTTTATTCCTGCTATATAGTTGGTTGTTAAACCTTCTGTGCCCACCAAAAAGTTTCTGCTTCTCCAAGGATTCTTTATTAATCTGAAACTTAATGAAATATCAAGTTTTGACAGAAAAATGCCAGCTTAGATTTTCGACCAATTTTGGCATTACCAATCTTCCTTCTTCGCTAGAGAATCAAATGTTTCTTATTTAAGACAATGCTCAAATAAAACTTTAATTGAAAATTTAAAAACTTAGTCAAACATTTACTTCGCATGGGTTGACTCCCATGAAGTGCTCTTTTATGGTCAATAGCTTGACCGTATTGTTGCTCATTCCGTCTCGAGTCCATTCTTCTTGCAATTGCCATTCCTTGTATACCTTTGCTTAATCACTTCTTCTGGGGTGATTACTTCTATGGTGATTGCACTTATATCTTATTTTACTCGATAGTGCTTTAAGCGTTGTCCATTTACCATTCATGCAAGAGAGGGTGTTTTTCCTTGGAGCTTCACTGCTCCTGATGAATAAGCTTCTTCAACTATATATGGCCTTCCCACTTTGATCCGAGCTTTCCTGGAAACAACTTAAGACGAGAATTATAGAGCAACACCCTGTCTCCACTTTTAAAGGTCTTATTCTCTATTTTTCTATCATGCCATCTTTTCACTTTTTCCTTAAACAACCTAGCGTTCTCATAGGCTTCACTTCTAAACTCATCTAAAGCATGAATATCTAATAAATGCTTTTCTCCTGCTGCTTTAAGATCATAATTTAGGTTCTCGATTGCCCAAAAAGCTTTGTGTTCCAATTCTAAAGGTAAATGGCATGCCTTACCGTACACCATCTTATAAGATGCCATACCCATTGGGTTTTTAAACGCAGTACGGTATGCCCATATAGTGGCATTTAGCTTGTATGACCAATCTTTTCTTGATTTGTCCACCGTCTTCTCAAGTATGGTCTTCAATTCTCTATTAGAGAGTTCCACCTGACCACTTGTTTGGGGATGATATGGTGAAGCAACGCGGTGAGTTACTCCATATTTGCTAAGGATTTTCCTGAAAGTTCCTCTCATAAAATGAGAACCACTGCCAGTGATTAAAAATCTAGGAACTCCAAGCCTAGGGAATATGACATCCTTGATCATCTTCACTGAGGTGGCTGCATCTGCATGACTTGTTGTAATAGCTTCAACCCATTTAGTAATATAGTCGACAGCAACAAGAATATGAGTATAACCATTTGATTCTATAAATGGTCCCATGTAATCCATTCCCCATACATCAAAGGGTTTAATTATGAGACTATAATTCATTGCCATTTCTTGTCTCCTACCTATATTACCTCTTCTTTTGCAAGCATCGCAGTATTCTACATACCTGTGTGCGTCCTTAAGCAAGGTGGGCCAATAGAATCTGGATTGAAGTACCTTTGCAGCAGTTCGCTTACCTGCATGATGCCCTCCATACGAACTGTCATGACAATCTTTCAATATTGCATTCATTTCATGGTTAGGAACACACTTCCGAATCATTCCATCAGGTCCATCACGATATAGATACGGATCATCCCAAAAATAATATTTAAGATCGGTAAAGAATTTCATCCTCTCATTTCTTGACATACCAGGAGGTATAAATTTTATTTCAAGATAATTAGCATAATCCGCATACCACGGGTCAATAATTTCAACTTTTGCTAAATATTCTCCTAGAAATGATTCATTTATAGGTATAGGGTTAGTAATTATTCCTTCCATCCTAGAGAGATGATCTGCTACCAGATTATGTTTACCCCTCCTTTCTACTATTTGCAAATTGTATTCTTGTAATAATAAAACCCACCTAATCAACCTAGTCTTAGAATCCTTTTTCACAAGGAGGTGACGCAAAGCTTGGTGATTCGTATTAATTATTACCTTAGAATTAATGATGTAGGATCTAAATTTGTCGCAAGAAAAAATTATAGCTAGGAACTCTTTTTCTATAGTAGCATAATGTTTCTGAATCTTATTAAGAGGTCTACTAGCGTAATAAATACAGCCCCTAAAGCATAGTCACTAGCATCACACATGATTTTGAAAGGCTCATCCCATTTTGGAGATTGCATGATAGGTGCCGAAACTAATTTATTCTGAAGGTTCTCAAAAGCTGCAATGTAGTCATGATCTAAGTAGAATGAATTTTCTTTATCAAGAAGGTTGGTGAGAGGCATAGCTATTTTAGCAAAATCTTTTATAAAATGCTTATAAAAACCTTCATGTCCCAGACACATTTTTAGGTTTTTAATGTCCTGAGGTATTGGAAGATTTTCTATAGCATTTATATTAGTTTTATCTATTTAGGTTCCCTTCTCCAAAACTTTATGCCCGAAAACTTTACCTTCTCTTTCCATGAAACGGTATTGTTCCCAATTCAAAACCAAATTTGATTGCCTGCATCTCTGTAAGACTTTGGTCAGATTGTAGAGGCAATTACCAAAAGTTGTTCCATAGACAACAAAATCATTTGTTAGAACTTCCATAGTCTTCTCAACAAAATCATCAAATAACTTTAGAACACATTCTTGAAAAGTTGCTGCTGCGTTACATAAGCTAAACGGAATTAATCTATAAGCATATGTGCCATAAGGGCAAGTGAAAGTTTTTTTCTCTTGATCTTCTGGTTGAATGGAAATTTGAGAATATCCAGAATAACCATCAAGAAAATAGAAATAAGAATTATTACTGAGTCTTTCTAAATGTTTATCCATGAATGGTATAGGTTTATGATTTTTCTGTTTCTCGCGGTTTAGCTTCCTAAAATCAATGCACATACGATATCCTACAACGGGCCTTACAAGAACTAGCTCACCATCCTCATTCATAGCAGCATCAAGAACACCTTGTCTTGGTATGCAATGAGGTGGGCTAACCCGTTTACTATTAGAAATTGGATATATTATGCCAGCATCTAATAAGCGTATAACTTCTTTTCTTACTACTTCCTTCATTTACGGATTAAGCCTTCTTTGTGTATCCACTACAGGTTCAGCATCATCAAGCATGGTAATATTATGTGTACGATAGATGGATCTACTCCTTTAATATCACTCAGTGTATATCCAAAGGCTTCACGATGCTTAACCAAAACTGAAATGAGTTTATTTGTTTCATTCTATGATAAATTCTTGTTAATAATAATAGGACATTTATTTTCATTATGTAGAAACTCATACCTCATATCGTCTGGAAGTTGTTTCAATTCAATTGGTGGAGGCTCTTCATCTCCTTTTCTTACCAGTTCTTCATAGTCATGTGGATTTTGTGCTTCCGGAACTGAATCAAGGTAATCATCCATGTCTTCTCTCTCCTCATCATCTTGTGCTTCCTCCTAGTTAATCAGGCTCCTCTCTAATTCATCTTGTGGAGTACTGAAGTAAATTGCTGCCAACTCGACAATCGTTTTATCTTCCTTGATATCTTCCACTTCATATGGCCTCTTTTTTAGTTTGGCAAAGTAGAATGTCAGATCCTCTTCTCCAAACATCAGTGAAATAGTCTCCTTCTTATTATCGACTCGAGCTTTGGTGATGGAAACAAAAGGCTTGCCTAAAAGAATAGGACAAAAAGAATCATATCAACATGAAAATCAAGGGGGTACATGAGTGATCCAATAAAGACATAGATATTTCTGATTACACCTTACAGTTTTATATTGGTCCTATTGGACAATTTAATAGTAGTGTCTACCGGTTCCACATATGGATTATTTAAATTATAGCGGAGTTACACATAAAGTGATGAAGGCATAATATTTATAGTGGAAATCGGCTCACAAATTCCGTATAAGAAAGTTTCTCCACAATATATAGGAGTCATTGGTTTAGAAGTTTCGTTACCTCGTACCTTACCTTCGATGAATTCTGAGGTTTCAAGGTCTAACATAACCACTTCATTGTCCACTATTCATGCTTCCATAAGATCCTTTAATATAAGATTATTTATATTGGTAGCTTCGGGGTTCCTTTCTGGTTTCTTCGGTCTCTTCTTCATTTGTTCTTCCTCTTTTTGTTTTTTCTTGATGATCCCTTTAATAGGTGTCGAGGAGAACTCTTCCATAAGCACTCTTGCACGCTTCTTTTATTCGAGGGGTTTACGGGATTTCCAGTCTGTAGGTACCTGCATATTCCCTGCATAATTCTCAATAATTTTCTTTACCGAGTAAGAATCAATATCGAGGGTTTTAATCATTGCATCTGTCCTTTCATCTGCAAGGAAATCATTAACACAAGCATATTCATAAAAACTATTAATGTTTTCCTTTTCTTTAAGATTTTCCGTTACCTCCCTCATTTTTATTATTATATTCCAAGCTTCATCATAGGTATAAGATAGAAAACTGCCATTAGAAGCAGTGTCTACATTCATTCTATTTTCAATGTTAGCCCTCCATAAAAAGTATGAGTGATTAACCAATCATGCAAACAATGATGGGGGCAATTATCTAGGTAGCTTCTGTACCTCAGATATCCCTCATATAAGCCCTCACCAGGATTACTTTTGAAACTGATAATAATATCTCTCATCCTGTGAGCTTTGCTTTCTGAGTAATATTTTGATAGGAAATTGGTTGTCAATTCCTTCCAAGTCCTTGGAGCTTATGCACAAAAAGATCTGTACCAGTCGCAAATATTATTAGAGAGAGTTTGTCTAAACAACTAGGTTTTAACCATATCAAGATTACAATCATCAAAAATAAAGGAACTGAGAATGTCTTAAGAACTGTAAGTGTCCATATGGACTCTCTTCATTGGTTCCTACAAATTTCTTAGAGTGCAATAGTTCAAATAACAAAGGGTGGATCTCGATTCCATCCGGATTTATGCTTTTATTGACATCTATAAAAGCATCAATGGGTGAACCCATTTTCCATACTGCCTCAAGCTGGTTTAAATGCTGAGTGTTGTCCATTATTGCGGTCCTGCAACTCAAGTAAAAATTAGTACAACGAAAGTAAATAACTAAAGGTAAAGTGACTTATAGCACTAAGCTCCTCGGCAACGGCGCCAGAAAATAGCTTGATGACTACAAGTGCACAGATTGTTTGTAGCTAGTTTCGAAATAAAGATATCGAACCCACAGGGAGCAGTAGGCGAAAGATTAAAATGCTTTTAATTACAACTAAACGAAGTACTTAAGAAATAACTTTAAGATGCAAGAAAAGTAGAGTTGTTTTTGGGTTTTTGGTTAAACGAGGTAATTTAAAGTAAAGCAAAACTTAATGCAGAAAGCGAGAACCGCGTGTGTAATAGAACTTTTGAACTGCAATAGGGAAAAAGGCCTTCTCGGGGTGTGGTGGATACACCGCTAGCAATTTAGACTAAGCAATCAAGATTATTATAACAAGTATTCTCATACTATGTATGTATGTGGGAGTAACTCCATATATGGACAAATAGGCAGCAACCGCTACTCACATCATCCTTCATAACCATAGCTGATGAATAAACGACATCAATCGTATTATCCCGCTATTAAGGGATTTCTCCCGTGGCATGAACATGGCTTAATGAGTTCTCCTTGATTCCCCAAGTTAGCATGTAAGGAGTGACAACAGTTTTATAGTCACAATAAGTGATATCATTCCTCCGTCTACCAACAAGTAATCCCCTTCATTGAGTCCCCATAGAAGGCAAATATTAAGGAGGTGCACAACTCCCAACATCAAGATGAAGACAATTAACACATACATATAATGATGTATAACATAATAATATCTATCTCATCTCAATCATATGCTAGGGTTTCTCCATCTACCCAAGAATTAGAGATCTACTCAGACATGGAGGCAATCAACATCATGGCAATGGAAGTGGAAACAATCATAGATGAATAGTACCTGTATAAATCCACAACGAGTATGGGAATTACAACAAGATCTAGACAAGATGTAGATGGGATGGATGGAGATGGTGGTGATGCAACGATGGATGATGAAGATCGATGCCTTAGCCTCTCGGATCTGTGCAGGTTGAAGATGGATCCCCGGTGGACGAGTTCCCCCTCCAGATGCCTTCCAGAGGTGAGGTTTCGGCGATTTCTGGGTGTTCTGTATGTCGTCTCTCCGATCCAATTGCACGGGGTGAAACTATTTGAGGAGGCGGTGGCGGCGCCAACTATACGACCGACAAAGTTATTCCGGTCGTATAGTTGGTCATTGAACCCTCTGTCTCCTTTATTCGCTTCTGGTTTTCTTCTAGTATTATTAATATTTCCCAAATAATCTATTTGCATTGTTTTTACTCCTTTTATCCTTAGTACAACTACTCCAAGAATTGTATCCATCGGATCCATCATCTGTCCTAATCCTGGTGAAAACAGACATAAAATGTGTGCGCGAGCTCCATAAAATACCAAGATCCTACATATACAATGCAAAATAATAATGTAAGACATGATGCAAATATGCACTCATCCATACCTTCGATCCGGATTACGGATGTAGTATAGCTTCTTTTTCCCTAGTAAAGTAGATGCATAGTGAAGTTACTTTAACGGACCTTTGGGAGATTTAGAATTCCTTTTGTGTTTTTACCAGACCAAGAGTTTGCATCTTTTTGTTATTGTCGATGATGGAGAGAGAGGGCCTAGGGCGTTCGGTTTCACCTGTAGTTGTGCAAAACATCTGATGGGAATAAAAGATAAAGATAAAGTATGCATGTAATTATTAGAGCAAGATAAATTATATGTGGGCGGTGCATCCATAATTGCTATTGGCTCCGCAACCGCTTATAGCAATAACCTACTAGTCTCATCCATAGAAGAAAGAGAACTAATGATATGCATAGTGATGTCACCGTTAATCCCAAGTAAATCCCTCACATACAACCGTACTACCCCTTCTATCACTGGGGTTCCCAACCTGCAGATCAGTCATTACTCATACTCTCTATACCTGGCTCAACCCTCCGGGTCTTGGGTACCTGACAAGTCCTTAGATTGAGGCAAGAGAGGATACAATAATCATGTCATGCAAACTAATACATGATCCCATCTATGATAAATAACATGCACAAATGCTACATGGCTAGGCCGAAGCCCTTAGCCCAAGGAGAATTAATCACACATAGAGATGAGATCAACAATCACAAACATTGTAATGAAAATCATAAGATTGATAGCAATATTCTTACAATGTCACCAATCGAAGAAGAGATCTACTATTACAAGTGGTGGAATCTGTCTATGGAGATGGAGAAGGGTTTTGAGATCTAGAGGCGGCTGGTGATCAGGAGCAGAGACTTTTTGGGCGAGGCGGGCTTGGTTTCTCGTTGCCCGAGGCTTCTTTATATAGGGGTCCCCGTCATGAAAGTTGTTCTATTTGATGTAGCGGTGGCAGCGCCAACTATACGACCGGAACTATACGGCCGGAATTTTGTTCCAGTCGTATAGTTGGTCGTTAAAGCGTCTACCTCCGCTTGACAACACCTCGTTTCTTCTGGTTGTTGGAAATCTCGTATCTTTGAATTTAATGTAGTGATTCCCATCTTCAAATGACATTATCTGCGTGGGAAAAAATAGAAAGAAATGATTGCATACCCCTTTGAATATTAGGCATTAGTGGCAGGGTTTAGAGAGATATTTCATCAAAAATATGGATAATATCTAGTTTAAATGTGGATGTGGATGGCTATATTTTAGAGCCATCAACCTCCTCGATGAAGCACGCGAGATCGTGGAAGAACGATCAACGATCTACCAGCAGAGCCTACGCAACTACCACAGCCGATGGCTGCGCCCAAGATCCTTTGTTGAAGGAGACCTAGTCCTACGACTGAAGTAGAAAGGACACCTCAAGGTCGAGTCCCCCTGGGAGGGACCCTATGTGATTACCGAAGTAATCCCAGGTGGCACCTATTACTTGAAGGACGTAGAGAGTGGAGTCACATACTCCAACCCCTGGAACGTCGCACAACTGTGATGTTTCTACCCTTAGATGTTTTTACTTTACAATAAGGCTACTCCGCCAGGCTACTTAGCCAAACATTGTATCTCCTGATATTCTACAAATTAATAAAGCTAAGTGACCCCAACTTTGTGTCTTGTTTTCATTTACTTCCATTACTATTTCTGCACTCAGGGGCTGATATGTTGGAAACGTATCTATAATGTTTGATGTTCCATGCTTGTTTTATATCTACTTTCTTATGTTTTGTCCACACTTTGGAGTATTTTTACACATTTTCTGGAACTAACCTATTAACAAGATGTCATAGTGCCACTTGCCTGTTTTCTACTGTTTTTGGTTTCAGAAAAGCTAGTAAGGAAATATTCTCGGAATTGGACCGGACAAAACCCAAAGTCAATATTTTACCCGAAGCAACACGGAGTCCTCAGGGGAGACGAAGAGGGGCCACGAGGCTGCCACACCATAGGGTGGCGCGGCCAGCCTTAGGCGCGCCGCCACCTGGTGTGGGCCCCTCGAGCGTCCACTGACCTTGCCCTTTCGCCTATAAAAGCCTCCCGAGACGAAAACCCTAAGTACCCGATCAAAATTCCACGAAAGAGTCTGTAGCCGCCGTCATCTCCATCCCTAGATCGGGAGGGATCTGAAGCTCTTCCCGGCACACTGCTGGAGGGGAGAGATCACCCTAGAGGCCTTCTTCATCACCATGCATGACTCTGGTGTGATGCGTGAGTACTTGATCTCTGGACTACGGGTCCATGTAGTAGCTAGATGGTTGGTTCTCCTCCTTTGTGCTACCATGCTTAGATCTTGTGAGCTCCGTTCATGATCAAGATCATCTATTTGTAATCTTACATGTTGTGTTTGCGGGGATTCGATGGATATTGAGATGCTATTTCAGATTTGATTCTATCATGTCTTTGTTATTTGTGATCTTGCATGCTTTCTGTTGTTAGTAGCTATCTTGGCCGAGTAGATGGTAGCAACTGCAAGAGGGAGTATTTATGCTCGATAGTGGGTTCATGCCTCTAGGAATCTGGGGAAGTGACAGAAATCTCTAAGGTACTGATCTCTATGCACTTCTATTCTTGTAGACAGTTGTTGGGCCTCCAAGTGCAGAGGTTTGTAGAACAGTAGAAAGTTTCCCTTAAGTGGATTACCCAAGGTTTATCGAACTCAGGGAGGAAGTGGTCAAAGTTATCCCCTCTCAAGAAACCCTGCAATTAAGATACAAGAAGTCTCTTGTGTGCCCAACACACCCAATACACTTGTCAGGTGTATAGGTGCACTAGTTCGGCGAAGAGATAGTAAAATACAAGCGGTATGGATATAAGAGAATGGTGCTAGAAAATAGCTTGATGGCGTGAAAGAGACTAAAGGCAAACTGAAATAAAGATGGAAGCAAGCAAACATGTAACAGATCTAATTGCAAATGGTGTTTCAATGTTTAGAAACAAGGCATAGGGATCATACTTTCACTAGTGAACACTCTCATATAAATATCTTCTCTTTATGATACTACTCTTAACTACTCTCCGGTTGGACACTCTAATCCATGGTAGGGCTATAACAGCACACCTCAAAGTAAGCCTTTCCCATCTAGATAACCCTACACTGTCACCATGAGCACTAGATGGTTCCAACAAACACCACAATTTCATAAAGACATCCAACTCCAAATATAACTCATAAAAAGTATTTGTAATCTCTAGCCTAAGTGCCACCATGGTGTGCACGCTGTCACTTTCACACACATGGGGAGAGCAGAGATCTATTAAAGCACTTGAGTAGCAAGGTAGATCTATAGATTACAAAGCTCATGATCTCAATAAGATCATGCATAGAGAGAGATGAACACATAGCTACTTGTAGAACCCTTAGCCTCGAGGAAGAACTACTCCCTCATCATCATGGGAATCAGCAACAACGATGGATATGGTGGTGGAGATCGATGGAGATGGCTCCGGGGGCAATTCCCTGTCCCGGCAGGGTGCCGGAACAGAGACTTTCTATCCCTCGAATCTCCCTTTCGGTGGTGGTGGCGCTGTGGAACTTTTCATGGCTGGAGGCTTGACGATTTAGGGTTTTTGCATCGAGAGGCATCTTATAGGCGAAGAGGCGAGGTCGGTGGCCGGCCAGGGGGCCCACACCATGCCCTGGCACGGCCAGGGGGACCCGCGCCAAGGGGTGGTGTGGCCACCCTGTGCTTCCTTCATCTCTCCTTCTGGCTCCGTGAGTCTTTCGGGAAAATAACGACTTTGGCTTTTGTCCGATCCAATTCCGAGAATATTCATTTTTTGACTTTTCTGGAACCAAAAACAGAAGAAAACAAGCAACTGGCACTGTGGCATCTTGTTAATAGGTTAGTCCCAGAAAGTGTATAAAAATACTCCAAAGTGTGGACAAAACATAAGAAAGTAGATATAAAACAAGTATGGAACATCAAAAATTATAGATACGTTTGCAATGTATCAACATCCCCAAGCTTAACTCCTGCTCGTCCTCGAGTAGGTAAGTGATAAAAAGAAAGAATAATTTTTGAGGTGACATGCACCATCATAAACTTGATCAAAGTATTTGTAAAACATTGATAGCTGGATTCATAGTACTTCAACATAACATGAAATATAAAGTTCTAACAATAAAACATAGCAACTATGTTGCAACATGAAAAGGCACAAACAAAAGATTCATGAATAACAATGCTTTGCAAGATGTTTGTTTGTTTCACATAAAGAAAACATAGCATAGTGGCATTCAGCTTGTCCCTCATAGAGTAGCAAATCATAATTGCATAGGACACCTTCAAAGTTCATAAAGGTGACTAGATACAAATAGTTTAAGAACAAATAATATCAAAGTTATGCATCAATCAACAAGTCTTGGGACAATGCACATTAAACTAAGAATGGCCACTATGTTCTCTCAATATGTGCATAAAGATAGAAGATGGAGACTCAACTAAAAGTAAAAGAAAGACCTTCATAGAAGGAAGAAGAGATTCAAGTTTCATAAAGAGCTTCCAAAAATTATGGTACTTATTAGCTTTCAGCTCTCATTGCCCCTATCATAAGCATCTTGAAGTGATTAAGGTTAAAGTGAACAAACTATGGAGTATATGCTTGACAAAGTATAAGTTGGAAATCTCATATCCCTTGAGTATGAGGGCCGCTCCTCATGCTACTCAAGTTTAGTTACCGGTAAGTTCTTGTCATAGTAAGTACATGTGTATCATGGAGAACCGCCAACGGGTACCCCTTGCATGATGATACGGAAGAATCCCCATATCAAAATGACAAGGCAAGCAGACAACAAGCATCTCAGCAATCTTCTTATTTACCATGGGAAAATGGTGCTTTTTTCTCTCTTTCCTATTTTCTCATATCTTTTTTTCTTTTTCTCTTTTTTCTCAATATCTGACTCTTTTTTATAAGAAGAATGCTTCATAGACAGCTCATTATGGTTACGTTGCAGGTTTCCACCATGATAGCATGGATTAGACCGGTGGCCCAGGCGTTTCTCTAACACACATACATAACTCCATGGACTTACAAGCTCCCCTTTCATTTCATACTAACGACATCCATAGACAAAAGAGCATGATATCAACTAGGTACAAAGTACAAGTGCAATGTTGAAAGCGTTCCCCATGACAGCATGGTTCTGCTAATCCCCAACGTATAAGTGCAAGCATATACAACATAGACGACACAATGGTTCAAGTTTATTAAGTTCAAGAAAAGTAAAGTGTGCCATCAAGTTCGTGAGAGCTTTAATCACTAATTTTCCCATCACAAGTTTAATTAGGAAGGTAGATAAAAACATGAATATACTTGGAATAGCAAATGCTAATAGGTAGGTATGGTGGACTCTTTGGAATAACTTGGTTTTAGGAGTTGGATGCATGAGTGGAACTCATACTTGGTTATGGAGGCTAGCAAAAGACTGGGAGCGACCGACTAAGAGAGCAATAATGGCCATAATCATGCAGAGCGACAAAACATCATTAATCAAAGCATAAAGTGACATTACAAGTTGAAAACTAAAGAATCATAAAGGCTATGGTGACTTGGGATAGTCATAACATGGTGTGAGCATGTGCCAAGTCAACCGAAATAAAGCATCAAAGGAGAATACCACAATACTATGCTTTAATATGCTAAAACAACGCATGATTCTTTCAAGGCACATAAGCAATCTCAATTGTTTATAACATGTCACGCTACAGCAAAAATCACTAAGCATAAAGTCAAAACAGTACCAAGCATGACATGACAAAGCATAGGCCACAGTCAAAAACAAGCTCATTTTTACCACTTAAGCATGCACTTTCCTACTCTTTTCCAATCCAAACCAAACTATTTGAAAGAACTCACAAAGATAATAATCAATAAAGATCAGTGAGATTGTCTCTCAAATCCACAAAGAAGAACTAAAAAGTTCTAAGCTGAAAGCACAAGAAAACTAAGTCTAAACACAGTGCTAGCAAAAGTGAACACTCACAGAGCAATAAGAATGAAAACTAGAGTGTTCTAGGCAATGAAAACGGAGCGTGTCTCTCTCCAAAAGAAGTGTGTTGGGATTCAACCAACTTATTCAAGCAAACTAAACCAACCAAGCAAACGAAAACCAAAAACAAAAACAAAGACGCTCCAAGAACAACACAACTGTGCATGAAACAATAAAAATGAAGTGTTTGGAAGAAACCTGGGATTTTTATTGATGAAGACGGGGATTCCTTGGGCATCCCCAAGATTTTATGCTTGTAATTCTTGGATATTTCTTGGGGTGACACGTGTGGCATCCCCAAGCTTGAGGTTTAGTCCATTCTTCATCTCATTACATCATTCTCTCCATACACCTGAAATTTTTCCTTCATACAAAACTTCACACAATCTTCATTAGCAACATTAGTGCACTCAAGATAATAAGTCTTTGGGTTCAGTTTCAACACCAATAAAACTTCCATTAAAACACAAGCTACTATAGAACTTCCCTAAAAAAGCTCAATTCCCCAAAGAGAACCCAAAAAGGAATCAACAAGAAGCAAATGCAAATAATGGCAGAAATCTGTCAAAACAGACCAGCAGGTAAAAACCAATTTTTTTGAAGACCTTCTGTTGCTCAACTCAAAAAGTGTTTAACTAACGAAAGTTAGATAACAACCTAGGACAGAAGCACAAAAATTTACGCCTCAAAACAATGTATAAGATTTTACACGAATTTTTACGGTGAAGCACATAAATCTGTTTTGAGGCAGCAACTTTCCCAAGCATTACTTCGCTTTCATTAGAGGTTACTCTTGGCACAAAAAGCAAATAAAAAGGATAAAGAGCGGTTATTATAGAGGTAATAACTTCCAAGACTCAACTAAAACTTTTGGGTTATCTCCCAATGAGTACTTATCTTTAACGCCTTTAAGTTAGGCTTGATAATTTGAGAAGATGCTCACATAAGAAATATGAATTGATGTAAAAGAGAGCATCAAGAAGCAAATTCAAAGCAATTTAAGTCTAATCCACTTCCTATGAAAAATAATCTTGTAAAGAAACAAGTCAAGAAATCACAAAGCAACAAGCATAGGAAAGCAAAACAAGTGCAACTTCAAAATTTTCAACATAAAGACGGGAAACTTAATATTATTGAGATGCATAAAACCATATTTACCTCTCTCGTAATAACTTTCAGTAGCATCATGAATAAAATTAACAATATAACTATCACATAAAACATTCTTATCATGAGCCACATGCATATAATCATTATTACTCTCCACATAAACATAGTCATTCTTATTAATTGTAGAGGAAGCAAATTCAACAAAATAGCTATTATTATTATTATTATTATTCTCATCACCATAATCATCAAATATAGGAGGTATATTGTAATCATAATTAATTTTCTCCTCAATAGTAGGTGGACTGAAAATATCATATTCATCATTATAATCATCATATATTGGAGGTTTGGTATCATCATAAGCAATAGAATAGCTATCTTCCAAAGTTATCATATATTGGAGGTTTGGTATCATCGGGAGGGATCTGAAGCTCTTCCCGGCACCCATCCGGAGGGGAGAGATCACCCTGGAGGCCTTCTTTATCACCATGCCTGCCTCCGGTGTGATGCGTGAGTACTTCATCTCTAGACTACGGGTCCATGTAGTAGCTAGATGCTTGGTTCTCCTCCTTTTTGCTACCATGCTTAGATCTTGTGAGCTCTGTTCATGATCAAGATCATCTATTTGTAATCTTACATGTTGTGTTTGCGGAGATCCGATGAATATTGAGATGCTATTTCAGATTGATTATTGATTCTATCATGTCTTTGTTATTTGTGATCTTGCATGCTTTCCATTGTTAGTAGCTATCTTGGCCAAGTAGATGCTAGCAACTCCAAGAGTTAGTATTTATGCTCGATAGTGGGTTCATGACTCTAGTAATCTGGGGAAGTGACAGAAATCTCTAAGGTACTAGATGTGTTGTTGCTACTAGGGAGAAAACAACAATCCTTTGTTCATAGAGATGGTGGTGGAGATCGATGGAGATGGCTCTGGGGCACTTCCCTGTCCCGGCAGGGTGCCAGAACAGAGACTTTCTGTCCCCCGAATCTCCCTTTCGGTGGCGGCGGCGCTGCGGAACTTTTCATGGCTGGAGGCTTGACGATTTAGGGTTTTTGCATCGGGAGGCATCTTATAGGCGAAGATGCGAGGTCGGTGGCCGGCCAGGGGGCCCACACCATGCCCTGGCGCGGCCAGGGGGAACTGCTCCAAGGGGTTGCGTGGCCACCCTGTGGCCCCCCTTCGTCTCTCCTTCTGGCTCCGTGAGTCTTCCGGGCAAATAACGACTTTGGCTTTTGTCCGGTCCAATTCCGAGAATATTCATTTTCTAACTTTTCTAGAACCAATAAAAGAAGAAAACAGGCAACTGGCACTATGGCATCTTGTTAATAGGTTAGTCCCAAAAAGTGTATAAAAATACTCCAAAGTGTGGACAAAACATAAGAAAGTAGATATAAAACAAGCATGGAACATCAAAAATTATAGATACGTTTACAACGTATCAGGTACTAGATGTGCTGTTGCTACTAGGGAGAAAACATCAATCCTTTGTTCATAGAACAATCATATTATTTATTTTACACACTTTTCGTAATGCAATTATCTGTTGCTTCCAACTTAATACTGGAGGGGGTTCGGATGATAACCTAAAGGTGGATTATTAGTCATAGATGTAGTTGGATTACGGTCTATGTATAATGTTGTAATGCCCAATCAAATCTCATAGGAGTCAAGATGATTAGTATATGCATGTATGCTTTCTCGGTGTCTATCAATTGCCCCGCTGTAATTTGTTCACCCGACATGTCAACTATCTTAAGGAGAATCACCACTAGTGAACTATGGACCCTCGTACATTCTTTTACCATCAATCTACAACTGTTTACTATTTTCTATTTACTATCTGCAAGCAATTACTATATTCCACACAATACGTTTAACCCTTTGTTTTCAGAAAACGGTGAGATTGACAACCTCACTGTAAGTTGGAGGCAAAGTTCTATGGTTGTGTTGTGTAGGATTCCAAGTTGGAAACAACACCTTGGAGGTGTTTCCTTGCTTCTCCTGGTTCAATAACCTTGGTTTCATAACTGAGGGAAAACTTGCTACTGTGCTCATCATACCTTCCTCTTGGGGTTCCCCAACGAGCTCGATACATTTTGAGCCATCAAGCACTTTTTCTAGCGCTCTTGCCGGGGAGTCAAGGACATGTTCACAAGGGGAGTCCCTCATAACCAATCTCTTCACTTTGTTTTTTTGCTTAGTTTATTTCTGCTTTGTTTGCTTCTTCTTTTTATCAAAATTATATAAAAAATTAGTTCCTACTATAGTTTTTATTTTTGTTGGTCTGTTATTGTCTTGCTTTATCATGCTTTCTATCAATAGTTAGTTTCTTTCAAACTGAATCTAATTGGCAAGATGGGTTCATGGTAGAACAAAAATATTATTATAAGGAACACCGCTTGTCTCAAAAAGGGAAACACTTATGGGAACAAATTGATAAATTGTATACCATTGCTAGAAACGTTTGCTCTACTTATAATGTTACTTATTGCTTTGATAAATCTTGTTGCTGTAAGAGGAATAAACACCTCCCTTTTCAATGTGAGTATAATGATGCTATTAAGGGAAATTATGACTTTTATGATGTGGAACAAACTGAAGAATTTATTGCTTGGAAGGGTGCATTCCAACTAGCTTATTTGCTTGAAAATATTGACGATGCACCTTATAAATATGAGGTTTATGATATACTTAAATTTTGCTTTGATAATTACAAAGAAGAAAATGGCTATATTCTTGAATATCTTAATAGATGCTCTCCACCAGCAAAAGAGACTAATGCCTTGCAGGAGCCTATGGAAGAAGAAATTGCTGAAACTAGAAGCTCATTGGATGAAAAAGAGGAGGAGAGTGATGATCAAGAGGAGGAAGCATGGATCTACCCATTCCTACCTTCTAATGTGAGTAACTCTTTACCCCTTACATTATTTGATTGTCCCCATGCTTACCAAAGGCGGATGAATGTTATGTTCCTGTGGATTCTTTTGAAAATGTTTATAATAAAACTCTAGATGATGGTCCTATTTTGGTTGATAATATTAATTGTACTACTATTGAAAATGAGATTGATCAGTCATCTTGTTATAAATTTGTTAAAAGAGGGTTTGAAGGTTTTAATCCCACTATTTTTGAGCTTGATAAAAGTTATGTGTTTGTAGATCATGAAAAGCATGCTTTATGTGATAGTTATATTGTTGAGTTTATTCATGAGGCTACTGAAAATTATTATGAGAGAGGAAAATATGGTTGTAAAAGTTTTCATAGTACTGAAACACCTCTCTATTTGCTAAAAGTTTTGAAGTTACTCTCGTTTTATCTTCCTATGCCTGTCACTTTGTTCTTTGTGAATTTATTTGCGTATAAGATTCCTATGCATAGGAAGTGGGTTATACTTAAATGTTTTTTGAATTTGCTTTTTTATGCTCTCTTTTAATTCAATTCATATTTCTTATGTGAGCATCATCGAAATTATCATGTCCAGCTCAAAGGCGTTAAAGAAAAGCACTTATTGGGAGATAACCCAAATTTCTTTAGGAGTCTTTTGTTGAGTCTTGGAAGTTATTGCTTCAGTAATAACCTCTCCTTATGATTTTTGTGTGGTTTTTGTGCCAAGAGTAACCTCTAATGAGAGAGAAATAATGCTTGGGAAAATTGCTGTCCCGAAACAGATTTTTGTGCTTAGTTGTAAACATTCGTGAAAAATCTCTGTACATCGGTTTGAGCTGTAATTTTTTGTGCTTATGACCCAGGTTGTTATCTAATTTTTGTTAGTTCAACACTTTTCGATTTGATCAACAGAAGGTCTTCGAAAAAATTAGTTTTTACCTTCTGGTCTATTTTGACAGATTTCTGCCATTATTTGCATTTGCTTCTTAATCTCTTTCTCTTTGATTTCTCTTTGATCAACTGAACTTTTAAAAAGGAAGTGCTACAGTAGCTTGTGTTTTAATGGAAGTTTTACTTGTGTTGAAACTGAATCTAAAGACTTATTATCTTGAGTGCACTAATGTTGCTAATGAAGATTGTGTGAAGTTTTGTATGAAGGAAATTTTTAAGTGTAGGGAAGGATAATGTGATAAGATGATGTATGGACAAAAGCTCAAGCTTGGGGATGCCACCCATGTCACCCCAAGAAATATTCAAGAAGTACAAGCGTCAAAGCTTGGGGATGCCCAAGGCATCCCCTTCTTCATCAATAAAAATCTCAGGTTTCTTCCAAACACTTCATTTTTATTGTTTCATGCACAATTGTGTTGTTCTTGGAGCGTCTTTGTTTTGTTTTTAGTTTTAGTTTGCTTAGTTTTCTTGAATAAATTGGTTGGACCCCCTCATTCATATATGATAGTTTTTAGATAAGTTGATTTGGATTGGAAAAGAGTAGGAAAGTTCATGCTTAAGTGGTATAAAAGGAGCTTGTTTTTTACGGTGGCTTAGAATTTATCATGTCATTCTTGATATTGTTTTGACTTTATGCTTAGTGATTATTTCTGTAGTATGACTTGGTACAAACAATTGATATTGCTTAATGTGCCTTGAAAGAATCATGCGTTGTTTTAGCATATTAAAGCATAATATTGTGGTATTCTCCTTTGATGTTTTATTTGGGTTGACTTGGCGCATGCTCACACCATGTTAAGACTATCCCAAGTCACCATAGCCTCTATGATCATTTAGTTTTCAACTTGTAATATCACTTTATGCTTTAATTAATGATGTTTTGTTGCTTTGCATGATTATGGCCATTATTTCTCTCTTAGTTGGTCGCTCCCAGTCTTTTGCTAGCCTCCATACCAAGTATTAGTTCCACTCATGCATCCAACTCCAAATAAAACCAAGTTATTCCAAAGAGTCCACCATACCTACCTATTAGCATTTTCTATTCCAAGTATATTCATGTTTTTATCTACCTTCCGAATTAAACTTGTTATGTGAAAATTAGTGATTAAAGCTCTCACGAACTTGATGGCACATTTTACTTTTCTTGCACTTAATAAACTTGAACCATTGTTCCCATCTATGTTGCGTATATGCTTGCACTTTGTAAGTTGTGATTTAGCAGAACCATGCTATCATGGGGAATGCTTTCAACATTGCACTTTATTTAGTTGATATCATGTTCTTTTGCTTATGGATCCCGGCGGTGTGAAATGAAAGGGGAGCTTGTAAGGCTCATGGAGTTCGTATATGTGTTAGAGAAACACCTAGGTGGCTGGTCTAAGCCATGCCTAATCATGGTCGAAACCTGTAGCGTAACCATAGTGAGAAATCTATGAAGCATCCTCTATAAAAAAAAGAAGCCTATGAAAATAGGAAAGAAAAAAAAGGAGCCTATGCAAATAGGAAATAAAAGGATTGCTGAGATGCTCATTGTCTGCTTGCCTTGTCATTTTGATATGGGGAATCTTCCGTATCATCGGGCAAGGGGTTCCCCGTTGGAGGTTCTCTATGATACACATGTACTTACAATGACAAGAACTTTCTTGTGACTAAACTTGAGCAGCATGAGGAACGGTCTTCGTAAGTAAGGGGCATGAGATTTTCAGCTTATAACTTGTCAAGCATATCCTCATATTTGTTCACTTTAACCTTAATCACCTAAAGATGCTTATGATAGGGGCAATGAGAGCTGAAAGCTAATAAGTACCATAATTTTTGGAAGCTCTTTATGAGACTTAAATCCCTGCTTCCTTCTATGAAGGCATTTCTTCTACTTTTATGTTGAGTCTCCATCTTCTATCTTTATGCACCTATTGAGAGAGCATCGTGGCCATTCTTAGTTTAATGTGCATTGTCCCAAAACTTGTTGATTGATTCATAACTTTGATATTGCTTGTCCTTAAACTATTTGTATCTAGTCAACCTTATGAACTTTGAAGTTGTCCTATACATTTATGTTTTGGTACACTATGAGGGACAAGCTGAATACCATTCTTATTATGTTTTCTATATGTGAAACAAACAAATGTATTTTACAGCATTGTTATTCATGAATCTTTTGTTTGTACCTTTTCATGTTATAACATAGTTGCTATGTCTTATTGTTAGAACTATATCTTTCATGCTATGTTAAAGTACTATGATCCCAGCTATCAATGTTTTACAAATACCTTGATCAAGATTATGATGGTGCATGTCACCTCAAAAATTCTTTTTTTTTATCACTTACCTACTTGAGGACGAGCAGGAGTTAAGCTTGGGGATGTTGATACGTTGGAAACATATCTATAATTTTTGATGTTCCATGCTTGTTTTATATCTACCTTTTTATGTTTTTTCCACACTTTGGAGTATTTTTACACATTTTCTAGAACTATCCTATTAACAAGATGCCACAGTGCCAGTTGCTTGTTTTTGGTTTCAGAAAAGCTAGTAAGGAAATATTCTCGGAATTGGACCAGGCAAAAGCCAAACTCAATATTTTACCCGAAGCAACACGGAGTCCTGAGGGGAGACGAAGATGGGCCATGAGGCGGCCACACCATAGGGTGGCGTGGCCAGCCCTAGGCGCCCCGCCACCTGGTGTGGGCCCCTCGAGCCTCCACCGACCTTTCCCTTCCGCCTATAAAAGCCTCCTAGGACAAAAACCCTAAGTACCCGATCAAAATTCCACGAAAGAGTCTGTAGCCGCTATCATCTCCATCCCTAGATCGGGAGGGATCCGAAGCTCTTGCCGGCACTCTGCCGGAGGGGAGAGATCACCCTGGAGGCCTTCTTCATCACCATGCCTGCCTCCGGTGTGATGCGTGAGTAGTTCATCTTTGGACTACGGGTCCATGTAGTAGCTAGATGGTTGGTTCTCATCCTTTGTGCTACCATGCTTAGATCTTGTGAGCTCCGTTCATGATCAAGATCATCTATTTGTAATCATGCATGTTGTGTTTGCGGGGATCCGATGGATATTAAGATGCTATTTCAGATTGATTATTGATTCTATCATGTCTTTATTATTTGTGATCTTGCATGCTTTCTGTTGTTAGTAGCTATCTTGGCCGAGTAGATGCTATCAACTCCAAGAGGGAGTATTTATGCTCGATGGTGGGTTCATGCCTCTAAGAATCTGGGGAAGTGACAGAAATCTCTAAGGTACTAGATGTGCTGTTGCTACTAGGGAGAAAACAACAATCCTCTGTTCATAGAACAATCATATTGTTTACTTTACACACTTTGCTTAATGCAATTATCTGTTGCTTGCAACTTAATACTGGAGGGGGTTCGGATGATAACCTAAAGTTGGATTATTAGTCATAGATGCAGTTGGATTACGGTCTATGTATAATGTTTTAATGCCCAATCAAATCTCATAGGAGTCAAGATGATTAGTATATGCATGTATGCTTTCTCGATGTCTGTCAATTGCCCCGCTGTAATTTGTTCACCCAACATGTCAACTATCTTAAGGAGAATCACCACCAGTGAACTATGGACCCCGGTCCATTCTTTTACCATCAATCTACAACTATTTTTTGTTTTATGTTTATTTTCTGCAAGAAATTACTATCTTCCACACAATACGTTTAATCCTTTGTTTTCAGCAAACCGGTGAGATTGACAACCTCACTGTAAGTTGGGGGCAAAGTTCTGTGGTTGCGTTGTGCAGGATGCCAAGTTGGAAACAACACCTTGGAGGTGTTTCCTTGCTCCTACTGGTTCGATAACCTTGGTTTCATAATTGAGGGAAAACTTTCTACTATGCTCATAATACCTTCCTCTTGGGGTTCCCCAACGAGCTCGATACATTTTGAGCCATCAAGGGCTGCGCCTCCCTGACGACCTCATCACATGAACAAAACAATGGTCTGAGTAGATGACCACACTGTTAATCAAACCCTTGGAAAAACCAACCCGGTTGCAACATGATGCGTCCAAAATTGAAGCATATTACCTTTTGTTTTTGCATAAATAGAGTAGGGATTTTTGTATTTCACTGCACCTACGTGCGCTCTTTTGTTCTTGTTTCAACAGGATCCCAAATCATGGATTCATATATGAACATATCAATTAGAGCTGTCATATTGTGTAATTATATGATATTTCTAAGTGATAAATGTCATTTTATGAATTTACCTTCACACCTGGAAGAATAACAAACAAGGAGGAGGCACCAGTATCGTTAACAACCACTAGTACGGGCAGAGCCTGCCCGTACCGTCCGCTCGTACCAGGCGCCATCGTGACCACCTCATCAAATTGTTTCTCCTAGCGAAGACGAGAGGGAGCTCCGACATTCACAGCCACCAAAAACCATGAAACATCACATCCGAGAGGGATCTAAAGGAGGAACTTGGTTGGAGTAAAATCCCGTCTACTTCACGGATCATTGGAGGACAACGCATCATCCCCTTCATCGTCAACCGCTGCATCTTCATCACCATCATCACTCCCATATTTCATCTATTAGATCTCTTTTTAATTCCAGATCTAGTTGTGGTTTGCATTAGATCTACCATCGTTCTTTTATCCTTCCATTTGATTATTATTTCCATGAGTGAGTAGTTCCTTTGTTCTTGGGGAGATGGAGAAACCCTAGCACCATTATGAAATTGTAATGAAGATGATCTATTGTTGTGTCCATATGACTTGCTTGTCTATGATATAATTATGATTTGTGTTTGATTTCTCTCTTTAGATGATATGTGAAGTCGACCACATATCATTTGCCTTTGGGACTAAAGGGAGGAATAAACCCTTTGGACGTGTGTTGGAAGCGTACCTGGAATTCCCCGTGACAGATTGGCGCCGGCTCGTAACCTACATGGTAAAAGGGGGATTAAAGAGGGACTCCCTAAGCTAATTACGATGTCCATGGGGAAACCCTTAATTGCGGTGGTTTGTATGGGTGATTGCTCTCAGACGTCACAGTGGTTATTTAGAGGTGACCTCACACTTGGCTCAACAAAGTGGCTTCCTACGAGCCTTATCGTGAACATCTTATTATGGGGCTCTCTCCACACATATCATGACACAAGAAGTATGTTATCTAGATTACATATAACAATAATACTATGCTAGTGGTGTATCCTACATCCCCAAGAATGTTTTAGCCCTATTGAGTTCAACCATGCTTTCATACAATCTTGTTACTTGTTTTCTTTTACTTGTTTTAATTACTTTTCTACAAACAACCATAAAACATTCAAACACCCTTTACTTGAGATCAAAGTCAACTTATAAGTATTCTTTGGTAGAGAGTAACGAGGGGCATAAAGACCTTTACCAATAGCTCTCTATGGGTTCGATATCTTTACTTCAAAACTAGGTACAAATGGTCCGTGCACTTGCATTCATCAAGCTATTTTTGGCGCTGTTGCCAGGGAGCTAAGCGCTTTTGGTCTTTGTTCTTAGTTATTTATTTTACTTGTTGTTTTACTAAAGTTGTTTATTAAGTTTCAGGTGATACATTATGCGCGAGTACCAACATATAATTCAGCTTGAGGCTGTAAGAAATTCCGGTCCGCCCATGGACGCTTATTTAAAATCCAATAACCCAAGATGGTATGATATTAACCCCATGCTTTTGGATCTATTACATGTAAAGAAATTTGCAGGAGATGGTACGGAAGATCCGTATGAGCATGTAGGCTTCTTTGAAGTTATTTGTGGGACTTTCCACCTCAATTTACAAATTGAGGATGAGGTTAAGTTTGCTCTCTTTTCTCAAACTCTCATTGATGAGGCCTGTTCTTGGTACATCCAAAGTTTTGCAAAAATTACTAACTCATGGGAGAGGCTGGCCTCTCTATTCTTAGTTGATTTCTTTCCCAGGACAAAAACTCTTGGCGCAAGGCGCATGATTACGAATTTTAAAGGAAAACCTGAAGAAAGCTTGCATGAAGGGTATACAAGATTCTGGGGTTTGCTTGATCGCTGCCCCCATCATAATTTCCCACCTTGGCTAGTGATACACACCTTCTACGCAGGATTGATTGACAATAATAGAAATGAACTCGATTCCCTTACCAATGGGTCGTTCACCGAATTCAGTGTTGAGAGGGCATGGAATTTGCTAGATACGGTGAATAGGATAGAGAAGCCTATTGTGAGGTAGAGTTTAACAAGGAGAACCCCATAGAGTATAATTGTTTAAAAAGGTTTCTAGCTTCGTGGGAATTTTAATATTGACCATCGCATGGTCATTCAAATTATTAGATCTTATGCTGACTACCTGCAGATTCCAAAATATTGGGAATGCTTTACACCACCTGTGGAAGAAAAACCCTGTAAAACTTACCACAATGATAAATATTCAAAAATGCAAAATAAAATGTTAGTTGAATAGGAAACTATTATAACCAAGGTAATGGATAGTAGGGGTGAAGGGAATAAAAGAATAGGAAGGTTAACTAGGGACTTGGGAGCCATTAAAGAAAATATCGGGATAGTAAAAGAACTTTTGGAACCTGAATTGTTCAAGGAAGAGGTGATAATAGTAAGCAAGGAATCCTTCGAAATGATAGGAGAAAATTTTAATGGTATGAATAAAAGTCAACAGAAAATTCCTTTTTGTTTAGGAGGGATTACTTATGTAGGGTTCTGTGACTTAAGTTCTTCTATAAACATAATGCCTTATACTATTTATGAATAATTGCGTGATCACCTTGATGAATCTTACCTTGAGCCATCAGAAGCCACTTTTATGTTTTCTAATCGAACTGTGCATCCTACTCGCGGAATACTTCGCAATGTTTGCATTTCTATTGGGGAGTTTGTGTATCTAGTTGATTTTCATATTACTGAAATACCCTTGAACTCTAGTTGCCTAGTTATTTTTGGTAATCATTTTTACAACTCTACGAACATTGATATTGACAACAAAAAGTAGGCTATATCTTTGCAGCTTAGTGAAGAAACTTTAGAAATAAACTACAGCCATTTCACGATACTACCTTATGAGAAGAAAGTTGAGATTAAGGAAGAGAAGACTATTGAAGAATTGGCAGCAATCTACTTTTGTGCACCGCAATCTGAATTGGAGAGAAGTTTGACAAGTGATGATTCCCTTGCCAACGACTCTGCAAAGAAAGATTTGGATGAAATACTCAACACCCCACCAGAGGCCGAGCAGGGTCTCAGGGATGAATATGAAGAACTTGAAAGAAAAGGGGACAAGGAGCCTCCACCTATTATTCTAAAACCTCTCTCTCGGACTCAGGTATGAATTCTTAGCTAAGGAAGGTAAATGTCCAGTAATTTTTGATGATAAGCGCTCTCTAGATGACAGCACGAAATTGTTAGAAGTACTTGTCAAACAACAAGAAATATTTGGATACACTCTTAATGACATAAAAGGTATAGACCTGACCATAGTAACTCACAAGATACCTATGGTTGAAGATGCTAAACCATTTGTTTATAATCAAAAAAGGTTAAATACCAAAATGAAAGAGGTAGTGAGAAAGGAAGTAATTCGTATGTTGGACAGTGGTATTATCTACCCAATTTTAGACAGTAAATGGGTGAGTCCAACTCATTGCATACCTATGGAAGGATCCATAACAATAATTAATAATGATGAAGATGAACTAATCCCAGCTAGAACAATAGCATGATATAGAATGTGTATTGACTTTAGGAAGTTGAATAAAGAAACCATAAAAATGCATAAGCAACTTCCCCTCATTAATGATAGTATGGATAGGATGTCCGCTAATTCTTACTTTTGTTTTCTTGACGGATATTCTGGCTATTCTTAAATAGCTATCCAACCCGAAGATCAAGAAAAAACTACTTTCACATGCCCCTATGGAACATATGCTTATCGATTAATGACTTTTGGATTGTGTAACACAACTTCTACTTTTGCAAGAGTGTGTTTTAAAGATCTTTGATAGTTTTGTGGGAAGTTCCATGGAAGTTCTTATGGATAACTTTGTGGTCTATGGAACTACTTTCGAATAGTATCTATATAATCTTATTAGAGTTTTGCAACGGTGTAAACAAACCAAGATGGTTATAAATTGGGAGTGTTCTGCTTCATGGTAAGGGAAGGTATAGTTTTTGGGCATAAGGTTTCTGAAAAGAATATTAAGATTGATAGTTCGGATTTGGTTACTTTAGAAACACTTCCAATTCCACAACATATAAAAGGAGTAAAGAATTTGCTTGGGCATGTCTGTTTCTATAGATGCTTTGTCAAAGCTTTCGCTAAAATAGCCACCCCTTTAACTCGTCTCCTAGATAAAGATACTCTTTTTACTTTTGATAGAGATTACCATGATTCTTTTGAACAGTTAAAAAAGGCCCTAATTTCTACACCTGTTATTCAAGCACCCAATTGGGATGAACCATTTGAAATTATGTGTGATGCTAGTGATTATGCTATTGGGGTTGTTTTAGGACAAAGAGACGGTCCTAACCTTAATGTTATTCAATATGCTAGTTGAATCTTTAATGATGATCAAAGGAACTATGCAACAACTGAGAAAGAATTCCTTGTTGTTGTTTTTGCTTGTAATAAGTTTAGACACTATATCATCAACTCAAAAGTAATAGTTCATACTGATCATCAAGATTTAAGACATCTTCTAGCTAAGAAGGATGCTAAACCCCGTCTAATCAAATGGGTCTTGTTACTTCAGGAATACGACTTGAAAATAGTAGATAGGAGGGGAAAGGATAACCCTATGGTCGACCATTTGTCACGAATGGAAGGAATCATGGAGGATCCTATCCCTATTAACGAGTCTATGCCGGGTGAATACCTTGCAGTGGTAGAATCTCGCGATCCTTGGTTCGCAAAAATGGATTACAATCAAAGAAAGAAATTCTTCAATGATCTAAAACATTACTTTTGGGATGACCCTTACCTATATAGACATGGCATAGACGGGATAATCCGGAAATGGGTGCCTGAGCACGAGGTAAAAGACATCCTTAAAGATTTTCATGATAGTCCCTACGGTGGGCACCATGCTGGTAATCGCACTGCAACCAAAGCTTACAGTCAGGTTTCTACTGGCCTACACTAGTCAAAGACTCTCATGAATATGTTAAAAATTGTGATGCATGTCAACGTATGAGTAATATAGGAAAAAGATAAGAAATGAATATGAAATATAACTTAGTAATTGAGCCATTTGATGCTTGGGGAATGGATTTTATGGGACCATTTTATCCCTCTAACGGTTATACTCATACTCTTGTTATTGTTGATTATCTTACTAAATGGGTTGAAGCTATACCCACAGCTCATGCAGATACAACCACTTCCATTAATATGGTCAAGGACATCCTCTTCCCTAGGTTTGGTGTACCTTGATTTTTGATTACTGACGGTGGAACTCATTTTATGAAGGGAACTTTTCACAAGATACTTCAAAAATATGGAGTAGACCAACGGGTATCCTCGCCTTACCATCCTCAAACCAGTGGACAAGTGGAATTGTCTAACAGAAAAATTAAGGTCATACTCCATAAAACGGTGAACAGGTCAAGAAAAGACTAGGCTTTGAAGCTTAATGATGCATTGTGGGTGTATCGCAAGGAATTCAAGAACCCCATGGGAATGACACCATACAAAATGGTTTACAGTAAAGATTGTCACCTTCCATTAGAACTCGAGCATAAGGCCTAATGGGCTATCAAAACTATGAATTTTGACTTTAAAACTGCAGGGGAAAACGACTCTTGGACATTCATGCTTTATATGAACTTAGGAATGAGGCTTATGAAAACACTAGAATATTTAAAGAAAAGGTTAAGAAGTGGCATGACAGAAAGTTAAAGGGCAAGGGATTTAAAACCGGAGATAAATTTTTTCTTTACAACTCTAGGCTTAAGATTTTTACAGTGAAGTTGAAATCCAGGTGGGAAGGACCATACGATGTTGAAGAAGCATATCCATCGGGAGCGGTAAGGCTAAAAAATACTACACCCTCTTCTTCATCCTGGATTGTTAAGGTGCAGCGATTAAAGCATTATAGAGTTGGTGAAGTAAACACTATGGAATTGATCTCTTTGATCCCAGCTGAAGAATATAACACGCGAAAGCTAGGTAACGAAGTGTCAATTACTTGAGTTCTGCTACTTTGGATTTTTTTGTTGATCCTATCTTTTTCTTTGAACCCGTCTAGTTTTTATGGTCATTCTGAATGGGTTTTCGACCTGGTACGGGTGGACCATACGGTCGAACGCGCCCATACCACTGGTCATTAACCATTCGGAATACCAATGCCGATTCTTTTCGATTCGGTACAACCGGATAGTAAGGGCCGATGCGCTCGTACTGATGGTCGTTACCAGTACTGTTTCCCCCACGTTAAATTCTCGTGTCCGTAAAAAAAGAAAAAAGAGAGAAAGGCAGTAAGGAGTCCGTACGGGGGTCACGGTACGGGCGGAACCCGCCCGTATCGAAGCCCGCGACCAACTCTGTCCCCTTAACCAACATATTTTTGCTTTTTAATTTGCACTTTTTCCTTCCTTCTTACTCCCTTCCATCTTCTTTTGGATCTAGAACTTCCTTCTACCCTTTACAATCAAACCTCAGATCTCACTTGATTGCTCAAGGTCCATTCATCATTTTCATATTAAGAAGATCTAGGCCAAGAAGGAACATGTCACTGAAGGATGAGACAAGAAGGAGGGATATTAAGGAGATACTTAATCCTCCTCCAACTGCGAGTCCGCAAGAGTGGTTCCACTCTCCAATTGGTAAGACATGTTCCCGCAGAAATTGGAGATCCTCCGGCATGTGGAACAAGGGAGAATCTCCACTCAATCCCTGCAGGTATAACCTCCATGGATCTTCTCTTAAATCACCTCCGAAAATCTCTTCCAGTAAAAGGGGAGACCGAGATGAGATTCGAGAAAAGATCAAGAACCTTGAAAAGATTTTGAAAGCTTGTGTTGATACCATTGGGGAGGGAGTTGAATCTTATTGGATGATGGGCAAAGATCTTGAAAAGAACGTCGATGACATCAACTGTAGAGTACAGCTCTTGACCAAGATCATTATGGAGATAGTCGACGATAGGAAAACTTTAAATAAGGTAATAAAAGGATTACGTGTTGGCATCATAGAGATGTCCATGCGATTTGCGTGTATTGCCCAAGCTTGCAGTCTCTAGACAGATGAAGAAGAGGAAGATGATGACTTCTTTACTCCTAAAAAGGAGTAAGTAATCGCAATGGATTATTTGATCCACCCGGCTTGAGTCCAAGCTTGGGGGATCTGTGAGAACCTTGTAATTTATCTTAAAGTTTTTGCATATTTAATTTTCCACACACATGGTTAGGTTTAAGTTTCCGAATTTGCATTAGTTGCTCCCTCGTTCAAGAGAAGAATTATATCCGTTGAGTTATGATACTTTATGATAATTGAAGTTGTATTTGATTCATGATTATGATTGAACTAGGTTGAGTGTTATGATACTTGTACAACTATCATAATTTTAGGGACTTCCACACCAATAGAAGTATGGGATTTCTATTTTCGTGCCCCTGGTTCGTTAGTTGTACTCAGGTTTCTCCAGCCGCTTAGTTTGTCCTCACTTTTCCCCTCCCTCCATTCCAAAACCCTCACATGCGCTCGGACGGGTGGATGCCGTCAGGTCAAAGGCTTGACCGTTACATGCTAATAGGTGGGACCGCGTTGGGTGGGTCCTGCGTTGAGCGTTACGTTACGTCGCCTCGACCATTACATGCTGATAGGTGTGGTCGTATTGGGATGGGTCCTGCATATGTGGTGAAGGGGTGGGGCCGCGTTGGGACGGGTCTTGCATACGTGGTGAAGGGTGGGGCCGCATGGAGCCATGTCGGACCGGCCATTCTCGCTCCGAGCCTGGAACAGCTCCAACACTGCCCCTCCACTCCGCTCCCCTGCTGTTGTGCCCTCCTACCTGAGAGCCCCTCCTACCTTATGTCGTCCTCGGCCCCCAAGCCGCCCCTCCCCCTAGCAACAGAGCCCACTTCGCCTCCGCTTCCTCCCCTGCTAGATCTACCCCTTTCGCGGAAGAGTATGCGACGTAAGTGGGTGTACCGATCCTCCCCGTCGAGCACAGAGAACATTGGGTGGAATCGGAGGGATCTAATGCACGCATTCCATCTGGGTAAGTATTGTTTCCCTTTGTGGATTGATTATAGGCAGTAAGTGAGCGTGAATCACCGGTGCTCACCTAACTGCCTTGCTTTTCGAATAGGATTGATCCAGCGCTGGCATTTCGGCTGGCGGTTAAACTGGATACTAGCATAATTCGTGGTTGTGAACGATAACTCTCTAGATTTTACTTCTCAATGGTGGTTGCAACCTCCATAACTCTCAGAGATTTGAAAGATAAAATATATTCTTAATTCCCCTAGAGCAATGGCGATTCAGTTGATTTGCAATATTTCAACATTAGCGAGCAAATATTGCTCCCACTAACTAGCGAAGCTGATCTGGTAATGTTTTTCTCTTTGAATGCTGTCGAATTTTGGTAGAATTCGTGTTCATGTGCAATCTAAAGTTTAACCCATGGGAAAGAGGGATAAAGCATCATCAAGTGGTCAGGCATCATCAGGTGGTTGGGAATCATGTGTCTCTGCTGTCTCTGCTAATAGTGTGCGCCCCCGCACTCCTTGTAATCCACATCAGTACCATCTGTTCACACTACGAGTGTAATCCAAATCACTCGTGTGATCGATGTGGAGGACGAAGCAGAGCTTGTCGAGGGAGAGCCTCCACTAGATGATGAGGATGAGTTGATGTTTCCTGAATTGGTAGATAGATTCAGTAAACATGCACTAGAGGATCAATACACGGAGGAATTGGCCCATGGTGCCAGATTTGATGACACTGATGAAGAAGAGAACAAGGAGAACAATGATAGTCTTGTTTTAGCCGAGTACGATGGTGAGGACTTGCCAGTAATTGAGTGGGAAAGGAATGATCCTAAGATTTTAGAAGACACCGTATTTGAAACGATGCGGTACTGTCGTAATGCCCTTACTACATATTGCATCTGCACCAATAATGATTATGTTGTTATTAAGAGTGAGCCAGCAAGGTTCATAGTGAAGTTCCCATACAAGAGGTGTAGGTGGAGGATGCACGCATCCACTATGCTCAGGAGCAGTTTGGTTCAGGTATTATAGCCAGTTGTGTATTTTAGATCATTGTGTAGAATTTGTTAACTGTACCTGACATTTTCATTATGTTTCAGATAAAAGGTAACCAGTTCGAACATTCTTGTCCACCTCAAGGGTAGAACCAAAGGAAAAAAACAAAACTAGCAAAGACTAGGTGGTTGGCAGATGCAATCATGGATTGGATGAGAGCGAACCCATCAATTGGTGCAACAGTGCTCATAAAAAAGTTTCTGAAAAGTTTAATATTACAGTACCTTACATGAGGATGTTCTATGCAAAGGAAATGGCTCTTGATAGGATCAATGGTCCATGGAATGAAAGTTTTCAGTTGCCTTACAGCTTCAAAGCTGAAGTGGAGATGGCTAGTCCAGGTAGTGTTGTAAAGATAGACAGGCATACAACTCAGTACAAAATAAGAGGGAAGACAATGGAGAAGGAGTGCTTTAGAAGGGCTTTTGTTTGTTTCAAAGCTTGCTGGCAAGGGTTTCTAGATGGTTGCGGGCCTTATTTGGCCGTGGATGCAACAACTCTTCATGGCAGTTTAAAGGACATCTAGTAGCTGCTACTGCAGTTGATGGCCACAATTGGATATTCCCTCTTGCTTTTGGAGTTTTGGAGATTGAGTCAGAGGAAAGTTCGACTTGGTTTCTGGAGAATTTGCATGACCTTATAGGTCATCCACCAGGACTTACTATCCACACAGATGCTTGCAAAGGTTTGGAGAAAGCTGTAGAAGCAGTATTCCCCGAAGTAGAGCATAGGGAATGTATGCGACACTTAGTGCAGAATTTTACAAAGAAATTCAAGGGTAAAGTTTATACTGACAACCTATGGCCAGCTTCATACACATGCAGTGTGAGGAAGCATCCGTATCATTTGGAAGTGTTGTATAAACAAAAACCAGCGGTGAAGGAGTACTTGGATGCACATCATAGAATGGTGTGGTCAAGAAGACAATTCAATGAAATTTGCAAGATAGAATATGTGACAAGTAACCTTGTAGAGAGTTTCAATGCAAAGGTCAAGTCATTGAAAGGGCTTATGTTGTGGAAAATATTTGATAAGATTAAGCAGATGATCATGATAAAGATCGATTTGCGACAAAGAATTGCATCAATAGTATATGTTGGCCATCTCATCCTCCCATCTTTGATTAAGGCATTGCATGCCAGGGCAAAACAATTGAACATGAAATGCATTAGAAAAGGAATGTAGGCTGAGGTAACATACACTAATAGTAAAGATATGCAATGGAGGTATCCAGTGAGTTTGGCTGACATGACATGCCATTGCAGGAAATGGCAGCTCCATGGGAAACCCTGCATACATGCATTGTTTTTCATGGGTGTTCTAGGAGGTGAAGAGGGTGAAGTTGATCAGTACGTGTTAGAGTATTTCTCCGTTGCCAAATTTAGGGCAGCATATGCTCAAAATGTTCCAGCCTTGTTGGGAAAAGACCAATGGATGGAACTGAATCCAGGCTTCAAGCTATACCCTCCAGTTTTTACTAGACTAATAGGTAGGCCAAGGAAGAATAGGATGAGAGCTAGTGCAGAGGATGGTGCAGCATCTCGATGACATAAGTGCAAACGTTGTGGGATCCTAGGGCACATTGCTAGGCTTTGTAAAAATGCAGTGGACCTAGTTTATGGAATGGATGATCAGGCGGGAGCAGCAAATGCAGATGAGAATGAAGTATCTGAACAAGAGGAGAATGAAGCAACGGATACATTGCAGATTGAACCAATGGATCGAGAGGAGATTGAACCAAATGCAGGGGATATTGAACCAAATGCAGGGGAGATTGAACCAGATGCAGGGGAGATTGAACCAAATGCAGGGGAGATTGAACCAGATGTAGGGGAGATTGAACCAATGGATCGAGAGGAGATTGAACCAAATGAAGGGGAGATTGCACCAAATGCATGGGAGATAGAAGCAATTTATTCATTGGAAGCAGAGTTCAAATGTAAAGGAATTACACAAGAGGATATTGAATAAATGATGCCAATACATTTTGAACCGTATGAACCAATGAATCGAAACGTGGTTGAACCAATTGTACGACAGACTGAAGCACTCGATTCATTTGATGCAAAGAAAAAGAACAAACGGAACAAACGGAAGAAGCTGATGGTGGACTCCGAGAATATTCCAGCCAGGATCACCCGGAGCAAGGTGGTGAACTCTGAGAATATTCTAGCGAAAAACACTAGGAGCAAGAAAAAAATGAATTTGAATTATTAATTTGAATTTGTATGATGAATTTGAACTACTTTCAATGTTTATTGAATTTGAACTACTATCAATGTTTGTGACGCTTCCAAGTTTGTATATTGGATAACCCCATAATGTATGTGTTATTGCAAGTTTCTATTGTCATGCACCTAGTTGCTTAGCACTACTAAGTTTTGCCCTTGACATGTGGTCAACACATGGGGTTTAGCTAGTTCATGGCTTAAACCATAGCAAATGTTGACCAATTGATCCAAAATTTGGCACACTTGTGTATCCTGGATTGATTTACCATATGAAATTGGAAATTTTGGATTTACTTGTAATCAGCCACATTTTTATTTTTCTAAGTGATTAAATTCAAATAAATGGTTTTAGGGTTAGTTTAGTTCAAAAAAGAAGTCAAAACATAGTGCAACCTTCGCATGGAGTCTTGTTATGTTAACTAAAACCTAGCATGAATAAAAAAGGGAAAGGAAATAAAGAGAAATGGACTTCTCCCCTAAACCACTTCTTGGAATGAGCTACTAGCTATGAAGATGCATGGCTTTCTACTCAGTCAACCTCCAAGATAACCCATCCTAAAACATACTTTGTCTAAATGAGGCCAAATTTGGCACACTTGTGTATCTTTGAGTTGCAAACAATATAATGTCAACCAAGATGGATTATTTTGTTTAAATAACACATTTTCCATTTGTTATGCCAAAATCTTGAATTTCCCTTAGTCATTTTTTATGTGAGCGCCCTTGTTTTCCTTAGCTCTACTTAGTTTTCCCCTCGTGCTAAAGTTTTCCTCGGTTTTCCCCTCCCGCTAAAGTTTTCCTCACTTTTTCCCTCCCGCTAAAGTTTTCCTCACTTTTCCCCTCTCTCATGTCTCACTCTGGCTAGCGCTTTGATTGGTCAAGATGTATGTCACACGAATCATGACCAACCACCATTGGATACATCATGATCCGACAGGCTAGAGGTCTCTCTCTCCCGATGGGAGCCCCTAACCTTGTACGGCGAGGAGAGCCCGACAGGATGGATGTCTCTCCCTCCATTTCCTTGTCGCACGTATGCCAGCCGCATCAACTAGCGCTCAGTTTGTCTACGCTCTGATTGGTCGAGATGTATGTCACACAGATCTTGGACAACCACCGTTGGATACATCATGATCCTATGGGCTGGAGGTCTCTCCCTCCCTTTCCCTGCCGCATGTATACTAGCCACATCTTCCACCCCTCCTATCGACGTACGACTTGCGGTGGCGTGGATCTAAGCGCGTGGGGGTCGGAATGGCTTGCGGCGGCGCGGATCTAAGCGTGGATGCTAGAATGGCATGCGACGGTGAGGATCTAACCGTTTGAAAGACACTGATGGAAGCCATCATCCGCAACATCAGTGCAACGGTGGTGGTGCCGATAGTGGCCATCGATGAAAGACACCAATGGAAGCCATCATCCGTTCACATCTACGGCTGTGGTGCCGACAGTGGTCATCTATGCAACGACTGATGGAAACCATCATCCATTCACATCTATGGCTGTGGTGCCGATAGTGGTCATCGATGTGAAGCCGATTGAAGCCATCATTCGCTACATCACTGCGATGGTGCAGCTCAAGCCCTCGTGAACTGAAGATGTGGGAGGCAGGCCGCGGCCGAGGCTGGCACGTCGACGGTGAAGGCTGGATGGGAGCACTTTGCTCGTACTTCTTGGAGTACACATACGGCAGGGAGGGCAGCTAGCTCACCATACACTAAAAATTGGGACAAATTTAAGCCCAATTTGAACCAAAATTCTATGACTTAAATTATATGTATGATTTGAATAAATTTGACATGTATTTGAGCTGTGAGACCGGTGGATACACTACAAGAAAAGTTTCCTTCCGCAACGAATTGGCCCGACGATCGTCGTAGAAGGCGCGTCTTCCGCGACAAAATTCTTGTCTCGACCGTGGCCGATGGAAAACTTTTTTTTTCCGGTTTCGCCGCCCTCTACTACGACGGATCTGCTAAAAACATGGAGGAAGCTCGGGTGGCGCGTGGAAAAAGCAAGATTTTTGTTTCCTCGCGCGATGTTGACTCGCCGAAGTCTTTTGAGGCGTGTGGGTCCCAGACGTCAGTGTCTCTAGCGGACCATACTTTTCGGTCGCGCCTCCCTGATTTGAACTTGATAACGTAGCTCGAGGCGTCTGCCATTTAGTCAGGCTGCTAGGTCCCACATGTCAGCCTCTCATTAGAAGGATCGTGTGTATGATGGAATTTTTTTCCTTCGCTCGTGCTATCCTGTTCTGAAGTTGATAGTGCTGCTCGATGCATCTACCGTCTAATCAACCTCCTAGGACCCACATGTCATCCTATCATTAGAAGAAACGTGTATATGATGGAATTTTTTCCATCGCTGGCGCTACCCCGTTCCGAGTTGATAGCGCTGCTCGAGGCATCTACCGTTTAACCAACCTCCTGAGCCCCGCATGCCATACTCTCATTAGAAGAAACGTGTGTATGATGGATTTTTTTCCTTGGCTCGCGCTACCCTGTTCCAAACATGATAGCGTTGTTCGATGCATCCACCGTTTAATCATGATGCTGGGCCCACATGTCATCCTCTCATTAGAAGAAACGTGTGTATGATAGATCTTTTACCCTCTATTGCGCCTTCCTGTTCTGAACTTGATAGCGTTGCTCGCTGCATTAGCCGTTTAATCAAACTCCTGAACCCCACATGTCATCCTCTCATTAAAAGAAACGTGTGTATGATAGAATTTTTTCCCTCGGTCGCGCCTCCGTGTTCCGAACTTAATAGCGTTGCTCGCTGCATCTACCGTTTAATCATGATGCAGGGCCCCACCCCCACATGTCATACACTCATTAGAAGAAACATGTGTATTATGGAATTTTTGCTCTCGGTCGCGCCTCCGTGTTTCGAACTTGATAGCGTTGCTCGATGCATTAGCCTTTTTCCAGGCTGCTGATTCCCCCATGTGAGCCTCTCATTAGAAGAAAGGTGTGCATGCTGGACTTTTTCTTGCTCGCACCTCCCTGTTTCAAACTTGGCAACGTCGCTCGAGGCAGAACCTGTATAAGGCCACGCTACTGGGTCCCACATGCCGGTCTCTCTGTATATCAAACCTGCGTATGATGGACTTTTTTTTCGACCGCGTCCGCTGTTTTGACCTTAGCAACATTGCTCGATGTGGCAGCCGTGTATGGTCTTGATGTTGAGGCCCCCATGTCACCCTCTCTGATATGTTCTAGCCGGTGGGTCCCTGAAGCCAGCCTCTCTGTACAAGTATTTAACTTTTTTTTCAAACCCGACCATTAAACTCGAGGGATGCTGCAGGCTGGTGGGTCCGCGATGTCAGCCTCTCCGTAATGCGATATTAAAAAGTAAACCCTTTCTCAAAAAAAGTAAACCCAACATATATATAAATATGTACACACAGTGGATTCGAACTAAAGACCTTCAAATCAAATCAAATATACATAAACTAAGTGTTTTGCGACAATACCAAAGATACTAATAGAAATTGAATCATTAAACAAGTATTAGTACTACAACATATGTATCAGTCTTCTAACAAATATTGTTGTGTTTCCATGTTATCTCTCTTAAAATAAAAGAGTAGTGCTATTGGAACCTCGATTTATAAAAAGCCACATAATGGATTAGTTTCTTAAAAACATGGGTAGGCAGAGTTTTTTTAGAGGTAGGGGGCACTGCCAAAAAGGCCAAATTAAAAAGTTTTTGGGCTATGGTCAATGGGCTTCTATCTCAAATTTCACTGGGCTGTGTCTCGCCAGATTCAAACACATACCTCTTCGAGGGAGGAAAAAAAGCAATAATTCCTTTGATAGATATTCATGTAAAAATATCTAATGAACACACACCACATGCGCCAAAACAGGGCTGGTATCCAATGACTTCACTTGGTGAAATCACGTTGTATATCTTTACCCTCTCATCTCTGTCCAAAATGCATCCAACGGCTCCGATGATATAAAGGCAAAAGCTCTAGAGCAAGTAGCCAGCAGCAACAACGGAACTTTTGACAAATTCAATACCATTTGAAAGATTAAGGAGTACAGAATAAAAAGACATAAAAAATTACAGATTCCTAGTTCATATTTAGCAGCACTTGACCAATTCAGAAGCATTTAAAAGTGGCTGATTCAGCAATACAAACACTGAAATTCAATATCACTATAGAGAGAGTCAGTTCTTGTTTTAGCTCTAAAAACCATGCCACGCGATCAGTTTGCCGTTTTCTCCAAACACACTCGATCACTGGAACACAATCATTGTCATAATATTTGCTCATATAGGGAACCGTCATATAGATACAGATATACCATACTAGTACGCACTAGTCATAGCTCCAATCCAGCAAAAGGTTATCACAGTTTTACCACCCATATATGATAAGTGGAGATAAGACAACCACATAATTAATTACAATAGCATGCGGCCAAAGAGCTAGACAGCTAGGAAGTTCATGAATAGCATGCCACATTCAGGGCAGCGAGATACATCGACCTTGACCGTTCTTCCAATAGTAAGTTTGGCTGCTTTCCGGAACTTGATCCACCTAGAAGTAGCTGCCAAGCGCCCATCAGTCGAGTTAATGGCGTAGCATCCCTCGATAAGCAATCCTTCGCTCTGCATCGTGAAGACTATTGTGCTCTTTTGTCTGGCCTGGAGTTGCTTTGTGGAACTCTTAGGCAATTTCTGAGTCAAATCAAGAGATAGACGCATAATTACTAAGAGCGATGCACTGAGTCATGTGAAACTTGAGAAGACATTCAGAACAGTTTATCTGCCACCATATACTCACAAACATAATCCGGTGCGACCTTGTGATGACACATGTGTAGGATATGGTCTGACAAGGTGCTGTCTGGGGTGATGAAGGAGCTTGTGCCGGTGCCTATGTTGGGGCTGCTGCTGGTGCAGGAGATGGTGCCACTAATTATAGAGGGGCTGGTGCAGGAGCCAGAAGGCCCAGATCCGGTGTCGGTGCCAGTAGCTTGATGCTAGATTCCTTCTGATGGGTAGCTAAGCTGACTGCAGGGATGCTAGAGGGAGATGAGAAGTGTACAAGAAAAATGGTATCTTATACAACGGTTACTCACAAGACAGTGATCAGAGGATATGATGAGTATACAAGCAAATTAAGTTACTACCTCCATTCTTTCTACTTAGGTCAACAGGTGCCGGAGCAGGAACTAGGGCCAGTGCCGGCCGTTGGGGGTGCCAGCAGCTTGGTGCTAGTTACCTTCTAAGGGGTAGGTAAGGGAATGCAGGAGTGGTCAGAGAGGCATATGAGATGTGGACAAGAAAAATGGTTTCTTATACAACAATAACTCCTAGACAAAGATGAGAGTATACAAGCGAATTAAGTTACTACCTCTTATTTCTCCTACTTAGGTCAACAGGTGCCATTTCAGGAACTGGGGCCGGTGCTGGTGCCGGTTCCAGTAGCTTGATGCTGACACCCTTCTGGGTGGTACATAAGGGGAAGCGGACTGCAGAAGTGGTCAGGGTCATATGATGAGTAAAGACAATGGTGCAAAACAGTTAGTCGCAAGAAAATCATTAGAGGTTGTGATGAGTACAAAATCAAATTAATTAGTACTACTTCCGTTATTGGTCCTTCGGTCAACAGGTGTACAATGGCGTGCAAGTATCTACCCAGGCTTGCTAAAATCGAATGTTACCTCGTCCCCGTACTTCAGACCATTCTCACGGACATACTTGGACCAACCTCGGCCACCCAAATAGGTGGTGGCCATCGTCTGGGAAACATCCACATCATATAGTTGCCGCATGCCTTTAGGGCCCTCGCTATACAGAGTTAGAAACTTGTCGTTTTTGAACATCTTGTTTATAAAGGGGCGAGCAACACAAGGGACAGCCTTCATGAGAAAATTGATAGAGAAGTAGGGCGACAGCAAAAAAAGTGAGATACAAGATCTTACATCAAGTCGGTCTAAACCACTTGCAATCCATACCTGATACCATGGGTACCCTTTGCGAAGGGTGGCCACCATTTTTCATCCCTCTGCCTTTGGAATGGCATACATGGGCCCCTTTCAATCCACAAGCTTGACAAGAGGAGGGTAGAAGAAAGGGCTGAGCAGCTGGTGCGTGGTACTGATTGAAATTAAGTGGAAAGGTTAAATTATGTAAAGAGCAAGTAAATCTAATAATATAACACAAAACCATTGCATGTAAAGCAAACAGATTTTATTTTTGTGAACTTCTAATGAGCGTAAACATATAGTACTAGCTGATAAAAATAACATAGAAAACCATAACATGTGAAATTGTGGATTTCCAAATTATACCCACTTCTTAGAGAGGTCATTGCCCACCTGGGTACTGTGTTGGCGCTTCCTCGTTGTGTAGAGGGTGTCCTCTTCTGGTGCGAGCATCAGAAATCTACTAGCCTCTACAGCAGCCTCAGCCTCCGCAGCAGCACCTTCAATCTGCATAAATAGCAACAGAGCTCAACAGTTCAATACTATGTAAAGTTTGGTCAAACTTTCCGTCGCTTGAATTTTCAAAAAATACAGTATATTCCTAAGCCTTGGGATGGAGGGAGTATAGTATATAGTAATCATATACTGACTGTATGAGACAGTCTGACAGATCCAGATCTGGATTCACATAAACACAGTGCCAAAATTAATAAAATCACACATATGTTTCTGAACATCTGATAAGTATGCATCACCCCAAACGGGTAATACCTAAATCTGTCTGCACCATGGTAATAAGGGTATTAAGAACAGATACCTTTCTCTTTAAGCTAGGCCATCCCAGCTGGTCGGTGGCCTTGCGCTTGTTTTTTGGTGAGTAGTGGTACTCGTCGGATCCTGCGGCATGTGGGGGTACCATCCTGTTTGCCGCACCTGGAGCACCGCACGTTCGCAGGTATGTACCACCATGCTACAGTAAATGAAGAAGAGATGGTGTCACAAAGGCTTCCACAAAAACAGGATGCAGATAGAGACAACTTTTAGCACAGGGGTACATCCAGGTTGCAGCCAACCACTTTCAGCATTGGAAAGAATGGAAGAACGCAACGAATATACTGCTACATTACCTTTTTTAGGCAACTTTTAAGGGAACTAACAGGACCATCCCTGTCCGTAGTGGCCGTGCACGCCACTGACCCATAGTTCTCCATACAGAATCTGATGCAAAATGCATTGCACATTACGAGTAGCAACTAAAGGTTACAGAAGTGAAGAACACCAAAATCGAACCCAACCAAATGCCCCAATTAGAACAGCGGTGACCATGCCCTGATCCGGAATCCATACTAAATCAGTACCACCTCCCCCACCCCCACCCCCCATCCCCACCCCCACCCCCACCCCACCCAAATGACCCAATCGATTAGAGAAGAGTTAAAATATCCTGATTAGGTGATTCGAGGTGAGCAATAAGCAAGAACTCCACAATCAAAGCATACCGAATACTACTACTCCTAGTACTAATAGTACCCCCAATGGCCCAATCGGAAGCAAATTAAGCAAAGCTAGATTTTGAGGTGAGCAAATAGACCCACCTATTTCAACAAGAACTCCCCAATCGAAGGTTGCACCAGTTCCAACAATTGCTTGATGGATGTGAGCTAGCTAGTGATGGTTTCTTGTCTTGTCGTCGGTAGAAAGGCATGGGCAGGGGAGTAGTAGTACTAGTAGTAGTAGGGCTGGGCAGTACACTTTTTTTGACTATCTATTGTGAGGCAAAAATCCCCACAGCCTCCCACTTTATTAAAAACAAAACAAAAGTTTATGTACAAAAGATAAAAAAACAGAAAAAACCTAAGGGTTACAGGCTATGAAGAGACCCCCCCAAGAATACAAAGGGATTACTGTAGAGTGTCAATCCATCTAAGTAATTTCTCTCTATTTGCTTGTTTCATTATGTGGCTTTGAAGAGTGAGGTCAAAAACAAATCGGCTCTTCCAGGTAGCAAAACAAGGCCTGATATTCTGAAAAATCATCTCATTTCTCACCTTCCATATATTTCAACACGCAATGAATACCACCTCAGCAAAGAAAGGCTGAGAAAAGTTCTTCCTGGCAGCAAGTGCAATCTGTAATCTATCATTCCCATCTCCCCATTCAACCTGGAGATAGACCCAGACCCTTACACTAAAAGTGCAGTCAAAAAATAAATGGTCTCTATCTTCGTGATGTTTGCCTAGGCATAAAACACAATCAAATGTGTCCCTGACATTCCAGTGTCTTCGTTGCAACATATCACGAGTGTTTGGTCGATCACTAAGCATCAGCCACGCAAACATCTTAATTTTCATCGTGCACTTGCTTCTCCAAATCTACTTGTATAAAGGGCAAACGACAATATTGTCAAAGACATGATGATAGTATCTTGCAGCTGTGTAATTACCCCAAGAACACTGCCAACCATCCAACGAATTCTCCTCCAAGGTAAGGTGGTCAAGGCACTCCTCAATCAGCAGGAATTCATCATATGCCTGCCCAGATAAAGGCAGATGAAATTCAGACGATCTGTCCTGTAATAGAGCCATTTCTTTAACAGAGATTTTATCATCCTTGGCAAAAGAAAAGAGCCTAGTAAATCTATCCCTCAAAGGCACCCTGGAACTGCCAACATCCCAGGCATCAGACCAAAACAAAACAGTGTCTCCAGAATGGACCTTAGGTAGGGCAATTTGTCTATAATTATCCATGAGAGAAGCAACATCACGCCACCAATAGGATCCACAAGCCTTAGCAGCATGAGGTACAACATTCTCATAATAGCAATCCCAAACTAGCTTTACCCAGGGTATATGAGTCTCCTTATTATAAAACTTGTTTAGAAATTTGATCAGTAGAGCATCATTTTTCTGTTGGAAATCAATGATACCAAGGCCACCCTTCATCTTAGGTTTACAGATCATTCCCCAAGCATCCAAGGATTGCTTCGGAGTGTCAGCATTATCCATCCACAAGCATGGTCTGATGATTCTATTAAACTGTTTAGTAATGCCAGGAGGTACATGAATAGTGCACAGCAAATGCAGAGGCATAGAAGATAAGGCTGAAACAATTAGCTAGAGTCTTGCCCCCGGAGACAGGAAGCTAGAAGTAGCAGTTAACCTTCGTTCCAAACGATGAACCACCGGAGAGAGATCTTGAATGGTGGGCCTAGAAGTACCAACAGACATGCCAAGATAGGTGAAAGGTAAAGAGTCCACCCTACATCCAAATTCTAGTGCCAGCGTCCGCAAAGAAGGTTCCTCCACATTGATACCAATCATCAAGGACTTGTGATAATTGATATGCAACCCAGTAGATTCAGAGAAGACCTGCAGAACTTTTTTGAGAGATACTACCTGCTCAAGCTCACGAGGCATGATAAGTAAAGTATCATCTGCATATTGGATAATGGGAAAATCAGGATCTCCAGTGACAATCGGCAGTTGAATTCCACCTTCTCTCATCAAGTTGTTAACAGCTGACTATAGAAGATCACCACCAAGAACATAAAGTATGGGGGAGAGAGGGTCCCCCTGTCTCACACCTCTTCTGCACTGAAACTGTTTCCCAGGCACTCCATTGAGCAGAACAGAAGACACTCCAGAAGAAAGAAAGTCCTTCACCCATCTAATCCACTCAGAACCAAAACCTTTATGCTCCATAATCTGTATCAAAGCCTCATGCTCAATGGAGTCAAAAGCTTTCTCAAAATCAAGCTTAAGAATGATAATAGGCTTCCTAGATTGGTGACATTGGAAAATATATTCAAGTGACCAAGCGAAACAATCCTCGATAGTCCTAGACTTAATGAACCCATATTGATTTTTATGAACACAATGAAGGATCTTCTCTTGAAGTCTGTTTGCAGCAAGCTTAGTGATAAGTTTCAGGCAGACATTGGTTAAGGAGATAGGTCTATAGTCACCCACTCCCTCGGGAGAATTAATCTTAGGCACCAAAGTAATGTACGAGGAGTTAATGTTCCCCGGGGAGATAGTCCCAGCTTGGAAATCATTGGCCAATTTGTAAAAATCAGGAGCAATAATATGCCAACACTTTTTAAGAAAAAGCCCATTAAAACCATCAGGCCCAGGAGCCTTATCAGCTGGCATATTCTTAATAATAAGATCCATTTCCTCCTTTCAAATGGTTTAGTCAAGTCTAGGATATCAGGAATGGGTTTCAGAAGAGAGTCAAGGTTAAAACCCATAGAAATACCCTTTGCCCGACCCATCCTCTCCTTAAATTTGCTCAACACCAAACCAGCCATTTGCTGGTGATCAGAAATAACTTCCCCTTCATCACCTTTTAGAGAGGAAATTGAATTCCTTTTGAATCTTTGACTTGCCATAGCATGGAAGAATTTGGTATTATCCTCACCCACTTTAATCCATCTAATAGAGCACCTGCTTCTCTAATAGGTACATTGTGCCTTTAGCAGCTTTTGTAGATGAATGTTAACAATATTTCTGAAGTTAAACACTAGTTTTGTGAGGGTCCTGTATTCCTCCAATTGGTCTAGAGAAAAAATGACTTTGTTGCAGTTATCAATTGAGAATTTAATGGTGGACAAACTAGTTTTCCATCTTTTGAGATCATATCTCAAGCATTTGAACTTGTGTGCCAACAAAGCAACACTGTTAGATTTATGGGAGGGTTTGCTCCAAGATTTCTTGACACAATCCAAGAATGTGGGATGCTGAACCCAATAATTTTCAAATCTGAAAAGCTTGGCTCTAGGAATAAGAGTGTCAATTGTCACCATACAAGGAACATGATCTGAGGAGGACTTGGACATGGGAAGAACAAGGGTGTTGGGGAACTTGGTAGTCCAATAAGGAGAAGTAAAGAACCAATCCAGCTGCTCAAGCAAAGGTTCATTTTGCATATTGGACCAGGTGTACATTCTCCCTTTTTATGGGCAATTCAATCAAACCCAACTGACCAATAATGTCATTAAAGATAAACATGTCATTCAGATCTCCACCAGGCTTGTTTCTATTCTCCTGAGATCTGATAAAATTGAAATCTCCTAGCAGAAGCCAAAGAGAATCCACCGGGATGTTGATGCTATAGAGCCAGGAGGTAAAATTATCTTTTTCAGGCCCATGGCAAGGTCCATACACAGACACCAGAGTCCAACTGTCAGAGTTATGTGCAAATTGGAAGTCGACCATCACAGCAAATCTCTGAATTTCAACCAGGGTACCCTTGAAACTTGCAGAATTCCAGACTACAATAATACCCCTAGAGGCTCCACAAGAGGGAGAATAGGCAAAATTGTCAAAGTGCTTAAGACAGAATTTTCTGATAATTCTATGGTCAAAAAAGTCCATTTTAGTTTCCTGGAGGCATATAATAGAGCACTGACTTTCATCAATTTTAGCACGCACATCTCTCTGCCTTTTTTCAGAATTCAACCCTCTCACATTCAAATCAAGCACACACCATTTTCTATAAGATTGGTTATCCATTACAAACCAAGATAGAACAGAAAGTCTGGCCCAGGCAACCAGGCCTGGGAGGATGTAAACAAACATCAACAAAAGGGTAGTAGACTCTGACAGACATAGAGATACTCAAGACAGATAACCACACAACACTTAACACAATGAACTAGACCAACAAAGTGCTGACACAAACAGAAAGGACCCAAGACAGGGACTCCCCACAGACATAAAATAGTTGGCATCATCATTTGGAACTTGTGGGGGTGTCAGGATCTTCAGGGTCTGCCATAAGCTTCTCCTTCGTCATGTCTTCAGCAGCAATTCCAAGACCAAGTCCCACCGCTTGCAAGGTAGCAATTGGAGTTGGTGGGATCTCCACAGTCCTAGTCGTCTCCTCCTCTGGGGGGCCTATTGCATTGTGTCAGGATGAGCACCCTTAGGTGCAAGAGAGGAATTCAGAGCAGCTTTGGGCATCTTCCTCCTCCCCTTGGCAGGTGGGTGTGAGTCAGGGAGAGCTACATGCTTATGTCCGTCTCTGACAGAGTTGTTCCTTGTACTACGACGCAGGCCTCGATCATACAAGGGGGTTTTCTTCTTATTCTGTCTTCCGCGAGCAGCCTTGCTGACAGTAGTGGAAGTGAAAACCGGTGGCACAGCAGAAATTTCCGCTTCATCAAGAGGGAGAATTTCAGGGCCCTTCCTAGAGACAGCAGGGAAAATGAGTCTGCCAGCAACTGATGTCCAATCAGGAGGAAAGAAAGACTGTGAAAAGTCCATAGCCTCAGACCAGGAACGCTTTGATAACAGTAGGGGTCCGAATGTGCTGGTAGAAGGAAAGTTGCAGGGGAGCAGTTTCAAAAAGGCTGTAGGAATAGCAGATCCAAGAAACCTCTAAAATCGAAGATGAGGTGGTAGACCAGGCCCAATGACCTTGCAACTTGGAGCATATCTATTCAGCAGCTGGGAAATTGGATCAGCATCCAGGACATCAGAGATCCTCACATGGTTAATAATGACATTGTCATTGTCCTGTCCATTATTAACAGAGTCATTAGAGTAAGAATCCTGCTGAACAACAGAGCTGTGGACATCCTCTACCACCTACTCCTCAGGCTGGTTTTGTGGTTCCTCAGGTTGAAAAAAAATCATCATCCTGAACATTGGGAATATGAGGCACTTCATTCCAGCCAATCTCAGGAAATTTAGGTATGACAAAATCATTATCATTATGCTGCATTTGTCCAGGGAGGGGGTGAGGGTTACCATCTGGTGACATCTGATCCTCACCAGCAGGGAAAGCATCAGCAAAATCAGCAGTTAATATGTAACAGACAACTGCCCAAGTTTCTTTGGTAGCACCCACATAATTCCCAAATACAATATCTCTAGGAACAGTCTGAGGGGAGGTGAAAGAGGCATAAACCATGGTCCTCTTAGCAACCTCCTCATCTTGGTGCCAATGGTGCAATTTCCCAAAGGTGGCGATAGCATTGGAAATATCATAGTCATTACGATAATCAAGCGAGAGCCCCAGAAACATCAACCAACCATTGCGGTGACCATGCTCAACTCTATGATTGTCTCTATCATCATGGTTGACAAACCTCACAAAGACACCTTGCTATTGTAAAGGGAACGACGCATGTCCAACCAAGGTGGCACGAGCAGCAGCACTATGCAAACAAAAAAACCCAGGCCAAATAGACAGGGCTGGACATCATCCACAGTTCTTTGCATTGTGTTCACAAGGAAGTCACGAACCTGCTCACGCTAGAACTTTTCTGTGCCAGGAGGTGCAGGCAGCATCAGGATCGCAGTGTAGAAGGACTCATGGCATCGGGGAGGAAGCACAGCAGGGTTGTAGAATGTCCACGGCAGACGTGTCGGTCCACCGTCGATGATCTGATGCCTCAGAGGCACCCATGGAACTTGGTTGAGGAGGAAGTTGGACATGAGGTTGGGGCGGAGCAATGTGGCAGGGAATGGCGGCGATGGTGGATTCACAGGCGGAGAAGACAGGGCAGGGGCGAAACCGAAGAGCCAGGGTCCTGCTCAGGGTAGTGCGCCTTAGAAGATGGAACGACAAACTTGTCCAAAAGGCAACTGACGCACTTGTCTCCCCTGGAACTGCTCTTTTTTGGTAACCATCTTTTGGTTAATTTCGGAGTGCAATCTTTCTCAATATGGCCCAGGTGGAAACAGTGCCGGCAGCGGATCCTTTTACTTTTGCAATTTATTGTGTCATGGCCCATTGAGAGGCAACGCCCATAGTTCCAAAAATGGTAGGCAATATCATCTACCACCTTGTCAAGGCCGAACAGGTCATCCAGTCAGAGGTGACAGAGCTAGGTGGCCGACCATATTTATGGACCGGGGATTGTGCATGATCCGCGGCCCGAGAATCACGGTTCAAACTTGAGGATGGCGCCTTGGCGGGATCTCCATCCTGATTTCGCAGCCCAGGCTTAGGTGTCCGAGACAGTAACTAAAACTGTTCTGACAGGGAGGGTGCAGAGGATTCAACAGAAGCAGAGTAACCCTTGCAGGCTTCATAGGCCATGACCGAAGAGAAAGAAAGATGGCACTAGGAACGGGCAATAGAACCTCTATGCAAAATGGACTTAGGTTTGAGTTTAAGAGCATTGAGAGCTTTATCAGTACGATTCTTGTTTGGACTAACCAGAGTCCATTCCTCGCTGCATTCCTTCTACCAATGAACAAATTCCCTCCTCCAATTTGGACCTCCATTGCCCCACGTATGAAAATAGCATTTGACTGCTTGCAGCAGTACGATCGTAGAGAGTTAACCAAGAAACCAACATTCCTAGAAGCAACAGAGAACCTGAAAACCCTATCATGTTGGTGAATAACAGCCAAATCATCACAAACTCCACCTAGACAAGCTTCTAGGGCTAGACTGACAGAATCGAAGTGAGTCTATACTTTGATCTGCCAAACGAAACAACCAAGAGGAAATGATTAGCTTTACCAAGTGAGTGAAGCGTGGAACTAAATCTGCGCTTGACATCAGCCCTGAAACAAGAACCAGGTGAAAAATCCAGCCCGAGGGCAATAGAATTGTAGACCACTGAGGCAGGAACCAGATCAGGGCTGGTCTCCGAGGAAGACGCTCCATTGTTCTCACAGATCACCCCAGGGTCACCTCCGGGGAAATGCTAGACCCAAACAACACCTCCGGGAAGATGCTAGACCCAGACAAAGACTCAATGCAAACACCAATCTTAGCAATGTGGACAGGGAATTGAACCTCAGATCCAGAACATACCACTTCATGAACCGCCACCTCTCTCCCAGCCAAAGGGCTCCCTTTGGCATTCATCAGAGCAATCCAACCAGGGGGCTTGGCTGACGAAAGGTGAACCGATCCATCATAGGACTTTGGTCTCCCACGATCCAGATCCTTGGAGGTGGAGTATGTTGCCTTCCACAAAAAACTTGGTGGTCGCATGGTCGAGATAGGGAAAACAGAGGGCAGAAGACACTCACCAGACTGGGAAACAAACGCCGAGGAGAATGGTCAGATCAGAAAGAGGAGAATCTCAAGGACCCAGGAGATCACCGAAGATAGGTGATGGCGGCGATGGTGGTGGGGGAGACGCCATCCTCTTACTGTTTGCGTCAATCACTATGGCAGTGTCCTCCAGTACACTTTTCTACAATAAGTATTTTTAAGTGGCAGTGGGGGGAACATTTTGCTAGGAGAGAATCCCGAATTTTTGATCCCAGCTATCACGTGGTGGCATACAACTGTTTCAAGCAGGACCCACGTCAGGGGTGAGTTAAAGCGGGTCCCACATCAAGTGGGTGAGATAATTGACCGAGTCAACCTCCTCTTTCCCTTGGTACCAGTACTAGTTCTCCCGGGTTCCTCTCCAAGGACAGAGAAAATCGCCCCTCTTCGAATGAAATTGGTCCCAGCTTATTATCCTTCTGTTGATTCGTCTCACGAGTAGTGGACAAGACGGCGGTAGTTGCAGCATAGGGCACCAGTGCTGGGGCCTCAAAAACAGTTTAGGAACCGATAAAATGATAAGCTCGGATTTCAGACTAGAAACACACACAAACACACATATACTCCGTATATACTAATATACGGAATAGTTTCCAATTACAGTTCTGCTAACAAAGGCCTAGAAATCATAATAAGGTAGCTCCATATTACAGAACTACGACAATAGCGAACTAATCATGGGATAACTCTACACCCCAAGAGTTTTGCAGCTGGGATAGTGGTCATGAACGACACCAAAAGTACACCCCTGATGATTAGCAGCCCTGCATCAAATCCATCCAGACGTAGTGTACCCGATCCATAGCCTCAGGTATAGGCTCATCAATGAACAGGTCATTGTCATTACCATCAAAGTCCTCTTCGGTCGTCTGCTTCTGCGATTAGTAGATTAATAGATATGTTTATAGACAAATATCAAAGACACACAACCTGAACATTTGTCGTTCTACATATATACCTTGTCATCTAGCAAAGCAGTAGTACCAGAAATGAAACTTGTTTCATGCAGCTTGCGCTTTTTCTCTCCCCCCCTTCTCCAAGTTGATCTAGATGCTCAGGAGCTCTGTCAGTTGATCTAGTTGATCAACATCTGCTTCCCCTACTTGATCTTGATGATAAAGATGTGCTTCCCCTGGTTCATATGGAGGATCATATGGTTCACCATGAAATACCCATCTAACTTATGTGCTAAGCATCTCAAATGTAAAAATATGGTTTTCCACTATACTTTGAGGCAGCACCCTACGATTCGCACACAACCGGCAGGGGCAATGTACTTTTGAGTTGTCGCAATGAGCTCTAACAAATCCCATAAATCGTAGAACATTAAGGATACGTTTAGCGCTGCCTAATGGAGCAATCTCTATCCAAAATCTGCCCATCTGTTTAATTATGACATACAAGGTTGGTTATTATTAAAATAAAAGCACGAAACATATAGATGAAGTACAAAAACTACATATGCCTATGCCTATCAACAAACATATTGACAACAAAAATCACCGAAGGTATTTTAGGAACACAGATCTAGCGCAGAATAAACTATGACCATGCAGATTCAGGACAAATTAAACTACGTAGGAGTATTTGAAAGGGCAATAAAAATGCCAACCAGATCGATCTAGAGATAGAAGGACTACCATGGGATCGACGTGCCCACCGGTGCGTCTCAATAAGACCGACGGGTAGGGAAATCTTCTTCGCGCATGTTGGTGATGAGGAGCAGCCGTAAGCGTGTCTGTTTTGTGGGAAGGGGGTGAGGCCTAGGTGGCGGAGGGTGGAAGTTAATACACAACACGAAGGGATGCAGAGGGATAACTTTGGAGATTCTGACCTACCCTGCTTTGGGCACCACCATATACGTGGCCCACCTGCCAGTCACCATAGATCAAAATTGATCCAAAACTTGTCAAAATACAAGTTTATGTTTTACCATGGAAACTAATGCACATAGCATTGCACTTTGTGAACGAATGGCTTTATGTCAAAACGTTATTTAATTTCAGCATCTTCAGCTAGGAAGCTTGGAAACTCATGAAAGTGGGGCATTATCCATCAAATCTGGAATCTTCTTTGTAAACAATTGCTTGAAATGCCAATATGCACCGATCTACCAAATATGGCCAGGTTTGTAAGCTTGGTTGGTGAAGATACTTCAATGTACATAGTAGTACAAAATATGAAAAGGTACATAAACTATGGCTGTGACCTTGCTACTCTTGTTTGAAAGCCTTGAATTAATGTTTATTAATTTTAGCAGATGTCTATAAACTCATTAAATGCTGGAAAGCATACATGCATGTGGGTCTATGTGATGGGCACATCATCCCAAGTGGGAGTAGCGTACCTTAGAAGCTTCAACTTCAAAATTTCGGCAGAGCGACGAAATATCCCGCCCACCCATTCAAACATCCCGCCCATCCATTCAAACATCCAGTCCCAAAAAAATCCAGCCCCAAAAATTATTTTGTTGCACAAATTTAGCCCGGAAGCTTGAAAGGGCGTTATACATTGTGTGAAAAAATGGCGCGGTGACATTTTGAGCCATCATCTTTGTAGTTGCTTCACAACAAAACACATTGTTGTTACTTGGAAATTCAAAAACAAACTTCAAATTTGGAAGCAGACATATTGGTTGATTTGCAAAGATGCATCGATCTACCAAATATGGACACGTCATCATAAACTATTTCCATGACCTTGGTCACCTTTTTTTTGGACGATGGTCATCTTCTCGAAAGCCTTAAATTGTTCGAAAATTTCAGCAAATGCCTAGAAACTCGTTTAAATGCTGGGAACCAACTCTCGCTGGCGTGTGGGCCTAGACGGTGACAGCGCGTGTGAGAGGCCCCACGCCGGAGTAGCGTATGCTAGAAGTTTCGACCTCAAAATTTGGTACGGTGCCCAAACATCGCACTCATCCATTAAAATATCCCACGCATCCATTCAAACATGCTTCACCTCTTTTTAGAATGCAAAATTCCTCTTCTATCCCTGCTCCAGAAACAAGAATTTGAGGGAGCACTGCAATAACAGAGGGATATATGTGGTAAATTTGTGTTCTCCCAAGTGCATCACCCCATCCACGTTTCCCAACCGTTCTTCAATATTTACCTGCCCGCCCACTCTGACCTACACCGACTTTTTGGACCCACTATGCAAGTGACCCACATGTGAGTGAGTCTTAATTATGGGAAGTAGAGATTCCCATTGCTTGTTGTTCAAAATTCGAACATTTTTCGGTAAACCGAGATAAAATCGTTAAAATCATCCAACCTGGCTTATACTATCATTCCACTATGTCAGAGTAAAAGCTAAAACAACAAAGCCAAAAACATGTTCGTAGCTTTATAAGCGAAAAATCAAAAGCTAGAATTCGAGCCCAACCAAACAGCGCCTAAATCTCAAGGAACTCTTCCTGTTTCTCCCTTGTTTTAGTACCCGGGTACATTCAATTTTATTTAACAAAAAATATGACCAAGCAGGATATCACCAACTTGTAGATCAATTTTTGAGATACTTTCATTAAATTGCGGTAACACCATTCTGTTCCACGAATATATATAACCATAAAGTTTGAAAATATTATTGAGAATTCACAGAATCCTAAACCATAAAATCTAAACCCCTAAACCCTGACCAAGAAGGGATCGTGCAACTATAGATCAAAAATTGAGATACTTTCGTTAAATTAGGTAACGCCATTCTATTAGACGAATATAAGCATAAATCTGAGAATTAACAAAAATTCTCTGAACCCAAAACCGGAAAAAACCCATAAAAATAAACTGTAAAACCCTAAACCCTCGGCCCATAAACCCTAATCAAGCAGGTATCGTGCACTTATATATCAAAATTTGAGATACTTTCATTAAATTGCGGTAACGCCATTCTATTCCATGAATATAAGCATAAAGCTTGAACATTATTTCAAATTCCCGAAACCCTAAAATCTAAACACTAAACCCAAAATCCTTACCAAACACGTAGCATGCACTTATCAATCAAAAGTTAATATATTTTCATTAAATTGGTAACTCCATTCTATTCGATGAATATAAGCATAAATCTTGAGCATTATCGGAAATACCCTAAACCCTAAACAACCCCTAATAAAACCTAAACCTAAAACCCCGAACCCTCAGCCCATACACCCTAACAGATCAAGTATCATGCACTTATAGATCAAATTTGGAGATACTTTTAATGAGTTAGGTAACGCCATATATATTCTATTCGACAAATATAAGCATAAAGCTTGAGTATTATTGAAAATTTGATAAACCCCTAGACCCTATTCAGTCCATAAAACCTAAACCGTAAAACCCTAAAACCCTAAACCCTCGACCTATATAAACCCTAACCAAGCAAGTATCATGGACTTATAGATCAAAATCTGAGATTCGATCTTTCATTAAATTGTGGTAACGCTATTCTATTCCACGAATATAACAATCAAGTTTGAACATTACTGGAAATTCCCTAAACCCTAAAACCCTAAACCCTCAACACCGCACGTAGCATGTGTTGGAGATATGCCCAAGAGGCAATAATAAAGTGGTTATTATTATATCTTTATGTTTATGATGAATGTTTACATCCCATGCTATAATTGTATTAACCGGAAACAATAATACTTGTGTGTTTTGTAAACATAAAAGAGTCCCTAGTAAGCCTCTTGTTAAACTAGCTTGTTGATTAATGGATGATCATGGTTTCCTGATCATGGACATTGGATGTCGTTAATAACAAGATCATATCATTAAGAGAATGATGTGATGGACACACACCCATAGTAAGCATAGCATAAGATCAAGTCATTAAGTTCGTTTTGCTACAAGCTTTTCAAATGCATAGTAACCTAATCCTTCGACCATGAGGTTATGTTAATCACCATCACCGGATGGGTACTTTGATGACATCAAACACCGCTTCGTAACTGGGTGGTTATAAAGGTGTCATTGGGTATTCTGAAAGTATGTGTTGAAGCACATGGACCAAGATTGGGATTTGTCCATCCATATGACGGATAGATATGCTCTGGGCCCTCTCGGTGGAATGTCATCTAGTTAGCTTGCAAGCATGTGACTAGGTCACAAGGGATGACATAACATGGAACGAGTAAAGAGTACTTATCAGTAACGAGGTAGAACTAGGTATGGAGATACCGACGATCAAACCTCGGATAAGTAGAATATCGCGTGACAAAGGGAATTGGTTTCGTATGTTAATGGTTCTATCGATCACGAAGTCATCGTTGAGTATGTGGGAGCCATTATGGATCTCCAGATCCCGCTGATGGTTATTGATCGGAGAGGTGTCTTCATCATGTCTGCATATTCACGAACCGTAGGGTGACACACTTAAGGTTCGAAGTTGTTTTAAGTAGATATGGAATATGCATTGGAGACCGAATGTTGTTCGGAGTCTCGGATTGGATCCGGGACATCACGGGGAGATCCGGAATTGTCCGTAGAATAAGATTCATATATTGGGGATCATTTTCTAAGTTAGGAAATGTTCCGGAGTGTTTGTATGGAGATTCTAGAAGGTTTTGGAATGTTCTGGAAGGTTCTAGAAGATTTCTTGGAGTTTGCTTGAAAACTAAGAAAGGATCAAGGAGTCTTTGTGGGGCAAGACACGGATTCGTGGGGAGGAGGATTCCTTCCCCCCTCCCAATCCGCCGGCCAAGGAGGGAGGGGAGTCCTACTAGGACTCCCCCTCCCATGGCGCCTCCCTCCTTTAAATAGAGGGGAGGGGGCGCCACCCCCTAGACCTCTCCCACAACAAGCCCTAGCCACTGCCTCTCTCCTCCTCCTTCCCTCTGCTCAGGCTTAGGCGAAGCCCTGCAGAATTCTCTACTCCATCACCACCACCACACCGTCGTGCTGCTGGAATTCCGTGGAGAAGATCTACTACCTCCGCGTCATGGAACGGGAGAGGAAGGTCTGCGTCGACTCAGACGTGATCGATCATGGAAGCGCTGCCGAAACGCGGCGCCGGAAGGATCGTCCACACGATCTTGAGATCGGCAAGTGATCGACTACATCAACCCCGAGATCTAATCTCGTAACGCTTTCGGATCTACGAGGGTTAGTATAGATCTATATCGTTGCACATGTCTAATAGATTAGATCTTGGCTTTTATCTAGATTAGATCTGGGTTTTGTTCGTTCTTGCGGTAGAATTTTTTTGTTTTCCATGCTACGAACCCTTCAGCATGCACTTATCGATCAAAAATTGATATATTTTCATTAAACTGGTAACTCCATTCTATTCGATGAATATAAGCATAAATCTTGAGCATTATCGAAAATACCCTAAATAACCCCTAATAAAACCTAAACCTAAAACCCAAAACCCTCAACCCATAAACCCTAACCAATAAGGTATCATGCACTTATAAATCAAATTTTGAGATACTTTCATTGAGTTAGGTAACACCATATTCTATTCAACGAATATACGCATAAAGCTCGAGTATTATTGATAATTCAATAAACCCCCTAAACCCTATTCAGTCCATAAAACCTAAACCGTAAAACCATAAAACCCTAAACCCTCGACCCATATAAACCCTAACCAAGCATGTATCGTGGACTTATAGATCAAAATCTGAGATTCGATCTTTCATTAAATTGCGGTAACGCCATTCTATTACACGAATATAACAATAATGTTTGAACATTATCGAATATGCCCTAAACCCTAAAACCCTAAACCCTCAACCCCGCCTAAACGACATTGGCAAATGAGGTATCACATGCACTTGTAGATCAAAATTTCAGATAAACTTTCCTCAAATTGTGCTAACACTATTCAATTCCATGAATATAAGCATATATAAAGCAGCTTGAACATTATCGAAAATTCCCAAAAAACCTAAACCCTAAACACCTAAACCCCAAAAACCATAAAAACCCTAAACCCTGAACCCCATACCAAGCAGGTATGATGCACTTATAGATCAAAATCCGAGATAATTTCATTAAATTGCGATAACACGAGTCTATTCCACGAATATATATATAAGCATATATATAAGCTTGAACATTATTATTGAAAATTCATAAACCCTAAAACCTAGAAAAACCTAAACCCTAAAACCCTAAACCCTAAATACCAACCTTAAACTCCTAAGCCCTAAACCCTAAAATCCTAAATCATATACCATAAACCCTAAACCCCTAAACCCTCAACCCAAAAAACACGAACCCTAAACCCCAGGCTATATATATCTTGTGTGGAAACTAGGGCAATGGGATTTTGTGCCATACTTTATTTGTAGTTTCTTCATGACAAAAGCCATTATCGTTGCTTGAAAAATTGAAAATAACTTCAAATTCAGAAGCTTCCTTTGTAAATAATATTTTAAATGCCAATAATACTGACCAATCTACCAAATACAAACATGTTGTTATAAACTATAGCAAAGGTGTGGCCATGACCTTGGTCACCTGGTTTGAAAGCCATGCAAATTCATACATGGTACGCCATATATCATATGACAAAATTAAAAATATTATTATCGATTGGAGCTTTTAAATAACTCCAAATATGGAAGCTCCTTTTCTAAATAATGTTGAAATACCAATATGCACCAATCTACCAAACATGGTTACATTATCATAAAGTATGGTAACACATATGACCTTGACATTGGTCATCTAGTTTTTGAAAGCCATGAATGTTCAAACATGGTACGCCATATTGTGAAACGAGTTTTTCAAGAGTTAACAAATTTTATATATTTTCATGGAAACTAGCCAATGCACACAGTGAGACACCAACAAAGAAACAAATGGTTGTATTTCGTTTTGTATTTTGTTTCTTTATTTTTTTAAAAAAACTGGCCCAAATTTGGTGTCACTACTATTCATATCAAAAAATTGAAATCTTGCAAAACTCTCGATGGTTCTCCAATATTTGACTAATTCGGTACCTTTAAACTATTTTTAAAAAGTCAAGAGCAAGCTATATCTCACAATTTGTAGTTCGTAAATATACTTACTTTCAATTGTCAAAAAGTTATTTAATTTCAACATCTTCAGCTAGGAAATTTGGGAACTCATGAAAGTAGGGCATTATCCATCAAATCTGGAATCTCCTTTGTAAACAATTGCTTGAAATGCCAAGATGCACCGATCTAACAAATATGACCAGGTTTGTAAGATTGGTTGGCGAAGATGCTTCAATGTACGGAGTAGTACAAAAGATGAAAAAGGTACAGAAACTATGGTTGTGACCTTGCTCCTGTTATTTCAAAGCCATGAATTAATGTTCATTAATTTCGGCAGATGTCTATAAACTCATGAAATGCTGGAAAGCATACAGGCCTGTGGGTCTATCTGACGGGGTCAGCATCCCAAGTGGGAGTAGCGTACCTTAGAAGCTTCAACTTCAAAATTTCGGCTGAGCGCCGAAATATCCTGCCCTTCGATTCAAATATCCCGCCCACCCATTCAAACATCCAGCCCCCAAAAAAATCCAGCCCTAATTTGCACAAATTTAGCCTGGAAGCTTGAAAGGGAGTTATACATTGTGTGAAAAAAGGGGCGGTGGCATTTTGAGCCATCATCTTTGTAGTTGCTTCATAACAAAACCTATTGTTGTTACTTGGAAATTCGAAAACAAACTTCAATTTTGGAAGCAGACATATTGGTTGATTTGCAAAGATGCACCGATGTACCAAATACGGGCACATCATCATAAACTATTTCCATGACCTTGGTCACCTTTTTTTTGGATGATGGTCATCTTCTCGAAAGCCTTAAATTGTTCAAAAATTTCAGCAAATGACTAGAAACTCATTTAAATGCTGGGAAGAAACTCTCGCTGGCGTGTGGGCCTAGACGGTGACAGCGCGTCTGAAAGGCCCCACGCCGAAGTAGCGTATGCTAGAAGCTTCGACCTTAAAATTTGGTACGGCACCCAAACATCGCACTCCTCCATTAAAATATACCACGCATCCATTCAAACATGCTTCACCTCTTTCTAGAATGCAATATTCCTCTTCTATCCCTGCTCCGGAAACAAGAATCCGAGGGAGCACTGCAATAGCAGAGGGATATAGGTGGTAAATTTGCGTTCTCCCAAGTGCATCACCCCATCCACGTTTCCCAACCCTTCTTCAATATTTACCTGCCCGCCCACTCCGACCTACACCAACTTTTTGGACCCACTATGCAAGTGACCCACATGTCAGTGAGCCATAATTACAGGAAGTAGAGATTCCCATCGCTTGTTGTTCAAAATTCGAACATTTTTCGCTAAACCGAGATAAAATCGTTAAAATCATCCAACCTGGCTTATAATATCATTCCACTATGTCAGAGTAAAAGCTATAAAAACAAAGCCAAGAACACGTTCATAGCTTTATAAGCCAAAAATCAAAAGCCAGAATTCGAGCCCAACCAAACAACGCCTAAATCTGAACGAACTCTTCCTGTTTCTCCCTTGTTTTAGTACCTAGGTACCTTCAATTTTATTTAACAAAAATATGACCAAGCAGGATATCATCAACTTGTAGATCAATTTTTGAGATACTTTCGTTAGATTGTGGTAACGCTATTCTGTTGCATGAATACATATAACCATAAAGTTTGAAAATATTATTGAGAATTCACGGAATCCTAAACCATAAAATCTAAACCCCTAAACCCTGACCAAGCAGGGATCATGCAACTATAGATCAAAAATTGAGATACTTTCGTTAAATCAGGTAACGCCATTCTATTAGACGAATATAAGCATAAATCCTGAGCATTACCAAAAATTCTCTGAACCCAAAACCGAAAACAACCCATAAAACTAAACTGTAAAACCCTAAACCCTCGACCCATAAACCCTAATCAAGCAGGTATTGTGCACTTATATATATCAAAATTTGAGATACTTTCATTAAATTGCGGTAACGCCATTCTATTCCACGAATATAAGCATAAAGCTTGAACATTATTTTAAATTCCTTAAACCCTGAAATCTAAACACTAAACCCCAAATCCTTACCAAACACGTAGCATGCACTTATCGATCAAAATTGATGTATTTTCATTAAACTGGTAACTCCATTCTATTCGATGAATATAAGCATAAACCTTGAGCATTATAGAAAATACCCTAAACCCTAAACAACCCCTAATAAAACCTAAACCTAAAACCCCAAACCCTCAACCCATAAACCCTAACAGATCAGGTATCATGCACTTATAGATCAAATTTGGAGATACTTTCAATGAGTTAGGTAATGCCAAATATAAGCATAAAGCTTGAGTATTATTGAAAATTTGATAAAACCCCTAAACCCTATTCAGTCCATAAAACCTAAACCGTAAAACCATAAAACCCTAAACCCTTGACCCATATAAACCCTAACCAAGCAGGTATCATGGACTTATAGATCAAAATCTGAGATTTGATATTTCATTAAATTGCGGTAATGCCATTCTATTCCACGAATATAATAATAAAGTTTGAACATTATTGAAAATTCCCGAAAACCGAAACCCGTAAACCCAAATCCTAAACCCCTAAACCCTATAACCCTAAACCCTCACCAAGCACGTAGCATGCATTTATAGATCAAAATTTAAGATAATTTCGTTAAATTGGGTAATGCCATTCTATTTGACGAATATAAGCATAAATCCCGAGTAATATCAAAATTTCCCTAAACCCTAAAAAACACCTAAAACTTAAACCCTAAACCCTAAAGCCCTAAACCCTCAGCCATAAACCCTAACCAAGCATGTGTCAAGCACACATTGATCAAAATTTGAGATACTTTCATTAAATCAGCTAACACCCATTATGTTCTACTAGTATAAGCATAAATCTTGAGCATTATTTAAAATTCCCTAAACCCTAAACAACCCATAAACTAAACCGTAAAAACCTATAACCCTAAACCCTAACCAAAGCAGGTATTGTGCACTTATACATCAAAATTCGAGATACTTTCAATAAATTGATGTAATGCCATTCTATTCCACGAATATAAGCATAAAGCAACTTGAACATTATCGAAAATTCCTAAAACCCTAAACCCTAAACCCTAAACCCTTACCAAGCACGTAGCATGCACTTATAGATCAAAATTTGATATACTTTCGTTTAATTTGCTAACACCATTTTATTCAACGAATATAAGCATAAATCTTGAGCATTATCGAAAATTCCCTAAACCCTAAACCCTAAACAACTCCTAAAACCGAAAACCCTCAACCCATAAACACTAACCAAGCAGGTATCATGCACTTTATAGATCAAAATTTGAGGTACTTTCATTAAATTAGGTAACGTCATTCTATTCAACGAATATAACAATAAAGCTTGAGCATTATTCTAAATTCGCTAAACTCTAAACCCTATACAATGATAAAACCTAAAGTGTAAAACCCTAACCAAGAAGGTATCATGCACTTATAGATCAACATTTGTGATACTTTCATTAAAGCAGGTAACGCCATTCTATTCGACGAATATAAGTATAAATCTTTGAGAATTATTGAAAAATCGCTAATCCCTAAACCCTAAACAACCCATAAAACCTAAACCATGTGAAACTGTGAATCATCGACCCATAAACCCTAAACCAGCAGGTACCATGCACTTATAGATCAAAATTTGAGATACTTTCGTTAAATTATGGTAACGCCATTCTATTACATGAATATAAGCATAAAGCTTGAACATTATTGAAAATAAAAAACCCTTAACCGTAAACCCTAATAACCTCCTAACCCTAGAACTCTAACTTCCTAACCCTAAAACCCTAAACCCTTACCAAGGAGGTATAATGCACTTATAGATCAAATTTTGAAATACTTTTATTAAATTGCAATAACGCCATTCTATTCCATGAATATAACCATCTATATAAAGCTTGAACATTATTATTGAAAATTCCCTAAACCTTAAAACCGAAACAATCATAAACCCTAAAACCTTGAACAACCCTAAACCATTAAACCCTAAAATCCTAAACCCTAAAATCCTAAACCATAAACCATGAACCCTTAAACCCTCAACCCAAAATATAACCCCGAACCCTAAACTTAACCCTAGGCTATATAGACTTTGAGTGAAAATCGGGGCAGTGGGATTTAAAGCCATGTTTTGTAGTAGCTTCATGACTAAAGCCATTGTTATGCATTAGAAAATTGAAATAACATCCAATTCGGAAGCTTCCTTTGTAAATAATATTTTAAATGCCAATACACACCATAACAAATATGGATAGGTTATTATAAACTATAGAAAAGATATGGCCATGACCTTGGTCATCTGGTTTAAAAGCCATGCGTATTCTTACATGGTACTTCATATATATTGTGATACAATTTTTTCTCAGAAATTATCAAATTTCAAGATTATATTTTTCCATGGAAACTAGCTAGTGCACATAGTGAGACACGAAGAGAGAAAATAATGGATGCATTTATTTTTATATTTTGTTTCTTTGTATTTTTTTAAAATGGCCGAAATTAGGTGTCATTACCATTCATACCAAAATGTTGAATTTTCCGAAACTCTCGGTGGTTCTCCAATATTTGACTACTTGATATCTTTGAATTATTTTAAAAAGTCAAGAGCAAGGTATATCACACACTTTCTTGTTCGAAATTAGACATATTTACTTCAGATTGTCAAAAAGTCATTTTATTGCATAGATTTAGCTAGAAAGTTTGGAAATTCATGAAAGTTGGGCATTGTCCATCAAATCTAGAATCTTCTTTTGAAATACTAAGATGTAGCTATCTACCAGATATGGACACGCTATTATAAACTATAACAGAGATATGGCCATAACCTTGGTCATCTTGTATGAAAGCCTTCAAAATATATTGTTTATCAATTTTGGCAAATGTTTGGAAACTCATTTATATGTTGGTAAGCATACTGTCGCTAGCGTGTGGGTCTAGATGGTGCCAACACGTGAGAGCGGCCGCGTCGGAGTAGCGTACGTAAGAAGCTTCAACCTCAAAATTTCCGCATGGCACTGAAATATCCCGCCCCGCTTTTTGCAAATGCAAATTTCCTCTTCTATCCCTACTCCAGAAAAAAGGACCGTGGGAGTACTGCAATAATAGAGGGGTATAGGTCATAAATGTGCGTCATCCCACCTATATCCCCCCCATCATCTCTTCCCCGCCCACACCCCTCCCACCTCGACCTTCCTCTAGCTGCTTCACTGTCGGCCCTCTCTTCCACACCGGAGCTCTTCCACTACAGGCGCTCTTCACCGGAACTATTTCACCGACTCCCTCACAGCACCGAATCTGCTTCGCCAACACCGTCGTCTACCCTACCAGGGCAGCTTCACTGAATCATTCGTTGCTGACCCCGACATGTCGAGCCGCCGCCCCTGCCGCGCACTTGCCCGTCCCACCCGTCCTCGCCGCGCGGCGGTAATTTGTCTTGCCTGTTTGCTATATTTTTGTTACTCGTAAGATACGAAATCTTTAGGATGTTTCTCAATATCCTGGATACTATTGCCATTTCGTTTGCACCCTTCATCTTGTAGGTCCTATCCACCTAATTAGCTTCTTGCTTTTATTCCCTTTCTTTATTCTCACGCTATCGGTTTAATCCTCCAACAGGAACTCATAGATTCTATTCTTTCCGAGCGCTCACACGGGTCATGCAAACAGCTCATAGAGGATCCAACGCTGACAATCTGATGCCCAGCAAGGCTGAATCGTGAGGTTTCCTTGTGTTACTTAGGCTAGTTTCTTTTCATGTTAATTAGTTGTCATTCTACCTAAGAACTTGCCATGACATTTGCATTTATGTTCAATTGTGAATATATGTGTGAATGCTTAATTTGGAAAATGTCCATCTAGTTTGGATGATATATTTGGTCATTTTTAATGTTATATGTTGGTGTTTAAACCTGCTTTCATCCTTCCAAACCAGCTATCTAGTTTGAAACAGACATCTGGTAATTATTAATGCTATGTTTTTGGTGTTTTTCAGGAGTTTTCATCCTTCCAACCAACCACTTGGTTTCAAATGTCATGCAGAGAAATGACAATGGAGTACAAGGACCAGAGTTCCAACTGCTCTGCTCAGATTTTCCTGGCAGATTGACCAGGAGTTGCACCCGCTCGAGAAGGGGCTATTATCATCCTGAATGTGCTACTGTAAGTTCATACTTACTTTAAATGATCTCTACTTTATATAATACTACTTGTTTCCTTTGTTGTTTGTTTTAACCTATTTCACCATATTTTAGCAGACTATAGTTAAAACCCAGCAGGAGTCCTTGGAAGGCAGGACTAAAAGTTGTGATCCCTCGTCCCATTCATCCTCCGATTGCATTGCTAAAGCAAACTTACTTAACAATCCACCTAGAACAACTCCTGCATTTGATAAATATATAAATGTTGTATTGCATGCAGAACGAAAGGGTGTAACTGCTGATACGTTGCAAACGTATCTATAATTTTTGATGTTCCATGCTTGTTTTGTATCTACTTTCTTATGTTTTGTCTACATTTGGAGATACTTTTATGCATTTTCTGGAACTAACATATTAACAAGATGCCACAGTGCCAGTTGCATGCTTTCTGCTATTTTTGGTTCCAGAAAGTCAGAAAATGAATATTCTCGGAATTGGACGGGACAAAAGCCAAAGTCAATATTTCACCAAGGGGAACACGGAGCCAGAAGACGAGACGGAGAGGGGCCAGGGCCAGCCACACCATAGGGTGGCGCGGGTCCCTCCTGGTCGCGCCACCAGGTGGTGTGGGCCCCTCCGGCCTCCACCGACCTTGCCCTTTCTCCTATAAGAAGCCTCCGATGCAGAAACCCTAAATCGAACAGCCTCCAGCCACGAAAAGTTCCGTAGCGCTGCTGCCACTGAAGGGGATATTCGGGGGACAGAAAGTCTCTGTTCCGGCACCCTTCCGGGACAGGGAAGTGCCCCCGGAGCCATCTCCATCGATCTCCACCACCATCTCCATCGTTGTTGCTGATTCCCATGATGAGGAGGGAGTAGTTCTCTCTCGAGGCTAAGGGTTCTACCGGTAGCTATGTGTTCATCTCTCTCTCTATGCATGATCATATTTTGATCATGAGCTTTGTAATCAAGTAGATCTACCTTGATACTCAAGTGCTTTAATAGATCTCTGCTCTCCCCATGTGTGTGTGAAAGTGACAGCGTGCACACCATGGTGGCACTTAAGCTAGAGATTACAAATACTTGTTATGAGTTATATTTGGAGTTGGATGTCTCTATGAAATTTTGTTGTTTTTTGGAACCATCTAGTGCTCAAGGTGACAGTGTGGGGTTATCTAGATGCGAAAAGCGAACTTTGAGGTGTGCTGTTATAGCCCTACCATGGATTAGTGTGTCCAACCAGAGAGTAGTATCATAAAGAGAAGATATTTATATGAGAGTGTTCACTAGTGAAATTTTGATCCCTAGGCCTTGTTTCTAAGCATTGAAACTTCGTTTGCAACTAGATATGTTACATGTTTGCTTGCTTCCATCTTTATTTCAGTTTGCCTCTAGTCTCTTCCACGCCATCAAGCTATTTTCTAGCACTGTTGTCTTATATCCATACCACTTGTATTTTACTATCTCTTCGCCAAACTAGTGCACCTATACACCTGACAAGTGTATTGGGTGTGTTGGGGACAAAAGAGACTTCTTGTATCTTGATTGTAGGGTTGCTTGAGAGGGATACCTTTGACCACTTTCTCCCTGAGTTCGATAAACCTTGGGTGATCCACTTAAGGGAAACTTGCTGCTTTTCTACAAACCTGTGCACTTGGAGGCCCAACAACTATCTACAAGAATAGATGTGCGTAGACATCAAGCTATTTTTCTAGCGCCGTTGCCGGGGAGGTGAGGTAATCGGTACTCACATCCTCTGGTGTGAGTGCTCGAAGTTATTTCCTTTAGATTCTGCAATTTTGTCTTTTTGTTTCTTGTTTTCACTAGTTAGGCTTAATGGAAAACAACAACAAAATTAGAGAGCTTTATAGTATTTATCTTGAGTTAGGACATGAAGTGTTTGAAGATAAAATTAAAAAACCTGTGGAACTTTATTTGCATGCTAATAGCAATGTTATTAGTATGAATTCTTTGATAACCATTATTGCTAATGCTATGGAAGTCTAAGCTTGGGGAAGATAGTTTTGATGAGTATGATATTTTTAGTCCCCCAAGCACGAAGGAGAAAATTTACTTTGATGATACTATGCCTCCAATATATGATGGTTACAATGATGAATATGGTATTTTAAGTCCACCTACTATTGAGGAGAAAATTAATTATGATTACAATATGCCTCCTATATTTGATGATTATGGTGATGAGAATAATAATGATAGCTATTTTGTTGAATTTGCTCCCAGTACGATTTATAAGAATGACTATGCTTATAGGGAGAGTAATAATTATTTTATGCATGTCGCTCATGATAAGAATGTTTTATGTGATAGTTATATTGTTAATTTTATTCATGATGCTACTGAAAGTTTTTATGAAAGAGGGAAACATGGTTTTATGCATCTCAATATTATTAAGTTTCCCCTCTTTATGTTGAAAGTCTTGAAGTTGCACTTGTTTTGCTTTACTATGCTTGTTGCTTTGGGCTTTCATGACTTGTTTCTTTACAAGATTACTATGCATAGGAAGTGGGTTAGACTTAAATGTGCTTTGAATTTACTTCTTGATGCTCTTTTTACTTCAATTCATATTTCCTATGTGAGCATCTTCTCAAACTATCATGTCTAACTTAAAGACGTTAAAGAGAAGTACTTATTGGGAGATAACCCAAAAGTTTTAGATGAGTCTTGGAAGTTATTACGTCTGTAATAACCGCTCCTTATCCTTTTTATTTGCCTTTTGTGCCAAGAGTAACCTCTAATGAGAGAGAAGTAATGCTTGGGAAAGTTGCTGTCCCGAAACAGATTTTTCTGCTTCACCGTAAAAATTCGTGTAAAATCTCTATACGTCGTTTTGAGGCGCGAATTTTTGTGCTTCTGCCTCAGGTTGTTATCTAACTTTTGTTAGCTCTACACTTTTCGATTTGAGCAACAGAAGGTCTTCGAAAATATCGGTTTTTACCTGTTGGTCTATTTTGACAGATTTCTGCCATTATTTGCATTTGCTTCTTGTTGGTTCCTTTTTGAGTTCTCTTTGGGGAATTGAGATTTTCAAGGGAAGCGCTTCAGTAGTTTTTGTTTTAATGGAAGTTTTATTGGTGTTGAAACTGAACCCAAAGACTTATTATCTTGAGTGCACTAATGTTGCTAATAAAGATTGTGTGAAGTTTTGTATGAAGGAAAAATTTCAGGTGTATGGAGAGAATGATGTAATGAGATGAAGAATGGACTAAATCTCAAGCTTGGGGATGCCACCCCGTGTCACCCAAGAAATATCCAAGAAGTAAAAGCGTCAAAGCTTGGGGATGCCCAAGGCATCCCCTTCTTCATCAATAAATATTTCAGGTTTCTTCCAAACACTTCATTTTTATTTTTTCATGCACAATTGTGTTGTTCTTGGAGTGTCTTCTTTTTCGTTTTTGTTTTTGGTTTTTCGTTTTCTTGGTTTTCTTGAATAAATTGGTTGGACCCCCTCTTTCATACATTGGTTTTCAAATAGTTTGGTTCGGATTGGAAAAGAGTAGGAAAGTTCATGCTTAAGTGGTAAAAAGGAGCTTGTTTTTGACTGTGGCTTATGCTTTGTCATGCCATGCTTGATATTGGTTTGGCTTTATGCTTAGTGATCTTTGCTGTAGAATGACATGTTATAAACAATTGAGATTGCTTAATGTGCCTTGAAAGAATCATGCGTTGTTTTAGCATATTAAAGCATAGTATTGTGGTATTTTGCTTTGATGCTTTATTTGGGTTGACTTGGCACATGCTCACACCATGTTATGATTATCGAAAGTCACCATAGCCTTTATGATCCTTTAGTTTTGGACTTGTAATATCACTTTATGCTTTGATTAATGATGTTTTGTCGCTTTGCATGATTATGGCCATTATTGCTCTCTTAGTTTGTCGCTCCCAGTGTTTTGCTAGCCTCCATAACCAAGTATGAGTTCCACTCATGCATCCAACTCCTAAAACCAACTTATTCCAAAGAGTCCACCATACCTACCTATTAGCATTTGCTATTCTAAGGATATTAATGTTTTTATCTACCTTTCGAATTAAACTTGTTATGTGAAAACTAGTGATTAAAACTCTCATGAACTTGATGGCACATTTTATTTTCTTGCACTTAATAATCTTGAACCATTGTCTCCATATTTTTTGCATATCTGCTTGCGCTTTATAAGTTGAAGTTAGCAGAACCATGTATCACGGGGAACGCTTTCAACATTGCACTTATTATTCCGTTGATATCATGATTCTTTTGCTTCTGGATCCCGACGGTGTGAAATAAAAGGGGAACTTGTAAGATCATGGAGTTTGTATGTGTGTTAGAGAAGCGGGTCAGCTAGCCTAAGCCATGCCTAATCATGGTGGAAACTTGCAGCATAACCATAATGAGCACTCTATGAAGCATCCTCAATAAAAACCTATGCAATAGCAAATAAAAAGATCGCTGAGATGCTCATTGTCTGCTTGCCTTGTCATTTTGATTATGGGATAGCTCTTGTATCATGTGCAAGGGTTACCCCGTTGGCGGTTCTCTATGATACATCTGTACTTACAATGACAAGAGCTTACTTGTGACTGAAGTTGAGTAGCATGAGGTTCGGTACTCGTAAGTAAGGGGCATGAGATTTCAACTTATAACTTGTCAAGCATATCCTCTTAGTTGTGTCACTTTAACCTTAATCACTTCAAGACGCTTATGATAGGGGCAATGAGAGCTGAAAGCTAATAAGTACCATAATTTTTGGAAGCTCTTTATGAGACTTGAATCCCTACTTCCTTCTATGACGGCCTTTATTTCACTTTTATGTTGAGTCTCCATCTTCTATCTTTATGCACCTATTAAGAGAGCATAGTGGCCATTCTTAGTTTAATGTGCATTGTCCCAAGACTTGTTGATTGATGCATAACTTTGATATTGCTTGTTCTTAAACTATTTGTATCTAGTCACCCTTATAAACTTTGAAGGTGTCCTATGCATTTATGTTTTCCTACTCCATGAGGGACAAGCTGAATGCCACTATGCTATGTTTTCTCTATGTGAAACAAACAAACGTCTTTCAAAGAATTGTTATTTATGATCTTGTTTGTATCCTTTCATGTTGCGTGCATAGTTACTATGTCTTATTGTTAGAACTATATCTTTCATGCTATGTTAAAGTACTATGATCCCAGTTATCAATGTTTTATAAATGCCTTAATCAAGATTATGATGCTGCATGTCACCTAAAAAATTATTCTTTCTTTTTATCACTTACCTACTCGAGGACGAGCAGGAGTTAAGCTTGGGGATGTTGATACGTTGCAAACGTATCTATAATTTTTGATGTTCCATGCTTGTTTTTTTATCTACTTTCTTATGTTTTTTCTACATTTGGAGATACTGTTATGCATTTTCTGGAACTAACCTATTAACAAGATGCCACAGTGCTAGATGCCTATTTTTTGCTGTTTTTGGTTCCAGAAAGTCAGAAAATGAATATTCTCGGAATTGGACGAGACAAAAGCCAAAGTCAATATTTCACCAAGGGGAACACGGAGCCAGAAGACAAGATGGAGAGGGGCCAGGGGCCGGCCACACCATAGGGTGGCGCGAGTCCCTCCTGGCCACGCCACCAGGTGGGGTGGACCCCTCCGGCCTCCACCGACCTTGCCCTTTCGCCTATAAGAAGCCTCTGATGTAGAAACCCTAAATCGAACAGCCTCCATCCACAAAAAGTTCCACAGCACCGCCGCCACCGAAGGGGAGATTCGGGGGATAGAAAGTCTCTGTTCCGGCACCCTGCCAGGACGGGGAAGTACCCTGGAGCCATCTCCATCGATCTCCACCACCATCTCCATCACCGTTGCTGATTCCCATGATGAGGAGGGAGTAGTTCTCTCTCGAGGCTAAGGGTTCTACTGGTAGCTATGTGTTCATCTCTCTCTATGCATGATCATATTGTGATCATGATCTTTGTAATCAAGTAGATCTACCTTGCTACTCAAGTGCTTTAATAGATCTCTGCTCTCCCCATGTGTGTGATAGTGACAGCATGCACACCATGGTGGCACTTAGGCTAGAGATTACAAATATTTGTTATGAGTTTGTTGGATGTCTCTATGAAATTGTGGTGTTTGTTGGAACCATCTAGTGCTCAAGGTGACAGTGTGGGGTTATCTAGATGCAAAAAGCGAACTTTCAGGTGTGCTGTTATAGCCCTAACATGGATTAGAATGTCCAGCCGGAGAGTAGTTAAGAGTAGTATCATAAAGAGAAGATATTTATATGAGAGTGTTCACTAGTGAAAGTATGATCCCTAGGCCTTGTTTCTAAGCATTGAAACTTCGTTTGCAACTTGATTTGTTACATGTTTGCTTGCTTCCATCTTTATTTCAGATTTCCTTTAGTCTCTTCCATGCCATCAAGCTATTTTCTAGCACCGTTGTCTTATATCCATACCACTTGTATTTTACTATCTCTTCGCCGAATTAGTGCACCTATACACCTGACAAGTGTATTCGGTGTGTTGGGGACACAAGAGACTTCTTGTATCTTGATTGCAGGGTTGCTTGAGAGGGATACCTTTGACCACTTCCTCCCTGAGTTCGATAAACCTTGCGTGATCCACTTAAGGGAAACTTGCTGCTGTTCTACAAACCTCTGCACTTGGAGGCCCAACAACTGTCTACAAGAATAGAAGTGCGTAGACATCAGCTGCTCTTAGATCTGTAGCTAAAATGTTGAAGAAGAGGACATATGATACAATAATGCGAATCGCCATGTACCGATCTCTTATTGATGGTACTGACACGTTGTAATCTATCGGAATTACAATCTTGTTGTATAACCTATTGTAACAAACTTTTATTGTTGTGTAATAAGTACTTTTAATTTTTATGTGTTTATTAATTGATGTCTTGATATTCACCTGTTCTGTGAAAAGTAGGCGCTAGCAAAAAAAAATCCGATACAGTAACAAGCCGGAGCAGTAGCATGCCTAACATTGAAACAACATGCGCATGGATGGCCCAAAACAAAGACCGTAACAAAAAGGCCGTAACGGTAAAAATGCCGTAAACGGTAAAATACCAGAATAGTGAAAGGCCAGAATAGTAAAAGGCCGTAGCAGCAAAAGGCCAGAACAGTAAAAGGCCAGAACCATAAAAGGCCAGAACAGTAAAAGGCCAGAACAGTGAAAAGGCCAGAATAGTGAAAGGTCGGAACCATAAAAGGTATCAACAGCAAAAGGCCAGTACGGTGGCAGGCCAATACAGTAACAAGCCAAACAGTGCCGGCCTTAACAGGCAAGAGCCCAAACACTAAAGGGCCTAAATAGTAATGGGTCGAAATTCCTAAAAGGCTGAAATAATAACATGATTGAATTGTAAAAGGCTAAATTGGTAACAGACCTGAATAGTTCAGGGCCGGATTTGTGCAGGTCTCAAGTGGCAGCACAGTGTTGGACCAACATGGGCCTTCTGTAGGACAAAACAGAATCAGGCCTGAAAGTTCGCGGGCCACATCTCTAGGCCCATTTCAAACAGTGCAGGACAAAATAGTAACAGGCCATCTTCTTGTTGGGCTCCCTTGATGGGCCGGCCCAGTTAGTATTTAGCAGGCCATGGTTGGGTCTGGCTTCTGCCACGGTTTCTATGACTGTTAACGGCGGTAACCGGCCGCTAACGACGGCTGCCACATGGCAGTTTGCATGATGTCAGCCATCAGTGTGATTGCCGAACAGATCTACGACAGAACATGTTTTCGTGGCTGAAGGGTGTGATCCGCCACGGGCAAAAAAACTGTGGTTAATTCATTTGTGATGGGGCTTTTACCACGAAGGCCATCCGTCGCGCAAGACTCTTTGGCCACAAAAACAGGCCTTCAACCATGAAAATCGTATGTTGTAAAAGACCAACTTTTCTTGTAGTGATATGCTCTAAAACTGATTCATAAGTAGTAGTACTTTCTTTGACAATCTCCGGTGGGCTTGTATTTGATCTAAATATGTATGATTTGAATCAAAATTGATATGTATTTGAGCAGTGAGGACGGTGGATATGCTCTAAAGATGATTCATAAGTAGTACTCCCTCTGACCCAAATTAGTTGATTTAGATTTGACTAGATTCGATTGTATCTTGAGGAATTTCAGTCAACTAACTTGGATTGACAATCTCAAACAATAATTTGGAATGGGCAACGGATGCTGCCGCCAACGCTGCAACTCTACATGGCAGTCATGATGGCAGCGACAGAACAGTCAAAACTGATAGAGCCAACTTGACCCTCTAGGCATTTGGCACGCCAACTATGGGACGCTAGATCCAATGGCAAGCAACTCGGGTACCACAATGCATTCTCTCGACTACTTTGGGACCTCTAGATCCAATGGAAAGCAACTCAGGTACCGCAATGCATTCTCTTGACCACTTTGGGACCGCTAGATCTAAGGGCAACCAACTTGGGCACCACAATGCATTCTCTCGACAACTTTCGGACCGCAAAGTGACTAAATTAGCAGGAACTCACAACCATCTATTGAATAACAATTCTACTCTCTAAATTAGCTATCTATTCAACTAATCATTACATGTGGCACCCTTCACCGCAAACCGCATATTGTAACATCCCAATTTCTCGTTTAATGCTGAAGTATTTGCTTTTTGCTTGGATATGCTTATGCATATGAAGGTGTATTAGATGATATACTCCTTACCTTAACACAAGTTGACAAAAGCTACTTCCAAAAACTATCTTGGCTTAATTTCCATATTCTAAAATGTTCTGGCATTTCAAAACCTGAGCCAAGAAGCCTTTGCAAACCAACTATTTTAGTGGCCTCTATTTCCCCTAAACTATGGAGAGCAACCTATTATAATCTCCTTATGTTTTATAGACAGAACCTTCAACCATTCTTATCTCTAGGTTTCCCAAAACCTCCTTTTAAAAATTTTGAATTCTACTCTTGGTAGAGATACCAAGGCCTCTTACCTTATTCAAACTCCAACCTTTCAAAACTGCCCATACATACCTCAAGCTAAGCTTGATGGTAACCCTAGTAGTAGTTGATTTGTTTGTAAGATGAGTTACCTTGATCTGCTGTTTGCCTTGATTGCTTAGGAAGTAGTATGAGCCACTCTAGGAGCTCATCACTGGGATCAATATACTTTAAACTCACCAAACCCTAAGCAAGAATACAATCTGGATCTGATCCCTAGCTACTAAGTAATCATCTAAAACCCTTAACCAGATTAGCTCTGAAGTGATCTAATTCCAGAAGTTTCCAAGTCAATGAAGACCAGTATCAAGCAAGGATCCTTCCTACTCAATCTACACTTCAAAATTATCCACTTGATGATGCTTTGGTACCTTGCTACCCATCAAAGGCCTCCTCTCTCATAATCTAGTTAAAACCCTAAATCTTCCAAATTTGGCCAAGTCTGGAATCTGTTTCAACATCACCTTTTTGAGTGCTTCCTTTTCTCAACCCTTGTGCATTTTTGAAAATGCACTTGAACCATCTTGTTAACCATCCTGAGGACTACCAAGGCGCACTCTTTCCCTTGGTTAGATCATCCTCCAACCCACTTGTTCTTGATGTTTTTGCCGGCAAGAAAATAACTATTCCTGCAAATCTAGTCAACATGCCTACTTTGACAGAAGCTCACACCATCATCCAACCTTCTATGGACCAAATCTTTGCATGGTTGTGTTCTAATCATATAGGTCTATCAATATCTACTTCACTGGTTCCAAGTGGATCCTTCTGCTTCTTAAACCCACAAGGTTTTGAAGGCTAGTTGATAATCTGCCTTGGTAGGCTTATTTTATTCAAAGTTTGGAATCAATTCTTGGTGAGATCAAACAAGATCTAGATCAAACCTCTATACCATGTTGATGTACATCACTTGGCCTACCCATCCATCTATCCCATGCCCCAAGGGGAGATCTGAGCTCCAAGATCCAACAAGGTTTTGCTGGTATGAAAATAACACCACCCTAGATCCTCAATTCCTTGCTTTTCCATCTAATTCAAGTTGGATTTCATTTCCCAAGGTTGCAAATGCTTTATATACCTTTTCTACATCATCTACCTTAATCATCAAGATTTATCAAATATTACCCATAATTAGGCTCCAAATCTAATTAATCTCTTTAATAGACAAATTATCCAAAACTCATTTCCCAAGGGAAAGTTTGGTTTTTGCCAAAACACTTCCCCAACTTCTACCTCAACTGAGATCCATATATCATACTCTATCTTCCCACCTCAAAAATAAATATTTTTGAAGACTTTCATTATTTCTTTTTGCCCATTTTCTTAAATGGTGGAAATGGAATAATAATAGTTTTGAATACTTTTACTCTTCATTAAATCTTGGGAAAATTCCCCTAGTTGTGCATTCACATTTGGGACCATCTCAAATCAAAAACTCAACTTGTCCAATTCAAAAATACCAAATAAACTCCTAAAACCCATTTCTGCACTATTTGAATAATTGATATAAAGTGCATCTAGAATTCTCTGAAAAAATCCCAAATAAATCTCAGTGAGGCATCTTGACCTAGACCATCTATTAGTAGCCTTGCCCCCTCCTTCCAAGATCAAAAACCAAGAAATCCTTCATGGTCCTCAAAATGGACAAGAATTGATATATTTCAAAACTATGATCAAGACCACATCAAATCTTCCCAAAACTTGTACAATAGTTCACCACAGCACCCCAGCTCTCCTCTGGTCGGCCAGGCACTGTAGCATCTGCCCTCCCCTTGTATTTTGCCCTTGGAAAGAGAGAAAGAGAGATATGGCATATCTTTCAAATCTTGGATATATTGAGCAGCAGCAAACACCACCTCTTCCTCCACTTAGTTCTCTAAGCAGAGGCCCCACCACCCCTCTCCCCACCTCCCTTATTGCCCAACCCCTGGCCAGCTCCTCCCTCCTTTGCTCTAGTGGACCAAGTCCACCCTAGACCATATCCCTTAGTTTATAAGGGGCAGTGAGCACCCTTGAGCTCCCCTGGCCATTCATTTTCTCCATCCCCACCCCAACTACCTCCCTGAGCTCCCTCTTTCTCCCCTACTGCTCTGCATCGACCTAGAAGAGAAGGAGCCTTTCTCGGCTTTCCATGAACGCAAGCAGCAAGGCCCTCTTGCCTCCTCTCCTCTGCCTCTTCTACTTCCCCATGAAAAAATCGAGCAAGGCTCTTTCTTGCGCGCTCGCTCTGCATGTTATCCCACTGCATTCCTCTCGCTCCCCTGCATCTAACGATACCCTTTTTGCCTCTCAGGTCCGCCTCCACCAGCGTCGCCACCAAGCTCCCGAAGCCCCCTCTCGGCCCCGCTCGCGTGAGCTCTTTCCGGGCGTAGAAACCGCCACTGCCGCCCATCTCCAGGGCCGCCGTGGAGCACCGTGTCTTCCTGCGGCCTCCCTGCCTCTTCTCCGTGCCCCCAAGGTGAGCTCCCAGCAATCCCCGCTGCCAGCTAGGGTTAGCCCATGTCGCCCTTGACCCAGGATGACGATGACTGGCTGCCGTCGATCATGACTTGATCGGACGGCCCACCTTGCGCCTTACCCCTTTGCTTCAAGGACACCGACATGCCGCCTGGCAGCTATGGCAGCCAGCGCCTGCCTCGCTGGTGTGTTAATGATCGGGCCCTGTGAGGCCCAACCCTAGTTAAATCCGGCCCACGGCGCCCTTTTTCTTTTCCTTTTTCCTATATATCCAGATCTGTTAAATAGTTGTCTAGTTTAAATCATTTTGAAAATGGAAAATGGGGTATTTTGTCCAAATAAAATTGTTACTTGGTTCATGTGTGTTTTGTGCAACATGCAGAACTGGTCCCTTGCCACAAATAATTTTTATTATTTATTGGCAATTAATCCACTACAAGTTGTCTTTTGCACAAAATAAACTCCTCAGGGGGTTGTACACACCCATTTGGGATGAATAAAAGTTCTCCTGGAAGGTAATTGCTATACCAATCAATTAGCATAGGCCTCATGCCAAGGTGAACAATAGTTTGTCTATAGTAAAAATAACAAAAACTATTAGTTTCTGCCTTAGGTAAATTCTCTAGGTCAAACCAACAGAACTATTGGCCCAACTCCAACTCCCTATGATGTGGTACACTAAGGCCTACCAAAATCCAGGAGATCAAATTTTATGGAGGCTCTGTGTAATTTTGGTGAATTAATCATCTCTGCCTAGGGTAGTCTCAGTAGAAAAATCACTAAGGGAGTTTAGAAACTCCAAAAAGAGTGAATCCAATTCCTCCAGAAAGGTATTCAAAATAACTACCATGTGGCATTGGTTTCCTATCAAAACCTACTATATATTAAATCTGGTGAAAAATACAAGTTGTCTACAGAACTGCCTTTGGGAATTTCTTGAGGGCATTCTGGTAATTATTTTGACATGATTCCAACTCTCAGTGAACAAGAACATCACGCCTTACCCAAACACCCAAGGAAATAATGTTTGGACATACAGACCATTTCTGGTGAATTATTTCCTAAAACTAGAGCCTTTATCACTAGAAAATTAATAAGAAATTAAAGAAAAGTGATAAAATAGTGAAAACACTTTTGTTGGTTTCATTTTATCAACTCCTATCTGTTGGTATCATTTTTACACAATGGTATCATACAGAATGTGTCCTTGGTCCAAATTCCCTCCTAGGTAGTTCCTCGGCTATAAATCCTAAGGGATTTTCTTCCATGTTTTCAAGACAAGGCCAATCTTACTAAATCCATTCTTCCTAAGACCTACTGATTTGTAAACTTGTTTTGTTCATTGCTTGCTGTATGTATTGATGGTTGGATGACTTGTGTTTATTGTGCTCTTGCTTGTTTGCATTGTGCTCCCTGACGACGATAGTTGCGATTATCTCGGAGATTAGAAGAAGATGGTTATTATTGTATATTATTAGGTATTCTAAGAAGAATTCCAGGGACAATTATGCCATATTGCTGATCTCAGGCAAGCCACCTTCTTTCTCATAAGCCTTGTCCTACTGTTTTACTTATGCATGTTTTATCTACTGTTTTATGAAAACTGCATGTTCTACTATATGATGTTGTATATCTGGTAGTGCCTTGGCTCCTCCAAAACATTACTCAATGGTACTACTAAGTACAACCCTCTCGATGATACCTACTTGTCCCTAGTATGGTAGATGGTGTAACACACCATACCCCTTTGGAGACCCCGTTTTAGCCGAAGCAAAGCTATAGGATGGGAAGACCCCGAAAAAAGTTTTACCAAATGTTTTATGATAAAACCTTGGTGAGGTGGGACCTCCCAAGAGGTGTTGAGAAACAAAAAGGTTTTGTTTTACAAAATGCTGAAGGAAAGCTGGAGGAAAAAGGTTTACAAAAACGCACCCTGTTCTTTGCAGTTTAGCTATAACAACTTAACCTATGCAACCACATTACTCTGGACTGTGACAGGGTTGGATTTGATGTTTGTCTATTCTGGTATAAGCTGCCTTGCAACTACTATAGGGGGATATAACAATCCCTGGAGGGTGGGCCTTCTCTGGTAGGGTCCATGTAAAACATCGACCGGGAGAAGGAACGAAGGGTCTGCACGCTTCCACGTGTTACTATGAGCCCCTCATTGAAAGAGCACACTTGGGAAGTGGAAAAATGCGCTCCGGTTGGTCCTCGGTACCCGACGTCCTAGTTTTGAGGGGAGTAACACTCATAGGGTAGGAACTTATATTGGAGTGGGCATCCAGAGAGTCTTAATCGGTTACTCAACCCACGATCGGTGTAGATCAGGGAAGTGTACCCGGATGGTGTGGGTAAAGTGTGCAACCTCTGTAGAGTGTAAATCTATTCGAATAGCCGTGTCCGTGGTTATGGACGGGTTCGACAAACTTCTGTAGAGCGGTGCTAGTTTTGTTTTCAAAAAGGATTTCGGAAAGGAAATGGCTTTGGAAATGTTTTGACCATGGGATGGTCGTAAAGGAGAAAGGTTTTGACCATGGGATGGTCGGAAGGAGGAGAAAGGAGTTTGGTCGTGGGACGACCTAAAGACGGGAACAAATGGGTACCCCAATCCTAGCGTTTCCAAAACTTTTCAAAATGGTTTCCAAAATGTTTTAGAAAAGTTTTCAACAAAGATATGTAGATGCTATATCTACAAGAGGTACTAATTGAGAAAATAACCTCTATTGGAGCCCTCCTACTACCACAGCCATAATGCATATCCTCCTGTTATTATTGTTATCTTAAGGTGGCTTGCAAGTACATTCAATGTACTCACTGGCATTGTCCCTGGCTATTAACTTGATCAGATATCGAGAAGAAGATGAAGTGGACGACTATGCGAGCTAGGACGTTCTCCCAGTCAGTTGCCTGTAGGTTAAGGCATGGCTTGGGCTCTACGCTTAATGATGTTCCGCGATCTATGTATCCATACTGGCAAATAAGGTATGACATGTATTCGCTATGTATTGGATGTTTACTTCGATACTTGTCGGTTATGTGCCACGACTAACTGATCATGGGATCGTGGTTCTATGCATAACAGGGATTCTCAGAGGATTAATCTGGGGGCCCCACACATACTATAACTGCTAGGACGCGGATGACAACTACTACCCCCCACTTGAAGTTCATGTTTTATATTTTCTACGACTTGATCAGATACGTCAAGATCAACCTCTAGTGTCAACTTCTCTTTGCGAATAAGCTCTGAATTCTTCCTTGACAGTTTGCTTTAGCTCGAATATCAACAGGGTTTTACGGGCCAATTCATCACCTAACTTGGCAACCATCTCCTCCAAATCCATCATATGGCTAGACCACTGAGTTGATTCATCTTGGTATGCAATGTACCATGGATCATCGGCCTGCATAGCACATTGTAACAATCCTAAAACAAACTAAATTGGAATCAGTCCGGCAGGCCATGCAACACTTCAAATTCAATGGTACCACAAAGAGAAGGAGCTACATGCACTTCCGACGTGGTAGGAGAAGGAGAATGTGTCCATGACATGATCGATTCCCCACCCTCGCCGGTGTACCCGCTATGACCAGACATTGAGGACTAATTTGCACCTAGAATATCGAGGAAATTACGGGAACCAAATCGATTAGGGTGGGCGGAGCAGGAGCGGACATCTTAGCAAGCACTACTAGCAATTGCTGCGACTGTTCGTTGAGCTATGGCGGCGGAACCAAATCCCGATCATCGTGGGCGCCCGACCTGCCTACGATCGGTACTACCCCAACATACAATGTGTGCGGATGAAATAGGTGCCAGAGCCATGGTTGAGGTGCATCGCGGCAGTCCGTTCGATACCTCGTAGGACATATCCAGTGACGCCCTGACGCACCGATGATGGCTGCTCTGTCCGGCGGTGGGATAGGAGCTGCTCGGGGCTGGGGGCTGGGAGCGGATGAGAGAGAGAGAGACAACCTACGTCTCATACACGACCCCACCTGTCAATTATTTCATATTTGCCAATTTTGCATATCTGCCAAAATTTTTCTTTAAAATTTGCATATTTGCCACATGACCACCACATGTCAGTGACACACAAAATGGCAAATATGCAAGTTGCAAAGTAAAATGTGGCAAATTTGCAAATCCCCCTCCAGACCCACATGACGGCCCCATCGGTCATTGGCTACGACGGCCCCACAGAACGGCTCCACATAGCGGCCCATCATTCATTGGCTTTGACGGCCCCACAGAACGGCCCCATTTGTCATTGGTGCACCAGCCACACAATTAGGAAAAATGGGGCCAACAAGTCAGCGCAAGACGGATGGCTGGTCCGCCATGTATCCTGGCCCCACCCGTCAGCATGTAACGGTCGAGGCAACATAACGTAACGCTCAACACAGGACCTGCCCAACGTGGTCCCACCTGTCAGCATGTAACGGTCAAGCCTTTGACCTGGCGGCATCCACCCGTCTGATCGCATGTGAGGTTTTCAGAATGGAGGGAGGGGAAAGTGAGAAAAAACTAAGCGGCTGCGGAAAACTGAGTACAACTAACGAACCAGGGGCACGAAAATAGAAATCCCTAGAAGTATTGATTAAGTTATGAGAAGAAGAATTCTGGTAGCATATTATAATTAAGAGTTTTTGAAAGCCATTAAAGTAGTGAGCATGATCAAATAGCTTGCTAAAAGTAAAAAGAGAAAAAGGGAGTAAGTGAAAATATAGACAATAAAGTATCAAAAGAAAAGAAGAAAGCAGCTATCAAAATAATCAAACATATAAAAAGAGAAAGAGATGGAGAAAAAATAAAATGATCATGAATCTTCACTACTGAACTTAGTACTACATATCTCTAAACTCCGTGATTATATGATATGTTGAATCACTAGTAGCTTCTTATAATTTCATTGATACTGGAAAAGCTATGGAAGCCTCTAAGTTATGTAATGTGTAAGGGTATGGTAATACCCCCAACGTGTCTCTATATCCGATGTTGTACTCCTGCTTCAATTTCTGCCTCATTTATTGTAACGTCTCGTGTCTCATGAACATGATGATCTTGTTCATAAGTCACCACCTTGCTCGCGGACGAGCAAGAGCCTAGCTTGGGGGAGTTGATGCGTCCAAAATTGAAGCATATTTATCTTTTGTTTTTGCATAAATAGAGTAGGGATTTTTGTATCTCATTGCGCCTACATGCACTATTTCGTTCTTCTTTCAACAGGATCCCAAATCATCGAGTCATATATGAATATATCATTTAGAGTTGTCATATTGTGTAATTATATGATATTTCTAAGTGATAAAAGTCATTTTATGTATTTACCTTCGCACATGGAAGAATAACAAACAAGGAGGAGGCACCAGTATTGTTAACAACCACTGGTATGGTGTCCTCCCATACCGGTGCCATCGTGACCGCCTCGTCAAATAGTTTCTCTTGGCAAAGACGAGAGGGATATCCGACATTCACAGCCACTAGAAACCACGAAACACCACATCCGAGAGGGATCTGAAGGAGGAACTTGGCTGGAGTAAAATCTCGGCTGCTTCACGGATCATTGGAGGAAAACGCATCATCCCCTTCATCATCAACCGCTGCATCTTCATCACCACTATCACTCGCATCTTTCATCTATTAGATCTCTTTGTAATTCCAGATCCAATTGTGGTTTGCATTAGATCTACCATCGTACTTTTATCCATCCATTTGATTATGATGGTGTTGTTGATTGTTTCCATGAGTGAGTAGTTCCTTTGTTCTTGGGGAGATGGAGAAACCCTAGCGCCAATATGAACTTGTAATAAAGATGATCTATTCTTGTGTCCATATGACTTGCTTGTCTATGATATAATTATGATTTGTGTTTGATTTCTCTCTTTAGATGATATGTGAAGTCGATCACATATCATTTGCCTTCGGGACTAAAGGGAGGAAGGAACCCTTTGGACGTGTCTCGGAAGCGTACCCAGAATGCCCCGTGATAGATTGGCGTCGGCTCATAACCTACACGGTCAAAGGGGGGTTAAAGAGGGACTCCCTAAGCTAATTACAATATCCATGGGGAAACCCTTAATTGCGGTGGTTTGTATGGGTGATTAATCTCAGACATTGTAGTGGTTATTTAGAGGTGGCCTCACACTTGGTTCAACAAAGTGGCTTCCTACGAGCCTTGTCGTGAACATCTTATTATGGGGCTCTCTCCACACATATCATGACACAAGAAGTATGTTATTTAGATTACATATAACAATAATACTATGCTAGTGGTGTATCCTACATCCCCGAGAACGTTTTAGCCCTATTGAGTTCAGCCACGCTTTCTTACAATCTTGTTACTAGTTTTCTTTTACTTGTTTTAATTACTTTTCTGCAAACAACCATTAAACCTTTCAAACACCCTTTACTTGATATGAAAGGCAGCTTATAAGTATCCTTTGGTAGAGAGTAACGAGGGGCATAAAGACCTTTACCAATAGCCCTATGTGGGTTAGATATCTTTACTTCGAAACTAGCTACAATTGATCTGTGCGCTTGCAGTCATCACAACGCAACTAGCAGGCTGGTAGGGCGATGAGATTCACAAGCGACAGGCTAATGAAAAGGCATTGCATACAGAGCACACCCGCGAAACGATCAACCTAAACAGCTATACATACAAACATGGGTATCAACACCCAGTAAAAACAATTATACAAGTTTTATAGCACTCATATATCCTGTGTAGGTTAATAATTACTCTACTAATGAGAAAGAAGGACATTGGTACGCTTGTAAAACAAGTTCATGATATCTTCAGCTAGATGATCAACCGCTTGATAATGGGGCACCATGTTCCACGCCATTCCTGACAGGGGTGGCGGTGGTCCTACAGCAACAACATCCAGGTCCACATCAGGTCGCTGCATGCGCACAAGCGCCAACACAGCCTTGGCACCCGCAACGAGCTGTTGGTGCACGCACTCACCTATTGCATTAGCACTCTGAAACTTTCGCATTAGGGCCAACAGGCTTGAGGGTGCGACATCCAACGGAAACATCGCCTAGAAAATATGCTTCCAGCATGACTGCACTTTCTTCAAAAAATACAGCACTTACGACACGCGATCTTGCAACATCGCCAGCGCAACTGCACGATCCCGGTCGGTCCAAAAGAATCCACCAGTTTCTAGCTGATCCTGAGTCAAATAGCTTAGTCGAATGATGATGCGACCCCTCTCTTCCTGCGTAATGAGATTGACAACTGCAAAATATAGCAACATAAAGGCATCGACCACTAGAAGATAGCAACACAAGAACATTGCGGCAACAAAGTCAAAGAAACACTAACATTGCAACTTCCCATTTATTTGGGCCACCTCGCCAAGAAGATAAGCTTCCCGCTCCAAAGCTTTTTCTGCCTTCGACTTCCAAACATCAGCAATACCGCAGATGACCGGTGCTTCCCGCTCTAGGTGCTTCACAAGGTCAGGAAGTCGAGACAAAAGTGAAAACTCCTCCACCTTCGAACGTGGATGCTCCACAGGCTCACCAGGGGATGACTCGCCAGGCGCATCAGCAGAAGGCACATCGTGCGAATCACTCGAAGGACCCTAACCAAGCAGAGGATCGGAAGAATAAGAGACACTATGCACACAATCGAATGGTGCAAGCACGAAAATAGTTTATACATCAATAATTGCAACCAAGTTTCTCACAGGGGAATCCCCACAAAAGCAGTCCCAAGACAAAGATAAAATGCTTTATGCAGCTACCCGGGAGCTTCTTCGACTCCCCGGTAGCCTCCGTTGCCATGGCCTTCGATGCGGTAGCGTCTGATGCTGAAGCCCTCACTACATTCACCTCTAATGCCATGGCCTTCACCTCCTTCATACGTGCCCGCCCCTCCGAGTACCTCGCAAGTGTCTCTACGAGCCGAGGCCCATATTTTTGACAGCGAGTGGCAAAGGGAGCAAAGACTACCTGCTGGCCATCCATGGTCACCGACATCTTCGAGGAGAGTTTGCTGGCATCCAGATCGACACCATGGGATTGTGCCATTGCTAGCCCTAGGGTGGCACCAAGCCCCTTCCGTGCATTCTTGAAGTCCACAGGGACGCCTTCGGTGAAAGACTCGACCAGGCCATCTAGGTCTTCAATAAGTTTGGCCTTGGGGACCATCTCCTCTCAAAGACGCCCAAGAACATCCTTGGCCTTTCTGAGTGAGTCCTACGCAGAGACGCTGCGGTCTTCGACTGCAGCCACGGCGCCGGACAATGCATCCTCACGAGCAAGAGCCTGGGGGTTGAAACTCACCCTAGTGGCATCTGCAATGGATCCGCATAAATCCAGGAGAAAACAAACAAGTAATGAAAGTAAAGTTGCAGTGGAGCAAAAACTGTGATCGTAGCATACCTGAAAGTGCTTTAGCAACGGAAAGAAGTTGATCCGTGAACTCTTTCTCTCTGTTAGCAGAAACAACCATCAGCTCGTCTTCGTGCTATTTTGACTCCTGCTTGAGGCGGTCGAGGGTCGCGATTGCCTCATCCCGCTTGGTCTCCACTGCGGTGAGTCCCTTTTCAAGGGAGTTCACCCGACGGAGCAAGTCATTATTATGCACTCAAAACAGGGAAAAAAATATATCAAGACCAATCAAAACAAATGTGCAGCAGCACAATGCAAGTCGACAAACTTACTTTCCAACTGGCAGTTGTCGGTATCAAGTCAAGCGTGCCACCGGCCCATGTCAATGATCTGCTCGCCAAGGAGAATAGACTCCTGAAGAATGGGTTGCGGAAGAACGATAGATATCATGACTCAGCTTGACTCCGAGCAATAACTCTTTGAGTAAAAAAAGGTTCGTGAATACTTACGCGGGCATCCAAAGACTCTAAAGCTTCCTTCTGAGTTGATGTCCGAGCAAGAACATGGTTCTCTCCCATGTTGGGAGAACTCGAGGAATTTGCGCTGGAGTTGGCCGCTATCTTTGGGGAGGGTGTAGGCTCTGCTACACCCTTGTTCTTGGAATCCATGACTCTCGCCTCCTCCAGGAGACGACAATCATTAGACAACAACGAGGCGGTCGTGCTTCATCAAAGCATAAGTCGTGTCATCATCAGCATAAGCCACATGACACAAATTTTAAGACATCAGCAAAATAGAAGACTCACTCGTGAAAGTTGTTGAGGTCGAAGGATTCATCCAACTCCTCCTTCTGCTTCCTCGGCTTCTTTCATGATGGAGGAGCTACAGCGTGCATAGGAACCGCTGGAATCGGATCCGTGGTATCCACCCCAATCGATGGATCCTTCGGCGTCTCCGGAGAAGAAGCATCCGAGTCCTTTCTTTGAGAGAGCTTGTGAGTAGTGCCCTCGCTAAACTCGGGGGCTTCCTGCACCTCAACAACGGGCACAGTAGACCTAGATTCATCTTCCTCCATAGCCACGGAGGGAATTACCCCTTCCGAGTGCAGAGGAAGAACAACCTTCACCTTCCAATCCTGCCAAAGCAAAATGTTACAATTACAAAATGCCCTGCAGGCAAATGAAGCAAAGTAGAGGAAGCAATGATGAAGTTACCTCGGGAGGGGGGTTACTCGCATGAAAGGGCAGCACGACTGAATCCCCAGGGAGTTTCTCCTTGACGATGAACTCGGTCAGTGCCCTAAACCTTTTGTCCACTTCGCCCGAAAATAGGTTCTCCTGGGGGACGCGAGTGATGTCATCGGCGCCAGTCGAGAGATACATCGGGTGCGCCCTAGCCTGCAGTGGCTGCACCCGACGATGCATCCAGGTATGAATGAGGTTTGCGCTAGCAATTTCCTTCCCTCGGATGAGTTGGAGATCACATACGCGCTTATACAAGATCTTCTCCTCTTCAACTCCGCTTTCAGACTAAAAGGAGCGAGTCTGAAAAGTTCATCATCGATTGATGGCCTACAAGTGCACAGGTTCATTAGAGAATGTTTTCCCGGAAGTATTAATTCCAGTTTTTATATCGATCCCAACAAGGAGCCTAGGAAGGTGTTTTTATGCAGTGTTTTTGTAGCACCCAAAGTGTCACAAGTCTTGAGTGAATTGACTACAAAAGTTGACAGTGGAAGTGGTGAGTAAAACATACAGGAAACTTGCTTAGGAAATAAGTAAATTGCAAAAAAGTAAAGATGCGAAAGGTGTGTAAAGGTCCTACAGATGAGAAGTTAGAACCGGAGACAAACAGTTCATGATGATAGTGAAAGTACCAAATGCGATAAGTGGAATAAGTGAGAGTGATATTTCTTATTTATAAGTGCGTAGGCAAGCAACCCATATACCGACTAGGAGTCCTCATGGCCAATTATTCCCTGTCCCAATGATCCATCTGCTTGTTACCACAACCATGGTCAGTGCATTAATTAAGGTCTTACGACCGGATCAAGGCTTTAACCTTGATGGTTCCTTGTTGACCTCGAGTAGTACTAGCTCTTCATTGATATCGGTCGTGTCACTCAGGGGTCACCGAATTACTAGCATACAAGTTCATACCTATGAGATCTTGGGATCATGTTACCTGGGCCCTTAAATTAGATAACAAGCACTAGGCAAACATAGATAATCATTCTCACAATTTAAATAAAACACTACAACAATCACAAATGGATGGATTTAAAGGAGGCACAATAACATCTCACAAATCCCATACATCTCCCACACCTATGGGGATTTACTTAGACATGAGAGGAAGACAAATCAAAGGCATAATTACATTGCAAGTAAAAATCATCTCAAAGTTATTGTAGCAAACCACAATAGCGATTAAATATCAAATCAAATACAAACCGAAGGTAGATCAAAGTATCAAACCCTAATATTACAAGTGCCAATCTCTCTCTCTAAGTAATGATAGGAATGATGGTGGAGTGTATGGTTTAGAGGTTGGAGATCATCGAGGAACAAGGAAAAGTTCTTCTCCTCTTCCAGATCTGATCTTTTCCTCTAGATGGCTTGCGGCGGCTGTATCTTCTGTTCTGTGGTTCTTTTCGTCTTCCCCTCCTTCACGAAAGTTGCTTGTATTGATATAAGGAAGTCGTATGTGTGTAGTACGGGTGGGCAGTACGGGCGCGCCCCGACTGTACCAGTGGTCGTTATGCATATTGGACACCTCCAATGAAAGTTGCTCTAATTGGGGATTGACTTCTTTTGGTGCATTTAGCCCATAAATGCTATTAGATCTCCAATAAATGTTCATTACCTGAAAACTATCACAAGAAACCAAGGATTTGCTAATTGTGATGTTAACATTAGTATAAAAGGGTTATCTTGGGTGAAATCCGGCAATAAACAAAAAGAAAAACAATAGTTAAAAGTGATGAAACTTGGAGCTATCAACATACCCAAGCTTAGTTGTTACTCGCCCACGAGTGACAAAGCTATAATGAGTAACAGCGAAGAATTGAATCAAGATGAAAACTTACAAGTTCGAGGTTTTAAGCAAGGACGCTTGACTCAAAATTAAGGGTGCACATGTAGATTTCAAAAGAAGGATAAACTTAGAGCTTTTTCATGAATCACCCACTTCTATAATCATGGCTATCAAATACCTCTTCTTTTCCTTGCCTATCAAGAACTCTAATTGTACATTTTAGGTGGTGTGGTGATGCCAATGATCAAAAGTATCGAATGTTTTTTAGCTCATATTTTGATGATAATTTTTTTCTTCTTTCTCAAGGATCAACGAATTTCTTTTGTAAACGCCTACACAACCTTTTGAGAATACCAATAATTTTGCACATATAGCAACACATATGCCACTCATTCCATCAAATCATAGCCGAAATCCGGGGTTATACAATAGATTGTTCAGAAGCTAGCGGAGTTGTTGGCATCCCAAAGGTTTGTATTTGAAACAAAGTACTTTTATTTCCTTTTTCTCTCTTTCCACTTTTTTTTTACAGCAGGTCAATACAACTTTTTGCATCTCCCTCTCCCACTCTAAAAAGCTCATTCTATCAAGCAATTTTTTTCCAGAAGGTATCATCAAGTCAACGATCAGTATGTGGGGTTGACCACTATAAGATTAAGCCCTTAAGACAAAAACATGGCACCAAAATTGTCGATAGACACTTTCTCTTATTCTTAAAAGTTTGGAATTAAATCCTAAACCCTACACCCTAAAGTCTTAACCAAAGAGGTGACAAAAACCTTTGAGCTCAAGTCCTAAAATCAAACGAATTAAGCATGGAGTTGAACACAAGTGCAACCGAACGGACATAAAATGTTCATGAATAAGCTTACAGGAAGAAGGAAAATAGGAATGTGGTACGTCCTCTTGCTTGCTCGTCTTCTACTTGAGCCAACTCTTTTGCGTTCATCTCCATAGGTCAATCACTAGAAGTGAGTAACCTGCAGAAAGAATCAACAAGAGCCGAGAGAAATTTGCACAAATAAAGTAAGAAGCTAGTCTAATATTTTGGGGGGGTTTGTTTTTATCAACTGCAAAACTGAAAGTAAACATGCATTGAAACAAAAAAAATAGAAAGAAGAAAGAAAAATACGAATGCAAAAAGGTGGGAGGAGTTTAACCTCCCCAAGCTTAGGCTTTTTGCCTAACTGGAATCAGTTGTCGCTACCATCGGGTGGCGGCTGTTGATATGGAAAGTTCGGGTAGCGGTTTGGAAAGTAGGTCATGAAAGATGTGAAGTCTTGAGTGAGGTTGACTATGTTTGTGTTCGCATCATACAACGTGTTCTCTATGTTGTCAATGTGATGCACCACCTGGTCAAAATCACTCGGGACATAGTTGAATCCCGGCTGTGGTGGAGGCATACCTTGTTGTTGGTGTTGGTGGAAAGGTTGTTGGTGATGGTGTTGCTGACCGTAGTTGTCCCATCCTGCACCATGCCAATATTATTCTCCTTGATCTTTCTATTGTTGGCCAGCTACTGTGTTTTCCCAGTTTGGGTGGCCACCTTGCGGCATAGTACTTCCTGAGAGGATCTCACCAAGACTCCCCACTCATCGTGCCGGTTCAAGAGAGAGATCTTCGCCTGACACCGATCCTAGGGATTGCACCGGACCGCTAGACGTCGGCGTGATCTATTGGTTTGTATCGTGTCTTCATGTGTGTGTGTGTGTGTGTTTGTTCATCGTGTTCTTCGTGCGTGAGTTCACGGATTTCATCCTCTCCCTCATCCCCCTCTCACTCCGCGTATATTTCCATGGGATTCGTGAAAGATCAGGCCATCCACGAACTTAGCCCTCAACATATTGGTATCAAAAGCTTCGTTGCTCACGAATTTCCCTATCAATTTTTCTTCTATCCACCAAAAATTCAAAAATCCCCAAAATAGAGCCCCATATTTCCTTTAGATCGATCTCTGGATTTGGTGAGTTTTTCGTGGTTTTGGTCCATAGATATGTTGCTTTGGGTGTCGATCTACCTTCCTTTGACCTTCCCCAACCCCAATTTCGACAGATTTTCGAAAAAAAAATACAAGATTTGACTTTTGGAGTTTGTCACGAACTCAAACTGGTGCCAGGTCTGGTGGATCGACCCAGCCGCTAAAAATTCTGGTGAACCGGAATCTCCGCCGAAATTTCCAGCGCTAGGTCCGGCGCCACCAGTTTGGCTACCGAAACTGCTGTTCTGACCCAGTTTTTTCCTCTTGTGTTGTTCGTGTATCATGTGCATGTTGCCCAAACTAACATCAAGCTTCCAAAAAGCATCACATACCGCGCTCCTCGACACCACGATGCATGAACATCATCCCCAACACCGGTAGCAAGTCGTCAATACCAAAGGTATAACTTGCTCCACCTTGTTAACCCTTTTTCCTTTGTGTGTATCTATCCTATGAGAGCAACCCATTTTGTGTTTTCCTAAGCATTGTGCACTTGCCCTTGGAAAGTGAGAGTGTGTAAGCAAATACAAAATTTGACATGGTAGCATAGAAAGGGAGAAAAAGAATCAAAAAAGAGAAAAATAAAATAGCAAGATACATAGTCTCCCAATACAAAGAGAGTCTCAAGCTTGTAAGCAAAGAGATATAAAGAGTGCGACCAAGGCAAGTGGACAAATTCATTGCTTATCCTCTTTTAGCGAATGAGGTGTGGTCTCTCCTTGCGTTGGCAGGACAACCGAGCTTAGTCTTCGTTAGGACATTTTGTGCTCATTTTCATAGTTATGCTAACCACATCCATCTCCACGTGTGTGTATCCTTTGTATTTTTGTAGATTGTATCCTTTTTGCTTTTGATCTTTGGTTCTCTACCACCTTTAGCAATAAACCTTTTCTTTGGATCACTTCGTTTGGTTTTCCACGACCCTAACCTTCCACCAAAAGCTTTTGAGAGATTAGTTCTTTCTTTGGTGTGAGCTTTCTTTGTGATTTCACTTTGTAAGCTCATAGCTCTCACTTGTGGTTTCTAGTTCGGTGCAATCCCCAAGGTGAGGTAGAAGGCTACAACCCACCATATATTACCTTCCATATACAATCCATTGTTGTTTTGCATGATGGATAGGCACGATGAGTCGATCCAACCTCCTCATCAAGGTGAAGACGAAGGCCCGTAGATGACACGCGCAAGCCACTTCATATTTCGCCATGAGTTTCGCGAACGTTGCAATGCTCATGCTGAGTTCAAGAGCATCGACAACCACTTCGATGGCCTACAAGAACAAATGGTTGATATGCGGCAAGGCTTCTCCAACCTTCATCAAGATACAAGGGCCATGCACATAAACTTTGCCAACCAAAACGAAGCACTACAAAGGTCGATGGTCGAGCTCGCACGAAACACAAGGCCATGTTCACGTGCATCAAGCTCTTCAAGCTCGTCGTGTCACCGTTCTCCTCTTCGTTAAGACCCTCATGCAAGTGCTCCAAGATGCAATGACGCCCCCGTGGTTGAAGATGGAAGTTCTTCGCACTATGTACCTTCCCCACGGCATGCCACAACATCAAGCTATGATGGTGCTTTCTCCTCAAGGAACCAAGAAAGACGACAAGGACACCGTCACCATGTAAGGTCACTAGTGATCCAACAAGTGCAACCACAAGAGGAATCTCGAGTACAACCTCAAGTCCACCGCCATCGCCCGTGACACATACTTGACACAACAAGTTATGATGCCAACTTGGAGGAACAAGCTCGTTACCGACATGAAGCTCTCCAAGATCCTCCTCTTCGTCATCGCCGTCATGAACGTCCACACCGCCACCATGGTCACCATGACGAGCCTCCTCCACCACATCAAGACATGGAGCGTCAAATGGTACATACTGAGTGACTCCCACCATGTCATGAGGCTCAAGACTATGATATTCGTCGTGAGGCCCATGTGCCTAACCCACAGCACCAACCGCGGAACAAGCCCCCTCTTCATCAACAACCATGTCAAGAGGCCCCACATTCTCCACACCCTCGTGAGGCCCACGCACGTCAACATTGTCAACAACCACGCCAAGAGTAAGAGCAAGATCCTCAACAACGTTGCGAGAATCAAGTTCCGCCACCTCCAAATGCGTCTCCTCAACCACAAGTGCACCAACAAGGTCACAAAGCTTGTCGCAATGATTAAATGGAAGATGAAGACCACCAACATCATGGCAACAGCCGCTACCATGACCGCAATGATGAAGAAACCTTTGTCAAGATCAAGTTCATGATTCCTAGGTTCACCGGTTCAAATGATCCCAAAGAATATCTCTCATGGGCACTCAAGGTCGATAAGATCTTCCGTAGGCACAACTATAGTGATGAGAAGACGGTCACCATGGCTTCACTTGAGTTTGATAATTATGCCAACCTTTGGTGGGAACAAGTTCAAGTAGCTCGTGACGCAAGAGAGGAGCCTCCAATCATAACTTGGCATGACATGAAGGTTCATATGAGATCCCGCTTTGTTCCTATGCACTACACGTGTGACCTATTCAACAAGCTACAATCTCTTAGTCAAGGGACAAAGACCGTGGAAGATTCCTTCAAGCAAATGGAGCTCAACATGATCCGCGCCAACATCAAAGAGCGCGAGGAACAAACAATGGCACGTTTCCTCGTCGTCTTGAACCATCCAATCAAGCGCATCATCGAGTTTCAAAAGTACAACGACATGGTTAAGCTTGTGCTACATCGCAACAAAAGCCGAGCGTCAAGTACAAGAGGTCATCAAATACAACAATCCTAAGATGTACTTCACCTACAAGCAAGCTTTAACCGCTACACCAACAACCTTCAATGGGAGCTCCTCAAGTACCTACAAGACTTCCTTCAAGCCCACACTTCCTCAGGGAAAACCGCCCCAAGTGGCAAGCATACAAAGGATGACCCGCCCTTCAATGGTGAATGCTACAAGTGTGGAGGAAAAGGACACAAGTCGGCCACTTGTTCAAACAAGAAAGTATTGTTCATCCATGACAATGGTGACGAGGAATACTTGAGTGAGGATGAATTTGATGCTCGCGTCAAAGAGGCAATGACAAGACAACATGTGGAAGATGACCAAGAACCCCTCATGTGTGAACATGATGCAAGTCCATCGCTTGTCGTCACAAGTACCTTGAGCACTCAAGCACAAGAGCATGAAGATAAATGATCCAACATCTTCCAAACACGTGTCGGCATCAATGGGAAATCTATCAAAGTGATCATCAACGGAGGGAGTTGTCACAACCTTGCTAGCACCAAGTTGTGTGAGAATCTCAACCTCACCCTCCATTCACACAAGCACCCCTACCATGTCCAATGGCTAAGTGACCAAGGGTCCGTGAATATGAAGCATACCGTCTCGGTAACATTCTCTATTGACCCCTACAAAGACACGGTAGAGTGTGAAGTAGTCCCAATGATGGTTCGTCATATGTTGCTTAGTTGACCATGGAAATTCGACAAAGGTGCTCCACATGATGGTCACACCAATGTATACACCTTCAAATGCCTTAACAAGACATGTGTTTTGCAACTTATGACTCCTAGCCAAATAATTGCGGACAATGTAAAGGCTTTAGTGAGGGTGCAAACCACAACACCTACTTGTGAGAAGAGCGGTGAGCAAGAGAACCACCATGTAGCGAGTGAGAGCCACAAGCCTAACTCGAGTGGAAAAACTAAGAGTGTACTTCTTTCCACCAAATGTGAGATGAGAGATGTGAGGAATAACCCATCCATCTTGCACTATGTCCTTATTTGCAGGGGAATAGCGCAAGGAACTAATTACTTGACAAATATTTCTCCCTATTTGATGGCTATTTGGCAGGAATTCAAGGACGTGTTTCCCAAAGAGCTCCCTCATGGACTACCTCTTGTTCACGGAATCGAGCACCGTATTGACCTCATACCCAGCACACCTCTTCCAAACCGTGCCGCCTACCGCATGAACCAGGAGGAGACGAAAGAGATCGAACGCCAAATCAACCAACTCGTATCCAAAGTTTTGATCCAAGAAAGCACTATTCCAAGTGCGGCACCCATGATTCTTGTTCAAAAATGGATGATACATTGCGGTTATGCATGGACTACCGTTCAATAAATTCTATCACCGTATGCATAGACATCCTATACCACGTCCTGACAACATGCTTGATGAGTTGTGTGGAGCCAATATTTTCTCCAAAATTGATCTCCGTAGTGGCTACCATCAAATACGAATGACAGAAGGTGATGAGTGAAAAAACGCCTTCAAGACCAAACTTGGTATCTATGAATGGTTGGTCATGCCTTTTGGCTTATCTAATGCCCCATCCACCTTCATGGGCCTTCTGAATCATATTTTGCGTTCTCTCATTGGAACAAGTGTTGTTGTCTATTTTGATGATATACTTGTTTATAGCAAGTCACTTGAGGAACATGTTACACATGTCAAGGAGGTCTTGCAAATCCTTCGACATGAAAAGCTATACGATAATATTCCCAAGTGTACTTTTGCTAAAAAAGTTGATTTTTCTTGGTTTTGTTGTTGCTTCCAATGGCATTGAAGTCGATGTTTCTAGAGTCAAAGACATTCGAGATTGGCCCATCCCCAAAAATGCGAGTGAACTTCGAAGTTTGCATGGGTTGGCCGGGTTCTATCGTTGCTTTGTGAAAGAATTCTCTACCATTGCTTGCCCTCTCAATAAGTTGAACAAAAAGAATGTCAACTTTGTGTGGGGAAAAGCGCAACAAAAATGTTTTGATGAGCTTAAAAATAGGCTTACTGAAGCACCTCTTCTCGCGTTACCAGATTTCACAAAAACTTTCAAGGTAGAGTGTGATGCTAGTGGTATTGGTATTGGATGAGCCATTATGCAAAACGGGCGTCCTTTTGCCTACCACAGCGAAAAACTTGATGGTGCACGCCACCAGATTTATGACAAAGAGCTTTTTTCCTTAGTTCGTGTTTTACAAGTTTGGCAACATTACCTTTGGCCTAAATAATTTATCATACATTTCGACCATGATTCGTTGAAATATCTCAAAGGCCAAGCCAACTTGAGTAAAAGACACGCTAAGTGGGTTGAGTTTATGGAGTCTTTTCCTTACATTGTCAAGTATAAGAAATACAAAGATAATGTAGTTGCTGACGCTTTGTATCACAAGAACACAAGCCTTCTTACTCGACTCGGAGTAAACGTGTTGGGTCTTGATGAAATCAAAATTTTGTATGCTTCCAACACGATCTTTGGACCAATTTTCACAAAGTGCTCCATTGAAAAAGGAGTTGATGATTTATATTTGCATAAGGGTTTTCTCTTTAAACAAAACAAGCTTTGCATTTCGAAGTCGTCTCTCCAAATTTTGCTTCTCCAAGAATCATATGGTGGAGGCCTCATGGGTCACTTTGGACATGACAAGACACTGGACATGCTCGCCACTCATTACTATTGTCCCAAGATAAAGAGAGACGTGGAGCGCTACGTCCAACGATGCACTACATGCATGCATTCAAGCTAAATCTAAGTCTAACCCATTTAGTCTTTATATGCCATTACCTATTCCTCATGCACCTTGGTCGGACATTAGCATGGACTTTGTGTTAGACTTTCCTAGGTATAAGAATGGTCATGATTCTATATTTGTCGTTGTGGATTGCTTTTCCAAAATGGCACACTTCATACCGTTCCATAAGACCGACGATGCTTCACATTTTGTGAATTTCTTTTTCAGGGAAATCGTCCATCTTCACCGTGTGCCAAGAACAATCGTCTCCGACGCGACGTCAAATTCATGAGCTACGTGCAGAAGACCCTCATGGCCAAGCTAGGCGTCAAGCTCCTCTTCTCATCTACGTCACATCCGCAAACTGATGGCAAGACCGAGGTCATCAACCGAAGCCTCGGCACTCTCCTTCGTGTGTTAATCAAGAAAAAACTCAAGGATTGGGAGGAATGCATTCCCCACGCCGAGTTCGCCTACAATTGTGCCAAGCACTCTACAATGAAGATGAGACCGTTCAAGATCGTCTATGGCTCTGAGCCCCTCACCGCGCTCGACATCCTACCACTACCTCTCCATGAGCGCACCAACATGGATGTTGACAAGCACGCCCAAGATAAGAAGAAGATTCACCAGGAAATAAGAGCTACTATCGAGAAACAAGTCCTTCACCAAGCTTCAAGGTTAAACAAGGATAAGAAGGATATGATCTTTAAGGAAGGCGACCTTGTGTGGATACACTTGAGCAAGGACCGTTTCCCCAAGGACCATGATTCCAAGCTCAAACCAAGAGATGGTCCCTTCAAGGTCCTCAAGAGAATCAACAACAACGCCTACATCATCGACATCCCGACCTCCAAGTATCTTGTGAGCAATACGTTCAACGTCAAGGACCTTTCACCTTTCCATGGAGATGTTCAAGATGATAACCATGAATATTTGAGGACGGCTCTTTCCCAAGGGGGAGTTGATGCAGCCCATCCTACGGACGCCCCTACATCGACACCACCAAGTCCCCCAAGTGGACCGATGACTCATGCCCGAGCCAAGCTCCTTCAAGCTAAGGTGAATTCGCTCAGCATCTCATGTGATTTTGATACATCCTTGGATGGCTTGCTACTTCATGCCAATACTTTATGCATCCTTAGTTATGAATCCTATGAAGAAATGCCAAGAGAAGGAGCCAAGCCATCGCAAGACGGATTTCCAGCTCAAACCGGCGCCAGGATTGGCGAACCGGAATCCTCGCCGTAATACACTCCGGCGGACTGGACCCACGACCAGAATTCCCGGCTCTCGCCTAAACCAACCGGCACCGACCGAACTGCACTTCTGAACGCTGCTTTGGTGCATGACCGGAACGACCGGCACTGACCGGAATTTCCGGTGTGCATTCCGGTCACGCCGGACTTATCACCGGAACGCCCCAGTACCCAGTCAACGATGGGTTTGATGCCCGAGAATATTCCTATTTCGTCGAGTTTTACCCTTTTATGCCCAAACTACCCCTATTTTAGTGGTTGGCCTATATATAGCCCCCACACCCCTTTGTAATACTCAAACTTGGATAATTGGAATTAGAAGACACCCTTGTGGATCTCTAGTTCTAGTCTCATGCTCGTTGTGAAAGGAGCACTAATTATCCGCCACCTCGTTGCAGTTTGCATCGTGCCTCCCTCATTGTACAAGCCTTGGAATCGGAGCCCCTTGCCAAGACATCACGATCTCACCAAGACTCCACACTCGCCATGCTGGTTCGAGAGATCTTCGCCCGATGTCGATCAGAGGGATTGCGTTGGACCCATAGCCGTCAGCGTGAGCTATTGTTTTGTGTCAACACCCAGATTTTTAATCCCAGATGCCCGTTATGCCATACCTCGCAATCCCAGGATTACCATTTTTGCAAGACATAACGGATTTGTATATCACAGTACATCATCCATTACAAACCATACATAAGGTCTTACACAAATAAGGATCTCATGATCCAGTCTTAATACAACAAGCAGCGGAAATAAAGGATAAGCGTAGCGGTGGGGTCCATCTTCAAGGGCACAGGCAATGCTGACGAAGGCAGATAGTCCTAGTTATCATAGCCGTTCTACTGGCCATCATCTTGGTAGTCTCCTTCATAGTCTGGCCATGAGAATAGCCAGGGACAAAAGCCATGAGTACTCTTTAAGTACTCGCAAACTACCACTAACAAGTAGTATAGTTCTAAGTTAAAATGCTAACTCTAAGTTTAACTCTAAAGTTAAGTTTGAAACCTAAGTTGAGTTCTGAAGCAAAGAAAGATAAAATAAAACTCTAGAATCACTTAAGTTGGGAAGCTATTGTCATAAACACAACCCTATTGTGGTCAAGTCAAGATTCATCATTCATTTCATAAGTCATTTTGAAAACATCGGACAACAAAACAGTATGGCCATTCCAACTGTCCATAACCGCGGACGTGGCTATTCGAATAGTTTCACACTCTGCAGAGGTGGTACACTTTCACCACAAGATTCGATACATCTGTCAGGGATAACCCTGAATCATCATACTTAGTATGCAAATAATCAAACATAACCTTTCTTTTACACACCCTAGTATAAGCACTTCTCCTATGAGCATGGCCTCCCAACCATGACCATCAGTCATCTTGGGCAGTGCATAAGTAAACAACATTGAGAGGTAGCCTCAACTCAAACCTCTCCCACGAGGGAACTAATACTAATGCATATAAACTTCCGGCTAAGCCTTACCCAATTCAGGTAGTGTGGTTGTATGGTAAATTTGGAATGGTATCGCATCCGAATCCAACCATCAGTTTTATAAAAGGGTTAAGGCCCGTGCCTCAAAATTTTCATCATCATAAACCATTTGTGTTTCTCAACACATGTCAAAACATCTCAATAGAATGACTCATCATTCCAAGGTTTTCATAATTCCTTTTCACCAAGTGCTCCCATCTAAAGTGACTCAAGTTTTTATCTACTCTAAACTACCAAGTTAAGAGTGTTCACTAAGGTGGAAAATGATGGGATCAATCTCATGCCATAGAATGACATCTAAAGGTTTCTATATAGGTCAAGTTTTATACTCTTTATGCTACATTCAAAACAAGTAAAGAACTTTGGGTAAAGTAAAGGAAGTAAAGCTGGAAAATAAGACTTGGGGTAAAAATAGTCAAAGTGGTATAACTCAAGCATGCCTAAAGCATCTTTGCTCAAGTCATCTAGCTTAATTCTAGCTTGCTAACAATAGCTTGCTAAGTATAATACTTGCAAGTGTTAGCTTGCATTGTTAATGGTGGCTTGCCTTGGTTGGTGCAGTGGTTGAAGTTTTTTTCTTCTTCTTCTTGGTAGAACTCCTCCTCCTCGTAAGATTGGTCGGTACTATCTTCTATAAATACATACGGAGTACACAATCACCAAACAATACTTAACTAGTCTAATTAGCACTCTAAGGCATATAGTTGATGATCTATTTTCATTATAAGCATCACAAGTTTTATTCAATAGTTTTATCCTTTTTATTTTAGAAAAGTAATTTCTACTCATTGAAAAATTAACTAAGATTTAATATTCACCACCTAAAATATGGGATCATGTGGACACATGTCATCACCACATATTCTAACATGTGGGAATGTGATTTAAGGGTTGGATCATAATTACTTTGGTTTAAGTTTATTATTTAATGATTTAAAGTGACTAGAAATGCCTATATACCATTATTTTGGTACTAGTCCAAAGTCACTGCATGTAAACCCTAATATTATTACATATTCAGATATGTATGGTGAAATGTGATTTTTGAGAGTTGGAATCAACTCAAAAGCTAACTTGGTTGATTTTATAAAAAATTTGCAAGGTGCAAATGCTTATGTTTTGTTATTTTTACTAGGAGAGATCTATAACTCTAATTGAATTAAATCCAACGGGCTTGGGTAGATCCTTTCAGTAGCTTTCCAACAAAATTGAAATCACTTTATTTCAATTTGTAAATCTCTCTGAATCGATTTTCAAACTAGGGGACATAACTAAGTTTAAACTAAAAAGAAAAATCCTAATTCAAACTAACTGGGATGCGCGGGAAACGCTAACGGGCCGACCCAGTGTCACTCTGCAGCACGGGGCTTAGCTGACAGGGGGGTCCACTGGTCAGCGGCTCATAACGTGTGAAGCGGTACGGGGCAATCTGGGGCGTTGGATTAGAACGGGGATCAACGGCTGGGGATCGTCGTCGATGACAGACCTGTCGCCGGCGAGCTCTAACCCTAACGGCTCGGTGGGGGTGCATAGGGGGCGTACCAGGGCTCCAGCGACGACGGCGAGGCGGGCAAACGGACTGGTGGTCAACGACGAGCTCAGGAACGGCCGAGGCAGCTCCGGGGGTGGTCGCAATCAGCGGCGCCCTTCTCCTCCAGAGGCGGCCTGCTCCTGTGCAATTCCGGCGAACTGCTGCTCTCCTTGCTCCGGCTAGAGGTGTGGGACGGTAGGTGAGGGGAGGTGAGTGGTGTGGTGCAAATGGCTGGGGTGAGCTGACGCTCTGAGCGGCAGAGGCAGCGATGTCCACGGCGAGCGGTGGCTGTGAGGCATTGGGCGACGAACGGGCATGTCCGGCGTGCTCCCTGGGTCGTGGCGAAGCGGTGGGCGCGGGCTGCGGTCGAGTGGCTGCTTGGGCACACGTGTCGGGCGCGACGCTCTGGCGCCTGCTCGGCATGGCGCAGTCGCACTGGGCGTGGTGGTTCCTCGGTGGTACACGGCTTGGCCTGGCTCGGGAAGGGGACAGAGGGTGGCGGTGAGGTCCTGGCTAGCTGCTAGACATGGTGAGAGAGGGAGAGGTGGTCTGCTGCGGCGGTTGCAAGTTTTGGCCGGCAGCATGTGCTCGGCATGGCATGGAAAGGCCACTAGGGTGTAGGGGAGTGGGGTGTAATTGCATGGTTAGATCATAGGGAGACAATGGGAGCAAATGGTGGTCAAATGGGAGACAAGTTTGGCCAGAACACTATTCAAATAGTGAATTTGGTTTTTGTTTGAAATCTGTCCACAAGGTGTTTGATGAAATGGCTGCATGAACTTTCTTTTTGAATTTGGAAAAGATTTTTGGTGGGTGTGCTAGTACTAAGCTTGAGACTCTGTGGGTGCTTGGGTTTTGAAAATTGAGCTTGTTTGAGTGGTTTTTGAAATAGTGGGATCTTCCCATATGAAATAGATTCAATTTTAAACTGTCATTTAAAATTAGTATTTGAATGTTTTTGACAGATCACAAAGTGGGCCTTGGGACCTCATTATGTGTACTAGCAAGGGGTGCAAAGATCCACAATTGTTTCTGTTAGGTTTTGAGTACTAGGAATAGCCAAAGTAGGTATGATAGTTAATTTGGCAAAAATGACCATTCACTTTCATTTATTCATTTTGAGTTGTTTTTCTTTGGGAAAAGTTTGGGAATGATTTAGATGATGTTTATTTCACCTAAGAATCATTTTACAAGCAATGGATCACAGAACCATGGCAATTCAAACAACTCCTATTTTAAATGCACACACATATGAATGCTTTCATATTTTTGTTTCGAAAAGTTTTTGTTAACCCTAATTTTGATGATTTGGATCTTAATAAACTTGGATTAGAGTTTTGGGATGTTACAAACCTTCCCCCCTTAAACAAAATCTCGTCCCAAGATTTACAAAGAAAACTAGGAACTAAAGAGATCTGGGAACGCTGTCCTAATGTAATCTTCGCGCTCCCAAGTGGCTTCCTCCTCAGTATGGTTGCTCCACTGAATCTTGAGAAACTTGATGCTCCTGGTTCTGGTGGTTCTGTAGGCTTCCTCTAAGATACGGATGGGCACTTCACGATATGTCAGGTCATTGTTGATCTCCACACCTCTGTGATCGATGTTCTTGAAAACTTCAGTCTTCTCCGGCACTTCCAAGCATTTGCGAAGTAACGAGATATGGAACACATTGGGGATGGCTGACTTCTCTTCAGGTAGTTCCAGTTGATATGATACTTCTCCTCGACTATTCAGAATCTTGAAGGGCCCGATATATCTGGGGGCTAACTTTCCTTTTAGACTAAAGCGTTGAGTTCCCTTCAATGGTGAAACCTTGAGATATACAAAATCTCCGACATTGAAAGTCAAGTCTCTCCTTCTTTTGTCAGCATAACTCTTCTGTCTAGATTGGGCGGTCTTGAGGTGCTCACGGACTTTCTGAACCTTCTCTTCGGCTTCTCAGAGAATGTCGGGTCCAAAGATCTGACTCTCTCCTACTTGCGACCAATTTAAAGGGGTACGACACTTTCTTCCATATAGGAACTCAAATGGTGCCATCTGCAAACTAGCTTGATAACTGTTGTTATATGAGAATTCTGCGAAAGGCAGGTAGTCTTCCCATTTTGATCCGTATTCCAACACACAAGCTCTAAGCATATCGTCTAAGATCTGGTTAACTCTCTCAGTCTGTCCATCAGTTTGCGGATGATAAGCGGTACTGAAGTTCAACTTGGTGCCTAATCGTTCCTGCACTTTCTGCCAAAATCTTGAGGTAAACTGGGTTCCTCGATCTGATACGATGGTCTTGGGGGTTCCATGTAGACTAACAATTCTAGCAATATACAGTTCTGCTAGCTTCGCACTCTGGTAGGTAGTCTTGACAGGTATTAAGTGAGCTACCTTGGACAGTCTATCAACTATGACCCAGATTGAGTCATTTCCCCTACTAGAAGTAGGCAAACCGGTGATAAAGTCCATTCCGACGGAATCCCATTTCCATTCCAGAATCTACAATGGTTGCAACAGTCCTGCGGGTCTCTGATGCTCTGCTTTGACTCTCTGACAGATGTCACATTTGGGGATGTAGCTTCCGATTTCTCTCTTCATCTTGTGCCACCAAAATTGCTCTTTCAAATCCTGATACATCTTCGTTCCTCCGGGGTGGATAGAATAAAGAGTATCATGAGCTTCCTTCATGATAACTTGCTTCAGCTCTGAATCTGGTGGAACACAGATACGTCCTTTGTACCACAGTACTCCTTCTTCGTCTTCAGTGAATCCAGGTACCTTTCCTGTACCAATACGACATTTGATTCCGTCGATACATTCATTTCCCTTCTGAGCTTCCTTGATTTGGCTAATCAAAGTGGGTTGAAGTTCAATGCTAGCTATGAATCCTTTGCTAACTAACTCAGTCCTGAACTGCTCCAACTCCTCATACAAACTTGGTTGCTTCTCCTTGATCATGGTGTTTAGCCTACACGGCAATCTGCAAAGAGCATCAGCTACCACATTGGCTTTGCCGGGGTGATAGTGAATGTCAAGGTCATAATCCTTGATTAACTCTATTCATCTCCTTTGCCTCATATTCAGCTCCTTCTGAGTGAAAATATACTTCAAGCTCTTGTGATCTGAGTAAATCTCACAATGATTACCCATCAAATAATGACGTCATGTCTTCAATGCCAGCACTACGGCTGCTAATTCAAGATCATGGGTCGGATAGGTCTGCTCATGCTGCTTCAGTTGTCGAGACAGATACGCGATGACTTTGCCTTCTTGCATCAACACACATCCGATACCAATCTTGGATGCATCACAATATACATCAAACGGCTTCTTGATGTCTGGCATGACCAATATTGGGGCTGATCTCAATCTCTTCTTCAGCTCCTGGAAACTGGGTTCACACTTGTCTGTCCATTCAAACTTCTTGTCCTTCTTCAACAATTAGGTCAAGGGTTGGGCTATGCTCGAGAATCCTTCTATGAACTTGCGGTAGTATCCCGCTAATCCGAGAAATGCACGGACTTGGGTTTGAGTGGTTGGGGCTTCCCATTCTTCGACATCTTTGATCTTGGTGGGATCAACAGAGACTCCTCCGGCAGACACAATATGTCCTAGGAATCCTACTTCCTTTAGCCAAAACTCACACTTGCTGAACTTGGCATATAACTGATGCTCTCTCAGGGTTTCTAGGATGATTCTCGGATGTTGCTCATTCTCTTCTTCTGACTTGGAGTAGATAAGGATGTCGTCGATAAACACAACTACAAACTTATCTAGGAAGTTCATAAAGATCTTATTCATGAGATTCATGAAATAAGCAGGGGCATTGGTTAATCCAAAAGACATAACCGTATACTCGTATAAACCATAGCGAGTAGTAAAGGCGGTCTTCAGAATATCTGTTGCATGAATCTTAAGTTGGTGATAACCAGTCCTAAGATCAATCTTTGAGAATACCTGGGCTCTAGTCAACTGATCAAATAGATCCTCTATCTTTGGCAATGGGTACTTGTTCTTGATGGTGACGTCATTCAACTTTCTGTAATCTGTGCACAAACGATTGCCTCCATCTTTCTTGTCGACAAATAACACTGGTGATCTCCATGGCGATGCGCTTGGTTGAATCAAGCCTTTTTCTAACATGGCATCCAACTGCTTCTTCAGTTCCACTAACTCTAAGGGGTTCATGCTATAGGGTCTCTGGGCTATGGGTCCGGCTCCGGGGATTAGTTCGATAATGAACTCAATATCCCTATCCGGGGCATACAGGAATTCATCTGGGAATACTTCGGGGTATTCACAGACTACTCTGACTTGGTCTATGGTGGGTAGGGCTAGACTCTTGTTGCACTTGAATTGACGAGGTAAGGTTTCAGAGATATGCTCTACTGTGACTCCAGAACTACTGGTCATGGTGATGGCTTTCTTAGCACAGTCTATCAGTCATTTATGCCTTGACATCCAGTCCATACCTAGTACTACTTCCAATCCTTTGGTTCCAAGTACAATTAGGTTGGCATAAAAATCTATCCCATGTATTCTGATAGTTACAGCTTTGCAAATTTTTCTAGATTTTGTAGTTGAACCGGGGATTTGAACTATCATGACATGCTTCAGCTTGGTTGGGTGAATCTTACTAGTGCATGCAAATTCTTAGGTGACAAATGAATGCGATGCTCCCGAATCAAACAATACTCTTGCTAAAACTGAGTTGACAGAAAACATACCCAGCACTACATCAGGCGCTTCTTGGGCTTCTTCTGCATTCATGTGGAAGAGACGACCGTTGCTTTTGTGACGGTTCCCTGGGGCAAATCTTCTTCCTAGTTGAACACGACGCTGCTGTTGAGCTGGGGCATTCACAGTGGCATTGGCGGCAGTCTTCTTGGGACACTCATTGGAATAGTGACCCTTCACGCCACACTCAAAACAAGTGATCTGGGACTTGTCCTTTGCTGCGATAGGCACAACATTGCTACCAGTTCTGGGTGCAGTGTTGTTGTTATTGTTGCTCTTGGGAGGTGCAGGGTTGAAATTGTTGGCGTTGTCGGAGTTGTGATTGTTTCCTCCGGGCTTCACATTGCTTCCGCTACGGTTGGGGTAGCTTGGGTGAGACATTGGGAGTTGATTGTTCCTGGGTGCATATCCTGGTGAGGGGTTGGGACGGTACTTCTGGTGACTGCTGGATCCTGATTGCTGCATCATACGACGCTTGCGGTTGTTGTTTGCCTAGTTAATCTTCCCTTCCATCTAAATGGCAGAGTCGACTAGCTCTTCGAGATCCTCGAAACGGATGTTGACGAGGACAGTCTGCATCTCATCATGCAGTCCGTTCAAGAATCTCTCCTTCTTCTTGGCCTCCGTGTTGATCTCGTCAGGTGCATATCTGGCAAGTGACAGGAATCTGTCATGGTACTCCACCACAGTCATTCTTCCTTGTTTCAACTCTCGGAACTCATCCCTCATTCGGGTGACTAGACCTTGCGGCATGTGGGTGTGGTTGAACTTGACTTTGAATGCTTCCCATGTCATAACTTGACCATGGTTGATCAGGCGGATACTGTTCCACGACGCTCTTGCTTCTCCCGCCAGATAGTGGGTGGCAAAGAGGACTTTCTCGTTGTCATCAACTCTGGCTACCTCCAAGTTATTCTCCATCATCTGCAACCAGTCATCAGCATCTAATGGGTTTTCTGACGTGCTAAAGATTGGGGGATTTGTATTTTGGAAGTTCTTCAGCTTGGATCCTTGATGATCCTGATTCCCATGCCCTTGGTTGTTGAGATCCATCTGGGCGATCTGCTGCAATGTTGCTAAGTTGGCTTGGCACTCTGCCCTGCTTGGTTCACGGTCTGCGATGAGATTCTGCAAGATCTGCAGCATTGGGTCTTGCGACGAGCTGCTCCCTCCTTGGTTTCCACGAGTCATCTGAAGATTGAGATAGATACAGGGGTAAGAGGGAAATTCTAAGGTTCATGGTTTTGGTTTCAACTCTAAAACTTTGAGTTAGACTCAGGTTTTTCAACTAACTCCATTTCATTCATGCAAACAAGTACACGATACAACACACACCACAACAATCAAAAGAAAACAGATGGTTTGAAGAACCATTCTGTAAGCTACGATACAGTGGGACCGATACATCTCATGCTACGACAGTGCTCTAGTGCATCTACTCATCGTCGATGAAGTCGGAGTCCTCATCATCAGTGTAGAAGTCCATGGCATCCTCCTCCAAAAAGTCATCATCGTTGCTAAGGTAAGAATCCATGTCTCCCTAGATGTCTTCACCCTCCTCTTCTTCCTCCTTTGCGGCAAGCTGAGCTTCGTGCTCCTTGACGGTCTTCTCGAGGTCGGCCACCTTCTTGCAAAGACGGGCGATGGTGCGATCCTTCTTTGCACGCTGGCGGCAAAGAGACTGGCGATCTTGGATGAGTAGTGCGAAAGTCTAGGCCTTCTGGTCGGCAATGGCACGGTTCTGGTTGGCTAACTCCCTGGCATTGTCCAGCTCCTGCTGTCTATCGTGCAGTAAGAAGTCAAGATTCTCCACTTGACGCCTCAACTCTGGGTGACTTGGCATCTCCACTGGCATTCCCATGAAGTCACGTCTAGCATAGTAAGCAAAACGGGTTCCTTGTATTTGGTTGACGCTGAGGGCACATAGACGTGCGAGAGCTTCATGCATTGCCCTAGCTAATCCATCTAGCCAGTTGTTCTCTCTCACGGAGAACTAGATTCTCCCGGACGTTGGTGCTTTGATGCTTCCTCTAAGATCAGCGGTGACTAGCCACTATAAGTCTCCTCCTGGGGGTCCTGGAGGTTGAGCTCCAAGAAACTCCGGATGTGGGCGTCCCAGTAACTCCGACAGTGAATCGAGATCCCTCTGGAAGATCAGCTGGCCTCCGTTTCCCAACTGGTTGAACTTGCTGAACTGAGACTCCATCTACAAGAATTTAGGATGAGTAAATTAGTGAAGTGATCAAGTGTGTCAAATTTTAAGTAGTAATGTAAGAATTTTGAGGAACATGAATTTTTGAGAAAGAATGAATTCCCAAGGATAAGAGAGGAAATAGTTTTTCATAAATACCCACTTTGGTTTGGAAATTAAGTTTTTGTTCGGACGTCCATTCTAACTAGGGTCTCCTATGGTCAGGCTGGCTCTGATACCAACTTGTCAACACCCGGATTTTTAATCCCAGATGCCCGTTATGCCATACCGTAATCCTGTGGATTACCATTTTTGCGAGACATAACGGATTTGGATATCATAGTACATCATCCATTACAAACCATACATAAGGTCTTACACAAATAAGGATCTCATGATCCAGACTTAATACAACAAGCAACGGAAATAAAAGATAAGCGTCGCGGTGGGGTCCATCTTCAAGGGCACAGGCAATGCTGACGAAGGCAGATAGTCCTAGTTATCATATCCGTTCTGCTGGCCATCATCTTGGTAGTCTCCTTCATAGTCTGGCCATGAGAATAGCCAGGGACAAAAGCCATGAGTACTCTTTAAGTACTCGCAAACTACCACTAACAAGTAGTATAGTTCTAAGTTAAAATGCTAACTCTAAGTTTAACTATAAAGTTAAGTTTGAAACCTAAGCTGAGTTCTGAAGCAAAGTAAGATAAAATAAAACTCTAGAATCACTTAAGTTGGGAAGCTATTGTCATAAACACAACCCTATTGTGGTCAAGTCAAGATTCATCATTCATTTCATAAGTCATTTTGAAAACATCTGACAACGAAACAGTATGGCCATTCCAACTATCCATAACTGCAGACACGGCTATTCGAATAGTTTGAAACTCTGCAGAGGTGGTACACTTTCACCACAAGATTCGATACATCTGTCAGGGATACCCCTGAATCATCATACTTAGTATGTAGATAATCAAACATAATCTTTCCTTTACACACCCTAGTATAAGAACCTCTCCTATTAGCATGGCCTCCCAACCATGACCATCAGTCATCTTGGGCACTGCATAGGTGGTCAACATTGAGAGGTAGCCTCAGCTCAAAACTCTCCCGCGAGGGAACTAATACTAATGCATATAAACTTCGGCTAAGCCTTACCCAATTCAGGTAGTGTGGTTGTACGGTAAATTTGGAATGGTATCGCATCCAAATCCAACCATCAGTTTTATAAAAGGGTTAAGGATCGTGCCTCAACATTTTCATCATCATAAACCATTTGTGTTTCTCAACACATGTCAAAACATCTCAATAGAATGACTCATCATTCCAAGGTTTTCATAATTCCTTTTCACCAAGTGCTCCCATCTAAAGTGACTCAAGTTTTTATCTACTCTAAACTACCAAGTTAAGAGTGTTCACCAAGGTGGAAAATGATGGGATCAATCTCATGCCATAGAATGACATCTAAAGGTTTCTATATAGGTCAAGTTTTATACTCTTTATGCTACCTTCAAAACAAGTAAAGAACTTTTGGGTAAAGTAAAGGAAGTAAAGCTAGAAAATAAGACTTGGGGTAAAAATAGTCAAAGTGGTATAACTCAAGCATGCCTAAAGCATCTTTTGTCAAGTCATCTAGATTAATTCTAGCTTGCTAACAATATCTTGCTAAGTATAATACTTGCAAGTGTTAGCTTGCATTGTTAATGGTGGCTTGCCTTGGTTGGTGCAGTGGTTGAAGTTTTCTTCTTCTTCTTCTTCTTGGTAGAACTCCTCCTCCTCGTAAGCTTGGTCGGTACTATCTTCTATAAATACATACGGAGTACACAATCACCAAACAATACTTAACTAATCTAATTAGCACTCTAAGGCATATAGTTGATGATCTATTTTCATTACAAGCATCACAAGTTTTATTCAATAGTTTTATCCTTTTTATTTTAGAAAAGTAATTTCTACTCATTGAAAAATTAACTAAGATTTAATATTCACCACCTAAAATATGGGATCATGTGGACACATGTCATCACCACATATTCCAACATGTGGGAATGTGATTTAAGGGTTGGATCATAATTACTTTGGTTTAAGTTTATTATTTAATGATTTAAAGTGACTACAAATGCCTATATAGCATGTAAACCCTAATATTACTACATATTCAGATAGGTATGGTGAAATGTGATTTTTGAGAGTTGGAATCAACTCAAAAGCTAACTTGGTTGATTTTATAAAAATGTTGCAAGGTGCAAATGCTTCTGTTTTGTTATTTTTACTAGGAGAGATCTATAACTCTAATTGAATTAAATCCAACGGGCTTGGGTAGATCTTTTCAGTAGCTTTCCAACAAAATTGGAATCACTTCATTTGGATTTGTAAATCTCTCTGAATCGATTTTCAAACTAGGGGACAGAACTAAGTTTAAACTAAAAAGAAAAATCCTAATTCAAACTAATTGGGTTGCTAAGGAACGCTTAACGGGCGGGTGTGTCACTCCAGCAAGGCTCAGCTGACAGGGGGTCCACCGGTCAGCGGCTCATAACGCGCGAAGCGGTACGGGGCAATCTGGGGCTTTGGATTAGAACGGGGATCAACGGCTAGGGATCGTCGTCGACGACGGACCTATCGCCGACGAGCTCTAACCTTAACGGCTCGGTGGGGGTGCATAGGGGGCGTACCAGGGCTCCAGCGACAACGGCAAGGCGGGCAAACGGACTGGTTGTCGACAGCAAGATCAGGAACGGTCGAGGCAGCTCCAGGGGTGTTCGCAATCAGCTCCTCCAGAGGCGGCCTGCTCCGGTGCAATTCCGACGAACTGCTGCTCCCCTTGCTCTGGCTAGAGGTTTGGGACGGTCAGTGAGGTGAGGGGAGGTGAGTGTGCTGCAAATGGCTGGGGGTGCCCTCCATTTATAGGCTCGACAACGGGACAGCACGGCATGGCCAGGCGACGGTGGCGAGATGGCTACGGGCTGCTAGCGGCATGGCTGCGGGCGGTGATCAACACACGGTCTCCTGGTGGTGCTCTAGGGATTTAATGCGGGCTTAGGGGCGGTGGTATGTGGTCGGGCGGAGCTGGCGCTCTGAGCGGCAGAGGCGGCGGTGTCCACGGCGAGCGGTGGCTGTGGCGTTGGGCAGCGAACGGGCATGTTCGGCATGCTCCCTGGGTCGTGGCAAAGCGGTGGGCGTGGGCTACGGTCGAGCGGCTGCTTGGGCACGCGTGTCGGGCGCGTCCCTCTGGCGCGTGGTCGGCATGGCGCAGTCGCACTAGGCGCGGTGGTTCCTCGGTGGTCCACGGCTTGGTCTGGCTCGGGGAGGGGACAGAGGGTGGGGGTGAGGTCCTGGCTAGCTGCTAGACATGGTGAGATAGGGAGAGGTGGTCTGCTACGGTGGTTGCAAGTTTTGGCCGGCGTCATGTGCTCGGCATGGCATGGCAAGGCCACTAGGGTGTAGGGGAGTGGGGTGTAATTGCATGGTTAGATCATTGGGAGACAATGGGAGCAAATGGGGGTCAAATGGGATACAAGTTTGGCCAGAACACTATTCAAATAGTGAATTTGGTTTTTGTTTGAAATCTGTCCACAAGGTGTTTGATGAAATGGCCGCATGAACTTTCTTTTTGAATTTTGAAAAGATTTTTGGTGGGTGTGCTAGTAATAAGCTTGAGACTCTGTGGGTGCTTGGGTTTTGAAAATTGAGCTTGTTTGAGTGGTTTTTGAAATAGTGGGATCTTCCCATATGAAATAGATTCAATTTTAAACTTCATTTAAAATTAATATTTGAATGTTTTTGGCAGATCACAAAGTGGGCCTTGGTACCTCATTATGTGTACTAGCAAGGGGTGCAAATATCCACAATTGTTTATGTTAGGTTTTGAGTACTAGGAATAGCCAAAGTAGGTATGATAGTTAATTTGGCAAAAATGACCATTCACTTCATTTATTCATTTTGAGTTATTTTTCTTAGGGAAAAGTTTGGGAATGATTTAGATGATGTTTATTTCACCTAAGAATCATTTCACAAGCAATGGATCACAGAACCATGGCAATTCAAACAACTCCTATTTTAAATGCACACACATATGAATGCTTTCATATTTTTGTTTAGAAAAGTTTTTGTTAACCCTAATTTTGATGATTTGGATCTTAATAAACTTGGATTAGAGTTTTGGGATGTTACAGTTTGTATCGTGTCTTTGTGTGTGTGTTCATCATGTTATTCGTGTGTGAGTTCGCGGATTTCATCCTCTCCCTCATCACCCCTCTCACTCCGCCTCGATTTCCAAGGGATTCGTGAAAGATCGGCCATCCATGAGGTTAACCATCAACATATAACATGATAAGAGATAATTTTAGACCATATGTATCCAGTACAATATGATTATCATGTTGTAAAGACCCAAACCTGGCTTGGTTCGAATCCCTGTGATTACAGTGCTAGTCCCTGGATCGAATAGCTAGCACCCACAGTTTAAGATGTAATATCAAGATACAAAGGTCATATTACATCGCATGATCCAGAATATGAATACTTTATTACAAACTCATAGCCATAGGCTATCTTATTACAAAGCAGCAGAATACAAGTAAAGCATGGAGTCCTTCATCTTCATGTGCCACTGGCAAACATGTTGGGTGCATACTCGTAATCCTATCATCAATCCTCACTCATCAATAGAACAACCTCCAATGCATAATTCCAGTTAACCTGAAGAGGTACCAATGCATGGGTCTCCCACTATGTAATTGACTAAGCTAGAGCCCATTTGGCAGGTGGCTGTACACGGAAGCCACTGTACGAGAAATATGTTCAATCTCTAAGTTCCTGGGTGGTATTCTCCTAGTGCACACACGAAAGAGATAACCATAGACATGGTTCCCTTTATTGCCACCTTATTCTCAACTGAGTATCCACATTCCACCCAAGTGATTCATTGAGTCCTTGTTTTATTATATAAAACATATATTTTCCAATACTTCATATAATCACAATATGGTATATTCCACCCTGAATCTATAGCAGGGCTAAGCATACTACAACTACAGTATTTCCACTAAGGGATATATAAAGGATATCCTAAATAGGACATAGCATAGCATAATAACATAGTAGTCCTATCATGCATACTACAAAAATCCACTAAGTGTAATGAAAAATAGTAGGACATGGATGATAGTGTCACTTGCCTTAGTAGTTGGTGGTGTTGGTGCACTCTTTGCAGTAACACACTTGGCAATCCACACAATCTATCAAACAAAACAACCAAAACAAAACATGCACAAGATCAACACTAATGGCAATACAAAAATCATGCAAAAATATGCAAGCATGCAAGATGGCAATTTTTATTGTATAAATCGTTATAACAAGGTTTTGAACAATACTAAGTGCTTTTTGAACAATTTACAATTGCAAGATTACAAATGCAACAATTTGTGCAATTGTAATAATTAGCAATATTTTCTAGCATTTGGAAAGGCCAAACTCATTAAATAATTTCCATGCTATTAGGCATAGCCAACCAAATCTATATTTTGGTCTTACTAGATAGAGGGTTCAATTTGCAATCCATAGCAAAAAGATTCATCCAAAAATAATTTACAAAATGCTGGTTCTTGCCGATGTCTCATGGCATTAAACTCAGCATGGAAGAGTCTAAGAAGGGGTTCTTGCCGATGTCTCATGGCATTAAACTCAGCAAGACTCACTGTCCTTCGACCACTGATGAGTGAGAGCGCATGAGTAGGGTTCCATATGCTTCATCTATTGGATCCATCATGTATGCAATGACATGTACCCGCCTAGATGTTTCCTATGCTCTAAGTGTTTCGAGCAGATACCAGGCTGATCTAGGTGAAAGCCACTGGACAACGGTAAAGAATATCCTTAAGTAATTGAGAAGGACTAAGGATATGTTCCTAGTTTGTGGAGGTGAGGTTGAACTCAGTGTAAAGGGTTACACATATGCGAGTTACCTTAACGACTCAGATGACTCCAAATCACAATCAGGTTATGTGTTTGTCATGAATGGTGATGTTGTGAGCTAGAAAAGTTCCAAGCATGATACAATGGCCTCCTCTTCAACAGAAGCTAAATATATTGCTGCCTCGGAGGCTGCAAAGGAAGCTGTTTGGATTAGGAATTTCCTGATTGCTCTTGGTGTGGTTCAGGGCCTATCCAATCCCATGGACGTTAATTGTGACAATAATGGTGCTATTGCACAAGACAAGGGACCTAGACAGCACCAGAAGAACAAACATATTCGCATGCGTTACCATCTGATTCGTGAGTTCATTGATGATGGTAGTGTCATGTTATGCAAAATACATATGGACTAAAATGTTGTTGATCCCTTGACAAAGCCACTCCCATAGCCTGCGCATGAAGCACACACAAGAGCAATAGGTATTTGATACTATCTAGATTGACTCCAGTGCAAGTGGGAGACTGAAGGAAATATGCCCTAGAGGCAATCATAGAGATGATTGTATTTCATATGTATCCATGAGTTTTTATAATGTTCCTTGAATATCCATATATCAGGCAAGTTGTATTGATTGGCAATTATGTGAATTGTTTATGAAACTGTTTACTTGTATGGTTATCTAATAGTTGTCCCTAGTTAGAGTTCATGTGAGGACACACGTGAATATTAGACTAGCACATCGATTGGTTGATGACTATGTTTCGCAAGTCATAGACATGGAGATGTCAAACCAATGATGTGGACACATGTTATGAACATGGGGTTGGACTGACCCAACTTGAGACTGGCAATAATACTTGCAGCTCTCTCTACACATCATGTACGTTTTGTCCTTAGACCTAAGATTGTCGCATATACTTGAGATCTGGATCAACCTACTTTGGAGCTATCAAACACTACTCCGTAACTAGGTAGTTACAAAGGTAGATTTCGGATTTGTCCTGATACATGCTGCAAGGCATTGGTCAATCAAGATGGGATTTGCCCCTCTCTACTTGAGAGAGATATCTCTGGGCCCCTCGAGTGATCGGATCCAGAAATGCATGGCCCTGCTACATACGGTTAAGAGTTAACCAAGTAAAGGGATTCCAAATCATAGTATCGAGAAAGAGAGGTCAGCTTGGAGCTAGACCAAATATCATAGGGCAAAGGGAAAGACATGTACTCAACCTTGTGATGGTTCGACTAAATGATCTTTATATGCATTTAGGCGTTGGCACGTCTTGCTAGAGGCCGCTACAAACTATTGACGGAGTAAGTGTACTCGTGTCATGTCTACATGTGTATGAACCTATAGGGCCACACACTTTAGGGGTGGAAGCCTAATGAGGATTGGATCCGAATTAGACCAGGCTTAGGCTGCTAATGGGCTGCTAATGTAGAAGCCCACGAGGGATGCCTATATAAGAGAGAGTGAGGCGAGCTGAATAGGGTTGAGCATTCCACCCAGCCACCACTCCTCTCACGCATGTGTTGCACGAGCAGACCTAGCATTCTGGCATGTGACGGCTTCCACTCCAGACATGTGGATACCTTGGAGGTGCTGCAGCTGTAGCACTTGGACGAGCCGCGCAAAGGGGAGCTGCTTGTGGGACGAGGACATGGAGGAGACGTAGAACATCTACACTGTCCCGACGTGCTTCATCAAGTTCTGCAACTACGCGTCTAGTGGTAATCTCGTAATCTATGACAACAGTATTCCTGGTTGACGCGGTAGAAATTTTTGATTTACGCTAGTGTAGCCTACTCGTTTCCCTACAATTGCCCACCACGAAGAGAGCACCCACGTGGATTGAATTTTTAATGACTTGGATGGCCCACTAGAACTGGGACCCTCCCGGCGTTCACAAGCCAATAGGGGCGGCCCCGGAGATACTTGGCCTTAATGAGTTGCATCCAAAGGCCCCCATCATCTTGGAGGATTCGCCAAACCCACTTTAGTAAAGGGCCACATTGAAGCGGCATGAGTCAAGAACTCCTAAGCCACCAAGGATTTTGGGGGTACAGATATCCACCCACTTCACCATATCTTATTTCTGGTGCCCATCTCTGGCTATCCAAAAGAACCTAGATAGCTATTTCGCAAAGTCTATGTGGGTTCCATCAGGAAGCAGATATAGGCCCATCTGATATATAGTGAGGCTGGACAAGCACGATTTGATCTTGATAGTCTTGATCCCCTTGGACGTGAGGAGCGCACGCCATAGTTCGGCTTTAGACCGAACCTTTGCAACCATGGGAGCAAGGTCCTTGATTAGCACCCAAGATTCTCTCATGGGCATCCCTAGGTAGGTAACAGGGAAGTCCGCCAACCGACAGTTCAAGTGGTCTGCAATGAATTATCTATCCTCATCTGGGAAGCCCACGATCATGACCTCACTCTTGTAGAAGTTAATCTTGAGCGCCGACATGGATTCAAAGTACAGGAGCAGGAACTTGAGGTTAATGATGTCAAGGTCTAATCCCTGCACCGTGATCATATTATCATCCGCATATTGGAGGTGGGTAATGTTGGAAATATGCCCTAAAGGCAAATAATAAAGATAGTTTATTGTCACATTTCAAATATTCATAATAATTTTTATACCATTCTATAATTGTACTAAGTGGAAACATTAGTACACGTATGTTATGTAAACAAACCAAGTCCCTAGTAGCCTCTATTCAACTAGTTCATTGGTCAACTGATAATCGAGGTTTCCCAATCATGGACATTTATGTCAATTGACAATGGGGTCATGTCATTAGATGAATAACATGATGGACACACACCCAACTCAAAGTATTACAATGAGATTAGTCACAAGCTTCAAAATTGTGATGACTAGCAAAACATAGTAACCCGCTCCTTTGACTGTGAGATCATATATAATCATCATTACTGGTGGTAGCCTTGATGGTACCAAACACCACTCCGTAAAAAGGTGATCATAAAAGTATTAATCAGGTTTTCCGAAAGGATGTGTAGAGGAGTATGTATCAATATTGGGATTTCCTTGTCATCGTGATGGATAGATACTCTAGGCCCACTCAGTGAGATAACATCTATAAAGTTTGCAAACGTGTGACTAGGTCACGAGGATGTAATATCACAGGAACGAGTAAATGTGTTTGTCGGTAACGAGGTCGAACTAGGTATGGAGATACCGATGATCGGATCTCGGACAAACTAAGTATCGCATAGCAAAGGGAATGAGACTCGACCTTTTAGGACTCAAGCGATCAAGTTAAATCATGGAATGCACAGGGGCCATTATGGGTATCTAGATACCGCTATTGTTCATTGGTAGGAGAGGTGTCTCGATCATGTCTATGTGTTTCCGAACTATAGGTGGCACGCTTAAGGGTAGTGACGCTTAGGGATTGATTCGGGATTAAAGGATAAAAGAGAAAGAACACCGGAATTGTTCCGGGGAGGTACCAGAAGTGTTTCGGTGAAATCTGATATTGATCAGAGGGGTCCAAAAGGTGTTTCAGAGTGATAGGTATTAAATAATATGTATTTAATATTAATTAAATGAATTAATATTAAAAATATATTTTTAATTGTATTTAATGGGGCAACCCACCTAAATGGGCCTCCGGAGAGGCCCAAGAGGGGGCCGCATGCCCTAGGAGGGGCCAAGGGGTGGCCAGAGGCCCTAATGGGCTTGTTCCCACGTGGGTCCCATGAGTGGGGCTGGCCGGTGCGCCTCCCCACTTTCTCCCTTAATTAGTCCCACCCTGGGACTTTGAGGGAGGGAGTACCTCCCTTCCACCTATAAATAAAGGGGAACCCCTCCAATCAAAGGCATCCCAATTTCTCTTTCTCTCTCTCCGTCACGTGTGGTTCCTCCATTGGAACATGCATATGAGAAAAGAGCTATCCACCATAAACACACCGTTGTGCTATTAGTACTTCGGTCTAGATCAATCTTCTTCCGCTACTTTGCAGGATTGGAGTCCGGGGGACGTCTCTACACCGGATGTGTGTAGAACTTCGGATACGCTGCATTTTCGGTGCTTAGAGCTTGGCGCTTGGAGCTTGGATCCATGAAGCTTGGAGCATGGCGCTTGTTCGTCTACACGACCTTGAGGTCGACGCTGTTGTTCATCTTCATCATCAATGTTCTCCTGGACGTAAAAGCTTTTGGTATTCAAGGGTATGAATACTGAATCCCTCTGTTACTTTACATCTGTATAGAATAGATATTGGCTAAGGTGTTCGCATTGTTAGGAAATATTTTGTTTTCTGCCACGAAACCCAGCAGTGATATCAGAGCCGATCTATGCGTAGATGTTTGGTATGAGTAGAACACACGTTGACTGTGTGGGCATAGATTCTCTAGTTGCTACCATCCCACGTGTACTTGTTCATCTCGCGGCAATGTCGGATGAAGCAGGCTGGACCGACCTTACGCATAACCTTACGCGAGACTGGTTCCATGATTGACATATGGCTTGTACCATATAAGTGGTCAGTGGGTGTCTATCTCTCTAACATTAGTTGATATGGCATTTACAAAGGACGACCCTGGGAAGGGACTTAAAGCGGTAACTAGTCAATCCATGTTATGGTTGGATGTTCGTACGTAGAAATAGTTCTCTTGCGAAAACCCTAACAACCGCATAAAACATGCAAATATCAAGTAGAGGCATTTAACTTTATTTTGCATGGCATGTGACATGATATGGTACTGGTAAGTTTTATAAAATGTTCTACCACCGGCTCGAAGACGACATGGACCTTGGCACTGACGGCCCAAAATATAGAGCTCGTTGGGGAATCCCAAGAGGAAGGTATGATGAGCACAACAGTAAGTTTTCCCTCAGTTTTGAAACCAAGGTTATCAATCCAGTAGGAGCAAGGAAACACCTCCAAGGTGTTGCTAGCTAGTCTTTGACAGGGCCCACTACCGGTGCTAGCAGCAACATGGAAACTTACACAACACAACCACAGAACTTTGCCCCCAACTTATAGTGAGGTTGTCAATCTCACCGGTTTTGCTGAAAACAAAGGATTAAACGTATTGTGTGGAAGAAAGTAATAGTTTGCAGAAAGTAAACAAAAAATAGTAAATAGTAAACAGTTGTGGATTGATGGTAAAAGAAAGGACCGGGGTCCATATTTCACTAGTGGTGGCTCTCCTTAAGATAGAAGACATGCTCGGTGAACAAATTACAGTGGGGCAATTGACAAACATCGAGAAAGAAATCATGCATATACTACTCATCTTGACTCCTTTGAGATTTGATTGGGCATTACAACATTATACATAGACCGTAATCCAACTACATCTATGACTAATAATCCACCTTCAGGTTATCAATCCAAACCCCCTCCAGTATTATGTTGCAAGAAACAGATAATTGCATTACGCATTGCGTGTAAAGTAAACAATACGATTGTTCTATGAACAAAGGATTGTTGTTTTCTCCCTAGTAGCAATATCACATCTAGTACCTTAGAGATTTCTGACACTTCCCCAGATTACTAGAGGCATGAATCACTATCGAGCATAAATACTAACTCTTGGAGTTGCCAGCATCTACTTGGCCAAGATAGCTACTAACAACGGAAAGCATGCAAGATCACAAATAACAAAGACATGATAGAATCAATAATCAATCTGAAATAGCATATCAATATCCATCGGATCCCCACAAACACAACATGTAGGATTACAAATAGATGATCTTGATCATGAATGGAGCTCACAAGATCTAAACATGATAACACAAAGGAGAAGAACCAGCCATCTAGCTACTACATTGACCCGTAGTCCAAGGATGAACTACTCACGCATCACACCGGAGGCTTGCATGATGATGAAGAAGGCCTCCAGGGTGAATTCTCCCCTTCGGCAGGGTGCCGGGAAGAGCTTCAGATCCCTCTCGATCTAGGGATGGATATGACAGCGGCTACAGACTCTTTCGTGGAATTTTGATCGGGTACTTAGGGTTTCTGTATTGGAAGTATCTTATAGGCGAAAGGGGAGGCCGAGGGGGTGCCCGAGGTGGCCAGACCACCCCCTCACATGGGCCAGTCTTGGCCGCACAGCTAGGTGGTGTGGCGGCCCCCTTGGCCCCTCTCCGTCTCGTATTATGGCTCCATCTCCCCCTCGGTGAAAAACTGACTTTGGCTTTTATCCTGTCCAATTCCGAGAATATTCATTTTCTGACTTTCCTGGAACCAAAAACAGCAGAAACAGGCAGCTGGCACTGTGGCTTACTCCAAAGTGTGGACAAAACATAAGAAAGTAGATAAAACTAAGCATGGAATATCAAAAATTATGGATACGTTAGCAACGTATCAAGCAACATGCTGGAGCGCTCAATGGAGATCAAGGCACGCCGACCATGTCATGTCACATTACATTTCATGTGATTTACATTATGCATCTTATTTTGTGTGTATTAGATATACGATGATAGCATTATAAGATGATCCCTCAAACATAATTCCAATGGGCGTGTTCCCCTTGTGTGTGCACCACTAAGAAAGTTCTCCGTTATGAGGCACGCCATGATGATCGAGTGTCAGACATATCTATGTTTGCGTACGGTGGGTGTAAGAAATGTTGCAATGCAATACACACAAGTTAGAGTTGGCAAGCCTAGCATGTACAGACATGTCCTCGGAACACAAGAGATCGAAAGGTCGAGCATGAGTCACATGGTTAATGTGATTGACATTGTTGAATCTCTACCTTTGAAGCTATGCCATCAACCATGACAATCGGGGGTGGCGTAGCGAATTAGGGTCATATAATCACCAAACGACAATGAGGGATGTTCGTTTGAGTGGGAGTTCTATAAGTTTAGTTTAATTAAACATGAACTCATATTATGAACAAAATCAAAGTGAATTTGCATAGTTCGTTGTAGTTATTAGCATATATTGACTTCCTTGCATTTTAGCTTTAATTGAGATATTAGAACTATAGAAATTTGGATATTCAACTTTACAAACTAGTATCATATTGTTTGAAGTGTCAATCTAAAGTTTAAAGTAATATTGCAAACTTTTAGCAAACCTCACTTACTCCATGGAATTTAATAAGTAGTATTAAATCAAGAGTAAGAATTCTAGTGTTAGTATCTAATTATCACAATTGCCTCCATAATTCTTGATGCTTTGGGTATTAAGGTTATCTAGGAGTTGAAAAGAATTATTTTTAGAAACTATCATGTGTGGAAGATATTATGATATCTAAAACAATGATTAATTGCAAAGGTTGGAGATGCTAGGTGTCCTGATCTCCCAAAAGGTTTTGGGAACTACTATTATACTCACAATTCATCTTGATGAGCTATAGTAGCTTGATCATGAAAGTTGTCATGATAGGATGAATTAAAAGAGGTGTAGGTAAAATGTTTACTACACTAAAAGATTACTAAAGTTGGAATTTGGAACAAAGCCAAACATTTGATAATGGTGATCTATATCAAAGTGCAAGTCCAAGGGAATTAGTGTTTGACTAATACTCTTTGAATTATGTGTAATGAGAATGATGCCACCATTGATGTTGATAGATTTTTCTAAAAGGAAAGGAGAATGACCTGGAAATTTCCAACTCATGTATATAGATGATATACATGTGGGTGTATTCATTGCTTGTTAAATGGTGTGGTTCTTGGGTATTGGATACTAGATTAGTTGGTATGAATTGTCATACAGAACAACACAATACAAGAACTACAATGGCCTAAGTAACTGGCAAAAGAATATAGTATGATACTCATCGAAAACAAATAAAGTGTTATTTTTTGTTTCTCGTTGGAATCAAACCTATCCTTCAATAATTATTATTTGGTTCTGGCATTATGAGAATAGTAATTGTTCAAATTATCGCCATATTCATAAAGGATGATTGGGACCTTATAAATCTTGATTGGAGAAACTACATCCATAGTTATGGTGCTAAAATTTCATAAGACCAATGATTATAAGTAACATTGTCGTTTAAGTAATATTGGAAATGAAACATGAAGAAACTCCATGTTGATGGGATTTTGGAGTCTTTTAATTATGAATCAAATTGATGCTTGTGAAAATTTCCTAGAGATGATTAAAACTCGTTCATAGGCCAAAAGAGGAACGGATGACTAGCTTATTGGACATTATACAAAGTGATGTATATAGTCCATTATGTGTAGTTGTGTGTGGTGGATCTTTCAACTTCATAAAAACTTTAACCAAAGATTTGAGTGAATATATGAATATTTACTTAATGAGGAAGACGTATGAAACGTTTGAAGATGTTTAAAGACTTTCAAGATGGAGTGGAAAATCATTGTAACAAGAGAATATAGAATTTATGATTGGATCATAAAGGAAAATATTTGAGTTACAAAGTTTAGCAAACACCTAAGAGTTGAGGAATTGTTCCATAGACTTGCATTTCTCAAAACACCATAGTGTATGGAATGTTCGAGAAATGTAACCGAACCTTGTTTGACATGGTAAGATAAAAGGTGTCATTTATATAAAACTACCATTATATTTTGAAGTATTAAGCTTTAGTGACTACCGCTTTCACACTGAAAAGAGCGACATCATGATCTGTTAGAATGGTACCATAATAAGTTATGGAATGGGATAAAACCCATGTTGTCTTTTCTTAAAATGTTGGTATGCAAGGCATATGTAAAATATTTACAACTAAAGTCGGATACATTGTAGGTTATCCAAAGTAACCATTGGGAATTCCCCCATAACACTAAAGACGAAAGTGTTTGTCACTGAAATGTCCAGTTTCTTGAGAATGAACTTTTTGTAAAAATTTAAGTGGGAGGACAATGGAACATTGATTAAGGTTATTGAACCTGAGTTATATGATCAGAGTAGCGCAACACTAGAAATTGTCCTGGAGGCGGCCACAATGCTCATGGCTCCTGTGCCTCAAAGGTTGAGATCACGAGATCTAAGTTCCTATTGAACCGTGTAAGTTGGATAACAATCAAATAGCCAGATTTGATAATGAATCATTGTTTGACAGTGATGAACCAACTACATGCAAAGAAGCGATGATGGGTCCTGACTCCATCAAATGGCTAGAAGCCATGAAATCGTGATAGTTCCATAGACGAGAAATCAAGTTTTGAACATGGAAGACCCTCTAGAAAGCGTGAATCCTATGGATCGTATTTGGATCAATAAAGAAACAGACATGGATGTTTCACATCTATGAAATAGTCGAAATATTGTTAAAATAGTTTACGATTATGTTCAATGAGTTGACTATGATAAGATTTGATCTTTTATAGCGATATTTAGTCTGAATGAATTAATGTAGCAACCACTATGTATGACAATTGTGGTACATGGAAATTGAACAAAACAAAACAACGTTCTTCTAAAAGAATGGTTACCTAGGACGTGTGCATGACATGGTCCAAAGGGTTTTGTTAATTCAAAATGGATGCTAAAAGGCATGCAAATTTCAATGGTTGAGCATTGCGGAGTTGGAATCTTCATTGTGATAAATTGATAAAAGGTTTAGTTTCATCAGAGACAATGAAGATGCTTGCATTTGCAAGAAATTAAGTAGGAGCACAGAGACATATTTATAATACATTAAGTAGTGTACATATTGATTGAAAATGATGTATCTTTTTATTTACACAAGTTAAGAATTTCATTAAAATTGGATTTCAATGAAAGAATTAGGCAAAACCAGAATATTGGGCATCAATGTCTATGTGGATAGACTGAAGTGCTAATATGGTTATGCCAAAAGTACATAGATGAAATATTGAATAAAGCTTGATATGGAAGCGACAAGAAAGGTTCCTGTCGCATGGAAGAGGTTGGAGCAAGATTCAAGTATTTTGACACTTGGTGAGTGGTCACATGAATGATTTGATAAATCATGCATGCCATGATATGTACACAACCAGATATGTCCTATGCTCTAAATGTTATGAGCATATATACCAGAATGATTCATAAAATGATCATTGGACAATAGTAAGGATATCCTATGTGCTTTCAAATGACTAAGGATATACATCATGTATAGAAAAGTGACAAATAGTTCATTGTAAAGTTTTATCTTGACACTAGCTTTGTCACAAGATACAAATTAAGTTTATCTCAATTTAGTTTATATGTTAAGGCGACACAATGAAATGGCAGAAAGCTCCATGATAGTTTTGGACAAGTTCCAAAATTTAAGACATTGTAATAGATACTACAACGAAAGGCTAAGTATATGTCTGTTCTAGGAGTAAGAGGGCATTTCTGTCAAATAGTTTGTTATCAAACTAGGTGCAGTTCCAAGTGGGTTATACTATGAAGATCTATTGTACGATAATAGTGTCAACATGTGTTTAAGCTCAAGGGAATAAGGTATCACCAAAGGACTAAATTATACAATGCCGTCTCATTTGCGAATGAGTGATGCATAATGACGCAAAGACATGCAAATACACATAGACCTAAAAGTGCCAGTTCTGGAGATTAGGTTTACCACAAGCAAAGCATGTAAACAACACGAATGTCCATAGGTGTTAAATGTGTAGAGTAATAATCTAGATTATTGACTCTACTGCAACTGAGAGACAGATGGAAATATTCCCTATAGGCAAATAATAAAGATAGTTTATTGTCATATTTCAAATGTTCATAATAAGTTTTATACCATGCTATAACTATACTAAGTGGAAACATTAGTACACATGTGGTATGTAAACAAACCAAGTCCCTAGTAGCCTATGTTTAACTAGTCCATTGGTCAACTGATGATCGAGGTTTCCCGATCATGGACATTTATGTCAATTGACAATGGGGTCATGTCATTAGATGAATGACGCGATGGACACACACCCAACTCAATGTAGTACAATGAGATCAGTCACAAGGTTCAACATTGTGATGACTAGCTAGTGTCCGCGTAGTAACCCACTCCTTTAACGGTGAGATCATATATAATCATCATTACTGGAGGCAGCCTTGATGGTACCAAACATCACTCCGTAAAAAAGTGATCATAAAAGTATTTCTCAGGTTTTCTGAAAGGATGTGTAGAGGATTATGTATCAAGATCGGGATTTGCTTGTCCGCGTGACGGATAGATACTCTGGGCCCACTCCATGATATTACATCTATAAAGTTTGCAAACATGTGACTAAGTCACGAGGATGTAATATCACGGGAATGAGTAAATGTATTTGTCGATAACGAGGTCGAACTAGGTGTGGAGATACCGATGATCGGATCTCTAACAAGCTAAGTATCGCATAGCAAAGGGAATGAGACTCGAGGTTTAAGGCTCAAGCGATCAAGTTAAATCTTGGAATGCATAGGGACCATTACGGGTATCTAGATACCGCTATAGTCATTCATAGGAGAGGTGTCTCGATCATGTCTATGTGTTTCGGAACTGTAAGGGTGGCACACTTAAGGCTAGTGATGCTTAGGGATTGATTCGGGATTGACGGAGAAAAGAGAAAAAACACCGAAATTGTTCCAGGAAGGTACCGGAAGTGTTTCGGTGAAATCCGATATTGATCGGAGGGGTACAAAAGGTGTTTCGGAGTGATAGGTATTAAATAATATGTATTTAATATTAATTAAATGAACTAATATTAAAAATATATTTTTAATTGTATTTAATGGGGCAGTCCATCTAAATGGGCCTCCGGAGAGGCCCAAGAGGGGGTCGCATGCCCTAGGAGGGGCCAAGGGGTGGCCAGAGGCCCTAATGGGCTTGTCCCCACGTGGGGCCCATGAGTGGGGCTGGCTGGTGCACCTCCCCCACCCCCTCCCTGGATTAGTCCCACCCTAGGACTTTGAGGGAGGGAGTACCTCCCTTCCACCTATAAATAAAGGGGCACCCCTCCCAACAAAGGCATCCCAATTTTCTCTTTCTCTCTCTCTCTTCCTCACGTGTGGTTCCTCCATTGGAAGATGCATATGAGGAGAGATATCTCCACCATACGCACACCGTCATGCTGTTGTGACTTCAGTCCGGATCAATCTTCTTCCGCTACTTTGCTGGATCGGAGTCCGGGAGATGTCTCTACACCGGATGTGTGTAGAACTTCGGATGCACTACATTTGCGACGCGTGGAGCTTGGAGCATGGTGCCCGTTCATCTGCACTACCTTGAGGTCAACATCATTGTTCATCTTCATCGTCAACGTTCTTCTGAACATAAAAGCTTTAGGTCTTCAAGGGTATGAATACTGAATCCCTCCTTACTTTACATCTGCATAGAATAGATCTTGGCTAAGGTGTTCGCGTAGTTAGGAATAGTAAGGATTTATGCCATAGAACCCAACATGTAGTCCCACCTCCGAGGATCAGATGCCCTACCACACCTGAGATATGGACAATGATCTTGGCCTTATCCAAGATCTTTGCCAAGGCATCCACCACAGAATTAAAGAGAAGGGGCGAAATCGGGTCCCCATGTCTAACTCCGCGGGAGGGTCTAAAATACGGACCCACTTCCGGATTAACATTGATACCACTCATGACAAACTATATAATCCAAAAATCATCCTATCATCAAGTCCTCGTCGCTCAAGGACTTGTCTAAGGAATGCCCAGTCTAGCCTATCATAGGCCTTCTAAAAGTCTAGCTTGAGAAAGACTCCTTTCTAATGGTGCACCTTCACCTCATGAATAATTTTATGAATAGAAAGTACACCATAATATGAATCAAGCGACCCTTTAGGAAGGCAAAAGAAGTGGATGGATCAGGCGTTCCATGTCCGGGGCGAGTCTAATGGCACAGATCTTTAGAAAATGCGCTATATGACATTGATCACCGTGATCGGTCTAAATTGGCAAATATTAGTGGCCCCAACTAGATTGGGGATTAGGGTAATCATGCCAAAGTTAAGCCTAGACATGACAAGAGTCCTAGAGTAGAACTCCTAAAACATTGGCAAAACTAGGCGAAGTTGCTCCTAGAAGGTCTAGAAGAAGATCACTGGCAGCCCATCCGGGTCGAGAGGAGAGTTAGCTTTCATAGACTTGATGGCCTTGGCTACCTCAGTATGGAGGAATGGGCGTGTGAGCTCCATTTCTCCTCTATGGTCACCTTGGCGCCCTCAGGCCAGAAGTCCATATTCAGCAAGAGTCCCGATCTCGGGGCTGCCAAAAAAGGTCCCGATAGAACACATAAATATGGGACGAGATATCCCTCTGGTCCTCTAGAAGAGACTTTGCATCCCAGAGGCACGACATCGAGCACTTCCTATGCCTGCCATTTGTGATGGCATGGAAGTAGGTCATGTTCGACTCCCATGGAGAGTCTAGTTCTGGCGACTCCTCTATCTCTAGAATGTCTCCTCCCCCTTGTAGATCTCCATAATGGAGGTCTCCTGGGAATACCTATGGGACCAGCCATCTGCTGAAAGCCCCACCAGAGCTTCTTCCTGGTCCAAGGCCTTGATCTCCTACATAATGGCGTCCTTCTGCCCTCTAATCGCGTCCCTATGTTCACCCCCACCCTACATCAGTTGTCGTGACAGCTTAGCACAATGGTGCCAGACATCAACTACACAGTATACGCGGGGGGTAGAAGCGGCAGCCTCCATCCATCTAGATCGAACAATCTCCACAAAACCTCGTTGTTTAAGCCAGAAATTCTCGAAGTGGAAGCGGTTCAGTCTAGGCGGTGACCCTCCTCTAGAGAACAAAAGGAGAGGGGTATGGTCAGAGCCAACCCCGGTGACCGCGCGGAGCGAGCACAACAGAAAGGCCACCTCCCATTCCACCGATACAAAGACTCTATCGTGGACACTATGAATCGGGTCAAGCTGCTTATTGGTCCAAGTAAATATGGCCCCAACCCTAGTGATCTCTCTGAGGGTGAGGTCTGTGATGCAGTCGTTCAACATGCGAATTCTATGGAGGTCCACGTTTGGTAAGATCTTGTCTTCGGTAGAGCGAATGAGGTTGAAGTCCCCTACCACTATGACAGGGGTCTCTGTATGCTCCACCTTATATTTGAGCTCGAGGAAGAACTCAGGGGACATCCTATGGTCCGTAGGGCCATAAACAATGATCACCTCCCATTTGAGGTTCTATTGTGTATGGGTGAGATCCATGCTCACAAAAAATTCCCCGCGGTCCATATCCTCTACCTCGAACGTATACTCCTTGATGCCAAGGAGTATGCCACCCGAGTGGCCACAAGCCGGGAGCCAAGTCCAAACGAACTTGTGGCAGGACAGACCCTCTAACTCCAGTATCAATAAGTCCTACCAAATCGTCTCCTAGAATCCCATGATATCCACATCTTCTTGCCATAAGTATTCATTTATTTGACGGTGCTGACCGTCCTGCCCGAACCCCTGGATGTTCCAAATGAATGCTCATATTGCTCTGAGGATGTTCATGGGGGATATCACTAGGTCGAGGCCCTCTTACTGGGGGCGGAGCGGGCATGATCGAACAGGTTCTGGCAAGTAGGAGCTTTAGGTCGCCTCCCGCGAGGTCTCCCCTCTCGTGGAGTCCTCATAGGGGCCAAAACACTATCAGACCCGAGAGGTGGATCCGTGTTGGGCCCAGGTTCGCTTGAACCAGGTCCAACCAACATAAGGGCCCGTTCTCGCTCCCATGCGTCACGCGCACGGGCCACGATGATCTGTCCCTCCTACACCTCTCTAGCCTTGATGGTCGCTATCTGCTCAACCTAGGGACCCTTCTCTCTGCGAAAGACAATGTCGCTGTCTAAAGCGACTATGCTCAGGTGGTCCAGCGGGACCTCCTCCAAAATTGAGAACCTGTATCTAGAAGGAAAACAAGCACCAATACAGGGTGGAGGAGGTACATGAGTGTTGTCGGATTGATGACAAGTACACCATGAGGGGGTCCTCGAGGCGTGCGGAAGAGAGGGGTGTGAGACGTACGGTGTTCCAGGACGGTGAGCACACAAGTTTACCTGGTTGAATCCATGGCTTTGGACGGATCCTACTCCTGCTAGCAATCCAGTAATACGGCAGAGCCGGATATGGGTTACAAGGGTTTCGCCTGTGCGAGTTGAGATTGTAGACTATTATGGTGTGCTCTAAAGGCTCTCCCTAGGACGGCTTATATAGATATCCGGCCTAGGGTTTACAGGAGAGATCTATCCGGCTACGACTAAGAGTCGGTTATAGAGTACATCTACAAGTAACACTATGGGCCTAAGTCGGTAAGTCTTCTGGTCCTTCCCGTAGCCGGACTGAACTCCGTCTCTTCTCCCTGACTATGCCACCCGTGAAGCAAAACTCTAACCCGAAGTGGGCCACCCTGGTCAGTGAGGAACTGTGAGGATACCCGGAAAGTATATCCCCAACAGCAACCCCCGGAAGTCTCCAAGATCCAAAGTTGGATTTTATCATCGTTTAGCTTCATCTTCGGCTTGCAGAATCTTAAAGGGTTCCTGAAACTTCACAACAAAATATACGATCCGGGTCTTAAAAATAAGTCGGACCTATCAACAGGTTACTCGGATTCTCCAGCTTGATTTCAAACTAAGCCGGAATTTGGTCTCTAACGCCACCTGACACAAGTCACGTCATCTGACAGACATCCTGTCAGCACGACCGTTTGTGGGTCCGTGGTTCGCGGAACCGAGGCACCGTTTTAATGCGTGCGCGGAGATCGAGGCGACGTAATCATCGCGTGGGTCCTTCCTAGTTCCTTCCACGACGTGTGGCGGTTGTACTATAGCATTTGCACGAACCTTGGCGCGGTTAGGTGGATATAAGGGGTGAGGATTCTCCTCCTCCTTTCTTCACCTGTTCCTTTGCCTTTTCCTCTCCTCCAAATCTCCTCCGCGCGCATAGAGCTCCTCTGCTTTCCCCCAAAAACTCCCAGCGCCGCCCATCTTAGGTCATCTGCTCGCCGGAGAAATGGCTTCTTCATCCTCTTCCAGCTTGGTGGTAGCGGCGGCGATGGCGGCGACGGAAGCGGCGGCGGAGAAGGAAAGCTTCCGCGGGGTCTGGATTCCCTGCGTGCTAGATGATGAGAAGCTCCACGGCGTGGAGACAGAAGGGCTCCTTGGCCGGCGGATCAAGCGGCTTTGGGAGACCGTCCCCAACTCACAAGCCGTGAGCGGGTCCACTTCGGCACCCACCTCGACAGAGGTTTGTCATTTCCTCCCTCGGAATTCTTTTTCGAGGTGATTGACCATTATAGTGTTCAACTCCACCATCTTCCTCCCAACTCTCTCCTAGAGATGAGCGCTTGTGCCTCTTTGTGTGAGGGATTTCTCGGCATTAGGCCGAATTTGACCTTATTCCGGTATTACTTTCATGTTCGGAGAAATTCTATCACTGCCGGTGTTCCTTATATCACCGATTGTTGGGTCCGCAGCATAGAAAACAAAAATTTTCCTACGGTGTGAACTATACGCCAAGATCTATCTACTAGGTACAAAGCAACGGGTGGACATACATCCAAATAGAACTTACCCTCGTAGACAACAAGCTTTGTTAACGAGTAGGAACTCATGGTTGATGTAGTCGTACACTTGCCGATCTCAATATCGTGATGAAGTCCAGCAGGTCCGGCTCCAGCACGTCCATCAGATCCAGCTCTAGCACCACCAAGTCCAGCACCACAAAGCAGCGGTGCATCCGTGATCGCACACACGTCCGGTACCCCGACAACCTCCGTCCCTCGCTCCAGCAAAGCAGCGGAAGCAGCAACTCCTTTCCAGATAAAGCCACCGGGAACATGTATCTCTCATTTAAAGCCACCATATAAAGTCCCCACTTTAAATGCATTAAATTTCTCCAAATTTAATGCTCTCTCATTTAATAAAACTCTTTTATTAATTTTATTGAGAATTTTGTTAATTACTTTAATTAACAAACATTCACATAAAACCCCTGCAACATTTCAATATTACATGCAGAACCAATTTCAGCAATTTCACCCGAAACAGTTTTGGTGTCTATTGAAATAATTCCAGCGCTTTCTTAAATCTTTATCTGAAACATATTTGCTCCAAATGGTGTCGGTATCCCTTAAGTGTGTCACCCTACGATTCACGAATAATGCAGACATGATCGAGACCCCTCTCCGATCAATAATCAAATGGGACCCGGAGATCCATCGACTCCTACACATTCAACGATGACTTCTGTGATCGTGAGAACCTTTAATGCTAGTAACTAAATCCCTTTGTCCCACGATATATTACATGTCCGAGATTCGATCATCGGTATCTCCATACCTAGTTTGATCTCATTACCGACATGCACTCTTTTCTCCTTCCCGTGATATAACATTCTAGTGATCACATCACTTGCTTGCAAGCTATTTCAATGTGATATCACCGAGAGGGACTAGAGTATATCTATCCGTCATCGGGATGGACAAATCCCACTCTTGATCCATGAGCCTCAACATAACACCTTCGTAGCACTGAACCCACCTTTATAGTCACCCTGTTACGGTGTGACGTTTGATGTTATCAAGATACTCTTCCGATGTTAGCAATTAACATGATCTCATGGTCTAAGGAATAAGATTACTTCGTATGATGTTATAGCAATATAAACATAATGACTTGATCGTAATGCTATACTTCGGATGAATGTTCATCGCATCATTCCACCAATGGTGTGACCTTGTTATTAACAACATCCAATATCCATGATCAGGAAACCTTGATCATCTTGTTAATCAACAAGCTAGTCTATAACAGAGGCATGACTAGGAACCCTTTTTGTTTATTAAACACACATGTATTGATGTTTCCGAATCAATACAATTCTAGCATGTGAAATAAACATTTATCATAAACATGGAATAAGATAATAACCACTTTATTATTGCCTCTCGGGCATATTCCCTTCACCGATACCATTAGTTTTTCGCTTAGACGCGAGCGTGCATATCCCAAGGTCTTAGCTAGTAACTCGGTCAAACAGTGGCCAGCCACCTTCTTTTATCACAAGGATATTCCGGCTCCCGACAAAGCTACTTCTTTGCCGACTTTTGTCGATGGAGCTGCCACGGCCCAACCGTCTTGGGACGAGGCTGCTCCGGCTCTCAGTAACGATCTGATCCTCGCTAAGAGGCGGGTTGAATATCTGATCAAACACAAAGGACTAAAGGGATCCGACTTCGTCCAATGATGGGTGTCATGCCGGATCTAGCCCCTTCAGTACCACGGAGACCGAATGATGCACTCCATCATGTCGTCCAAGAAAGACTCCCTCTGCATCAGCCCTAGAGCCTATACCACGCAAGGTTACATAAGCCAGATTAAATGGCTGATAAGGGAGCGGATCGAGAGGAGGATCCCGGAGGTTTCTCTGGATATGCATACGGCGGAAAACCCCGTAGTGCCGATAAGCTTTTAACAATAAACCTTTTTATGTGTTTCAATCTTTAAGTTAAATCGCAATACTGATATGTTTTCTTCTTTTCAGCTTGCTGACCTCCCCGAGTCGGAACTTGCTCCTCTCGAGGGATATCCTCCAGAGTTTTCTCAGGAGGCAGAACTGGTCCCATTGCCGGACATTGCGCTTAAGAAACGCAAAGCTCCGACAGTGGATGTTGGCATAAAGGAGGTGTCCATCGTGAAGAGGTAACTTTCAACACAATTTCTGCCTTTGTACCTTACTGGAATTTTATTCCGAGATGTAATGTTTTCGACTTTATTACATTCTCAGAGCTAAGCAGCTCATCAAGGGTAAGGGGAAGGGAATTTCTTCGAAGCCCCTGCGACAGAAGAAGCTTTCCCTGGCTTCTCCTGCCGTGGCTCCTCCGACTCCTGCCCCCCAACCTTCCGCAATGCTGGTGATCATTCCTTCTCTGGATGTTGCAGAAGATCCGGCTCCTTCAACGGAGCATGTGATCCTTGAATCACAAACTGACGTCACCATGAGTGAGTCAGGTACAAATAAGGCTGAACCCTCTTTGGGTAATGATCCCTCGGCAGAGATCTTCGCTGAAAACCTTCTCAGCAATCTGGGTCTTGCCAAGTTTGGCTTGTCCCGGAAATCTGCGGAAGAGATCCAGCGGCTGGCCAGGCAATGCTTGGAGAAAAGAAACTTATCTGCCAAAGAAGAAGCACAAGAGGCAGAGGATATCAAGTTCTCTGACCTTCTTGCATAAGTGCGTCTTCGTGATGAGAGGATAAGGACCGGTGAGCTTCCAACAGCGCCAGTGGTCCCTCTGACTCTCGCCGAGAAGGTCGTTGTTGAAGTAAATGCGAGTTTGGATAAACTTACTCGCGAGCAATATGTAAGTCGGAATTCTAACTCTTTTTTTCCCTCATTTCATATCATATCCTCTAGCCCCCAAGCATGAAGTAGGATATATAATCCGGGTTTATGCTTCCTTAGGATGCCAAAGAATGAACTAGTGTAGCCCCCAAGGCTCGTGCTGATATTAGTAAAAATATTAGCCCGGGTCTTTAGTAGACTTCTGACTTTGGGTATTCTGACTTATAGAAAGTATGTTCCTATAACCAGGATTTGTTGAAAAATGTCTGTGACAAGCGGAGAGAGATCAAGGCTCTCCGACTTAAAAATGTTGAACTTAAAGTCTCCAAGGATGAGGCCGAAGATAAACATTCTGAGACTCAAACCTTGTCTTTCATGTTTTCGTAGTCAAATTTTTTTCTGAACTGTTGTTCTTTTTGACTTACAGTGCTTGTAAAACAATCCTGCGCCATGATTGAAGAGGCCGAGAACCTCAAAACTTTAGTGGTGGAGAACAAGGAACTCCGCCAAGAGCTGGATAAGTTCAAAGCAGATCATGAGAAGAGCATAGCTCAAGTTCTTGAGTCCTCCTCCATGGTCACTGACGAGCGCGATCGCAAGATTGCCGCTCAAGATCAAAAAATCTCGGACCTCAATAACGAACTGTGCAGAGAGAAAGATCTTTCTGAGGCGCTCCAGGATGAACTCCGGAGTCTTCGGGAAGAGAAGACCAAGATTGACGACGTCATCTTCGGTATGTTCCATCTGTCTGACTTTTCTATTTCTTCGACTTCTTTCAATGTTGGATTTTCTTAACTTATTTTTTGTATAGGTCCTCTAAACTTGACGGACTCCACCTCCGCTGAGCCTCGCACCCACCGGCTTACCTAAGTCGGTGACCTGCTTCATGACTTCCGCCAATCCCTTGAGGATATTGGCGAAGCTCTCAAGATTCCGGACATGCATAGCATGTCAGATTTTCAGGTGCGGGACAAGGCGAAGGAAATGCTGCAGCTTGTCCAGGATTGGAATATGTCCTACGCGTGATCCGCAACGCAGAACGCTCTCACCATGGTCATGAGCGCAGAGTCTGCATCTCTCCTTTTTTCCAAACCTCGATTGTCGAGATCTTCAGTCTAATTCCGAGAGTTGGTTGCATAATTCTTCGATTCATGTGCAGAGTAATGGTTTGGGTGCGCGATGGACTAATCACCATCCGACAACTCTTATCATTCGCTTTTGTACATTGAATCGGTGGATCCAGCAATTTTACTCTGTCCATGGAAGCTAGAGGTGGCTTTATTTGTTGATACCTCTACCTTCGCCTTTTGTTCCCGGGGTGTTCTCTCGACGATCACGAACAAGGACCTCTTGTTAGTGGTGTCGCGGGGATCTACACGAAGTGAGAAGATTTAGATCACCGACCTTCTTTCCGGTACCATGAGGCGGATCTCGAGGGCGAGATCCATTGTTAGTGGTGTCGAATTGTGGCATCCTGCAAAAATCACTACTAAAAAATCGCTGTGTTTTTGTGCATTGCATCATCATGACCGCATGCTCATGTCATGATGCCACATTGCATTTGAGCATTGTCATCATCATGCATGGTTTTTTTTCTAAACTATTTTCGAAACGTCTAGTTTTGTTTTCTAAATATTCCCGTCTTTATTCAAATTAAAACCCGGGTCTCCGGAATATTTTGTTTCGTCTACCAACAGTTTTCAAACGCCCCGTTTTAAACAAATAAAAAAATTTATTTTATTTTTAGGGGGCAGCCGAACCAGGCCCGAAACGGCCCAGCCGGCCACCCCCAATAAACAAAAAAACTAGAACCACCCAAACCCTTTTCTACCAAATACCCTACCCCTAATCCTACCCAGCCCCCCTCCACCTCACTCCCTCCACTCGCAGCGCGCCACGTCACCCTGCTGTCCACCTCACTCCACACACACTCCTGCCACGTCCCCACAACCCCCCACACAGCCCTGCCGCCACCTCACCCCGCGCAGCCCCACTCCCCACCTACCACCACACTCCCTGCCTGCACACCCACGCGCCCAGGCGACCTAGTCCCACCCCGCCTGCCCGCGTCGTCAGCACGGCCCCACCCAGCGATGTACACGCATGCGCCCCGGACCCACCTCCTCCTTCTTTCGCCCATCCTCTTCTCTCCGCCCACCAACCACCCACCGACCGCGCGTCGCCCCTTCCCCCGTGGGCACCAGCCCTCCCTGGCGCCGCCCCTCTCACCGGAGCTCGCCAGACCGCGCCGCCGTGGGCCCCGCCTCTCCACCAGGCCTGCCTCGAGCTCCGGCCCATCGCGTTCCCCGCCCTGCGTCGCCCGTCCCCGCCGAGATCCCCGCTGCCAACGGCTCGGTCCGCCTCCGCATCCCCGTGCTTCAAGCCCCTCCGCCAGAGCACGGCCCCGCCACCCTCTGTTCCCGTCTTCTTCCGCGAGCCGCCTCCCGGGCCCCGGCCTTTCCCGCCAACCTCCACCTTCCGCCTCGCCGTCTCCCACTGCCGACGCTCGCCTCTCCCAGCCAGCCTGCACCTCGCGTGCCCTCGCCGTCCTGGTCATCCCTCCCCGATCCCCGCCGTCTCACGGAGTCCGCGGCCGCGCGCCGTCGAGCTGCCCCTTCGCCGGAGCCGACCCTCGACCTCGTGCGCCTCTGCAAGCCGCCGCCAAGCACGCCGCTGCGGAACCCTGCTGACTCATCGTGTCTGGCCGCCTCTGCGCACCCCGTCGAGCTCCTCCGTCCTGCGACCTTTGCTCCGACCCGTGCCTCAAGGTCGTCGCGTCGCTGCTTCCGGCCTGATCCCCATTTGTCATCGTCCTCTTCACGTCCTCCACCGTGTAGGCCATGCGTGCCCCTGTCAAGTACCATGCGGGCCGCGACTACTGCCTTGCCGCTGTTAGCGAGCTGTTCTGGAAGGTGTGGCATCCGTGAGGAGAATCTGCTGGCGAGAGGTACCCTGTTTAGCAAGTTCGCTCGATGACAAGAGCTGCAACGACATCGAACCGGAAAGTCAAGCCTGTCCATGGACAAGACCGACAATTGTACATGAAAAACCGAGACCGACACGATATGGGACCTCAAGAAATGCGCATGACCATCGACCCCGGACAAGTGCGCCATCTATCAAAGACGCCGAGACCTGGGACGCCAAGATCTCCGCCGTGAAACGACAAGACCCTCGACATGACCTGAAGACCGCGGATGCGACAAGATCGTCTCTCGGACGCCAAGGTCATCGACATGGATATGCCAAGTACTTCCTCTCAGGTGCCAAGACCCGAACCTAGAGACCGCCAAGATCGCCACCGGAACGACAAGTACTTCACCCCGGATGCCAAGACCGATCCCATCGAACCAAACCCCCAGTTCCGGACCCTGAGACCGGACCCCGAACCCCCGGAACCCCAAGATCTGCCGAACCCAGATGTGTGACCCTAAGCCCCTATTTTATAATATGACATTATCCACTGTCACATATTAATTGTTCGTGCATGCATACATGTGTGTGGGTTGGGGGCTTTATGCTGATTCACCGCATAATTAATATGGAGTCTATATGCGGGATACTTTTGTCTTATTCCGGACTCCATTTAAATTGGTGTAGCGAACCGATGCCATGTTCTGTCTTATTAAGACAACATTTAATTTGCGGGGTAGATAAATAACTTGAACCGCCTAAGTAATTGTCGGGACCCCGGTTCCGCTTAATACTGCCTAATTCCACCGCATCCGCATCATATCATAATCATGCCAGATCTTCTTCCGTAGTATTAAATATTGCATCCGGTGTTTCTTCTAGTGTTTGCTTCTTCGCGGATTAGGCCGATGAGTTGATGCGAGTATCGAAAAGTTCTCTGGATATGAACCTTCGGCAGTGTTTCCCAAGCGAGCATCTCTCCCCCTTCTACCTATTTTGCATTTATAGTCTTTATTTCCTCCTGTTGATCTATTGCTATCCGTGTCGTGATGCTTTAGTTTCCGTACACCAGTTATATCCCGTGCAACCTCTATATTGCCTTGGACACCTCCTATTACCCGTGTTTGGTAGATAGCTGGCTTTGCGAGTCGTAGTTGCTTGCTCAGGTGCGATCTCGTGTTGTCAAGTACCACAGTTGTTGGAATGCTGGCAGATGTTAATGGTGGAGATGCTTACTGGTGGAGATGATCATGACTTTAAATACAACTGTTAAAATGCTAGATATAACTAATGTAGAGGCATCGGTGGGAAATAGATGTTATTTGGTTCTTCCACGCTCACTTGTGTCCCGTAGGACCCTGAGTACTTGATACCTGTTCCTTGACTATTCGCACTATCCACATCCGGGAGGCCTTAAGGACCCCCCCTGAGCCAGAGCTTGATTCATTTCTATTTCTTGGGGCCACAAAGTAGTTTGGGGCTTTATTACTATCCTGTACCTATGCCATGCTTTACTGCTTTATTTAAGATTATGCGTGGAGCACCTGTACTGTTTAGGATTGCGGAGTGTTTTCGCGGTATCGACAAGCCTAGTCACACTTTCGGGTTCCCGGTCGTTTACAGCCATTGGCGCAAACCTTGGGTCTGTCTCGGAGCCGTCCAACTTCGTTGCGGGTAGCTTAATGGGGTGCCCCCCTGAAATATTTATGAATCCTGTGATCGCTTTGTCGTGAATGCCTCGTTGGGTTTTGAGTTGGTTTTTCCGAGGTTGATCGAGTGTGTGTTGCTATTTGTGCACCCTTGCAGGGTAAAACTTTCTGAAAGCCGTGTCCGCGGTTATGGACGACTTGGAGCACAGTATCTCGATCATAGACAAGCATAACTAAAGTAGTGCTATAAACTTGACTTAATATATTACTAGTAATCAGATTCAACTATAACGGAATGGATATTAAAAATGCCAACAGCTGGTGGATCTGTGTTGTTTTGTGACATACTATATCTGCCTAGTAAGTATTGCAACTCCAATGGAATGTGATAAAAGTGTCAACAACTGTTGGGTTTGGGATTCCTCAGGACAATTATATCTGACTAGTAAATGTTCCAACTACAACGGAATGTTAGTTAAAATTGCCCACTACTTATGCTATCAGGATGACTCATACTATCTATATCTGATTAGTTAGTGCTGCAATTATAACGGAATGAGTAAAACTGCCAACTGTGTGAGTTCCTCGGTTTGACTTCCTCGTTTGGTCTCGAGGGGAATACCAGGATGGGTATGATTGGTGTTAGTATCAGGTTGGTTCCGAATAGGTCTTTCTTACCCCTCTCTAATAGCCGCCAGTTTTACTGAGTCTCTATAGGTTGTTTAGTGCCGTTGCGCTACTGCTTCAGTCCACCATACCTATGTAGGCGAGAGTCACCGAATTCTAGCCTCGCCGTGTACTGGCCTCAGTACTGACGCTCCTGTTTTTCCTTTGCCCTTTGTCGGCACCCCTTTTTGTTTTAGCAGGTTTGAGATTGACGTCGTTAGCAGGGTTACCCTTCCGGCTTGGCCTGGGCAGGGTTATGGACGCCATTGGTTATTCTTCAGGGCTCTTAGCCCCATTTGCATCTTGTCCATAGTCGGATGCTCTATCATTTTCAAGGTGATTTGGATCTTTGTATAGTATATCTGTATTCTTGACTCATGGGGTCGTTGTTGTATATATATATATATGTTCTGTGGGTTCCATCGTGGACTAATGTGTAATGGTATTACTTCGTTTTCCACCCGCACGAACGTGCCTGGTGGGCGTCCTTGAATCGTTTCTATGCGGGTTTGGCGGAAAGGGCTAAAACTTGCATAGGGCCGATTCGAGGGTGTTACAGAGTGTTTAGAAAATCGTTGTGTTTTTGTGCATTGCATCATCATGACCGCATGCTCATGTCATCATGCCACATTGCATTTGAGCATCGTCATCATCATGCATGGTTTTTTTTGTCTAAACTATTTTCGAAACGCCTAGTTTTGTTTTCTAAATATTCCTGTCTTTATTCAAATTAAAACCCGAGTATCCGGAATATTTTGTTTCGTCTACAAACAGTTTTCAAACGCCCCGATTTAAACAAATAAAAATTTTATTTTATTTTTAGGGGGCAGCCGAACCAGGCCCGAAACAGCCCAGCAGGCCACCCCCAATAAACAAAAAACTAGAACCACCCAAACCCTTTTCTACCAAATACCCTACCCCTAATCCTACCCAGCCTCCCTCCACCTCACCCTGACCAATCCCCTCCCTCCAACTCACACCTCCACCTCACTCCAGCCAACCAACAACCGCCACCTCCCCTCACACCCACGCACACACGCACGCCGCAGCGAACCCCACCCCGCGCCTGCCCTTTCCCGCCCACACCTGCCGCCGCGTGGCCCGCCTCACCCACCTGCACGCTACCCCGCGCCAACCCACTCTGCTCCCGCCCACCTGGTCGCATGCCACCGACGCCACCTACCCCGCAGCCCCACCACGACACCTGCCCCCACCCCCGCTCCCTCTCTCTCTCTGACCCAGCCCGCGTTCCCCACCGAGGCGCCTCTCCTTCCCCTACCTACCCCGCCGCTGGCGAGCTCCTCCGCCGTCCCCGCCGCCTCGGAGCCTCGGCCTCCGCCCGCGCGAGCCGCGCCTCTCCATGACCGGCGCCACCTCAACTCCAGCAGAGGCCGCCTTGGTGCTCTCCGTACCCCACCGCCGCCGGCCTCCTCCTTCCTCGCACAGCGGCCCCTTCGCTCCATCGCGCGTCGCCCCGCCTCCGTCCTCCGCCACTCCTTCGACCGGCGCCCCCGCTCCTTCCCCCTCCTCGCCTCAAGCCCGCTGCCGCCCTCGCCCCGTTCTCTGGCCGCGACCGCCCGAGCTCCTCATCGCCGCCCAGATCTTCTCGAGCCGCCCCTCACCGCCTCGCTCAGGCCCGGCTCCGCCGCCCGGCGGCGACCTCGCCCCATGCCGGCCTCCTTCCCCACGCCCGGCCTTCCTCTGCTCCTCCCCGCCCGCCAGGCCGTCGATCGCCACCAGGTCCTTCCCCTGCCGGTCCCTGCACGGCTTCCCCGAGCTACCCTGTCCCCAACCCGCCGGCCTCGCGCCCTCCGTCCGCTCTGCACGATTCCTCGGCGTCGTCCCTTCCTCGCCTCTGGCCGCCCTCTCCTGGCGCCCCTTTCTCGAGCGTTGCAGCGACGCCGCCGCTCCCCGGCCTCTGCTCCGCGACCCCCAAGCCGCACAGAGCCTCGCCTGGGCTCCTTCGTCCGCCTCTGTCCCCGTTGTGGACACCATCTCCTCCCTCCCGCGCGTGCTCGCCCAAGGGGTCCTACAATAGCCGCTGCAATGTGATGTTCCGGAGTCGTGCACTTCGCCCGCATGTAACCCGTTTTCCGCGTCTGCTCCTCCTCGTCCAAGTTTGGTGTCAGCAAGATCTACACCGGAATCGTGTAGTCATGCGTTGACAAGATCGGCAACATGGAACCGAAGATCGCCAAACCGGATAGTCGTCAACATAAGCGCCAAGGTCTCCGTCGTGAAACAACCATGCCTTTGGGGTGGGACCGACAAGAACTTCTACCAGAGCCGAACCACGAGGTTCCTAACCTGGAACATCGAGATCGCCATCACGGACGACAAGCACGCCGACACGGGACCAAAGACCGCGGAACCGACAAGTTCACCTACACGGAATGCCAAGTTCTTCTAATCGGATCCGAAGACCGAACCCTGGCGCGCCAAGTTTTTCGACCCGAAGGCCACAGATGCGACAAGTACTTCTTCCCGGAACCGATACCCGAGAACCCGGACGCCAAGGTCATCGACATGGATACGCCAAGTACTTCCTCGAGGACGCCAAGTTCTTCACCCCGAACGCCAAGACCGACCTGATACGCGGACCCGACAAGATCTTCGTGACAACAAGATCGACATCGACCAGGGCGAATCCGATGCGCCTCGACACCGAACCAAGTCCTTCTTCCTGGATGCGAGATCGATCCCCGTCGAACCCTGAGACCGACCCCGAACCCCGGAACCCAAGATCTCCCGAACCCAGATGTGTGACCCTAAGCCCCTATTTTCATAATATGACATTATCAACTATCGGATATTAAATTGTTCATGCATGCATACTTGTCTGTGGTTTGGGGGCATTATGCCGATTCACCTCATAATTAAATATGGAGTCTATATGCGGGATATCTTTGTCTCATTCCGGACTCCATTTAAATTTGTGTAGCAAACCGATACCATGTTTTGCCTTGTTAAGACAACATTTAATTTGCAGGGTAGATAAATAACTTGAACCATATAATTATTTGCCGGGACCCCGGTTCCACTTAATAATGCCTAATTGTACCGCATCTGTGCCATGCCATGCATCATATCATAAGCATGCCGGATCTTCTGCCATAGTATTAAATATTGCATCTGGTGTTTCTTCTAGTGTTTGCTTCTTCGCGGATTAGGCCGATGAGTTGATGCGAGTATCGAAAAGTTCTCCGGTTATGATCCTTTGGCAGTGTTTCCCAGGAGAGCATCTCTCCCCTTCTACCTATTTTGCATTTATAGTCTTTATTTTTCCTCCTGTTGATCTATTGTTATCCGTGTCGCGATGCTTTAGTTTCCGTGCACCAGTGTTATCCCGTGCAGCCTCTATATTACCATGGACACCTCCTAATACCTGATGTTTGGTAGATAGCTGGCCTTGCAAGTCGTAGTTGCTTGCTCAGGTGTGATCTTGTGTTGTCGAGTACCACAGTTGTTTGTATGCTGGCAGATGTTTATGGTGGAGATGCTTAATGGTGGAGATGATCATGACTTTAAATACATATTATTAAAATGCTAGATATAACTAATGCAGAGGCATCGGTGGGCAATAGATGTTATTTGGTTCTTCCACGCTCACTTGTGTCCCGTAGGACCCCGAGTACTTGATACCTGTTCCTTGATTTTTCGCACTATCCACATCCAGGAGGCCTTATGGACCCCCCTGAGCCAGAGCTTGATTCATTTCTATTTCTTGGGGCCACAAATTAGTTTGGGGCTTTATTACTATCATGTACCTATGCCATGCTTTACTGCTTTATTGAAGATTGTGCATGGAGCACCTGTACTGTTTAGGATTGCGGAGTGTTTTCGCGGTAACGACAAGCCCAGTCACACTTTCGGGTTCCCAGTCGTTTAAAGCCATTAGCGCAAACCTTGGGTCCGTCTCGGAGCCGGCCAACTTCGTTGCGGGTAGCTTAATAGGGTGGCCCCCTGAAATATTTTATGAATCCTGTGATTGCTTTGTCGTGAAAGCCTCGTTGGGTTTGAGTTGGTTTTTCCGAGGTTGATCGAGTGTGTCTTGCTATTTGTTGCACCCCTGCAGGGTAAAACTTTCTGAAAGCCATGTCCGCGGTTATGGACGACTTGGAGCATAGTATCTCGATCATAGACAAGCATAACTAAAGTAGTGCTATAAATTTGACTTAATATATCTGACTAGTAATCAGCTTCACTATAACGGAATGGATATTAAAAATGCCAACAACTGGTGGATCTTGGTCGTATCGTGTTCTGATATACCTGCCTAGTAAGTATTGCAACTCTAATGGAATGTGATAAAAGTGTCAACAACTGTTGGGTTTTGGGATTCCTCAGGACAATTATTTCTGACTAGTAAATGTTCCCACTACAACGGAATGATTAATTGAAACTGCCCACTACTTATCCTTCAGGACGACTCATGCTATCTATATCCGATTAGTAATTGCAGCAACTATAACGGAATGAGTAAAATTGCCAACTGTGTGAGTTCCTTGGTCCGACTTCCTCGTCTGGTCTCGAGGGGGAAATACCAGGATGGGTTTGTTTGGTGTTAGCTTCAGGTTGGATCCGAATAGGTCTTTCTTATCCCTCTCTGATAACCGCCAGTTGTATCGAGTGTCTATAGGTTGTTTAGTGCCGCTGCGCTGCCGCTTCAGCCCACCATACCTATGTAGGCGAGCGCCGCCGAATTCTAGCCTCACTGTCTTGGCCTCGATCGACGCTCCTCTTTTTCCTTTGCCCTTTGTCGGCACCCCTTTTGTTTTAGCAGGTTTGAGATCGACGTCGTTAGCAGGGTTACTCTTTTGGCTTGGCCTAGGCAGGGTTATGGACGCCTTTGGTTATTCTTCAGGGCTCTTAGCCCCATTTGCATCTTGTCTGTAGTCGGACGCTCTATCGTTTTCAAGGTGATTTCCATCTTTGCATTGTATATCTGTATTCTTGACCCGTTGAGTCGCTGTTGTATATATATATCTGTTCTGTGGGTCCCATCGAGGACTGTTGTGTAATGGTATTACTTCGTTTTCCACCCGCACGAAAGTGCCTGGTGGGCGTCCTTGAATCGTTTCTATGCGGGTTTGGCGAAAAGGGCTTAAACTTGCATAGGGACGATTCAAGGGTGTTACAGAGTGGTATCAGAGCTCAGCAGTTACGATACCCCACAAGTCCAGCCTGTAGGATAACCTAGCTAACGGCCGAAGTAGAGTGTCAAAACTATTTTGGAAAATCGGTTGGATAGAACTGATTAGGTCTGATTTTTACTCCTTACCCCTCTGATGTTCTCCTCTTACCTCTGCGTGTTTGGATCCTCTCTCTTCTCTTTCTTCGAGTCCAGGAATTCTCGTGGTTGGGTTTCCGTCGTACCTTCAGGGTTCGCTTCCTCCTTTGGCAACGGTGTTTCTACATCCGGACTTCATGCTATCTGAGTAAACCTTTATCTGTGTTACCATTCTCTGTTCCTTGTTTGTGCCTTCCGGTGTTTTCTGACGCGACGACGTCATCTACGCCAGATCCGGTGCAGATTCTGCATCACCTCTTTTATTTCCGAACCTCGATTGTCGAGATCTTCAGTCTGATTCCGAGAATGGTTGCACGCTTTTCTACTAATTGTGTGGAGTAATAGTTTGAGTGCGTGATGGATTGGCCCCCATGCCGACTACTCAATCTATTTGCTCTCGTACATTGAAGTGGATGAGAATGCGTCGTTTCTCTCTTTTTATCGAAGTTAGAGGTGGCTTTATTTGTTGATACCTCTGCCTTCGCCCTTTGTTCCCTAAGTGTTCTCTCGATGATCACGGACAATGACCTCTTGTTAGTGGTGTCACAAGGATCTACACGAAGCGAGAAGATTCAGATCGCCGACCTTCTTCCCGGTACCACGAGGCAGATCTCGAGGGCGAGATCCATTGTTAGTGGTGTCGAATTGTGGCATCCCGCAAAAACCACTACTAGAAAATCGCTGTGTTTTTGTGCATTACATCATCATGACCGCATGCTCATGTCATCATGCCACATTGCATTTGAGCATCGTCATCATCATGCATGGTTTTTTTTGTCTAAACTATTTTCGAAACGCCTAGTTTTGTTTTCTAAATATTCCCGTCTTTATTCAAATTAAAACCCGGGTCTCCGGAATATTTTGTTTCGTCTACAAACAGTTTTCAAACGCCCTGTTTTAAACAAATAAAAAAATTATTTTATTTTTAGGGGGCACCCGAACCAGGCCCGAAACGGCCCAGCCGGCCACCCCCAATAAACAAAAAACCAGAACCACCCAAACCCTTTTCTACCAAATACCCTACCCCTAATCCTACCCAGCCTCCCTCCACCTCACCCTGACCAATCCCCTCCCTCCACCTCACACATCCACCTCACTCCAGCAAACCAAGAGCCGCCACCTCCCCTCACACCCACGCGAGCCAACAACTCCTTCTCCTCCTGCATCATAGATTGCCAGAAACATTTGTATTACCCTGAAAAAACATGATGCGTCTGTAAATATGAAGTACTATAATTTTGCTAGTGCTAGGCTTTTGATCTATTCAGCACTTTTGGCTTTAAATTTTTGTGTGCCTGAAATGTTTACATAAGCACTTGAACTTTTTTCGCCTATACTTATCGTTTATCGGCTTTCCGCCTCGTCCCTTTCGTGAGCCGGCTAAACTTTCTGCTCGGAAACTTTACCGAGCAACGGAGCTCAATTGCTAAGCCAGTTTAAACTCGGAAACAAAGTCGGCTTCCAGTACCAACAATTCACTACTCGAAAAATACCCGCATCCGGCAATCAGACAAATAACCAAAGTAAATACTTAGAAACTTTAGAGTTATACCCGAGGGTAGCAATTTTAGAATCGGAAATCTAAACCAGAACGAACATGAGCATAAAGTACTTTCAAGCATTCTGGGATTTTCGACTATGACATGATCATTTGGAAATAAGATGGTAAGAACTTCTCAGAAAAACTTGAGGCAACCAAAACTTTTATTTCTCACAGAACATGTACATATATATGATTACAAAGAAGGATAAACTAAGAATAAAAGGGACGTAGCTGAGCAATATTCCATGGTCTTTCTAACTCGTCCGGATTTGTACTGCCTCCAGCTCTCTTTCTCTTCTTAGTAGCAGGTCTTTCTTTGACTGGCCTCGTGTCAGTTAAGTAGTACGAACCATTGTGCAATACTCGACTAACTAAAATGGGCCCTTCCCATACTGGGGAAAGTTTGTGCTTTCTTTGTTGCACAATCCAGAGAACCAAATCGCCTTTATTGAAGGATCTGTTTCTGACTCTCTGGCTATGATACTTGTGTAACTTCTGCTGATAGGCTGTTGATCTCATTTCAGCAACAATGCAAACTTCTTCAACTAAGTCGAGATCATTTTGTCGAGAAGTCTCGGCATCATCTTCAATATACGCGGCCACTCTAGGAGATCTGTGAATCAAATCACTAGGAAGAACTGCTTCTGCACCATAGACCAAGAAGAAAGGTGTGTATCCGGTTGACCTGTTCGGAGTCGTTCGTAAACTCCATATTACAGAGGGTAATTCTTCTGCCCAAGCCCCCGCAGCACATCGTAGTGGTGCTCCGAGTCTCGGTTTTAGGCCTTGTAGGATTAAACTGTTTGCTCTTTCGACTTGTCCGTTAGCCTGTGGATGTGCGACTGACGCAATGTCAAGCCGGATATTTTGCTCGTTGCAGAATTCGGCCAATTCTCCTATAGAAAAGTTACTCCTGTTGTCTGTGATAATGCTATGTGGATAACCAAACCGGATTATAACATCCTCGTCAAATCTTTTGGCCGTTGCCCCATCACAACTAGTGATAGGTTTAGCCTCAATCCATTTGGTGAATTTATCCACCATCACTAAGAGATGAGTAAATCCACTTGGAGCTCGTTTAAATGGTCCTACCATATCAAGCCCCCGGACCGCAAAAGGCCATGTTATAGGTATTGTTCGCAGCTGATCAGCAGGAACATGAGCTTGTTTGGCGTACTTTTGGCAGCCTTTGCACATCTTGACTAATTGTTCGGCATCTGCCTAAGCTGTAAGCCAGAAAAATCCGTGTCTAAAAGCTTTTGCCACTAAAGATTTGGTTGCAGCGTGGTGACCACACTCGCCTTCGTGGATTTCTCTTAAGATTTCCACTCCTTCTTCCGAAGACACGCAGCGCTGAAAAACCCCAGAAACACTCCGCTTATAGAGCTCACCTTTAACTACAGTGTAGGCTTTCGCTCGTCAGATAATCTGCCGGCTCAGAACCTCGTCTTCGGGTAATTTGCCATCTACCAAATAATCAAGGTAGGGTTGAGTCCAGCTGGGAATTACAGCTAGAACTGTTATCAAAGGTGAGTCGGATTTAGTCGGATATTCCTCATCTACTCCCTTTATTGAGGGAACTTTGAGGTGCTCTAAAAAAGCGCCATCCGGGACCTCTTTCTGCGCAGAACCTATCCGAGATAGTGCATATGCTTCCTCATTTTCTACTCGAGGGATGTGTTGAACTTCAAACCCTTCGAATGATTTAGATAAATCATCCATGACAGCTTTATACGCTGCCATGTGTTTATTTGCATTACAAATATCCGACACTTGTTGAGCAACAAGATCCAAATCTCCGTAACAGATCAAACATCGGATGCCAATATCCTTAGCAATCTGGATTCCATGCAGCAGTGCTTCATACTCGGCAATATTATTTGTTGTTGTGAAGTGGATCTGCAACATGTATAGAAGTTTATCTCCTTGGGGTGATTTGAGCACCACGCCAGCCCCGAGCCCCCTCGAGCCTTAGACCCATCAAAATAGAGGGTCTAATATTACGACTCAGGGAGGATCATGTTCTCCTTCGTCTCTGTCCAATCAGCGACAAAGTCAGCAAGGATCTGGGATTTGATTGTTGTCTGAGGTTTATACTCAATATCAAAAGTTGAAAGCTCTATGTCCCATTTGGCGACGCGTCCTGTGGCGTCACTGTTATTGATTATATCTCTCATGGGAGATGTGCTCACCATGGTAATTGGATGCTCCTGAAATAATGTCGTAACTTACGAGATGCTAGAAAAACACCATAAGCCAACTATTGATAGTGCGGATATCGCTGTTTTGATTCTGTCAGGACCTCGCTGACAAAGTAAGTCGGACGCTGCACCAGGTGTTCCTGATTTTCCTCCGGTCTCTCCACCACCATGACGATACTAACGACCTTGTTTGCCGCAGCAAGATAGAGCAACATCGGTTCCTGTGGTTCCGGCGCAGCAAGGATAGTAGCAGATGAGAGTACTTTCTTTAGGTCTTGTAGTGAGGCTTCAGCTTCATCAGTCCAAACAAAATCCTTGGTCTTTTTTAGGAGTTTATATAATGGTGCGGCTCTTTCTCCAAGCCGGCTTACAAACCGACTGACTGCAGCAATGCAACCAGTTAGTCTTTGTATGTCCTTCAGGCGAGTTGGCCTGGAAATATTGAGTATAGCCTTGATTTTGTCCCAGTTCACCTCTATGCCTCTTTGAGAAACGATGAAACCTAACAATTTTCTAGCTGGTATTCCGAAGAAACATTTCTTCGGGTTAAGCATGATGTCGTATTTTCGTAGATTGGCGAATGTTTCCTCCAAGTCGGAAATCAGCGTTTCCTTCTTTTTGGACATCACCGCAATATCATCCACGTATGCATGTACATTGCGTCCGAGTTGGTCATGGAGGCAACGCTACATCGTGCGCTGGTACGTAGCTCCTGCATTCTTCAACCCAAATGGCATTGTAACAAAACAGAAGGTTCTGAAGGGGGTTATGAATGAAGTTTTGACTTTGTCAGATTCCTTCATCCGGATTTGGTGATAACCGGAATATGCGTCAAGAAAATAGAGGAGTTCCGAGCCTGCCGTAGAATCGATAACTTGATCAATCCTAGGCAGAGCGAACGGATCTTTTGGACAAGCCTTGTTCAAGGCAATATAATCAACACACATCCTTAAATTAGTGGTGTCCTTTTTAGGGACCATTACAGGATTGGCCGACCAGTCAGTGTGGATGACCTCTTCTATGAATCCGGCTAACTCGAGTCGTGCTAGTTCCTTAGCTATTGCCTTACGCTTTTCATCACCAAAACGTCGTAAGGACTGTTTTACGGGTTTAGCGTTCAGGTTTACATTTAAAGAGTGCTCGGCAAGTTCCCTAGGTACTCCGGTCATGTCAGATGGCTTCCATGCGAAGATATCTTGATTTGCTTGGAGGAACTTGACGAGCACGCTTTCCTATGCGCTACCTAGGCCTATGCCTATCTGGGTCACCTTGGAGGGGTCATCATCCTTCAACGGCGTCTTCTTCGTCTCTTCTGATGCCTTGAATTCTGGATTTGGCTTCGTCACCTCCTTCTTTGTTGCGGGCATCTCGGACGGATCTATGCTCTTCTTGATCTCCTGGTACTCTGGTGCAAGACGGCTTTAAAAGCGGCATTTCCATCCTCGCACTCTCGCACTTTCTTTGGGTCTCCCCTGATGGTGATCACGCCGTTGGGACCTGGAATTTTCATCATATTGTAAATGTAACATGGACGAGCCATGAAAGCCCAGTAAGCCGAACGTCCTAATATAGCGTGGTATGCGCTCTTGAACGGGACCACTTCAAAGGAAAGTGCCTCCGTCCGATAATTCTTTGGAGTTCCAAAGGTAACATCCAAAGTGATCTCTCCCAGGGAATTGGCTTGTCTTCCTAGGACAACTCCGTGAAAGATCACAGAGCTATGGTTTAGCTGGGTCTGCGAGATCTTCATCCGGCTTAGCGTTTTGACATAGAGAATATTGATACTACTACCGCCGTCCATGAGGGTCTTGGAGAAACCATAACTGTCAATAAGTGGATTGACGATTAAGGCGTATTTTCCTTGCTTGTGCAACTTAGGCGGATGATCAGCACGGTCAAATGTGATTGCCACTTCCGACCAGTCCAAGAATTGGGGGACATCCGGAACTGTTGTGTTGAGCTCATGTAGAACTGCTTTCTTGACCTTTGCTGGTTGAGATCCGAGGAAGGTGACATAAGTGTCTTTCTTGGTCGGAAAATTTGTCTTCCCTTCCGGCTTAGGATTTGAAGCATCAGCTTCCTCCATGTCGGAATCTTCCTTGGTCTCTTTTTCTTTTTCGGGACTCTTCTTTCCCTTCTTCCGCTTAGCTTTGTAGCCCGCGGTGTCATCTCTTTTCATGTCGTCATTGAAACGACATTTGGCGTTGGTGTGGGACGAGCCCCCATTGGCGTCTAGGTGATGCACACATGGGTTATTGGCAATGTCGGCCCAAGAGTAGGTTTTGCCTGGTTGTTGGTCTCCTCTACTTTGGACTCTTGAAGTTCCACACCCATGCCCGCGGCCTCCGCTGCGTCCTCTTTGTCCTCCAGACCCGAAAGTAGCAGTGACCACTGCTGTTTCTGTGTTGGGTTTTTCTTTTGAGGTATTTTTGCGCTTCTGAGCTTGTTGCTTTGGTTGTTTTGCCGACTGTGGTACAGCTAGGGCATTGAGTAATCCCTCTGCATCATCATCAGCATCTGCATATTTGCTCGTTGTTTCTATCATCTCTCCCAAATCAGTGACCTTGTCACACTTCAACCGATGGTGTAGTGACCAATTGGGAGACCTGCGATGAAAGCTTCAATCGCAGTTTGATCATTTACTCCTTCACAGGAGTTCTTGGTGTCGATCCATCGTCTGAGGTAATCCCGGCAAGTTTCTCCGGCCTTCTGGGTGCAACGTTATAGGTCTTCGACCGTATAGGGCCTCCGATATGTTCCTTCGAAATTCCGAAAGAACGCACTTTGCATGTCATACCAGTTGTGGATGGTGTTCTCTGGAAGTTCATTAAGCCATGATCATGCCATCTTCCGCAACACAAGTGGCAGATATCGGGTTTCCGCCTTTGGCAATGCAGCAAGCTTGGAAAAAATCGTTTAGCCAGGTATCTGGCCGAGCAATGCCATCGTAGGATTGGATATGTCTTGAGATAGCAAATCCTTCCGAGAATCTTTTAGCTCTGATGCGTGGTCCGAAGCATTTTGGGCCCACGTAGATATCATCGTTTTCGTAGCGCCGCGCCTCTATGTTGGAATTGATCCTGTGCCTTGCGTCGTTCGGGGAAACAGATTGTCCCGAATGTCGTCTGTGGCTGCGGTGCCTTGGAGCCGGACTTCGGCTTCTGCCACCACCTCCTCCGCCACGTCGTCCTCCTTGTCCCCCTTGAGATCCGTTGTGATGACTACTTGGTGGAGAGGGTGGGGCAGCAGGATTATTTCCGGCTGTTCGCCGGCCTCTGTTCGGAGCGTCATTAGTCCGGTTCCAGGGAGGGTCTTCACTGCGACGAGCCCCCTGCCGACTTGTCCCGACATGGTTTCCGTCGTTCCTTCGTCCATCGTTCCCACCACGGTGAGGCTCATCCGGACGGCTTGCATGTCTAGGAGGTGGCATTTTTTGATGATCCTCCTCCCGATGTTTCTCTTTATCTTCTCCCCTTCGATCATTCAACTCTTGTCGGGGAGGGTTCCTCAGATATAGTGCAGCAATGGCATCTTGCTCGGCCGCTAGAACGATGATGCTCTAGTCACGTGCGGTTCTGTGATGTTGTCCTGATGATCCGGTTCTGGAGTAGTTATCTTCACGTTGGTCGGAATGGTGACGCTGTTCCGGAACACGCTGGGGCCTTATATCATTCCAAGCTGAGTCTGTGTGACATTGGTCGGATTTCGAGACTAGTTTTCCACTTCCGGATTTCGCAGCCATCTGTTGCTCCAGACCCTTGGTGAGTAGCTTGATGCCTAATCGAACCTATTTTGGGCCTGGGTTATTTGATAGAATATCTCGAGCCACGACAGTGTTCTGTACCGGTGTTGGGTACACCAGATCTCCTTTGCTATCGAGCCGAGGCATCCCTGGATCTCCTTCAAAGAGGACCCTATTCACTTTCAAAAATTTACCATCACATGTGTAACGTTTTCGTGTCTTCTGATGCAACCGAGACATGTAATACTTAGTTGCCATGTGTTTCTTTTCCCCCTCGATGTTTTTAGCTTCATCCAGGAGTTGTTGACAACACACTTCTAGGGCTTGGGCCCTTTCGTCCAGTTCTTCAGCAGTAAGTTCTCCAGCTGTAGGGATAGGTGTGGTTAATGCAGCATCGATGAGTTTACGCGCACCTTCAGTGATCACGTGTCCATCCACCGATTCTTCTTTTTTCGGCTCTTCTAGGATAAGTGCTCCATCCGAGTCTTCCTCATATTCTTCGGCAATCACCTCCTCTGTCAGAGGGTCTTTTGCCGGGGTCTTGTTCTTCTTCTTTGCCCTCTTGGCAGCGCCGGTAGCAAAGATGGCTTTGGGTCCGTTTCCCGGAGTCAAGCTCTGATCAGTACTTTCGGACATCTGGACTTCGGGATTATCTCCGACTTCCATGTCATCCTGCGCTTTGGGAGAGTGTTCCCTGGATCCTTCATCCATGGCTTCTCCTTCTTCTGCAGCTTTGGAGTTATACTCCTCTTCATATTCCGCGGAGAACTTTCGGAAATCCGCTGACCTCATCGATTCATCCGAGGATGCGGGTACGTCGATGTTTGTTCCAATTGCCTCTAGCACAGAGTCGGTGTTTTCTCCAGCATCGACCAAGCCGGAGCCGGATCCCACATATCCGACAAAGTGTGATGCGTGCTTCCTGAGGTACCTGCGGCTTTCGCGATCATCTTTGTCGAAACTTTTGATGGTCTCGAGAATTGAATATGTGCTTGCATCTTGCATTATCATACGTCGCAGTGTGTACCTTAGGAAAGGCTTGTCTGTCCCGGCGTCATCAGAGCCGGAATCAGTATCATTGATAAGCTCCTCCTGGGTTTTGACTTCCGCGGGTGGGTCGATCTGGGATCCGGCTTCTCCAAGGAGATCCACTCCAGATTCAACTTTGACCGCTAGGTCTTCCTCAGGCTCAGATTTCTCCACTATCTCCGCAACTGGTGCGGGATGGGTGGGATTAGGGTTTTCTAAGATCCGGAACTCTGCCACCTCCGTGGACAAAGGGGGCCCAGAAGATTCTTCTGCCTCTATCATCATCGCTGGGGTGGGTGGGGCAGGTTCAGCGAAACCAATGTAAACATCGATCTTGCCAAAAGACATGATTGTGTAAGCAGTCACGGCCTCCCTAGCCGGAATCCAAGTCTCGTCGAGAACGATGAGAGGGACGTCGCTGGCGTAGAGGATGCAACCGACGATGATAGTCTCACCGATTCCGATTCTTGTAGATTCCGCTCGGAACGCAGAGCCGAAGCTCACTTTCCCCATGGTGGGCACCAACTGTCGTCGGATTGATGACAAGTACGCCATGAAGGGTCCTCGAGGCGTGCGGAAGAGAGGGGTGTGAGACATATGGTGTTCCGGGATGGTGAGCACACAAGTTTACCCAGGTTTGAATCCGTCGGCTTTGGACGGATCCTACTCCTGCTAGCAATCCAGTAATACGGCAGAGCCGGATATGGGTTACAAGGGTTTCGCCTGTGCGAGTTGAGATTGTAGACTATTGTGGTGTGCCTTAAAGGCTCTCCCTAGGACGGCTTATATAGATATCCGGCCTAGGGTTTACAGGAGAGATCTATCCGGCTACGACTAAGAGTCGGTTACAGAGTACATCTTGAACTACAAGTAACACTATGGGCCTAAGTCGGTAAGTCTTCTGGGCCATCCCGTAGCCGGACTAAACTCCGTCTTTTCTCCCTGACTGGGCCGCCCGTGAAGCAAAACTCTAACCCGAAGTGGGCCACCCTGGTCAGTGAGGAACTGTGAGGATACCCAGAAAGTATATCCCCAACACTGAGAACTCGTCGCGTATCTTCACCCTCCGGGTCGCTCTCTTAGCGGCAGTCAACTCCGGACTAGTCCCCTCGACCCGGGTGCCAGCGATGCGCTTGCTGTGGCGAGACAGGGGCGGAGGGGCCTAGCAAGGACCACGAGTTCGGTGCATCCTGGGACCAGCCACAGAAGTATTGGTGTCAGTCATGGTTGCCCCGTGGGCATCGAGGTCAGGCGGGTTGGGGGCGAGAGAGTAACACACCAATCCCGGGGAGCGAGGGGAGGAGTGGGCGAACACGTCTAGCCCCATAGTCCCCGAGGTATCCTTGGGTGACGACGATCGCTGGATCGGGGGTGTGACACCGCCACCCCCCTATCTGTACGGATCCCAGAAACAGCTGAGATGAGTCGAAGTTCATGTCGTACTTCGTGATGTCGAAGTCAAGCGGAGTTTGCTAATTGGGGCTGGCACAACAAGGGACGTCCACTTGAAATGGATCGTATGGGCACCTAGAGGGGGTGAATAGGTTCTACTTCAACTTTTAATGGTTTTTCAATTTTAGGCTTGACACAAAAGGTAAATTCTCTAGATAGACTATTATGTAGAATTTCCCTATATGCAAACCTAACTACTAGCGAGTAAAAGGCGAGTGGGAAGAGGAACGAGTGAACCGTAGTGAAGCATGCGGAGACACAGGATTTGTTTTACCGCAGTTCCTTCCTTGTTAAGGGAAGTACATCTGCGTTGGAGGGGTGGGCAGTATTAAGACCACCACGCCACAATAGGCCTCACCCTGTTCTCCGATGGATCCCACCACCTGTCCATAACCGCAAACGCGGCTATTCGAATAGTTTGACACTCTGCAAAGGTGGTACACTTTCAACACAAAATTCGATACATCTGTCAGGGATAACCCTGAATCATCATACTTAGTATGCAGATAATCAAACATAACCTTTCCTTTACACACTCTAGTATAAGCACCTCTCCTATGAGCTTGGCCTCCCAGCCATGGCCATTTGCCATCCTGGGCACTGCATAGGTGGACAACATTGAGAGGTAGCCTCATCTCAAACCTCTCCCGCGAGGGAACTAATACCAATGCATATAAACTTCCGGCTAAGCCTTACCCAATTCAGGTATTGTGGTTGTACGGTAAAATTGGAATGGTATCGCATCCGAACCCAACCATCTGTTTTTATAAAAGGGATAAGGCTCATGCCTTAACATTTTCATCATCATAAACCATTTGTGTTTCTCAACACATGTCAAAACATCTCAATAGAATGACTCATCATTCCAAGGTTTTCACAAGTCATTTTCACCAAGTATTCCCATCTAAAGTGATCAAGTTTTTGTTTAGCTCTAAACTACTAAGTTAAGAGTGTTCACTAATGTGCGATGCTAATCTCAATCTCATGCCATAGAATGACATCTAAAGCTAACTAGATAGGCCAAGTTTTATACTCTTTATGCTATCTATAAACAAGGTAAAGAACTTTGGGAAAGTAAAAGCAAGTAAAGCTTGTAAATAAAACTTGGGGTAGGTATAAGTCAAAAAGTAGAACCAAGCATGCCTAATGCATCTTGCTTAGGTCATCTTGTATAATTCCAGCTTGCTAACAATAGCTTGCTCAGTTTACTTGAAGTGCTAGGCTTGCCTTGGGTAGTGTAGTGGTTGAAATTCTCTTCCTCCTCCTCTTGGTAGAACTCCTCCTCCTCGAAGACCTGTTCAGTACTATCGTCTATAAATACATACGGAATACACAATCACCAAACAATACTTAACTAGTCTATTTAGCACACTAAGGCACACATTGGATGATCTAGTATCATCACAAACATCACAAGGTTTAATGACTAGTTTCATTTATTTTATTTGAGAAAAATAATTTCTACTCATTGAAAATTAACTAAGATTTAATATTCTCCAATTAAAATATGGGATCATGTGGACACATGTCATCACCACATATTCTAATATATGGGAATGTGATTTAAAGATTGGATCACATTTTAATAAGGTTAAGTTTAATATTTAATGATTTAAAGTGACTAGAAATGCCTATATAGCATTATTTTGGTACTAGTCCAAAGTAACTGCATGCAAACCTTAATATTATTACATATTCAGATTGGTATGGTTAAATGTTATTTTTGAGAGTTGGAATCAACTCAAAATCTATTATGGTTGATTTTAGAAAAATGTTTGAATGTGAAAAAGCTTATGTCTTGTTATTTTTTCTAGGCGAGATCTATAACTCTAAATGATTTAAATCCAACGGTCTTGGATAGATAATTTCATTACCTTTCCAACAAAATTGGAATCACTCAATTTGGATTTGCAAAACTCTCTGAATTGAATTTTAAACTAAAGGACAGAACTAAGTTTCAGCTAAAAAGGAAAATCTAAATTTGAATCTACTGGGTTGCGCGGGAACACTAACGGGCCAGCCTAGTTTCACTCCGCGGTGCTGAGGACTGCTGACAGGGGGGTCCCGCCTGTCAGTGGCTCATTAAACGTGAAGCGGTACGAGGCAACTTGGACCGTAGGATTAGAACTAAGATCTACGACTCACGTTCATCGTCGACGACGGACACGTCGTCAGCGAGACGGAAACCTAGCGGCGTTGTGGGGGTGCAATGGGGGCATACCAGGGCTCCAGCAAGCTTGGCGATGGGGGCGTTTGAAAAAGGAGACGATGGCGGGCTCAGGCGAGGTCGCGGTGGCGGCTGGGGTGGACGAAATCGACAGGGGCGTCTCCTCCTCTGCTGTGGCTGTCTCCGGTGAAATTCCGGCGGCTGGCTGCTCGAGCTACTCCGGCAAGAGGTGGGCAAGGACCAGTGGAGAGAGGGGAGTGTGAGAGTGTGAAGTATTGGTGCTGGGGAGGCTCCCTTATATAGGCCCAGCGAAGCGGCAGAGAGGTGTGGGCGGAGCTCATCGGTGACGACGGCACAAGGGGCTATCAGCGTGGGCGAGTTAGGCGGACGGTGGGTGGTTCCCTAGCAGTCAGCTAGGGCTTAATGGCGGTGCTAGGGACGGTGGATTGCGGTCGGGAGTGTCTCGCGCTCTGACAGACAGAGACGGTGTTCGACATGGTTCCAGGCGACTGTGGGTCGAGCGGCGGGGTACGGGCGTGTCTGGCAGGTTGAGCTGGTCAAGGTGGAGCGACGCGCGCGGTCTGTGGTCAAGGCGCGATGTGTGGCGCTCTGGCGGTGACGATGCTCTGGCGTGCGCTGGCACGGCACAGAGACTTAGTGCGGGGCTTTGCCTCGGTGGTCCATGGGCTATCAGTGGCCGTGGGGTGGACCGTGGACGGCAGTGAGGTCACGCCTTCCTGGAGAGGCGGAGAGGGGCTGGTGGTCTCCTGTGGCATGGGCACGTTTGGCCAATGAGCATGGCGTCGGGGTGGCGTGGCACTGTGGCTAGGGACAAGGGGGTGGGATGGTTAAGGCATGGTTAGATCAAAGAGGGACAGAGGGAGTGAATTGGGGTCAAATGGGTTGCAAAACCCTGTAGAAAAGTGATTCTATACTAGGGTGCGATCTGTGCATGCCAAGTGTTTGACCAAATGGCCGCATGACACAAAGATTTGAATTTTTCAGAGATTTTTGGTGGAGTGGTTGGTCTAATGCTTGATCATCTCTGGTTGCTTGGGATTTTCAAATTGAGTTCATTTGGATGGTTTTTGAAAAAGTGTGATCTAGATACATACACTTGGTTCCATTTTCAAATGCCATTTAAATTTAGTGTTTGAATGTTTTTGGAAGATCACAAAGTGGGCCTTTGTACATCTTAACTTGTACTAGCAAGGGGTGCAAATATTCACAATTGTTTCTGTTTGAAATTGAGTTCTAGGAACACCCAAAGTGGGCTAGTTGATTAAAATGGCAAAAGTGACCATTTCCATTATTAATTGTATTTGATTTCTTTTTCTTTGGATTTTTCTTGGGAATGATCTAGATGATGTGGCATTCATCTTAGAATCATTTTACAACCATTAGAACAAACAATCATGGCATTTCAAAACAACTCCTATTTAATGCAACACTCATATGCATGCTTAAATATTTTAAATAGGAAAAAGTTTTTGTTAACCCTAAATTGGGTGATTAGGATCTTGATCACTTGGATTACAGTTTTGGGATGTTACAAACCTTCCACCCTTAAACAAAATCTCGTCCCAAGATTTAAGAAAGAAAACTAGGAACTAAAGTGATCTGGGAACGTAGTCCTAATGTAATCTTCTCGCTCCCAAGTATCTTCTTCTTCGGTATGGTTGCTCCATTGGATCTTGAGAAATTTGATACTCCAAGTTCTGGTGGTTTTGTAGGCTTCCGCCAAGATAGGGATGGGCACTTCACGATACGTCAGATCCTTGTTGATATCAACAGTTCTTGAAAACTTCGGTCTTCTCCGGCACTTCTAGGCATTTGCGAAGTAACAAGATATGGAACACATTGTGGATGGCTGACATATCCTCTGGCAGTTACAGTTGATACGATACTTCTCCTCAACGATTCAGAATCTTGAAGGGTCCGATATATCTGGGGGCTAACTTTCCTTTCAGACTAAAACGTTGGGTTCCCTTCAATGGCGAAACCTTGAGATACACAAAATCTCTGACATTGAAAGTCAGGTCTTTCCTTCTCTTGTCAGCATAACTCTTCTATCTGGATTGGGCAGTCTTGAGGTGCTCATGGACTTTGTGAACCTTCTCTTCGGCTTCTTGTAGGATGTCGGGTCCAAAAATCTAACTCTCTCCTACTTGCGAGCAATTCAAAGGGGTACGACACTTTCTTCCATATAAGAACTCAAATGGGGCCATTTGCAAACTGGATTGATAACTGTTGTTGTATAAAAATTCTGTGAAAGGCAGGCAGTTTTCCCATTTTGATCCATACTCTAACACACAAGCTCTCAACATATCTTCTAAGACTTGGTTGACTCTTTCAGTCTATCTGTCGGTTTGCGGGTGATAAGCTATGCTGAAATTCAACTTTGTTCCTAATCCTTCTTGGACTTTTTGCCAAAATCTCGAGGTAAATTGAGTTCCTCAATCCGACACTATGGTCTTGGGTTTCATGTAGACTAACAATTCTGGCAATGTACAACTCTACTAGCTTCGAACTCTGGTAGGTTGTCTTGACATGTATAAAGTGGGATACCTTGGATAATCTATCAACGATGACCCAAATAGAGTCATTTCCCCTACTAGAAGTAGGCAAACCGGTGACAAAGTCCATTCCGACGGAATCCCATTTCCATTCCGGAATCTGCAATGGTTGCAATAGTCCTGTGGGTGTCTGATGTTCCGCTTTGACTCTTTGACAGATATCACACTTGGCGATGGTAGCTTCTGATTTCTCTCTTCATCTTGTGCCACCAAAATTGCTCCTTCAAATCCTGATACATCTTCGTACCTCCGGGGTGGATAGAATAAAGAGTATCATGAGCTTCTTGCATGATAAATTTCTTCAGCTCTGAATCTGCTGGCACACAGATACGTCCTTTGTACTACAGAACTCCTCCTTCGTCTTCGGTAAATCCAGGTACCTTTCCTGTACCAATATGACGCTTGATTACGTCGATACTTGCATTTCCCTTCTGAGCTTCCTTGATTTGGCTAATCAAAGTGGGTTGAAGTTCAATGCTAGCTAAGAATCCCTTGCTAACTAGCTCAGAATCCAATAAAATTTCACCTATACAAGAAGGATTACTTCTAAACTGCTCCAACTCCTCATGCAAACTTGGTTGCTTCTTCTTGATCATAGTGTTTAATCTACACAGCAATGTGCTAAGAGCATCCGCTACCACATTGGCTTTGCCGGGGTGATAGTGAATGTCAAGGTCATAATCCTTGATTAACTCTGTCCATCTCTTTTGCCTCATATTCAGCTCCTTCTGAGTGAAAATATACTTCAAGCTTTTGTGATCTGAGTAAATCTCACAGCGATTACCCATAAGATAATGACGCCATGTCTTCAATGCCAAAACTACGGCTGCTAACTCAAGATCTTGGGTAGGGTAGTTCTGCTCATGTTGCTTCAGTTGTCGAGATAGATATGCGATGACTTGGCCTTCTTGCATCAATACACATCCGAGACCAATCTTGGATGCATCACAATACACATCAAATGGCTTCTTGATATCTGGCATAATCAATATTGGGGTTGAAATCAATCTCTTCTTGAGCTCTTGGAAACTTGCTTCACATTTGTCGGTCCATTCAAACTTCTTGTCCTTCTTCAACAATTGGGTCATGGGTCTTGTGATGCTCGAAAATCCTTCTACGAACTTGCGGTAATATCCCGCTAATCCGAGAAATTCACAGACTTGAGTTTGAGTGGTTGGGGCTTCCCATTCTTTGACATCCTTGATCTTGGCGAGATCAACAGCGACTCCTCCGGTAGACACAATATGTCCTTGGAATCCTACTTCATTCAGCCAAAACTCACATTTGCTGAACTTGGCATACAACCGATGCTCTCTAAGGGTTTCAAGGATGATTCTCAGATGTTGCTCATGCTCTTCTTCTGACTTGGAGTAGATAAGAATATCATCGATAAACACAACGACAAACTTATCTAGAAAATTCATAAAGATCTTATTCATGAGATTCATGAAATAAGTGGGAGCATTGGTTAATCCAAAAGACATGACCGTATACTCGTATAATCCATAACAAGTAGTAAAGGCGGTCTTTGGAATATCCGTTGCACGAATCTTAAGTTGGTGATAACCAGTCCTAAGATCGATCTTAGAGAACACACTGGCACCAGTCAACTGATCAAATAGATCCTCTATCTTTGGCAAGGGGTACTTGTTCTTGATTGTGACGTCATTCAGCTTCCTGTAATATGTGCACAAACGGTTGCCTCCATCCTTCTTGTCGACGAATAACACGGGCGATCTCCATGGCGATGCGCTTGGTTGAATCAAGCCTGTTGCCAACATAGCATCCAACTGCTTCTTCAATTCTACTAACTCTGAGGGGTTCATGATATATGGTCTCTGAGCTATGGGTCCGGTTCCGGGGATTAGTTCAATAATGAACTCAATATCCCTATACGGGGGCATACCGGGCAATTCATCTGGGAATACGTCAGGGTATTCACAAACTACTCTGACTTGGTCTATGGTGGGTAGGGCTAGACTCTTGTTGCACTTGAATTGACGGGGCAAGGTTTCAGATATATGCTCTTCTTATACTCCAGAGCTAGTGGTCATGGTGATGGCTTTCTTGGCATAGTCAATCAATCCTTTATGCTTCGACATCCAATCCATCCTTAGTACTACTTCCAAACCTTTGGTTCCAAGTACTATTAGATTGGCATAAAAACCTATCCCATGTATTCTGATAGGCATAGCTTTGCAAATTTTTCTAGCTTTTGTAGTTGAACCAGGTATTTGAACTATCATGACATTCTTCAAGTTGGTTGGGTGAATCTTACTAGTGCATGCAAATTCTTTGGTGACAAATGAGTGCGATGCTCTAGAATCAAACAACACTCTTGCTAAAACTAAGTTGACAGAAAACATACCCAGCACTACATCTGGCGCTTCTTGGGCTTCTTCGGCGTTCATGTGGAAGAGACGACCGTTGCGGTTGTGAGGGTTCCCTGGGGCGAATCTTCTTCCGGGCTGAACACGACGCTGCTGTTGAGATGGGGCATTCACATTGGCAGTGGCGGCGATCTTCTTGGGACACTCATTGGAGTAGTGACCCTTCACTCCACACTCAAAACAAGTAATCTGAGACTTGTCTTTTGCTTCCACAGGCACAGCATTGCTTCCAGTTCTCGGTGCAGGGTTGTTGTTGTTGTTTGTTGTTGTTGTTGTGCTTGGGAGGTGCACAGTTGAAATTGCTAGAGTTGCCGGGGTGGTTGTTGTTGTTTCCTCCGGACTTCACATTCCCTCCGCTACGGTTGGGGTAGCTTGGGCGAGACATTAGGGGTCGATTGTTCCGCGGGGCATATCTGGCAGACGGGTTGGGACGGTACTTCTGGTGACTGTTTGGATCCAGCTTGGTGCATCATCCGACGTTTGCGGTTGTCATTTGCTTGATTAATCTTCCCTTCCATCTGAATGGCAGAGTCGACTAGCTCTTCGAGATCCTCGAAACGGATGATGACGAGAACTGTCTGCACCTCATCATGCAGTCCGTTCAGGAATCTCTCCTTCTTCTTGGCCTCCGTGTTGATCTCATCAGGTGCATACCTGGCGAGGGACAAGAATTTGTCACGGTACTCCACTATAGTCATTTTGACTTGCTTTAACTCTCTGAATTCATCCCTCATTCTTGTGACTAGACCCTGCGGCACGTGGGTGCGGCTGCACTTGATTTTGAAGGCTTCCCATGTCATCACTTGACCATGGTTCATTGTGCGGGTGTTGTTCCACCATGCTCTTGCATCTTCTGCCAGATAGTGGGTGGCAAACAGAACTTTCTCGTTGGCATCCACTCCGACGACTTTTAAGTTGTTCTCCATGGTTTGCAACCAATCATCAGCATCCAGTGGGTCTTTAGACTTGCTAAAGATTGGGGGATTGGTATTCTGGAAGTTTTTGAGTTTGGATCCATGATGATCCTGATTTCCATGGTTCTGATTGTTGTGAGCCATCTGGGCGATCTGCTGCAGGGTGGCTAGATTTGCTTGGCGCTCTACCCTACTAGCTTCACGGTCTGCAATGAGCGTCTGCAGAATCTGCAGCATTGGGTCTTGTGACGAGCTGCTCCCTCCTTGGTTTCCATGAGTCATCTGAAGATTGAGATAGATAAAGGGGTAAGAGGTAAAGTTCTAAGGTTCATGGTTTTGGGTTTCAAAGCTAAAACTTTGAGTTTGACTCGGGTTTTGCAACTAACTTCTTTTCATTCAAGCAAAGCACACGATACAAACACACACACACACACACCACAACATCAAAGGAAAACAGATGGTTTTAAGAACCATTCTGCAAGCTAAGATACAATGGGACCGATACTTCTCACTCCTATGATAGTACTCTAGTTCATCTACTCATCATCGATGAAGTCAGAGTCATCATCGTCGGTGTAGAAGTCCATGGCATCATCCTCCAGGTAGTCATCATCATTGTTGAGGTATGAGTCAATATCCCCTTGGATATCTTCTCCTCCTTCCTCTTCTTCTTTTGCTGCAAGCTGAGCTTCTTGCTCCTTGATGATCTTCTCGAGGTCGGCCACCTTCTTGCAAAGACAGTCGATGGTGTGATCCTTCTTTGCGTGTTGACGGCGAAGTGACTGACGATCCTTGACGAGCAGTGAGAAAGTCTAGGCCTTCTGAGTGGCAATGGCAAGGTTGTGGTTGGCGAACTCTCTAGCATTCTCCAATTCATTATGTCTGTCGTACAGTAGGAAGTCGAGGTTCTCCACTTGACGCTTCAACTCCGGGTGACTTGGCATCTCCAGAGGCATTCCCATAGAATCACGCCTTGCATAGTGAGCAAAGCGGGTTCCTTGGATTAAGTTGACATTCTGTGCTCAGAGACGAGCGAGAGCTTCATGCATTGCCCTGGCTAATCCATCTAGCCAGTTGTTCTCTCTCACGGAGAACTGAATTCTCTCAGACATTGGTGCTTCTAACTTGCCTCGAAGATCAGCAATCACTAGCCATTGTAAATATCCTCCTAGGGGACCATTGAGTTGAGCTCCAAGAAATTCCGGATGAGGACGCTCCAAGTATTCAGACAGTGAATCAAGGTCCCTCTCAAAGATCATTTGGCCTCTGTTGCCCAACTGGTAGAACTTGATGTACTGAACTTCCATCTATAAGAATTTAGGGTGAGAAAGTTAGTGAAGTGATCAAGCGTGTCAAAATTTTATGTAGTAATGTAAGAATTTGGAGGAACATGAATTTTTTTGAGAGAAAGAATCCCAAGGGTAAGAGAGGAAATAGTTTTCACAAATACTCACTTTGGTTTTTGAAACTAAGTTTTTGTTTGGACGTCCATTCTAACTAGGGTCTTCTATGGTCAGGATGGCTCTGATACCAACTTGTCAACACCCGGATTTTTAATCCCAGATGCCTGTTATGCCATACCTCGCAATCCCAGGATTACCATTTTTGCGAGACATGACAGATTGGATATCACAGTACATCATCCATTACAAACCATAATAAGGTCTTACACAAATAAAGGATCTCATGATCCAGTCTTAGTACAAACAAGTAGCGGAATAATAAAGCATAGCGGTGGGGTCCATCTTCAGTGTCACAGGCAATGCTGACGATGGGAGATGATCCTAGTTGTCGGAGCCGTCCTGCTGTCCTCCTTTAGTGTAGTCCTCCTCATAGTCTAGCCATAGGAATAGCTAGGGACAAAAGCCATGAGTACTCTTTAAGTACTCGCAAACTACGACTAACAAGTAAGGTAGTTCTAGTAGGAAATGCTAATTCTAAGTTTATTTGTAAAGTTAAGTTTGAAACATAAGCTGAGGTCAGAAACAAAGAAAGATAAAATAAAGTTTGAAAATCACCTAAGTGCGAAGTTAGTTGTCATAGTCACAACTCTGTTGTGGTCAAGTCATGTCGCAATTCATTTCATAAGTCATTTTGAAAACATCTGACAACGGAATAGTATGGCCACTCCAACTGTCCATAACCGCAAACGCGGCTATTCGAATAGTTTGACACTCTGCAAAGGTGGTACAATTTCACCACAAAATTCGACACATCTGTCAGGGATAACCCTGAATCATCATACTTAGTATGCAGATAATCAAACATAACCTTTTCTTTACACACTCTAGTATAAGCACCTCTCCAATGAGCTTGGCCTCCCAGCCATGGCCATTTGCCATCCTGGGCACTGCATAGGTGGACAACATTGAGAGGTAGCCTCATCTCAAACCTCTCCCACGAGGGAACTAATACCAATGCATATAAACTTCCGGCTAAGCCTTACCCAATTCAGGTATTGTGGTTGTACGATAAAATTGGAATGGTATTGCATCCGAACCCAACCATCTGTTTTTATAAAAGGGATAAGGCGCATGCCTTAACATTTTCATCATCATAAACCATTTGTGTTTCTCAACACATGTCAAAACATCTCAATAGAATGACTCATCATTCCAAGGTTTTCACAAGTCATTTTCACCAAGTATTCCCATCTAAAGTGATCAAGTTTTTGTTTAGCTCTAAACTACTAAGTTAAGAGTGTTCACTAATGTGCGATGCTAATCTCAATCTCATGCCATAGAATGACATCTAAAGCTAACTAGATAGGCCAAGTTTTATACTCTTTATGCTATCTATAAACAAGGTAAAGAACTTTGGGAAAGTAAAAGCAAGTAAAGCTTGTAAATAAAACTTGGGGTAGGTATAAGTCAAAAAGTAGAACCAAGCATGCCTAATGCATATTTCTTAGGTCATATAATTCTAGCTTGCTAACAATAGCTTGCTCAGTTTACTTGAAGTGCTAGGCTTGCCTTGGGTAGTGCAGTGGTTGAAATTCTCTTCCTCCTCCTCTTGGTAGAACTCCTCCTCCTCGAAGACTTGTTCGGTACTATCTTCTATAAATACATACGGAATACACAATCACCAAACTATACTTAACTAGTCGATTTACACACTAAGGTACACATTGGATGATCTAGTATCATCACAAACATCACAAGGTTTAATGACTAGCTTCATTTATTTTATTTGAGAAAAGTAATTTCTACTCATTGAAAATTAACTAAGATTTAATATTCTCCAATTAAAATATGGGATCATGTGGACACATTTCATCACCACATATTCTAATATATGGGAATGTGATTTAAAGGTTGGATCACATTTTAATAAGTTTAAGTTTAATATTTAATGATTTAAAGTGACTAGAAATGTCTATATAGCATTATTTTGGTACTAGTCCAAAGTCACTGCATGCAAACCTTAATATTATTACATATTCAGATAGGTATGGTTAAAATTTGATTTTTTCGAGTTGGAATCAGCTAAAAAGGAAAATAAAAATGTGAATCTACTTGGTTGCGCGGGAACACTAACGGGCTGGCCCAGTTTCACTCCGCGGCGCTGAGGACTGCTGACAGGGGGTCCCGCCTGTCAGTGGCTCATTAAACGCGAAGAGGTACGGGGCAACTTGGACCGTAGGATTAGAACTAAGATCTACGGCTCATGTTCATCGTCGATGACGGACACGTCGTCGGCGAGACGGAAACCTAGCGGTGTTGTGGGGATGCTGTGGGGGCGTACCAGGGCTCCAGCAAGCTTGACGATGGGGGTGTTTGAACAACGAGACGACGGCGGGCTCAGGCGAGGTCGTGGCGGCGGCTAGGGTGGACGAAATCGACGGGGGAGTCTCCTCCTCTGCTGTGGCTATCTCCGGCGAAATTCCGGCGGCTGGCTGATCGAGCTGCTCCGGCAAGAGGTGGGGAAGGACCAGTGGAGAGAGGGGAGTGTGGGAGTGTGAAGAATTGGTGGTGGGGAGGCTCCCTTATATAGGCTCGGGGAAGTGGCAAATAGGTGTGGGCGGAGCTCGTCGGTGACGCCGGCACAAGGGGCTATCAGCATGGGCAAGGTAGCCGGATAGTGGGTGGTTCCCTGGCGGTCAGCAAGGGCTTAATGGCGGTGCTAGGGGTGGTGGATTGCGGTCGGGAGCGTCTCGCGCTCTGAGAGACAGAGGCGGTGTTCGACGTGGTTCCCGATGACTGTGGGTCGAGCGGCGGGGTACGGGCGTGTCTGGCGGGTTGAGGTGGTCAAGGCGGAGCAGTGCACGCAGTCTATGGTCGAGGCGCGGCATGTGGCGCTCTGGCTGTGATGGTGCTCTAGCGTGCGCTGGCGCGGCGCAGAGACTTAGTGCGGGGCTTAGCCTCGGTGGTCCATGGGCTAGCAGTGGCCATGGGGTGGACCATGGACGGCGGTGAGGTCACGCCTTCCTTCCTGGAGCGGTGGAGAGGGGTTGGTGGTCTCCTGCAGCGTGGGCATGTTTGGCCGGCGAGGATGGCGTCGGGGTTTCATGGCACTGTGGCTAGGGACAAGGGGTGGGCTAGTTAAGGCATGGTTAGATCAAAGAGGGATAGAGGGAGTGAATTGGGGTCAAATGGGTTGCAAAACCCTGTAGAAACAGTGATGCTATACTAGGGTGTGATCTGTGCATGCCAAGTGTTCGACCAAATGGCCGCATGACACAAAGATTTGAATTTTTCAGAGATTTTTGGTGGAGTGGTTGGTCTAATGCTTGATCATCTCTGGTTGCTTGGGATTTTCAAATTGAGTTCATTTGGATGGTTTTTGAAAAAGTGTGATCTAGATACATACACTTGGTTCCATTTTCAAATGCCATTTTAATTTAGTGTTTGAATGTTTTTGGAAGATCACAAAGTGGGCCTTGGTACATCTTAACTTGTACTAGCAAGGGGTGCAAAGATCCACAATTGTTTCTGTTTGAAATTGAGTTCTAGGAACACCCAAAGTGGGCTAGTTGATTAAAATGGCAAAAGTGACCATTTCCATTATTAATTGTATTTGATTTCTTTTTCTTTGGATTTTGCTTGGGAATGATCTAGATGATGCGGCATTCATCTTAGAATCATTTTACAACCATTAGAACAAACAATCATGGCATTTCAAAACAACTCCTATTTAATGCAACACTCATATGCATGCTTAAATATTTTAAATAGGAAAAAGTTTTTGGTAACCCTAAATTGGGTGATTAGGATCTTGATCACTTGGATTAAAGTTTTGGGATGTTACACTTTGTAATAATATAGCCATAAGATCTATGTAAGTTGTAATGAACTATTTTTCTTCCCAGATATGCGATGCAATATGACCTTTGTTTTTTGATATTACATCTTAAACTATGGGTGCTAGCTATTCGATCCAGGGACTAGCACTATAAACACAGGGACATGTACCTTATCAGGTGAGGTCGCTATAGATGCATGCCAAAATTTGACTTGTTGATTAAAGTATGATATATCTTTAAGCATGTCTCCAACATTGTCGCACTCCACGGGATGTTAACAATTCAGCTAGCCTACAAACGATCCTCATGGAGGAAACTCCTGGATTTCAGCTATGAGTAGATTAAACATTCGTAGTAGAAATGCTATAATGGGTAAGAGTATTGGCATTCTCATGGGCCTACGTTGCAAGCAAAGGTTGGGGTACTCCTCTAATTCGCTACTAGAAATATTTATTAAAGACAAAGAAACTTGGTTGCAGTCATGAGTATCCTTCCAAGACTACATAGTCTAGTTAAACTCACTAAGTTTTGGCATCATCTCGTTACTAAATAAATGAATTTCTAGAAATACAAATAATAGAAAAGAAGTGTTTGATAGCCCTAATTTATTGATGTGGGTGTTATGATGAGACAATCTAATGTTATGCTTTTTTTTACATGACCTCTCACTTTTAATTGCTAAGCTTTTACCTTACAAAAGTGAGGATATAAAATATAAAACACGCAATAGGAGGATCATAAGTTTGCTTTCAAGTTTGATTTACTTTTGATATGGGGCATATAAGTTGTAATTTATATCTTATGGATTAATATAATTGAGCTTGTGTGTTTCCTTGTACAATTATGTTACATCTTACTTTGAGCTTACAGGAAAAATAAGGATACAAGGAATCAATCTTCAATGGTAAGCTAGATGATAACATTAAGTTATCAACTCTCTTGCTCGAGGATGAGCAGTGTTTAAGCTTGGGGATGTTGATGAGTGCAATTATGATGCATATTTAAGCATATAAATTACTCATATTTTCACTCATTGCATGCTCCATCTAGTTGCAACTATGCCTATTATGCATGATTTCTAGTTCTATAAAGCAAGGCAAGAGGGATCAAAGAGAGGGCAATATGGAGAAGTTGCACGCACCTAACTTAGCCATATGAGGGGTGGAAAAAGTGGATTTTCTCATTAACTCCAAATGAAGATCCAAGGCCATGGTGTTGTATCCCTCATCCATATGAATCCAATGAGCTGAAGAACACCCAAATCGGAGTTCGTATGAGGAAATGGCGGCCAAAATACCGAAGAGTATTGAGCTCATAACGACCATCGGTACGGGCCGGTACGGTCGTACCGCCCGCCTGTACCGTGGGTCGGGACGTATGGAAAAACCCTTTCTAGACGCGTTTCTTCATGGAATCCATCCCCGTTTGTTTCTAGACCTTACTTAGGTCATAGGCAGCGTGGGAGGTGCTAGTGGAGACCCTCCTAGGCCTATATAAAGAGGGGGACGAGTCAAGGGAGAGAGGACCTCACCACATACCTCCACGATAGAGCCATGCGGTAGCTGCCGCTTCCACTCAGATCTCCACCATCACCACCACATATAAGAAACTTGGATCATTGGAGGACAGGGCATCATCCCCTTCATCATCAACCACTGCATCTAAATCAACATCACCGTTCCCCATCTCACTTATCCCCATTAGTTGCAATTGTAATTTATATTGTGGATTTGTACTAGAATTCCTCCATATATTTTTATTCCATCCATATGATTATGATGATGTTTTTGATTGTCTCCATGTCTGAGTAGTTTACTTTGTTCTTGGGGTGATGGAGAAACCCTGGCAATATTATAATTAAATGAATATGATCTATAACTTTGTGTTATGAATATGTGTTAATTCTATCTCTCTACATATTATATGTAGTCGACCATGTAATATTTGCCTTCAGGACTAGAGAGGGAATTACCCTTGGAAGTATGGAATTGCGTACGACATGAAGTGACATACTGTGTTCGGCTCTTTACCATATGGACAAGGGGGTAAGGAAGGATTCACTAAGCTCATATCGATATCCTCAGGGTAACCCTTAATTGCAATGGATGCATAGGAGGTTCCCAAAGATCATTGAAGTGGTTATTTAGAGATGTGATGATCGATGGTTTTCTGGGCACATCTTATTATGGACCTCTCCCCACACATATTATAATAAAAGATATAGATTTATCATACTCGTAGTTATACCAATGCTAGGGGTGTATGCTACACTCCCCGAGAACTCCTTAAACATATTGTTACTCTCTCCATCAATACTCGTTTGCTCTCGGTTACTTTAGTTAAATACTTTGTTCTTGTTTACAAATGCTCACTAACACAAACACCCCTTTTACACTCTAGCTTGGAATTGGAGTAACTTACCAGTACTCTCTAGATAATAGTAATGAGGGGCATAAAGACCTCTACCAATAGCTCTCTGTGGTTTGATACTCTTACTTCAGAACTAGCTACATACGAATTATGCACTTTAGAACTAGATACATACGAATTATGCACTTCGATACTCTTCTCAATTAATGTTGATCTAGGCTCCCACTTTTTAAAGGTAAATCCCTTATCTAGTTCTTCTTTTCTACAAAAATTTCTACTGTTATTTCAATTTGGGTATTTTCCCAAATTTCTACGGTTCTTGCCTATTATTATATCATGGTCTCGATTCTACGGTTTTGGGTATGTTATGTATGATTCTAGGATTTTTAGAGTATTCTAGGGTATTCTAGCATATTGGTGTTGTCCCAATGCTTAACATGATCTTTGCTTAGGTTCTGTTAATGGTGTTAGGTTTTAGTGGTTAAATAGGTTCCTCTATTAATTGTTAAGTTAGTGTGTGGTTGCATTACAAAGTAATCTTAGGTTACTTCTACTATTCCTTTCATTTGCATGATCAATACTGTTTAGATCCTGTTTAGGATTTTCCATTGGTTCTATTTAATGATGTTGACTATCAAGTTCGTTACTTACAATCAAGATCCACAACTCAAGTGGGTTGATGGTTTAGTATTTGTCTTAAACTAGTTTTTACTTCTTAATGCATATATAACTTGACATGTTGTCTTCGATAGTGTCTTATCATCCTACGAACTTATAGTTCTCAGGGGATGAAGAGGATGATGTTTATGATTTCATTTGATAACTCACTTGACAGGTGGCATTGTTATTCAATAATCATAGTTCATTATAGGTTACTGTCAGTTAAGGTTGTTTAGCATGGATGAGTCATGCACTATCTTAGTATCCATGCATTTCCTATAGCTGCAATTTCAATGGGCAAACTTTTAGATTCTCACTTAAGTTGTAGTTAGTGGAGAAGTGTGTTTATTTATTTATTGTATCATTTCATTTATATTTTAGAATTTCAATCAATTCTTCTTTAATTCAATCAAGCACTCAATCAAGGTTTAATAAGTTGTGCATAGGGTATAGGTGCTTGGTTATTGTCTGTGATGCCTCTTAATGGAGTGTACACAGATGATAATCAAGTTCATGTGCGTGTGATTTCTTCCTAGTAACAAGATCATTATCACAGATGATCTCTTGGTTCTAAGTATTAGTGCTACAACTATTATCCTACCCTTCCCTAGATCCAGATGATCCCTAGCTACCATTTTAATTATTTTCCTACCGATTCTAAGAGTTTCTAAGCTAAACTTTTGTAGATTCCCAAGTTTGCTTGATTAAGATTCTTAGTAGATTTGTTCTTATTCCTCCTATGGATATTGAAGTGTTCTTCAAGTTCCTCTCCTTCCTTCTTCCTTCTACTATAACTCAGATCTCTCTCTAAACTAGTGTGTGTGTTTGGTCTGAGCTGGACTAGTGAGTTGTGAGCTCTAGGGTCTCAGGTGCTCAGCTATTTATAGTGTTCCTAAGTGGTTGTGGTGAGGATACCTATGCCATACATTTAGGTAATTCGCCTGCTTAGGTGTCAACACCTGGATTTTTTATCCCAGATGTCTGTTATGCCATACATCGCAATCCCAGGATTACCATTTTTACGAGACATAACAGAAGTGGTACCATAGTACATCATCCATTACAAACCATAATAAGGTCTTACACAAATAAGGGATCTCATGATCCAGTCTTAATACAATCAAGCAGCAGAATAATAAAGCATATTAGTGGGCTCCATCTTTAGGGGCACAGGAAATGCTGACGATGGGAGATCATCCTAGTGGTCATAGACCTCCTGCTGCCCATCATCCCGGTAGTCCTCCTCATAGTCTGGCCACGGGAATAGCCAGGGACAAAGCCATGAGTACTCTCTAAGTACTCGCAAACTATCACTAACAAGTAAGGTAGTTCTAGTAGGAATCTTAAGCTCTAGGTTTGTTTGCAAAAGCCAGATTTATCTAAACTGAGTTTAGAAGTAAAGAAAACTAATTTAAGGTTCTAAATCACTTAAGTGGGAAACTAGCCTTCATATTCACAACCCTGTTGTGGTCAAGTCAAAATCATAGTTCAATTCACAAATCATTTTGAAAACATCTAACGACGGAACAGTATGGCCACTCCAACTGTCCATGACCGCGGACGCGGCTATTCAAATAGTTTGACACTCTGTAGAGGTGGTACACTTTCACCACAAAATTCGATACATCCGTCAGGGATAACCCTTAATCAATCATACTTAGTATGCGGATAATCAATCATAACCTTTCAATTACACACACTAGTATAGGCACCTTCCCTGTGAGCTTGGCCATCTGCCATCATGGGCACTGCATAGGTGGACAATTCACACTCATGAGGTAGCCTCAGCTCAAACCTCTTCTGCGAGGGAACCCATACTAAGGCATATAAGCTTCCGGCTAAGCCCTACCCAATTCAGATATTGTGGTTGTATGGTAAAATTGGAATGGTATCGCATCCGAAAACAACCATCAGTTTTTATAAAGGGCTAAGGCTCATGCCTCAACATTTTCATCATCAAATCCTTTTGTGTCCATAACACATGTCAAAACATTTCAATAGAATGAAGCATCATTCCAAGGTTTTCATAATCATTTTCACCAAGTATTCCCATCTAAAGTGAACAAGTTTTATGCTTAGCACTAGCCACTAAGTTAAGAGTGTTCCCTAATGAAGGGTGCTAATTTTCAATCTCATGTCAAAGAATGACATCTAAGTATAGGCCTAGTTTTATACTCTTTATGCTATCTATACTACTTTTCCAAATACTCACAAAGAACTAACTAAAAGTAAAGAACTTTGGTAAAGTAAAAGAATAAAGCTTGCAAGTAAAACTTGGTATGGGTATAAATCAAAGGTATATAACCAAATCATGCCTAATGCATCTTGGTAAGGTTAAAACTTGCATGGGTAACTTGTATAATTCTAGCTTGCATAGGTATAAGAATTGCAAGTGTTAGCTTGCATAGTTAACTTGTAGTGCTAGGCTTGCCTTGAGTAGAGCAGTGGTTGAAGTTTTCCTCCTCTTCTTTGGGGTAGAACTCCTCCTCCTTGTATCCGGGGTCAGTACTATCGTCTATAGATAAATACGGGGTACACAATCACCAAACAATACTTAACTACTTCTATTTAGCACACTAAGGTTCACACTTGATGATCTAGCATCATCTCAAACACATAAAGAACTAGTTTTATTTATCTTATTTAAGATAAGTAATTTCTACTCATTGAAATTAGTTAAGATTTAATATTCTCCAATTAAAATATGGGATCATGTGGACACATGTCATCACCACATACTCTAATACATGGGAATGTGATTTAAAGTGTTGGTCATATTTTATAAAGTTTAAGATTATCATTTAATAGATTTAAAGTGACTAGAAATGCCCTAATAGCATTATTTTGGTACTAGTCCAAAGTCACTACATGCAAACTTAAATGTTTTTACATATTCAGATAGACATTGTCAAATATGATTTTTGAGAGTTGGAATCAACTCAAAAGCTATTATGGTTGATTTTTGAAAAATGTTTGAATATAAAAAAGTCTCTGTCTTGTTATTTTAACTATAGATTATATCTAACTCCAAATGAATTAAACCCAACGGGCTTGGATAGATAATTTAATTACCTTTCTAGAAAAATTTGAATCATGAAATTTGGTTTAGTGAAACTCTCTGAATTGATTTTTGAATTTGTGGACAGAAACTAGTTTAAACTAAAATGGAAAATCAATATTTGAATTTCCAGGCCTGAGCGAGAAAGCTAAACGGGCTGGCCCAACCGCACTGCACTGTGCAGCGGGCTGCTGACAGATGGGGTCCACCAGTCAGTGACTCATCTAACGCGAAGGCGTATCGGCGAATCTAGGCCGTGCGATCAAATTCTAATCTAATGGCTGGGAGTCGTCGTCGACGATGAACTACTCCGGCGAGGAACTAAACCTAACGTGGCAGTGGGGGTCTGGCTAGGCTCACCTGGGCTCCAGCTAGGGTCGGCGACGGGGGCGATCGACGTGGTAGACGACGGCAGTTCGAGGCGCGGTCATGACAGGTCTTGGGGTGGTCGAAATCGACAGCGCCCTTCTCCTCCAGCAGCGGCGGGCTCCGACCAAATTTCAGCGAGGGAGAGCTCGCCTTTCTCCAGGAAGAAGTGGGAGAGGATCAGTGAGGAGTGGTGAGGGTGTTGGTATGGAGAAATGAGGCAAGGGAGGCCTCTACTTATACTATGGTGAGGAGACCGAACGGTGCGGGCGCGAGCTCGTCGGTGACGATGCTAAAGGTGGCTAGCGGCGTGGCGGAGGCTAGTGGGCAGGTATGTGTTCCCTGGTGATCGTTGCTGGCTTAAAGGCGAGGCGTGGGGCGGTGTGGTTTGGTCAGGAGCGTGCGGCACTCCGCGCGGACGTAGAGGTGTTTGCGGCGGCGTGTGGCAGCTGCGGGTCGCGTGGTGGCGAACGGGGGTGTCTGCGGGGTTGGGGTGATCACGGCGAGCGTGAGCGTGCGCGGCGAGGGTGAGGCACGGTCTGTGCGAGTTGGTCGGGTGCGGCGAGCTGGCGCGTGATATGTTGCAAACGTATCCATAATTTTTGATGTTACATGCTTGGTTTTATCTACTTTATTATGTTTTGTCCACACTTTGGAGTACTTTTCATATGATTTCTTGGACTAACCTATTAATAAGAGCCACAGTGTCAGCTGCCTGTTTTCTGTTGTTTTTGGTTCCAGGAAAGTCAGAAAATGAATATTCTCGGAATTGGACGGGACAAAAGCCAAAGTCAGTTTTTCACCGAGGGACACCAGGAGCTAGAATACGAGACAGAGAGGGGCTGGGGCCCGGACACACCACCTGGCCGCGCAGGATAGCCCTGGCCGCGCTAGGGGTGGTTGATACGTCCAAAACGTATCTACTTTCCTGAACACTTTTGCTATTGTTTCTCCTCTAAACTTGTGTGATTTGGATGCAACTGACACGGACTGACGCTATTTTCAGCAAAATTGCCTTGCTGTTTAGTTTTTGTGCAGAAAATCAACTATGAGGAAAAATCCCGGAAAATATGCCAAAAATCCTATTTCACCAGAAGACTCCCGGAGCCAGAATACGAGACGGAGGGGAGCTGGGCCCAGGCCACACCACCTGGCCGCGCGGGCTAGGCCTGGCCGCGCCAGGGGGTGGTCTGGCCGCCCCAGACACCCCCTCAGTCTCCCTCTTCGCCTATAAGATGCCTTCTGACCTAAAAACTCAGGGGGGTTCGACGCTTTTCTAGAAAGAGTTCCGCTCCGTCGCCATCACCAGATTCCATGAAACAGCACCAGAAACTCCATTATGGCACCCTGTCGGGACGGGGAATTGGAGGAGATCATCGCCATCATCATCACCATCGCTTCTCCATCGACCATCCATGTTTCTATGAGTGAGTAATCCCCCATTGTAGGCTATGGGGATGGTAGGGATTGGATGATATCGTTCATGTAATGGCATCAGATTGTTAGGGCATGGTGTCTAGTATCTTCTATTAGTGTTTTTTGACTTTGTTGCGATTTGTTATGCTTAATGCTTGTCACTAGGGCCCGAGTGCCATGATTTCACATCTGAACATGTTATTGATTCATTATGATAGTATTGTTTTTGGTCTTACCTGCAAGTTGTATACAATATCGTTGTTGTCCTAACCAATGGCCCCGAAGTGACAGAAATCAGGATAACCGGAGGGAATGGCTTTGATGTGAGGATCACATGTGCTCACGGAGTGTTAATGCTTTGCTCCGGTGCTCTATTAAAAGGAGCACCTTAATTGCCAGTAGTTCCCTTGAGGCCCCGCTGCAAACGGGCTGGCAGGACAAAAGATGTTGTGCAAGTTCTCATTGCGAGCACGTATGACTATATATGGAACACAAGCCTAGGATTATCTAGTACTTGGATACTTTATCTTATTTATATGCAATTGCCCTATGTTCTGATTGCTATGTGAATTTTCTTGTCCATGCAATGCCCATTCATCCATCCCTATGCCTACCGCACTCGAATCCTACTGTTTACTGCTATTGTTACTATTGTCTTTACTTTATTACTGTTGTTACTTCACTACTCCTACTACAAAACTATTGCTACTGATAAACTACTGTGAGCAAGATTGTTTCTAGGTGCAGCTGAATTGACAACTCAGTTGTTAAGGCTTATAAATATTTTTTGGCTCCCCTTGTGTCGAATCAATAAATTGGGTTTCACTTCCCTAGAAAATACTACGATAGACCCCCTATACTTGTGGGTCATCAAGACTATTTTCTAGCGTCGTTGCCGGGGAGCATAGCTTTATTTATCAAGTTCACTTGGATTCATTATTGTTCACTGTCATCCATCCATCATGGGTAAGTCTCATGATGGCAAGGTTCCTATTTTACCATCCACTACAAGAAGAGGTACGGTTCTGAACACCTATGTTGCTCTTGATTCACCATCTGTTATGAGTAAGCTCGTTACACCACCACATACACATGCTACACACACTGCTACTACTGTTGAATCTGAAACTTCTGATACTTATGATGCTGCTTCCACTATGCTTGATAAGAGTGGTTCATTAGGTCCTTTCCTAGATGCTACGATTGCTAGAACTATAGCTGGAAATACTGAAACTCCTAATGAAGACACTACTACACCTGTTAGTTCACCTGAGTCTAGTGAGAGTTATGATATTGAAGACGGTTACGTTGAGATGACCGATGAATTTATTAAAGAATGTAAAAACACCCATGATAGGAGCGCTGCTAAGAGTCTCCTTGAGAGGCGTACTATTAGACCCAAATTGTCTCCTATTGCTAAGTTTGCTGCTTCTCCCATAAACATTAAAGATAAAGATTATGATTTCTCTCTTGATCTATCTTACATAGCTATTGTTGAGAAAGAACCTTTTTGTGGGACTAAGAATGAAAGTGCGATAGCACATATGACTGAGCTTTCTACCATGAGTGGCCTATTTTCTGATGATATTAAGATGCGTACTTACTTTGTTGCTAAGATTTTCCCCTTTTCATTGAAAGGAGAAGCTAAAACTTGGTTTAGTAATTTACCTCCTCTATCTATTGATAGCCCTGATTGCTTGATTAGTACTTTCCTGCAGAAATATTTTCCTCCTAGTGCTAGACATGCTATTTTGTAGGAACTTTTTGATTTTAAACAAGGAGAAAAAGAGATATTGCCTGAATCTTGGGCAAGGTTTTGTGCTTTGATTCATGCACAGGCTGGAAGTCCATTACCTAAGAATGAGCTTCTTGATATATTTTATAATGGACTAACTGAAGAATCTAGGACATACCTAGATAGTTGTGCTGATTGTGTTTTTAGGAATAGGACTCCCACGGAAGATGAGGAATTAATGGCTAAAATAAGCAAGAACTATGAAGATTGGACTCCTCCTGAACCAGCTATACCTGAAGTAATCATACCTGAACTAGCTATATCGGCGCCTATACCATTATCTAAGAAGAGGGGAGTTATTGAATTAAATGATGAAGTGATGAAGGAAGCTAAGAAATGTCTTAAGGAGAAGGGAATTAAAGTTGCAGATGTCAAGAATTTACCTCCTATAGAAGAATTATGTAAGCCAATTCCCCACTCATCCACTATTGAGGTACACTCTCTCCAACACTTTGATGAAGGTGATATCCCTTACTCTAAACCTCCTGATCAATGCTTAGAAGAATTCGATATCTTTATTGTTAAGCAGGATAATTTTAATAAAAGGGTGCAAAATAATCTAATGGAAAACTCTAGAGCCATTGTTGAGTTAAAGGATATTGTGGAAAGAACCTCTAATGATGTTAAAATGATTGTTAAACACTTTCAAATGGTTCAACTCAAATAGATCAACTCATTAAAGTGCAAAACGACTTGCTAGTTAGCACTGCTAAAGAAAAACAGGCTTATGAAATTAGAACTAGAAGTGGTGCTGCTACCTAGGATCCTCTATATCCTGAGGGGCATCCCAAAAGAATTGAGCAGGATTCTCAACAAGCTAAAAATAGTGGTACTACTCATAAGAAAAGGAAAAAAGAAAACATAAAACTATTGTAGAACCCTCTGAACCTGCCAAAGATCCTAATAGTATATCTATCTCTGATGCTGAAACTGAGAGTAGTAATGAAGAAAATGATGTTCCTAATGAAGAAAAGTTGAAGAAGAAACTGAAAAGCACTAAGAATACTAAATACACTAAAGAAGATTTTGTTGCTAAGGAACATGGTAGTGAAAGAGAGCCTTGGGTCAAAAAACCTATGCCTTTCCCTGATAAGAAACACAAGTCAAAGGAAGATGAACACTATTATAAGTTTTGTGAGTGGATGAAACCTTTATTCCTGCAAATTCCTTTGACTGATGCTATTAAATTGCCTCCTTACTCAAAGTATATGAAGGATATTGTCTCGAATAAAAGGAAGATCCCTAATGAAGAAATTTCTACTTTGCTTGCTAATTATTCCTTTAATGGTAAGGTTCCTAAGAAACTTGGAGACCCAGGGATACCAACTATCCCTTGCTCTATTAAGAATAGTTATGTTAGAACTTCTTTGTGTGATTTGGGAGCTGGAGTTAGCGTTATGCCTTTTTCTCTCTATAAGAGACTTCAACTAGAAAAATTAATACCAACTGATATATCTTTGCAAATGGCTGATAAATCTACCACTATTCCTGTTGGTATATGTGAGGATGTACCTATTCAGTGGCTCATAATTGCTTGATATTAACTGATTTTGTTGTACTTGAAAAGCCTAAAGATGATAATATGTCTATTATTCTTGGGAGACCTTTTCTTAATACTGCAGGAGCTGTTATTAATTGTAATCAAGGAAAGGTGACTTTCAATGTTAATGACGAGGAACATACTGTCTATTTCCCCAAGAAGATTGATAGGACTTATGGTTTAAATTCAATTGAACATGTTGAGGGCATTCAAGTTGGAGAAATATATTGTCCCATACCAAGAGGAAAATTTGAAACAATTATGATTGGGACAATCTCTATCAAAGTTGAGGTAACATAATCATTAGTGGAATACAAAGTTTTGTTACATATAAAATTGTTTTGGTAACAAGACCAGATCAACCTTGTTAACAAAAGGATTTCATTGGACAAAACAATGTTTTCACCATGATTATCTCCGCTTACTTCTATTCTATCCATTTTAGTTTTTGTTTTCGTTTAGTTTTCTTTTCTATTGTTAGTTGCTTGCATGTTAGAGTGTCTTAGAACTTCTGTAGTTCTATCCTTGTTTTGTCATTGCATCATTCCAAAAAAATCTTTCTATCAGAAAATCATTCATCTACGCCTAAAAAATGCCCAAAAATAAAGTGTCTTGAAAAATTCCAGAAAAAATCATATTAAATTTTACGTGAAAAAAGGGGCAGAGGAGTGCCTGGAACGTACCAGGGGGGCCACCAGGAAGGCACACCACCTGGTGGCGCGGCCTGCCCTGGGTGGCGCCATGCCATGGTGTGGGCCACCCCTGGCCCTCCACTCACTCTCTCACTTGCCACTTTCTTCTCTCTCCCGAGTAGACACCAGTTCATTGCTCAAAATTGCGTTCTTGCTGTGCTTTCCCTCGATTTTTCAATCTCCTTGCTCATCCCATCTTTGCTACTGAAATTTGGAGCATTTGTTCTCTGGTATGTGACTCCTCCGCTTGTCCAAGTAGATTTGTGTTTAGTGGTTTATACCTTCAGTACCCTCCATTATATTCACTTTGCAATCACTTGTTTAATATGTGTTTAAATTTCAGAATATCAAGCATGAAAAACCATACCTTTGGAGAGATATTTGAGAGGGATGCGCCTAGGAGGTCGAGGCCCTCAAGATCAGCCTCTCAGTTTAGGCCATCATACAACGAAGATATCATTGCAACTCGTATTGGTAATGAAGGGGATCATGGGGATGCTCACCCATCTACTTTTCCTTGTTTTACTTTCTTACAAGCTATAGGGATTCTTGATGATTTCTTGCTACTGATTCAGAGGGTTGGTTTGACCTCATATATGCAAGATGAGAGTGAGCAATACGCTATGCTCACCAAAACTTTTGTTGAGAGCTTCGTGTTTACTAACACGCCCTATCAGTCAACTGTCTCTTTCAAAATTTATAATCTGCCCTTTACCATGTTATTGGAAAGATTTTGCAGTGTTGTAGGTGTAAGCATGACAGGGACCGTGAAGAAGATTCAAGGGCGACCCGCTGATTTGCTGGAGCTTTACCGAGGGGTGACCAATGATGATGACCGCGTGGCTCAGCGTGGAAAGATAAGAAACATCCAACTCCCTGCCCTTAGATACTTTGCATATTATCTTGCTACTAGAATTCTTGGTAGGGAGAATACGAGTAATATCTCCAACTATCATTTAGCCTTCCTTGCTGCTGCGCCCAAAAATGACACTCGGTACAACCTTGGCTCGCTTATTACTCGTTGCCTAGCTGCTAGGGGGCCTATCTATGGGGGCATCATTGCCTCACGTATGGTTAATGCATTAGGGCTTTCAGTGGACCCCAATGATACTATATTGGCACCACAAAGGCTTGACCTTGTTGCTATGAAAACTCATCATTTTGTCACTGCTGATTCTGATTTGGATGGTCTAGTATATAGGATGTTGTTTACTGACGGGGATGAGAGGGAGATCCATTTGCTGCAGTCTACTTTGTTTAGTATTCACAGGAGACCGTGGTCGTGCTCCAAGGAGGAGGTGGACGAGCAGCTCCGCTTGCTGGGTTTCCACGGGCAGCACCAGGAGGATGTGCCCTCCTACGATTACTCCGCGCACTACGGAGGGACATACTCGAGCTCGCACCAGGACGAGGGTACCTCCTCATCGTACCACGGTGACACTTCATCCTGGCCAGCTTGGGATTGACACCCACGTAGGCCAAAAGCCTAAGCTTGGGGGGAGGTACGCCGACATCGCACTCATCTCCATATAATTTTGTGTTGGTACTTTGTATATTCATGTTTCGTTCTTTATTTTAGTTTTCGTTCTTTTTTTGTTTTTGCTTTCTAAAACACAAAAAGACCAAAAATATTTCTGTTGTTTATCTTTGGTTTGCTTCTTTTTTCTCTTTGCCTTGGTTTATTTTTCCCTTTTTGCTTTGTTTGAACTATTCGAAAAACCCAAAAATATTTTGCTTTGCTTGTTCTTCCTTTTTGGTTCTTCTTTTAAAAATCGAAAACATCAAAAATATTTGTTGTTCTTCTTTGGTTTTGTGAGTTTGTTGCAGGGTTCAACAGTTCTCAGTGGGATTTGGTTTCATATTATTATTCAAGCCACACAAGTGAAGGGCAATAATGAGGATTAATGACAACTTGAGGTGTGGTAAGAGGCTGGTAACGAACTCTATTTGTTTTCATTTTTGTACATATACTCATCATTGTGGGCATGCTTAGTCTGTTCGTGTAGGGTGTATGTTATTTATGGATGCTTAGTAGTTCTTGCTTTCATATGATTAGTTTCAGCCTGCTAATAGTTTGTAGCATGTCTTATGAATGTTTGCTTGTATTACTCTATTCATAACTTGATATGACACCGTGGTATCCTCCTCTGAATGTTTCATTTGAATTGACTTGGCACATGCTCACGCATGCATATGACTGAAATAATCAGTTAAGTCTCTATGAATTATTTTGCCTTGAGGGTCTTGAATCACTTTCATGCCATAATTAGTCCTGTTTTGTTGCAAGCATGATTATGACAGCTATTTCTCTCTCGTTTGTCGCTCCCTTACTATTGCTAGCCTTCACTTTCACTGAGTATGTTTTACTCATGTTTCCAACTCCCTAAAACCAAATATTGCCAAAGTGTCCACCATACCTACCTATTAACATCATTTGCTATTTCCGTGCATATTCAATATGCCTTGTTTTCTTCCGAATAAAATGTTTGCTTGTTGTGAGAAAGTTAGTTAGTAAAGCTCTCACGAACTTGATGGCACACTTTATTTTCTGCACTTAATAAACCTGAACCATTGCGTCCATCTTTGTTGCGTGTATGCTTACGCTTTATAAGTTGAAGTTAGCAGAACCATGTATCATGGGGAACGCATTCAACATTGCACTGGTACTTAGTACCTCGTTGATATCATGATTCTTTTGCTTATGGATCCCAGCGGTGTGAAATAAAAGTGGAACTTGTAAATCATGGAGTTTGTATGTGTGTTAGAGAAATGCCTGGGCCGCTAGCCTAAGCCATGCCTAATCATGGTGGAAACTTGCAGCATAACCATAATGAGCATTCTATGAAGCATCCTTAATAAAAATCTATGCACATAGTAAATAAAAAGATCGCTGAGATGCTCATTGTCTGCTTGCCTTATCATTTTGATTATGGGATAGCTCTTGTATCATGTGCAAGGGGTACCCCGTTGGAGGTTCTCTATGATACATATGTACTTACAATGACAAGAGCTTACTTGTGACTGAAGTTGAGTAGCATGAGGTCCGGTACTCGTAAGTAAGGGGCATGAGACTTTAGCTTATAACTTGTCAAGCATATCCTCTTAGTTGTGTCACTTTAACCTTAACAATTTAAAGATGCTTATGATAGGGGCAATGAGAGATCAAAGCTAATGAGTACCATACTTTCAGCATTTGGAAGCCTTTCAAACTTTTCAAAACCTTTTTCGTTTTCCTTGTTGAGTCTCCACATATTATATGAGCACCTTCTTGAGAGCATAGTTATCATTCTTAGTGTAATGTGCTTGCCTCAAAACTTGATTATTGGTGTTATGACTTTGATGCTTGTATCTTTGATATCTTTACTTCTAGTCTTCACCTGAACTTCAGAGGTGCCTTGGCATTCATAATCAAAGGAAAGCGAGATACCACTCTATCATACCTTGTTATGAGCATTGTAATGTTGCTTATGTTTATGTTTCATGCTACTTATTATTTTTGAGTTGGAATCTCTTCATAGCTTTCAATGCCTATTAAGTAAACTTAGTTGCATACTCCTTATTATGAATTGTCTAAGTAGTTGATCACATGCTGAGAATATATACAACATATGAAGCAAATGTTTCGTGAAAGTTCTTTTATCGCACTCAGTTTTCAACTGAATTGCATGAGGACAAGCAATAAGCTAAGCTTGGGGGGAGTTGATACGTCCAAAACGTATCTACTTTCCCCAACACTTTTGCTATTGTTTCTCCTCTAAACTTGTGTGATTTCGATGCAACTGACATGGACTGACGCTATTTTCAGCAGAATTGCCTTGGTGTTTAGTTTTTGTGCAGAAAATCAACTATCAGGAAAAATCCCAGAAAATATGCCAAAAATCCTATTTCACCAGAAGACTCCCGGAGCCAGAATACGAGACGGAGGGGAGCTGGGCCCAGGCCACACCACCTAGCCGCGCGGGTAGGTCTGGCCGCGCCAGGGGTGGTCTGGCCATCCCAGACACCCCCTCGGTCTCCCTCTTTGCCTATAAGATGCCTTCTGACCTAAAAACTCAGGGGGGGTCGAAGTTTTTCCAGAAAGAGTTCCGCTCTGCCACCACTACCAGATTCCACGAAACAGCACAAACTCATATGGCACCTGCCAAGGGGAATTGGAGATCATCGCCATCATCATCACCATCGCTTCTCCATCGACCATCCATGTTTCCCCCATCTATGAGTGAGTAATCCCCCATTGTAGGCTATGGGGATGGTAGGGATTGGATGAGATCGTTCATGTAATGGCATCAGATTATTAGGGCATGGTGCCTAGTATCTTCTATTAGTGCTTTTTGACTTTGTTGCGACTTGTTATGCTTAATGCTTGTCACTAGGGCCCCAGTGCCATGATTTCACATCTGAACATGTTATTAATTCATTATGATAGTATTGTTTTTGGTCTTACCTTCAAGTTGTATACACACGTTGTTGTCCGGAACCAATGGCCCCGGAGTGACAGAAATCGGGATAACCGGAGGGAATGGCTTTGATGTGAGGATCACATGTGTTCATGGAGTGTTAATGCTTTGCTCTGGTGCTCTATTAAAAGGAGCACCTTAATTGCCAGTAGTTCCTTGAGGCCCCGCTGCAAACGGGCTGGCAGGACAAAAGATGTTGTGCAAGTTCTCATTGCGAGCATGTATGACTATATATGGAACACATGCCTAGGATTATCTAGTACTTGGATGCTTTATCTTATTTATATGCAAATGCCCTATGTTCTGATTGCTATGTGAATTGTCTTTTCCATGCAACGCCCGTTCATCCATCCCTATGCCTACCGCACTTTCGAATCCTCTCACATCGCTATTGTTACTCTCAGATTTACTTTATTACTGCTATTACTTCACTACTCCCACTACAAACTGTTGCTACTGATAAACTACTGTGAGCAAGATTGTTTCCAGGTGCAGCTGAATTGACAACTCAGTTGTTAAGGCTTATAAATATTCTTTTTCTCCCCTTGTGTCGAATCAATAAATTGGATTTCACTTCCCTAGAAAATATTGCGATACACCCCCTATACTTGTGGGTCATCAGTGGTCTGGCCACCCCAGACACCCCCTCGGCCTCCCTCTTCGCCTATAAGTTGCCTCTTGACCTAAAAACCAAGGGGGGTTCGAAGTTTTTCCAAAAAGAGTTCCATTGCGCCACCACCACTAGGTTCCGTGATTCGGAACCAGAAACTCTGTTCTAGCACCCTGCCGGGACGGGGAATTGGAGGACATCATCGCCATCATCATCACCATCGCTTCTCCATCGACCATCCATGTTTCTACCATCTATGAGTGAGTAATCCCTCGATGTAGGCTATGGGGATGGTAGGGATTGGATGAGATCGTTCATGTAATGGCATCAGATTGTTAGGGTATGGTGCCTAGTATCTATTATTAGTGCTTTTTGACTTTCTTGCAACTTGTTATGCTTAATGCTTGTCACTAGGGCCCGAGTGCCATGATTTCAGATCTAAACATGTAATTGATTCATTATGATAGTACTGTTTATGGTCTTACCTGCAAGTTGTATACACACGTTGTTGTCCGGAACCAATGGCCCCGAAGTGACAGCAATCGGGATAACCGGAGGGAATGGCTTTGATGTGAGGATCACATGTGTTGATGGAGTGTTAATGCTTTCCTCCGGTGCTCTATTAATAAGAGCACCTTAATTGCCAGTAGTTCCCTTGAGGCCCCGCTGCAAACGGGCTGGCAGGACAAAAGATGTTGTGCAACTTCTCATTACGAGCACGTATGACTATATATGGAACACATGCCTATGATTATCTAGTACTTGGATGCTTTATCTTATTTATCTGCAAATGCCCTATGTCTTGATTGCTATATGAATTGTCTTGTCCATGCAACGCCCGTCCATCCATCCCTATGCCTATCGCGCTTTAATCCTACTGTTTACTGCAATTGTTACTATTGTCTTTACTTTACTACCGTTGTTACTTTACTATTGCTACTACAAAACTGTTGCTACTGATAAACTGTTGTGAGTAAGATTGTTTCCAGGGGCAGCTGAATTGACAACTCAGTTGTTAAGGCTTATAAATATTCTTTGGCTCCCCTTGTGTCGAATCAATAAATTGGGTTTCACTTCCCTCGAAAATACTGCGATACACCCCCTATACTTGTGGGTCATCAGCGCACTTTTTTCTGGCACCGTTGCCGGGGAGCATAGCTTTATTTATCAAGTTCACTTGGAATCACTATTGTTCAAGCATAATCATAACCAATCTCTTTACTTTGTTATTTTTGTTTTGCTTAGTTTATTTCCGCCTTGTTTGCTTGTTTCTTTATCAAAAATACAAAAAATATTGTTCCTACTCTAGTTGTTATTTTCGTTGGTCTGTTATTGTCTTGCTTTATCATGCTTTCTATCAATGGTTGGTTTGTTAACTGAATCTTATTGGCAAGGTGGGTTCATGGAAGAACAAAAATATTATTATAAGGAACATCGCTTGTCAAAAAAAGGGAAACACTTATGGGAACAAATTGATAAATTGTATACCATTGCTATAAACGTGTGCTCTACTTATAATGTTACTTATTTCTTTGATAAATCTTGTTGTTGTAGGAGGTACAAACACCTCCCTTTTCAATGTGAGTATAATGATGATGTTACCATATCTTCGTATGTTAAAGAAAATTATGACTTTTATGATGTGGAACAAATTGAGGAATTTATTGCTTGGAAGGGTGCATTTGAACTTGCTAGTTTGCTTGAAAATATTGATGATTCACCTTATAAATATGAGGTTTATGATATACTTAAATTTTGCTTTGATAATTACAAGGAAGAAAATGGCTATATTCTTAAATATATTAATAGATGCTTTCCACAAATGGAAGAGACTAATGCCTTGCAGGATCTTATGGAAGAAGAAATTGATGAACCTGAAAGCTCATTAGATGAAAAAGAGGAAGAGAGTGATGAACAAAAGGAGGAAGAATGGATTAGCTACCCATGCCTGCCTTCTAATGAGAGTAACTCTTTATCCCTTACATTATTTGATTGTCCCCCATGCTTACCAAAGGAGGATGATTGTTATGCTCATGTTATCTGTGATAATCCTTTATTTGTGCATAACTTCAAGATGCATGGTACTAAAGAGTTTTGCTTAAAAATTGTTTATGATAAAGCTCTAGACGATGGTCCTATATTGAATGATCAGTCATCTTGTCATAGAATTGTTAAAAGTGGGTTTGAAGGTTTTAATCCCACTATTTTTGAGCTTGATAAAAATTATGTTTTTGTAGAACATGAAAAGCATGCTTTATGTGATAGTTATATTGTTGAGTTTATTCATGAGGCTACTGAAAATTATTATGAGAGAGGAAAACATGGTTGTAGAAGTTTTCATGGTATTGAAACACCTCTCTATGTGCTGAAAGTTTTGAAGTTACTCTTGTTTTATCTTCCTATGCATGTCACTTTGTTCTTTGCGAATTTATTTGCATACAAGATTCCTATGCATAGGAAGTGGTATAGACTAAAATGTGTTTTGAATTTGCTTCTTGATGCTCTCTTTTACTTCAATTCATATTTCTTATGTGAGCATCCTCTCAAACTATCATGCCTAACTTAAAGGCGTTAAAAAAGTACTTATTTGGAGATAACCCAAAAGTTTTAGATGAGTCTTGGAAGTTATTACTTCAGTAATAACCGCTCCTTATCCTTTTTATTTGATTTTTGTGCCAAGAGTTACCTCTAATGAGAGAGAAGTAATGGTTGGGAAAGTTGTTGTCCCGAAACAGATTTTTGTGCTTCACCGTAAATATTCGTGTAAAATCTCTGTACGTCCTTTTGAGGCGTGAATTTTTGTGCTTCTGCCCCAGGTTGTTATCTAACTTTATTTAGTTCAACACTTTTCGATTTTAGCAACAGAAGGTCTTCGAAAAAATTCGTATTTACCTGCTGGTCTGTTTGACAGATTTCTGCCTTTATTTGCATTTGCTTTTTGTTGGTTCCTTTTTGAGTTCTTTTTGAGGAATTGAGCTTTTTGAGGGAAGTGCTACAGTAGCTTGTATTTTAATGGAAGTTTTATTGGAGTTGGAACTGAACCCAAAGACTTATTATCTTGAGTGCACTAATGTTGCTAATAAAGATTGTGTGAAGTTTTGTATGAAGGAAAAATTCCAGGTGTATGGAAGGAATGAGTAATGAGATGAAGGATGGACTAAAGCTCAAGATTGGGGATGCCACCCGTGTCACCCCAAGAAATATTCAAGAGGTACAAGCGTCAAAGCTTGGGGATGCCCAAGGCATCCCCTTCTTCATCAATAAAAATCCCAGGTTTCTTCCAAACACTTCATTTTTATTGTTTCATGCACAGTTGTGTTGTTCTTGGAGCGTCTTCTTTTTCATTTTCGTTTTTTTTTATTTTGCTTTGTTTTCTTAGTTTGCTGAATAAATCGGTTGGACCCCCTCTTTCATGCATTGGTTTTCAAATAGTTTGGTTTGGATTGAAAAAAGGTAGGAAAGTTCATGCTTAAGTGGTAAAGAGAGCTTGTTTTTGACTGTGGCCTATGCTTTGTCATGCCATGCTTGATATTGTTTTGACTTTATGCTTAAGATTCTTTGTTGTAGCATGACTTGTTATAAACAATTGATATTGCTTAATGTGCCTTTGAAGAATCATGCGTTGTTTTAGCATATTAAAGCATAGTATTGTGGTATCCTCCTTTGATGCTTTATTTGGGTTGACTTGGCACATGCTCACACCATGTTATGACTATCCCAAGTCACCATAGCCTTTATGATCCTTTAGTTTTCGACTTGTAGTATCACTTTATGCTTTGATTAATGATGTTTTGTCGCTCTGCATAATTATGGCCATTATTGATCTCTTAGTTGGTCGCTCCCAGTCTTTTGCTAGCCTCCATAACCGAGTATGAGTTCCACTCATGCATCCAATTCCTAAAACCAAGTTATTCCAAAGAGTCCACCATACCTACCTAATAGCATTTTCTATTCCAAGTATATTCATGTTTTTATCTACCTTCCGAATTAAACTTGTTATGAGAAAACTAGTGATTAAAGCTCTCACGAACTTGATGGCACGCTTTACTTTTCTTGCCCTTAATAAACTTGAACCATTGTGTCGTCTATGTTGTATATGCTTCCACTTATTTGTTGGGGATTAGCAGAACCATGTTGTCATGGG